>JASDFA010000007.1:55630000-58030000 GCA_035772735.1 Datura wrightii | reverse complement strand
TCCTTAGCTATTCTATGATTATAAAACTAGCAGCCAAGTAGTGAAAAAAAATGGGGCATGAAATGAAAAGACGAGGGTGAGTAGATGAAAGGTGAACAAGCAAGGAAAGAGATGGTGGATAAGAAAAGTGAAATATGTCTTAAAAGTACTTAGGGTGGTAGTCACTATTAAATGAAATATCAATCCTACCCGTCCTTTAGCCGACATTACAACCAAGAAAATTCCTTATGATCTTAATCTCTTGAAACAATCAGGTAGCCTAAACGTACAGGAAGGGCAAGCCTATGGCATGTCGCATAAGTGCATTACATCATTTATGAGATTGAGTGTGCCTTACTTATCATGTTCCATGTCTTCTATTAATGAAGTTGAGAGAGGAACATTACTAAAAGTAAGGGACGCATGAGGTCTAACTCGGTTTACTAATTGTTGCATGTGTCACACTTAATCATGTTATCCCTTTGTGTTGAAAAGATGAGTCATTTATAGAGGTTGTGTGTTCTTGATTGTGAAATCTGTCTATTTGCTTTATTGAGAATTGTTGTATGATGATAAACCACTCTATATTTGCTCCATGCTGGTTGGTTGAGTATGAGTTGATAGAGGTGTCAAGTGTGCTGGTGAAACATGATTTCAAGTGTGTTTTAAGGATTGTTCGAGGACGAACAATGGTTTAAGTGTGGGGTGGTGATGTTAGGTATATTTTGATGCCCATTTCCATGTGTTTACCCATATTTGATTATATTTTGAGTTCATAATCCTTAAATTATGCTTAAATTCATGTATGTGTGTGTTTTATATGCTAACTAATGATTTTAGTTGATTTGAGCAGAAAACTAAGCAAAAGGAGTTCAAAATGATGCAAGGAATGAAGAATTGAGATTTTGACGGGTTTGGTGCTATGGATGGTGCCCCGCACCAAGTCCCAAACATCAGAAAAATAAATTCACAGTTTGGTGCTATGGCTGGTGTCCCGCACCATCCCTCAAACTTCAAAGAAAAAATCTCAGGCTGGTGCTATGGCTGGGACAGCACGCCAGGCCTATTCTGGAGCTGAAAACTGCTGAAAATTTGACTAAGTCTATGACGAGTTAGAGGGGGTGGCGCGCTAGGCCTATTCTGAGGTGAAAATGCTGATTTTTAAGCTAAGTCTGGAAGAGAAAAAGCGTCATTTGAAGGATCATCTATAAATATGAGGACTAGGTCATTTGTTACACATCTTTTATCAATTTTTAGACAGCGTTTGACATTAGGAAGAGGCTGAGATGCTAGAGAGGAGTCTTCTCTCATTTTCTTTTATGTATTTTGCTCATGAAATCTTGTAAGTCGTTTGGAAGGAAGAAAAAGTTCTACGAGTAGGTTTTCTCTTCTTTACTTTGTATTTTTGTATGATGATGACTACTTATTTATTTCTCCGCTTGTCTATGAGTGGCTAAACTTATAATCTAGGGTTGTGTCCATGGTGGATGGTTGATTGTTTAAAAGTGTAATAAACTTGATTTTGATTCTTCTCTATGGTTGTTTGTATTTATTTGTTTTAATTTATTATTTATGAGATTGATAGCCTTGTAAGTAATCTGTTGGCTTTCTATTGAACTTGAGAGAGAGAATCGAAAAGGTTAAAAATAAATACAGAACGGGAGTTCAAAGACCCTTGAATCCATTAGTGATACGATAAAAGTTGTTTTTGAGGATAGGGATATACCCTTCAACCCTGTTTAGTTGAAATAAAAGTTGGCATAATCATCGTTTCATGTTCTCCTGCTACAATAGGGATATAGGCGTCAGGGTGTGTGAGATAGTTCTTGAATGCTAGGGATAGTTGATAAAGGACGTACTTACGCACTTCTTAGACATATTTTGCCCATACTTTACTATATTTTGAGAACAAATTATGTGTGTTTTCATGTGTTTATGTTATATATTTGTGAAAAGAACTAATGCACATGATTTGGGTATATTTAAGACTTTGGAATGAATGTGAAGAAGTTGGGTTGAACAAAACGAAGATTGAAACATTTAGCACCACTGGCCACACCAGTGCGACCAGAGGTGTAAGGCACAGGCACTGCAGCGTGATGAAGGGCGCGAGGCGCCAGCAGTGCTGCGCGAACTGAGGCGCGGGGCGCCTTCCTTCCTACGCTATGAAGCGCGCGATGTCATGATCCACGTGCCAAGCTTGTTCAAAACGGCCAAAAGTCAAATCCTACTTCAACTAGAAAAAGGAGGTACAATCCCAAATCAAATCCGCAAAACAAAGAAGGCATGAATTGACTATTATAAATACCATTTATTTCTTTGTAATATAAAGGAAGTCTAAGAGATGTCTTGACACATTTTAGATGAATCAAGCTATGCAAGTAATAAAGTTTTATTTCATGACATACTTTGGGAAAATTGTTGAATTGTTCTTTCTTGTTTTTGCAATAATCAAGTGAGTTTCTTCCTATCATCTTTCTGAGTATTAATTTATGATTTTGTCCATTAATTTTATGAATCAATATATCTATATAAATGAGAGACTTCATCCCGGTGACATGGCACAACTACAATCTAGGAATTGTATTTATCTTTATTTATAATTTTTTGACAATTAATTCTTTAATTTCACGGCTAAATACATATCGGTATAAGGCCCTCCAAACTAAAACTTTCTTCACCAATTCTATCTCAAAAGGTGTAATACAAACTGCTTTACCGAAACTCCCTTAAATCACTATCAATCTTCTTCCTCTTCGACAACATCTTCCCTTAAACACTTTTAGCAAGAACAAACTAAAATTGTTCTTCACATATATAGAAATTCTTATTATTATGGTCCACAAACCCTCCAGACCGCTTAGGTATGATGCTTTTCAGTTCTCAAACAGTTTATTAGTTGCTGCCACCTACTGATGAATAGTTACCATTAACCATTTCTACGACTTTTTTCGATTTATTTATAATTAATTTGATTCTCACATGTTATGAACAAAAATACATTTACAGATTTTATGAGAAACTTTACAATGTTGTCTAAATTGTTTCTTCCAAATCTTTTCAATGATATGGATTTAAAATCTTCTTCTCGCTTTATAACAAATTCTTTAGAATTTTTATGTTCTTCTTCAGACTTTTAAAATCCCTGCTGACTTTGAAAATTTCTGCCACTGAAATATGTTGTTTTTCCATTTCTTTTGTTTACTTATAACTTGCTTCTCCTATGTTTTACACAAAAACTTTGCATCTCTCTTTACGATTTACATTTGATTTTAAAGTCTTGGATATATTTTTATTTACAAATTGGTTAGAAAAAATGCATCCTTTTGCATTTTTAGGGTTATCAATTGTGAAATCTTCCTTCTGGGGGTTGTAACAGCTATTACATATTGATATTTGTAATCTCCACTGTGAATTATGTAGACTTTGGAGTACATTAGGACTTGAGGTACACTTTGAAGATTTACAACTACTATTTTATTTGATAAAATTCTTTGTCCACTTCTAATTAAAGCTTTGTCTTATCTAATTACTTAAACCTCTTCCAACAATCAAAAGCTCACTATTGTATTACTAACTATTTCATAGGTATGTTGATTTGCTTATATTGTCACAATACACCCTTCTTTAAACATACAAGATTCCTCTAATGGATAAAAATAATCTTCCTCGCAGCACACAAAAGAACTCCATGCCCTCCAGGACTCCAGGTAAGATGCTTTTATATTCTCAACCAATTTTTTTATGTTTTCCTAACTTCTCCACCCATAACCTTAATAGAATGCCACGTAGGTCAATGTTTTGTGGACAAACAATGCATCAGTACAAACCTTTGCGTATTGATTAACAAAAAGCTACATAATTACCGTAACAAGACCACAAATATTGATATTGATCATCAGTTAACGCTTCTGCCCTTCTGCTGCATAGTCTTACCTATTATTAGTTGAGTAAATGTCCAGATTGTCTTTTGTTGCCTCTTTGTTCTGTATGTCATGTTTTGTCGATATTCATTTTTTACATTTTAAATTCATTTTCTATTGATTCTGCCAGTTATTGTGTGCCTTAGCCCTTGGCATTTATATCATATACTTGTGTCAACTGCAGTTGTATAATTGTAAGAAAATCTCCTTACATTAGCGATATTAATAATCAAGGTTACACTCATAAAGTCCTCAAAACCATAAGTTTATGGCTCTTCATCTTGTGTTATTACTAAAATGATATCAAATTAATCTAACATCACTTGATAGACAGTGAAAATAAACTTCAAAAACACATTATTGTCCATTTAAACTTCACCATTGGTTCAGTTCCCTATAAGTCAATAACTTATATAACAAAAACACGTGGACAATATTTCTATTCATGGCATGCTTACACATCATTCAAAGATAATACAAAAGAAGTTCTTAAATCCATATAGAGGAGGTTCTACAAAGGCATACAAATAAGTTTAAATTAATGTCGTAGGAAGAAAAACACAATCCAACAGAAAATGAATGGGAACTCTTATTAAGTAGTGTCATTTTATTCAATCTTAAGCTTCTAACTGATAATTGACATCTTCTCTCTTTCAAAACATTAATGCAGTTCCCCATTGTTCAAATCCACTATCTTAATAAGATAAGTTTGTACATCCCTCCATACATATACCAAAAGCTTCTGTATAGTTCTACAAATTAGAAGATTCTGTCATCTCAGCCGTTCTCCAACACCAAAGTACATCACTTCAATTTAAACCCCCAACCGCAAGAGTAGACCACATGCATTAACTATTGTTTTTCAAAATTAACTGTCCTAAGGAGGGTGCAGATGAAGAAATAAATAAGAAAAGACATGTATGATGAAGAACAATCTGTACAAGGAAATGAAGTTAGAGGAGCAAAAATATTTGGAAAAACTGCAATTGAGTAAACATATGGATCAAAAATCATGTCAATTAAGTTCAAAATTTATTTCCAAATTCTAATTCAAATATAAATTGCAGTTTTAATTTACAAACCTGTTGTGTGTTGATTAATGAAAAGTTTCATACTTCCTGTCACACAACTACAAAGTATTAACTACATTGATTATCAATTTATTATGTTCAATATGATCTTAAGACCCCAACACTACTTATATTTATATCTTTTGATATGTTCTTTATTTTCATTTATCCATCAGATCACATAATATAATGTCCCATGTGTACAAACAAAATTCATAAGCCCAACATAAAGAATTAAAGGGGGCACAATAAGAAAATATGCTGCAACTTTGCTGCATTAATTTAAAAAATCAAACTTTTGTTCAGTAACTATACTTCTTCCAGTTCTTCACTTCTTAAAAATTTAGTAATGTACAACATTTACGAGTGAGGGTAGAAAATCAGTTTCTTTTCTTTGTGACTTCAAAACTATGTTTCTATTCATATTTGTAATCTCCACCTTTATATGTTTAGATTTTAAACTGTATTTAGAGTCCAAGGACGCTTTAGAGCTATACAATTAATATTTTATTTGATAAATATTTTTTTTACTTCTAATTCAAGTTTTGCCTTATCTAATTACTTAAAGCTTTTTCAAAAATGGAAAGCTCAGTGTTGCGTTGAACTAGCTATTTCATACGTACACTGGCATGTTTAGATTTTTATAATACACCTTATCTTTTAACATACAGGATTTCCTCGAAGAATAAAAAAACACTTACTCATGGAACGCAAAATACCTCCAATCCGTCTAGGTATACTGGTTTCCTATTCTCAACTAATTATTTTTACTCTTTCCTCCTTTGGCAACCACAAATGAAATAGAATGACTGGAAGGTCAATCTTTTGTGGACAAACAATACACCAACGCAAACCTGTTGTGTGTTGATTAACAAAAAATGACATAATTACTGCACACAACCACGAGTATTCACTGTATTAATTTATCAAGTTTGTTGAGTTCATTTGATAATACTTCTGCCCCTCTATTGCATAGTCTTGACAATTATTAGTTGAGTGCATCTCCAAATTATTTACTGATATCGTTTTCTTCTATGTGTCATGTTTTGTCGACATTCGTCTTAACCAGTTAAATTCATGTTATTAATTCAATAAGTTATGGTGTCTTTTTCAGTGCTTGCTATTTATGTCCTCTGTTTATTTTTGCCAAGTTTACTCGCATAGTATTGACTATTATTAGTTGAGTACATCTTTAGATTGTTTTTCTAATATCCCTTTGTTCTATGTGTCATGCTCTGTCAATATTCATCTTAACTTATTAAATTCATTTGTTATGATGTCTGCTTTCGTGCTTTATATTTATATCCTCTGCTTATCTGTGCTTAGTTTAATCACTGCCAACTGTAGTTGTATAATTGCAAGAAAATGTCTATGAGGTCATGATATTGGTCAACTTAAACTCATAAAGTCCTCGAAACAATACTTTGTAACTCTTCAACTTGTGTTACTAATTTAATCGTATTAGTTTAACCTGGCATTGCTTGATAATAGTGAGAAAAAACTCAAATACACATTTTTTTTCATTTAAATTTCACCATCGGTTCAGGTAAACCATTTTGCAAATTAAATATTATGGTGCTGAGAGACTGAACAAGCATCTTGTCTCTTCCCCCCTTTCATACATTATACCTACACTATAGAGGAAATTAGGAGTACAGTGAAGGAAAAATTTGCTCGTATTGTTTGCTAGGAGATTAAACCAAATAATGTCGTTTACCTTCGAACAACCATATGTATATTCACAATGCACCTTATAATTTCGTGTACAAGATTCCTTCGATGGATAAAAAAAATCATAGATCAGGCACAACAAATCCCTCCGAATAGTAGTCCTTGTTAATTTTTATGATAACTTTAGCAATTTTATTGCTTTGTTGTTCTACACAATTTATATTGCATTACTCTTTTGATATAGTAACTAAACTATCTAAGATCCCTAGAGTTTTGTAGTTCACAAACATCTCATGAGTGCGAATTTTCATATTTGAAAAGAAAAATAGAAACAACTGAGAACTGAAATATATATGGGAGTTTTGATAGATCCATCATGCAGGTTGCAATAAATGAATGTGAATAACTTGGTTTACGAGAAAATATTATGTTATCACATGTATGACTTTTGAATACATTTTTCCGTATATACAATTTTGAATCCATCTTCTTTATAATATTTCTTGCGTACAAATAATTCACAAATTTATTTAACTGTATTATGGAGATTAAGGAGGACAAAAGAAAGCTATCATCCCTTCTCTTTCCGGTAGAGAAAATGATAAAAAGAGAGTAAAAAAGATAAAGCTCAAAGAGAAAAGTTATAATAAATTACATGTAAAAAGGTGAACTTGCAGAAAGAAGATATTGTGTTATTGATCTTGTAGCTTAATATCAGAATTAAGATATTATTCTATGATAATATTTTCAGACTTTACACTGTTGGAAAAATTGTTCTTTCAATTAGGTCTGAAGTTTTCCGAGAATAATCATTTATGTTGTTGGTAAAATTGTTCTTTTCAATAAGATTGAAGTTTTCGATAACTATCACGGGGCACAAAATATTACTACAATAAGCACATGTATGCGCATTGTTGCTCGGACTATCCAAAAAATATTCCTGCACCCTATGTGATATATCACAACATTTTTGGTTCTCTTTAGATTAAACGATCCACAAAATGATGAAGGCATTACAATAGATAATATTTTCTTAATCAATATAGAGCTTTCACTTTAATTACTTCATAATGGATGTCGGTATGAATATAATTTTTTCTAATTACATCACAACTATTATAAGTAACTGGACAAATCTTTGAAAAGTAAGAACAAATAAGTTTCATAGATGTGCAATATCTAAAAGGTAAATGGATATTAGTGAATGACCAAACATAAGCTTAATGAGGTAGTTCACCACCGCGCTTCGCGCGGATAAATTTACTAGTTTACTTATAATTTTGAGAGGCTAAAACCTCTATAACTAGGGTTATGGGAACCATAGTGAATGTCACGACCCGAGAGTACGCCCAGATCGTAGACACTCGACAAGGAGCCCCAAAAGACTCCAAGTCAACCCATGGCATGAGTATATCTCTAATTCATACGCATAAAGTAGAAAGCTTAACTTAATAGTCATGAACTAACTGAAAATCGTAACACGAGATATAAGGATCAATATTACAAGATCCAAACATAAACGGTTGAATACTATCCATAGGTATGAAAGCCTCTAATCATAATAGATGAGTTGAAGAGACAAGACCCCAACTAACCCCAACATTTCTGAAAACAAAAGGTAAATAAGGTCCGAACATGGAGCCCTCGAATCATGAGGACTCACCACTGGAAGCTGAGAGCAGAACTGAGCGTAAGCTAGAAACGATGCTGAACCTGCGAACCGGATCCTGAAAATATGTAGATCAATACTTCAAAGGTACTGAGTATGTAAGGTATGCAAAAAAATGCTGAAAAACATGAAAGTTATAGGAGTGGGGACATCATGATCATAAGACTGAAAACGTAAGTATATCATAAGGCTCAATACTTTAAAAAAGATTCGTAAACCTGTCATAGTCATAATCCTGTGAGAAGACATTTCATAAAACATAACTTGATCCAAAAGAACATAATCATGCATACCTTAAAACCATGAGCAACAATGGGAGATTTCTACAACTGACATACCCCATATGAGCACACATGGAGCCCGACCTGTAAACCTAGTCGGGATGTTGTTCATACTTGGTCAACGGTATGAACCATGAAAGACTTGATATAACTCATGAAGACCCCGTAGGGCATAGGGGAAAGACACTGAGGCGGTCCTAACATAACCTGCGGTGGCATGTAGTTCTAGGATTTGGGGTGTAACCTAAGCCCTGAGCCTACTCGGTGTTAAGTACTACCCCAAAACATGCAATGTGCTCATAAAATTTTTACATGACATGCATGGCTAGTTAAATCGTGATAATCATAACATGCTTGAAAATTCATAGTACTAGCCATGGAATTGGGCTCGTGGATCAGCCAAAATCATAGTTCATAAATCATAAGTGACATATAGACATTGTCCATAATTCCCATCATACTCAAAATGCTTCAATTTATAGGAAACATGATCATAATAACATGAGTAATTGAAAACATGCTTAAAATTCAAAAGTTCATTTCATGCTTGAGAAACCACCATAACCATGAATTTCACTAAAAACCCCATGATTTGGGCCCATGTGCTTTTAGGGATTAAATCATCAAATATTGAATAAAATAAGTGAAAATAGCCTAATAATTCAAACCCATGATTCTAGACATACTACAACATGCTCATACCAATTTTTGAGGAAACATGCATTTGGGTTATGCCCCATCAAGAGTTGGTAATTAAACATAGAATTAGGGAGAAATTGGGCATGCGTAGGGACTAAATTACCCATTCAAAACCCCACATACCTGAAATTTCTCGATTATTAACTCCCTTGAAAAGCACTAGATGGAAACTTGGAGAACTTGAAGGAGAATACTTAAATCCCTTTCCTCTTTCCTCTCTACTCTTACAAGTATCAAATGAGGTTTATCATGGATGATTTCCGCTTAAAAGACCCTGTCTTGACCTCAAAATGACGTAGTTTAGGTCTTAGGAGCTTAGGAAATTACGAGAAGGACCTTACTAATTCACAGGAAATAACTATCGGGAGACCCCGACAGGCGACCTGAAGACTCGTTACCAGGGACAACGGATTGTTGAGTCGTCCATCAAATAACTGGATTCTAGGTCGACTGGGCTCGCAATGGGTGATTCAACGACTCGTCAAAAGTGACCACGACCTTCCGTCAAGTACACTGCCTCATTTTTAATTAAATTTTCGCAGGCTTGCTCATGACCCACCTCACAAGTTGTTGGGACTGGCCACGACTTGTGGGGTCCCATCCGTTAGGTACACTGGTCAAACCACCCAGGTAACCCTTAACCTCACCCCACTGGAGACCTGATGACTCATGGTGGCTGACCATGAGTCATTACCACGCCTATGGGGACCTCAACTCCTAAGCAAAGTCCAACCTTCCCACGAGCCACCTAACGACTGATGGGGGCCCGCAAGTGTACGGGTCATACAAGTAATATAGTGGCCTTTTTTAAGAGCCGGATGTCGAACCCACAGGGATTGGACCAATTCAGCTAACTATCAAGTTCAAATGTGATATTAAATGCCGCAAGTGTTGATTATAGAAGTTTTCGATTGAGTTAATTAAGTCTAGTGGCGGTCAACGAAATACTCTGAATTAATTCAAGGAGCAACTAGAGTTAAAGGCGGATAATCATGCGATACTACGATTTGCAATGGTTTAAGTATGAAACTATCAATTGTCATCTCACATAATTAAAATTGCATGTTCATGGCCTTCCGAACCTCTAAACACGACAAACTAGCCTCACTACTACATCGTTGAGCGAGGATGTTATTTCTAGTTCGTGGGCAATTCAATTTCATGGATGTGGTTTACATAGATATGATTAGGGACTCTCGTACTTCTAATCATTCGACTCAACTTAGATTCACAACTACTTCTTTGAGTGGTGATGTAATAATTCTAAGTTGGTATCTAGCTCATCCCGTTTTATCAACCAAGCAAGGTATTAGGTATATTTCTATCCTAACACAAATTATATCGTGAGATAAAATCTTGCTCCCTACATTCTCTTGTTCTTGCCTAGGTCATCTTTCTCAAGCATGTACCTAGGCTTAACCCACTTGTTTTCATGGTGATCAGTCACAAAAACAACCATAATTAAGAATGCAAGACGAAACAACAATCAATAACTTAAAACCAAAACAAAATCGCAAAATCACAATCATATCTTGTGGCTTCAACCCTAGAGGGAGGGTTCTAGCCACTCATGTTCGTAAAATTACAAGAAAACATTGTTCAAGTAACGTACTTACAAGAATTGGTAGAAGAAAAGATGAAATTGATGAACCCTAGGTGAGTTCTCCCACTTCTCCCTCACTCCTTGGCAGTTTTTCAGAAATAAATCGTGACTTCCCCTTTTTAGGGAGCTAAGAGACCTATTTATAGTAAATGAGAATTGTGCAAAATCATGCCTGTTGTGGAATGGCTCCGTGGCACGGAGTGTATCGTGGAGCACTGCCTCCATGACACGAGTGTATCGTGGAGCACTGCCTCCGTGACACGGAGTGTATCGCGGAGCACTGCCTCCGTGACACGGAGGTATCGCGGAGCACTGCCTCCGTGACACGGAGGTATCGCGGAGCACTGCCTCCATGACACGACGGTATCGCGGAGCACTGCTTCCGAGACATGGAGGTATCGCGGAAGCACTCTAGAAATCACCTAATTTATTCCAACCTTGGTGTTTCGCTCCCGATATCATTCCTCCTCTTCACCAAATCATAGATTGAGTCCTCCAATGCATTATTTCCTTCAAAAACAAAGACTATTCATGTTGGTTAATATTTCTTATCATTTATATAAAAAGGAATGAAAATGTACATAATTAAATACATAAACAAGGCAAAACTAAGTTATAAAGTATCACTTGGGCATGTAATTATGCCCAAGATCACAACCCGACACTTAAAGTCTTGTTCGTCCTCGAACTAACCTTTTACATCTCATGCACATGAAGAGTCACGCATAGCTAATTTAGCAAGACAATTCAAGCTACGACTATAATGACTGTTTAAGATAGCAAGCTAAAAATAGAGCATGCACGATTTAATCATTGAAATGAAATACAACTATGTTAAGACTTCCTAACCTCAAGAATTGACTCTCAATCTAAGCAGCTCATGCAAATCAACTGATCAAGAAATCTAACATGAATGCTATCCTTCATTAAACATGTGCCCTCACCACAAGAGAGTTACCCATTTTAACTCATGAATTTTCAAAACACACCATGTATGGGTATATGAATAAAAATTACGCTCGCTCTCACAAAGAATTCACATGAATCATGTAGTGACCCATAAGCTTGCCTTTAGTGTTTTACTCCACTAATTTAAGGATGTATGAACATAAGATCAAGTAGGACTTAATGGGTTGTAATGTAAGCTAAGGGACGGGTAGGTACTATTCTGGCCAGTAATAGTGACTATCTTCCCCAAGCGCTTTTAATAACTTCAACCTTCATTAAGGATATCTCTTCTCTTACTTCACCCTCATTCTTTTCAATCCTGAATTTTTTTTCTTCTTGTTCCCCTTTCTTTAAGCACACTCAGCTTAGTAGTAAGAAGTGGTTAAGCAATTTTTTTCATTCATTTATTTTCTTACTCCCTGCTAATAATCAACCATTTTCACACAAGTGCACCTTTGTCCTTTTTTCAACTTTTACAACTTGCTACTTTTCCTCCTTTTTCCCATTTCTCACTCCTTCACTCTTTCGGATTTTTTTTTCTTACGCGCTTAGGAGTTTTGGATCAAATTCAAGGCTAATGAAAGAAAAAGGATTAAGCTTATGTTGTATCTATCAAAGAATAGGCTCAAGGCTCAATGGGGCTAACTAGGATTAAATATTCAAGGTACGTAAAGTGAGGGACAACATTTAGGTTCATTCAAAGAAATGCCTATATCATCTCCTACAATTCACATCCTTCATTTCGTTTTATATACATACTAGGCAAGTTTCTAGACATTCCACAACAACATGGAATATTCAAAAACCTTACACTCACAGCACATGCTCAATTCAAGAAACATCTAGTAGACTCTTAACTCAGCTAATCACAAGAATTCAAAATTAAGCTTTCAGCACATAGAGTCAAATTCAAGAGCCTAGGTTTCTCAAACAAAGTTATACACTTCTTGCATGCTTCAACACTAACCACACTTGTATCTTACAATCATGTATAGCACATAACAAGAACATCAAGCCATCAATTAGCTACGGGTTCAAAAACCAAAATCTATTGACTAATTTTTCTCAAGACGGTCGTCATTCATCCATCGTCGGAAATAGTCTCTATCAATGACTAAAAATATTATATACAGATAAAGAAAATTTTTATTCTTCATTTCAAAGACTCCCCCCCCCCCCCCCCGTCGGAAAAGAACCGACAAGAAAAACCAACGGGTGATGAAGTCATGCTTGACTCATAAAAATTTTTTAAAAATTTTTCAAATATTTCTCACAAGCATTACATTCACCAAAAATCGTTAAGCACAAAAAATTTTGAATTTCCCTCACCCCACGCTTGAATCATGTTATGTCCTCATAGCATCAAATTAAAATTTAAAGAGGGTGAGAAATACTCTCTGAGGCCTCTAGGCCTAGCTAATAGCATGCTTTTCTTCCTTTGAACAAGTGGGTATTTGACCCCACACTTTTCCTCTTCCTTGCTTTTTAGCTTCCTCTTCCAAGGGTACTCAGACTTCCCCTCTGTCTGTGCTTAACTTTCCACCAAAGACACACAAGTTGAAAATAAACAAAAATCAACTCAAATACAAGAACTTAAAATGGTACCTGTGGTACCCTTGGGTTGCCTCCCAAGCAGCGCCTAATTTTATGTCGCGGCACGACGTATCAAGTTTCACCACTTTTTCCTCCACCTTGAGGATATGAATGTCACCCCTAATTTCTTTTCTAATTTTCTCTTATGCTCCCGGGTGGTGGTGAAAAATTTAAAGGACCAAACAGTAGATGTAGCCTCTTGCCTTTATTGGCCCTTACGTAAGTGAAGTCATTTTGTCTATTAGAATCCGCAAATTCCAGAATATACGGAGCTTGTTCCTCCTCTATACCTTTCTCTACAAGCCTGGAAGACTCTATTTCTAGGTTGTCAACCAAACTTAATGTCGAGAAATGCTTTGAGTGAGGTACAATACACCTCACTTCTTAAACTGCTTTGTACTTGACTTCCCTACTTGTATACACCTTCTCCACATCAACATCTATCTCCCCATAAATGTCAAATGGTTGGAACTCTATCTCTTCTTTCATAAATGGATTGGCTATATGTGTGAGACTATCACGGGGACTCTCAAGAGATTCTAATTGTTGGGCTTCTTCCGAAAATTCACCCTTGTCTTCTTGTTGTAGTTCCTCTTGAGTATCGCCTATAATTGTTACCTGCAGTTTACCACAAGCTTCAGCCTCAGCCATCATCTCCGTGATTTTGACGCTCATCATTTCTAGGGCCTCTCCATTTTCTTCTTGCTGAATTCTCAATGCTTCCCTTTCCTCCTTCATTTCTTCTGTTTGCTCAAGGATCTGTTTTAGCATGTCTTCTATTCGAACTTGGCGTTCCAAGTCCTCATTTTCATCATGCCTATAATCAACAAAAACAACAGAAGGATCATAGTAGGGGCTTGGGGGATGGGAGTATGCATTCGGACAGCCATCCCAATGGCCATCTTGACCTCCACATATATTGCAAGTGTATGCATTTAGGCAACCATTCCAATGGCCATTTTGACCGCTGCATATATTAAAAGTATTACAATGTTGCCATAAGTGGGGTCCTCCGCAATTCAGACAAGACTCATCAAAATAAGAGTATTCACCATTTAACCCATTTATATTCCATGATGTCATGTTAAGAAGGGTATCCGATTAAACATAACTCTAAAACTAATAAATAAATAATTTTTTTTTCAACACTTAAGGAAATTTAAAAATCACATAAAAACAGACAAATTCACTGAACTTCGCCGAGTCCCCGGCAACGACGCCAAAAACTTGATGGGGGCCCGCAAGTGTACGGGTCGTACAAGTAATATAGTGGCCCTTTTTAAGAGTCGGATGTCGAACCCACAGGGATTGGACCAATTCAGCTAACTATCAAGTTCAAGTGTGATATTAAATGCCGCAAGTGTTGATTATAGAAGTTTTCGATAGAGTTAATTAAGTCTAGTGGCAGTCAATGAAATACTCTGAATTAATTCAAGGAGCAACTAGAGTTAAAGCCGGATAATCATGCGATACTATGATTTGCAATTGTTTAAGTATAAAACTATCAATTGTCATCTCACATAATTAAAATTGCATGTTCATGGCCTTCCGAACCTCTAAACACGACAAACTAGCCTCACTACTACATCGTTGAGCGAGGATGTTATTTCTAGTTCGTGGGCAATTCAATTACGTGGACGTGGTTTACATGGATATGATTAGGGACTCTCGTACTTCTAATCATTCGACTCAACTTAGATTCACAACTACTTCTTCGAGTGGTGATGTAATAATTCTAAGTTGGTGTCTAGCTCATCCCGTTTTATCAACCAAGCAAGGTGTTAGGTATATTTCTATCCTAACATAAATTATATCGTGAGATACAATATTGCTCCCTACATTCTCTTATTCTTGCCTAGGTCATCTTTCTCAAGCATGAACCTAGGCTTCACCCACTTGTTTTCATGGTGATCAGTCATAAAAACAACCATAATTAAGAATGCAATACAAAACAACAATCAATAACTTAAAACCAAAACAAAATCACAAAATCACAATCATATCTTGTGGCTTCAACCCTAGAGGGAGGGTTCTAGCCACTCATGTTCGTAAAATTACAAGAAAACATTGTTCAAGTAACGTACTTACAAGAATTGGTAGAAGAAAAGATGAAATTGATGAACCCTAGGTGAGTTCTCCCACTTCTCCCTCACTCCTTGGCAGTTTTCAGAAAATAAATCTTGACTTCCCCTTTTTAGGGAGCTAAGGAACCTATTTATAGTAAATGAGAATTGTGCAAAATTATGCCTGTCGTGGAATGGCTCTGTGGCACGGAGTGTATCGCGGAGCACTGCCTCCGTGACACGAGTGTATCGCGGAGCACTGCCTCCGTGACACGAAGTGTATCGTGGAGCACTACCTCCGTGACATGGAGGTATCATGGAAGCACTCTGGAAATCGCCCAATTTATTCCAACCTTGGTGTTTCACTCCCGATATCATTCCTCCACTTCACCAAATCATAGATTGAGTCCTCCAATGCATTATTTCATTCAAAAACAAAGACTAATCATGTTTGTTAATATTTCTTCTCATTTATATAAAAAGGCATGGAAATGTACATAATTAAATACATAAACAAGGCAAAACTAAGTTATAAAGTATCACTTGGGCATGTAATTATGCCCAAGATCAACGACTCGTTCTGCACTGCTGCAACATTTTTCAGATTTTTCCCCGTTTGACTCCCAGGTTTGATCCTTGGGTTCCCGAGGTGTAACAGTGAATTAATGAAGTAGGGTTTGCATGATGTGATTCTAAACCAATACTAAATGCTTGTATTGTATTCTCTTCATCTTAAACGTTTCTTAACGGTGGGAAACGTTAGGACTTGCCTGAATTCTTTACTTTCTTGAGCCTAGATAGGTAGAGATTAGCAAAAGAGAATTATAACAAAGCCTTGATATTTATGATCATTGTATTAACTTGATTTATGGTCACATGATAGTTAAATTTGGAACAAATTGATAACGGTTAAACTGAAATCGCTCATGAGACCTTACCCGGTGATTGAGTATAGTCATCCAATATGGACGAACCAGTCGTTTGGATGAATCCTAGTTATCAGTTCTACAAGCAAAGTATTGGGATGGATCACAAGTGTAAAACCCGAATTATTTATGAACCATGGGGAACACTTAACCTAGTTAGTTGCATTAATTTGGAATCAACATTCAGTTTCTCAATAATATCACTTCTTCTATTTCCTTTCATATTCTCTATGGGATCGACCCCAATCTCTTTATTGGATTCTTTATTGATAACGTCCGCTTCATACTTTGTCAGGAAGTGTGAGTTTGAGCATTATCAAAAGTGGCACCATTTCTAGGGATTACGGTTTATGATTAGATTAATCACTTGTGTTTAACTTTTATTCTTTATTTCCTATTTTTTGTTTTTCATTTATTTTATAACGTGTCACAAGGCAGTGTGGTGGAACAAGCGGCCAAGATGTGACCACGGTCTTAACAGGTATCTTGGTGAAGTCTGAGTAATCAAGATACATGTGTTATGCCGCGATGTTAAATCAGGCGCTACTTGGGAGGCAACCCAAGATAATTTTTCATTTTTATGTGTTTGTTCAAGTGTGCAGGTTATAGGTCATGATTTTCAATTAAAAAATAAGCTTAAACATTGAAAACAGGGTGCATAACTGCTGGACGAGCATAGATGGAATAAGCGCTGCACGGCCTGGCGCAATGCGCAGGAGAGGAACCATAACGAATGGTGTGATGCGTAGGGAAGATGAGGCAGTGATCCTTGCGACGCAACAAAACTGGCGCTATGATCACTGCAACGCGGAGCAATGGTTCAGGCGAAAATTTTTGAGGGCTAAAACGTAAATTCCAGCCCATGGAAGTAATTTAAAAGGTCTAGACCTAATTTTTTCAGGTCACACTTATGAGAACCGCGCCTCACACCTTCAATTCTCAAGAATAACTTTCTCAAAACTTCTTCTATGTATCAAATTCCTCCAATTTGTTTTACCAAAATCATAAAGTATATCATTTTTTGTGAAACCTCCATAAATGAAACCAAAAGTAAACAAAGGGAAAGGTGTGGCTTCTTCAAGTCATGGGTCAAAAAGAGAAAGGAGAACTAGTGAAGAGAAGCTTAAAGATGTGAAGATGACACCACAACCATTGAGGCGATATGGGCTCCATTGGGTCACAGAGAAATAAGGTAAAAAATTATTTAAAGAGCAGAAAGAATCCAAGAACTCACATGACATGTTCATTGATAGAAAAAGTATAACATATGTATTCCCCCACATGGTAGATAGATTGCTCACCCTTGGTCTTGGTTTTGTGTTTGATGCTCCAGGTGAGTGTAAATTGAATATGGTAAGGGAATTCTTCGCATATTGGATGCCAAAGGAAAGGTCGAACCAAGTTAAAATTAGGGGTCAAATTATTGAGTTTGCATCTATTGCTTTGAATAGATTACTTGGGACAGCTCATGTTGACCCACAACCCTTTATTGACATTGTGAAGAAGCCACCATATAGAGACATTAGACATACTCTATATGGCCCTAACTCGGTTGCAAGGTGGACTTGCCACCAACAATGTGGGTATCATGTTTAGCTTCCATATGCTCACCTGAGTAGAGAGGCACATGTCTGGTTAAAAATTGTTTGTGCTTGCCTAGTTCCCGGAAAGCATGTAACCCTTGTGACTAGGGAAAGAGTGTGTCTTGTCTATGCGCTAATGACTGGGATGTCAATTAATATGGGAGTGATCAATAAAAATGTGTTGAAGAGATCAAGGGTAAAAAAAGGTCAAAACTTTGGATTTAGGGGTCTCTTGAATTGATTTTTGTGGGGGCATGACATTGAGGAGAAGGAGGCGGACTATAGACCTGCTCATGATCCTTGGGGGATTGATATGACGAAAACAAAGGAACTCGAGGGTATATCTGTCAATAAGCGTGATGCACGAATTGACAATATGTTGAGCAACTTGTACGGTATGCAAATGCTCCAACTGAGGATGAATGGTGTGATTGAGGAGAAGCTAGAGTAGCTTAACATGGACTACCCTGTGAGAGAGAACTCAGGAGCCCTTTGTAGAGTTGGCCCTGAATACGAGGAGCCTCTTGATGATGATGTGGCCACGGAGGATGAGACAGAAAGAGTAGACTCAGACATAGAATCTAGTGATGATGATAAGGAGGATTCTCAGATGGGGGAAGCCGCTCTTACCCCTATAGACGACGAGGAGTAGAGGCCTAGGAATTTCTTCTTTCACTCTTTTACTTTATGCTTTATTGTTTTAGCACTGGGGACAATGTGACTAATTAAGTGTGGGGTGGGAGAGGTGAACTTCATATTACCATGCATGCCTTAATTGCTATATTTGCACATGGAAGGCCTACTTTTTGGGAGTTATGACTTATCTTGCATGTTTGATTTGTTTGTAGTAGTATTTAGTTTTATTTTATTTTGGGTTCCTCCGGTTTTTGTTTCCGGTACTTTTCTGGTCGATAGTTCATTTGAATCGACGAGAGACTCTAGATTTTTTATTTTTTTTTATTTTTTTGTCATTGAGTCATGACTTTGCCCGATAATGGATGGATGACGACCGTCTTAAGGGTAAATTAGTCATTAGGAAGAACAAGAACTTCAACCTTCGAATGCTAGGTGTTTCACTTTAGGTATCATTGAGACTTTATTAAATTCACTCAAAAATGCATGAAAAAGGTATAAACACTTAGTCTTTTGGAAATTGACTCTTGTACTTGAAAAAATGGGCTTAATTATTATGCATGCAATATGAATATATGTGTTTATATGATCTTGATATCCATTGTTAAACCATTTGTGCCTATGTGTGAGGAAGTTTTGATATACTCCATGCTTGCAATTTGATGTATAGAACTTGCCCGGTGTGTGTGCCAAGCGAAATAAGAATGATGGATTTAGGAAGTAATATAAGCAATTCTTTGGTAGCCTTGTTTCTATCCTATTTTATCTACCTTGATTGTAATCATCCTAGTTAGCCATGTTGAGACTTAGCCTATTCTTTTGATAGCCATATTACAAGCTTAGTCCCATTTTGTTCTATTGACTAATATTTTATCCAAATGACTCCTAGTGCACTTTAATGAAGTTTTTTTTGTATGAAAGGAGCTTAACTGGAGAAGTGAAGGGAAAAGCTAAAAAGTATGGACTTTAGAAGAAAAGAAAAGGGTGAAAATTGGTAAACAAGGAGGGTGATGTTAGTGGGAAACAAAAAGAAGAAAGAGCTTCAATGATGTTAAAAATAAAAAATGTGTGAATGAGCTCAATGTTGACAAAAAAATCTCCACTAGTCACTTAAGTTGAAAAATTGAAAAATAGAAGGAGGTATAAGCAGAAAAATAGGAGATTGAGGAAAGTGCTAAAAATCAAAGTATTGTGAAGTATTAAAGTTCTTAGGGAGATTAGTCACTATCTTGCCAAATAGTTTCTACCCATCACTTAGCCTACATTACAACAAAATTTAAGTCCTAATTGATTGTTGATTCATAATTCTATATGAGCGGAGTATTACACTAAAGTCAAGCCTATGGGTCGTCTTTTTCATGTATGTTGAGTTCTTTGGGAGAGTGAGTGGATTTTGTCATATTTATGCTCAAGATCATATTGTTTTGTATCTTGTGTGTAAAAGGGGATCTCTCCAAATTGTGAGGGGCACAATAGTAAGACTTTGGTAAATCTTGATTGCTAAATTACATATGGTTCATGTTGGCCCAAAATATGTCTTGATGAGTTAGTTTTCAAAGGCTATGTGATTTCAAACTTTGACATTTTAATATTGATCCTAGATGCATGCGAGTGAATTGTTTGAGCTTTATTGATTTGTCTCATGATCCTAAGGCAAGTAGACCTGTTCGTAGGATGAATTTTGTGCTTTATTGTTGGAAGGGAAGTAGTATATTGTTCGAGGATGAACAATAATTTAACTATGGGGTGTTGATAAAGGGCATACTTACACACTTCTTAGACATATTTTGCCCATACTTTACTATGTTTTGAGAACAAATTATGTGTATTTACATGTGTTTATGTTATACATTTGTGAAAAGAACTAATGCACATGATTAGATGCTTTCAGTGATAAAAAGTGATGGATTTGGGTATATTTAAGGCTTTTGGAATGAATGTGAATAAGTTGGGTTGAACAAAATGAAGATTGAAACATTTAGTACCACTGGCCACACTGGTGCGACCAGAGGCATGAGGCACAAGCACTGCAATGCGATGAAGGGCGCGAGGCGCCATCACTGCTGTGTGACTAGAGGTGCAGGGTTCTTGCCTACTTACACTATGAAGCATGCGATGCGGCACCTTTCCTGCGTGATGGCATGCGTGGCGCACCAAACTTTTTCAAAACGGCCAAAAGTCAAATCCTACTTCAACTAGGAAAAGGAGCTACAAATCCCAAATCAAATCCTCAAAGGAACAAACAAGGCATGAATCTTCTATTATAAATACCCTTTATTTCTTTATAATAGAAAGGAAGTTTGAGAGAAGTCTTGACAAAATTTAGAGGAATCAAGCAAAGCAAGTTGTAAAGTTTTATTTCACGCATACTTTGGGAAAATTGTTGAATTGTTTTTCCTTGTTTTTGCAATAATCAAGTAGTTTCTTCCTATCATCTTTGTAAGTATTAATTTTTTCTTTCGTCTATAAATGCTATGAATTTACTTATAATTATGAGAGGTTAAAACCTCCACAACTAGTGTTGTGGGAACCATGGTTAATTAATGAACTAGGGTTTGCACGACGTGATTCTAAACCAATGCTAAATGCTTGTATTATATTCTCTTCATCTTAAATGTATCTTAACGGTGCGCAATGTCAGGACTTTACTAAATTCTCTACTTGCTTGAGCCTAGAGCAGTAGAGATTAGGAAAAGAGAATTACAACAAAGTCTTGATTTTTATGATCATTATATTAACTTGAGTTTTGGTCGGAGGATAGTTAAATTTGGGACAAATTGATAACGGTTAAATTGAAATCGCTCATGATACCTAACCTAGTGATTGAGTATAGTCATCCAATAGGGACGAATCAGTCGTTTGGATGAACCCTAGTTATCAGTTCTGCAAGAAAAGTATCGGGATGGATTATAAAGTGTAAAACCCGAAGTCTTTATGAACCCATGGGGAACACTTACCCTAGTTAGTTGCATTAATTTGGAACCAACATTCAATTTCTCAACAATATCACTTGTTACTTTTACAAATACCCCCCCCCCCATTAGGAGATAATTAACGTAAAAACTTAAATACTAGCATTCTTCTGTGTCCTTCTATATTCCCTATGGGATCGACCCCAACCTCTTTGTTGGATTCTTTATTGACAATGTCCTCTTCGTACTTATCAGGAAGTGTGAGTTTGAGCGATATCAGTAGTGGAAAGAAACAGGGATTGTAACTTCCAATTAACAACCGTAGGAAGAATCATGCTAGTTTAATTACATCTAGAAAACTCAAACTTGAAACCAACCAAGTGTCATTTCCCTAGTTTGTCATTATTATCGAAATACAATCAAGCTTGCATTCGTTTTTAGTTAATCTTTACATTTGATGTTTAGTAGTTTAATTTTCCAAACCAATCTCCAATTTATTTGTTTCATAGATTAGTAAAATCAAAGTGACAACTTTATAACGATTAAATTGACAAGTCCCTCTGGCTATGATATCTGGACTTAACAATCCTATATTACTGGATGACCACATGCACTTGGGCGACATCAGCACCTAGGTCCCTAACTTCATAAGAAATTTGATCAACACCTTAGCAAGATGAGTGGTGTGGTGTGCTAGAAGCATCCCAGACTTAGGAAATTTTTCTAACACTTTGGTGCTTTGGCTAGAGTGGCACTCTATAAGGGTCTAGATGCTCTGAAATTTTATTAACACCTTGGTGCATTGGCTGGCGTGGGGTGCTCGGAGGAAAACTTCAAAGGAAAATTGAGCCAAACCTAGCGCACTGGAGGGCGCAGCGCCCTAGGCCATTTTGTGATGGATTTTTGCTAATTTTGAAGCTAATTACTTGAGGGCAAAAAGGTTATTTGAGGCATCACCTATAAGTATAACATCTAGGTTGTTTGTTTGCTATCGTACATCACATTTTGGGATCGTATTGATCATTGTAAGCAGCTTTTGGGAGGAGAGACAAGTACTTAGGTTTTTCTTCTTTTCTTTATTATTTATACTTACTTAAGTCATTTGCTTATTTTCTAAATTGATCATCGTTCACATAAATCATTGGCTTTTGCTTGAACTCGGGAGAGGGAACTAAAAGGGTTAAAAATATGAATAGAAAAGATATTCAAAGACTCTTTTTCGACTGAGCTCAAGATAGAAGTTGTTGATGAGGATAGGAATACACCCTTCAACCTTGTTTAGTTGATATACAAGTAGCCACAACTGTCATCTCATGCTTCTCTTGCTACCGTAGAGATATAGGTGCTAGGATTCATGGGATAATTCTTGGTTGCTCAGGAGAGTGAGAAGAAATGGAATAGTAACTTACAACTAGCAACCTAGGAAGAATTAATCTAGCGTATTCAAGTATTGAAAACTCAACCTAAAGAGAAAGTGCCATTTCCCTAGATTTTCATTATCATTTGAAGTACAAACACGTTTGCAAAAATTTTAGTTCAGTAGTTAATTTACATTTCATGTTTTGTAGTTTAACCTCCAAATCATTCTCCATTTTTATCTGTGTTTATTACAATAGGGAAATAAAGAGTTAACCTTATACGATTAATCTAACAAGTATCTGAGGGATTGATAATCGAGACTTCACTGTCCTATATTACTTGACGACCACGTGCGCTTGGGCGACATCATTAAGGCATCGAGTGTTGGTCTGCACTGGTTAAGGTCCAGGGCATGACGGGTAAAGTCTAATTAGATCCAACTCAGCTAGAGTAATACTTGACACAACCTTAAGTCATGTCCGATAAGACCTTTCTTGCCTATTGGAGATTTGGAACAACGATGTAGGATCATCTAGCTATGGGATGGCGAGACTGGGAGAATGCTAGCATCATTCAATATATGCCTTATTAATGACTATTCCCAAAGAATCTTAGATTCGATCTGGAGGTTTCACAAGCATACACACAATGATTCAAACATTCATATAGGAATCATTATGAAGGGTGTGAATCGTTTAAGTCATTACTTAGTGTTTAGACAATTTGCGTTCCACTACTTAGTTGTAGTTTTTCTGATCTCCATAAAAGGACCCCGGAGTCTTGCTGTTGTAGTGTATCTCCTCCAAATGTTCCTTGTAAATTCACTAGTTAAAAATAAGTGTTCTCCAGTCTCTTGTTGTTAGTTAGCACAACATCTACATTTTGATAGCATTGTAATTCATTTCCTGCCACAACATCATTTTATATTTCTAGATTCTCCAAAGACAGAAAGACATTTTGAAGGGAAGCCCTTTAATTTGCATATTATTGTAAAACCATGATTTTTCCTTTCTGTCTCTCACCACCTTCTAAACACTTTTCACAGTGAAAATCCCACTTATATTAAGAAGCCACTAAGACTTATCACATTCAAAAGATATGCCCCCTATATGAAGATAATTGAGCACATGCTCTACCAGATGTTGTCATAATTTCCAAGTTAGGAAATTTATATCCCAAATCTATCCTTTCCAAACCTTCACTCACCTTTGGAATGGAAACATCAATTAGAAATTTTAGGGCATTAGTTTCATGCCCCAAAACTGGGGAAGAGCACGCCTGAAACTCGATTCTAAACTGATCGACAAATCGGTTACATAACATCTATAACTATAACGCTTAGGCTAACCAGGCCACTATCACAGTCAACTGAAGTATACAAATGGACCCATAAGGTCTCAACAACATATAACAGAACAACACATGTCAGCAAGGCAAAAACATAATTAAACTAAGCAACGAAAAGACGACAAAGCCAAACAACTAAACTAAACTATACAAACTATTCCATGTAAGACTTTCAAGCGTAAACAAGATAAATGCATGGGGATGGGCCCATGCCTACCCATACTATACAATAAAACTGATCGAGAAATTGGTTACATAACATCTATAACTGTAACTCTTAGGCTAACCAGGCCACTATCACAATCAACTAAAGTATACAAATGGACCCATAAGGTCTCAACAACATATAACATAACAACAAATGCTGGCAAGGCAAAAACTTAATTAAACTAAGCAACGAAAAGACTACAAAGCCAAACAACTAAACTAAACTGTACAAACTAGTCCATGTAAGACTTTAAAGCGTAAACAAGATAAATGCATGGGTATGGGACCCAGCCTACCCATACTGTACAATAAACCTCAAATCAAACAAAATTAGAACATGGTTATTGAAAGAGAGGAGCATACCAACTCATTTATGAATCTTGGCTCCTATTGCAATTGGCAAATTGAGCCTCTACCTACACCTGCAACATGATTGGAGGGGTCTCTGAGCAAAGGGATGTCAGTATGAATGAAATGTATAGGTATGTAAGGCTAAAAGCAGTAAACATGAGTACATTGAAAATATTGAAACTAGAGAAGGGATAGAAACAACCTGCGACTCTAGAAGCTGACATCTGACCAAGACGTAACATAACATGTGAACACAACCAAGTAAGCACATATGTCATCACAACTTCGCTACTGGTAAATCATATAATAAAAATGAGGAAAGAAATGCCTTTACATAGCTCGTTTCAACGAGTTGTTTTAGCTAATATTTTTCTCCAACTATTAACTTATAGTTTCTCTAATACCTGAACTTACAACCATGAAGCAAGGGCTGTTTCATGCTAAAAATTCCATCCAAGAATACCCCACCAAACATGCAGCAACAACAGCAAGAACACAACAATCACAATACAAATCACTGCCAATCTTAACTTCACAACATAGATGATCGAAAAGCATAGAATTTCTTACCCTTACTTGTAAACAACTTCCTTCCACTTGTACTTGAAGCTTCTTCAAGTTCCAACTCACAATATTCAGAAAATAAGTGAGTCACTCCAATGATAATCTAGAAAACAAAAACACACAATAACCACAACAACAATACATCAACTCTCAACACAAATTACTACAAGTTCCCTCCAAGTTTTCTTTCTCAAACTCATAGAAATCAAGGGGAAAGTTGATTACCTTCACTTGAGGATGTTCTTAACCAAGACAAGAGAGATTTACTCCAATATATACTTTCCAGAACCATGTAAAAATGTAGCAACACGCCAAAATAGTCTGGTAAAAATGATTCTCACTATGCCCAGAACAAACACCCATATTTTCTTGTGATTTGGTGATGATATGATACTTGGATTTCACTTCAATATACTGGAAATATAGAGAGGATATGAGGTATTAAGAAACCAACTCAATTGGAGATGAGGAAGAAATGTTATTTGGTCTGTTTTTTTCCGTATAAAGGAGTCCAAACTTATAACTTGTAACCCGTAACCCATTTATGCCCCAAAAATCCACCATGAAATAATCATAACTTTTTACTCCAATGTCGGATTGATGAATAGTTTGATGTTCTGAAAAATAGACTTAAATCCTTTTAATATGATAGGTCACAATAGTTCTACCTCATTATATATCGATAAATATGATTGTCCCAAGTTAGAACAAATACAAGATTATTTGAAATATTTTCTCGTAATAAAACTGCGAAACTAGAATTTGTTACCAAGCTCCATTTGGCCTAAAACTTTAGTTAATCACCTCCATATATCCATTTCATAATTTTATCACACATTTTGAATTTCATTCTCTCGACAACTCATTACCAGACAATGTAAAGCGAAAAAAATTCAACACGTATATCTTTAGCTTTAT
Organism: Datura wrightii; assembly: GCA_035772735.1. Taxonomy (NCBI): domain Eukaryota; kingdom Viridiplantae; phylum Streptophyta; class Magnoliopsida; order Solanales; family Solanaceae; genus Datura; species Datura wrightii. The sequence goes on along the minus strand of JASDFA010000007.1, from coordinate 58,003,701 downwards.
AGGTTAGCCATTTCAGAATATACGGGGTGTTACATCCTCCTCTTCTTAGAAAATTCATCCTCCAATGAGGGCTAACTTCATTTTATTATACCTTAAAGCTCATAACATTCGTCAATAGCCTGTTGCACTAAGTCTGGCCCTAACAACTCTACCTCGCTGAGTTCAAACCAACCTATCGGCGAACTCAGTACATTCAAAGTACTAACAACATACTTTTGTACTATATTATCTCATGATATAGATTCGAGTGTTCAATATCATTCCCTCTGCTAGATACGCTTTTGTTCCAGATTCAGCCAAATTGGTGAGTCCTTCTTATCCGAGGATGACAGTTTTGACTTATGCTTTCCTTTAGTCATTTCAGTTACGGATTTTACAGAGCTAGTTAGGGGCCTGTCCTTTCAACTCCTCAAGTTTTTTACACGCCTTCAGACTATCATGTTTAGATGTTTAGCAGATTGAGTCATGTTGTCTCAATTTTACATTTTTTATATCTCAGATTGTTTCTGCTTATGTTATATATCATGATTTATTCCACCTAGTTCGTATGCTTATGTTTATGTTATACATGTACCATGGGTTATCTTGAAGTCATTCGTGGTTCTAGATCCTGTGTCAAGTTTGAGGTCTAAGATCGAGTTGTGAAAAACTATGTATTAAGCAGGTTTAGGGGAGTCCTAAAGTGTCTGAAATCCGCATTATGTAGAATATTTTTCATGGGTATGAAGCATGTCGCACTTCTGAGGAAGAGGCTATGAGAGTTTTAGGAAACTTCCCTTCTTTTATGTTATACATTATGCGATAAAGTCCAACTCTCTGTATTCTTCTAACTCATGTTATGGAAGGAGAAATGGCAACGGGAACTAGCCAGCTCCATCAAACCCTAACAAGCTACCCATGTTGAGTTTAGGACTGCTTTCTAGATGTTGGCATAAGCCATGACAGCTCAGGTCAACCAGCAGGTGGTTGCACCTATGAACCTAAATGGGAGTGCTGTAGCAGCAAGGGTGCGAGACTTTACCAGGATGAACCCGTCAAAATTTCATGGTTCGAAGGAGGACGAGGATCCACAGGAGTTCATTGATGAGATCTAGAAGATCATTCAAATTATGGGTATCACCGAAGAGAAGAGTGCAGATTTGGCATCTTATCAACTGAAGAGGTTAGCACACATATGGCACAAGTAATGGAAGGAAGGTCATAGAACAGGTGCAGCTCCAAATGATTGGGAAGAGTTAGTGACAAGCTTCCTAGACAGGTTCTTCCTTCAGGAGTTCAGGGAGTTAAAGGTTGTAGAGTTTATCAACCTGAAGCTAAACAACATGATGGTTCAAGAGTATGCTTTGAAGTTCACCCTGCTATCTAAGTATTCTTCGGAAATGGTTGTTGAGCTGAGGGCTCGAATGAGTGAATTCATATTAGGAGTCGCAGATTTGGTGGTCAGGAAGTGCAGGACCGCTATGCTTATCAGTGACATGGATATCTCTCGACTCATAATTCATGCCCAGCAGATTGAGGAGGAGAGGTTGAAGGATAACGAAAAGGAGACCAAGAGAGCTAGAACATGACACTTTGAGTTCTCTTGGTGGAGGATAGATGGTGCAAACCATTTGCAATCCTATCAAAGGTCATCAAACCTAGCGCCATCTTCAGCTAGTGTCCTATCCCCCAAGACTAGAGGTGATTAGAGGGGTAAAACACTAGGCTCGAAGTCTCTGGGGAGCATGTCAGGAGGATGGACATTCCCAGCTTGAAAGTAGTGTGGAAGGAACCACCCGAGAGAGTGTTTGGTTGGCAAGTATTATTGTTTTGGGTATGGTAAGCCCGGTCATAGACTCAAGGATTGTTCATCATCTAGACAGGCTTATAATAGTGGCCATGCCCAAGCCACTTCTTCATCAGCTCCAGCAGCTTGTCCATCCCAGTAGGGTGCCTCATCTAGTACAAGTGATGGATTGCAACAGAATCACCTCTATGCACTTTTATCATGCCATGATATAGAGATCTCACCAGATATGGTCACGGGTATGTTATGAGTTTTTCACCTTGATGTTTATACATTGCTAGATCTAGGGGAAACATTGTCCTTCATGACCCCCTATGTTGCTATCAGCTTCAGTGTCAGTCCTGAAATCTTCTCAGAACCCTTCTCAGTCTCTATTCTTGTTGGTGAGTCTGTCTTAGCACGAAGAGTACGCAGGAATTGCCTAGCAACGGTACTCCAAAAAGTTCCCACAACTGATTTAGTAGAGTTATACATGACTAACTTTTGTGTTATCTTTGGAATGAATTGTATTCTTGTTATGCTTCAGTCAACTATAGGACCCGAACAGTAGAGTTTCAAGTTTTGGGTGAACCAGTCCTAGAATGGGAGGGTAGTTTCAGAGCGCCTGTAGGTCGCTTTGTCTCAAACCTTAAGGCCAGAAAGATGATTTCTAAGGATTGTGTATATCATTTAGTACAGGTTAAAGATTCTAATTCCAAAACCCTAACTTTTCAGTTAGTCCCAATTGTTCAGGAATTTCCAATGGTATTCCTTGATGATCTACCAGGAGTCCCTCCCAAGAGGGAGATTGACTTTGGGATAAACCTCCTCCCTAATGGGCAATCCATATCCATTCCTCCTTACAAGATGGCTCTAACTGAGCTTAAGGAGTTGAAGGAACAGTTTAAGAATCTCTTAGATAAGGTTTTTATCAGGCTCAGCAAGTCCCCATTAGGTGCTCTATAGTCCTTTTCATGCTGAAGAAAGATGGTTCGCTCATGATGTGCATTGACTATCACAAATTGAATAAAGTCACGATCAACAATAAGTATCCCATTCTCAAGATTAATGACTTTAGCTTCAAGGGGCTAGTTGTTTCTCAAAGATAGACCTCAGATCCCGCTATCACAACCTCAGAGTCATAGAGTGACATTCCAAAGACAGCCTTCTGAACTCAATATGGTCACTATGAATTTATAGTTATGTCTTTTTGACTAACGAATGCTCCTGCAACATGAATTTGATGAATAGGGTTCAAGCGGTATTTAGATATGTTTGTCATCGTCTTCATAGATGTGTCTTCATATACACTCAGAGCGAGGAGGAGTATGCTGCTCATTTGAAGATTATGCTGCAAACTCTTAAGGCCCGTCAACTATTTACTAAGTTTAGCAAGTGTGGATTTTGGTTGAAGTCAATTGCGTTTCTAGGTCATGTGGTGTCTAGTGAGTGTGCTTAGGTAGACTCTCAAAAAATTTAGGCGATAAAGAACTAGCCTAAACCTGTCACTCCCATCGACATTAGAAGCCTTTTGGATTTAGCTGGTTATTATAGGAGGTTTGTAGAGGGATTTGCATCCATTTCCTTTGATGAGGTTGAGTTATAAGAAGGTCAAATTTTAGTGGTTCTATACTTGTGAGAGGAGCTTTCAAGAGTTAAATACTTGATTCATTTTCACTCTAATCTTGACCCTACCAGAGGGAATGGATGGCTTTATAGTGTATTGTGATGTCTCAAGTGTTTTCCTCAGGTGTATGTTGATATATCATAATAAGGCCATTGCTTATGATTCGAAATAGCTTAATACTCATGATAAGAATTACCCAATACATGACCTTGAGTTAGCAGCGATAGTATTTTCCTTGAAGATTTGGACAAACTATTTGTATGGGTACATGTTGATGTGTTCACGTACCATAAGATCCTTCAGTATATGTCTAGTCAGAAGGACATGTATTTGCGGTAAATAAGATGGCTTGAGCTTCTCAAGGACTACGACATAAGTGTTCTTTATCATTCGAGTAGGGACGATGTAGTGACTGATGCTCTTAGTGGATTGTCCATGGAGAGTGCAGCTCAGGTGGAAGATGGAAGAAAGGAGTTGGTTAGAGATGTCCATAGGCATTCTCATTTGAGGGTTCGCCGAGAGATTCGACAGATGGTGGTATCACTATTTATAATGGTTCATAATCTTCATTGGTGGTAGAAGTCAAGGGGAAACAAGATGAGGATCCTATCTTGGTTAAGTGGAAAGAAGCAGTTCGAAATTAGAAAATGGAGGTTTTCACCCAAGGGAGAGACGTTGTACTTTGCTATCAATGCTAATTATGTGTTCCCGATGTGGATGACTTGAGACAGCTAATGTCGAGAGAGGCTCACAACTCTTGGTACTCTATCCATCTAGGTTCCATCAAAATGTACTATAGTCTACTGAAAGTTTATTGGTGGAATGGCATGAAGAAGGATATCACAGAATTTGTGGCTAAGTGCCCAAATTGCCAACAGGTTACTGTTGAGCACCAGAGACCGAGAGGTATGACTCCGGATATTAGCGTTCCTACTTGAAAGTGGGAGGAGATAAACATGGATTAAATTATAGATTTTCCTCACACACGCTGACAGTATGATTCGATATGGGTGATTATTCACCGAATAACTAAGATAGCATATTTCTTGCCAGTTAAGACTACAGATTTAGGCGAAAAGTATGCTAGACTTTACATTTGGGAGTTAGTTGGTTGCATGGAGTCCCTTTTTCCATAATTTCTAATGGGGGTATTCAGTTAACCTCCCGGTTTTAGAGGTCATTTCAGAAGGGTCGTGGTACTTAGGTTAAGCTTAGCATAGCTTTTCACCCGCAGACAGATGGTCAGGTAGAGCTAACCATTCAAACTTTAGAGGACATGTTGAGAGCTTGCGTGATCGACTTTAAAGGTAATTGGGATGATCACTTGTCTCTCATTGAGTTTTGTTATAATAACAGTTACCAGTAAGTATTTAGATGGCTCCACTTGAGGCTTTTATGGACAGAGATGTAGATCACCTATTGGATGGTTTGAGGTGGGCGAGGCTATGTTGATAGAGCCAGATTTAGTTCATGAGGCGATGGAGAAAGTTTAGCTTATTATAGAAAGATTGAAAACTATCTTATGTGGATGTAAGAAGGAGAGAGCTTGAGTTTGTGGTTGATGATTGGGTATTTCTAAATGTGTCACCCATGAAGGGGGTGATGAGATTTGGAAATAAGGGAAAACTTAGACCCCGATACATTATTCCTTACAGGATTCTGAGGCGCATTGGCAATGTGGCCTATAAGATGGAGTTACAGGTAGAGCTAGCATTGTTGTCTAGTTTTTCATGTGTCCTTATTGAAAAAATTGAATTGGCGATTTGACTCTGGTTGTAGCTGTGGAGTATTAGTGTGAAGGATAGCCTCACTTATGAAGAGGTTCTAGTTGAGATTCTTGACCGTTATGTTTTTAAGTTGAGGAACAAGAAAGTCGCTTCAGTGAAAGTCCTTTGGAGGAATCATCCTCTAGAGGGAGCTACTTGGGAAGCTGAAGCAGATATGATGGCCAAGTACCCTCACTTGTTTCCTCTCAGATTGAGTCACAGTATGACTCATTAGGAGAGACCACGAGCCATGGCCAGACTCATGGTGAGCAATGCTGCCTTTTTCCAAGTTCAAGTGACCACAACTCAAGTAACAATTCGTGGTAGGATGTGATGAGTCATTAAAACACTCGTCTTGAGCCAAGTAGCCGATGTTCATAACTTGTAAAGTTTTTCCCTAGAAACAACGAGTCAGATGAAAAGTCATGGGAGGTAACAGCGACTCGTCCTAATGAGCCCGAAGATGAATTTCAGAGAATGTGCAAAATGGTCCCCCGTAATCACGAGTCATAGAACGACTCGTAGTAGCCCATGATGAATCATTGTGATGAGCTGTTATGAGAGGATCTGAAATTGAAATTTCGATCATAAATAATGGATGGTCACCATGAATCATGGTGACAACCAACGACTCGGCGGTGTGACCCTTGATGACCAGTCAATAATTTTTAAGTACGTATTTCCAGGGGTATTTTTGTAACTTTCTATTCTTTTAACTCCTAAACTAGGTCATTTTGAATTTTTTGAGAGGGATACTAAAGGGTTTTACTTAGCCTAAACTCCTATTCCCCTCTCCAAACACCATAGATTCAAAATTAAAACTCTCAAGACTCTCAAGGAAGCTTAGGTTCATCTTCTCAAACTCTCTTAGGCCTTAAGCTTATGTCAAGAATTCATCAAATCTAGGTATATGGGAATATGATCAAGGAATGTTTTTCACCCTTATGCCTAATTAAATTTATGATTTCAATTCTCCCATGTCTCCAATTATTCATGAATTTCTAGGGTTAGAAACCTTTTATGCAAAAACTTTAAATTCTTTTATGGATTTATTCTCTCATACTTCTACATACATTTTATGATTATGATTGGATTAAATTCATGTAAAAACTTCAATGATTCTCTATTTTCAAGTTAGCATGTTTTACTCAACTATGTATGACGCTCATGAATTTCAAGGATATGTATCATGGCTGTAATTTCAGCATAATTTCCATGGCTAGTTCACTATTTCAAGGAATTTATGAATCTACATGATTTTTAAACTTGCCCATGCAAACTTACCATGTTTCAAGTATGATTATGAGCGCTATGTATGTTTTGGGAGTAGTATTTAACACCAAGTAGGTCGTTGTTCCAGCGATCCAGGTCTCAAAACTACGTGCCACTATATGTATGACGGGGTCCTCACTAGATAGTGTCTTCCTTGCCTTAATGGATGATAACATCCAAAATACACTCTTCATTACGAGAAAGCATAAATGATCGTTGTATCAAAACAAATATTCCGACAGATGTCAGGGACGAATCCAATAGAGACTAATAAATGATATGCGCAAGTGTTGTTTGAAAAATTAAAAGTAGTTCGCGCCACTCAAAAGTATCAAAGAAATAAACATTTTTGGGGAGACTTGATTAACGATATAGTAGAGATTCTAATTCAGCTAATTAGAATGGCAAAATAACTAAAGTTGCCGACAATAATGAGGACTAGAGGTATGGTGTAGATGATGTGATAATTAAACAAGGCTATTCTAGAACATCTCATCACTTTAAATTGTGTAAATAACTTCGGGCAGGTGGGCATTCTATGTTTTTCAACCACATAAATGCCTTTTCCTAGAGTTCTTTCGAACCACTAGATACAATTAAATCAGCCCAATCAAGTTTGGATTAATAGTTGCACTAATCTCTAGTTGTTAGCTATTAATGAGGAATGATAATATGTGTTTGGCTATGTCTATCCCAACTCCACAACATCACATCCATTTCCACCATCAAATTCTCTCCCAATATTCAATTCTTCTCTTTCAAGTAGAAATCAAGTTAGAAAAGTAGACCTACATTTGCAACTATGGATCTTCAATTATAAATTGGAGATAACTTAATATATTTACACTAATTAAAAAATATTGAGATGAATCTAACAATACCCAATCTAATTAAGCACTCATCATCACACACCTCTAGTTAATGATTTAGTTACTCATGGTTAAGAAACTAAAGAGCATATTTAACAATGAACTCATTGATTTCAATAATAAGAGTAGAAAAATCAAATTAAGCAATAAGTCTTCAACAATGGTGGTACTGTGCTTTAGAGGAAGAAGAAGAAAAGAAAAACAATATTTTACAATTTCCACTTATAGAATTCTACTTTCCTCTTCTAAAAAGAGAATGTTCCAAAAAGCTAAAAGTTAAGATCTGATAGGTACTGAGTACTTCTTTATAGAATATATATAGGGCATCCAATACCCTTTTTTTCAGTGATGGACATATTTGCCCCTGATCAGGAATTCTGGCATTTGCGAGAGTACTGTCGGTTCACCAGTTACATTCTGTGAACCGCCGACTATCATTGATTGCTCCTTTAGTGATTTCCAGTGTCCTTCAGCAGTTCCTTTGGTGATTCGCCAACTTCCAACCATGCTTTGCGGATTTCTTTCTCATAGATCCAGCAAGTTTAGGAGTCAGTAAGTGAGTTAACTGATGAGTCATCGGTTGATGTCCACGACCGCCGATTTCTTTAATTCCCCAAGGCAGTGATCCTCTGTGTTTGGCCGGCGTTTCGCTGGTCTTCTTCGGTGAAGCACTGGTTTTCACCTGATTCCATTATTTTTACTCCACTTCTTACTCTTTTCTTCAAATTAGATATTTGCACACAAAAAGGTAGAAAGGGCATAAAGTTCATCTAAATGACTTGAAAACTAAGCTAAAGTTCATTCTTAATATCCTAATGAGTTGGTAAATTACCAACTCAACAATGGACTCATGAGTGAATTTACGCCTTCATGGTTCTTACCCTTGATAAAGTATGAACACCCTTCCAATCATGGTTACAGGTTGGGCTCCATAATGCTCACTTGGAGTATGTCGGTAATGAGAACCTGCACTCAAACTCCACTCCACGTTCATGTTTTGTAATGCATTTACTTATGGGTTTTTTTCCCATTGATTATTTTATGAGTTTTATTTATGATTTCAGACATTCTAAGTCTTGCTTTTTTGATTTTAAAACATTGGGTCATTGTACTTAAATTATCATAAAAGTTTCATGTTTTACGAACATATCACGATAATGATTTTTAGTATATTATCCTTACCATTATGTTTTACTTATCATCCATACTTAGTACATACAAAGTACTGACAACAAACTTTTGTGTTATATCATCTCATGATATAGGTTCAGGTGTTTAGTCTCATCCCCGCTGCTAGCTACGCTCCTATTCCTGATTCAACTCAGACTGGTGAGTTCTCATCATCCGAGAATTATAGTTTTGTCTTAAGCTTTCTTTTAGTCATATCAGTTACAGATTTTGTAAAGCTAGTTGAGGGCTTGTCCCTTTAGCTCTTCAGGTGTTTTGGAGGCTTTCAGACTATCAAGTTTAAATGTTCAGCGAATTAACTCATGTTGTCTCAAGTTTACGTTTGTGATATCTTAGATTGTTTCTACTTACGTTATATCTCATGATTTTCTTTCTCCTAGTTTGTATGCATAAGTTTATGTTATGCATGTACCATGGGTTAGCTTGGAGTCATTAATGATTCTAGGTCCCATGTCGCATCTGGGGTCTAAGATCGGGTCCTGACAATCTCTATGCATATGGATAGTGCATTAAGATTGTCCCTCAGTCCAGGGATGGAATGTTGTACTAAGGTTCACCTGAGTACTTAAACTTTTCTGGAAATACTTCCAAAAATTCATAGTTAACTGTGTGCATCTGTCTGAAATGATAGATAAGGGAAAGTCATGTAGGTGAACTATTTCAAGTATGTAAAGTTTGGCATAATCCTCTGCGACATAAGTGGTCCTGACTGGAAGGAGGTGAGCTGATCTCATCAATCTGTCTATAATCACCCAAATAGAATCATACTTTCTGCTCATCCAAGGCAAACTTGTAATGAATTCCATATTAATTACCTCTTATTTCCATGCTGGAAATCTATATATATTTGATGAGTTGGTAATTTACCAACTCATTAGACTTTTAAATATGAGCTTTTACTTAGTTTTCACATCATTTCAAAGGATTTTATGCTCTTTCTCTTTAATTTTTGCAGGTATTTAATTTAAGGAGAGAAATCAAGAACTTGGGAAAAAGCTTGGATTTAGGACTGAGGCTTGACCAGATGGGACCGACGCCCTTGCTCACTTTTGTTAATTCATGTTGGTTATCTTGTTCATTAATCAATATTTGTTTTTACATTTTAATTGCAATATTTTGATCCCTCAAATTTTTAATTGTTTGTATTAAAACAATGATGCTTCTTAGATTGAATTGATAGACAACTTCGTTCCATCTAAGTACTATTCCCTATGGGATTAAGTGGTATATTTGTTTTACTAACGACCGTTTACACTCTCTTTTAATGAGGAGTCAATTTGGACATTATTAAAAATGGTGTTGTTGCCTAGGAATGCCATTACATAGCTCTTAGTTGATTATTGAGTTGATATATTTAGCATCAAGTGTTTTGTTCATTTTTACTTTTGTTGTTGTTCTTTTTGGGTTCCCTTATAGGATGACTGATCTTGGACAACAATCTCAAGAAGATTCCATAGATGGTCACATGGACCATAAAGAAGATGATCCCATGATGCCTGACGTAGCAGGTGCCATTTGCCTACCTGCCACAATAGGGAATGCAGTGTTTCATGTTCATAATACAATGTTACACCTGCTACAGATGAAAGGACTTTTCGAAGATCAACCAAGTGAAGATGAAAATATACATCTATGAAATTTTCTTGAGATTTGCCAACTGTTTAACATCACAAATATAAGATAAGAGTCTATCAGATTGAGGCTATTTCCATTCTCCTTAACTGGGGAAGCCTTCTTGAACATGTTTTTCCTCCTTCAACGATGTTGCATATAAGAGATGATATCAGCAATTTCTGACAAATATCGGGTGAACCTTTACACGAGGCATGGCTAAGGTTCAAGAAAAAGGTAGCCTTATGTCCCAACCATGGGCTTCCAGATGGAGTGATCCTACAAAGTTTTTATCGATCTTTGGACTTCATCAATAAGTTGGTGGCAAATAACTTGGTAGGAGGATCTCTCATGGACCAGCCCTATGGAATGGCTAGATATTTGTTGGATTGGATGAGTAAAACGAATCGGAACCGAGCTTGGAATATGAGGGAAACTAAAGTACCTCTGGTCAAGTTTTGTGACCGCCGAGATGAGAATGAGGGATGAGGAGCGAGATGAGACTTTAGCAAAAATGATGACACACCTTGAGTTGATGACGAAGCATGTTATGGGGAGTGGTTCTAACAGTGTCATTGCTATGGGGACCCGAGGTTTGATGCCATATGAAGGAGAAGCCTCACCACCTAGGTACAAAGAAGAGTGCCAATTCATGAAAAATCAAATGGGGGTTTCTCGCTTGGGGTACCAAGGTGCCAATCAAGGCTCTTGGCGACCAAGGGAGGAGAATCAAGGTTGGAGGAACTGAGACAACCAGGGTTGGGGTGATCACAATGAAAGATGGGGTAATCAAAATCGTGATGGGAAATGCTTCCATCATAGCTCAAACCTATATGTTCCCCCTCCAAAGGCTGAAAATCCCCAAATATAACCTGGAGTGAGCAATGTGGGAAGTTCCAAGATTAAGGAGATGCTGGATAGAGTACTCAAGAGAGTGGAATCCATAGTGGAGTCACGAAATATAAAGGGGAGGTGTCGAACCTCACCCAAACAGTGAACTCCCACTCAACATCGATAAAGCACTTGGAAGTGCAAATGAATCATTTATCTTCCAAAATAAATCCCCAAATGAAAGGAACAGTTCCTAGTGACACCGTACCCAACCCAAAGAAGTATGGCCATTATATAGAAATTGTGATTAGAAGTGGAAAAGTGTGGGAAAATGTGGGTGTGAAGCCCAAAGAGGTTGTTAACCAAAAACAAGTGGTGATGAAGTAAAGGATGCGGTGCCAAATGCACCAGAGGTTGTGAATGATAAAGAGTTGGATGAGGAAGAAGTTGATGTAACTCCCGTGAATGATGTTGTTGAAGAGGAAACGAGAAAAGAGGCTTTACCCGACATAGGCCACGAGCCGTGGATTCCACCTCCGTATCCTCAGAGGTTAGCTAAGAAAAAGGAGGACAATCAGTTCAAAAAATTCATTGAGATGTTTAGTAAATTTTCCATCAGTAAACCTCTAGTGGATGCTTTGCTCCAAGTGCCTGGTTATGCCAAATTTATGAAAGTTTTGCTGAAGAAAAAGAGGATCGTTGATGCTAGTGTGGGGGAAGTAACACACCACTACAGTGCTGTGATGACAAGCAACCTCGCTTCCTAAAAGAGAGAATCCGGGAGTCTTTACTATCCCATGCACCATTAGGCTATGCGTGTTCAAAAAGGCCCTATGTGACCTTGGGAAAAGAATATATCTGATGCCCCTCATTATTTTTAAGAATTTAGGGTTGGGGAGTCCTAAAACCACCACAATGAGGCTGTTAATGGCTGATCGATCCATAAATAAACCGGTGGGAGTATTGGAGGACGTCTTGGTTCAAGTCGACAAGTTCATCCTTCCAGCTGATTTTGTCATGCTTGATTGTGATATAGATGTTAAAGTACCTATCATCTTGGGGAGACCATTTCTTGCAACGGTCAGAGCTTTGGTAGATGTGGAGCTTGGTCAGCTGAAATTTTGAGTGGGAGGTGAAGAAGTCACCTTTAAAGTTTGTCAAACCATTGAGCCCCTGGACAAATGCAAGGTGATAGGGGTTTTGAATAATGAAGCAGCACAAGACGAAGGTTGTGTTGATGAGGTCTATTTGAAGGATAATCCTCCAAAGTATTAAGAAGTGAGTTGTTATCCATCGTGCCACGATGTTAAATAAGGAGCTTCTTGGGAGGCAGCCCAAGTGTTTTTACTTTGGGAACTTTGATGTTTTTGTGTTTCTGTTTTGTAGGTAGGTTGGATAAAAAAAAACAAGGAGAAGGAAAATAGGGTAGCCATTGTGCGACACCAATAAAATTTCAGTGCCCAGGAGCGAATCCCCACCCTGTTGCAAGAGAAAAGTAGAAGATGGGTAAGAAAGAGTTGGAGCCTGTGTTATACAAGGGAAATGCTGGTGGCATTTTATAGCCCGCCAGTCTGGCGTGGGTGTGAACCAGCGCACCTGGAGAAATTTTGGAAATCTAAGGGTGAGTTATGACTCACTGGTGAAACGAAGGTGGAAACGTATAAAATGATGGTTGAGTGCATGTTATACCCTGGAAGTCTAAAGATCAGAACCGAGAGTTAAAACGGGAAAATGTGGAAATTTTTGCAGCAAACATAGAACGAGTCATGAAATGACTCGTGGGGAATGCCCTGGGTTTTATGAGGAGATCAGGAAGAGTTGAGATCCCATGGGAGAGACCACGACCCGTGGTTGGACCCCACAAGTCGTTGGGTCAGCTGTGGGGAGGGGAATTAAGAAAGAAAAGGAAGGATGCGTAGTGTACCTGACGGAAGGTCCGCACGAGTCATGGTTAGTCCCCTCGATTCGTGGGGTGAGTCGTTGGCAGGCGGGAAGTCACAACTTGAGAAATAAGACAGTGTACTTCATGGGTGGTGACCATGAGTTGTGGTCACCCAAAACAAGTTATGGGATGACCCGTGACGAGCCCTATAGAGCAGGTGAAACAGTGTACTTCACAGATGATTAGACAAGTTGTTCCCTCGAGCCACGACACATCAAGTCACCCGTCAGGGCCACCTGACAGTTATTTACTGTGAAATTAGTAAGGGAATTTTCATAATTCCTAAGTTCCTGAAGCCTAAACTACGATGATTTGGGGTATAAATAGTTACCTTTTATGGGGTTAAGTTGAGTTTATTCATTTTCCATCCATGCATGCAAAGTAGAAGAGATTTGAGTGGGTGATCAAGCTAAGGATCTCCAATTTCTTTCAATTCCTTTTTGGGCATTCAAGGGTGAGTAAGATTCAGCCTCCATCAGGTATGTAGGGTTATGAATGGGTGGTTTCTTCCCCATGCCCAATCCTGCTCTAAAAGTATGAAATTCCATGATTGATCTATGGGTTTTTTTAACCTAAATGCATGAATAATCTATTTCTACACATGGGTATGAATTAATTATGATTTTATCATCAAATTGTGAAGCATAGGCTAATTTTATAATGATTTCAATTAAAATTATTTTCTATCCTTATGAATTTTAAAGCCCATTGAGGAGATGTTCATGAAAAGTGAGATTTGTGATGTATATGTGATAGTGATGAGATGTTATGATGAAAAGCATGATTTGAAGCTACCCATGTTTACAATTATGTTTTCCATGAGAATTGAGTACTTCTAAGTATGATAAAGCTTTGGGCAGTGCCCACATGTTAAGTGTGAAGAATGATTTTCCCAAATTAATCTTACCATATGGTTTTGGAGCGAAGACTCCAAATTACATATTCTTATCTTGTGGTATGTTTTGAGTTAAGTTTTCCTATGCATAGCTTACCATATGGTCTTTGAACAAAGTCTCCCACTACTTTTTCAGCTTGTGGTATGTTTTGAACTAAAGCTTCTCATATGCATGATTTCATATTTGAGATGTATTTGATCATTAAACTTCGTCAATAGATGATGTTGAGCTTCGTGATATACGATGTAGATCGTATGCATATTTTTGGGAGTATTGTATAGCACTGAGTAGGCTACGGGTCGATCACCCTATGCCTCAGAACTACGCGCTAATGTAGGTTTATACTATTATATGACTTGGGACTTCCCTTGTGAGATTCCCCTTGCCCGAATGGGCCTTCAGCTTGATATCGACAACATGGTAGTGTCCTTAACCTTGGAAAGGCTTTGGACGGAGCTGCCCAATTGAGTGTAATAGTCGGGACCACGTAAGCTCTATTGTGGTTTGTCGGTTAAAAGACGAGTCTCTCATTGTTCCTCATGATTTCAGATATGCATACTCACAAATTATGAGATATATGCAAATGCATGTTTTAAAGCAGGTTTGACTCAATGATCAATATTTACTTATAAATGTCAGAATTCAACTTTGAGTCAATCAATTTAGTTATGATGTTATGAAGTTATGTTATGTCATGTTATGAAGAGATCATGATTTTAGAAAGAATGAATGCAAGCCCTACTCTCAGATTTTTGATGTTTATGTTTAATTAATGCATTGCTCTTAAATGATTTTACTTAGATTAGCGGTTTTACTTACCTTGCATACACGGTATATTCCATGTAATGACTACAACTATCTATGTTGTACCGTTTCATGATACAATAGCCGACTCTCAACTTCAGCCCCACTCTTAGTCATCCCGTCAGAGTTAGCATTGCTTTGTTTGTGATTCCTCATCTTTCGAGGACTAGACTATTCAGCTTTTATTTACGTATTTCAATTTCAGCTTGTTGAGTTAGTTGGGGTCTTGTCCCATCAACTCATCATGTTTAGAGGCTTTTAGACATATATATGTATTCAGCTTCAGATTTCACATTCTGATGTTATATTCAAGTTAGACTTCCGCTATGATTGTATTGTTAATTCTTCAGTTTCTTGATTGAGTTAGATGTATGCTTATGCCATGGGTCGACTTGGGTTCTCTCGAGGATCCTTGTCCCGTGTTACGATCCAGGCCTCCATTCTTGTTATACCCTAGGGACTCAAGGATCAAACCCGAGAATCAAAACAGTGAAAAAATGAAATTTCGCACCAGGTCACAGAATGAATTGTGAAGAGGCTCGTGAGGAGTGACCTTGAGCCGTGAAGTGACTCGTCGTCCAGCAGAGTTGACAAGATGTGTTGAGAAGACCGCAGGCATGACCAAGAGTCGTGGTGAGGCCTCACGACTGTGAGGTCTCCCATGGCCTAGACTGGTTGTTTGGTAGGAGGCTTTGGGAAGTAAAAGCCACGGATGGTGACCACGAGTCGTGGTCACCCACCACGAGTCGTGGTTTCTACTGTGAGGTACCTTAGTTTTTTTTAGCAGTGAACAAGATGACTCATGGCCACGAGTCGTCCAGTCCCTCGTAGGGACTGGCAGTCAGCCAAATTCTGCGATTTTAGTAAGAGCTTTTCCGTAATTCCTAAGTCCTAGGAGCCTATACTACGTGTTTAAGGGTCGTTTCAGTGGGTTTAAGAGGGGAAAACCTATTCTAAGCTATTTCACTCCATGCATGCAAACTTCAGAGTTTGAAGAGAGGATTTAGAGCAAGTTTTGAAGCTTTCTATTGGAATCTCATCTTGGGCAATTATAGAAGGGGTAAAATCATCCCTTCCAGGTATGTATGGTTATGAGTGGGTGTTTCCTTCCTCACCCATGCCCAAATTTCTAGGTAAGTATGATAAATTCCTCTGGACAAGTTATGGGATTTTTACCCAATTGCATAATTCTTCAATTTCTATACATGAGTATGATTAGATTATGTTTTATATTGATGAATTGTGAAGCTTGGGCAAATTTGAAATTTTTTCAATGAAAATTGTGTTATTAAATTAAATGCCTATGGATGAGAAGTTCATGAAAGAAGAGAATGATGATGATGAGATTTGATGATGAAAAGCATGTTTCTAAAGCTACCCATGGTTATGATATTGTTTTCAAAATGAATTGAGTAGATCCAAGCATGAGAAAGTTTTGGGCAAGGCCCTTATATCAAGTATGATGATGTAGTATCTCTAAAGTAAGCTTACCACATGGTTTTGGAGTAGATGCTCCCACTTGTATTTTAGCTTGTGGTATGTTTCGAAATAAAGCTTCTCATATGCATGAATTCATAATTGAGATGCATGTTATTATTGAGCTTCGTTTTCATATGATGTTGGTTTTATGCATGATTTCATTTTTGAGCTTTGTATAATGACAATGTTGAGCTTCATTTCATATGATGTTGAGTCATGCATGATTTAAAGTTGAGCTTCGTCAATAGATGATGTTGATCTTCGTTATATACGATCTAGAGAATTGCATGTTTTTGGGAGAAGAGTCTAGCACCGAGTGGGTTAAGGGTCGATCACCCTATACCCCAGAACTATGCGCCAATGTAGGTTGATACTATTATGTTATTGGGACCTCCCTTGTGAGCTATCCCCGGCCCTAATGGCCCATGAGCGTCCTTAGCCCTGGAAAGGTTTTGGACGGCTCTGCCCACTTGAGTGTGATAGTCGGGACCATGTAAGCTCTATCATGGTATGTTCTTAAGTGATGAGTCTCCCATTGTCTATATGATTTAGATTTCATATTCATTACCTATGGTTATTATTTTAAATATGGATGTTCTAAAAGCAAGGTTTGACTCATTGTTCAGCTTTTCTATAAATGTCATATTTCAGCTTTGAGTCATTCGAGTCAGTTAAGATGTTATGAAGCTATGCATGGTCATATTATGAAAATATTACAATATCAAAATGAATGCATGTAGTCCTTCCTCTTAGATTTGAAAGATTATGATACGTTATGAAATGTTTAAATGATTTAATTTACTTAAGCTGTAATAGTCCAAGAGTGCTTAGGAGTAAACTCGGGAAGCTAAAATGCAAAACTGCTGTATGTTGGGAAAAAGGTTGCAGGACAACAGGTACCACGACCTGTGCTAAGTAACCACAGGCCGTCGTTGGTGGTTGTGGGTACAGGTTGTTAGGTATCAGAGGGAAACAATGGTTGATTCAACGACCCTTGGTAAGTAACCATGAGCCGTTGTTTGTTGTCGTGGTAGGAAGTGGACTTGGAAGTAGGAAGGTACGACGGGTCATGGAACGAGCCATTGTGTCTTGCAATGACCCATTGTGGGGAGCCATGGTAAGGGAGCCCAGATCTCAATGAGAAAGGACAAATAGTAACCACGACATGTTGAAGCGTACGACGAGCCATGGTAAGGCTCGTTGGATAGAAGTTCAAAAGGTTCGGAGGAGAAATAAACGACCGAAGGAATGACCCATTGGATCATAGTACGACTTGCCCTGTTCTTCCGTTGGTTAAGTTCCAAAGAGAAGGCATTCAGCAATTCATTCAACAAGAAGACAGAACGGTCCGTAGGTAGTTTCCATGACCCGTTGGTGCCACCCGTGGTTTTATCTAGCCAGTTTTCAAGGCAAGTTCATTAAGGGCATTCTCGACTTTTCCATGCTTTAAGACCCTAAACTGCGTTGTTTCAGATATTTTTTTGAGTGTGATAAGATAAGTTAAGTCCTTCATGCATGCTTATTCTCATGAAAAAGCTTAGAGAGATTTTTGGGAGATTCAAGGTCTTGTTCCCCATATTTCCATTAATTTCCTTGTGGGTATTCTAGGAACTTTGAGTCAATCTATTTCCAGGTATGTATGGTTTTAATGTGTGTCTTCCTTCCACACCCATGCTCAAATTCCTATCAATTAGTGTTAAATTATGAATAATCAATTATGGGGTTTTGATCAATTTCATGATTCTTATATCTCTATTCATGGGTATGATTAGATTGAGTTGATATTGATGATTTAGGAAGCTTGGGCAGATTCTAACTTGTTTCTCTTATAAAAATGATTTTTCCTAAAATTGAATCTAAAACGTCCATGGGTGAATAGTTCATAAAAGAGGGAATTTATGGTAAATGTGTGGTGGTGATGAAGTTAATAATGAAAAGCATGTTTCTAAAATTACCCATGATTTTGATGTTGTTTCCTAAATGAATCAATTGGATTCTAGAATGGTAGAGCTTTGGGTAATGCCCACATATTGATTAAAGTGATGATTTTCCTAACATAAGCTTATCACATTGTTTACAATGAAATTTCCAAGTTCTTATTATAAATTCTAGCTTGTGGTATGTCGATTAAATATTTCTACATGTAGCTTAGCACATGATTTGGAGTAGATGCTCCCACCTATGATTGAGCTTGTGGTATGTTTCGAAATAAAGCTTCTTATATGCGTGAATTTATAATTGAGATGTATGGCATTATTGAGCTTTGTCGAAGGACAATGTTGAGCTTCATTTCCATATGATGTCTAGTCTATGCATGATTTCATTAATGACCTTTGTCAATAGACAATGCTGAGCTTCATTTCATACGATGTTAAGTCATGCATGATTTAAAGTTGAGCTTCGTCAATAGACGATGTTGATCTTCATTATATATGATGTAGAGAATTGCATGTTTTTGGGAGAAGAGTCTAGCACCGAGCGGGTTAAGGGTCGATCACCCTATGCCCCAGAACTACGTGCCAATATAGGTTGATACTATTATGTTATTGGGACCTCCCTTGTGAGCTATCCCCGGCCCTAATGGCCCATGAGCGTCCTTAGCCCTAGAAAGGTTTTGGACGGCTCTGCCCACTTGAGTGTGATAGTCGGGACCACGTAAGCTCTATCATGGTATGTTCTTAAGTGACGAGTCTCCCATTGTCTATATGATTTAGATTGCATATTCATTACCCATGATTATTATTTTAAACATACGTGTTCTAAAAGCAAGGTTTGACTTATTATTCAGCTTTTCTATAAATGTCATATTTCAGCTTTGAGTCATTCGAGTCAGTTGAGATGTTATGAAGCTATGCATGGTCATATTATGAAAATATTACAATATCAAAATGAATGCATGTAGTCCTTCCTCTCAGATTTGAAAGCTTATGATACGTTATGAAATGTTTAAATGATTTAATTTACTTAAGTTGTAATACTCCGGGAGTGCTTAGGAGTAAACCCAGGAAGCTAAAATGCAAAACTGCTGTAAGTTGTGAAAAAGGTTGCAGGACAACAGGTACCACGACCCGTGGTAAGTAACCACAGGCCGTCGTTGGTGGTTGTGGGTTCAGGTGGTTAGGTATCAGAGGGAAACTACGGTTGATTCAACGACCCTTGGTAAGTAACCATGAGCCGTTGTTTGTTGTCGTGGTAGGAAGTGGACTTGGATGTAGGAAGGTACGATGGGTCATGCAACAAGCCATTGTGTCTTGCAACGACCCATTGTGGGGAGCCATGGTAAGGGAGCCCAGATCTCAATGAGAAAGGACGAATAGTAACCACGACCTATTGAAGCATACGATGAGACATAGTGAGGCTCGTTGGATAGAAGTTCAAAAGGTTCGGAGGAGAAATAAACGACCGAAGGAATGACCCATTGGATCATAGTACGACCTGCCCTGTTCTTCCATTTGTTAAGTTCCAAAGAGAAGGCATTCAGCAATTCATTCAACGAGAAGACAGAACGGTCCGTAGGTAGTTTCCATGACCCGTTGGTGCCACCCGTGGTTTTATCTAGCCAGTTTTCAGGGCAAGTTCATTAAGGGTATTCTCGACTTTTCCATGCTTTAAGACCCCAAACTGCGTTGTTTCGGATATTTTTTTGAGTGTGATAAGATAAGTTAAGTCCTTCATGCATGCTCATTCTCATGAAAAAGCTTAGAGAGATTTTTGAGATATTCAAGGTCTTCTTCCCCAAGTTTCAATTAATTTCCTTGTGGTTATTCAAGGAATTTTGAGTCAATCCATTTCCAGGTATGTATGGTTTTAATGGTGTCTTCCTTCCACACCCATGCCCAAATTCCTATCAATTAGTGTTAAATTATGAAGAATCAATTATGGGGTTTTGATCAATTTCATGATTCTTATATCTCTATTCATGAGTATGATTAGATTGAGTTGATATTGATGATTTACGAAGCTTGGGCAGATTCTAACTTGTTTCTCTTATAAAAATGATTTTTCCTAAAATTGAATCTAAAACGTCCATGGGTGAATAGTTCATAAAAGAGGTGATTTATGGTAAATGTGTGGTGGTGATGAAGTTGATAATGAAAAGCATGTTTCTAAAATTACCCATGATTTTGATGTTGTTTCCTAAATGAATCGATTGGATTCTAGAATGGTAGAGCTTTGGGTAATGCCCACATATTGATTAAAGTGATGATTTTCCTGAGATAAGCTTGTCACATTGTTTACAACGAAATTTCCCAATTCTTATTATAAATTCTAGCTTGTGGTATGTGGATTAAATATTTCTACATGTAGCTTAGCACATGATTTGGAGTAGATGCTCCCACCTATGATTGAGCTTCTGGTATGTTTAGAAATAAAGCTTCTTATATGCGTGAATTTATAATTGAGATGTGTTCGGGTGGTTTTGTGGGTTATAAAACCGACACGCAAGTGCTCGTGGTCGAACAAGTAGTAAGTGGCTTTAGTAAGTCAAGTATCGATCCCACAGAGACTTGGGTTAAGTGCAATTTGCTCAAGTATACTATATTTTTACTTCTAAATATGCTGACAACAATGTAACCAAAAAGTTGATAGTTTGTTTGATAAATTTTACACTAAAACTAAGAACAATTATCTACTTTGAATCTGAACTATGGATAAGAGCATGCTAAGGTTAAACGAACATGTAATGAAACTAATTATCATCATAAGTTGGTCAATCTTTTCTTCCTGTTGCTAGACAAGAACATTTGCCAAGAGATTAAAACTCTCGTATTTAATCTCACTTAAGAATCATGAACCATCCGTCTACATTTCTGTGATCAAATGCGATTCATGTTCTAGCCATATGATTCCGGTTTCTAAATTGACTAATATGACATTCAGGTATATTTCTATCCTGAATGCACATCAAAACTCAATTTTCCCAAATCAAGTAAAGAACAATATCCTATTAATTCACAACTTTCCAATTTCATGCTCTCTCGAGTGAAATCGGACTTTTTAGATGTACATTAATGTAGGCCACACACCAGTGCAGTAAGAACAAGAATTAATAGAGCAACATGGAAGAAAAGATGAAAAACCAGATAATCAATAATCAAATTTCATCACAATTGTTCACAACCTCAGCAAGGAAGGGAATTAGCCACTCATTTGTGGATTAATCATCATAAAACGAGTGTTAATCATACAAACAATTAAGTTAAAGAAGAAAGAAAGAGAGAAAAAACCCTGAACTTTTCGTCCCTCAACTGCCTATAACCCACGTCCTTGCTCCACCAAGTCTGAATTATGAAAAATGAACTTAAGTGTTCTATATATACTGCTGGGAATTTTTCCCGGAATAATGAGCAATGTGTCACGGAGTGCATCACGGAGCACTGGCTCCGTGCCACGGAGCAAACGCGGACCTCCACTAGAAATTTGGTGAATTTTCACCCTCCAGGCAGAATTCCTCCGCGATGGCAGCGTGACACGGCTCCATCGCGGAGCCCCTTTAATTCATGTTGTCCAATGCCTTTTCCCTTGCTCGCATCCAAGTCCAACTCTGATATCATCCAACATGCATTTTAGCTTCCCAAAATCACATTTTAACTGCAAAACAATGCTAATCATGTTGGTTAGTATAAATTCACATTTTATTGCCTATTACATGAAAATGTATACACATTGATAGATAAACAAGGCGAAAATGGTACTTTTGAGTATCACTTGGGCATATAAATCTGCCCAAGATCAAGATGTATGGCATTATTGAGCTTTGTCGAAGGACAATGTTGAGCTTCATTTCCATATGATGTCTAGTCTATGCATGATTTCATTAATGAGCTTTGTCAATAGACAATGTTGAGCTTTATTTCATACGATGTTGAGTCATGCATGATTTGAAGTTGAACTTCGTCAATAGACGATGTTGATCTTCGTTATATACAATGTAGAGAATTGCATGTTTTTGGGAGAAGAGTCGAGCGGGTTAACGATCGATTACCCTATGCCCAGAACTACGCGCCAATGTAGGTTGATACTATTATATTATCGGGACCTCCCTTGTGAGCTATCCCTGACCCAATTGGCCCTTTATATTTATATCGATATCATGGTATCATCCATCACCATGGCAAGGTTATGGACAGCTCTACCCACTTCAGTGTGATAGTTGGGACCACATAAGCTCTATCGTGGTATGCCGGTTAAGTGATGAGTCTCCCACTATCTATATCATTCAATTTGCATTTCACTATTCATGATGATTAGTTATACATGCATGTACAAGAATCAAGGATTGACTCATTGTTCAACTTTTGATATAAATGTTATGTTTCATCTTTGAGTCATTCGAGTCAATCATGATGTTATAAAGCTATGTATGGTCATGTTATGATAAGATTATAAATACAGAAAGAATGCATGTATGCCTTACCTCTCATGTTGAAAGCTTATGATATATTATGAACTTTTTAAAATAATCTACCTTGCTAGAGAGATTTTACTTACCTTGCATACTCGGTACATTCCATGTACTAACCGCATACTTTCTATGCTGTATCATTTTATGATACAGGGTTCGGTTCTCAGGCTCGTCTTCATCCTTAGTCCATCTCAACTTATGCTATCAGTTCATTGGTGAGTCCTCATGTTCCTAGGGCTGTTTGACAAACTTTTACGTTATCTTGAGTTTTAGTATTATTGGGGTTAGTTGGGGATATTGTCCCATAAACCTATTGTATGTAGTAGAGGCTTTCAGACTAGTATGTAGTACTTAGCTCTTATATACGTCTAGTATTTCTTGATGTTGTGCTACGGTTACGTTTTCGCTATGCTTTATGTTTAATGCCCCACTTGTTTAATTGAGAATAGTTGTATGCATGTGCCATGGGTCGACTTGGGGTCTCTTGGGGTCCCTTGTACCGTGTCTACGATCCGGGACTCCATTCGGGTCGTGAAAAGCGATTTTACTTACCTTGCATAATCGGTATATTCCACGTACTGACTGCATACTTTCTATGTTGTATCGTTTCATGATACAGGACCCTGCTCCTAGGCTCATCCGCACTCGTAGTCAGTTGTCAGGGTTAGCTCCTACTTGGTAGGTGAGTCCTCATCCTTCGAGGGCTAGACTTTTAGTTTTCTTATGTATTTTCTGTTTCAGTATTGTTGACTTAGTTGGGGTGTTGTCCCATCGACTCGTCCAGATTAGAGGCTTTTCAGACTTATGTATGTGTTAGCTTCGGATGCTTATTCTGATGTTATGTTGGGTTAGACTTCCTCTGAGTTTATATCATTTATTTTTCACTATATATATGTTGATTTAGATGTATGCTTATGCCTTGGGTCGACTTGTGGTCTCTCGGGGTCCCTTGTCCCGTGTCTACGATCCAAACCTCCGTTCGGGTCGTGGCAAACTTGGTATCAAATCAATAGGTTTGAAGTGTCCTATGGTGTCTAAGAGCCGCTTTAAGTAGAGTCTTCTTCATGTGTGTGAAGCATGCCACACTTATAACGAAGTGTCTATGAGACATTTAGGAAATGTTCCCTTCTTTCATGATCTATGTCGTGCGATGAAAAGTCTTTCTATCCTTCTAATTTGTGCTATTCGCGATTGTAGAATCATGGCTCCTCAAAGAATGAACTGTAGGAGGAATGGAGGTGGTGAAGGCCAAAAGAATGGAAATGGTTATGGGCATCAGCCAGCCCCACCAGTTCAGGAACCTCAGGCACTGGAGCCAGCCCCTCATGCTGAGTTCCGGGCCACTATTCAGATGCTTGCGCAGGCCTTAACCGCTTAGGTCAATCAGCAGGCTATTGCATATGTTTTGTAAAATGGCAATGCAACAATGGCTTGAGTTAGAGACTTCTTGAGGATGAACCCACCAGAGTTCTTGGGGTCCAAGGAAGATGAGGACCAGCATGATTTCATTGATTAGATTGTCAAGATCACCCAAGTCATGGGGGTGAGTAGTGTTGAGTGCCCAGCGTTGGCCTCCTACCAGTTGAAGAGGATTGTGCATATCCGGTTTCGCCAATGGAAGGATAGCAGGGTCGCAGGAACAGGTTCGATCACATGGGAGGAGTTTCAGGTTGCATTCCTAGGTTGGTTCTTCCCTCAGGAGATGAGGGAGCTGAAGGCAGCTGAGTTTTTAAAGTTGAAGTAGGGAAGGATGATAGTGCAAGAGCATTCCCTTGAGTTCGCTCGCCTATCGAAATATACCCCGAAGTTAGTGGCTGAGCAGAGGACACGGGTGAGCAGATTTGTGTATGGTATAGTAGGGTATTTGGACTAGGAGTGCCAGATTTTTGTGCTTCACCAGGCTATGGACTTTCTGTTCGGGGTCGAATGGAAGACTACACGCAAGTGCACGTGGTCGAACAAGTAGTAAAGTGGCTTAAGTAAGCCAAGTATCGATCCCACAGGGACTGGGCGAGGGTAACAATCTACTCAAGTGTCACTATACTTTAACTCTACAAATGCAGACAACAGTGTAAAGAAGAGTTTGATATTTTGGTTTCTACTTTTATGCTAAGTCTAAAATGAGTATATAATTTGAGTCTGAACTATGAATGTGAGCATGCTGAGGTTAAATGAATATGTAAAGAAATAAATTATCGATATAATTTTTGTTAATCTTTCCTCCGATTGCTAGTCAAGAATTATTACCAATGGATTAAAACTCTCGTATTTAACCCAAATTAAGAATCATGAACCGTCCACCTGCATTTCTGTGATTAAACGAAATTCATGTTCTAGCCATACAAAACCGATTCCTTAATTGACTAATACGACTTTCAGGTATATTTCTATCCTGAAGGTAAATCAATTCTCAATTTTCCCAAACTAAGAAAAGATCATATCCTATTAATTCACAACTTTTCAATTTCTTGCTCTCTCGAGTGAAACCGAACTTTTTAGATATACATTAACATTGGCAACACGTTAATGCAGTAAGAACAAGAATGAATAGAACAACCATGGAAGAAAAGATGAAAAACCAAATTGATCAACAATTACATTTCAATACAATTGTTCTTAACCTTAGCAAGAAGAGGAATTAGCCACTCATTTGTGGATTAAACATCGTTAAATGAGTGTTAATCATACAAGCAATTGAAATAAAGAAGAAGGAGATAGAGAAAAACCCTGAGATTTTCGTCCCCTCAATTGCCTGTAACCCACGTTCTTGCTCCACCAAGTCAGAATTCTTAAAAGTGAACCTAAGTGTTCTATTTATACAAGTGGGAATTTTTCCCGGAATAACAAGCAACGAGTCACGGAGTGCATCGCGGAGCACTGCCTCCGTGACACGCCACTGACACGGACCCTTACTGGAAATTGATTGTCTAGGTATTAAGGTCCAACGTGGCATGACGTGCAACATGGGGCTAGGCCAACGTGCCACGGCCCCAACGTGCACTTTCACTGGACTTTGGCAAAAATTTGCTATCCAAGCAGAAGGCATCCGCGATGGCAGCGTGACACGGCTCCATCGCGAAGCCCCTTTAGTTTGTGCCTTCAAATTCTTTTTCCCTTGCTAACATCTGAGTCCAACCCCGATCTCTCCCAACACGCATTTTAGCTTCCCAAAATTATATTTCACCTGCAAAACAACGCTAATCATGTTGGTTAGTATAAATTCACATTTTATTATCAATCACATGAGAATGTATAAACATTTATAGATAAACAAGGCTAAAATGATACATTTGAGTATCACTTCGGCATATAAATTTGCCCAAGATCACTTACCCCACACTTAAATCCTTGTTCGTCCCCGAACAACAATCTTACACCTCATGCACTTTACACCCCATCCTGGCTACTTTGGTTCGACAATTCAGGCTACGGTCATACCGATTATTTAATACAGCAAATCATCAAGAAAACATGCATGGTCCTATCAATGCAATGACCTTCAACATATCAAGACCTCCTAGACTTAAGAATCGACTCTCGATATTGGCAAACTCATGCAAATCAGCTGATCAAGATATCCGACATGAAATTTAATCTCTCATCAAGCATGTGCCCTCACAACACAAGAGAATTTTCCCTTTGTAATCACATAAACTCAAACGATTACATGCAGGGGCATATAGATACAATTTCACTCTCTCTCCCAAAAGAATTCACATGCATCATGTCACGAACCATAAGCTTTCCTTTAGTGTATTACTCCACTAATATAAAGAAGTGTGATGTAAGATCACGTAGGACTTTAACGGGTTGTAATGTAAGCTACGGAACTAGTAAATATTGGGCTAGCCAATAATAGCCACTAGCATCCTTAAACGCCTTTTCAATACATCCCATCAAACTCATGGGCATTGTTTCTTCCTTCATCCTCCCATTCTTGAAGTCTGTCTTTATTTTGGCCCATCTTATTAAGCACACTTGACTCAATAACAAAGATTATTCATACACCTTCATTATATTTTATTTATAACAAGTGCACCTTCAACCTTTTCTTTCCTTTTATCACTCTGCTTTTCTTTTCTTTTCACCATTCTCACTCTTTGATACTTTGGGAAAATTATTTTCTCTTCTACCAGCAAAACAACGAATTCAACCGCAGATACCCTTTAGCTAGCACATGCTAAAAAGAACAAGGTTAAGCGCTTAAGAGTTTTGGATCAAATTTACGGCTAATGAAAAGAAGGGGTTAAGCTCGGTTTACACATTTTTGACAAAAGAAAAAATAATAGGCTAAAGGCTCAACGGGCTAACTAGGGTGTACAATCAAGGTGGGTACGATAATGAAAAAGAGAAACTTTCGGTTGAAAACAAAGAAATGCCTACATCCTTTCCTACAATACACATCCTTCATTTCGTTTCGTACACACACCAGGCAAGTTCTAGACATTTCATAATAGCATGGAATAAACAAAATCTCATCCCACACTTATTGCACATGCTCAATTCAAGACGTATTCACACACTCTACAATCAGCTAATTACAAGAATTCAAACATTAAGCCTCAATCACACTGAATCGACTCTATGGCCTAGGTATCTCAACATATTTACAAAGTTTCATGCTTTCATACGAATCACCTTTGCATTTCAAATATCATGTACAACACGCAACCAGAATTCCGCAACCATAAAGTAACTACAGGTTTGGGATGCAACACACAAAAGAAAAAAACTGAAAAATAAATGAAAAAAATCTACTCCTAACGACTACATTTCCCTTAAGACGGTCGTCATCCATCCATCATAGGGAACGGTCACTAACTAAGACTTCAGTTCAATGGGACCATTCTCGGTAAAAGAACCCAAAACAAATGCCGAGAAACCCAAGAATTGAATTTTTTTTTTAAAAATATCGATCATTTCGATAAAACAAAAATATGTACAAAATTAGCTAGCAACATTCAACAGCACACAACAACTTCACATTTAATTACAATACAGAACAGAAACATCACAATGACAGGGTCACAAAATTTTTCCACAGGCACGACAACAGAACAGAAACATACACAACAACACAACCAGCACCTAACTACTCCCACCCCACACTTATCTCGAACACTGTCCCCAGTGTTCACAAAAATTAACATAACACAAAAATTAGGTGGCGGAACTCCCTGATCAATCAAAATACTCCACTTCTTCATCAGGTGTTGCTGCCTCGTCTCCCATGTCTGAATCGCCCCCATCGTCATCATCAGACTCCACATCGGAGTCCTCATGACATGTCTCCTCATTTGTGGGGACATCATCATCCGTGTGTTCTACAAAAGCTGGCCTCACTCGGCATAGAGCCCTGGCATTTTGGCCAAAAGGGTAGTCTAGCTCGAGCTGCCACAGCTCCTCTTCTGTTGTCGGCTTCCCGCCTATTCGCAGCTGGAGCATCTACATCCCGTACATGCGAGCCATGTACTGATCATCCCGAGCATGTCTCTTGGCTAGTGTAAGAACTGGCGCGTGGGTGGTGTCGGGTGCCTTAGTTTTGGTGACATCTAAGGCCCACCGCTCCATCTGCGGGATGTAGTCAAGGGCCTCTTCCTCAATATCCAGGCCTCTTAGGAATGTGGTGAGTAATCCACCAAACCCGTATCTATGCCCTTGATGCAAACGGGCTCTCTTCATGGATGAGATAATCACCGCCCCCACATTGATCTCCAGCCCTTTCATCAGGGCGTACACCAAGCATACATGATCCTGGGTTACATCCGTCATATGCACCCCTGGGATTAGGCAGGAACACACGATCTTAAGCCATATCCTGGCTTCCCTGTTCATCTGTGAGTAGGGCAAGGTCTGATGGTAGCCCCTCTCCTTATGTCTGCTCCACCGAGCCGTCGATCGGGTTCCACACAAAGTGCGTCTGATGTCCACATATGGTGGAGTGATATTCAGCTGTCGAAGCATGTGGGCGTCTGTGTCCCGCACCCCTAGGATAGCATTGAGGTGGTGGGGCTCAAAAGTGACTATTTTCCCTCTTATTTTGATGGTGTGACTTCTGAGAGTCGAGTTCCAGTTGGCGTAGAATTCCCGAATCAAGTGCAAGTTGCATTCCTTGGGCTCTTCAAAGATGAAGTTCAGCCCAACTGCCTCGATCCTATGGACAATCCTGGGGAACACCTGTGCCAATGGTTCCCTTGCTATGTGTTCCTCGGGGAAGTACTTGCTCTCCTTGTGCTTCGCATACCATTTCTTCCCCTCCTCTGTAACCCACCTAGTTCCATATTGTCGGCGTTGGCCTCGTGGAACCGCTGGTGCTGCTGGGACCGCTGTGCCCAGTCTGATTCTTTTTCTTCCGGCGCCAGATGTTGATGCGCCTTTTCCCTTATCTTGTCTGCTTGCCATTGTTCCTGTCAAACCAAACAGACAAGTTCAATGTTAAGCCAATTAACATTAGCTTCGACTAAGGCTGGATTAAGCTAGGCTACCCCACACTTAGTCCTTAGCTAAAATTACAACATTACGACAAGATCATACTTATTTACACAAACAAACAACAAAACATTACAAGTCTTTGTACTACTCAGACTTCGTACAACTAACCACAATCCTTACCATCGCCAACATTTAATCCCATAGAACTTAGCAAGGAGAAACAAAAGAAAAATTTAACTACATGATCCTATACAATTCACCCATTTCTTGCAATTTCCAGTATTTCCTTAACCCGACAATCCGTCGGTCTTTTAACATAGTCACAGTTAGCACAACCGACTCATCTCACCCAACATGTACAACCCAGCATGAATTTCACTAGTTCAACTCAATTTTTCCATTTCAAACTCAAAGGCAAGCCCTAGCTATGATTTTATCAAAAATTCGATTAAGCTATGTAATTATCGAGTTCAAGCAATCACAATGATACTCCAAACATCAATCAACAATACTTCAATTGAATTTAAGCTTAATTTCTACTTAGGGCAAGTTTTGCTCATATCACCGGTTCAACATCAAAAAATTCGACAAGAATTGAGATAGAGTTGAAGAACATACCTTGAATTCGAAGAAATGATGAAAACTTGATGAAATTATGGGCCTAAGTCCGTGTCACATTGAGGGGGGAGGGGTTTTTGGGATGTTGGTCGGGGAGGGTATGAAAAATGAGGAAAATGAGGGGAGAATCGGGGTGAAAAAGTGGGAATTTCGCGCGGGTCACCCAGCGACCCGGTGTGACCAGTCGCGATATACACCTCAACGTGTCATGGAGGGTAACGCGGAGCATGCCCTCCGTGACACGGAGACATCGCGTAGGTGTTCTGGAATTTGTAAAAACTCCAGAATTACCTGCAACGTGTCACGGAGGGTAACACGGAGGCCCTCCTCCGTGACACGGAGCCATCGCCCTGGCTCACTGTTTTGCCACTTTTTATTATTTTTCATACCTCGGATTTTCCTTTGCGATCCCTTGCACATTTATCCTCCGTTCAACCTGAAATTCATCTTACGACAAGAAATTGGTTAGAATTATAGGTTTCACTCAAAATAAAAATAAGAATAAAAATAAAGCTAAAAATTTTGTTGTTAAGCAAAAAAAAAAGAAATCTATTCACATTTTACAAAGAAAAATTTCACGGGTTTTCTCCCGTGCAGCGCCTGGTTTACCGTCGCGGCTCGACGTCATTCAACTCAGTCATCTTTTAGGGTGACAGACGTTTTCTCTCGACCACCGTCCTGACCCCAGTAGTGCTTACATCTCTGCCCATTGACTAAGAACGTGGCACTCCGATCTTCTTTCCACAACTCTACTGCCCCGTGCGGGGTCATTCTCACCACTACAAATGCCCCCAACCATTTGGACCTCAGCTTTCCTGGAAACAACTTCAATCTTGAATTGAAGAGCAATACTTTCTGCCCTGGCTCAAAAATGTGATGCACCACATGCTTGTCGTGCCACCTTTTCATTTTTTCCTTGTAGTACTTGGCACTCTCATAAGCATGCCAGCGGAACTCTTCAAGTTCACTGAGTTGCATTAGTCTCTTCTTGCCCGCTAGCTCTAAGTCCATATTCAATTTCCTCACAGCCCAGAAGGCTCGGTGCTCTAGCTCCACCGGCAGATGACACGCTTTACCATAGACCAATCGGTATGGTGAGGTTCCAATCGGTGTCTTGTAAGCAGTTCTGTACGCCCACAACGCATCATCAAGTTTGCTTGACCAATCATTCCACTGTGTGTTTACCGTTTTCTGGAGAATCTGCTTAACTTCTCTATTCGACACCTCTACTTGCCCACTAGTTTGGGGGTGGTATGCTGTTACCACTTTGTGGCGCACCCCATACTTGGCTAGTAGTTTCTTGAAACTTGCATTGACAAAATGAGCCCCTCCATCACTGATAATGGCTCGAGGTGTCCCGAACCTGGTGAGAATGTGTTTTTTCACAAATTTTGTTACCACCTTGTTGTCATTCCTGGGGCAAGCTATTGCTTCCACCCATTTTGATACATAGTCTACGGCCACCAAGATGTAACGATTACCAAATGATGGTGGGAACGGGCCCATGAAATCAATGCCCCATACATCAAAGGTCTCTACTTCCAGTATATTCTGCAGTGGCATCTCTTGTCTTCTACCAATTGTTCCTGTACGCTGACATCTATCACATATTTTGACGTATGCTATAGAGTCTCTAAATAGTGTAGGCCAAAAGAACCCTGACTGTAGAACCTTGTGTGTTGTTCGCTCGCCTCCATGGTGACCCCCATACAACGTAGAGTGACAGCTCCTCAACACCTCTGCAATCTGACTCTCCGGGATGCATCTTCTCATCACCTGATCCGGTCCCTGTTTAAATAAGTATGGTTCATCCCAAACACAGTGCCAGCAATCATGCCTCAATTTCCTTCTCTGTTGGACTGTTGCCTCAGGTGGGTAGACTCCACTCACTAGTAAGTTTACTATGTCTGCGTACTAGGGAACTTTAGCTTCCCCTACTGCCAAGAGCTGCTCATCCTGGAACTCCTCATTGATGTTATCACCTTCCATCACATGCGACCGGCTCTCCAATCACGATAAGTGATCTGCTACCTGATTTTCGCTCCCCTTTCTGTCCTTGATCTCAAGGTCGAACTCTTGCAACAACAGGATCCATCTGATCAACCTGGGCTTAGCATCCTTCTTGTTAAATAAGTACCAAATCGCTGCATGATCGGTGTACACCACTACTTTTGAACCCACCAAATAGGACCTGAATTTGTCAAATGCAAACACCAGTGCTAGCATTTCCTTCTTTGTGACTGTGTAATTTCTTTGGGCCGTACTCAGCATTTTGCTTGCATAATGAATAGAATAAAAGATTCTATTTTTCCTTTGCCCCAAGACAGCTCCCACAGCCACATCACTCGCATCACACATCAACTCAAATGGTTGTCCCCAATCCGGAGAGGTAAGGATAGGTTCTTCTATCAATTTCTGCTTCAACTCCTCGAATGCTTTAACACACTCATCATCCAACTCTAACTTTACCTCTTTTTCTAACAATCTGCATAATGGTCTAGAAATTTTGGAAAAGTTTCTGATGAACCGTCTGTAGAATCCTGCATGCCCAAGAAAAATGCGAACACCTTTCACCGACACAGGTGGTGGCAACTTCTCAATAACTTCGATCTTAGCACGATCGACTTCCAACCCCTTGCGAGACACTTTGTGGCCAAGGACAATACCCTCCTTAACTAAGAAGTGGCATTTCGACTAGTTTAGAAGAAGGTTGGATTCCTCGCAGCGAGCCAGCACCCTGTCAAGATTCTGCAAACAAGTAGCAAACGAATTACCGAAAACAGAAAAATCATCCATAATTACCTCAACAAAATCCTCCACCATGTCGTGGAAAATAGCCATCATGCATCTCTGGAATGTGGCGGGTGCATTGCATAACCCAAATGGCATCCTCCTAAAAGCATATGTCCCATAAGGACAGGTAAAAGTAGTCTTCTCTTGGTCCTCCGGAGTTATGGCTATTTGGTTATAACCAGAGTACCCATCAAGGAAACAATAATATTCCTGTCCAACCAACCTATCTAATATTTGATCAATGAACGGGATAACATAATGATCTTTCCTTGTGGCTTCATTAAGCTTTCTATAGTCCATGCAAATCTGCCAGCCTGTGACGATTCGTGTAGGAATCAACTCATTTTTCTCATTGGTGACCACGGTCATCCCTCCTTTCTTTGGAACACACTGAACGGGGCTGACCCATTCACTATCTGAAATCGGGTAGACCACACCTACATCAAGCCACATAATTATTTCTTTCCTAACCACATCCTTCATTGCTGGATTTAGCCTTCGTTGCGGCTGAACGGTTGGTTTTGCTCCTGTCTCCATGAAAATCCTGTGTGTGCAAAAAGCTGGATTGATACCCTGAATATCTGACATATGCCAACCCATTGCTTTCTTCCTTTTTCTGAGGACACCCAATTCTTCCTTCTCCTGTGCCTCCGTCAATTTTGCGGAGATGATGACTGGTAACGTCTCATCTTCCCCCAAAAAGACAATTTAAATGGGGAGGCAATTCTTTCAATTCCAGCTTTGGTGCCTCCTCAATGGATGGTTTCGGCAACGGTTCTAGGGACCTCATCAAGGATTGAAATTCCTATCTCCTCGGATGCCTTTGTGACTCATTCAACATTTGGACCACCTCATAAGTGTCTCTATCTCCAAAATGATCGGAGTGCATCAACACTCTTTCCAGTGGGTCTGGAGATTCAACAATCTAACGAATTTCTTCTTGTTCAACCACACTGATTGCTGAAAGCTCTTCATGTATGGCCGGCAGCTTCATGGATTTAAACACATCAAATACCTCAATCTTGTCATGTGCTCGCATGGTTAGCTGCCCTGCAGCTACATCAATCAGCGCTTTCCCGGTCGCCAAGAAAGGACGTCCCAAAATAAATGGGACTTCCGCGTCTGGCTCAAAATCCAGCATGATGAAATCTATCGGGAAGATAAGGGAGCCCACTTGCACCAGAACATCCTCCACAATGCCATCAGGTCTGGCTAAGGACCGATCTGCTAGTTGCAAGATCACTGTTGTTGGTCTAGGACTCCCTAGACCCAGCTTCTTGAATACCGATGACGGCATCAAATTAATGCTCGCTCCCAAATCACATAATCCGCGAGCTCGGATACTCTGCCCAATTGTAATTTGTATAGTAAAGCTCCCAGGATCTTTGAGCTTTGTGGGCAATCGGTTTTGTATCCGGGAAGTGCACTCCTCCGTGAGAGCTACCGTAGCATACTCATTCAACCGACTTTTGTTCGCCACGATGTCCTTAATGTACTTTGTATACTTCGGCACTCCCTGTAAAACATCAACAAGAGGTAAGTTAATATGTACCTGTTTCAGCACCTCCATGAATTTCTTGAAACACGCCTCCTCCTTGTGTTTCTTTAATCTTTGAGGGAACGGGGGTGGTGGTCTTTTTGATTCATCTTCCTTTTTCTTCCCCCTCTCATCACTTTGCTCCCTCTCAACTTCTGCTGCTCCCGATTGTTGAGGTAGTCTTTCTGGTTCCACCTCTTTAAGCTGCAAACCACTCCTTGTGGTCACCGCATTTACCAGCTTGGGGTTGGGATCCATGTCGCTCGGAAGTCCTCCTCTAGGCCTGGTGTTTTGGGCACCAGCAAATTGCCCAAATTGATATTCAAGTGCCTTAGTGGCTAACTGGTTGTTCTTCACCTCGGCTGCCAATTTGACATAGTCAGCCTGCAATTGAGCTTGG
The DNA here is from genome assembly GCA_035772735.1 of Datura wrightii. Lineage (NCBI taxonomy): Eukaryota > Viridiplantae > Streptophyta > Magnoliopsida > Solanales > Solanaceae > Datura > Datura wrightii. Next base: position 57,969,465 of record JASDFA010000007.1, on the reverse strand, counting down.
TTAGCTATCATCGTCTTGAACATCTCCTCAATGCTGGGTGATGGTGGTGGAGGAGGTTCATTGTTGTTTCTATATTGTGCCTGATAGTTCTGCTGCCCTCCTTGATTCCTCTGCGCCCCCTGACTCGAACTTTGCCCTTGATGGTTGTTGCTACCCCAAGAGAAATTCGGATGATTCCTCCAGTTGGAATTGTAGCTGTTGCCATACTGTTGGTGGTTTTTCCTTTGTACATTTCCCACAAAGTTCACCGAGTGAGGATTTGCTCCACAACACTTAGCTGAGTGCTCACTACTCCCGCACACTTCACACCAAATCTGCTGCACTACATTTACTGGGGCTTGAGTCTGGTTCATTATCATGTTACTGAAGTGGGTATTTAGTTGATTATGTAAAGCAGCTATCTGTGCAGCAATAGCTGTAAAACCATCCACTTCTAGAACTCCTGCTGCTTTCCTTGTTCCTCCTCTTGACGAATCAGCATTCCACTCCGGATTTCCCTGCGAAATACGGTTTAACAAGGTATACAGCTCCTCATAAGTTTTCTCCAATGCTTGTCCCCCAGCTGCTGAGTCTAGCAAGATTTTTGTGTGGGGTTCCAAACCCTCTATAAAAGTGTGCACCAGCACATCATTGGATTGATGATGATGAGGACAATCCCGCAACATGGACTTGAATCTCTCCCAAGCCTGATATAGATTCTCTCCCTCTCTCTGTTTAAAACTTAGAATTTGACTTCTAAGTCTTGCTGTTTTACTGGATGGAAAAAATCGTATCAAGAATTTCCTTGCAAGATCATCCCACGTAGTAATAGAATTAGGTGGCTCAGCTTTCAACCACCTCTTGGCTTCTCCCAATAGTGAAAATGGGAACAATGTAAGCCTGACATAATCTGATGACACTCCAGCGGGGATGTAAGTGTCACTTATCTCCAAAAAATTTTGGAGATGCTGCCGTGGATCCTCATGAGGGAGACCTGTGAACTGCCCGCTAGTGTGCAACAATTGCACCATGTTTTGTTTGAGCTCGAACCTCCCTTCTGGCTCAGGTTTGTGGATGCTAGATGTGACATTGTTCACATGTGGGATTGCCACCTCGCGAACCGGCCTAGCTCCCATTCCCTTGGGCACTAACATTGCCCTTACTACTGGTGGATTCTGTTATTGCTCCATGATTGTTTGTCTGAGAAACTGCAGCTTTTTCTCTAGAGCTTCTCTCCGCTGACGATGAAATAGTCTTTCAGGCTCTAAATATGAGTCCACCAGCTCCTTGTCTCTTGCTAGTGTTCAACAGAGATTATATCTACAAAATACAGGCTAAGACCAAGTTGTCAACACTAAGAAAAAAATATAGTAAATCAACACCTAAGAAAAATTCACCAATTGCCAGTCCCCAGCAATGGCGCGAAAAACTTTTTCGGGATCGAATGGAAGACTACACGCAAGTGCACGTGGTCAAACAAGTAGTAAAGTGGCTTAAGTAAGCCAAGTATCGATCCCACAGGGACTGGGCGAGGGTAACAATCTACTCAAGTGTCACTATACTTTAACATTACAAATGCAGACAACAGTGTAAAGAAGAGTTTGACATTTTGGTTTCTACTTTTATGCTAAGTCTAAAATGAGTATATAATTTGAGTCTGAACTATGAATGTGAGCATGCTGAGGTTAAATGAACATGTAAAGAAATAAATTATCGATACAATTTTTGTTAATCTTTCCTCCGGTTTCTAGTCAAGAATTATTGCCAATGGATTAAAACTCTCGTATTTAACCTAACTTAAGAATCATGAACCGTCCACCTACATTTCTGTGATTAAACGAAATTCATGTTCTAGCCATACAAAATCGATTCCTTAATTGACTAATACGACTTTCAGGTATATTTCTATCCTGAAGGTAAATCAATTCTCAATTTTCCAAAACTAAGAAAAGATCATATCCTATTAATTCACAACTTTCCAATTTCTTTCTCTCTCGAGTGAAACTAGACTTTTTAGATATACATTAACATTGGCCACACGTTAATGCAGTAAGAACAAGAATAAATAGAACAACCATGGAAGAAAAGATGAAAAACCAAATTGATCAACAATTACATTTCAATACAATTATTCTTAACCTCAGCAAGAAGAGGAATTAGCCACTCATTTGTGGATTAAACATCATTAAATGAGTGTTAATCATACAAGCAATTGAAATAAAGAAGAAGGAGATAGAGAAAAACCCTGAGATTTTCATCCCCTCAACTGCCTGTAACCCACGTTCTTGCTCCACTAAGTCAGAATTCTTAAAAATGAACCTAAGTGTTCTATTTATACTAGTGGGAATTTTTCCCGGAATAACAAGCAACGTGTCACGGAGTGCATCGTGGAGCACTGCCTCCGTGACACACCACTGATGCGGACCCTTACTGGAAATTGATTGTCCAAGTATTAAGGCCCAACGTGGCACTGCGTGCAACGCGGGGCTAGGCCAACGTGCCACGGCCCCAGCGCGCACCTTCACTGGAATTTGGCAAAAATTCCCTATCCAGGCAGAAGGCATCCGCGATGGCAGCGTGACGCGGCTCCATCGCGGAGCCCCTTTAGTTTGTGCCTTCAAATGCTTTTTCCCTTGCTAACATCTGAGTCCAACCCCGATCTCTCCCAACACGCATTTTAGCTTCCCAAAATTATATTTCATCTGCACAACAACGCTAATCATGTTGGTTAGTATAAATTCACATTTTATTATCAATCACATGAGAATGTATAAACATTAAAAGATAAACAAGGCTAAAATGACACATTTTAGTATCACTTGGGCATATAAATTTCCCAAGATCACTTTCCTCGCATGGTTTTATATGCCCAGCAGATGGAGGTGGCACAATTGACAGAAAGGGAGGCCAAGAGGGCCAGGACCGAGGACCACAAATTCTCTCAGTTGAGGTCCGGTGGTGGGCACTGACAGTAGATTCACCAAAGATCATCATCCCCGGCATCTTCGGCATTAATTGTGCCATCCAGGCCCAGACATGATCAGAGAGGGCGAGCGTCAGGCTTGAGGGGTCAGAGCAGCAGACCCGCAGATTCTAGCATCCCATCTTGTCGCAGGTGTGGTCGGGGGCATAAAAGCCAATGCTTGGCAGGTTCAGGTGCTTGTTTCAACTGTGGGTAGACCGGACACATGCTTCGAGATTGTCCAGCTGTGAGGCAGGATCAGGTTGGTGGCCGAGGCCTAGCTTCTAGTTTAGTAGCCCCTCCCCCACATTCAGCACATCATGAGGCATCTACTAGCGCAGCTGGCGGTCAGCGCCAGAACATATTCTATGCTCTAGCTTCCCGTCAGGAGCAGGAGGTCTCTCCGGATGTGGTTGTTGGTATGCTGCGAGTTTCCATATTGATGTCTATGCTTTGCTAAATCCGGGGGCTAACTTGTCTTTTATGACACCATATGTAGCCAGTAGCTTCGGAGTCAGTCCCAATGTCTTGTCAGAACCTTTCTCAGTTTCAACTCCAGTAGATGACTCAGTTATAGCTAGATGGGTATATAGAGGTTTCCCAGTCTTGGTCCTTCATAAGGTCACCTCAGCAGACTTGATAGAGTTAGCCATGGCCGATTTCGATGTTATTCTCAGCATGGATTGGCTATTTGCATGCTATGCTTCATCTAATTGTAGAACCCAGGCAGTAGAGTTCAGATTCCCGAGTGAGCCAGTCTTAGAATTGAAGGGTAGTTCAACTGTGCCAGTAGGTCGATTCATTTCCTACCTTAAGGGTAGGAAGATGATTTCTAAGGGTTGCATGTACCATCTAGTTAGGGTTAAGGATGTTGAGTTCGAAACCCCAACCATTCCGTCAGTCCCAGTAGTACGTGAGTATCCAGCGGTCTTTCCTGATGATTTGCCAGGTGTCCCTCCCTAGCGGGAGATTGATTTCGATATAGATCTTCTTCCCGAGCCTATATCCATTCCGCCCTATAGAATTGCTCCAGCAAAGCTAAAAGAGTTGAAGGATCAGTTGAAGGACCTATTAGATAAGGGCTTTATTAGGCTGAATAAGTCTCAATGGGGTGCACCAGTGTTATTTGTCTGGAAAAAGGATGGTTCATGTTCGGCTTGTGGTGATGCTACACGCAAGTGCATGTGGTCGAACAAGTAGTAAAGTGGCTTAATTAAAGCCAAGTATCGATCCCACAGGGACTGAGCTTCGGTACTAATTAACTTAAGTGTCAGTGAACTATACCTTTAAGAATGCAGACAACCAAATAAATAATATTTTGGGAGTTTAAGTTGACTAATTTATAAAAATCTAAGTTAAGATTATAATTTGAGTCTGAACAATAGTAATGAGCAAGCTGAGGTTAAAACGAACATGCAATCATTACACTTCAGCTAATCTTTTATTCAGTTGCTAGTCAAGAATTATTGCCCATGGATTGGATCTTTCGACTCCTATCCAATTTAAGAGTCATGAACCTTAATCTACATTTCTGTGATAAAAGAATTTCATGCTCTATACATACATAACCGATTCCTTAATTGACTAATAAGACTTTCAGATATATTTCTATTCTGAATGTAAATCAATTCTCAATTTTCTAAACTAAGAAGAGATCATATCCTACCAATTCACATCTTTCCAATTTCTTTCCTTCTCAAAATCAAAATTGGATTTTTAGATATACATTAACATTGGCCAAACATTAACGCAGTAAAAACAAGAATTGATAGAACAACCATTGAAGGAAAGATGAAAACTGAAATGATTAACAATTACATTCCACTACAATTGTTCTTAACCTTAGCAAGAAGTGAATTAGCCACTCATTTGTGGATTAAACATCATCAAATAAGTAGAATTCATACAAACAATTGAGTTAAAAGAGAAAGAGATAGAGAAGAACCCTAGAATTTTCATCCTCTCAACTGCCTGTAACCCACGTTCTTGCTCAACCAAGTCAGAATGTTTAAAATAAAACCTAAGTGTGCTATTTATACTATTAAGAATTTTTCCCGGAATAACAAGAAACGTGGCACGGAGTGTATCGCGAAGCACTCCCTCCGTGCCATGGAGGTATCGCGGACCCTCACTGGAAGTCGGCCCCCCAGGAAATTTCACCTCAGCGTGGCATGACTTGTATCGCGGAGCCTGGCCAACGTGACACGGTGCTATCGTGCACCTTCACTGAAAATTGCCAAAATTATTTCATCCTGGGCAGAGTGCCTCCGTGATGGCAACGTGACACGGCTCCATCACGGAGACTCTATTTTTGCTGCTCTCCCTTGTTATTTTCCACTCCTTGTTTCCAAGTTCATTCCCGGTCTTCACCAACATGTATATTAGCTTCCAAAATTTCATTTTACCTGCAAAACAACACTAATCATGTTTGTTAGTATAAATTCACATTTCTACTAAAAATCACATGAGAATGTACATATAACGATAGATAAACAAGTCGAAATGAAGCATTTGAGTATCACTTGGGCATGCAATTCTGCCCAAGATCACTTACCCCACACTTAAAACCTTGTTCGTCCTCAAAAAATACTCTGACATCTCATGCAATTGACACTCACGCATAGCTACATTGGCTCGACAATTCAAGCTACGGCTGTACCGATTATTTAATATAACAAATCATCAAGAAAACATGCATGGCCTCATCAATACAACGAAGTACATCACATTAAGATCTCCTAAGCTCAAGAATCAATTCTCAATCTTGGCAAGCTCGTGAAAATCAACTGATCAAGACATCCGAATGAAATTAATCTCTCGTCAAGCATGTGCCCTCATAACACAAGAGAATTACCCCATTTCCATCATATGATTTCCAAAGCACTACATGTAGGGGTATATGAATACAATTTCGCTCTCTCTCCCAAAGAATTCACATGCATCATGTCATGAAGCATAGACTTGCCTCTAGTGTATTACTCCACTAATATAAGGATGCGTGCTGTAAGATCACGTAGGACTTAACGGGTTGTAATGTAAGCTAAGGAACTAGCAAATACTGGGCTAACCAAAGATAGCAACTAGCTTCCTTAAGCACTTTTTAATACATCCCACCATCATTACGACCATTGTTTCTTCCTTCATCCTCTCATTCTTGAAATTTTTTTTCTTTGTTTTTGTTCCCATTTCTTTAAGCACACTCAACTTACTAGCAAAGAATAGTTATACATCTTTATTTTATTTAATTTCAGCAAGTGCACCTTTGACCTTTCTTTAACTTTCACAACTTCCGCTTTTCCTTCCGTTTCACACTTCGTACTCCTTTACACTGTGGGAAAATTGTTTTTCTTAAGCGCTTAAGAGTTTTGGATCAAATTCACGGCTATTGAAAAGAAGGGATTAAGCTCGGTTTGTACCTCTTCAAATAAAAGAAAAAAATAGGCTAAAGGCTCAATGGGGCTAACTAGGATGCACATTCAAGGTAGGTATGATAATGCAGAAACTTTTGGTTTATTCAAAGAAATGCCTCCATCCTTTCCTACAATACACATCCTTTATTTCGTTTGGTACACACACTAGGCAAGTTCTAGACACTTCACAACAGCATGGAATAATCGAAACCTCACCTCACACTCATTGCACATGCTCAACTCAAGAAATATTCACAGACTCTTCAATCAGCTAATTACAAGAATTCACTATTAAGCCTCGATCACACCGAATCGAACTCTATGGCCTAGGTATCTCAACATGTTTACACATTTGCATGCTTTCATATGAATCACCTTTGCATCTTAATATCATGTACAACACGTAACAAGAATTCCGAACCATGAAGTAGCGACACGTTTGGGACACTAACAAAAGAAAGAAAAAAAAGAAAAAAACTACTTCTATCGACTACATTTCCCTTAAGACGGTCGTCATCCATCCATCATAGGGAACGGTCACTATCTACGACTTCGGTTCAATGGGACTATTCTCGGTAAAAGCATCGTAAAAAAAAGGCCGAGAAACCCAACATAAAAAATTCAAAAAAAATGCGATAGAAAAAGAATTTTTTTTAATTTGAACAATATTTACACCACACAACACAACCAACAACAGCTCAACACAACACACAATAGCTTCATCATTCATTACAACACCAATTTAATTACAAAACACACAACACATAGTCACAAGGTCACATTTTTCACAGGCACAACAACAAAACATAAACATAAACATAAACAAAGTAGCTGGCACCTAACTACTCCCACCCCACACTTCAACCGAACACTGTCCCCAGTGTTCACAAAATTTCAACATATCACAAAGGTAGGTGGTGAAACTCCCTAATCAATTGAAGTATTCAACTTCTTCATCAGGTGCCATTGCTTCATCTCCCATATCAAAATCGCCCCTGCTGTCCTCATCTGATTCAACATCTAAGTCCTCTCGGCATGTATCCTCATCGGTGGGAACATCATCATCTATGGGCTCCACAAATGCGGGCCCCACTCCGCATAGAGCCCTGACATTCTCGCCGAATGGGTAATCCAGCTCGAGCTGCCACAACTCATCCTCCGTTGCCAGCCTCCCGCCTATGCGCAGCTGCAACATCTGCATCCCGTACATGCAGGCCATATACTGGTCATCCCGAGCATGTCGCTCGGCTAGTGTGAGCACCGGCCCATGAGTAGTGTCAGGTGTCTTGGTTTTGGTGACATCCAAGGCACGCTTGTTAATTTTTGGGATGTAATCCAGGGCCTCTCAGGAACGTGGTAAGCAATCCACCGAACCCGTATCTATGCCCCTGATGTATTCGGGCTCTCTTCATGGCGGAGATGATTACCGCCCCAACATTGATCTCCAGCCCCTTCATCAGGGCATACACCAAGCACACTCGATCACGGGTGACATCTGTCATGTGCACCCCCGGGATCAAGAAGGAACACACAATTTTTAGCCAAATCCTAGCTTCCCCGTTCATTTGAGAGTAGGGTAGTGTCTGATGGTAGCCCCTCTCCTTGTGCCTGCTCCACCTTGCTGTCGATCGGGCTCCACATAGAGAGTGTCTGATGTCCGCAACGGGTGGAGTGATGTTCAGTTGCCGGAGGACATGGGCGTCTATGTCCTGCGCCCTCAAGATAGCATTCAGGTGATGGGGCTCAAAAGTGACAACCTGCCCCCTGATTTTGACGGTGTGACTGCGGAGGGTCGGGTTCCAGTTGGCATAGAACTCCCTGATAAGATGGAGATTGCACTCCTTGGGCTCTTCGAAGATGAAGTTTAGCCCAACGGTGTCAATCCGGTGTACAATCCGCGAGAATTCTTGTGCCAGCGGCTCCCGTGCTATTTTCTCCTCCGGAAAGTATTTGGTTTCTTTGTGTTTTGCGTACCACTTCTTCCCTTCATCAATAACCCATCAGGTTCCGTATTGTCGGCATTGGCCTTTTGAAACCGTTGGTGCTGCTGGAACTGCTGTTCCCAATCTTATCCTTTTCCTACTAGCGCCCGATGTGGATGCGCCCTTTCCCTTGTCTTGTCTGCCTGATATTGTTCCTGTACATTCAAACAGACAGTCCCAATGTTATTTAAGTCATAATTAGCTTCAACTAAGGTTGAGTTTAATTTGGTCACCCCACACTTAGTCTTAAGCTGTGAGTTTAATTTGGTCACCCCACACTTAGTCTTAAGCCGCAATCCAAACAATTTGACAAGACATTCATGATTTTCCAATTCTTAACAATCAACATGCTTAGTGCATTCATATGAGTCGATGAAACAATTACTTTGTACTACTCAAACTTCATACACAAACTACAAATTTCTCCATCGATTTAATTTCAACATCATAGCACTTAGCAAAAAAAAATTTCAACAACCTATGCAATTCTCCAATTTCATTCTCCTGAAAATTCCTTCTTCTATCTTAACATATTCAACATCAATAACAATATATTACACTTCACCGAACATGCACAACCCAATTTGTTTCAACATTTCAAAGAATTTAATCTTCTTCCCATGCAATTTTCAACCCTAGCTATCAATTTCGCAAGAATTCAATCAAACATGCAATCATAGAGTTCATATACTCAAAACGATACTATGAACGTCAATCAATCTTAACTCAAGTGAATTCAAGCTTAATTCTTACTTAGGGCAAGGTTTAATCACCACACATGTTCAAGAATCGAAAATTTGAGCAAAAACAAGGAAAAATTCAAGAACATACCTTTAATTTGATGAATTCGAAGAAAACTCGAAGAAACTTGATGCCTAGGTCCGTGACACGTTGGGGGAGAATGGAATTTGGGGTTTGTTTCACGGAGGGAATGGAAAAATAGGAAAGAAATGAGGAAAATTGGGGTTTTAAAGTGATTTTTCCTGCGGGTAACCCCGTGACCCGGTGTGACCCGACGCGAAATAACACTCAACGTGTCACGGAGGGTAACGCGGAGCACCCCCTCCGTGACACGGAGCCATCGCGCTAGTGTTCTGTATTTTTAAAAAATCCGGAACACTCTTCAATGTGTCACAGAGGGTAACGCGGAGCACCCCTTCTGTGACATGGAGCCATCGTGTAGGCTCACTATAATGTGTCAATTTTTATTTTTCTCCTCGATTTTTTCCTTTGCGTTTCTTTGCATTTCTGCCCTCCGTTTCACCTGAAAATCATTCTACCACAAGAAATTTGTTAGAATTCATAGGTTTCAACACAAACAAAATTTTTATTTTTTTCTTTTTCTCTCTCTTTTTTTTTCAAATAGTTCTACTCATCTATCACAACAATTTCACGGGTTGCCTCCCGTCGCAGCTCGACGTCATTCACGTTCAATCATCCTCTATAGTGATGGACATCTTCTCTCGAATAACGTTCTCACCCCAATAAAGCTTACATCACCGCCCATTTACTAAGAACGTGGCACTTCTATCTTCTTGCCACAACTCCACAGCCCCGTGTGGGGTCATTCTTACCACTTCAAATGGCCCTGACCATTTGGACCGCAATTTTCCTGGAAACAACCTCAATCATGAATTGAATAGCAATACTTTCTGCCCTGGCTCAAAGATCTGATGCACCATATGCTTATCTTTCCTGCTAGCTCTGGGTCCATGTTCAATTTTCTCACTGCCCAAAAATCTCGGTGTTCTAGCTCCACAGGCAGATGACACGCCTTTCCATAGACCAATATGTACGGAGAAGTCCCAATTGGTGTCTTGTACGCAGTTCTATAAGCCCACAATGCATCGTCGAGTTTTCTTGACCAATTAGCTCGTTGTGCATTCACTGTCTTCTGTAGAATCTGCTTTATTTCTCTGTTCGACACCTCCACCTGCCCACTAGTTTGGGGATGATATGCTGTTGCTACCTTGTGGCGCACCCCATACTTAGTTAGCAAATTCTTGAAACTTGCATTTACAAAATGAGCACCTTCATCACTGATAATGGCTCGGGGTGTCCCGAACCTGGTGAAATATGCTTTTTCACGAATTTTGTTACCACCTTGTTGTCATTCCTGGGGCACGTTGTTGCTTCGACCCACTTTGATACATAATCAATGGGTACCAAGATGTAACAATTACCAAATGACGGTGGGAACGGGCCCATGAAATTTATACACCATACATCAAAGATCTCCACTTCTAATATCTGCTGCAGTGGCATCTCCTGCCTTCCACCAATTGTGCATGTTCTTTGACATCTATCACACATTTTTACGTATGCCATAGACTCTCTAAACAGTGTAGGCCAAAAGAAACCTAACTGTAGCACTTTGTGCGCTGTCCGCTCGCCTCCATGGTGCCCTCCATACAATGATGAGTGACAACTCCTCAAAACTTCTGCAATCTGGCTCTCCGGAATACATCTTCTCATCACATGATCTGGTCCCTGCTTAAACAAGTATGACTCATCCCAAATATAATACCTGCAATCATGCCTCAACTTCTTTTTCTGCTGAGTCATAGCCTCTGGTGGATAAACTCCACTCACTAGCAAATTCACAATGTCTGCATACCAAGGGATTTTAGCTTCCCTTATTGCCAAGAGCTGCTCATTCGGGAACTCTTCTGTTATGCTATCACTTCCTTCACATGCGACCGGCTTTCCAATCACGATAGGTGATCTGCCACTTGATTCTCGCTCCCCTTTCTGTCCCGAATCTCTAGGTCAAACTCTTGTAACAACATTATCCATCTGATCAGCCTGGGCTTTGTGTCCTTCTTGTTAAACAGATACCGAATTGCTGCATGATCGGTATACACCACTACTTTAGAACGCACCAAGTAGGACCTGAATTTATCAAATGCGAACACCAATGCTAGCATCTCCTTTTCTGTGATTGTATAATTGACTTGGGCTGAATCAAGTGTTTTGCTTGCATAATGAATGGAATGAAAAATTCTATTCCTCCGCTGCCCCAATACAGCTCCTACAGCCACATCGCTTGCATCACACATTAATTCAAATGGTTGCTTCTAATCCGTAGAAATGAGAACAAGTGCTTCTATCAACTTCTGTTTCAACTCCTCAAATGCTTTAACACAATCCTCATCAAACTTGAACTTCACCTATTTTTCTAGCAACTTGCATATTGGTCTAGAAATTTTAGAGAAGTTCTGGATGAACCGTCTGTAGAACCTTGCATGTCCGAGAAAACTGCGAACACCCTTCACTGACACAGGTGGTGGTAGCTTTTCAATCACTTCAATCTTTGCACGATGGACTTCCAACCCCTTGCAGGGCACCTTATGGACAAGGACGATACCCTCCTTGACTAAAAAATGACATTTCTCCCAGTTGAGTACAAGGTTGGAGTCTTCACATTGAGCTAGCACCCTGTCAAGATTCTACAAACAAGTAGCAAACGAATTACCGAAAACAGAAAAATCATCCATAAATACCTCGACGAAATCTTCCACCATATCGTGAAAGATCGCTATCATGCATCTCTGGAATGTGGCGGGTGCATTGCATAACCCAAATGGCATCCGTCGGAAAGCATATGTCCCATAAGGACATGTGAAAGTAGTCTTCTCCTGGTCCTTCGATGCTATGGCTATTTGGTTATATCCAGAATACCCATCAAGGAAACAATAATATTCTTGACCAGCCAATTTGTCCAATATCTGATCAATAAACGGGATAGGATAGTGATGTTTCCTTGTGGCCTCATTGAGCTTTCTATAGTCCATGCAAATTCGCCAGCCTGTGACTGTGCATGTAGGGATCAACTCATTTTTCTCATTGGTGACCACGTTCATCCCTCCCTTCTTTGGGACACACTGAACGGGACTGACCCATTCGCTGTCTGAAATGGGATACCACACCTTCATCAAGCAACTTAATCACTTCCTTCCTAACTATATCCTTCATCACCGGATTCATCCTCTGCTAATGTTGTACAGTTGGCTTTGCTCCTTCCTCCACAAAAATTCTGTGTATGCAAAAAGCTGGATTGATACCCCTAATATATGACATTTGCCAGCCCATTGCTTTCTTCCTCCTCTTGAGAACCACCAATGCATCCTTTACATGTGCCTCCGTCAGTTCTACGGAGATGATGACTAGCAAGGTGTCATCTTCCCCCAAAAATACATATTTCAAATGTGGAGGCAATGTCTTCAACTCTAGTTTTAGTGCTTCCTCAATAGATGGTTTTTGCAATGTTTCCAGGGACCTCATCAATGGCTGAAAGTCTTGCTTCCTGAGATACCATTTTGATTCGTTCAACATTTGCACCATATCATACGTATCTCTATTTCCAAAATGATCGGAGCTCATCAATGCTCTCTCCAATGGATCTCGAGAATCAACAATCTGAAGAATTTCTTCCTGGTTTAGCACATTGATTACTGATAGCTCCTCATAAATGGCTGGAAGCTTCATGGCCTTATACACATCAAATACCTCCACTTTGTCATGTGCTCGTATGGTTAGCTGCCCCACAGCTATATCAATCAACGCTCTCCCGGTTGCCAAGAAAGGACGTCCCAAAATAAAAGGGACTTTCGCATTTGGCTCAAAATCCAAAATAATAAAATCTACCGGGAATATGAGGGAGCCCACTTACACTAGCACGTCTTCTACAATTCCATCTGGTCTGGCCAAAGAACGGTCTGCTGACTGCAAGATCACTATAGTTGGTCTAGGACTGCCCAGCCCCAACTTCTTGAACACCGATGTCGGAAAAGCATCAAGTTTATGCTCGCTCCCAAATCACATAGTCCGCGAGCTCGGATACTTTGCCAAATTGTGATCTGAATTGTAAAGATCCCAGGGTCCTTGAGCTTTGTTGGAAACCTGTTCTGTATCCGAGAAGTGCACTCCTCAGTAAGCGCCACCGTAGCATACTCCGTCAATCTGCTTTTGTTTGTTACGATGTCCTTGATATACTTTGCATATTTTGGCACTCCCTGCAAAACATCAACCAAAGGTAAATTAATGTGTACCTGTTTAAGCACCTCCATGAACTTTTTAAAGAAAGCTTCCTCCTTGTGTTTCTTTAATCTCTGAGAGAACAGGGGTGGTGGTCTTTCTGCCTCGACTGCCTTCTCCTTCCCCCTTTCATCATCATGTTCCCTATCTTTTTCCACCGCTCCTGATTGCTTAGGTGGTGTTTCTGGTTCCACCTCCTTGAGTTGTAATCCACTCCTTGTGGTCACTGCATTGACCTGCTTGGGATTCGGGTCAGTGTCACTCGGTATTCCTCCTCTGTGCCTGGTGTTTTGAGCTCCAGCTAGTTGTCCCAACTGGTACTCCAACGCCTTTGTAGCTAACTACTAATTTTTCATGTCTGCCGCTAATTTCACATAGTCAGCCTGCATTTGCTCTTGGTTAGCTATCATTGTTTGGAACATTTCCTCAATGATGTTGGTTGGTGGAGGAGTTGCATTGTTTCCTCTGTATTGAGACTGATAATTCTGATGGCCCCCTTGATTTCTCTGCACTCCCTGATTCGAACTTTGCCCTTGATGGCTATTACTACCCCAAGAGAAATTCGGATGATTCCTCCAATTTGAGTTGTAATTGTTGCCATACTGTTGGTTATTATTCCTCTAGACATTTCCAACAAACTTTATTGAATCTGGATTTGCACCACAACACTCAGCTGAGTGTTCATTACTCCCACATACTTCACACCAAACCAGCTGCACTACATTGACTGGGGCTTGTGCTTGATACAAGATCATATTGCTGAAGTGGGTGTTGAGTAGATTTTGCAATGCAGCTATTTCTGCAGCGATAGCTATAAAACCATCCACCTCAAAGACTCCTGCCGCTTTCCTTGTTCCTCCTCGTGATGAGTCCGCATTCGACTCTGGATTTCCCTGTGAAATACAATTTAACAAAGTATAAAGCTCCTCATAAGTCTTTTCTAATGCCTATTCCCCAGCTGCTGAGTCTAGCAAAATTTTTGTATGTAGCTCCAAACCCTCTATGAAAGTATGCACCAACACCTCGTTGGACTGATGATGGTGAGGACAATCCCTTAACATCGATTTGAACCTTTCCCAAGCTTGATACAGATTCTCCCCCTCTCTTTGTTTAAAACTTAGAATCTGACTTCTAAGTCTTGCTGTTTTCCCGTATGGAAAGAATCTTATCAAAAACTTTCTTGCAAGATCATCCCAAGTGGTGATAGAGTTAGGTGGTTCAGCTTTCAACCACCTCTTTGCTTCCCCCAATAATGAAAATGGCAATAATGTAAGCCTCACGCAGTCGGATGATACTCCAGTGGGAATGTAAGTGTCACTTATCTCCAAAAAGTTTTGGAGATGTTGTTATGGATCTTCATGAGGTAGACCTGTGAATTGCCCACTGGTGTGCAACAATTGCACCATGTTCTGTTTAAGCTCAAACCTCCCTCCAGGCTCTGGTCTGCGAATACTAGATGTAACATTGTTAGCATGTGGGATTGCCACTTCGCGAACCGGCCTTGCTGTCATTTCCTCGGGAACTAAAACTACCCTCACAAGTGGTGGATTATGTTGTTGCTCCAAAATTGCCTGTCTTAGAAACTGTAGCTTCTTCTCTAGAGCTTCCCTTCTTTGACGATGAAATTGTCTTTCCGACTCTATATATAAATCCACCAACTCCTTATCTATTGCCTGTGTTCAGAAGAATTCAATATCTACAAGAGAAAGGCTAAGATCAAGATGTCAGCACTTATATAGATTTGTAAACTAATACTAAGAAAATAATTTTATAAATTACCAGTCCACGGCAACGGCGCCTAAAATTTGTTCGTCTTGTGGTGATGCTACACAAGTGCACGTGGTCCAACAAGTAGTAAAGTGGCTTAATTAAAGCCAAGTATCGATCCCACAGGGACTGAGCTACGGTACTAATTAACTTAAGTGTCAGTGAACTATGCCTTTAAGAATGCAGACAACCAAATAAATAATATTTTGGGAGTTTAAGTTTACTAATTTATAAAAATCTAAGTTAAGATTATAATATGAGTCTGAACAATAGTAATGAGCAAGCTGAGGTTAAAACGAACATGCAAGGAAGTAATTTATCAATACACTTCAACTAATCTTTTCTTCAGTTGCTAGTCAAGAATTATTGCCCATGGATTGGATCTTTCGACTCCTATCCAATTTAAGAATCATGAACCTTAATCTACATTTCTGTGATAAAAGAATTTCATGCTCTATACATACATAACCGATTCCTTAATTGACTAATAAGACTTTCAGATATATTTCTATTCTGAATGTAAATCAATTCTCAATTTTCTAAACTAAGAAGAGATCATATCCTACCAATTCACATCTTTCCAATTTCTTTCCTTTTCAAAATCAAAATTGGACTTTTAGATATACATTAACATTGGCCAAACATTAATGCAGTAAAAACAAGAATTGATAGAACAACCATTGAAGGAAAGATGAAAACTGAAATGATTAACAATTACATTCCACTACAATTGTTCTTAACCTTAGCAAGAAGTGAATTAGCCACTCATTTGTGGATTAAACATCATCAAATAAGTAGAATTCATACAAACAATTGAGTTAAAAGAGAAAGAGATAGAGAAGAACCCTAGAATTTTCATCCCCTCAATTGCCTGTAACCCACGTTCTTGCTCAACCAAGTCAGAATGTTTAAAATAAAACCTAAGTGTGCTATTTATACTATTAAGAATTTTTCCCGAAATAACAAGCAACGTGGCACGGAGTGTATCGCGGAGCACTCCCTCTGTGCCACGGAGGTATCGCGGACCGTCACTGGAAGTCGGCCCCCCAGGCAATTTCACCTTAGCGTGGCATGACTTGTATCGCGGAGCCTGGCCAACGTGACACGGTGCTATCATGCACCTTCACTGGAAATTGCCAAAATTATTTCATCCGAGGTAGAGTGCCTCCGCGATGGCAACGTGACACGACTCCATCGCAGAGCCTCTATTTTTGCTGCTCTCCTTTGTTATTTTCCACTCCTTGTTTCCAAGTTCATTCCCGGTCTTCACCAACATGTATATTAGCTTCCAAAATTTCCTTTTACCTGCAAAACAACACTAATCATGTTGGTTAGTATAAATTCACATTTCTACTAAAAATCACATGAGAATGTACACATAACGATAGATAAACAAGTCGAAATGAAGCATTTGAGTATCACTTGGGCATGCAATTCTGCCCAATATCAGTTTGCTTCGGATGTGCATTGACTAACGACAGTTGAACAAGGTCACCGTTAAGAACAGGTATCCTTTGCCCAAGATCAATAATTTGTTCGATCAGCTTCAGGGGTCCAAGTGTTTCTCCAAGATTGATCTTAGATCCTGGTTTCACCAGCTCAGGGTTCGGGAAAGTGACATCCCCAAAACCGCTTTCAGGACTCCATATGGTCACTATGAATTTGTTGTTATGTCTTTTGGACTAACCAATTCCTCTGTAGCTTTTATGGATCTAATGAATAGGGTGTTAAAGGCATATATGGACATGTTTATGATTGTGTTCATTGATGACATCCTTATATACTCTCGGAGCAAGGAGAAGCATGCCGCTCACTTGAGAGTAGTGCTTCAGACCCTCAAGGATTGTCAATTGTCTGCAAAGTTCAGAAAATGCGAGTATTGGTTGGACTCTATGGAATTTTTGGGCCATGTGGTATCGAGTGAGGGCATAAAGGTAGATTCTCAAAAAATCTAGGCGGTGAAGAATTGGCCCAGACCGGTGAACCCATCAGATATCAGGATCTTTTTGGGATTAGCAGGTTACTATCTAAGATTTGTTGAGGTCTTTTCATCTATTGCAGCACTTTTGACCAAGTTGACTCAGAAGAAGGTAAAGTTCCAATGGTCGGAGGCTTGTGAGAAAAGCTTCCAAGAGTTTAAGACTCGACTCACTTCAGCACCAGTGTTGACCCTACCCGAAGGTACCGATGGTTTCGTGGTGTATTGTGGTGGTTCGAGAATCAGACTTGGGTATGTGTTGATGCAGCATGGGAAAGTGATAGCATATGCCTCAGTATAATTGAAAGTCCATAAGAAGAATTACTCGACCCACGACCTAGAGTTGGCAGCGGTGGTATTTGCATTGTATATATGGTGACATTATTTGTATGGGGTCCACATGGATGTATTCATGGATCACAAGAACTTGCAATATGTGGTCACGTTGAAAGATCTCAATCTTCAGCAAAGCAGGTGGTTGGAGCTACTAAAGGACTACAACATCAGTGTCCTTTACTTCTTGGATAAGGATAATGTGGTAGCGGACACACTTAGTAGGCTCTCTATGGAGAGTGTGTCGCACGTGGATGAGGGAAAGAAGGAGTTGGTGAAACATTTCCATCGACTTGTGAGGTTATGAGTTAGATTGGTCGACTCGACCGATGGCGACGTTGTGCAAAATGGATCAGAATCATCCTCGGTGACTTATGTGAAAGCTATCCAAGATGAGGATTTGATATTGGTGGAATTGAAGGAAGCCATTTAGAGTCAGAAAGTGGAGGTTTTCTCCCAGGGGGAGATGGGGTTCTTCAGTACCAGGGCCGTCTATGTGTTCCAAATATTGATAATTTGAAGGACCGGATGTTGCATGAGGTACATGGATCCAGGTATTCTATCCATCCGGATGCCACCAAGATGTATCATGATTTGCGGGAAATATATTGGTGTAACAACATAAAAAAGGATATTGCAGAATTTGTAGCCAGGTGCTCGAACTGTCAGCAAGTGAAAGTCGAGCATTAAAGGTCGGGAGGTGTATTTCAGGATATTTGTATTCCCACTTGGAAGTGGGAAGAGATTAATATGGATTTCATTATAGGCTTACCTCGTACTTGCCAACACTACGATTCCATTTAGGTGGTGGTAGACAGGTTGACCAAGGCTGTACACTTTCTACCATTCAAAACCACATATTCATCGGATGATTATGCCAAATTGTATATCCAAGAGTTGGGGCGATTAAACGAAGTTCCCTTGTCTATTATCTCATTCCGAGGTACTTAGTTTACCTCTCAATTTTGGTGGTCTTTCCAAAAAGGGCTTGGGACTCAGGTTAAGCTCACCACAATATTTCATCCGCAAACAGATGGTCAACGGAGCAAACAATCCAAACTCTCGAGGACATGTTGAGAGATTGAGTGATGGACTTTAAAGGTAGTTGGGACGATCACTTGCCCTTGATCATGTTTTCTTACAATAACAGCTATCACTCTAGTATCCAAATGGCACCGTTCGAGGCTCTTTATGAGCGGAGATGTAGATCACCCATCGGATGGTTTGAGGTTGGTGAGGAAGCTATGATAGGGCCAGATTCGGTTCATGAGGCTATGGTAAAGGTTTAGTTGATAAGGGACAGGCTAAAAACCGCTCAGAGTCGGCAAAATTCATATGCTGATGTGAGAAGGAGAGAGTTGAAGTTCGAGGTGGACGATTGGGTATTTCTGAAGGTGTCTCCCATGAAGGGAGTCATGTAGTTCGGAATGAACGAAAAACTTAGTCTCGGTATTTTGGTCCCTAGAGAGTTATAAAAAGAGTTGATAAGGTAGCATATGAGTTGGACTTGCAATCAGAGTTATCTTCAGTTCATCCCGTCTTTCATGTATCGCTCTTGAAAAAGTGTTTGGGTGATCCATCTTTAGATGTCCCAGTGGAAAGCGTTGGTATGGGAGATAGCCTCAGTTATGAGGAAATTACAGTTGCAATCATGGATCATCAAGTTCAGAGGCTAAGGAACAAAGAAGTAGCTTCGGTAAATGTATTATGGAGAAATCATCATGTTGAGGGAGCTATGTAGAAAGCCAAAGCGGCTATGATAACTAAATACCCTCACCTGTTCCCAACCGGCTCAGTTTCAATTTTAGGTATTAGTTTTTTCCCTAATTCTCTAATTAGTTTCCATGTTCAGTTCATGTGCGCAAGTTTGATTTATGTTATGATAGATGTATGTAATGTATGGATTTAGTTTAACTATGTAGTTCTTTTCGGAGGTAGTCATTCCATCAGTTTTTGGTTTAATAATAACTGTTTGCATATGATGATTGCTTGTTTCTGAGTATTTTTGTGTGTTTCTAACATTAAAGGACAAATGTTCCCAAGGGGGAGATATTGTTATACCCCGGGAACACAAGGATCAGACCCGGGAGTCAAAACGGTGAAAATCTAAAATTTCACACCAGGTCACAGAACGGATGATGAAAAGAGACTCGTGAGGAGTGACCACGAGTCGTGAAGTGACTCGTGGTCCAGCAGGGTTTGCAGGAAGTGTTGAGAAGACCACAGGCATGACCACGAGGCGTGGTCAGGCCTCATAACTCCTGACGTCTCCCGTGGCCTAGAATGGTTGTTTGGAAAGAGACTTTGGGTAGTAGAAGCCACGGATGGTGACCATGAGTCGTGGTCACCCACCACGAGTCGTGGTGTCTCCGGTGAGGTCCCTTAGTTGTTTTGAGCAGTGAACTAGATGACTCATGGCCACGAGTCGTGGCCTGTGAGCACGAGTCGTCCAGTCCCTCGTAGGTACTGGCAGGCAGCCAAATTCTGCGATTTTAGTAAGGGCATTTCCGTAATTCCTAAGTCCTAGGGGCCTATACTACGTTGTTTAAGGATTGTTTTAGTGGTTTTAAGAGGGGAAAACCTATTCTAAGATATTTCACTCCATGCATGCAAACTTGAGAGTTTGAAGAGAGGATTTAGAGCAAGTTTTGAAGGTTTCCATTGGAATCTCATCTTGGATAATTAGAGAAGTGATAAAATCATGCCTTCCAGGTATGTATGGTTATGCGTGGGTGTTTCCTTCCTCACCCATGCCCAAATTTCTAGTTAAGTATGACAAATTCCTATGGTCAAGTTATGGAGTTTTTACCCAATTGCATAATTCTTCAATTTCTATACATTGGTACGATTAGATTATATTTATATTGATTAATTGTGAAGCTTGCGCATACTTTAAATTGTTTCAATGAAAATTGTGTTTTCTAAATTATGAAATTAAATGCCCATGGATGAGAAGTTCATGAAAGAAGAGAATGATGATGAACAACATGTTTCTAAAGCTACCCATGATTATGATATTGTTTTCAAAATGAATTGAGTAGATCCAAGCATGAGAATGTTTTGGGAATGGTCCTTATATCAAGTATGATGATGTGGTATCTCTAAAGTAAGCTTACCACATGATTTTGGAGTAGATGCTCCCACTTATATTTGAGCTTGTGGTTTTTTTCGTAATAAAGCTTCTCATATGCATGAATTCATAATTGAGATGTATGTTATCATTGAGCTTCGTTTTCATATGATGTCGGTTCTTTGCATGATTTCATTTCTTATCTTTGTCAACTGACAATGTTGAGCTTCGTTTCATACGATGTTGAATTTATGCATGATTCCATTGTTTAGCTTCGTCAATAGACGATGTTGAGCTTCGTTATATACGATGTAGAGAATTGCATATTTTTGAAGAAGAGTCTAGCACCGAGTGGGCTAAGGGTCAATCACCCTATGCCCCAGAACTACGCACCAACGTAGGTTGATACTATTATGTTATTGGGACTTCCCTTTTGAGCTATCACCGGCCCTAATGGCCCATAAGCTTGATATTGATATCATGGCAGTGTCCTTACGCCTAGAAAGGTTTCGGATGGCTTTGCCCACTTAAATGTGATAGTCAGGACCACGCTCTATCGTGGTATGTTGGTTAAGTGATGAGTCTCCCATTTTCTATATGATTTAGATTGCATATTCATTACCTATGGTTATTATTTTAAACATGCATGTTCTAAAAGCAAGGTTTGACTCATTGTTTAGCTTTTATATGAATGTCATATTTCTGCTTTGAGTCATTCGAGTCAATTAAGATGTTATGAAGCTATGCATGGTCATATTATGAAAAGATTACGATTTCAGAATGAATGCATGTAGTCCTTCCTCTCAGATTTGAAAGCTTATGATATTCTATGAAATGTTTTAAATGATTTACTATACTTAAGCATTTTGTCTTACCTTGCATACTTGGTACATTGCACGTACTGACCGCATACTTTCTATGATGTATCGTTTCATGATACAGGACCCAGCTCCCAGGCTCAGCCCCGCTCGTAGTCAGTTGTCAGGATTAGCTCCTACTTGGTTGGTGAGTCCTAATCCTTCGAGGGCTAGACTTTTAGTTTCCTTATATATTTTCAGTTTCAGTATTGTTGAGTTAGTTGGGGTCTTGTCCCATCAACTCGTCCAGAATAGAGGCTTTTCAGACTTATGTATGTGTTAGCTTTGGATGCTTATTCTTAGGTTATGTTGGGTTATACTTCCGCTGAGTTTATATCATTGACTCTTCAGTATATATTTGTTAAGTTAGATGTATGCTCATGCCTTGGATCGACTTTGGGTCTCTCGGGGTCCCTTGTCCCATGTCTACTATCCGGGCCTCCGTTTGGATCATGACAGTTTGGGTCATGACAGCATAGCCTAAACACATTAAACTGGACACAAGGACAGGTCATCGGTGCTTGAACCGGCGAAATGTCGGTACCCATCGACGGTCGCAGGTCTAGCGCTGGTAGAGGTAATTAAGTGTATGTTGACTCTTGACCGACCCATTGACTAACCCGACAGATAACACTTTAAAAATTACCCAAACCGGTCAAACTCCTCTTTTTACCTTCCTAGAACCTCATCTCTCCACCTTTTCACCTTCCCAACTTTTCTCCATTAAAACCCACCATTAACATCCACCTTCCTACTACCCAATCAAATTCCCTCTCTTCAACCTATATAAACCCCCATTCTCATTCTCTTATTCTCACCTCTACTCACTCAAACTCTCTCTTAGCAACATAAACCTTCACTCTGTGGATCACCATTGTTGGGGAAGCTCAAGGCTTTAATTTCTGTACTTCTTCTCAAATTCTCAAATTGGTATGTGTATCCCAACTTTAATATTGCTTATGTTTCCAAATGTAAATTTAAAATAAAGCACGATAGATGAGAAATTATCTCCACTCATGTTTCCCCTCTCCTATATTGTGCTCTTTCATGGATTGAATGTTTTTCATATTGTGGGTATATCGGGGGTGGTGCTACATATTGATGTGGGTGTCTTCTGTGGTAAAAAATGCTTCATGTACTGTGTGTTTGATATACTAGTTGGGGGTGAAGTCTGAGTAACCCTATGTATTATAAATGCATGATTTGCCTGATGATAGATAGGGTGACGTCTTTCTTAAGGGAAAATCATCATTTTTATTTTTGTTCTGTTGCTTGAGCAAATAAAACCATAATATGAAATGAGTGAGTGAGTCATAAATGTGATGAAGTTCTATTTTACTGAGTTTGGGGGTGAAATTCACTAAACGAGGTTCACGGGCGAACCATCAGTCAGGCCTGGCGAAACGCCGGCTGAAATGTAGGTGGGGATGCAAGACTTTAGGCCACTGCCCAGACCCGCCTTTCACCTGCGCTTCACAGGTCAAGATCGGTGAATTACCGGTGTGGCACCGGATGAGTGATTTTAAGCCAATCTTCTTTGAAGCACCAGCGGCTCATCGACACCATAAAGGTCTCTACATGTATTTCGCCGACGTTCTACTGGTACTGCAAGCAATTAAGTTTTGACCCTTCAATTTGTTTGACATCCAATCTTTATAATTTCTTTCCTTAGCTTATAATAAATGTTAATTTCTCTTTTCCATTATGAAAAATACAAAACATAAAAAGGAATGTTGTTTTGTTGCGGCAATAACATGGCTTTACAAAATGATGACTTCATCCAGGCAACCCAACAAGGGAAAATCCCAAGCCACATCCAAAAGCAAGGGCAAAAGGAAAGCCAAGGCAACTGCAGCCCCCACCAACATAAGAGACGCCATCATATTTTCTGCCCTTGACATGAAGGGTCGTTTTGCTATTTGTGAAGGGCGCTCTATCAAAGTTGAGAAGAGGTTCCACTTAGTGGGGTTGAGGGGCGACTTCCCCAACATCATTGCCCAGTTCGACCACCGCCAATGGCATGTATTTGCTGAGCCATTGCCAAAGTTCTATACAAACTTGGTGCCTGAGTTTTATGCTTCATACCAGGCATGGTACGAGGTCATGAAGCACAGAGGGAAATTTGATGAATTCCCTTGCCTACCTATAGTCCGAATAAGGGGTATGGTGGTTGATATCACTCCAAATGCAATCAACACATTATTTTGGGTTGATGAGATTGACCTAGGAACTGAGTACGCCGAAAGAGTGGCCAACAAGGAAAATCAATTCAGTTGGATAGCTCAAGTCATTGCTAGTGACCAACAATTTTGGGCTTCTATTGGGGGTGAGATATCTAGGTAGGACCTGAAATTTGAGGCCAAATTGCGGAATAATTTCATCTACGGCCACATCATGCCATCGAAGAATGATCAGCAGGTTAATTTAGAGGCGACCATTCTCATTGCATGCATTATGCAAGGGGTACCCATAACCTTTGGGGAAATAGTGGCCACACAAATGAAAAGAAAGGAAAGGCAAGCTGGAACTTCATTGCCCTATACCGTGCTCATATCCCAGCTTTACCTTAGAGCATGTGCCATTATTCCCTGATGAATCCCCCAACTCCACTATTAGTGTGATTACTGTTGGCAGAAAGAGGAAAGAGGAGGCTCCCTGGAGTAAGCGAAAGTGGATTGAAGCCTTTAAGGCCCCCGAGGAGTCCATCTCTCATGGTAGAGGGGAAATCCCCGTTGCCCCCTATCTCAACATGCCACATCATGAGGCATCAGGCCATGCTTCCAGAGAAGCACCTGTTAGAGGATCCTTACCTCCTTCCACATTTTCTCACCCAAGTGGACTTCAAAAGCTTGCGAAGATGAAACATTCTCACAAGAGCCAACTCAAAATATTGGCTCAAAGTCTCCCCGACCTAATTTCCAAGACTCTGAAAAAGTAGATGAAATCTATGTTTAACAGCTTGAGCAAGCGGTGCTATCGAGTGGATGTTGTGGAGGAGGCTATCACTTCTCTCCGGGATGAAGTGCGGGAATCGAGAAGTCGGGCACCAATAAAGGTCCCTTATATGAGTGCACCTAGCGCAACTATGGTTGCCCCATCTACAGCCTAAGACCCCATTGAAGACTTGTTCGAGGGCTTAAGTGATGAAGAGGAGGATTTGGGAGATGCTGGCCATGATGCAGATGTTGCGGCCAATTATGATGATGAGGAGTAACCACATCAGGGAGTTATTTGTTTTTCATGCAAACATTAGGGGTCAATGTATTCTCTTATAGTTGGGGGTGGGATGAGTGTCTCTCTTGTGGTTATTATTGTTGAATTCTTGTGCCCTTATCGAGCTTGTTTTATTTTTATATTTGTGTTTCCCTTGTCAGGCAAAATGTCTGATGTTGTGGATGTTGGTAGCTTTAATTATTGTTTGATTGTTGCCCTTGTCGAGCATGTGATGAATTAATGAAGTGAGTGTCCTTAAATTCATAGTGCCAATATTAGTATATTTTAAATTGCTAAATGTTGTTAACCCATGTTTTGATTGTAGCCTTTGTTTATAGTAGCTGTTGAAAAAATGAATTATGAGAAGAAAGAGGCATTTGGATATGAGAGTTAAGCATTCTTTTATGATAAATTACACATTCTTTGTTTGTCTTCTTGATTCTCATGTGATCTGGTTATATGACTCTTGATTTGGTGATGAAAATGGTGTGAAACCCTTGGAGGTTGATGCTATGTGGGAAAGGTTTTTGTGTAATTCTCTTGCATAAATGATTGTCTAGAACCAGCCCAAAGTGTGATTCAAGGCGAAATCTTAGATGTGGTTGCACTTGGAATATGATTTTAGGCTTTCTTTTGGATATCTATTTTACTCATATGACCTCCTTGAACATGAATCCTTGTCAGCCAATGTTGAGAGGATGAATCCTTGCCAGCCAATGTTGATCCTTTAAGCCATTTTCTTGGAAATCACATTACAATCCCAATACCCCTTTCGTAATCCCTCTTTGGCACCTACCTCCCTAGTGCTAGTTGTGAGAAGAAATGCAAAAATGATACTCGAAGTCCCAAAAGTGTGGGAATGTAAAAGAGAGAGATGTGGCAAAAGCCTAAGTTTAGGGGTTGCAAGAAGAAAAATTGGAAAAATAATGTGAACTTCAATGTGAGGTAGCACCACATTATGAAAAGAATGAACGAATGAATGAATTATTTGAGTGAAAAGGACTGAATTGTGAAAAGGTGCTGCCTCTTACTCAAATAAGATGAAAAGTGGTTATTCAGGTGAAATAAGGAAGGCTCTTGTTTCAAAAGTGGAAATGATGTTTAAGGAGAGATAAGGTGAGGGTAATTCAAGAATAAATGGAGCATGTAATAAGATTCACAAAAGGTCATTAGGGAGGTTCTAGTCACTAGAACATAAAAGTCATCCTACATTTACCCCTAATCTACATCATGACCTTCAAGTCCTAATTGATTTTGAGTGTAGCAACTCTACATTAGTGGAGAGTTACACAAAGGGCAAGGCTATGGGTCAAGTTATGTGCATGAGTTTTTGTGAGAGGAGTGTATTTATTTCATTCTATAATCCCTTGAGTCTGAATTGATTGATAAGTAATTGGGCTCTCTCTTGTTGTGAGTAGTATCACCTCCTTGGGGGACATGCTTGCACGTGTCAAAAGATATGATTGAGACAAAATTGTGATAAGCTAAAAGGCAAACTTTGAATGTGAATTTTTAATGACTTGAGATGCTATATAAGCTTGTTGTGACCATCAAGGCCCCTTGTTTTGAATGAAGAAATCAAATGTGAATCATGCCAAATTGATTAGGGTTATCTCTTGGAGCATTTGCATAAAGTGTTGAGTCTCCTTTTTTCTTTTGTGTTGGGGAGCGATCTTTGGGTTGTCTAGGTCGTAGTGGTCCCTGGTGCATAATCTCATATGACATGCTTATTCCTAAATTTCATATGTAAAGAATTGCATTACTTGAGGACAAGCAACGGTTCAAGTTTTGGGATTTGATGAATTGGTAATGTACTAACTCATTAGGCTTTTAAATATGAGATTTTGCTTGGTTTTCAAGTCATTTGACAGGATTTTATGGTCTTTCTCTTTTGTTTTTTACAGGTATTTAATTTAATGAGAGAAAGATAGAACTTGGGCAAAAGCACAAAATTAAAGAAGAGGACTGAAGCTTGACCGGATAGGACCGGTGCTCCACCGGATGGAGCTAGCGAAAGGCCGGCTAAAACGTAGGAGCTTACTGGCCAAAGTGGAAGGTGCACCGATGGAATGCGGGTCAGCACCTGCGAACCACCAGTTGGACCCAGGTTCAGAGCCCACATAGCTGTGACGCAACGGTGTTCTGCAAATGAAAATCCACAGAATACCGATTACTCTCAAGTGACACAGCCTGCAGAAAGGGAAAAATCATCCAACATTGGAATTTAAGAGCATTTTTGACCTATTTATGTACATTCTTTAGAAATTACCAAACATTCCTCCAGATTTGTAGAAAGGAGAGAATAGAAAGTTAGAGATAGAATATTGAGTAGCTTTTTCTTCTTCTTCTTCAAGTTAACAAACCTCCATTGAAGACACTTGTGAGCTTAAATTTAACACTTGATGATGAATGCTATTACTTTAATTGTGTATATAATTTCGTATTTATCATAAATGAGTAGCTAAATCTCTTTGCTAGGGGTGTGTGCATGAATTTGGGTTAAATTGGATTGGGTATTGTTAGATCAATTTTAGAGTTACTCATTTAATATAAATCTATTGTTTTGTCCCAACTTAATTAAATTACTCATAGTTGCAAATGTGGGTTATGTTCACTTACTCTATTTTTGCTTGAAAAAGGGAATTGAGTATGGATGAGAAAGCAATGTGTTACGCCCCACCTTGGGAGGCATAACTGGCACCTGATGCTACACTGGACTCTGAGCTGACTTAGTTGGGCATATACACTTCTGGTGCATTCCAGCATCACATATCAAGAAAACAAAGAGCTATATTTTGGTTTGAAACATAGCTTTAGGTCGACCATCCGCTACATAAACCTGTGCAAAAAAAACTAACCCAATAGTTGCAATAATATATTATCCTAAGCGGGCAGACAAGATCCACCATGTTGTTAACAAATAACATAACTAGGCCCCATGCGGCCAACACGTATATCACGACACATATAGGCCCCACATGGCCATAACACACAGCTAACTATGGACTATGGTCTTAGCCTCTAGAGTGAGATATTAGTCAGGACAAGGCCCTAGCCTACCCAAAAACTATACAACAAAAGATAGGCAAACCTCTGATATCTGGAAACTTCGGAGGAAAGGAACTGGCCAATCTGCTAACTCTGAACAACTACTAAAGAGGTCTCGAAACCTGTATGTCCGAACCTGTAGGAAAGAATGCAGCACTCTACGTGTGGGCGTCAGTATAATATGTACCGAATATATAAGGCAAAAAAAGGATAACTGAATGAAAGTTGATAAGGAACTGAAAGTAATCAATAATAAGGGCCAAAAGTTAACCTGAATGATTTCATGATCATAAATTATATCTAGCAAGAAAATATACACACAAGAACCTAACCTGGCCCCCATAAGCCTGGAAGGTACAAGAAGCATAGAAATAACCTACCTGGGCCCCCATAAGCCCGACAAGTGCAAGAAATTGATATACTTCTCATATCCTTTTCATAGTAGACTCGTAGACAAACTATAACTAAGGTATAACCAATCTCTGGAACTGTGATCGAGCCTTTTAAGCTCCTATGACTACGTCTGAGCCATTTGGGCTCCATTAACTATATCTGAGTCTTTTGGGCTCCTGTAATTGTACCCTGAGCATACAAGGCTCTATTGAGGGTTAGTGATGCCAACTCAGGCATAAGGGAAGCTAGTTAGGGCACCATACTTCAAAGGGCTCTGAGGACCTCAATATAGTCGCTCGCAACTTCGTATTGCTCTGTAAGCATAATATATCCCCATAGGCACTTTATCATTATATCTCACTCCTTGAGCATCCTGTATAGCATCTGACAAGATGAACTTATATACTACACGTCGCTCAGAAAACATACATAACCCCTCAAGCCTAACACCACCACTACTCACCCCTAAAACATTCTATGTAGCAGCCACCAGGCACATTCCATGTACCCACAGCTGACCAGATGGTCATGGCAGCTGTTATAAAATCAGTTAGCTTAGAAAAAAAAGGATAAGGTTTGAGGTGACCTAGGCAATAATCTGAAAGTCATACTAGTACAATGGTAGTTCATAATTGAACATCAAGGTCGTAGGTGACCATCTATATGGTTCCCACCTAGAACAACTATAGGGCTGCTACTAACTAGATATGATCCTAAGTAGTCAGCCACAATATCCTACAGGCAGCCAGTTCAATTATTGTCCTGATGGTGATGCTGTGATACTAAGGTTCTAGTCCTCTGGGCATCAATCTGGTATGTCCAGATAGCATATAGCTCCTATGAGCAATCTGTAGCCCCATAGGCAGGTATATCTAGACTTTAGCCCTTCTACGCGACCTGTACGTGGGCATCTGTATGAGTACCCAAAGGCATCGGCCCAATGTATAACTTCTGATAAGGTCCCTACTTATGGTATCACATAGTCTATCAAACTTTGAACAACTAGGGTGGTTTCCTGAGCAACCTATACGACAAAATGGTAAGTTGACTGAAACTATATGGTCACTAACAATAGGCCAATCACCTAGTAGGCTATCACTCAGTTCATTAGGCCATCTTCGTACCACTAACTCATAGGTAAGACTATATTATCAAGATTATAGCCCTGTAGGCGTCAAGGTACACCAGCTACCTATAGAAAGCTTTACTTTCTATATAGGCATCAAGCAGAAAGTTATATCGCCCCACTGCGCCCTATGCTTCCAAACCTAAAAAAGTATGCTCAACAACTAACTACAAGCCTCTAAGGCCTTGGTACGACAACAAGACATCAGTAATCCCTCTAGATGGTAAATAAGTGAACAAGGAAATCTCTATGACGCTCCTAGCGATAGTCAAACTGAATATACTCTTTTCCAACAAGGGATACAATGTTACAACTTCAATTTATCTTTTAGCAGCTAACCACAACATATATAATCATAAGCTACTATAGAGGTACAAGTCATATTAACTATACAATGAGAATACTTGCTGAAAGAGATTAGCCTTAACATATCACAGTAGCCAAATTCTGCTAAATCAATCATGCTTCAATCAAGAACTCACAATCCCTCTGTATTCTAGCTTTTACATCCAGAGAGTAGGGCCTTTATAGTTCAGGAATTAGGCCAACAGCCCTAACTCATAAAACATAACAACAACCTGTCAAACCGAATCCAATTCGGCGAAACCTTGCGAATTATTATAAATTAGAAAGGTAGAAATACTTACTTAACACTTATAGACACATTAGACTTAAATAGGAATGATTTCTACGTCTTCTACTCCGTAGGGCTTCCGCAATCTGAGCTGGTTTCAAAGATTCAACTCCGTAGACATGTTCTTCCTAGGCCCAAGAATCATTACCAAAGAAGAATTTGCAATCAAACGTGATTTGATAGCATAATTTGACGTCAATTTGATGAAATCCTCATGAGAAAATTGCATAGGCCGAGGGTCCTCTTTTGGGAATGTTTTAAATGAAATAAGCTTACACACTTTAAATATATATATAGAGGCTGTGGGGGAGGTCCGTTGTGCACCTCCAATCGCGACGAGGTACGGGCGCGACATGCTGCTCCGTGCGCCAGAGGGAGGTCCGCAGTGCGGCCTACCCCTGGCCTCATTCCACTCGCTCGCTCTTCGACACGCCTACTCGTTCCACCTCCGAGCCTCCTCCAGCATGTGCTGTGCTCCAAGAACTCCTGACAGACACACACACACATAGGTTAAATGAAAATAACTTACAGGGGGTAACATCATTCCACCCTTAGGTACATTCAGCCTCGAATGTTTTTAACCTCAAGAGGCTTCAATTCATAAGCTTTACTTGAATATTTCGGTAGAGTCTCCCCTGTAAAATAGGCTGTCTGAAAACTTGAAACACAGAATAGTCCAACACAAGCACCTCAAAAGACGCTACAACAACTGAATAACATAATTCTACAACATATATGTAAGCAACTGATAATAATAAAAGCAAAGCAACTATACAACACCTGAGAACTATCTCGCCTTAATGGGAACTGTCTGAGTCTATGTGTTGTCATCATGGGGACTGGAACAAAATGAGGATATCTAGACCTCATATCATCCTCATCTTCCTAGGTCATCTATTCTACATTTCTAATTCTCCATAAGACTCTAACAGAGGCTACATCTTGGGTCCTCAATTTGCAGACATGTCGATTTGGTATAGCTATTGGAGTATCCTCATAGGACAGCTCTTCTGTAACCTGAACATCCGCGATTGGGAAAACCTGAAGGGTCTCCTACGTGCTATCATAACATCAATACATGAAAGGCTGGTCAATCATCGACACAAAACTCTAAGTCTCTATACCATTGGAATAGAACTTCTGATGACTTGGAGCTGTCAATAAATTCTTTCTAACGAGCTTAACTTTTTATTTTGTCTGATATATCATGTCGGGTCCTAAAAACACTTACTTGCCTATTTTAACCCATACCAGGGGGAACTAGCGTCCCTACTCATACAAAACCCCATAAGGTGCCGACTTGACGGTAGAATGGTGACTGTTATTATATGCAAGCACAATAAGAGGTAGGTGATCATCTCAACTTCCTTGAAGTCTGGCGCACATGTCCGTAACATATCTTCGAGTGTCTGAAATATGCACTCAGCATGGCCATCTATCTGGGGATGGGAAGCTGTACTCAAGTTAATTTGCGTCCCCAATCCTTTCTAATATGACTTCTATTATACCCCAAATTTTTTTATGATAATTATTT
Organism: Datura wrightii; assembly: GCA_035772735.1. NCBI lineage: Eukaryota > Viridiplantae > Streptophyta > Magnoliopsida > Solanales > Solanaceae > Datura > Datura wrightii. The sequence goes on along the minus strand of JASDFA010000007.1, from coordinate 57,938,142 downwards.
GATGGTTATAGGTCATATTAAGGGAATTATGGGTTTTATATTGTCCGTATGTGAAGAGAGAAATATGTGCAAAGGGAAAAGCGAAGAGTATGTGAAGTTTGTAAATAAGGGTCAACTTTAAATGGACATATCTCAGAACATATAATGATTTAGAAGTCCCATAACCTATCTAATGAAAGGTATTCGAGTCTAGTTTACAATGAAAAAACCGCTCATCAATTGGAGTTCGAAATAAAAAGTTATGCTCATTTAAAGATAGCACTGTTAGCTTGGAAAGAGCCTAGGTGCGCGGGCGCCGAGACAGACGGGCAACAGGCGCGCGTGCACTCGGGCACCACCCAGCCCGCCTATATGAAGTAAAATTGAGCTAGAAAGATCATTTCTACTTTGTTTTAGTTGATTTTTTTTAGAATTCGGAGAATTCAAAACCCTATCATATGGTGAAAAGATATCCCAGGTAAGAAACTTCACTCTTGTCTCTTTTAGACTTTGGGGGAAACAACCTTGGAAGAAAGTCATGGTTTGTTATTGTCTTGTTGTTGATTGTGGTGTTGCTTCATTTCTATCTATTTGTAGGCAGGAGAAAAAGTAGAAGTCTACACCTACTTTAGCTAATAACATCTCCAATAAAGGGTAAGTATTTCCCTTTTTGACTTCCTTGAGTTTATGAGGTTATAATTTGGAGAATGTTGTAATATTGTGTTGTTGTTTCTTTGTGTGTTCTTGTGGCATGTTGCTGCCCAATTTTTCTAGAACTTTGGTAAAGTGAAGTTTCTGCTTCTTGTGTTTGTAAATTGGACTTGAAAGGAGACTTCAGCCTCAGCCATCATCTCCGTGATTTTGACGCTCATCATTTCTAGGGCCTCTCCATTTTCTTCTTGCTGAATTCTCAATGCTTCCCTTTCCTCCTTCATTTCTTCTGTGTGCTCAAGGATCTGTTTTAGCATGTCTTCTATTCGAACTTGGCGTTCCAAGTCATCATTTTCATCATGCCTATAATCAACAAAAACAACAGAAGGATCATAGTAGGGGCTTGGGGGATGGGAGTATGCATTCGGATAGCCATCCCAATGGCCATCTTGACCTCCACATATATTGCAAGTGTATGCATTTAGGCAACCATTCCAATGGCCATTTTGACCGCCGCATATATTAAAAGTATTACAATGTTGCCATAAGTGGGGTCCTCCGCAATTCAGACAAGACTCATCAAAATAAGAGTATTCACCATTTAACCCATTTATATTCCATGATGTCATGTTAAGAAGGGTATTAGATTAAACATAACTCTAAAACTAATAAATAAATAATTTTTTTTTCAACACTTAAGGAAATTTAAAAATCACATAAAAACAGACAAATTCACTGAACTTCGCCGAGTCCCCGGCAACGACGCCAAAAACTTGATGGGGGCCCGCAAGTGTACGGGTCGTACAAGTAATATAGTGGCCCTTTTTAAGAGTCGGATGTCGAACCCACAGGGATTGGACCAATTCAGCTAACTATCAAGTTCAAGTGTGATATTAAATGCCGCAAGTGTTGATTATAGAAGTTTTCGATAGAGTTAATTAACTCTAGTGGCAGTCAATGAAATACTCTGAATTAATTCAAGGAGCAACTAGAGTTAAAGCCGGATAATCATGCGATACTATGATTTGCAATTGTTTAAGTATGAAACTATCAATTGTCATCTCACATAATTAAAATTGCATGTTCATGGCCTTCCGAACCTCTAAACACGACAAACTAGCCTCACTACTACATCGTTGAGCGAGGATGTTATTTCTAGTTCGTGGGCAATTCAATTACGTGGATGTGGTTTACATGGATATGATTAGGGACTCTCGTACTTCTAATCATTCGACTCAACTTAGATTCACAACTACTTCTTCGAGTGGTGATGTAATAATTCTAAGTTGGTGTCTAGCTCATCCCGTTTTATCAACCAAGCAAGGTGTTAGGTATATTTCTATCCTAACATAAATTATATCGTGAGATACAATATTGCTCCCTACATTCTCTTATTCTTGCCTAGGTCATCTTTCTCAAGCATGAACCTAGGCTTCACCCACTTGTTTTCATGGTGATCAGTCATAAAAACAACCATAATTAAGAATGCAATACAAAACAACAATCAATAACTTAAAACCAAAACAAAATCACAAAATCACAATCATATCTTGTGGCTTCAACCCTAGAGGGAGGGTTCTAGCCACTCATGTTCGTAAAATTACAAGAAAACATTGTTCAAGTAACGTACTTACAAGAATTGGTAGAAGAAAAGATGAAATTGATGAACCCTAGGTGAGTTCTCCCACTTCTCCCTCACTCCTTGGCAGTTTTCAGAAAATAAATCGTGACTTCCCCTTTTTAGGGAGCTAAGGAACCTATTTATAGTAAATGAGAATTGTGCAAAATTATGCCTGTCATGGAATGGATCTGTGGCACGGAGTGTATCGCGGAGCACTGCCTCCGTGACACGAGTGTATCGCGGAGCACTGCCTCCGTGACACGAAGTGTATCGTGGAGCACTGCCTCCGTGACACGGAGGTATCACGGAAGCACTCTGGAAATCGCCCAATTTATTCCAACCTTGGTGTTTCACTCCCGATATCATTCCTCCACTTCACCAAATCATAGATTGAGTCCTCCAATGCATTATTTCATTCAAAAACAAAGACTAATCATGTTTGTTAATATTTCTTCTCATTTATATAAAAAGGCATGGAAATGTACATAATTAAATACATAAACAAGGCAAAACTAAGTTATAAAGTATCACTTGGGCATGTAATTATGCCCAAGATCAACGACTCGTTCTGCACTGCTGCAACATTTTTCAGATTTTTCCCCGTTTGACTCCCAGGTTTGATCCTTGGGTTCCCGAGGTGTAACAGTGAATTAATGAAGTAGGGTTTGCATGATGTGATTCTAAACCAATACTAAATGCTTATATTGTATTCTCTTCATCTTAAACGTTTCTTAATGGTGGGAAACGTTAGGACTTGCCTGAATTCTTTACTTTCTTGAGCCTAGATAGGTAGAGATTAGCAAAAGAGAATTATAACAAAGCCTTGATATTTATGATCATTGTATTAACTTGATTTATGGTCACAGGATAGTTAAATTTGGAACAAATTGATAATGGTTAAACTGAAATCGCTCATGAGACCTTACCCGGTGATTGAGTATAGTCATCCAATATGGACGAACCAGTCGTTTGGATGAATCCTAGTTATCAGTTCTACAAGCAAAGTATTGGGATGGATCACAAGTGTAAAACCCGAATTATTTATGAACCATGGGGAACACTTAACCTAGTTAGTTGCATTAATTTGGAATCAACATTCAGTTTCTCAATAATATCACTTCTTCTATTTCCTTTCATATTCTCTATGGGATTGACCCCAATCTCTTTATTGGATTCTTTATTGATAACGTCCGCTTCATACTTTGTCAGGAAGTGTGAGTTTGAGCATTATCAAAAGTGGCACCGTTTCTAGGGAATACGGTTTATGATTAGATTAATCACTTGTGTTTAACTTTTATTCTTTATTTCCTATTTTTTGTTTTTCATTTATTTTATAACGTGTCACAAGGCAGTGTGGTGGAACAAGCTGCCAAGATGTGACCACGGTCTTAACAGGTATCTTGGTGAAGTCTGAGTAATCAAGATACATGTGTTATGCCGCGATGTTAAATCAGGCGCTACTTGGGAGGCAACCCAAGATAATTTTTCATTTTTATGTGTTTGTTCAAGTGTGCAGGTTATAGGTCATGATTTTCAATTAAAAAATAAGCTTAAACATTGAAAACAGGGTGCATAACTGCTGGACGAGCATAGATGGCATAAGCGCTGCACGGCCTGGCGCAATGCGCAGGAGAGGAACCATAACGAATGGTGTGACACGTAGGGAAGATGAGGCAGTGATCCTCGCGACGCAACAAAACTGGCACTATGATCACTGCAACACGGAGCAATGGTTCAGGCGAAAATTTTGAGGGCTAAAACGTAAATTCCAGCCCATGGAAGTAATTTAAAAGGTCTAGACCTAATTTTTTCAGGTCACTCTTATGAGAACCGCGCCTCACACCTTCAATTCTCAAGAATAACTTTCTCAAAACTTCTTCTCTGTATCAAATTCCTCCAATTTGTTTTACCAAAATCATAAAGTATATCATTTTTTGTGAAACCTCCATAAATGAAACCAAAAGTAAACAAAGGGAAAGGTGTGGCTTCTTCAAGTCATGGGTCAAAAAGAGAAAGGAGAACTAGTGAAGAGAAGCTTAAAGATGTGAAGATGACACCACAACCATTGAGGCGATATGGGCTCCATTGGGTCACAGAGAAATAAGGTAAAAAATTATTTAAAGAGCAGAAAGAATCCAAGAACTCACATGACATGTTCATTGATAGAAAAAGTATAACATATGTATTCCCCCACATGGTAGATAGATTGCTCACCCTTGGTCTTGGTTTTGTGTTTGATGCTCCAGGTGAGTGTAAATTGAATATGGTAAGGGAATTCTTCGCATATTGGATGCCAAAGGAAAGGTCGAACCAAGTTAAAATTAGGGGTCAAATTATTGAGTTTGCATCTATTGCTTTGAATAGATTACTTGGGACAGCTCATGTTGACCCACAACCCTTTATTGACATTGTGAAGAAGCCACCATATAGAGACATTAGACATACTCTATATGGCCCTAACTCGGTTGCAAGGTGGACTTGCCACCAACAATGTGGGTATCATGTTTAGCTTCCATATGCTCACCTGAGTAGAGAGGCACATGTCTGGTTAAAAATTATTTATGCTTGCCTAGTTCCCGGAAAGCATGTAACCCTTGTGACTAGGGAAAGAGTGTGTCTTGTCTATGCGCTAATGACTGGGATGTCAATTAATATGGGAGTGATCAATAAAAATGTGTTGAAGAGATCAAGGGTAAAAAAAGGTCAAAACTTTGGATTTAGGGGTCTCTTGAATTGATTTTTGTGGGGGCATGACATTGAGGAGAAGGAGGCGGACTATAGACCTGCTCATGATCCTTGGGGGATTGATATGACGAAAACAAAGGAACTCGAGGGTATATCTGTCAATAAGCGTGATGCACGAATTGACAACATGTTGAGCAACTTGTACGGTATGCAAGTGCTCCAACTGAGGATGAATGGTGTGATTGAGGAGCAGCTAGAGTAGCTTAACATGGACTACCCTGTGAGAGAGAACTCAGGAGCCCTTTGTAGAGTTGGCCCTGAATACGAGGAGCCTCTTGATGATGATGTGGCCACGGAGGATGAGACAGAAAGAGTAGACTCAGACATAGAATCTAGTGATGATGATAAGGAGGATTCTCAGATGGGGGAAGCCGCTCTTGCCCCTATAGACGACGAGGAGTAGAGGCCTAGGAATTTCTTCTTTCACTCTTTTACTTTATGCTTTATTGTTTTAGCACTGGGGACAATGTGACTAATTAAGTGTGGGGTGGGAGAGGTGAACTTCATATTACCATGCATGCCTTAATTGCTATATTTGCACATGGAAGGCCTACTTTTTGGGAGTTATGACTTATCTTGCATGTTTGATTTGTTTGTAGTAGTATTTAGTTTTATTTTATTTTGGGTTCCTCCGGTTTTTGTTTCCGGTACTTTTCTGGTCGATAGTTCATTTGAATCGACGAGAGACTCTAGATTTTTTATTTTTTTTATTTTTTTGTCATTGAGTCATGACTTTGCCCAATAATGGATGGATGACGACCTTCTTAAGGGTAAATTAGTCATTAGGAAGAACAAGAACTTCAACCTTCGAATGCTAGGTGTTTCACTTTAGGTATCATTGAGACTTTATTAAATTCACTCAAAAATGCATGAAAAAGGTATAAACACTTAGTCTTTTGGAAATTGACTCTTGTACTTGAAAAAATGGGCTTAATTATTATGCATGCAATATGAATATATGTGTTTATATGATCTTGATATCCATTGTTAAACCATTTGTGCCTATGTGTGAGGAAGTTTTGATATACTCCATGCTTGCAATTTGATGTCTAGAACTTGCCCGGTGTGTGTGCGAAGCGAAATAAGAATGATGGATTTAGGAAGTAATATAAGCAATTCTTTGGTAGCCTTGTTTCTATCCTATTTTATCTACCTTGATTGTAATCATCCTAGTTAGCCATGTTGAGACTTAGCCTATTCTTTTGATAGCCATATTACAAGCTTAGTCCCATTTTGTTCTATTGACTAATATTTTATCCAAATGACTCCTAGTGCACTTTAATGAAGTTTTTTTTGTATGAAAGGAGCTTAACTGGAGAAGTGAAGGGAAAAGCTAAAAAGTATGGACTTTAGAAGAAAAGAAAAGGGTGAAAATTGGTAAACAAGGAGGGTGATGTTAGTGGGAAAACAAAAAGAAGAAAGAGCTTCAATGATGTTAAAAATAAAAAATGTGTGAATGAGCTCAATGTTGACAAAAAAATCTCCACTAGTCACTTAAGTTGAAAAATTGAAAAATAGAAGGAGGTATAAGCAGAAAAATAGGAGATTGAGGAAAGTGCTAAAAATCAAAGTATTGTGAAGTATTAAAGTTCTTAGGGAGATTAGTCACTATCTTGCCAAATAGTTTCTACCCATCACTTAGCCTACATTACAACAAAATTTAAGTCCTAATTGATTGTTGATTCATAATTCTATATGAGCGGAGTATTACACTAAAGTCAAGCCTATGGGTCGTCTTTTTCATGTATGTTGAGTTCTTTGGGAGAGTGAGTGGATTTTGTCATATTTATGCTCAAGATCATATTGTTTTGTATCTTGTGTGTAAAAGGGGATCTCTCCAAATTGTGAGGGGCACAATAGTAAGACTTTGGTAAATCTTGATTGCTAAATTACATATGGTTCATGTTGGCCCAAAATATGTCTTGATGAGTTAGTTTTCAAAGGCTATGTGATTTCAAACTTTGACATTTTAATATTGATCCTAGATGCATGCGAGTGAATTGTTTGAGCTTTATTGATTTGTCTCATGATCCTAAGGCAAGTAGACCTGTTCGTAGGATGAATTTTGTGCTTTATTGTTGGAAGGGAAGTAGTATATTGTTCGAGGATGAACAATAATTTAACTGTGGGGTGTTGATAAAGGGCATACTTACACACTTCTTAGACATATTTTGCCCATACTTTACTATGTTTTGAGAACAAATTATGTGTATTTACATGTGTTTATGTTATACATTTGTGAAAAGAACTAATGCACATGATTAGATGCTTTCAGTGATAAAAAGTGATGGATTTGGGTATATTTAAGGCTTTTGGAATGAATGTGAATAAGTTGGGTTGAACAAAATGAAGATTGAAACATTTAGTACCACTGGCCACACTGGTGCGACCAGAGGCATGAGGCACAAGCACTGCAATGCGATGAAGGGCGCAAGGCGCCATCACTGTTGTGTGACTAGAGGTGCAGGGTTCTTGCCTACTTACACTATGAAGCATGCGATGCGGCACCTTTCCTGCGTGATGGCATGCGTGGCGCACCAAACTTTTTCAAAACGGCCAAAAGTCAAATCCTACTTCAACTAGGAAAAGGAGCTACAAATCCCAAATCAAATCCTCAAAGGAACAAACAAGGCATGAATCTTCTATTATAAATACCCTTTATTTCTTTATAATAGAAAGGAAGTTTGAGAGAAGTCTTGACAAAATTTAGAGGAATCAAGCAAAGCAAGTTGTAAAGTTTTATTTCACGCATACTTTGGGAAAATTGTTGAATTGTTTTTCCTTGTTTTTGCAATAATCAAGTAGTTTCTTCCTATCATCTTTGTAAGTATTAATTTTTTCTTTCGTCTATAAATGCTATGAATTTACTTATAATTATGAGAGGTTAAAACCTCCACAACTAGTGTTGTGGGAACCATGGTTAATTAATGAACTAGGGTTTGCACGACGTGATTCTAAACCAATGCTAAATGCTTGTATTATATTCTCTTCATCTTAAATGTATCTTAACGGTGCGCAATGTCAGGACTTTACTAAATTCTCTACTTGCTTGAGCCTAGAGCAGTAGAGATTAGGAAAAGAGAATTACAACAAAGTCTTGATTTTTATGATCATTATATTAACTTGAGTTTTGGTCGGAGGATAGTTAAATTTGGGACAAATTGATAACGGTTAAATTGAAATCGCTCATTATACCTAACCTAGTGATTGAGTATAGTCATCCAATAGGGACGAATCAGTCGTTTGGATGAACCCTAGTTATCAGTTCTGCAAGAAAAGTATCGGGATGGATTATAAAGTGTAAAACCCGAAGTCTTTATGAACCCATGGGGAACGCTTACCCTAGTTAGTTGCATTAATTTGGAACCAACATTCAATTTCTCAACAATATCACTTGTTACTTTTACAAATACCCCCCCCCCATTAGGAGATAATTAACGTAAAACTTAAATACTAGCATTCTTCTGTGTCCTTCTATATTCCCTATGGGATCGACCCCAACCTCTTTGATGGATTCTTTATTGACAATGTCCTCTTCGTACTTATCAGGAAGTGTGAGTTTGAGCGATATCAGTAGTGGAAAGAAACAGGGATTGTAACTTCCAATTAACAACCGTAGGAAGAATCATGCTAGTTTAATTACATCTAGAAAACTCAAACTTGAAACCAACCAAGTGTCATTTCCCTAGTTTGTCATTATTATCGAAATACAATCAAGCTTGCATTCGTTTTTAGTTAATCTTTACATTTGATGTTTAGTAGTTTAATTTTCCAAACCAATCTCCAATTTATTTGTTTCATAGATTAGTAAAATCAAAGTGACAACTTTATAATGATTAAATTGAAAAGTCCCTCTGGCTATGATATCTGGACTTAACAATCCTATATTACTGGATGACCACATGCACTTGGGCGACATCAGCACCTAGGTCCCTAACTTCATAAGAAATTTGATCAACACCTTAGCAAGATGAGTGGTGTGGTGTGCTAGAAGCATCCCAGACTTAGGAAATTTTTCTAACACTTTGGTGCTTTGGCTAGAGTGGCACTCTATAAGGGTCTAGATGCTCTGAAATTTTATTAACACCTTGGTGCATTGGCTGGCGTGGGGTGCTCGGAGGAAAACTTCAAAGGAAAATTGAGCCAAACCTAGCGCACTGGAGGGCGCAGCGCCCTAGGCCATTTTGTGATGGATTTTTGCTAATTTTGAAGCTAATTACTTGAGGGCAAAAAGGTTATTTGAGGCATCACCTATAAGTATAACATCTAGGTTGTTTGTTTGCTATCGTACATCACATTTTGGGATCGTATTGATCATTGTAAGCAGCTTTTGGGAGGAGAGACAAGTACTTAGGTTTTTCTTCTTTTCTTTATTATTTATACTTACTTAAGTCATTTGCTTATTTTCTAAATTGATCATCGTTCACATAAATCATTGGCTTTTGCTTGAACTCGGGAGAGGGAACTAAAAGGGTTAAAAATATGAATAGAAAAGATATTCAAAGACTCTTTTTCGACTGAGCTCAAGATAGAAGTTGTTGATGAGGATAGGAATACACCCTTCAACCTTGTTTAGTTGATATAAAAGTAGCCACAACTGTCATCTCATGCTTCTCTTGCTACCGTAGAGATATAGGTGCTAGGATTCATGGGATAATTCTTGGTTGCTCAGGAGAGTGAGAAGAAATGGAATAGTAACTTACAACTAGCAACCTAGGAAGAATTAATCTAGCGTATTCAAGTATTGAAAACTCAACCTAAAGAGAAAGTGCCATTTCCCTAGATTTTCATTATCATTTGAAGTACAAACACGTTTGCAAAAATTTTAGTTCAGTAGTTAATTTACATTTCATGTTTTGTAGTTTAACCTCCAAATCATTCTCCATTTTTATCTGTGTTTATTACAATAGGGAAATAAAGAGTTAACCTTATACGATTAATCTAACAAGTATCTGAGGGATTGATAATCGAGACTTCACTGTCCTATATTACTTGACGACCACGTGCGCTTGGGCGACATCATTAAGGCATCGAGTGTTGGTCTGCACTGGTTAAGGGCCAGGGCATGACGGGTAAAGTCTAATTAGATCCAACTCAGCCAGAGTAATACTTGACACAACCTTAAGTCATGTCCGATAAGACCTTTCTTGCCTATTGGAGATTTGGAACAACGATGTAGGATCATCTAGCTATGGGATGGCGAGACTGGGAGAATGCTAGCATCATTCAATATATGCCTTATTAATGACTATTCCCAAAGAATCTTAGATTCGATCTGGAGGTTTCACAAGCATACACACAATGATTCAAACATTCATATAGGAATCATTATGAAGGGTGTGAATCGTTTAAGTCATTACTTAGTGTTTAGACAATTTGCGTTCCACTACTTAGTTGTAGTTTTTCTGATCTCCATAAAAGGACCCCGGAGTCTTGCTGTTGTAGTGTATCTCCTCCAAATGTTCCTTGTAAATTCACTAGTTAAAAATAAGTGTTCTCCAGTCTCTTGTTGTTAGTTAGCACAACATCTACATTTTGATAGCATTGTAATTCATTTCCTGCCACAACATCATTTTATATTTCTAGATTCTCCAAAGACAGAAAGACATTTTGAAGGGAAGCCCTTTAATTTGCATATTATTGTAAAACCATGATTTTTCCTTTCTGTCTCTCACCACCTTCTAAACACTTTTCACAGTGAAAATCCCACTTATATTAAGAAGCCACTAAGACTTATCACATTCAAAAGATATGCCCCCTATATGAAGATAATTGAGCACATGCTCTACCAGATGTTGTCATAATTTCCAAGTTAGGAAATTTATATCCCAAATCTATCCTTTCCAAACCTTCACTCACCTTTGGAATGGAAACATCAATTAGAAATTTTAGGGCATTAGTTTCATGCCCCAAAACTGGGGAAGAGCACGCCTGAAACTCGATTCTAAACTGATCGACAAATCGGTTACATAACATCTATAACTATAACGCTTAGGCTAACCAGGCCACTATCACAGTCAACTGAAGTATACAAATGGACCCATAAGGTCTCAACAACATATAACGGAACAACACATGTCAACAAGGCAAAAACATAATTAAACTAAGCAACGAAAAGACGACAAAGCCAAACAACTAAACTAAACTATACAAACTATTCCATGTAAGACTTTTAAGCGTAAACAAGATAAATGCATGGGGATGGGCCCATGCCTACCCATACTATACAATAAAACTGATCGAGAAATTGGTTACATAACATCTATAACTGTAACTCTTAGGCTAACCAGGCCACTATCACAATCAACTAAAGTATACAAATGGACCCATAAGGTCTCAACAACATATAACATAACAACAAATGCTGGCAAGGCAAAAACTTAATTAAACTAAGCAACGAAAAGACTACAAAGCCAAACAACTAAACTAAACTGTACAAACTAGTCCATGTAAGACGTTAAAGCGTAAACAAGATAAATGCATGGGTATGGGACCCAGCCTACCCATACTGTACAATAAACCTCAAATCAAACAAAATTAGAACATGGTTATTGAAAGAGAGGAGCATACCAACTCATTTATGAATCTTGGCTCCTATTGCAATTGGCGAATTGAGCCTCTACCTACACCTGCAACATGATTGGAGGGGTCTCTGAGCAAAGGGATGTCAGTATGAATGAAATGTATAGGTATGTAAGGCTAAAAGCAGTAAACATGAGTACATTGAAAATATTGAAACTAGAGAAGGGATAGAAACAACCTGCGACTCTAGAAGCTGACATCTGACCAAGACGTAACATAACATGTGAACACAACCAAGTAAGCACATATGTCATCACAACTTCGCTACTGGTAAATCATATAATAAAAATGAGGAAAGAAATGCCTTTACATAGCTCGTTTCAACGAGTTGTTTTAGCTAATATTTTTCTCCAACTATTAACTTATAGTTTCTCTAATACCTGAACTTACAACCATGAAGCAAGGGCTGTTTCATGCTAAAAATTCCATCCAAGAATACCCCACCAAACATGCAGCAACAACAGCAAGAACACAACAATCACAATACAAATCACTGCCAATCTTAACTTCACAACATAGATGATCGAAAAGCATAGAATTTCTTACCCTTACTTGTAAACAACTTCCTTCCACTTGTACTTGAAGCTTCTTCAAGTTCCAACTCACAATATTCAGAAAATAAGTGAGTCACTCCAATGATAATCTAGACAACAAAAACACACAATAACCACAACAACAATACATCAACTCTCAACACAAATTACTACAAGTTCCCTCCAAGTTTTCTTTCTCAAACTCATAGAAATCAAGGGGAAAGTTGATTACCTTCACTTGAGGATGTTCTTAGCCAATACAAGAGAGATTTCCTCCAATATATACTTTCCAGAACCATGTAAAAATGTAGCAACACGCCAAAATAGTCTGGTAAAAATGATTCTCACTATGCCCAGAACAAACACCCATATTTTCTTGTGATTTGGTGATGATATGATACTTGGATTTCACTTCAATATACTGGAAATATAGAGAGGATATGAGGTCTTAAGAAACCAACTCAATTGGAGATGAGGAAGAAATGTTATTTGGTCTGTTTTTTTTCGTATAAAGGAGTCCAAACTTATAACTTGTAACCCGTAACCCATTTATGCCCCAAAAATCCACCATGAAATAATCATAACTTTTTACTCCAATGTCGGATTGATGAATAGTTTGATGTTCTGAAAAATAGACTTAAATCCTTTTAATATGATAGGTCACAATACTTCTACCTCATTATATATCGATAAATATGATTGTCCCAAGTTAGAACAAATACAAGATTATTTGAAATATTTTCTCGTAATAAAACTGCGAAACTAGAATTTGTTACCAAGCTCCATTTGGCCTAAAACTTTAGTTAATCACCTCCATATATCCATTTCATAATTTTATCACACATTTTGAATTTCATTCTCTCGACAACTCATTACCAGACAATGTAAAGCGAAAAAAATTCAACACGTATATCTTTAGCTTTATAGGTTAGCCATTTCAGAATATACGGGGTGTTACATCCTCCTCTTCTTAGAAAATTCATCCTCCAATGAGGGCTAACTTCATTTTATTATACCTTAAAGCTCATAACATTCGTCAATAGCCTGTTGCACTAAGTCTGGCCCTAACAACTCTACCTCGCTGAGTTCAAACCAACCTATCGGCGAACTCAGTACATTCAAAGTACTAACAACATACTTTTGTACTATATTATCTCATGATATAGATTCGAGTTTTCAATATCATTCCCTCTGCTAGATACGCTTTTGTTCCAGATTAAGCCAAATTGGTGAGTCCTTCTTATCCGAGGATGACAGTTTTAACTTATGCTTTCCTTTAGTCATTTCAGTTACGGATTTTACAGAGCTAGTTAGGGGCCTGTCCTTTCAACTCCTCAAGTTTTTTACACGCCTTCAGACTATCATGTTTAGATGTTTAGCAGATTGAGTCATGTTGTCTCAATTTTACATTTTTTATATCTCAGATTGTTTCTGCTTATGTTATATATCATGATTTTCTTCCACCTAGTTCGTATGCTTATGTTTATGTTATACATGTACCATGGGTTATCTTGAAGTCATTCGTGGTTCTAGATCCTGTGTCAAGTTTGAGGTCTAAGATCGAGTTGTGAAAAACTATGTATTAAGCAGGTTTAGGGGAGTCCTAAAGTGTCTGAAATCCGCATTATGTAGAATATTTTTCATGGGTATGAAGCATGTCGCACTTCTGAGGAAGAGGCTATGAGAGTTTTAGGAAACTTCCCTTCTTTTATGTTATACATTATGCGATAAAGTCCAACTCTCTGTATTCTTCTAACTCATGTTATGGAAGGAGAAATGGCAACGGGAACTAGCCAGCTCCATCAAACCCTAACAAGCTACCCATGTTGAGCTTAGGACTGCTTTCTAGATGTTGGCAAAAGCCATGACAGCTCAGGTCAACCAGCAGGTGGTTGCACCTATGAACCTAAATGGGAGTGCTGTAGCAGCAAGGGTGCGAGACTTTACCAGGATGAACCCGTCAAAATTTCATGGTTCGAAGGAGGACGAGGATCCACAGGAGTTCATTGATGAGATCTAGAAGATCATTCAAATTATGGGTATCACCGAAGAGAAGAGTGCAGATTTGGCATCTTATCAACTGAAGAGGTTAGCACACATATGGCACAAGTAATGGAAGGAAGGTCATAGAACAGGTGCAGCTCCAAATGATTGGGAAGAGTTAGTGACAAGCTTCCTAGACAGGTTCTTCCTTCAGGAGTTCAGGGAGTTAAAGGTTGTAGAGTTTATCAACCTGAAGCTAAACAACATGATGGTTCAAGAGTATGCTTTGAAGTTCACCCTGCTATCTAAGTATTCTTCGGAAATGGTTGTTGAGCTGAGGGCTCGAATGAGTGAATTCATATTAGGAGTCGCAGATTTGGTGGTCAGGAAGTGCAGGACTGCTATGCTTATCAGTGACATGGATATCTCTCGACTCATAATTCATGCCCAGCAGATTGAGGAGGAGAGGTTGAAGGATAACGAAAAGGAGACCAAGAGAGCTAGAACATGACACTTTGAGTTCTCTTGGTGGAGGATAGATGGTGCAAACCATTTGCAATCCTATCAAAGGTCATCAAACCTAGCGCCATCTTCAGCTAGTGTCCTATCCCCCAAGACTAGAGGTGATTAGAGGGGTAAAACACTAGGCTCGAAGTCTCTGGGGAGCATGTCAGGAGGATGGACATTCCCAGCTTGAAAGTAGTGTGGAAGGAACCACCCGAGAGAGTGTTTGGTTGGCAAGTATTATTGTTTTGGGTATGGTAAGCCCGGTCATAGACTCAAGGATTGTTCATCATCTAGATAGGCTTATAATAGTGGCCATGCCCAAGCCACTTCTTCATCAGCTCCAGTAGCTCGTCCATCCCAGTAGGGTGCCTCATCTAGTACAAGTGATGGATTGCAACAGAATCACCTCTATGCACTTTTATCATGCCATGATATAGAGATCTCACCAGATATGGTCACGGGTATGTTATGAGTTTTTCACCTTGATGTTTATACATTGCTAGATCTAGGGGAAACATTGTCCTTCATGACCCCCTATGTTGCTATCAGCTTCAGTGTCAGTCCTGAAATCTTCTCAGAACCCTTCTCAGTCTCTATTCTTGTTGGTGAGTCTGTCTTAGCACGAAGAGTATGCAGGAATTGCCTAGCAACGGTACTCCAAAAAGTTCCCACAACTGATTTAGTAGAGTTAGACATGACTAACTTTTGTGTTATCTTTGGAATGAATTGTATTCTTGTTATGCTTCAGTCAACTATAGGACCCGAACAGTAGAGTTTCAAGTTTTGGGTGAACCAGTCCTAGAATGGGAGGGTAGTTTCAGAGCGCCTGTAGGTCGCTTTGTCTCAAACCTTAAGGCCAGAAAGATGATTTCTAAGGATTGTGTATATCATTTAGTACAGGTTAAAGATTCTAATTCCAAAACCCTAACTTTTCAGTTAGTCCCAATTGTTCAGGAATTTCCAATGGTATTCCTTGATGGTCTACCAGGAGTCCCTCCCAAGAGGGAGATTGACTTTGGGATAAACCTCCTCCCTAATGGGCAATCCATATCCATTCTTCCTTACAAGATGGCTCTAACTGAGCTTAAGGAGTTGAAGGAACAGTTTAAGAATCTCTTAGATAAGGTTTTTATCAGGCTCAGCAAGTCCCCATTAGGTGATCTATAGTCCTTTTCATGCCGAAGAAAGATGGTTCGCTCATGATGTGCATTGACTATCACAAATTGAATAAAGTCACGATCAACAATAAGTATCCCATTCTCAAGATTAATGACTTTAGCTTCAAGGGGCTAGTTGTTTCTCAAAGATAGACCTCAGATCCCGCTATCACAACCTCAGAGTCATAGAGTGACATTCCAAAGACAGCCTTCTGAACTCAATATGGTCACTATGAATTTATAGTTATGTCTTTTTGACTAACGAATGCTCCTGCAACATGAATTTGATGAATAGGGTTCAAGCGGTATTTAGATATGTTTGTCATCGTCTTCATAGATGTGTCTTCATATACACTCAGAGCGAGGAGGAGTATGCTGCTCATTTGAAGATTATGCTGCAAACTCTTAAGGCCCGTCAACTATTTACTAAGTTTAGCAAGTGTGGATTTTGGTTGAAGTCAATTGCGTTTCTAGGTCATGTGGTGTCTAGTGAGTGTGCTTAGGTAGACTCTCAAAAAATTTAGGCGATAAAGAACTAGCCTAAACCTGTCACTCCCATCGACATTAGAAGCCTTTTGGATTTAGCTGGTTATTATAGGAGGTTTGTAGAGGGATTTGCATCCATTTCCTTTGATGAGGTTGAGTTATAAGAAGGTCAAATTTTAGTGGTTCTATACTTGTGAGAGGAGCTTTCAAGAGTTAAATACTTGATTCATTTTCACTCTAATCTTGACCCTACCAGAGGGAATGGATGGCTTTATAGTGTATTGTGATGCCTCAAGTGTTTTCCTCAGGTGTATGTTGATATATCATAATAAGGCCATTGCTTATGATTCGAAATAGCTTAATACTCATGATAAGAATTACCCAATACATGACCTTGAGTTAGCAGCGATAGTATTTTCCTTGAAGATTTGGACAAACTATTTGTATGGGTACATGTTGATGTGTTCACGTACCATAAGATCCTTCAGTATATGTCTAGTCAGAAGGACATGTATTTGCGGTAAATAAGATGGCTTGAGCTTCTCAAGGACTACGACATAAGTGTTCTTTATCATTCGAGTAGGGACGATGTAGTGGCTGATGCTCTTAGTGGATTGTCCATGGAGAGTGCAGCTCAGGTGGAAGATGGAAGAAAGGAGTTGGTTAGAGATGTCCATAGGCATTCTCATTTGAGGGTTCGCCGAGAGATTCGACAGATGGTGGTATCACTGTTTATAATGGTTCATAATCTTCATTGGTGGTAGAAGTCAAGGGGAAACAAGATGAGGATCCTATCTTGGTTAAGTGGAAAGAAGCAGTTCGAAATTAAAAAATGGAGGTTTTCACCCAAGGGAGAGACGTTGTACTTTGCTATCAAGGCTAATTATGTGTTCCCGATGTGGATGACTTGAGACAGCTAATGTCGAGAGAGGCTCACAACTCTTGGTACTCTATCCATCTAGGTTCCATCAAAATGTACTATAGTCTACTGAAAGTTTATTGGTGGAATGGCATGAAGAAGGATATCACAGAATTTGTGGCTAAGTGCCCAAATTGCCAACAGGTTACTGTTGAGCACCAGAGACCGGGAGGTATGACTCCGGATATTAGCGTTCCTACTTGAAAGTGGGAGGAGATAAACATGGATTAAATTATAGATTTTCCTCACACACGCTGACAGTATGATTCGATATGGGTGATTATTCACCGAATAACTAAGATAGCATATTTCTTGCCAGTTAAGACTACAGATTTAGGCGAAAAGTATGCTAGACTTTACATTTGGGAGTTAGTTGGTTGCATGGAGTCCCTTTTTCCATAATTTCTAATGGGGGTATTCAGTTAACCTCACAGTTTTAGAGGTCATTTCAGAAGGGTCGTGGTACTTAGGTTAAGCTTAGCATAGCTTTTCACCCGCAGACAGATGGTCAGGTAGAGCTAACCATTCAAACTTTAGAGGACATGTTGAGAGCTTGCGTGATCGACTTTAAAGGTAATTGGGATGATCACTTGTCTCTCATTGAGTTTTGTTATAATAACAGTTACCACTAAGTATTTAGATGGCTCCACTTGAGGCTTTTATGGACGGAGATGTAGATCACCTATTGGATGGTTTGAGGTGGGCGAGGCTATGTTGATAGAGCCAGATTTAGTTCATGAGGCGATGGAGAAAGTTTAGCTTATTATAGAAAGATTGAAAACTATCTTATGTGGATGTAAGAAGGAGAGAGCTTGAGTTTGTGGTTGATGATTGGGTATTTCTAAATGTGTCACCCATGAAGGGGGTGATGAGATTTGGAAATAAGGGAAAACTTAGACCCCGATACATTATTCCTTACAGGATTCTGAGGCGCATTGGCAATGTGGCCTATAAGATGGAGTTACAGGTAGAGCTAGCATTGTTGTCTAGTTTTTCATGTGTCCTTATTGAAAAAATTGAATTGGCGATTTGACTCTGGTTGTAGCTGTGGAGTATTAGTGTGAAGGATAGCCTCACTTATGGAGAGGTTCTAGTTGAGATTCTTGACCGTTATGTTTTTAAGTTGAGGAACAAGGAAGTTGCTTCAGTGAAAGTCCTTTGGAGGAATCATCCTCTAGAGGGAGCTACTTGGGAAGCTGAAGCAGATATGATAGCCAAGTACCCTCACTTGTTTCCTCTCAGATTGAGTCACAGTATGACTCATTAGGAGAGACCACGAGCCATGGCCAGACTCATGGTGAGCAATGCTGCCTTTTTCCAAGTTCAAGCGACCACAACTCAAGTAACAATTCGTGGTAGGATGTGATGAGTCATTAAAACACTCGTCTTGAGCCAAGTAGCCGATGTTCATAACTTGTAAAGTTTTTCCCTAGAAACAACGAGTCAGATGAAAAGTCATGGGAGGTAACAGCGACTCGTCCTAATGAGCCCGAAGATGAATTTCAGAGAATGTGCAAAATGGTCCCCCGTAATCACGAGTCATAGAACGACTCGTAGTAGCCCATGATGAATCATTATGATGAGCTGTTATGAGAGGATCTGAAATTGAAATTTCGATCATAAATAATGGATGGTCACCATGAATCATGGTGACAACCAACGACTCGGCGGTGTGACCCTTGATGACCAGTCAATAATTTTTAAGTACGTATTTCCAGGGGTATTTTTGTAACTTTCTATTCTTTTAACTCCTAAACTAGGTCATTTTGAATTTTTTGAGAGGGATACTAAAGGGTTTTACTTAGCCTAAACTCCTATTCCCCTCTCCAAACACCATAGATTCAAAATTAAAACTCTCAAGACTCTCAAGGAAGCTTAGGTTCATCTTCTCAAACTCTCTTAGGCCTTAAGCTTATGTCAAGAATTCATCAAATCCAGGTATATGGGAATATGATCAAGGAATGTTTTTCACCCTTATGCCTAAATTTGAGCTTAAATTTATGATTTCAATTCTCCCATGTCTCCAATTATTCATGAATTTCTAGGGTTAGAAACCTTTTATGCAAAAACTTTAAATTCTTTTATGGATTTATTCTCTCATACTTCTACATGCATTTTATGATTATGATTGGATTAAATTCATGTAAAAACTTCAATGATTCTCTATTTTCAAGTTAGCATGTTTTACTCAACTATGTATGACGCTCATGAATTTCAAGGATATGTATCATGGCTGTAATTTCAGCATAATTTCCATGGCTAGTTCACTATTTCAAGGAATTTATGAATCTACATGATTTTTAAACTTGCCCATGCAAACTTACCATGTTTCAAGTATGATTATGAGCGCTATGTATGTTTTGGGAGTAGTATTTAACACCAAGTAGGTCGTTGTTCCAGCTATCTAGGTCTCAAAACTACGTGCCACTATATGTATGACGGGGTCCTCACTAGATAGTGTCTTCCTTGCCTTAATGGATGATAACATCCAAAATACACTCTTCATTACGATAAAGCATAAATGATCGTTGTATCAAAACAAATATTCCGACAGATGTCAGGGACGAATCCAATAGAGACTAATAAATGATATGCGCAAGTGTTGTTTGAAAAATTAAAAGTAGTTCGCGCCACTCAAAAGTATCAAAGAAATAAACATTTTTGGGGAGACTTGATTAACAATATAGTAGAGATTCTAATTCAGCTAATTAGAATGGCAAAATAACTAAAGTTGCCGACAATAATGAGGACTAGAGGTATGGTGTAGATGATGTGATAATTAAACAAGGCTATTCTAGATCATCTCATCACTTTAAATTGTGTAAATAACTTCGGGCAGGTGGGCATTCTATGTTTTTCAACCACATAAATGCCTTTTCCTAGAGTTCTTTCGAACCACTAGATACAATTAAATCAGCCCAATCAAGTTTGGATTAATAGTTGCACTAATCTCTAGTTGTTAGCTATTAATGAGGAATGATAATATGTGTTTGGCTATGTCTATCCCAACTCCACAACATCACATCCATTTCCACCATCAAATTCTCTCCCAATATTCAATTCTTCTCTTTCAAGTAGAAATCAAGTTAGAAAAGTAGACCTACATTTGCAACTATGGATCTTCAATTATAAATTGGAGATAACTTAATATATTTACACTAATTAAAAAATATTGAGATGAATCTAACAATACCCAATCTAATTAAGCACTCATCATCACACACCTCTAGTTAATGATTTAGTTACTCATGGTTAAGAAACTAAAGAGCATATTTAACAATGAACTCATTGATTTCAATAATAAGAGTAGAAAAATCAAATTAAGCAATAAGTCTTCAACAATGGTGGTACTGTGCTTTAGAGGAAGAAGAAGAAAAGAAAAACAATATTTTACAATTTCCACTTATAGAATTCTACTTTCCTCTTCTAAAAAGAGAATGTTCCAAAAAGCTAAAAGTTAAGATCTGATAGGTACTGAGTACTTCTTTATAGAATATATATAGGGCATCCAATACCCTTTTTTTTAGTGATGGACATATTTGCCCCTGATCAGGAATTCTGGCATTTGCGAGAGTACTGTCGGTTCACCAGTTACATTCCGCGAACCGCCGACTATCATTGATTGCTCCTTTAGTGATTTCCAGTGTCCTTCAGCAGTTCCTTTGGTGATTCGCCAACTTCCAACCATGCTTTGCGGATTTCTTTCTCATAGATCCAGCAAGTTTAGGAGTCAGTAAGTGAGTTAACTGATGAGTCATCGGTTGATGTCCACGACCGCCGATTTCTTTAATTCCCCAAGGCAGTGATCCTCTGTGTTTGACCGGCGTTTCGCTGGTCTTCTTCGGTGAAGCACTGGTTTTCACCTGATTCCATTATTTTTACTCCACTTCTTGCTCTTTTCTTCAAATTAGATATTTGCACACAAAAAGGTAGAAAGGGCATAAAGTTCATCTAAATGACTTGAAAACTAAGCTAAAGTTCATTCTTAATATCCTAATGAGTTGGTAAATTACCAACTCAACAATGGACTCATGAGTGAATTTACGCCTTCATGGTTCTTACCCTTGATAAAGTATGAACACCCTTCCAATCATGGTTACAGGTTGGGCTCCATAATGCTCACTTGGAGTATGTCGGTAATGAGAACCTGCAGTCAAACTCCACTCCACGTTCATGTTTTATAATGCATTTACTTATGGGTTTTTTTCCCATTGATTATTTTATGAGTTTTATTTATGATTTCAGACATTCTAAGTCTTGCTTTTTTGATTTTAAAACATTGGGTCATTGTACTTAAATTATCATAAAAGTTTCATGTTTTACGAACATATCACGATAATGATTTTTAGTATATTGTACTTACCATTATGTTTTACTTATCATCCATACTTAGTACATACAAAGTACTGACAACAAACTTTTGTGTTATATCATCTCATGATATAGGTTCAGGTGTTTAGTCTCATCCCCGCTGCTAGCTACGCTCCTATTCCTGATTCAACTCAGACTGGTGAGTTCTCATCATCCGAGAATTATAGTTTTGTCTTAAGCTTTCTTTTAGTCATATCAGTTACAGATTTTGTAAAGCTAGTTGAGGGCTTGTCCCTTTAGCTCTTCAGGTGTTTTGGAGGCTTTCAGACTATCAAGTTTAAATGTTCAGCGAATTAACTCATGTTGTCTCAAGTTTACGTTTGTGATATCTTAGATTGTTTCTACTTACGTTATATCTCATGATTTTCTTTCTCCTAGTTTGTATGCATAAGTTTATGTTATGCATGTACCATGGGTTAGCTTGGAGTCATTAATGATTCTAGGTCCCATGTCGCATCTGGGGTCTAAGATCGGGTCCTGACAATCTCTATGCATATGGATAGTGCATTAAGATTGTCCCTCAGTTTAGGGATGGAATGTTGTACTAAGGTTCACCTGAGTACTTAAACTTTTCTAGAAATACTTCCAAAAATTCATAGTTAACTGTGTGCATCTGTCTGAAATGATAGATAAGGGAAAGTCATGTAGGTGAACTATTTCAAGTATGTAAAGTTTGGCATAATCCTCTGCGACATAAGTGGTCCTGACTGGAAGGAGGTGAGCTGATCTCATCAATCTGTCTATAATCACCCAAATAGAATCATACTTTCTGCTCATCCAAGGCAAACCTGTAATGAATTCCATATTAATTACCTCTTATTTCCATGCTGGAAATCTATATATATTTGATGAGTTGGTAATTTACCAACTCATTAGACTTTTAAATATGAGCTTTTACTTAGTTTTCACATCATTTCAAAGGATTTTATGCTCTTTCTCTTTAATTTTTGCAGGTATTTAATTTAAGGAGAGAAATCAAGAACTTGGGAAAAAGCTTGGATTTAGGACTGAGGCTTGACCAGATGGGACCGACGCCCTTGCTCACTTTTGTTAATTCATGTTGGTTATCTTGTTCATTAATCAATATTTGTTTTTACATTTTAATTGCAATCTTTTGATCCCTCAAATTTTTAATTGTTTGTATTAAAACAATGATGCTTCTTAGATTGAATTGATAGACAACTTCGTTCCATCTAAGTACTATTCCCTATGGGATTAAGTGGTATATTTGTTTTACTAACGACCGTTTACACTCTCTTTTAATGAGGAGTCAATTTGGACATTATTAAAAATGGTGTTGTTGCCTAGGAATGCCATTACATAGCTCTTAGTTGATTATTGAGTTGATATATTTAGCATTAAGTGTTTTGTTCATTTTTACTTTTGTTGTTGTTCTTTTTGGGTTCCCTTATAGGATGACTGATCTTGGACAACAATCTCAAGAAGATTCCATAGATGGTCACATGGACCATAAAGAAGATGATCCCATGATGCCTGACGTAGCAGGTGCCATTTGCCTACCTGCCACAATAGGGAATGCAGTGTTTCATGTTCATAATACAATGTTACACCTGCTACAGATGAAAGGACTTTTCGAAGATCAACCAAGTGAAGATGAAAATATACATCTATGAAATTTTCTTGAGATTTGCCAACTGTTTAACATCACAAATATAAGATAAGAGTCTATCAGATTGAGGCTATTTCCATTCTCCTTAACTGGGGAAGCCTTCTTGAACATGTTTTTCCTCCTTCAACGATGTTGCATATAAGAGATGATATCAGCAATTTCTGACAAATATCGGGTGAACCTTTACACGAGGCATGGCTAAGGTTCAAGAAAAAGGTAGCCTTATGTCCCAACCATGGGCTTCCAGATGGAGTGATCCTACAAAGTTTTTATCGATCTTTGGACTTCATCAATAAGTTGGTGGCAAATAACTTGGTAGGAGGATCTCTCATGGACCAGCCCTATGGAATGGCTAGATATTTGTTGGATTGGATGAGTAAAACGAATCGGAACCGAGCTTGGAATATGAGGGAAACTAAAGTACCTCTGGTCAAGTTTTGTGACCGCCGAGATGAGAATGAGGGATGAGGAGCGAGATGAGACTTTAGCAAAAATGATGACACACCTTGAGTTGATGACGAAGCATGTTATGGGGAGTGGTTCTAACAGTGTCATTGCTATGGGGACCCGAGGTCTGATGCCATATGAAGGAGAAGCCTCAACACCTAGGTACAAAGAAGAGTGCCAATTCATGAAAAATCAAATGGGGGTTTCTCGCTTGGGGTACCAAGGTGCCAATCAAGGCTCTTGGCGACCAAGGGAGGAGAATCAAGGTTGGAGGAACTGAGACAACCAGGGTTGGGGTGATCACAATGAAAGATGGGGTAATCAAAATCGTGATGGGAAATGCTTCCATCATAGCTCAAACCTATATGTTCCCCCTCCAAAGGCTGAAAATCCCCAAATATAACCTGGAGTGAGCAATGTGGGAAGTTCCAAGATTAAGGAGATGCTGGATAGAGTACTCAAGAGAGTGGAATCCATAGTGGAGTCACGAAATATAAAGGGGAGGTGTCGAACCTCACCCAAACAGTGAACTCCCACTCAACATCGATAAAGCACTTGGAAGTGCAAATGAATCATTTATCTTCCAAAATAAATCCCCAAATGAAAGGAACAGTTCCTAGTGACACCGTACCCAACCCAAAGAAGTAGGGCCATTATATAGAAATTGTGATTAGAAGTGGAAAAGTGTGGGAAAATGTGGGTGTGAAGCCCAAAGAGGTTGTTAACCAAAAACAAGTGGTGATGAAGTAAAGGATGCGGTGCCAAATGCACCAGAGGTTGTGAATGATGAAGAGTTGGATGAGGAAGAAGTTGATGTAACTCCCGTGAATGATGTTGTTGAAGAGGAAACGAGAAAAGAGGCTTTACCCGACATAGGCCACGAGCCGTGGATTCCACCTCCGTATCCTCAGAGGTTAGCTAAGAAAAAGGAGGACAATCAGTTCAAAAAATTCATTGAGATGTTTAGTAAATTTTCCATCAGTAAACCTCTAGTGGATGCTTTGCTCCAAGTGCCTGGTTATGCCAAATTTATGAAAGTTTTGCTGAAGAAAAAGAGGATCGTTGATGCTAGTGTGGGGGAAGTAACACACCACTACAGTGCTGTGATGACAAGCAACCTCGCTTCCTAAAAGAGAGAATCCGGGAGTCTTTACTATCCCATGCACCATTAGGCTATGCGTGTTCAAAAAGGCCCTATGTGACCTTGGGAAAAGAATATATCTGATGCCCCTCATTATTTTTAAGAATTTAGGGTTGGGGAGTCCTAAAACCACCACAATGAGGCTGTTAATGGCTGATCGATCCATAAATAAACCGGTGGGAGTATTGGAGGACGTCTTGGTTCAAGTCGACAAGTTCATCCTTCCAGCTGATTTTGTCATGCTTGATTGTGATATAGATGTTAAAGTACCTATCATCTTGGGGAGACCATTTCTTGCAACGGGCAGAGCTTTGGTAGATGTGGAGCTTGGTCAGCTGAAATTTTGAGTGGGAGGTGAAGAAGTCACCTTTAAAGTTTGTCAAACCATTGAGCCCCTGGACAAATGCAAGGTGATAGGGGTTTTGAATAATGAAGCAGCACAAGACGAAGGTTGTGTTGATGAGGTCTATTTGAAGGATAATCCTCCAAAGTATTAAGAAGTGAGTTGTTATCCATCGTGCCACGATGTTAAATAAGGAGCTTCTTGGGAGGCAGCCCAAGTGTTTTTACTTTGGGAACTTTGATGTTTTTGTGTTTATGTTTTGTAGGTAGGTTGGATAAAAAAAAACAAGGAGAAGGAAAATAGGGTAGCCATTGTGCGACACCAATAAAATTTCAGTGCCCAGGAGCGAATCCCCACCCTGTTGCAAGAGAAAAGTAGAAGATGGGTAAGAAAGAGTTGGAGCCTGTGTTATACAAGGGAAATGCTGGTGGCATTTTATAGCCCGCCAGTCTGGCGTGGGTGTGAACCAGCGCACCTGGAGAAATTTTGGAAATCTAAGGGTGAGTTATGACTCACTGGTGAAACGAAGGTGGAAACGTATAAAATGATGGATGAGTGCATGTTATACCCTGGAAGTCTAAAGATCAGAACCGAGAGTTAAAACGGGAAAATGTGGAAATATTTGCAGCAAACATAGAACGAGTCAAGAAATGACTCGTGGGGAATGCCCTGGGTTTTATGAGGAGATCAGGAAGAGTTGAGATCCCATGGGAGAGACCACGACCCGTGGTTGGACCCCACAAGTCGTTGGGTCAGCTGTGGGGAGGGGAATTAAGAAAGAAAAGGAAGGATGCATAGTGTACCTGACGGAAGGTCCGCACGAGTCATGGTTAGTCCCCTCGATTCGTGGGGTGAGTCGTTGGCAGGCGGGAAGTCACAACTTGAGAAATAAGACAATGTACTTCATGGGTGGTGACCATGAGTTGTGGTCACCCAAAACAAGTTATGGGATGACCCGTGACGAGCCCTATAGAGCAGGTGAAACAGTGTACTTCACAGATGATTCGACAAGTTGTTCCCTCGAGCCACGACTCATCAAGTCACCCGTCAGGGCCACCTGACAGTTATTTACTGTGAAATTAGTAAGGGAATTTTCATAATTCCTAAGTTCCTGAAGCCTAAACTACGATGATTTGGGGTATAAATAGTTACCTTTTATGGGGTTAAGTTGAGTTTATTCATTTTCCATCCATGCATGCAAAGTAGAAGAGATTTGAGTGGGTGATCAAGCTAAGGATCTCCAATTTCTTTCAATTCCTTTTTGGGCATTCAAGGGTGAGTAAGATTCAGCCTCCATCAGGTATGTAGGGTTATGAATGGGTGGTTTCTTCCCCATGCCCAATCCTGCTCTAAAAGTATGAAATTCCATGATTGATCTATGGGTTTTTTTAACCTAAATGCATGAATAATCTATTTCTACACATGGGTATGAATTAATTATGATTTTATCATCAAATTGTGAAGCATAGGCTAATTTTATAATGATTTCAATTAAAATTATTTTCTATCCTTATGAATTTTAAAGCCCATTGATGAGATGTTCATGAAAAGTGAGATTTGTGATGTATATGTGATAGTGATGAGATGTTATGATGAAAAGCATGATTTGAAGCTACCCATGTTTACAATTATGTTTTCCATGAGAATTGAGTACTTCTAAGTATGATAAAGCTTTGGGCAGTGCCCACATGTTAAGTGTGAAGAATGATTTTCCCAAATTAATCTTACCATATGGTTTTGGAGCGAAGACTCCAAATTACATATTCTTATCTTGTGGTATGTTTTGAGTTAAGTTTTCCTATGCATAGCTCACCATATGGTCTTTGAACAAAGTCTCCCACTACTTTTTCAGCTTGTGGTATGTTTTGAACTAAAGCTTCTCATATGCATGATTTCATATTTGAGATGTATTTGATCATTAAACTTCGTCAATAGATGATGTTGAGCTTCGTGATATACGATGTAGATCGTATGCATATTTTTGGGAGTATTGTATAGCACTGAGTAGGCTATGGGTCGATCACCCTATGCCTCAGAACTACGCGCTAATGTAGGTTTATACTATTATATGACTTGGGACTTCCCTTGTGAGATTCCCCTTGCCCGAATGGGCCTTCAGCTTGATATCGACAACATGGTAGTGTCCTTAACCTTGGAAAGGCTTTGGATGGAACTGCCCACTTGAGTGTAATAGTCGGGACCACGTAAGCTCTATTGTGGTTTGTCAGTTAAAAGACGAGTCTCTCATTGTTCCTCATGATTTCAGATATGCATACTCACAAATTATGAGATATATGCAAATGCATGTTTTAAAGCAGGTTTGACTCAATGTTCAATATTTACTTATAAATGTCAGAATTCAACTTTGAGTCAATCAATTTAGTTATGATGTTATGAAGTTATGTTATGTCATGTTATGAAGAGATCATGATTTTAGAAAGAATGAATGCAAGCCCTACTCTCAGATTTTTGATGTTTATGTTTAATTAATGCATTGCTCTTAAATGATTTTACTTAGATTAGCGGTTTTACTTACCTTGCATACACGGTATATTGCATGTAATGACTACAACTATCTATGTTGTACCGTTTCATGATACAGTAGCCGACTCTCAACTTCAGCCCCACTCTTAGTCATCCCGTCAGAGTTAGCATTGCTTTGTTTGTGATTCCTCATCTTTCGAGGACTAGACTATTCAGCTTTTATTTACGTATTTCAATTTCAGCTTGTTGAGTTAGTTGGGGTCTTGTCCCATCAACTCATCATGTTTAGAGGCTTTTAGACATATATATGTATTCAGATTCAGATTTCACATTCTGATGTTATATTCAAGTTAGACTTCCGCTATGATTGTATTGTTAATTCTTCAGTTTCTTGATTGAGTTAGATGTATGCTTATGCCATGGGTCGACTTGGGTTCTCTCGAGGATCCTTGTCCCGTGTTACGATCCAGGCCTCCATTCTTGTTATACCCTAGGGACTCAAGGATCAAACCCGAGAATCAAAACAGTGAAAAAATGAAATTTCGCACCAGGTCACAGAATGAATTGTGAAGA
This sequence comes from Datura wrightii, assembly GCA_035772735.1. Classification (NCBI taxonomy): domain Eukaryota; kingdom Viridiplantae; phylum Streptophyta; class Magnoliopsida; order Solanales; family Solanaceae; genus Datura; species Datura wrightii. The sequence continues at coordinate 57,909,990 of JASDFA010000007.1, read as the reverse complement.
GGCTCGTGAGGAGTGACCTTGAGCCGTGAAGTGACTCGTCGTCCAGCAGAGTTGACAAGATGTGTTGAGAAGACCGCAGGCATGACCAAGAGTCGTGGTGAGGCCTCACGACTGTGAGGTCTCCCATGGCCTAGACTGGTTGTTTGGTAGGAGGCTTTGGGCAGTAAAAGCCACGGATGGTGACCACGAGTCGTGGTCACCCACCACAAGTCGTGGTTTCTACTGTGAGGTACCTTAGTTTTTTTTAGCAGTGAACAAGATGACTCATGGCCACGAGTCGTCCAGTCCCTCGTAGGGACTGGCAGTCAGCCAAATTCTGCGATTTTAGTAAGAGCTTTTCCGTAATTCCTAAGTCCTAGGAGCCTATACTACGTGTTTAAGGGTCGTTTCAGTGGGTTTAAGAGGGGAAAACCTATTCTAAGCTATTTCACTCCATGCATGCAAACTTCAGAGTTTGAAGAGAGGATTTAGAGCAAGTTTTGAAGCTTTCCATTGGAATCTCATCTTGGGCAATTATAGAAGTGGTAAAATCATCCCTTCCAGGTATGTATGGTTATGAGTGGGTGTTTCCTTCCTCACCCATGCCCAAATTTCTAGGTAAGTATGATAAATTCCTCTGGACAAGTTATGGGATTTTTACCCAATTGCATAATTCTTCAATTTCTATACATGAGTATGATTAGATTATGTTTTATATTGATGAATTGTGAAGCTTGGGCAAATTTTAAATTTTTTCAATGAAAATTGTGTTATTAAATTAAATGCCTATGGATGAGAAGTTCATGAAAGAAGAGAATGATGATGATGAGATTTGATGATGAAAAGCATGTTTCTAAAGCTACCCATGGTTATGATATTGTTTTCAAAATGAATTGAATAGATCCAAGCATGAGAAAGTTTTGGTCAAGGCCCTTATATCAAGTATGATGATGTAGTATCTCTAAAGTAAGCTTACCACATGGTTTTGGAGTAGATGCTCCCACTTGTATTTTAGCTTGTGGTATGTTTCGAAATAAAGCTTCTCATATGCATGAATTCATAATTGAGATGCATGTTATTATTGAGCTTCGTTTTCATATGATGTTGGTTCTATGCATGATTTCATTTTTGAGCTTTGTATAATGACAATGTTGAGCTTCATTTCATATGATGTTGAGTCATGCATGATTTAAAGTTGAGCTTCGTCAATAGATGATGTTGATCTTCGTTATATACGATCTAGAGAATTGCATGTTTTTGGGAGAAGAGTCTAGCACCGAGCGGGTTAAGGGTCGATCACCCTATACCCCAGAACTAAGCGCCAATGTAGGTTGATACTATTATGTTATTGGGACCTCCCTTGTGAGCTATCCCCGGCCCTAATGGCCCATGAGCGACCTTAGCCCTGGAAAGGTTTTGGACGGCTCTGCCCACTTGAGTGTGATAGTCGGGACCACGTAAGCTCTATCATGGTATGTTCTTAAGTGATGAGTCTCCCATTGTCTATATGATTTAGATTTCATATTCATTACCTATGGTTATTATTTTAAATATGGATGTTCTAAAAGCAAGGTTTGACTCATTGTTCAGCTTTTCTATAAATGTCATATTTCAGCTTTGAGTCATTCGAGTCAGTTAAGATGTTATGAAGCTATGCATGGTCATATTATGAAAATATTACAATATCAAAATGAATGCATGTAGTCCTTCCTCTTAGATTTGAAAGATTATGATACGTTATGAAATGTTTAAATGATTTAATTTACTTAAGCTGTAATACTCCAAGAGTGCTTAGGAGTAAACTCGGGAAGCTAAAATGCAAAACTGCTGTATGTTGGGAAAAAGGTTGCAGGACAACAGGTACCACGACCTGTGCTAAGTAACCACAGGCCGTCGTTGGTGGCTGTGGGTACAGGTTGTTAGGTATCAGAGGGAAACAATGGTTGATTCAACGACCCTTGGTAAGTAACCATGAGCCGTTGTTTGTTGTCGTGGTAGGAAGTGGACTTGGAAGTAGGAAGGTACGACGGGTCATGGAACGAGCCATTGTGTCTTGCAATGACCCATTGTGGGGAGCCATGGTAAGGGAGCCCAGATCTCAATGAGAAAGGACAAATAGTAACCACGACATGTTGAAGCGTACGACGAGCCATGGTAAGGCTCGTTGGATAGAAGTTCAAAAGGTTCGGAGGAGAAATAAACGAATGAAGGAATGACCCATTGGATCATAGTACGACTTGCCCTGTTCTTCCGTTGGTTAAGTTCCAAAGAGAAGGCATTCAGCAATTCATTCAACAAGAAGACAGAACGGTCCGTAGGTAGTTTCCATGACCCGTTGGTGCCACCCGTGGTTTTATCTAGCCAGTTTTCAAGGCAAGTTCATTAAGGGCATTCTCGACTTTTCCATGCTTTAAGACCCTAAACTGCGTTGTTTCAGATATTTTTTTGAGTGTGATAAGATAAGTTAAGTCCTTCATGCATGCTTATTCTCATGAAAAAGCTTAGAGAGATTTTTGGGAGATTCAAGGTCTTGTTCCCCATGTTTCCATTAATTTCCTTGTGGGTATTCTAGGAACTTTGAGTCAATCTATTTCCAGGTATGTATGGTTTTAATGTGTGTCTTCCTTCCACACCCATGCTCAAATTCCTATCAATTAGTGTTAAATTATGAATAATCAATTATGGGGTTTTGATCAATTTCATGATTCTTATATCTCTATTCATGGGTATGATTAGATTGAGTTGATATTGATGATTTAGGAAGCTTGGGCAGATTCTAACTTGTTTCTCTTATAAAAATGATTTTTCCTAAAATTGAATCTAAAACGTCCATGGGTGAATAGTTCATAAAAGAGGGAATTTATGGTAAATGTGTGGTGGTGATGAAGTTAATAATGAAAAGCATGTTTCTAAAATTACCCATGATTTTGATGTTGTTTCCTAAATGAATCAATTGGATTCTAGAATGGTAGAGCTTTGGGTAATGCCCACATATTGATTAAAGTGATGATTTTCCTAACATAAGCTTATCACATTGTTTACAATGAAATTTCCAAGTTCTTATTATAAATTCTAGCTTGTGGTATGTCGATTAAATATTTCTACATGTAGCTTAGCACATGATTTGGAGTAGATGCTCCCACCTATGATTGAGCTTGTGGTATGTTTCGAAATAAAGCTTCTTATATGCGTGAATTTATAATTGAGATGTATGGCATTATTGAGCTTTGTCGAAGGACAATGTTGAGCTTCATTTCCATATGATGTCTAGTCTATGCATGATTTCATTAATGACCTTTGTCAATAGACAATGCTGAGCTTCATTTCATACGATGTTGAGTCATGCATGATTTAAAGTTGAGCTTCGTCAATAGACGATGTTGATCTTCATTATATATGATGTAGAGAATTGCATGTTTTTGGGAGAAGAGTCTAGCACCGAGCGGGTTAAGGGTCGATCACCCTATGCCCCAGAACTACGTGCCAATGTAGGTTGATACTATTATGTTATTGGGACCTCCCTTGTGAGTTATCCCCGGTCCTAATGGCCTATGAGCGTCCTTAGCCCTAGAAAGGTTTTGGACGGCTCTGCCCACTTGAGTGTGATAGTCGGGACCACGTAAGCTCTATCATGGTATGTTCTTAAGTGATGAGTCTCCCATTGTCTATATCATTTAGATTGCATATTCATTACCCATGGTTATTATTTTAAACATACGTGTTCTAAAAGCAAGGTTTGACTTATTATTCAGCTTTTCTATAAATGTCATATTTCAGCTTTGAGTCATTCGAGTCAGTTGAGATGTTATGAAGCTATGCATGGTCATATTATGAAAATATTACAATATCAAAATGAATGCATGTAGTCCTTCCTCTCAGATTTGAAAGCTTATGATACGTTATGAAATGTTTAAATGATTTAATTTACTTAAGTTGTAATACTCTGGGAGTGCTTAGGAGTAAACCCAGGAAGCTAAAATGCAAAACTGTTGTAAGTTGTGAAAAAGGTTGCAGGACAACAGGTACCACGACCCGTGGTAAGTAACCACAGGCCGTCGTTGGTGGTTGTGGGTTCAGGTGTTTAGGTATCAGACGGAAACTACGGTTGATTCAACGACCCTTGGTAAGTAACCATGATCCGTTGTTTGTTGTCGTGGTAGGAAGTGGACTTGGATGTAGGAAGGTACGATGGGTCATGCAACAAGCCATTGTGTCTTGCAACGACCCATTGTGGGGAGCCATGGTAAGGGAGCCCAGATCTCAATGAGAAAGGACGAATAGTAACCACGACCTATTGAAGCATACGATGAGCCATGGTGAGGCTCGTTGGATAGAAGTTCAAAAGGTTCGGAGGAGAAATAAACGACCGAAGGAATGACCCATTGGATCATAGTACGACCTGCCCTGTTCTTCCGTTTGTTAAGTTCCAAAGAGAAGGCATTCAGCAATTCATTCAACGAGAAGACAGAACGGTCGTAGGTAGTTTCCATGACCCGTTGGTGCCACCCGTGGTTTTATCTAGCCAGTTTTCAGGGCAAGTTCATTAAGGGTATTCTCGACTTTTCCATGCTTTAAGACCCCAAACTGCGTTGTTTCGGATATTTTTTTGAGTGTGATAAGATAAGTTAAGTCCTTCATGCATGCTCATTCTCATGAAAAAGCTTAGAGAGATTTTTGAGATATTCAAGGTCTTCTTCCCCAAGTTTCAATTAATTTCCTTGTGGTTATTCAAGGAATTTTGAGTCAATCCATTTCCAGGTATGTATGGTTTTAATGGTGTCTTCCTTCCACACCCATGCCCAAATTCCTATCAATTAGTGTTAAATTATGAAGAATCAATTATGGGGTTTTGATCAATTTCATGATTCTTATATCTCTATTCATGAGTATGATTAGATTGAGTTGATATTGATGATTTACGAAGCTTGGGCAGATTCTAACTTGTTTCTCTTATAAAAATGATTTTTCCTAAAATTGAATCTAAAACGTCCATGGGTGAATAGTTCATAAAAGAGGTGATTTATGGTAAATGTGTGGTGGTGATGAAGTTGATAATGAAAAGCATGTTTCTAAAATTACCCATGATTTTGATGTTGTTTCCTAAATGAATCGATTGGATTCTAGAATGGTAGAGCTTTGGGTAATGCCCACATATTGATTAAAGTGATGATTTTTCTGAGATAAGCTTGTCACATTATTTACAACGAAATTTCCCAATTCTTATTATAAATTCTAGCTTGTGGTATGTCGATTAAATATTTCTACATGTAGCTTAGCACATGATTTGGAGTAGATGCTCCCACCTATGATTGAGCTTCTGGTATGTTTAGAAATAAAGCTTCTTATATGCGTGAATTTATAATTGAGATGTGTTCGGGTGGTTTTGTGGGTTATAAAACCGACACGCAAGTGCTCGTGGTCGAACAAGTAGTAAGTGGCTTTAGTAAGTCAAGTATCGATCCCACAGAGACTTGGGTTAAATGCAATTTGCTCAAGTATACTATATTTTTACTTCTAAATATGCTGACAACAACGTAACCAAAAAGTTGATAGTTTGTTTGATAAATTTTACACTAAAACTAAGAACAATTATCTACTTTGAATCTGAACTATGGATAAGAGCATGCTAAGGTTAAACGAACATGTAATGAAACTAATTATCATCATAAGTTGGTCAATCTTTTCTTCCTGTTGCTAGACAAGAACATTTGCCAAGAGATTAAAACTCTCGTATTTAATCTCACTTAAGAATCATGAACCATCCGTCTACATTTCTGTGATCAAATGCAATTCATGTTTTAGCCATATGATTCCGGTTTGTAAATTGACTAATATGACATTCAGGTATATTTCTATCCTGAATGCACATCAAAACTCAATTTTCCCAAATCAAGTAAAGAACAATATCCTATTAATTCACAACTTTCCAATTTCATGGTCTCTCGAGTGAAATCGGACTTTTTAGATGTACATTAATGTAGGCCACACACCAGTGCAGTAAGAACAAGAATTAATAGAGCAACATGGAAGAAAAGATGAAAAACCAGATAATCAATAATCAAATTTCATCACAATTGTTCACAACCTCAGCAAGGAAGGGAATTAGCCACTCATTTGTGGATTAATCATCATAAAACGAGTGTTAATCATACAAACAATTAAGTTAAAGAAGAAAGAAAGAGAGAAAAAACCCTGAACGTTTCGTCCCTCAACTGCCTATAACCCACGTCCTTGCTCCACCAAGTCTGAATTATGAAAAATGAACTTAAGTGTTCTATTTATACTGCTGGGAATTTTTCCCGGAATAATGAGCAATGTGTCACGGAGTGCATCACGGAGCACTGGCTCCGTGCCACGGAGCAAACGCGGACCTCCACTGGAAATTTGGTGAATTTTCACCCTCCAGGCAGAATTCCTCCGCGATGGCAGCGTGACACGGCTCCATCGCGGAGCCCCTTTAATTCATGTTGTCCAATGCCTTTTTCCTTGCTCGCATCCAAGTCCAACTCCGATATCATCCAACATGCATTTTAGCTTCCCAAAATCACATTTTAACTGCAAAACAATGCTAATCATGTTGGTTAGTATAAATTCACATTTTATTGCCTATTACATGAAAATGTATACACATTGATAGATAAACAAGGCGAAAATGGTACTTTTGAGTATCACTTGGGCATATAAATCTGCCCAAGATCAAGATGTATGGCATTATTGAGCTTTGTCGAAGGACAATGTTGAGCTTCATTTCCATATGATGTCTAGTCTATGCATGATTTCATTAATGAGCTTTGTCAATAGACAATGTTGAGCTTCATTTCATACGATGTTGAGTCATGCATGATTTGAAGTTGAACTTCGTCAATAGACGATGTTGATCTTCGTTATATACAATGTAGAGAATTGCATGTTTTTGGGAGAAGAGTCTAGCACCGAGCGGGTTAAGGATCGATTACCCTATGCCCAGAACTACGCGCCAATGTAGGTTGATACTATTATATTATCGGGACCTCCCTTGTGAGCTATCCCTGACCCAATTGGCCCTTTATATTTATATCGATATCATGGTATCATCCATCACCATGGCAAGGTTATGGACGGCTCTACCCACTTCAGTGTGATAGTTGGGACCACATAAGCTCTATCGTGGTATGCCGGTTAAGTGACGAGTCTCCCACTATCTATATCATTCAATTTGCATTTCACTATTCATGATGATTAGTTATACATTCATGTACAAGAATCAAGGATTGACTCATTGTTCAACTTTTGATATAAATGTTATGTTTCATCTTTGAGTCATTCGAGTCAATCATGATGTTATAAAGATATGTATGGTCATGTTATGATAAGATTATAAATACAGAAAGAATGCATGTATGCCTTACCTCTCATGTTGAAAGCTTATGATATATTATGAACTTTTTAAAATAATCTACCTTGCTAGAGAGATTTTACTTACCTTGCATACTCGGTACATTCCATGTACTAACCGCATACTTTCTATGCTGTATCATTTTATGATACAGGGTTCGGTTCTCAGGCTCGTCTTCATCCTTAGTCCATCTCAACTTATGCTATCAGTTCATTGGTGAGTCCTCATGTTCCTAGGGCTGTTTGACAAACTTTTACCTTATCTTGAGTTTTAGTATTATTGGGGTTAGTTGGGGATATTGTCCCATAAACCTATTGTATGTAGTAGAGGCTTTCAGACTAGTATGTAGTACTTAGCTCTTATATACGTCTAGTATTTCTTGATGTTGTGCTACGGTTACGTTTTCGCTATGCTTTATGTTTAATGCCCCACTTGTTTAATTGAGAATAGTTGTATGCATGTGCCATGGGTCGACTTGGGGTCTCTTGGGGTCCCTTGTACCGTGTCTACGATCCGGGACTCCATTCGGGTCGTGAAAAGCGATTTTACTTAGCTTGCATAATCGGTATATTCCACGTACTGACTGCATACTTTCTATGTTGTATCGTTTCATGATACAGGACCCTGCTCCTAGGCTCATCCGCACTCGTAGTCAGTTGTCAGGGTTAGCTCCTACTTGGTTGGTGAGTCCTCATCCTTCGAGGGCTAGACTTTTAGTTTTCTTATGTATTTTCAGTTTTGGTATTGTTGACTTAGTTGGGGTGTTGTCCCATCAACTCGTCCAGATTAGAGGCTTTTCAGACTTATGTATGTGTTAGCTTCGGATGCTTATTCTGATGTTATGTTGGGTTAGACTTCCTCTGAGTTTATATCATTGATTTTTCACTATATATATGTTGATTTAGATGTATTCTTATGCCTTGGGTCGACTTGTGGTCTCTCGGGGTCCCTTGTCCCGTGTCTACGATCCAAACCTCCGTTCGGGTCGTGGCAAACTTGGTATCAAATCAATAGGTTTGAAGTGTCCTATGGTGTCTAAGAGCCGCTTTAAGTAGAGTCTTCTTCATGTGTGTGAAGCTTGCCACACTTATAACGAAGTGGCTATGAGACATTTAGGAAATGTTCCCTTCTTTCATGATCTATGTCGTGCGATGAAAAGTCTTTCTGTCCTTCTAATTTGTGCTATTCGCGATTGTAGAATCATGGCTCCTCAAAGAATGAACTGTAGGAGGAATGGAGGTGGTGAAGGCCACAAGGATGGAAATGGTTATCGGCATCAGCCAGCCCCACCAGTTCAGGAACCTCAGGCACTGGAGCCAGCCCCTCATGCTGAGTTCCGGGCCACTATTCAGATGCTTGCGCAGGCCTTAACCGCTTAGGTCAATCAGCAGGCTATTGCATATGTTTCGTAAAATGGCAATGCAACAATGGCTTGAGTTAGAGACTTCTTGAGGATGAACCCACCAGAGTTCTTGGGGTCCAAGGAAGATGAGGACCAGCATGATTTCATTGATGAGATTGTCAAGATCACCCAAGTCATGGGGGTGAGTAGTGTTGAGTGCCCAGCGTTGGCCTCCTACCAGTTGAAGAGGATTGTGCATATCCGGTTTCGCCAATGGAAGGATAGCAGGGTCGCAGGAACAGGTCCGATCACATGGGAGGAGTTTCAGGTTGCATTCCTAGGTTGGTTCTTCCCTCAGGAGATGAGGGATCTGAAGGCAGCTGAGTTTTTAAAGTTGAAGTAGGGAAGGATGATAGTGCAAGAGCATTCCCTTGAGTTCGCTCGCCTATCGAAATATACCCCGAAGTTAGTGGCTAAGCAGAGGACACGGGTGAGCAGATTTGTGTATGGTATAGTAGGGTATTTGGACTAGGAGTGCCAGATTTTTGTGCTTCACCGGGATATGGACTTTCTGTTCGGGGTCGAATGGAAGACTACACGCAAGTGCACGTGGTCGAACAAGTAGTAAAGTGGCTTAAGTAAGCCAAGTATCGATCCCACAGGGACTGGGCGAGGGTAACAATCTACTCAAGTGTCACTATACTTTAACTCTACAAATGCAGACAACAGTGTAAAGAAGAGTTTGATATTTTGGTTTCTACTCTTATGCTAAGTCTAAAATGAGTATATAATTTGAGTCTGAACTATGAATGTGAGCATGCTGAGGTTAAATGAATATGTAAAGAAATAAATTATCGATATAATTTTTGTTAATCTTTCCTCCGATTGCTAGTCAAGAATTATTACCAATGGATTAAAACTCTCGTATTTAACCCAAATTAAGAATCATGAACCGTCCACCTGCATTTCTGTGATTAAACGAAATTCATGTTCTAGCCATACAAAACCGATTCCTTAATTGACTAATACGACTTTCAGGTATATTTCTATCCTGAAGGTAAATCAATTCTCAATTTTCCCAAACTAAGAAAAGATCATATCCTATTAATTCACAACTTTTCAATTTCTTGCTCTCTCGAGTGAAACCGAACTTTTTAGATATACATTAACATTGGCAACACGTTAATGCAGTAAGAACAAGAATGAATAGAACAACCATGGAAGAAAAGATGAAAAACCAAATTGATCAACAATTACATTTCAATACAATTGTTCTTAACCTTAGCTAGAAGAGGAATTAGCCACTCATTTGTGGATTAAACATCGTTAAATGAGTGTTAATCATACAAGCAATTGAAATAAAGAAGAAGGAGATAGAGAAAAACCCTGAGATTTTCGTCCCCTCAATTGCCTGTAACCCACGTTCTTGCTCCACCAAGTCAGAATTCTTAAAAGTGAACCTAAGTGTTCTATTTATACAAGTGGGAATTTTTCCCGGAATAACAAGCAATGAGTCACGGAGTGCATCGCGGAGCACTTCCTCCGTGACACGCCACTGACACGGACCCTTACTGGAAATTGATTGTCTAGGTATTAAGGTCCAACGTGGCACGACGTGCAACATGGGGCTAGGCCAACGTGCCACGGCCCCAATGCGCACTTTCACTGGACTTTGGCAAAAATTTGCTATCCAAGCAGAAGGCATCCGCGATGGCAGCGTGACACGGCCCCATCGCGAAGCCCCTTTAGTTTGTGCCTTCAAATGCTTTTTCCCTTGCTAACATCTGAGTCCAACCCCGATCTCTCCCAACACGCATTTTAGCTTCCCAAAATTATATTTCACCTGCAAAACAACGCTAATCATGTTGGTTAGTATAAATTCACATTTTATTATCAATCACATGAGAATGTATAAACATTTATAGATAAACAAGGCTAAAATGATACATTTGAGTATCACTTGGGCATATAAATTTGCCCAAGATCACTTACCCCACACTTAAATCCTTGTTCGTCCCCGAACAACAATCTTACACCTCATGCACTTTACACCCCATCCTGGCTACTTTGGTTCGAAAATTCAGGCTACGGTCATACCGATTATTTAATACAGCAAATCATCAAGAAAATATGCATGGTCCTATCAATGCAATGACCTTCAACATATCAAGACCTCCTAGACTTAAGAATCGACTCTCGATATTGGCAAACTCATGCAAATCAGCTGATCAAGATATCCGACATGAAATTTAATCTCTCATCAAGCATGTGCCCTCACAACACAAGAGAATTTTCCCTTTGTAATCACATAAACTCAAACGATTACATGCAGGGGCATATAGATACAATTTCACTCTCTCTCCCAAAAGAATTCACATGCATCATGTCACGAACCGTAAGCTTTCCTTTAGTGTATTACTCCACTAATATAAAGAAGTGTGATGTAAGATCACGTAGGACTTTAACGGGTTGTAATGTAAGCTACGGAACTAGTAAATATTGGGCTAGCCAATAATAGCCACTAGCATCCTTAAACGCCTTTTCAATACATCCCATCAAACTCATGGGCATTGTTTCTTCCTTCATCCTCCCATTCTTGAAGTCTGTCTTTATTTTGGCCCATCTTATTAAGCACACTTGACTCAATAACAAAGATTATTCATACACCTTCATTATATTTTATTTATAACAAGTGCACCTTCAACCTTTTCTTTCCTTTTATCACTCTGCTTTTCTTTTCTTTTCACCATTCTCACTCTTTGATACTTTGGGAAAATTATTTTCTCTTCTACCAGCAAAACAACGAATTCAACCGCAGATACCCTTTAGCTAGCACATGCTAAAAAGAACAAGGTTAAGCGCTTAAGAGTTTTGGATCAAATTTACGGCTAATGAAAAGAAGGGGTTAAGCTCGGTTTACACATTTTTGACAAAAGAAAAAATAATAGGCTAAAGGCTCAACGGGCTAACTAGGGTGTACAATCAAGGTGGGTACGATAATGAAAAAGAGAAACTTTCGGTTGAAAACAAAGAAATGCCTACATCCTTTCCTACAATACACATCCTTCATTTCGTTTCGTACACACACCAGGCAAGTTCTAGACATTTCATAATAGCATGGAATAAACAAAATCTCATCCCACACTTATTGCACATGCTCAATTCAAGACGTATTCACAGACTCTACAATCAACTAATTACAAGAATTCAAACATTAAGCCTCAATCACACTGAATCGACTCTATGGCCTAGGTATCTCAACATATTTACAAAGTTTCATGCTTTCATACGAATCACCTTTGCATTTCAAATATCATGTACAACACGCAACCAGAATTCCGCAACCATAAAGTAACTACAGGTTTGGGATGCAACCCACAAAAGAAAACAACTGAAAAATAAATGAAAAAAATCTACTCCTAACGACTACATTTCCCTTAAGACGGTCGTCATCCATCCATCATAGGGAACGGTCACTAACTAAGACTTCAGTTCAATGGGACCATTCTCGGTAAAAGAACCCAAAAGAAATGCCGAGAAACCCAAGAATTGAAAATTTTTTTAAAAAATATCGATCATTTCGATAAAACAAAAATATGTACAAAATTAGCTAGCAACATTCAACAGCACACAACAACTTCACATTTAATTACAATACAGAACAGAAACATCACAATGACAGGGTCACAAAATTTTTCCACAGGCACGACAACAGAACAGAAACATACACAACAACACAACCAGCACCTAACTACTCCCACCCCACACTTATCTCGAACACTGTCCCCAGTGTTCACAAAAATTAACATAACACAAAAATTAGGTGGCGGAACTCCCTGATCAATCAAAATACTCCACTTCTTCATCAGGTGTTGTTGCCTCGTCTCCCATGTCTGAATCGCCCCCATCGTCATCATCAGACTCCACATCGGAGTCCTCATGACATGTCTCCTCGTTTGTGGGGACATCATCATCCGTGGGTTCTACAAAAGCTGGCCTCACTCGGCATAGAGCCCTGGCATTTTCGCCAAAAGGGTAGTCTAGCTCGAGCTGCCACAGCTCCTCTTCTGTTGTCGGCCTCCCGCCTATTCGCAGCTGGAGCATCTACATCCCGTACATGCGAGCCATGTACTGATCATCCTGAGCATGTCGCTCGGCTAGTGTAAGAACTGGCGCGTGGGTGGTGTCGGGTGCCTTAGTTTTGGTGACATCTAAGGCCCACCGCTCCATCTGCGGGATGTAGTCAAGGGCCTCTTCCTCAATATCCAGGCCTCTTAGGAATGTGGTGAGTAATCCACCAAACCCGTATCTATGCCCTTGATGCAAACGGGCTCTCTTCATGGATGAGATAATCACCACCCCCATATTGATCTCCAGCCCTTTCATCAGGGCGTACACCAAGCATACATGATCCTGGGTTACATCCGTCATATGCACCCCTGGGATTAGGCAGGAACACACGATCTTAAGCCATATCCTGGCTTCCCTGTTCATCTATGAGTAGGGCAAGGTCTGATGGTAGCCCCTCTCCTTATGTCTGCTCCACCGAGCCGTCGATCGGGTTCCACACAAAGTGCGTCTGATGTCCACATATGGTGGAGTGATATTCAGCTGTCGAAGCATGTGGGCGTCTGTGTCCCGCACCCCTAGGATAGCATTGAGGTGGTGGGGCTCAAAAGTGACTATTTTCCCTCTTATTTTGATGGTGTGACTTCTGAGAGTCGAGTTCCAGTTGGCGTAGAATTCCCGAATCAAGTGCAAGTTGCATTCCTTGGGCTCTTCAAAGATGAATTTCAACCCAACTGCCTCGATCCTATGGACAATCCTGGGGAACACCTGTGCCAACGGTTCCCTTGCTATGTGTTCCTCGGGGAAGTACTTGCTCTCCTTGTGCTTCGCATACCATTTCTTCCCCTCCTCTGTAACCCACCTAGTTCCATATTGTCGGCGTTGGCCTCGTGGAACCACTGGTGCTGCTGGGACCGCTGTGCCCAGTCTGATTCTTTTTCTTCCGGCGCCAGATGTTGATGCGCCTTTTCCCTTATCTTGTCTGCTTGCCATTGTTCCTGTCAAACCAAACAGACAAGTTCAATGTTAAGCCAATTAACATTAGCTTCGACTAAGGCTTGATTAAGCTAGGCTACCCCACACTTAGTCCTTAGCTAAAATTACAACATTACGACAAGATCATACTTATTTACACAAACAAACAACAAAACATTACAAGTCTTTGTACTACTCAGACTTTGTACAACTAACCACAATCCTTACCATCGCCAACATTTAATCCCATAGAACTTAGCAAGGAGAAACAAAAGAAAAATTTAACTACATGATCCTATACAATTCACCCATTTCTTGCAATTTCCAGTATTTCCTTAACCCGACAATCCGTCGGTCTTTTAACATAGTCACAGTTAGCACAACCGACTAATCTCACCCAACATGTACAACCCAGCATGAATTTCACTAGTTCAACTCAATTTTTCCATTTCAAACTCAAAGGCAAGCCCTAGCTATGATTTTATCAAAAATTCCATTAAGCTATGTAATTAACGAGTTCAAGCAATCACAATGATACTCCAAACATCAATCAACAATGCTTCAATTGAATTTAAGCTTAATTTCTACTTAGGGCAAGTTTTGCTCATATCACCGGTTCAACATCAAAAAATTCAACAAGAATTGAGATAGAGTTGAAGAACATACCTTGAATTCGAAGAAATGATGAAAACTTGATGAAATTATGGGCCTAAGTCCGTGTCACATTGAGGGGGGAGGGGTTTTTGGGATGTTGGTCGGGGAGGGTATGAAAAATGAGGAAAATGAGGGGAGAATCGGGGTTAAAAAGTGGGAATTTCGCGCGGGTCACCCAGCGACCCGGTGTGACCAGTCGCGATATACACCTCAACGTGTCATGGAGGGTAACGCGGAGCATGCCCTCCGTGACACGGAGACATCGCGTAGGTGTTCTGGAATTTGTAAAAACTCCAGAATTACCTGTAACGTGTCACGGAGGGTAACGCGGAGGCCCTCCTCCGTGACACGGAGCCATCGCCCTGGCTCACTGTTTTGCCACTTTTTATTATTTTTCATACCTCGGATTTTCCTTTGCGATCCCTTGCACATTTATCCTCCGTTCAACCTGAAATTCATCTTATGACAAGAAATTGGTTAGAATTATAGGTTTCACTCAAAATAAAAATAAGAATAAAAATAAAGCTAAAAATTTTGTTGTTAAGCAAAAAAAAAAAGAAATCTATTCACATTTTACAAAGAAAAATTTCACGGGTTTTCTCCCGTGCAGCGCCTGGTTTACCGTCGCGGCTCGATGTCATTCAACTCAGTCATCTTTTAGGGTGACGGACGTTTTCTCTCGACCACCGTCCTGACCCCAGTAGTGCTTACATCTCTGCCCATTGACTAAGAACGTGGCACTCCGATCTTTTTTCCACAACTCTACTGCCCCGTGCGGGGTCATTCTCACCACTTCAAATGCCCCCAACCATTTGGACCTCAGCTTTCCTGGAAACAACTTCAATCTTGAATTGAAGAGCAATACTTTCTGCCCTGGCTCAAAAATGTGATGCACCACATGCTTGTCGTGCCACCTTTTCATTTTTTCCTTGTAGTACTTGGCACTCTCATAAGCATGCCAGCGGAACTCTTCAAGTTCACTGAGTTGCATTAGTCTCTTCTTGCCCGCTAGCTCTAAGTCCATATTCAATTTCCTCACAGCCCAGAAGGCTCGGTGCTCTAGCTCCACCGGCAGATGACACGCTTTACCATAGACCAATCGGTATGGTGAGGTTCCAATCGGTGTCTTGTAAGCAGTTCTGTACGCCCACAACGCATCATCAAGTTTGCTTGACCAATCATTCCACTGTGTGTTTACCGTTTTCTGGAGAATCTGCTTAACTTCTCTATTCGACACCTCTACTTGCCCACTAGTTTGGGGGTGGTATGCTGTTACCACTTTGTGGCGCACCCCATACTTGGCTAGTAGTTTCTTGAAACTTGCATTGACAAAATGAGCCCCTCCATCACTGATAATGGCTCGAGGTGTCCCGACCCTGGTGAGAATGTGTTTTTTCACAAATTTTGTTACCACCTTGTTGTCATTCCTGGGGCAAGCTATTGCTTCCACCCATTTTGATACATAGTCTACGGCCACCAAGATGTAACGATTACCAAATGACGGTGGGAACGGGCCCATGAAATCAATGCCCCATACATCAAAGGTCTCTACTTCCAGTATATTCTGCAGTGGCATCTCTTGTCTTCTACCAATTGTTCCTGTACGCTGACATCTATCACATATTTTGACGTATGCTATAGAGTCTCTAAATAGTGTAGGCCAAAAGAACCCTGACTGTAGAACCTTGTGTGTTGTTCGCTCGCCTCCATGGTGACCCCCATACAACGTAGAGTGATAGCTCCTCAACACCTCTGCAATCTGACTCTCCGGGATGCATCTTCTCATCACCTGATCTGGTCCCTGTTTAAATAAGTATGGTTCATCCCAAACACAGTGCCAGCAATCATGCCTCAATTTCCTTCTCTGTTGGACTGTTGCCTCAGGTGGGTAGACTCCACTCACTAGTAAGTTTACTATGTCTGCGTACTAGGGAACTTTAGCTTCCCCTACTGCCAAGAGCTGCTCATCCGGGAACTCCTCATTGATGTTATCACCTTCCATCACATGCGACCGGCTCTCCAATCGCGATAAGTGATCTGCTACCTGATTTTTGCTCCCCTTTCTGTCCTTGATCTCAAGGTCGAACTCTTGCAACAACAGGATCCATCTGATCAACCTGGGCTTAGCATCCTTCTTGTTAAATAAGTACCAAATCGCTGCATGATCGGTGTACACCACTACTTTTGAACCCACCAAATAGGACCTGAATTTGTCAAATGCAAACACCAGTGCTAGCATTTCCTTCTCTGTGACTGTGTAATTTCTTTGGGCCGTACTCAGCATTTTGCTTGCATAATGAATAGAATAAAAGATTCTATTTTTCCTTTGCCCCAATACAGCTCCCACAGCCACATCACTCGCATCACACATCAACTCAAATGGTTGTCCCCAATCCGGAGAGGTAAGGATAGGTTCTTCTATCAATTTCTGCTTCAACTCCTCGAATGCTTTAACACACTCATCATCCAACTCAAACTTTACCTCTTTTTCTAACAATCTGCATAATGGTCTAGAAATTTTGGAAAAGTTTCTGATGAACCGTCTGTAGAATCCTGCATGCCCAAGAAAAATGCGAACACCTTTCACCGACACAGGTGGTGGCAACTTCTCAATAACTTCGATCTTAGCACGATCGACTTCCAACCCCTTGCGAGACACTTTGTGGCCAATGACAATACCCTCCTTAACTAAGAAGTGGCATTTCTCCTAGTTTAGAACAAGGTTGGATTCCTCGCAGCGAGCCAGCACCCTGTCAAGATTCTGCAAACAAGTAGCAAACGAATTACCGAAAACAGAAAAATCATCCATAAATACCTCAACAAAATCCTCCACCATGTCGTGGAAAATAGCCATAATGCATCTCTGGAATGTGGCGGGTGCATTGCATAACCCAAATGGCATCCTCCTAAAAGCATATGTCCCATAAGGACAGGTAAAAGTAGTCTTCTCTTGGTCCTCCGGAGTTATGGCTATTTGGTTATAACCAGAGTACCCATCAAGGAAACAATAATATTCCTGTCCAACCAACCTATCTAATATTTGATCAATGAACGGGATAACATAATGATCTTTCCTTGTGGCTTCATTAAGCTTTCTATAGTCCATGCAAATCCGCCAGCCTGTGACGATTCGTGTAGGAATCAACTCATTTTTCTCATTGGTGACCACGGTCATCCCTCCTTTCTTTGGAACACACTGAACGGGGCTGACCCATTCACTATCTAAAATCGGGTAGACCACACCTACATCAAGCCACATAATTATTTCTTTCCTAACCACATCCTTCATTGCTGGATTTAGCCTTCGTTGCGGCTGAACAGTTGGTTTTGCTCCTGTCTCCATGAAAATCCTGTGTGTGCAAAAAGCTGGATTGATACCCTGAATATCTGACATATGCCAACCCATTGCTTTCTTCCTTTTTCTGAGGACACCCAATGCTTCCTTCTCCTGTGCCTCCGTCAATTTTGCGGAGATGATGACTGGTAACGTCTCATCTTCCCCCAAAAAGACAATTTAAATGGGGAGGCAATTCTTTCAATTCCAGCTTTGGTGCCTCCTCAATGGATGGTTTCGGCAACGGTTCTAGGGACCTCATCAAGGATTGAAATTCCTATCTCCTCGGATGCCTTTGTGACTCATTCAACATTTGGACCACCTCATAAGTGTCTCTATCTCCAAAATGATTGGAGTGCATCAACACTCTTTCCAGTGGGTCTGGAGATTCAACAATCTAACGAATTTCTTCTTGTTCAACCACACTGATTGCTGAAAGCTCTTCATGTATGGCCGGCAGCTTCATGGCTTTAAACACATCAAATACCTCAATCTTGTCATGTGCTCGCATGGTTAGCTGCCCTGCAGCTACATCAATCAGCGCTTTCCCGGTCGCCAAGAAAGGACTTCCCAAAATAAATGGGACTTCCGCGTCTGGCTCAAAATCCAGCATGATGAAATCTATCGGGAAGATAAGGGAGCCCACTTGCACTAGCACATCCTCCACAATGCCATCAGGTCTGGCTAAGGACCGATCTGCTAGTTGCAAGATCACTGTTGTTGGTCTAGGACTCCCTAGACCCAGCTTCTTGAATACCGATGATGGCATCAAATTAATGCTCGCTCCCAAATCACATAATCCACGAGCTCGGATACTCTGCCCAATTGTAATTTGTATAGTAAAGCTCCCAGGATCTTTGAGCTTTGTGGGCAATCGGTTTTGTATCCGGGAAGTGCACTCCTCCGTGAGAGCTATCGTAGCATACTCATTCAACCGACTTTTGTTCGCCACGATGTCCTTAATGTACTTTGTATACTTCGGCACTCCCTGTAAAACATCAACAAGAGGTAAGTTAATATGTACCTATTTCAGCACCTCCATGAATTTCTTGAAACACGCCTCCTCCTTGTGTTTCTTTAATCTTTGAGGGAACGGGGGTGGTGGTCTTTCTGATTCATCTTCCTTTTTCTTCCCCCTCTCATCACTTTTCTCCCTCTCAACTTCTGCTGCTCCCGATTGTTGAGGTAGTCTTTCTGGTTCCACCTCTTTAAGCTGCAAACCACTCCTTGTGGTCACCGCATTTACCAGCTTGGGGTTGGGATCCGTGTCGCTCGGAAGTCCTCCTCTAGGCCTGGTGTTTTGGGCACCAGCAAATTGCCCAAATTGATATTCAAGTGCCTTAGTAGCTAACTGGTTGTTCTTCACCTCGGCTGCCAATTTGACATAGTCAGCCTGCAATTGAGCTTGGTTAGCTATCATCGTCTTGAACATCTCCTCAATGCTGGGTGATGGTGGTGGAGGAGGTTCATTGTTGTTTCTATATTGTGCCTGATAGTTCTGCTGCCCTCCTTGATTCCTCTGCGCCCCCTGACTCGAACTTTGCCCTTGATGGTTGTTGCTACCCCAAGAGAAATTCGGATGATTCCTCCAGTTGGAATTGTAGCTGTTGCCATACTGTTGGTGGTTTTTCCTTTGTACATTTCCCAAAAAGTTCACCGAGTGAGGATTTGCTCCACAACACTTAGCTGAGTGCTCACTACTCCCGCACACTTCACACCAAATCTGCTGCACTATATTTACTGGGGCTTGAGTCTGGTTCATTATCATGTTACTGAAGTGGGTGTTTAGTTGATTATGTAAAGCAGCTATCTGTGCAGCAATAGCTGTAAAACCATCCACTTCTAGAACTCCTGCTGCTTTCCTTGTTCCTCCTCTTGACGAATCAGTATTCCACTCCGGATTTCCCTGCGAAATACGGTTTAACAAGGTATACAGCTCCTCATAAGTTTTCTCCAATGCTTGTCCCCCAGCTGCTGAGTCTAGCAAGATTTTTGTGTGGGGTTCCAAACCCTCTATAAAAGTGTGCACCAGCACATCATTGGATTGATGATGATGAGGACAATCCCGCAACATGGACTTGAATCTCTCCCAAGCCTGATATAGATTCTCTCCCTCTCTCTGTTTAAAACTTAGAATTTGACTTCTAAGTCTTGCTGTTTTACCGGATGGAAAAAATCGTATCAAGAATTTCCTTGCAAGATCATCCCACGTAGTAATAGAATTAGGTGGCTCAGCTTTCAACCACCTCTTGGCTTCTCCCAATAGTGAAAATGGGAACAATGTAAGCCTGACATAATCTTATGACACTCCAGTGGGGATGTAAGTGTCACTTATCTCCAAAAAATTTTGGAGATGCTGCCGTGGATCCTCATGAGGGAGACCTGTGAACTGCCCGCTAGTGTGCAACAATTGCACCATGTTTTGTTTGAGCTCGAACCTCCCTTCTGGCTCAGGTTTGTGGATGCTAGATGTGACATTGTTCACATGTGGGATTGCCACCTCGCGAACCGGCCTAGCTCCCATTCCCTTGGGCACTAACATTGCCCTTACTACTGGTGGATTCTGTTATTGCTCCATGATTGTTTGTCTGAGCAACTGCAGCTTTTTCTCTAGAGCTTCTCTCCGCTGACGATGAAATAGTCTTTCAGGCTCTAAATATGAGTCCACCAGCTCCTTGTCTCTTGCTAGTGTTCAACAGAGATTTTATCTGCAAAATACAGGCTAAGACCAAGTTGTCAACACTAAGAAAAAAATATAGTAAATCAACACCTAAGAAAAATTCACCAATTGCCAGTCCCCAGCAATGGCGCGAAAAACTTTTTCGGGATCGAATGGAAGACTACACGCAAGTGCACGTGGTCAAACAAGTAGTAAAGTGGCTTAAGTAAGCCAAGTATCGATCCCACAGGGACTGGGCGAGGGTAACAATCTACTCAAGTGTCACTATACTTTAACTTTACAAATGCAGACAACAGTGTAAAGAAGAGTTTGACATTTTGGTTTCTACTTTTATGCTAAGTCTAAAATGAGTATATAATTTGAGTCTGAACTATGAATGTGAGCATGCTGAGGTTAAATGAACATGTAAAGAAATAAATTATCGATACAATTTTTGTTAATCTTTCCTCCGGTTTCTAGTCAAGAATTATTGCCAATGGATTAAAACTCTCGTATTTAACCTAACTTAAGAATCATGAACCGTCCACCTACATTTCTGTGATTAAACGAAATTCATGTTCTAGCCATACAAAATCGATTCCTTAATTGACTAATACGACTTTCAGGTATATTTCTATCCTGAAGGTAAATCAATTCTCAATTTTCCAAAACTAAGAAAAGATCATATCCTATTAATTCACAACTTTCCAATTTCTTTCTGTCTCGAGTGAAACTAGACTTTTTAGATATACATTAACATTGGCCACACGTTAATGCAGTAAGAACAAGAATAAATAGAACAACCATGGAAGAAAAGATGAAAAACCAAATTGATCAACAATTACATTTCAATACAATTATTCTTAACCTCAGCAAGAAGAGGAATTAGCCACTCATTTGTGGATTAAACATCGTTAAATGAGTGTTAATCATACAAGCAATTGAAATAAAGAAGAAGGAGATAGAGAAAAACCCTGAGATTTTCATCCCCTCAACTGCCTGTAACCCACGTTCTTGCTCCACTAAGTCAGAATTCTTAAAAATGAACCTAAGTGTTCTATTTATACTAGTGGGAATTTTTCCCGGAATAACAAGCAACGTGTCACGGAGTGCATCGTGGAGCACTGCCTCCGTGACACGCCACTGATGCGGACCCTTACTGGAAATTGATTGTCCAAGTATTAAGGCCCAACGTGGCACTGCGTGCAACGCGGGGCTAGGCCAACGTGCCACGGCCCCAGCGCGCACCTTCACTAGAATTTGGCAAAAATTCCCTATCCAGGCAGAAGGCATCCGCGATGGCAGCGTGACGCGGCTCCATCGCGGAGCCCCTTTAGTTTGTGCCTTCAAATGCTTTTTCCCTTGCTAACATCTGAGTCCAACCCCGATCTCTCCCAACACACATTTTAGCTTCCCAAAATTATATTTCATCTGCACAACAACGCTAATCATGTTGGTTAGTATAAATTCACATTTTATTATCAATCACATGAGAATGTATAAACATTGACAGATAAACAAGGCTAAAATGACACATTTGAGTATCACTTGGGCATATAAATTTCCCAAGATCACTTTCCTCGCATGGTTTTATATGCCCAGCAGATGGAGGTGGCACAATTGACAGAAAGGGAGGCCAAGAGGGCCAGGACCGAGGGCCACAAATTCTCTCAGTTGAGGTCCGGTGGTGGGCACTGACAGTAGATTCACCAAAGATCATCATCCCCGGCATCTTCGGCATTAATTGTGCCATCCAGGCCCAGACATGATCAGAGAGGGCGAGCGTCAGGCTTGAGGGGTCAGAGCAGCAGACCCGCAGATTCTAGCATCCCATCTTGTCGCAGGTGTGGTCGGGGGCATAAAAGCCAATGCTTGGCAGGTTCAGGTGCTTGTTTCAACTGTGGGTAGACCGGACACATGCTTCGAGATTGTCCAGCTGTGAGGCAGGATCAGGTTGGTGGCCGAGGCCTAGCTTCTAGTTTAGTAGCCCCTCCCCCACATTCAGCACATCATGAGGCATCTACTAGCGCAGCTGGCGGTCAGCGCCAGAACATATTCTATGCTCTAGCTTCCCGTCAGGAGCAGGAGGTCTCTCCGGATGTGGTTGTTGGTATGCTGCGAGTTTCCATATTGATGTCTATGCTTTGCTAAATCTGGGGGCTAACTTGTCTTTTATGACACCATATGTAGCCAGTAGCTTCGGAGTCAGTCCCAATGTCTTGTCAGAACCTTTCTCAGTTTCAACTCCAGTAGGTGACTCAGTTATAGCTAGATGGGTATATAGAGCTTTCCCAGTCTTGGTCCTTCATAAGGTCACCTCAGCAGACTTGATAGAGTTATCCATGGCCGATTTCGATGTTATTCTCGGCATGGATTGGCTATTTGCATGCTATGCTTCATCTAATTGTAGAACCCAGGCAGTAGAGTTCAGATTCCCGAGTGAGCCAGTCTTAGAATTGAAGGGTAGTTCAACTGTGCCAGTAGGTCGATTCATTTCCTACCTTAAGGGTAGGAAGATGATTTCTAAGGGTTGCATGTACCATCTAGTTAGGGTTAAGGATGTTGAGTTCTAAACCCCAACCATTCCGTCAGTCCCAGTAGTACGTGAGTATCCAGCGGTCTTTCCTGATGATTTGCCAGGTGTCCCTCCCTAGCGGGAGATTGATTTCGATATAGATCTTCTTCCCGAGCCTATATCCATTCCGCCCTATAGAATGGCTCCAGCAAAGCTAAAAGAGTTGAAGGATCAGTTGAAGGACCTATTAGATAAGGGCTTTATTAGGCTGAATAAGTCTCAATGGGGTGCACCAGTGTTATTTGTCTGGAAAAAGGATGGTTCATGTTCGGCTTGCGGTGATGCTACACGCAAGTGCATGTGGTTGAACAAGTAGTAAAGTGGCTTAATTAAAGCCAAGTATCGATCCCACAGGGACTGAGCTTCGGTACTAATTAACTTAAGTGTCAGTGAACTATACCTTTAAGAATGCAGACAACCAAATAAATAATATTTTGGGAGTTTAAGTTGACTAATTTATAAAAATCTAAGTTAAGATTATAATTTGAGTCTGAACAATAGTAATGAGCAAGCTGAGGTTAAAACGAACATGCAATCAATACACTTCAGCTAATCTTTTCTTCAGTTGCTAGTCAAGAATTATTGCCCATGGATTGGATCTTTCGACTCCTATCCAATTTAAGAGTCATGAACCTTAATCTACATTTCTGTGATAAAAGAATTTCATGCTCTATACATACATAACCGATTCCTTAATTGACTAATAAGACTTTCAGATATATTTCTATTCTGAATGTAAATCAATTCTCAATTTTCTAAACTAAGAAGAGATCATATCCTACCAATTCACATCTATCCAATTTCTTTCCTTTTCAAAATCAAAATTGGATTTTTAGATATACATTAACATTGGCCAAAGATTAACGCAGTAAAAACAAGAATTGATAGAACAACCATTGAAGGAAAGATGAAAACTGAAATGATTAACAATTACATTCCACTACAATTGTTCTTAACCTTAGCAAGAAGTGAATTAGCCACTCATTTGTGGATTAAACATCATCAAATAAGTAGAATTCATACAAACAATTGAGTTAAAAGAGAAAGAGATAGAGAAGAACCCTAGAATTTTCATCCTCTCAACTGCCTGTAACCCACGTTCTTGCTCAACCAAGTCAGAATGTTTAAAATAAAACCTAAGTGTGCTATTTATACTATTAAGAATTTTTCCCGGAATAACAAGAAACGTGGCACGGAGTGTATCGCGGAGCACTCCCTCCGTGCCATGGAGGTATCGCGGACCCTCACTGGAAGTCGGCCCCCCAGGAAATTTCACCTCAGCGTGGCATGACTTGTATCGCGGAGCCTGGCCAACGTGACACGGTGCTATCGCGCACCTTCACTGAAAATTGCCAAAATTATTTCATCCTGGGCAGAGTGCCTCCGTGATGGCAACGTGACACGGCTCCATCACGGAGACTCTATTTTTGCTGCTCTCCCTTGTTATTTTCCACTCCTTGTTTCCAAGTTCATTCCCGGTCTTCACCAACATGTATATTAGCTTCCAAAATTTCCTTTTACCTGCAAAACAACACTAATCATGTTTGTTAGTATAAATTCACATTTCTACTAAAACTCACATGAGAATGTACATATAACGATAGATAAACAAGTCGAAATGAAGCATTTGAGTATCACTTGGGCATGCAATTCTGCCCAAGATCACTTACCCCACACTTAAAACCTTGTTCGTCCTCAAAAAATAATCTGACATCTCATGCAATTGACACTCACGCATAGCTACATTGGCTCGACAATTCAAGCTACGGCTGTACCGATTATTTAATATAACAAATCATCAAGAAAACATGCATGGCCTCATCAATACAACGAAGTACATCACATTAAGATCTCCTAAGCTCAAGAATCAATTCTCAATCTTGGCAAGCTCGTGAAAATCAACTGATCAAGACATCCGAATGAAATTAATCTCTCGTCAAGCATGTGCCCTCATAACACAAGAGAATTACCCCATTTCCATCATATGATTTCCAAAGCACTACATGTAGGGGTATATGAATACAATTTCGCTCTCTCTCCCAAAGAATTCACATGCATCATGTCATGAAGCATAGACTTGCCTCTAGTGTATTACTCCACTAATATAAGGATGCGTGCTGTAAGATCACGTAGGACTTAACGGGTTGTAATGTAAGCTAAGGAACTAGCAAATACTGGGCTAACCAAAGATAGCAACTAGCTTCCTTAAGCACTTTTCAATACATCCCACCATCATTACGACCATTGTTTCTTCCTTCATCCTCTCATTCTTGAAATTTTTTTTCTTTGTTTTTGTTCCCATTTCTTTAAGCACACTCGACTTACTAGCAAAGAATAGTTATACATCTTTATTTTATTTAATTTCAGCAAGTGCACCTTTGACCTTTCTTTAACTTTCACAACTTCCGCTTTTCCTTCCGTTTCACACTTTGTACTCCTTTACACTGTGGGAAAATTGTTTTTCTTAAGCGCTTAAGAGTTTTGGATCAAATTCACGGCTATTGAAAAGAAGGGATTAAGCTCGGTTTGTACCTCTTCAAATAAAAGAAAAAAATAGGCTAAAGGCTCAATGGGGCTAACTAGGATGCACATTCAAGGTAGGTATGATAATGCAGAAACTTTTGGTTTATTCAAAGAAATGCCTCCATCCTTTCCTACAATACACATCCTTTATTTCGTTTGGTACACACAGGCAAGTTCTAGACACTTTACAACAGCATGGAATAATCGAAACCTCACCTCACACTCATTGCACATGCTCAACTCAAGAAATATTCACAGACTCTTCAATCAGCTAATTACAAGAATTCACTATTAAGCCTCGATCACACCGAATCGAACTCTATGGCCTAGGTATCTCAACATGTTTACACATTTGCATGCTTTCATATGAATCACCTTTGCATCTTAATATCATGTACAACACGTAACAAGAATTCCGAACCATGAAGTAGCGACACGTTTGGGACACTAACAAAAGAAAGAAAAGAAAGAAAAAAACTACTTCTATCGACTACATTTCCCTTAAGACGGTCGTCATCCATCCATCATAGGGAACGGTCACTATCTACGACTTCGGTTCAATGGGACTATTCTCGGTAAAAGCATCGTAAAAAAAGGCCGAGAAACCCAACATAAAAAATTCAAAAAAAATGCGACAGAAAAAGAATTTTTTTTAATTTGAACAATATTTACACCACACAACACAACCAACAACAGCTCAACACAACACACAATAGCTTCATCATTCATTACAACACCAATTTAATTACAAAACACACAACACATAGTCACAAGGTCACATTTTTCACAGGCACAACAACAAAACATAAACATAAACATAAACAAAGTAGCTGGCACCTAACTACTCCCACCCCACACTTCAACCGAACACTGTCCCCAGTGTTCACAAAATTTCAACATATCACAAAGGTAGGTGGTGAAACTCCCTAATCAATTGAAGTATTCAACTTCTTCATCAGGTGCCGTTGCTTCATCTCCCATATCAAAATCGCCCCTGCTGTCCTCATCTGATTCAACATCTAAGTCCTCTCGGCGTGTATCCTCATCGGTGGGGACATCATCATCTACGGGCTCCACAAATGCGGGCCCCACTCCGCATAGAGCCCTGGCATTCTCGCCGAATGGGTAATCCAGCTTGAGCTGCCACAGCTCATCCTCCGTTGCCGGCCTCCCGCCTATGCGCAACTGCAACATCTGCATCCCGTACATGCAGGCCATATACTGGTCATCCCGAGCATGTCGCTCGGCTAGTGTGAGCACCGGCCCATGAGTAGTGTCAGGTGTCTTGGTTTTGGTGACATCCAAGGCACGCTTGTCAATTTGTGGGATGTAATCCAGGGCCTCTCAGGAACGTGGTAAGCAATCCACCGAACCCGTATCTATGCCCCTGATGTATTCGGGCTCTCTTCATGGCGGAGATGATTACCGCCCCAACATTGATCTCCAGCCCCTTCATCAGGGCATACACCAAGCACACTCGATCACGGGTGACATCTGTCATGTGCACCCCCGGGATCAAGAAGGAACACACAATTTTTAGCCAAATCCTAGCTTCCCCGTTCATTTGAGAGTAGGGTAGTGTCTGATGGTAGCCCCTCTCCTTGTGCCTGCTCCACCTTGCTGTCGATCGGGCTCCACATAGAGAGTGTCTGATGTCCGCAACGGGTGGAGTGATGTTCAGTTGCCGGAGGACATGGGCGTCTATGTCCTGCGCCCTCAAGATAGCATTCAGGTGATGGGGCTCAAAAGTGACAACCTGCCCCCTGATTTTGACGGTGTGACTGCGGAGGGTCGGGTTCCAATTGGCATAGAACTCCCTGATAAGATGGAGATTGCACTCCTTGGGCTCTTCGAAGATGAAGTTTAGCCCAACGGTGTCAATCCGGTGTACAATCCGCGAGAATTCTTGTGCCAGCGGCTCCCGTGCTATTTTCTCCTCCGAAAAGTATTTGGTTTCTTTGTGTTTTGCGTACCACTTCTTCCCTTCATCAATCACCCATCAGGTTTCGTATTGTCGGCGTTGGCCTTTTGAAACCGTTGGTGCTGCTGGAACTGCTGTTCCCAATCTTATCCTTTTCCTACTAGCGCCCGATGTGGATGCGCCCTTTCCCTTGTCTTGTCTGCCTGATATTGTTCCTGTACATTCAAACAGACAGTCCCAATGTTATTTAAGTCATAATTAGCTTCAACTAAGGTTGAGTTTAATTTGGTCACCCCACACTTAGTCTTAAGCTGTGAGTTTAATTTGGTCACCCCACACTTAGTCTTAAGCCGCAATCCAAACAATTTGACAAGACATTCATGATTTTCCAATTCTTAACAATCAACATGCTTAGTGCATTCATATGAGTCGATGAAACAATTACTTTGTACTACTCAAACTTCATACACAAACTACAAATTTCTCCATCGATTTAATTTCAACATCATAGCACTTAGCAAAAAAAATTTTCAACAACCTATGCAATTCTCCAATTTCATTCTCCTGAAAATTCCTTCTTCTATCTTAACATATTCAACATCAATAACAATATATTACACTTCACCGAACATGCACAACCCAATTTGTTTCAACATTTCAAAGAATTTAATCTTCTTCCCATGCAATTTTCAACCCTAGCTATCAATTTCGCAAGAATTCAATCAAACATGCAATCATAGAGTTCATATACTCAAAACGATACTATGAACGTCAATCAATCTTAACTCAAGTGAATTCAAGCTTAATTCTTACTTAGGGCAAGGTTTAATCACCACACATGTTCAAGAATCGAAAATTTGAGCAAAAACAAGGAAAAATTCAAGAACATACCTTTAATTTGATGAATTCGAAGAAAACTCGAAGAAACTTGATGCCTAGGTCCGTGACACGTTGGGGGAGAAGGGAATTTGGGGTTTGTGTCACGGAGGGAATGGAAAAATAGGAAAGAAATGAGGAAAATTGGGGTTTTAAAGTGATTTTTCCTGCGGGTTACCCCGTGACCCGGTGTGACCCGACGCAAAATAACACTCAACGTGTCACGGAGGGTAACGCGGAGCACCCCCTCCGTGACACGGAGCCATCACGCCAGTGTTCTGTATTTTTAAAAAATCCAGAACACTCTTCAATGTGTCACAGAGGGTAACGCGGAGCACCCCTTCTGTGACATGGAGCCATCGTGTAGGCTCACTATAATGTGTCAATTTTTATTTTTCTCCTCGATTTTTTCCTTTGCGTTTCTTTGCATTTCTGCCCTCCGTTTCACCTGAAAATCATTCTACCACAAGAAATTTGTTAGAATTCATAGGTTTCAACACAAACAAAATTTTTATTTTTTTCTTTTTCTCTCTCTTTTTTTTTCAAATAGTTCTACTCATCTATCACAACAATTTCACGGGTTGCCTCCCGTCGCAGCTCGACGTCATTCACGTTCAATCATCCTCTATAGTGATGGACGTCTTCTCTCGAATAACGTTCTCACCCCAATAAAGCTTACATCACTGCCCATTTACTAAGAACGTGGCACTTCTATCTTCTTGCCACAACTCCACAGCCCCGTGTGGGGTCATTCTTACCACTTCAAACGGCCCTGACCATTTGGACAGCAATTTTCCTGGAAACAACCTCAATCATGAATTGAATAGCAATACTTTCTGCCCTGGCTCAAAGATCCGATGCACCATATGCTTATCTTCCCTGCTAGCTCTGGGTCCATGTTCAATTTTCTCACTGCCCAAAAATCTCGGTGTTCTAGCTCCACAGGCAGATGACACACCTTTCCATAGACCAATATGTACGGAGAAGTCCCAATTGGTGTCTTGTACGCAGTTCTATAAGCCCACAATGCATCGTCGAGTTTGCTTGACCAATTAGCTCGTTGTGCATTCATTGTCTTCTATAGAATCTGCTTTATTTCTCTGTTCGACACCTCCACCTGCCCACTAGTTTGGGGATGATATGTTGTTGCTACCTTGTGGCGCACCCCATACTTAGTTAGCAAATTCTTGAAACATGCATTTACAAAATGAGCACCTTCATCACTGATAATGGCTCGGGGTGTCCCGAACCTGGTGAAATATGCTTTTTCACGAATTTTGTTACCACCTTGTTGTCATTCCTGGGGCACGTTGTTGCTTCGACCCACTTTGATACATAATCAATGGCTACCAAGATGTAACAATTAGCAAATGACGGTGGGAACGGGCCCATGAAATCTATACACCATACATCAAAGATCTCCACTTCTAATATCTGCTGCAGTGGCATCTCCTGCCTTCCACCAATTGTGCATGTTCTTTGACATCTATCACACATTTTTACGTATGCCATAGACTCTCTAAACAGTGTAGGCCAAAAGAAACCTAACTGTAGCACTTTGTGCGCTGTCCGCTCGCCTCCATGGTGCCCTCCATACAATGATGAGTGACAACTCCTCAAAACTTCTGCAATCTGGCTCTCCGGAATACATCTTCTCATCTCATGATCTAGTCCCTGCTTAAACAAGTATGACTCATCCCAAATATAATACCTGCAATCATGCCTCAACTTCTTTTTCTGCTGAGTCATAGCCTCTGGTGGATAAACTCCACTCACTAGCAAATTCCCAATGTCTGCATACCAAGGGATTTTAGCTTCCCTTATTGCCAAGAGCTGCTCATTCGGGAACTCTTCTGTTATGCTATCACTTCCTTCACATGCGACCGGCTTTCCAATCACGATAGGTGATCTGCCACTTGATTCTCGCTCCCCTTTCTGTCCCGAATCTCTAGGTCAAACTCTTGTAACAACATTATCCATCTGATCAGCCTGGGCTTTGTGTCCTTCTTGTTAAACAGATACCGAATTGCTGCATGATCGGTATACACCACTACTTTAGAACGCACCAAGTAGGACCTGAATTTATCAAATGCGAACACCAATGCTAGCATCTCCTTTTCTGTGATTGTATAATTGACTTGGGCTGAATCAAGTGTTTTGCTTGCATAATGAATGGAATGAAAAATTCTATTCCTCCGCTGCCCCAATACAGCTCCTACAGCCACATCGTTTGCATCACACATTAATTCAAATGGTTGCTTCTAATCCGGAGAAATGAGAACAAGTGCTTCTATCAACTTCTGTTTCAACTCCTCAAATGCTTTAACACAATCCTCATCAAACTAGAACTTCACCTATTTTTCTAGCAACTTGCATATTGGTCTAGAAATTTTAGAGAAGTTCTGGATGAACCGTCTGTAGAACCTTGCATGTCCGAGAAAACTGCGAACACCCTTCACTGACACAGGTGGTGGTAGCTTTTCAATCACTTCAATCTTTGCACGATGGACTTCCAACCCCTTGCAGGGCACCTTATGGACAAGGACGATACCCTCCTTGACTAAAAAATGACATTTCTCCCAGTTGAGTACAAGGTTGGAGTCTTCACATTGAGCTAGCACCCTGTCAAGATTCTACAAACAAGTAGCAAATGAATTACCGAAAACAGAAAAATCATCCATAAATACCTCGACGAAATCTTCCACCATATCGTGAAAGATCGCTATCATGCATCTCTGGAATGTGGCGGGTGCATTGCATAACCCAAATGGCATCCGTCGGAAAGCATATGTCCCATAAGGACATGTGAAAGTAGTCTTCTCCTGGTCCTTCGATGCTATGGCTATTTGGTTATATCCAGAATACCCATCAAGGAAACAATAATATTCTTGACCAGCCAATTTGTCCAATATCTGATCAATAAACGGGATAGGATAGTGATCTTTCCTTGTGGCCTCATTGAGCTTTCTATAGTCCATGCAAATTCGCCAGCCTGTGACTGTGCATGTAGGGATCAACTCATTTTTCTCATTGGTGACCACGTTCATCCCTCCCTTCTTTGGGACACACTGAACGGGACTGACCCATTCGCTGTCTGAAATGGGATACCACACCTTCATCAAGCAACTTAATCACTTCCTTCCTAACTATATCCTTCATCACCGGATTCATCCTCTGCTGATGTTGTACAGTTGGCTTTGCTCCTTCCTCCACAAAAATTCTGTGTATGCAAAAAGCTGGATTGATACCCCTAATATATGACATTTGCCAGCCCATTGCTTTCTTCCTCCTCTTGAGAACCACCAATGCATCCTTTACATGTGCCTCCGTCAGTTCTACGGAGATGATGACTAGCAAGGTGTCATCTTCCCCCGAAAATACATATTTCAAATGTGGAGGCAATGTCTTCAACTCCAGTTTTAGTGCTTCCTCAATAGATGGTTTTTGCAATGTTTCCAGGGACCTCATCAATGGCTGAAAGTCTTACTTCCTGAGATACCATTTTGATTCGTTCAACATTTGCACCATATCATACGTATCTCTATTTCCAAAATGATCGGAGCTCATCAATGCTCTCTCCAATGGATCTCGAGAATCAACAATCTGAAGAATTTCTTCCTGGTTTAGCACATTGATTACTGATAGCTCCTCATAAATGGCTGGAAGCTTCATGGCCTTATACACATCAAATACCTCCACTTTGTCATGTGCTTGCATGGTTAGCTGCCCCACAGCTATATCAATCAACGCTCTCCCGGTTGCCAAGAAAGGACGTCCCAAAATAAAAGGGACTTTCGCATTCGGCTCAAAATCCAAAATAATAAAATCTACCGGGAATATGAGGGAGCCCACTTACACTAGCACGTCCTCTACAATTCCATTTGGTCTGGCCAAAGAACGGTCTGCTGACTGCAAGATCACTATAGTTGGTCTAGGACTGCCCAGCCCCAACTTCTTGAACACCGATGTCGGAAAAGCATCAAGTTTATGCTCGCTCCCAAATCACATAGTCCGCGAGCTCGGATACTTTGCCAAATTGCGATCTGAATTGTAAAGATCCCAGGGTCCTTGAGCTTTGTTGGAAACCTGTTCTGTATCCGAGAAGTGCACTCCTCAGTAAGCGCCACCGTAGCATACTCCGTCAATCTGCTTTTGTTTGTTACGATGTCCTTGATATACTTTGCATATTTCGGCACTCCCTGCAAAACATCAACCAAAGGTAAATTAATGTGTACCTGTTTAAGCACCTCCATGAACTTTTTAAAGAAAGCTTCCTCCTTGTGTTTCTTTAATCTCTGAGAGAACAGGGGTGGTGGTCTTTCTGCCTCGACTGCCTTCTCCTTCCCCCTTTCATCATCATGTTCCCTATCTTTTTCCACCGCTCCTGATTGCTTAGGTGGTCTTTCTGGTTCCACCTCCTTGAGTTGTAATCCACTCCTTGTGGTCACTGCATTGACCTGCTTGGGATTTGGGTCAGTGTCACTCGGTAGTCCTCCTCTGTGCCTGGTGTTTTGAGCTCCAGCTAGTTGTCCCAACTGGTACTCCAACGCCTTTGTAGCTAACTACTAATTTTTCATGTCTGCCGCTAATTTCACATAGTCAGCCTGCATTTGCTCTTGGTTAGCTATCATTGTTTGGAACATTTCCTCAATGATGTTGGTTGGTGGAGGAGTTGCATTGTTTCCTCTGTATTGAGACTGATAATTCTGATGGCCCCCTTGATTTCTCTGCACTCCCTGATTCGAACTTTGCCCTTGATGGCTATTACTACCCAAGAGAAATTCGGATGATTCCTCCAATTTGAGTTGTAATTGTTGCCATACTGTTGGTTATTATTCCTCTGGACATTCCCAACAAACTTTATTGAATTTGGATTTGCACCAAAACACTCAGCTGAGTGTTCATTACTCCCACATACTTCACACCAAACCAGCTGCACTACATTGACTGGGGCTTGTGCTTGATACAAGATCATATTGCTGAAGTGGGTGTTGAGTTGATTTTGCAATGCATCTATTTCTGCAGCGATAGCTATAAAACCATCCACCTCAAAGACTCCTGCCGCTTTCCTTGTTGCTCCTCGTGATGAGTCCGCATTCCACTCTGGATTTCCCTGTGAAATACAATTTAACAAAGTATAAAGCTCCTCATAAGTATTTTCTAATGCCTATTCCCCAGCTGCTGAGTCTAGCAAAATTTTTGTATGTAGCTCCAAACCCTCTATGAAAGTATGCACCAACACCTCGTTGGACTGATGATGGTGAGGACAATCCCTTAACATCGATTTGAACCTTTCCCAAGCTTGATACAGATTCTCCCCCTCTCTTTGTTTAAAACTTAGAATCTGACTTCTAAGTCTTGCTGTTTTCCCGTATGGAAAGAATCTTATCAAAAACTTTCTTGCAAGATCATCCCAAGTGGTGATAGAGTTAGGTGGTTCAGCTTTCAACCACCTCTTTGCTTCCCCCAATAATGAAAATGGCAATAATGTAAGCCTCACGCAGTCGGATGATACTCCAGTGGGAATGTAAGTGTCACTTATC
This sequence comes from Datura wrightii, assembly GCA_035772735.1. NCBI lineage: Eukaryota > Viridiplantae > Streptophyta > Magnoliopsida > Solanales > Solanaceae > Datura > Datura wrightii. The sequence goes on along the minus strand of JASDFA010000007.1, from coordinate 57,876,166 downwards.
TCCAAAAAGTTTTGGAGATGTTGTTATGGATCTTCATGAGGTAGACCTGTGAATTGCCCACTGGTGTGCAACAATTGCACCATGTTCTGTTTAAGCTCAAACCTCCCTCCAGGCTCTGGTCTGCGAATACTAGATGTAACATTGTTAGCATGTGGGATTGCCACTTCGCGAACCGGCCTTGCTGTCATTTCCTCGGGAACTAAAACTGCCCTCACAAGTGGTGGATTCTGTTGTTGCTCCAAAATTGCCTGTCTTAGAAACTGTAGCTTCTTCTCTAGAGCTTCCCTTCTTTGACGATGAAATTGTCTTTCCGACTCTATATATAAATCCACCAACTCCTTATCTATTGCCTGTGTTCAGAAGAATTCAATATCTACAAGAGAAAGGCTAAGATCAAGATGTCAGCACTTATATAGATTTGTAAACTAATACTAAGAAAATAATTTTATAAATTACCAGTCCACGGCAACGGCGCCTAAAATTTGTTCGTCTTGTGGTGATGCTACACAAGTGCACGTGGTCCAACAAGTAGTAAAGTGGCTTAATTAAAGCCAAGTATCGATCCCACAGGGACTGAGCTACGGTACTAATTAACTTAAGTGTCAGTGAACTATGCCTTTAAGAATGCAGACAACCAATTAAATAATATTTTGGGAGTTTAAGTTTACTAATTTATAAAAATCTAAGTTAAGATTATAATATGAGTCTGAACAATAGTAATGAGCAAGCTGAGGTTAAAACGAACATGCAAGGAAGTAATTTATCAATACACTTCAACTAATCTTTTCTTCAGTTGCTAGTCAAGAATTATTGCCCATGGATTGGATCTTTCGACTCCTATCCAATTTAAGAATCATGAACCTTAATCTACATTTCTGTGATAAAATAATTTCATGCTCTATACATACATAACCGATTCCTTAATTGACTAATAAGACTTTCAGATATATTTCTATTCTGAATGTAAATCAATTCTCAATTTTCTAAACTAAGAAGAGATCATATCCTACCAATTTACATCTTTCCAATTTCTTTCCTTTTCAAAATCAAAATTGGACTTTTAGATATACATTAACATTGGCCAAACATTAATGCAGTAAAAACAAGAATTGATAGAACAACCATTGAAGGAAAGATGAAAACTGAAATGATTAACAATTACATTCCACTACAATTGTTCTTAACCTTAGCAAGAAGTGAATTAGCCACTCATTTGTGGATTAAACATCATCAAATAAGTAGAATTCATACAAACAATTGAGTTAAAAGAGAAAGAGATAGAGAAGAACCCTAGAATTTTCATCCTCTCAATTGCCTGTAACCCACGTTCTTGCTCAACCAAGTCAGAATGTTTAAAATAAAACCTAAGTGTGCTATTTATACTATTAAGAATTTTTCCCGAAATAACAAGCAACGTGGCACGGAGTGTATCACGGAGCACTCCCTCTGTGCCACGGAGGTATCGCGGACCGTCACTGGAAGTCGGCCCCCCAGGCAATTTCACCTTAGCGTGGCATGACTTGTATCGCGGAGCCTGGCCAACGTGACACGGTGCTATCATGCACTTTTACTGGAAATTGCCAAAATTATTTCATCCGAGGTAGAGTGCCTCCGCGATGGCAACGTGACACGACTCCATCGCAGAGCCTCTATTTTTGCTGCTCTCCTTTGTTATTTTCCACTCCTTGTTTCCAAGTTCATTCCCGGTCTTCACCAACATGTATATTAGCTTCCAAAATTTCCTTTTACCTGCAAAACAACACTAATCATGTTGGTTAGTATAAATTCACATTTCTACTAAAAATCACATGAGAATGTACACATAACGATAGATAAACAAGTCGAAATGAAGCATTTGAGTATCACTTGGGCAAGCAATTCTGCCCAATATCAGTTTGCTTCGGATGTGCATTGACTAACGACAGTTGAACAAGGTCACCGTTAAGAACAGGTATCCTTTGCCCAAGATCAATAATTTGTTCGATCAGCTTCAGGGGTCCAAGTGTTTCTCCAAGATTGATCTTAGATCCTGGTTTCACCAGCTCAGGGTTCGGGAAAGTGACATCCCCAAAACTGCTTTCAGGACTCGATATGGTCACTATGAATTTGTTGTTATGTCTTTTGGACTAACCAATTCCTCTATAGCTTTTATGGATCTAATGAATAGGGTGTTAAAGGCATATATGGACATGTTCATGATTGTGTTCATTGATGACATCCTTATATACTCTCGGAGCAAGGAGAAGCATGCCGCTCACTTGAGAGTAGTGCTTCAGACCCTCAAGGATTGTCAATTGTCTGCAAAGTTCAGAAAATGCGAGTTTTGGTTGGACTCTATGGAATTTTTGGGCCATGTGGTATCGAGTGAGGGCATAAAGGTAGATTCTCAAAAAATCTAGGCGGTGAAGAATTGGCCCAGACCGGTGAACCCATCAGATATCAGGATCTTTTTGGGATTAGCAGGTTACTATCTAAGATTTGTTGAGGTCTTTTCATCTATTGCAGCACTTTTGACCAAGTTGACTCAGAAGAAGGTAAAGTTCCAATGGTCGGAGGCTTGTGAGAAAAGCTTCCAAGAGTTTAAGACTCGACTCACTTCAGCACCAGTGTTGACCCTACCCGAAGGTACCGATGGTTTCGTGGTGTATTGTGGTGCTTCGAGAATCAGACTTGGGTATGTGTTGATGCAGCATGGGAAAGTGATAGCATATGCCTCAGTATAATTGAAAGTCCATAAGAAGAATTACTCGACCCACAACCTAGAGTTGGCAGCGGTGGTATTTGCATTGTATATATGGTGACATTATTTGTATGGGGTCCACATGGATGTATTCATGGATCACAAGAACTTGCAATATGTGGTCACGTTGAAAGATCTCAATCTTCAGCAAAGCAGGTGGTTGGAGCTACTAAAGGACTACAACATCAGTGTCCTTTACTTCCTGGATAAGGATAATGTGGTAGCGGACACACTTACTAGGCTCTCTATGGAGAGTGTGTCGCACGTGGATGAGGGAAAGAAGGAGTTGGTGAAACATTTCCATCGACTTGTGAGGTTATGAGTTAGATTGGTCGACTCGACCGATGGCGACGTTGTGCAAAATGGATCAGAATCATCCTCGGTGACTTATGTGAAAGCTATCCAAGATGAGGATTTGATATTGGTGGAATTGAAGGAAGCCATTTAGAGTCAGAAAGTGGAGGTTTTCTCCCAGGGGGAGATGGGGTTCTTCAGTACCAGGGCCGTCTATGTGTTCCAAATATTGATAATTTGAAGGACCGGATGTTGCATGAGGTACATGGATCCAGGTATTCTATCCATCCGGATGCCACCAAGATGTATCATGATTTGCGGGAAATATATTGGTGTAACAACATAAAAAAGGATATTGCAGAATTTGTAGCCAGGTGCTCGAACTGTCAGCAAGTGAAAGTCGAGCATTAAAGGTCGGGAGGTGTATTTCAGGATATTTGTATTCCCACTTGGAAGTGGGAAGAGATTAATATGGATTTCATTATAGGCCTACCTCGTACTCGCCAACACTACGATTCCATTTAGGTGGTGGTAGACAGGTTGACCAAGGCTGTACACTTTCTACCATTCAAAACCACATATTCATCGGATGATTATGCCAAATTGTATATCCAAGAGTTGGGGCGATTAAACGAAGTTCCCTTGTCTATTATCTCATTCCGAGGTACTTAGTTTACCTCTCAATTTTGGCGGTCTCTCCAAAAAGGGCTTGGGACTCAGGTTAAGCTCACCACAATATTTCATCCGCAAACAGATGGTCAACGGAGCAAACAATCCAGACTCTCGAGGACATGTTGAGAGATTGAGTGATGGACTTTAAAGGTAGTTGGGATGATCACTTGCCCTTGATCATGTTTTCTTACAATAACAGCTATCACTCTAGTATCCAAATGGCACCGTTCGAGGCTCTTTATGAGCGGAGATGTAGATCACCCATCGGATGGTTTGAGGTTGGTGAGGAAGCTATGATAGGGACCAGATTAAGTTCATGAGGCTATGGTGAAGGTTTAGTTTATAAGGGACAGGCTAAAAACCGCTCAGAGTTGGCAAAATTCATATGCTGATGTGAGAAGGAGAGAGTTGAAGTTCGAGGTGGACGATTGGGTATTTCTGAAGGTGTCTCCCATGAAGGGAGTCATGTAGTTCGGAATGAACGAAAAACTTAGTCTCGCTATTTTGGTCCCTAGAGAGTTATAAAAAGAGTTGGTAAGGTAGCATATGAGTTGGACTTGCAATCAGAGTTATCTTCAGTTCATCCCGTCTTTCATTTATCGCTCTTGAAAAAGTGTTTGGGTGATCCATCTTTAGATGTCCCAGTGGAAAGCGTTGGTATGGGAGATAGCCTCAGTTATGAGGAAATTACAGTTGCAATCATGGATCATCAAGTTCAGAGGCTAAGGAACAAAGAAGTAGCTTCGGTAAATGTATTATGGAGAAATCATCATGTTGAGGGAGCTATGTGGAAAGCCAAAGTGGCTATGATAACTAAATACCCTCACCTGTTCCCTACCGGCTCAGTTTCAATTTTAGGTATTAGTTTTTTCCCTAATTCTCTAATTAGTTTCCATGTTCAGTTCATGTGCGCAAGTTTGATTTATGTTATGATAGATGTATGTAATGTATGGATTTAGTTTAACTATGTAGTTCTTTTCGGAGGTAGTCATTCCATTAGTTTTTGGTTTAATAATAAGTGTTTGCATATGATGATTGCTTGTTTCTGAGTATTTTTGTGTGTTTCTAACATTAAAGGACAAATGTTCCCAAGGGGGAGATATTGTTATACCCCGGGAACACAAGGATCAGACCCGGGAGTCAAAATGGTGAAAATCTAAAATTTCACACCAGGTCACAGAACGGATGATGAAAAGAGACTCGTGAGGAGTGACCACGAATCGTGAAGTGACTCATGGTCCAGCAGGGTTTGCAGGAAGTGTTGAGAAGACCACAGGCATGACCACGAGGCGTGGTCAGGCCTCATAACTCCTGAGGTCTCCCGTGGCCTAGAATGGTTGTTTGGAAAGAGACTTTGGGCAGTAGAAGCCACGGATGGTGACCATGAGTCGTGGTCACCCACCACGAGTCGTGGTGTCTCCGGTGAGGTCCCTTAGTTGTTTTGAGCAGTGAACTAGATGACTCATGGCCACGAGTCGTGGCCTGTGAGCACGAGTCGTCCAGTCCCTCGTAGGTACTGGCAGGCAACCAAATTCTGCGATTTTAGTAAGGGCATTTCCGTAATTCCTAAGTCCTAGGGGCCTATACTACGTTGTTTAAGGATTGTTTTAGTGGTTTTAAGAGGGGAAAACCTATTCTAAGATATTTCACTCCATGCATGCAAACTTGAGAGTTTGAAGAGAGGATTTAGAGCAAGTTTTGAAGGTTTCCATTGGAATCTCATCTTGGATAATTAGAGAAGTGATAAAATCATGCCTTCCAGGTATGTATGGTTATGCGTGGGTGTTTCCTTCCTCACCCATGCCCAAATTTCTAGTTAAGTATGACAAATTCCTATGGTCAAGTTATGGAGTTTTTACCCAATTGCATAATTCTTCAATTTCTATACATTGGTACGATTAGATTATATTTATATTGATTAATTGTGAAGCTTGCGCATACTTTAAATTGTTTCAATGAAAATTGTGTTTTCTAAATTATGAAATTAAATGCCCATGGATGAGAAGTTCATGAAAGAAGAGAATGATGATGATGAGATTTGATGATGAACAACATGTTTCTAAAGCTACCCATGATTATGATATTGTTTTCAAAATGAATTGAGTAGATCCAAGCATGAGAATGTTTTGGGAATGGTCCTTATATCAAGTATGATGATGTGGTATCTCTAAAGTAAGCTTACCACATGATTTTGGAGTAGATGCTCCCACTTATATTTGAGCTTGTGGTTTTTTTCGTAATAAAGCTTCTCATATGCATGAATTCATAATTGAGATGTATGTTATCATTGAGCTTCGTTTTCATATGATGTCGGTTCTTTGCATGATTTCATTTCTTATCTTTGTCAACTGACAATGTTGAGCTTCGTTTCATATGATGTTGAATTTATGCATGATTCCATTGTTTAGCTTCGTCAATAGACGATGTTGAGCTTCGTTATATACGATGTAGAGAATTGCATATTTTTGAAGAAGAGTCTAGCACCGAGTTGGCTAAGGGTCAATCACCCTATGCCCCAGAACTACGCACCAACGTAGGTTGATACTATTATGTTATTGGGACTTCCCTTTTGAGCTATCACCGGCCCTAATGGCCCATAAGCTTGATATTGATATCATGGCAGTGTCCTTACGCCTAGAAAGGTTTCGGACGGCTTTGCCCACTTAAATGTGATAGTCGGGACCACGCTCTATCGTGGTATGTTGGTTAAGTGATGAGTCTCCCATTTTCTATAAGATTTAGATTGCATATTCATTACCTATGGTTATTATTTTAAACATGCATGTTCTAAAAGCAAGGTTTGACTCATTGTTTAGCTTTTATATGAATGTCATATTTCTGCTTTGAGTCATTCGAGTCAATTAAGATGTTATGAAGCTATGCATGGTCATATTATGAAAAGATTACGATTTCAGAATGAATGCATGTAGTCCTTCCTCTCAGATTTGAAAGCTTATGATATTCTATGAAATGTTTTAAATGATTTACTATACTTAAGCATTTTGTCTTACCTTGCATACTTGGTACATTGCACGTACTGACCGCATACTTTCTATGATGTATCGTTTCATGATACAGGACCCAGCTCCCAGGCTCAGCCCCGCTCGTAGTCAGTTGTCAGGATTAGCTCCTACTTGGTTGGTGAGTCCTAATCCTTCAAGGGCTAGACTTTTAGTTTCCTTATATATTTTCAGTTTCAGTATTGTTGAGTTAGTTGGGGTCTTGTCCCATCAACTCGTCCAGAATAGAGGCTTTTCAGACTTATGTATGTGTTAGCTTTGGATGCTTATTCTTAGGTTATGTTGGGTTATACTTCCGCTGAGTTTATATCATTGACTCTTCAGTATATATTTGTTAAGTTAGATGTATGCTCATGCCTTGGGTCGACTTTGGGTCTCTCGGGGTCCCTTGTCCCATGTCTACTATCCGGGCCTCCGTTTGGATCGTGACAGTTTGGGTCATGACAGCATAGCCTAAACACATTAAACTGGACACAAGGACAGGTCATCGGTGCTTGAACCGGCGAAATGTCGGTACCCATCGACGGTCGCAGGTCTAGCGCTGGTAGAGGTAATTAAGTGTATGTTGACTCTTGACCGACCCATTGACTAACCCGACAGATAACACTTTAAAAATTACCCAAACCGGTCAAACTCCTCTTTTTACCTTCCTAGAACCTCATCTCTCCACCTTTTCACCTTCCCAACTTTTCTCCATTAAAACCCACCATTAACATCCACCTTCCTACTACCCAATCAAATTCCCTCTCTTCAACCTATATAAACCCCCATTCTCATTCTCTTATTCTCACCTCTACTCACTCAAACTCTCTCTTAGCAACATAAACCTTCACTCTGTGGATCACCATTGTTGGGGAAGCTCAAGGCTTTAATTTCTGTACTTCTTCTCAAATTCTCAAATTGGTATGTGTATCCCAACTTTAATATTGCTTATGTTTCCAAATGTAAATTTAAAATAAAGCACGATAGATGAGAAATTATCTCCACTCATGTTTCCCCTCTCCTATATTGTGCTCTTTCATGGATTGAATGTTTTTCATATTGTGGGTATGTCGGGGGTGGTGCTACATATTGATGTGGGTGTCTTCTGTGGTAAAAAATACTTCATGTACTGTGTGTTTGATATACTAGTTGGGGGTGAAGTCTGAGTAACCCTATGTATTCTAAATGCATGATTTGCCTGATGATAGATAGGGTGACGTCTTTCTTAAGGGAAAATCATCATTTTTATTTTTGTTCTGTTGCTTGAGCAAATAAAACCATAATATGAAATGAGTGAGTGAGTCATAAATGTGATGAAGTTCTATTTTACTGAGTTTGGGGGTGAAATTCACTAAACGAGGTTCACGGGCGAACCATCAGTCAGGCCTGGCGAAACGCCGGCTGAAATGTAGGTGGGGATGCAAGGCTTTAGGCCACTGCCCAGACCCGCCTTTGACCTGCGCTTCACAGGTCAAGATCGGTGAATTACCGGTGTGGCACCGGATGAGTGATTTTAAGCCAATCTTCTTTGAAGCACCAGCGGCTCATCGACACCATAAAGGTCTCTACATGTATTTCGCCGACGTTCTACTGGTACTGCAAGCAATTAAGTTTTGACCCTTCAATTTGTTTGACATCCAATCTTTATAATTTCTTTCCTTAGCTTATAATAAATGTTAATTTCTCTTTTCCATTATGAAAAATACAAAACATAAAAAGGAATGTTGTTTTGTTGCGGCACTAACATGGCTTTACAAAATGATGACTTCATCCAGGCAACCCAACAAGGGAAAATCCCAAGCCACATCCAAAAGCAAGGGCAAAAGGAAAGCCAAGGCAACTGCAGCCCCCACCAACATAAGAGACGCCATCATATTTTCTGCCCTTGACATGAAGGGTCGTTTTGCTATTTGTGAAGGGCGCTCTATCAAAGTTGAGAAGAGGTTCGACTTAGTGGGGTTGAGGGGCGACTTCCCCAACATCATTGCCCAGTTCGACCACTGCCAATGGCATGTATTTGCTGAGCCATTGCCAAAGTTCTATACAAACTTGGTGCCTGAGTTTTATGCTTCATACCAGGCATGGTAGGAGGTCATGAAGCATAGAGGGAAATTTGATGAATTCCCTTGCCTACCTATAGTCCGAATAAGGGGTATGGTGGTTGATATCACTCCAAATGCAATCAACACATTATTTTGGGTTGATGAGATTGACCTAGGAACTGAGTACGCCGAAAGAGTGGCCAACAAGGAAAATCAATTCAGTTGGATAGCTCAAGTCATTGCTAGTGACCAACAATTTTGGGCTTCTATTGGGGGTGAGATATCTAGGTAGGACCTGAAATTTGAGGCCAAATTGCGGAATAATTTCATCTACGGCCACATCATGCCATCGAAGAATAATCAGCAGGTTAATTTGGAGGCGACCATTCTCATTGCATGCATTATGCAAGGGGTACCCATAACCTTTGGGGAAATAGTGGCCACACAAATGAAAAGAAAGGAAAGGCAAGCTGGAACTTCATTGCCCTATACCGTGCTCATATCCCAGCTTTGCCTTAGAGCATGTGCCATTATTCCCTGATGAATCCCCCAACTCCACTATTAGTGTGATTACTGTTGGCAGAAAGAGGAAAGAGGAGGCTCCCTGGAGTAAGCGAAAGTGGATTGAAGCCTTTAAGGCCCCCGAGGAGTCCATCTCTCATGGTAGAGGGGAAATCCCCGTTGCCCCCTATCTCAACATGCCACATCATGAGGCATCAGGCCATGCTTCCAGAGAAGCACCTGTTAGAGGATCCTTACCTCCTTCCACATTTTCTCACCCAAGTGGACTTCAAAAGCTTGCGAAGATGAAACATTCTCACAAGAGCCAACTCAAAATATTGGCTCAAAGTCTCCCCGACCTAATTTCCAAGACTCTGAAAAAGTAGATGAAATCTATGTTTAACAGCTTGAGCAAGCGGTGCTATCGAGTGGATGTTGTGGAGGAGGCTATCACTTCTCTCCGGGATGAAGTGCGGGAATCGAGAAGTCAGGCACCAATAAAGGTCCCTTATATGAGTGCACTTAGCGCAACTATGGTTGCCCCATCTACAGCCTAAGACCCCATTGAAGACTTATTCGAGGGCTTAAGTGATGAAGAGGAGGATTTGGGAGATGCTGGCCATGATGCAGATGTTGCGGCCAATTATGATGATGAGGAGTAACCACATTAGGGAGTTATTTGTTTTTCATGCAAACATTAGGGGTCAATGTATTCTCTTATAGTTGGGGGTGGGATGAGTCTCTCTCTTGTGGTTATTATTGTTGAATTCTTGTGCCCTTATCAAGCTTGTTTTATTTTTATATTTGTGTTTCCCTTGTCAGGCAAAATGTCTGATGTTGTGGATGTTGGTAGCTTTAATTATTGTTTGATTGTTGCCCTTGTCGAGCATGTGATGAATTAATGAAGTGAGTGTCCTTAAATTCATAGTGCCAATATTAGTATATTTTAAATTGCGAAATGTTGTTAACCCATGTTTTGATTGTCGCCTTTATTTATACTAGCTGTTGAAAAAATGAATTATGAGAAGAAAGAGGCATTTGAATATGAGAGTTAAGCATTCTTTTATGATAAATTACACATTCTTTGTTTGTCTTCTTGATTCTCATGTGATCTGGTTATATGACTCTTGATTTGGTGATGAAAATGGTGTGAAACCCTTGGAGGTTGATGCTATGTGGGAAAGGTTTTTGTGTAATTCTCTTGCATAGATGATTGTCTAGAACCAGCCCAAAGTGTGATTCAAGGCGAAATCTTAGATGTGGTTGCACTTGGAATATGATTTTAGGCTTTCTTTTGGATATCTATTTTACTCATATGACCTCCTTGAACATGAATCCTTGTCAGCCAATGTTGAGAGGATGAATCCTTGCCAGCCAATGTTGATCCTTTAAGCCATTTTCTTGGAAATCACATTACAATCCCAATACCCCTTTCGTAATCCCTCTTTGGCACCTACCTCCCTAGTGCTAGTTGTGAGAAGAAATGCAAAAAATGATACTCGAAGTCCCAAAAGTGTGGGAATGTAAAAGAGAGAGATGTGGCAAAAGCCTAAGTTTAGGGGTTGCAAGAAGAAAAATTGGAAAAATAATGTGAACTTCAATGTGAGGTAGCACCACATTATGAAAAGAATGAACGAATGAATGAATTATTTGAGTGAAAAGGACTGAATTGTGAAAAGGTGCTGCCTCTTACTCAAATAAGATGAAAAGTGGTTATTCAGGTGAAATAAGGAAGGCTCTTGTTTCGAAAGTGGAAATGATGTTTAAGGAGAGATAAGGTGAGGGTAATTCAAGAATAAATGGAGCATGTAATAAGATTCACAAAAGGGCATTAGGGAGGTTCTAGTCACTAGAACATAAAAGTCATCCTATATTTACCCCTAATCTACATCATGACCTTCAAGTCCTAATTGATTTTGAGTGTAGCAACTCTACATTAGTGGAGAGTTACACAAAGGGCAAGGCTATGGGTCAAGTTATGTGCATGAGAATTTTTTTGTGAGAGGAGTGTATTTATTTCATTCTATAATCCCTTGAGTCTAAATTGATTGATAAGTAATTGGGCTCTCTCTTGTTGTGAGTAGTATCACCTCCTTGGGGGACATGCTTGCACGTGTCAAATGATATGATTGAGACAAAATTGTGATAAGCTAAAAGGCAAACTTTGAATGTGAATTTTTAATGACTTGAGATGCTCTATAAGCTTGTTGTGACCATCAAGGCCCCTTGTTTTGAATGAAGAAATCAAATGTGAATCATGCCAAATTGATTAGGGTTATCTCTTGGAGCATTTGCATAAAGTGTTGAGTCTCCTTTTTTCTTTTGTGTTGGGGAGCGATCTTTGGGTTGTCTAGGTCGTAGTGGTCCCTGGTGCATAATCTCATATGACATGCTTATTCCTAAATTTCATATGTAAAGAATTGCATTACTTGAGGACAAGCAACGGTTCAAGTTTTGGGATTTGATGAATTGGTAATGTACTAACTCATTAGGCTTTTAAATATGAGATTTTGCTTGGTTTTCAAGTCATTTGACAGGATTTTATGGTCTTTCTCTTTTGTTTTTTACAGGTATTTAATTTAATGAGAGAAAGATAGAACTTGGGCAAAAGCACAAAATTAAAGAAGAGGACTGAAGCTTGACCGGATGGGACCGGCGCTCCACCGGATGGAGCTAGCGAAAGGCCGGCTAAAACGTAGGAGCTTACTGGCCAAAGTGGAAGGTGCACCGATGGAATGCGGGTCAGCACCTGCGAACCACCAGTTGGACCCAGGTTCAGAGCCCACATAGCTGTGACGCAACGGTGTTCTGCAAATGAAAATCCACAGAATACCGATTACTCTCAAGTGACACAGCCTGCAGAAAGGGAAAAATCATCCAACATTGGAATTTAAGAGCATTTTTGACCTATTTATGTACATTCTTTAGAAATTACCAAACATTCCTCCAGATTTGTAGAAAGGAGAGAATAGAAAGTTAGAGATAGAATATTGAGTAGCTTTTTCTTCTTCTTCTTCAAGTTAACAAACCTCCATTGAAGACACTTGTGAGCTTAAATTTAACACTTGATGATGAATGCTATTACTTTAATTGTGTATATAATTTCGTATTTATCATAAATGAGTAGCTAAATCTCTTTGCTAGGGGTGTGTGCTGAATTTGGGTTAAATTGGATTGGGTATTGTTAGATCAATTTTAGAGTTACTCATTTAATATAAATCTATTGTTTTGTCCCAACTTAATTAAATTACTCATAGTTGCAAATGTGGGTTATGTTCACTTACTCTATTTTTGCTTGAAAAAGGGAATTGAGTATGGATGAGAAAGCAATGTGTTACGCCCCACCTTGGGAGGCATAACTGGCACCTGATGCTACACTGGACTCTGAGCTGACTTAGTTGGGCATATACACTTCTGGTGCATTCCAGCATCACATATCAAGAAAACAAAGAGCTATATTTTGGTTTGAAACATAGCTTTAGGTCGACCATCCGCTACATAAACCTGTGCAAAAAAAACTAACCCAATAGTTGCAATAATATATTATCCTAAGCGGGCAGACAAGATCCACCATGTTGTTAACAAATAACATAACTAGGCCCCATGCGGCCAACACGTATATCACGACACATATAGGCCCCACATGGACATAACACACAGCTAACTATGGACTATGGTCTTAGCCTCTAGAGTGAGATATTAGTCAGGACAAGGCCCTAGCCTACCCAAAAACTATACAACAAAAGATAGGCAAACCTCTGATATCTGGAAACTTCGGAGGAAAGGAACTGGCCAATCTGCTAACTCTGAACAACTACTAAAGAGGTCTCGAAACCTGTATGTCCGAACCTGTAGGAAAGAATGCAGCACTCTACGTGTGGGCGTCAGTATAATATGTACCGAATATATAAGGCAGAAAAAGGATAACTGAATGAAAGTTGATAAGGAACTGAAAGTAATCAATAATAAGGGCCAAAAGTTAACCTGAATGATTTCATGATCATAAATTATATCTAGCAAGAAAATATACACACAAGAACCTAACCTGGCCCCCATAAGCCTGGAAGGTACAAGAAGCATAGAAATAACCTACCTGGGCCCCCATAAGCCCGACAAGTGCAAGAAATTGATATACTTCTCATATCCTTTTCATAGTAGACTCGTAGACAAACTATAACTAAGGTATAACCAATCTCTGGAACTGTGATCGAGCCTTTTAAGCTCCTATGACTACGTCTGAGCCATTTGGGCTCCATTAACTATATCTGAGTCTTTTGGGCTCCTGTAATTGTACCCTGAGCATACAAGGCTCTATTGAGGGTTAGTGATGCCAACTCAGGCATAAGGGAAGCTAGTTAGGGCACCATACTTCAAAGGGCTCTGAGGACCTCAATATAGTCGCCCGCAACTTCGTATTGCTCTGTAAGCATAATATATCCCCATAGGCACTTTATCATTATATCTCACTCCTTGATCATCCTGTATAGCATCTGACAAGATGAACTTATATACTACACGTCGCTCAGAAAACATACATAACCCCTCAAGCCTAACACCACCACTACTCACCCATAAAACATTCTATGTAGCAGCCACCAGGCACATTCCATGTACCCACAGCTGACCAGATGGTCATGGCAGCTGTTATAAAATCAGTTAGCTTAGAAAAAAAAGGATAAGGTCTGAGGTGACCTAGGCAATAATCTGAAAGTCATACTAGTACAATGGTAGTTCATAATTGAACATCAAGGTCGTAGGTGACCATCTATATGGTTCCCACCTAGAACAACTATAGGGCTGCTACTAACTAGATATGATCCTAAGTAGTCAGCCACAATATCCTACAGGCAGCCAGTTCAATTATTGTCCTGATGGTGATGCTGTGATACTAAGGTTCTAGTCCTCTGGGCATCAATCTGGTATGTCCAGATAGCATATAGCTCCTATGAGCAATCTGTAGCCCCATAGGCAGGTATATCTAGACTTTAGCCCTTCTACGCGACCTGTACGTGGGCATCTGTATGAGTACCCAAAGGCATCGGCCCAATGTATAACTTCTGATAAGGTCCCTACTTATGGTATCACATAGTCTATCAAACTTTGAACAACTAGGGTGGTTTCCTGAGCAACCTATACGACAAAATGGTAAGTTGACTGAAACTATATGGTCACTAACAATAGGCCAATCACCTAGTAGGCTATCACTCAGTTCATTAGGCCATCTCCGTACCACTAACTCATAGGTAAGACTATATTATCAAGATTATAGCCCTGTAGGCGTCAAGGTACACCAGCTACCTATAGAAAGCTTTTCTTTCTATATAGGCATCAAGCAGAAAGTTATATCGCCCCACTGCGCCCTATGCTTCCAAACCTAAAAAAGTATGCTCAACAACTAAGTACAAGCCTCTAAGGCCTTGGTACGACAACAAGACATCAGTAATCCCTCTAGATGGTAAATAAGTGAACAAGGAAATCTCTATGACGCTCCTAGCGATAGTCAAACTGAATATACTCTTTTCCAACAAGGGATACAATGTTACAACTTCAATTTATCTTTTAGCAGCTAACCACAACATATATAATCATAAGCTACTATAGAGGTACAAGTCATATTAACTATACAATGAGAATACTTGCTGAAAGAGATTAGCCTTAACATATCACAGTAGCCAAATTCTGCTAAATCAATCATGCTTCAATCAAGAACTCACAATCCCTCTGTATTCTAGCTTTTACATCCAGAGAGTAGGGCCTTTATAGTTCAGGAATTAGGCCAACAGCCCTAACTCATAAAACATAACAACAACCTGTCAAACCGAATCCAATTCGGCGAAACCTTGCGAATTATTATAAATTAGAAAGGTAGAAATACTTACTTAACACTTATAGACACATTAGACTTAAATAGGAATGATTTCTACGTCTTCTACTCCGTAGGGCTTCCGCAATCTGAGCCGGTTTCAAAGATTCAACTCCGTAGACATGTTCTTCCTAGGCCCAAGAATCATTACCAAAGAAGAATTTGCAATCAAACGTGATTTGATAGCATAATTTGACGTCAATTTGATGAAATCCTCATGAGAAAATTGCATAGGCCGAGGGTCCTCTTTTGGGATTGTTTTAAATGAAATAAGCTTACACACTTTAAATATATATATAGAGGCTGTGGGGGAGGTCCGTTGTGCACCTCCAATCGCGATGAGGTACGGGCGCGACATGCTGCTCCGTGCGCCAGAGGGAGGTCCGCAGTGCGGCCTACCCCTGGCCTCATTCCACTCGCTCGCTCTTCGACACGCCTACTCGTTCCACCTCCGAGCCTCCTCCAGCATGTGCTGTGCTCCAAGAACTCCCGACAGACACACACACACATAGGTTAAATGAAAATAACTTACAGGGGGTAACATCATTCCACCCTTAGGTACATTCAGCCTCGAATGTTTTTAACCTCAAGAGGCTTCAATTCATAAGCTTTACTTGAATATTTCGGTAGAGTCTCCCCTGTAAAATAGGCTGTCTGAAAACTTGAAACACAGAATAGTCCAACACAAGCACCTCAAAAGACGCTACAACAACTGAATAACATAATTCTACAACATATATGTAAGCAACTGATAATAATAAAAGCAAAGCAACTATACAACACCTGAGAACTATCTCGCCTTAATGGGAACTGTCTGAGTCTATGTGTTGTCATCATGGGGACTGGAACAAAATGAGGATATCTAGACCTCATATCATCCTCATCTTCCTAGGTCATCTATTCTACATTTCTAATTCTCCATAAGACTCTAACAGAGGCTACATCTTGGGTCCTCAATTTGCAGACATGTCGATCTGGTATAGCTATTGGAGTATCCTCATAGGACAGCTCTTCTGTAACCTGAACATCTGCGATTGGGAAAACCTGAAGGGTCTCCTACGTGCTATCATAACATCAATACATGAAAGGCTGGTCAATCATCGACACAAAACTCTAAGTCTCTATACCATTGGAATAGAACTTCTGATGACTTGGAGCTGTCAATAAATTCTTTCTAACGAGCTTAACTTTTTATTTTGTCTGATATATCATGTCGGGTCCTAAAAACACTTACTTTCCTATTTTAACCCATACCAGGGGGAACTAGCGTCCCTACTCATACAAAACCCCATAATGTGCCGACTTGACGGTAGAATGGTGACTGTTATTATATGCAAGCACAATAAGAGGTAGGTGATCATCTCAACTTCCTTGAAGTCTCGCGCACATGTCCGTAACATATCTTCGAGCGTCTGAAATATGCACTCAGCATGGCCATCTGTCTGGGGATGGGAAGCTGTACTCAAGTTAATTTGCATCCCCAATCCTTTCTAATATAACTTCTATTACACCCCAAATTTTTTATGATAATTATTTGATGGTTATAGGTCATATTAAGGGAATTATGGGTTTTATATTGTCCGTAGGTGAAGAGAGAAATATGTGCAAAGGGAAAAGCGAAGAGTATGTGAAGTTTGTAAATAAGGGTCAACTTTAAATGGACATATCTTAGAACATATAATGATTTAGAAGTCCCATAACCTATCTAATGA
This sequence comes from Datura wrightii, assembly GCA_035772735.1. Classification (NCBI taxonomy): domain Eukaryota; kingdom Viridiplantae; phylum Streptophyta; class Magnoliopsida; order Solanales; family Solanaceae; genus Datura; species Datura wrightii. The sequence goes on along the minus strand of JASDFA010000007.1, from coordinate 57,859,340 downwards.
AAGGTATTCGAGTGTAGTTTACAATGAAAAAACCGCTCATCAATTGGAGTTCGAAATAAAAAGTTATGCTCATTTAAAGATAGCACTGTTAGCTTGGAAAGAGCCTAGGTGCGCAGGCGCCGAGACAGACGGGCAACAGGCGCGCGTGCACTCGGGCACCACCCAGCCCGCCTATATGAAGTAAAATTGAGCTAGAAAGATCATTTCTACTTTGTTTTAGTTGATTTTTTTTTAGAATTCGGAGAATTCAAAACCCTATCATATGGTGAAAAGATATCCCAGGTAAGAAACTTCACTCTTGTCTCTTTTAGACTTTGGGGGAAACAACCTTGGAAGAAAGTCATGGTTTGTTATTGTCTTGTTGTTGATTGTGGTGTTGCTTCATTTCTATCTATTTGTAGGCAGGATAAAAAGTAGAAGTCTACACCTACTTTAGCTAATAACATCTCCAATAAAGGGTAAGTATTTCCCTTTTTGATTTCCTTGAGTTTATGAGGTTATAATTTGGAGAATGTTGTAATATTGTGTTATTGTTTCTTTGTGTGTTCTTGGGGCATGTTGCTGCCCAATTTTTCCAGAACTTTGGTAAAGTGAAGTTTCTGCTTCTTGTGTTTGTAAATTGGACTTGAAAGGAGACTTCAGGAGTAAGCTTGAAAGGAAGATTTTCGGCAAAATAAGAGTCGGCGTGCCAAGGTATGTAAAGGCATCCCTTTCCTTATTTTTCAAGCATGAAACTAAGTCATCGAAAGGATCAATATTCCCATGTTTTTAAAATCATATTGAGAAAATGTATGATCCTATCCAAAGGGTTGGAAATACTTGTGTCAAACCCCACCCTGGGAGGCATGAATGGCACCTAGTGCCACACTGGAATCTGACTGACCTTGCTAGGATTATGCACATCTGGTGCAAGCCTATAACTCAAAAAAAGAAACGAATGAGCTATATCTCGGCTACAAATGCAGCCTCCAACCGAAAAGGCCTTATAGCAACCTGTAAAAGAAAACAGCTAACCCGTAACAGACCATAACAAGGAATCCTATGCGGGCCGGCAAGGCCGCCATGATATCTAGTTATAACTGAAATGAAAACTAGGCTCTATGCTAGGCCGCACACGGCCAACACATAAAAAGATATATATATGGGCCCCACGCAGCCAACAACACCCAACTAACTAATAATTATAGTTTGCAAGCCTCTAAGAATACAAATAGTGGTCGGGACAGGGCCCCGACCTACCCAAACGCTATATAAATGGATGACTACAATTTATACAACCTGGAAACTCCTAATAAAAGGAGCTGGCCAAACTGCTGACTCTGAACAGCTGTTACTGATGATCCTGAATTTTGTCTGTCTAAACCTGCAGGCAAGTAATGCAGTTCCCCATAATTGGGCGTCAGTACAATATGTACCGAATATGTAAGGCGGTAAATAAGCTGAATGAAAGCTGTAAAAAACTGAAAGTAAATAAAAGGAAGGGGCAAAAGGTAACCTGGAAGCTTGCTATCCATAACCTGCATCTAATGTGACACTACACGTATATAAGCTAGAATTGTACAATCATATATTCGTAATCTATATCTAGCATACAAAATGCAAACAAGAGCCTAACCTGGCACCCATAAGCCTGGAAGGTAGAACCAGCACAGAATAACCCACTCGGGGCCCCCACAACCCCTGGCGAGTACAATTCAATCTATATACCACTAACCAGGTTTCTATGACTCTACTGGTGCTATAGCCAACCTACCAGTCCCTGGGGTATGCAATTGAGCCTACTCGACCCCTAATCTATAGTTGTGTCTGAGTCTGGTGGACTCCTGATATCTAATATCTACACCTCGGGCTCAAGGCTCGACAGGGGGTATGGTGTAGTGCCAATCGGCATAAAATAGTCCAGCCATGGAATGGACTATATGAGTACCTGGGACCCCATCTTCATCCCTTTCAGATGGCATGCCGCTCTCTGGAGCGATGTCATCTCTCCCCTGGCGGGTGTCGAAACAACTGGTAACCCTGTGGTGGTCATGGAAGGATCCTAATTAAGGGCAACCCCAACCAAGGTGTTGTACTAAAATCTTAGTCTAGCTACCCAGTGGGCGTAACTAGCCTAGTGGGCCTAACTCTACAGCTGCTCGCCCCCTAGGATTGTCTGTCAGGTTGCTAGCAGGCACACCATGCACTTGTATCTGATAAGAGGATCCTAATAGTGATCGTGATCTCTAATGGTCTAGACTGGATAGGGAGAGATCTGAAATGGCCTAACAATACTATGAATGTCCTACTCGGACAACTATAACTCAAAAAAAATGTGGGGTTGCGGATGACTAGTTACTCAGCCCCTCTGCTTGGAATTGTTGTAGAGTTGTTACTAACTAAACATTCTTTTGGGCGGTCGACCCCTAATCCTCAACAGGCAGCTTACTAACATTCTTAGCCTGAGGGTAGTGTTGTACTAACACGGTTCTGGTCCTTTAGACCATATCTTGGTCTGATCCAATGTTATATGACTTTTCTAGGAAATTACTAACCTTAAAGACAAGTCTACATAGACTTAGCCGCTGACGACAATCTATACCTAAGTATCTTTTAAGGACAAGCTGGGGAGCTGTCCCTGTCTCTATCTGCTAATAAGGTCCTCTTCCTTAGGGTACCCACGGGTCTATTTGGTCTAGATGACTGGACCAGTCTCCTGGGTAATCTGTAAGATGAATGCTAAGTCAACTAGGGCTAACAATTACTGGTAGTAGCTAACTATAATGCAGACTGTCACTCAGTTCAGTAGACAACCCTAGTGCCACTGACTCTAAAATATGGTCATCCTATCTACATTTTTGGCCTTGGGGCGTAAGGATACGCCAATGGCCTCTAGGCGTGCTTTCCTGACAATACAGGCGCCAAGCTGGTAGTTAAACCGTTGAGTTGCGCCTATGCTGTTTAACTTACTAGCTCAGGCCCGACAACTAGTCACGAGCTTCTAAGGTCTCGGCCTGGCAATAAAACATACAATCCTAATAATACAATGAACTGGAGAATGGAAGAGTTTCTATGATGCTTCTAGCGCGTACCACACTTAATATGCTCCTTCTCGACGAGGGATACTGCGGTATAATATATATACATTTTCTAGCAGCTAACTAGAACTTATATAACTGTAATCTACTAATAGCAGCTAATAACAACGCATCTAGTCCTTATACACCAGCAGCAGCTAATTACAATAAGTCTGTTCACAATCTATTGGTAACGACTGTCTGCAGCATATGGGACCATTATTTCTATTCAAAAACATAAGTCGTAACACTGTACAATGGGAATAACTTGCCGAGGATTAAGCCTTACATTCCTCGATTGTTGTTTCATGAATAACTGACGAGGTTCAACTTGTATTTGTCAGCTCCTTTCTACTGTAACTGTTATACTGGGAGAAAGAGATGAATTTCAATAACAAATTCGGCTTAAAATGATAACTTTTGATACTAATACCAATAATACTTCAACTTCGTAAAATTCGGCCAAAAACCTATAATTTCCCAAGAATTTAGAAGGGATAAATGCGTACTTGAAAACTTGTGATCATATAGGAATCAATTTGAAGCAATTCTGACAACTTCTGCTCGGCGGAGTTCCAATTTTCCTGGTGAATTTTGAGAAAATAACTCCGTAGTAATGCTCCCTGCGGCCTTAGACTTCGATACCTAATGTTAATTTGAGTTTGGACCGTGTTTAATAGCGTAATTGAGAAAATTAATTGAAATCTTCATTCACTACTTTCTCTGGCTGAGGAAAACTATTGAGAATGAATTAAAATTGAGTTAAGGGACTATTTATATATATTAGGGCGGTTGCAGGGGTGTGCCTCGAGTTTCCCAATGCGCCACAAGGCCTGGCGTGCCGTGCTAGCCAGTGCACTGCTGGCTGGTGCATCGTGCTAGCCCTGTGTGTGCTGGTCCTGTCATACCCCACTTCTGAGGCTTTTCCCCCCACAGAAAAAGCTCTTCTTACTCACTACAACACATACGTACGCCTACTAAACGTCAGCATTTAATAGGGTGTAAATCCTCCCCCCCCCCCATTAGGAATATTCGTCCTCGAATGTAATCTTTAGGCTTAAAAAAGGATCAAGTCCTTTTATCTGTTGCTAGAGAAATTTTTACAGAGTCTCCCCTATAATATGGACTATCTGAAGAACCTTAATTGTATAATATGGATCAATCCGGGAACATATGAGGATATTTGGATCTCATGTCATCCTTAGCTTCCCAGGTCATCTCTTCTTTATTGTTATTCTTTACAGTACTTTAACTGAGGCTACATCTTTAAATTCTTAATCTTCGAACTTGCTAATCAAGTATGTCAACTAGAACCTCTTTATAGGTTATTTCTTTAATAACTTGAACGTCCTCAACGGGGCATAACTTGGGATGGGTCTCTTATATGTGTACGACAACGTTGACATGCACAAGACTGAATGGACCAATGAACCTAAAGCTAAGCTTGCCTTTTCTCTAATTCTCATAGTGCCCTTCATCAGCAAAGCTTTTAGGAATACTCAGCCACTGCTTTAATCCTTAAATGTCAACGATGTACGTTAGGGTAAGATTTTCGATGATCCTGGGCTATTAGGACCCATTTCTTGTTAAGTTTAACTTTTTCCGTCTGCCTATTATAGTGTGGCCTGGTTCAATACTTTTGATTTATCTTCTTTGGGTCATCATATAGAGGGCCTACATCTCCGCCCGCAATAGATCTCTATCATTCGAACCGAGTGCTCGACTTAGCTATTTGTTTAGAGACGAGGAGTCGTACTCAAATTAACATGCATCCCAACTTGTTTTAAAAGCCTTCCTAAAACATAGCTATACATTGTGCCTTTCTGTCAGAATTTGCTAAATACTTGGGCTTGACGCAACCAAACTACTCTTTAAGCATTTAATTCGGCATAACCTTTAGTTGAAATATAACTTACTTAGCAAAATATGAATTGACCTTGTTAGCCTTTCTACACTGACTCAAGCGAGGTGAATTTACATCTGGTACAAGGTAACCTTCAACTATGATTAAATTGACTATTCTCCATTCCTTTTGCAGGCACGACCATCTCCTGGATTGGCCTACTCAATTTCTGTTGTCCAGTCTTCCTTGGTTGGTCATTGATGCTCTGCGTTATAACTCAATAATTTCTTCCTTCTCTCATGCCATCACTAGGTCTTTCTTATAGCTTGATACATTTTCATTAAACTTTGGGTGAAGGGAATAACAGACATGATATACCTTTGCTAGAATTTGCTGATGAAGTTCAGCCACCTCTGGGACACAAAGGCAGCCTCTGGGTTTTATGACTTAGCCCTTATTATCTTAAAGGCCAATAACTTCCTACTAGTCTTTGTCTCTAGATTGTACTAAATTAGAGTCTCCATGTTGTCGCTCCTCTACCTCCACAGTGGTGATGATATTGCAGTATTGGCTCATTAATGCTCATTTCTCGACATTAAGGAGTGGCTACGCTTTGTTAATTTACTCTTAGCCTGGGGTAATTTTATTTCCCTCCAGAGTTAGATACTTGCGCCTTTCCCTTTACTTCCATGGGCTGAGTGCAAGAGTTCATTTCCTCTGCCTCATATTGTCAAAGACATTATTGACCAAGTCTGTTGACTTGTATCGTTCTGACCCGTACTCGGGCCAAATTCGCTCATATGATCTTTTGCCCCTTGACATAACCAACTAGGTCCATAGCCATTATTCTACAAGTACATCCTACTATCATTAACACACTGCGGCAGAATTGGCCTAATTATGACTTGAGCTTTACTGTTGCTAGGGGTTTATAACTTGTAGACCCTCACACGTACTTTGAGTGTTACTGGTAGTCTTACCTGCTCTCCTGATTTACTACCGTGGAGACCTAGTTTTACTTAAACGCTAGGGGTCTCCACCACTTCCTAGCACTTTTCGGAGTCAACAAATCCAACCTTCCTTTGCCATTTACTCTGGGAAACATCATCTCAATTCTACACTCTTTGTTATACTGAAAATAAAACTGTGAGGCGGGAATAGCCATTTCTTTCTATAATGGGACTAAGGTATAGAACTATACAACATTCGAAGGGTTGGAGGTAAGAATCCTGCAATTCCCTCTCCTTTTTATACCCTTCAGGTAATATAATGTTAACTATCACCCTTGCTAGATCTTGTATAGCTAATAGATAAGTTGACTTGTATATATGCTATACTCCTAACCTCCTACTCTAAGGTTGTAAAAAGAATTAGGGATGGTGCTTGAATATCTACTACCTTATGAGATTCCTTGTTTCCTGGGAGGATGCTGGGGAGATTATAAGACACCCACTTCTATCCCTAGGCTAATTGTCCCCCTACCTGTAGTACTTTATTGGTACCTCCTCCTGCTGATGTAGTTATCTTGCAACTAGTTGGTGCCTGTCTTATATCGAATATTATTCTAGACATACATAACAATGAAAGCTTAGGGACTCAACCCTGTACAACTCGCTCTATGACTCGATCTCAGAAAAAAGAGGAGTAACCATACTATCATGCCTCGTAGCCTCCTGCTTATAGAATGTGGTGCACAACACATTTATAAGCAAGACTCTACTAGACACGGCTTGTAGACTCCCTAGGATACGAACTGCTCTGATACCAAGTTTGTCACACCCCACCTTGGGAGGCATGATTGGCACCTAGTGCCACACTGGAATCTGACTGACCTAGCTAGGCTTATGCACATCTGGTGCAAGCCTGCAACTCAACTCAAGAAAACAACGGGCTATATCTCAGTTGTAAACACAGCCTTCAACCGTCAAGGCCTTATAGCCACCTGTAAAAGAAAACAGCTAACTAGCAACAGACCATAACAGGGAATCCTATGTGGCCCCACAAGGCCTCCATGATATCTAGTTATAACTGAAATGAAAATCAGGTGCTATGCTAGGCCCCACATGGCCAACACGTAAAAAGAGACATATATGGGCCCCACATTGCCAACGACACCCAACTAACTAACAACTGTAGTCTACAAGCCTCTAAGAATACAAATAGTGGTCGGGACAGGGCCCCGGCCTACCCAAATGCTATACAAATGGAAGACTACACTTTCTACAACCTGGCAACTCCGAATGAAAGGAGCTAGCCAAACTACTGACTCTGAACAGCTGTTACATAGGATCCTAAATTTTTTCTATCTAAACATGCAGGCAAGTAATGCAGTGCCCCATAATTGGGCTTCAGTAAAATATGTACCGAATAGGTAAGGCAGTAAATAAGCTAAATGAAAGATGTAAAAAACTAAAAGTAAATAGAAGGAAGGGGCAGAAGGTAACCTGGAAGCTTCTTATCCATAACCTGCATCTAATGTAACACTACACGTAAATAAGCTAGGATTGTACAATCATATATTCATAAGTTATAGCTAGCAGACAAAATGCAAACAAGAACCTAACCTGGCCCCCATAAGCCTGGAAGGTACAACCAGCACAGAATAACCCACCCGGGCCCCTATAAGCCCTGGTGAGTACACTTCAATCTATATACCCTTAACTAGGTTTCTATGACTCTACTGGTGTTATACCCAACCTACAAGTCCCTTGGGTCTGCAACTGAGCCCACTCGGCCCCTAATCTATAGTTGTGTATGAGTCTAGTGGACTCCTGATATTTGATATCTACACCCCGAGCACCAGGCTCAACAGGGGGTGTGGTGTAGTGCCGATCGACATAATAAGAGTCCAGCCATGGAATGGACTGTATGAGGACCCGGGACCCCATCTTCGTCCCTCGCAGACAACATGCCGCTCTCTGGAGAAATGTCATCTCGCCCATGGCGGGCGTCGACACACCTAGTAACCCTGGGGTGGTCATGGAAGGCTCCTAAGTAAGGGCAACCCCAACGAAGGTGTTATACTGAAATCTCAATCTAGCTACTCAGTAGGTGTAATTGGCCTTATGCACCTAACGCTACTGCTACTTGCCCCCTAGGATACTATGTAAGGCTGCAAACAGGCACACCGTGCACCTGTATCTGATCAGAGGATCCTGGTAGAGATCATGATCTCTAATGGTCTAGACTGGATAGGGCAAGATCTGAAATTGCCTAACAACACTCTGAATTTCCGACTCCAACAACTATAACTTATAAACAACTGTTGGGTCATGGATGACTAGTTACGCCCCTCTGCTTGGAATTGTTATAAGGTTGTTACTAACGAACATGCTTTTTGGCGATCGACCCCTAATCCTCCACAGGCAGCTTAATAACATTCTTAGCTTGAGGGTAGTGCTGTACTAACACGGTGCTGGTCCTTTAGACCCTATCTTGGTCTGGTCCAATCATATATGACTTTTCTAGGCAATTACTAACCTTAATGACAAGTCTACATAGACTTAGCCGCTCACGACAATCTGTACCTAAGTATCTTCTAAGAATAGGCTGGGGTGCTGGCCTTGTCTCTATCTGCTAATAAAGTCCCCTTCCTTAGGTTACCCACGGGTCTATTTGGTCTGGACAACTAGACTAGTTTACTGGGTGATCTGTAGGATGAATGCTAAGTTAATTGGGACTGACAATTACTAGTAGTAGCTAACTAGAGGGCAGGCTGTCACTCAGTTCACTAGACAACCCTAATGCCGCTGACTCTAAACTATGGTCATCCTATCTAAATTACTGGCCCTGGGACGTAAGGATACGCCAAGGGCCTCTAGGTGTGCTTTCCTAACAATACAGGCACCAAACTGGTAGTTAAACTGCCTAGCTGTGCCTATGTTGTTTAACTTACTAGCTCAGGACCGACAATTATTCACGAGCTTCTAAGGTCTAGGCCTGGCAATAAAACATACAATCCTACTAATACAATGAACTGGAGAATGGAAGAGTTTCTATAATGCTTCTAGCGCCTATCGCACTTAATATGCTCCTTCTCGACGAGGGATACTGCGGTATAATATATATACATTTTCTAGCAGCTAACCAGAACTAATATAACTGTAATCCACTAATAGAAGCTAATTACAGCGTATCTAGTCTTTATATACCAGCAATAACTAATTATAATAAGTCTATTCACAGTTTATTGGTAACGACTATATGCAGCATATGGGACCACTATTTCTATTCGAAAACATAAGTCGTAACACTGTACAATGGGAATAACTTGCCGAGGATTAAGCCTTACATACCTCAACTGTTGTTTCCTGAATAACCGACGAGGTTCAACTTGTATTCGTCAGCTTCTTTCAGCTGTAACCATTATACTAGGAGAAAGAGACAAATTTCAATACCAAATTCAACTTAAAATGATAACTTTTGATACTAATAACAATAATACTTCAACTTCGTAAAATACGGCTGAAAACCTATTATTTCCCAAGAGCTTAGAAGGGATAAATGCCTACTTGAAGCCTGTGATCGTATAGGAATCAATTTGAAGCAATTCTGGCAACTTCTCCTCAGCAAAGTGCCAATTTTCTGGGTGAATTTTGAGAAAATAACTCCGTAGTAATGCTCCTTGTGACCTTAGATTTCGATACCTAAAGTTAATTTGAGTTTGGACCATGTTTGATTGCGTAATCGGATGAAAATTAATTGAAATCTTCGTTGACTACTCTCTCTGTCCGAGGAAAACTATTGAGAATGAATTAAAATTGAGATAAGGGACTATTTATATATATTACGGCAGTTCCAAGGGTGTGCCTCGCGATGCCCAATGAGTCACAAGGACTGGAGCGCCGCGCTGGCCCTGTGCGCACTGGTCCTATCCAACCCCACTTCTGAGGCTTTCCCCCCACACAACAAGCTCTTCTTACTCACAACAACATATAAGTATGCCTACTAAACATCAACATTTAATGGGTGTAACAACTTGGCATAAAGCTTGAATCGTTAAGAATTGTTGAAGCGAATAAATGTGAAGCGAAAGGTGTAATTTTAATATGATTGTTTTCATAGTTGTAAATCGAGTCTGAAGTCCCCTTAACGTGGGCACAATGAGTTGGTCCTTTGCAGTGTACTGTATATGTGATGTTTAATATATGTTAAGATCTGGTCACTTAGTGAAATTGGTAAGAAATTCTAAGACGACAACATGTAATCGAACTTAAGCTAAGAAGATGATGCTAAGCCGATTGAGGGTAAACGAGCTTATTGAAATGATATTTTAATAATATGGTTATTCCCTCCTATATGTTTATGTTTGAAAGTTCTTAAGGTAAAAAGGAGATTTTATGTTTTCCCTCCTTAAAGCTAAGAAAGCAGCACGTACCAAATAAGCTAAGTCGATAGATGTTAACGGGGAAAGCGTGGCTAAGTTGTTAATCTTTTTGTGACATTATAAAAATGGAATATGAGAGTAAATGTTAGCCCTTTTAAGGTAATATTTAGTAATATGCACTTTGCTCGTAGTTTCTTTCTAGAATCTTTGAACAACGTTAAAATATAAGCAAGACGAGGTTTAACAGATAAAGTTGTCAATTAGGTAAAGAGGTAAGTGCGTATAACAATTGATGGAATAGTGAACATGAGGGTAATGACTTGAGTGTAGAGTGAATAATGTTTGGAAAAGAAGTTAAGATGAATACGGAAAGTAGAGCTAAATGTCGTTAAATTAGACGATACGGGTTACAATTGTGAACGAGCTAGGAAAACAGCTAGGAAGATTAACCATGTTCTAAAGATGTTTAGTAATAAAGTTATAAATTAAGTTGTTTATGTACAGTATGTTTTATGTTGATGAATAGCTAGTAAACTGTTAACCTTCTATGAAAAAATTAGAGTTGAACATCCATATAATAGTAACTTATGTTGGGAAGCTCTTTGCTATACCCCTAAATGATTATGTTAATTTATGTATTCTAAGTGTTGAAATTATCTACCATGTCTAAAAAGGGTATTCCTAAGATCTTCTAAGTCACTTATAATAATGTAAGCTTTCTTAAGATCCTCAATTAATTGCAAAAGTTATGTAATTTAATCCAACATCGTCCGAATTGCGGCTATATATCTTTATTTGCCTATAAGGCATCACTTAGAGAGTTGCTCCTCAGATAATTACAAAAGTTATGTAACTCAATCCAGCATTGTTCAAATTACGGCTATATACCCTTAATTTATGTCCTCACGTCCCTAATTTATGTTGAAATGTGCTAGCTAATCTAAGAAGCTTTCAAGAGATCATATTTCGAGAAATCATGCTAATGTCTCGGTCAAGTATTTGAAGTTTCGTACAAGTCTAAGAACTCAAGTCTTTATATGTCTTTCCAGTAAGAAGTCTTAATATATATGATTTTCATGTTATAACACACAGTTGAATTCTTTCAGTTATATTAAAGTCATGCATCTGTATGTTTTTCTCTTGTTGGAGTTATCATTTGAATTTCCTAAATTCAGAGGAGAGATTCTCCCATGTAACAATGTCCCTAATGTCTAAGTAAGTATTAGCACAGGCTATGATAATGAGTTAAACTCAGAAATTTGAATACCAGGAAGTCTCCTGGAGGTCAGCCTATAAACTAAATATGAGTTATACGTTATATAGAAGTCTCATACGTTGTGTGTCTGTAGTTCAGCTCTTAGCTCTATGTATATGTTAAGCGTTATGACAAATAACTCCAAGTTCCTAGTTATAATGTCCATGTTTTCCTACAAATAAATAAAATGAACTAACAAGTATATGTGCTCATCTACGTGATATGTTTGCAATGAAATTCCAATGTATAGTTGCCAATACAGGTAAAGGAACCACATAGTGGGCAATATGTGCAGTTCCCAGATGTTAAAGAATTGTATAGTAATGAGCTTTATGTGTTTATATCCAAGCAATATGTTAAATTGGTAGGATTATTTGTAGGACATTGTTTGTAGGCCTACAAAGTTCTTATGTTGTCTAAACCTCTTGACGGTCCATCAAGTAACTGAGTCGACATGTATATATATAATTTGACAGCTTTACGTGATATATATGCATAGTTTTTATCTTTACATGATATCTCTTCTCACTTGAATTAATGTGTTAGGAAAGAGGCCTATTCCGGCCACAGATTTAACATTTGTCATTTATATGTCATACGTGTTAAATTGATTCAATATAAGCCATATCGACTCCATTTATGATTATGACTGAGAATTATTTTTTTATTTTCCCCCGGTGTGACACACCGGCTAGAGATATTTTTATTTTACCCTGGTATGGCACATTGGCTGGAGATATTTTAATTTTATCCCAGTGTGGTACATAGGCTGGAGATATTTTTATTTTACCCCGGTATGGCACACCGGTTGGAGATATTTTTATTTTACTCTGATGTGGTATATCGGCTGGAGATATTTTATTTTACCCCAGTGTGGTATATCGGCTGGAGATATTTTATTTTACCCCAGTGTGGTACATCGGCTGGAGATATTTTTATTTTCCCCGATATGGTACAACAGCTTGACGAATTTTGTATATGGATTTATAGTTAGCTAGTCGCTGGCTTTTGCAGTTATAGTTTCTTTCATGTGCATTTCTTAATTGCATTTTCATCTCATTATAGAGTTATTATTAGGTTTCGAATTCTAGGTTGTTCCTATTCCTTATGCCTGGTTCAGTTATCTTGAGTTCACTTATGTTATAGTAAGTTGTTATCAATTACAGGTTGCAGAGTTCCAAGTTATATCTACCCTTTATATGTTTATGTGTTGAGTCAATTATTACAAGATTGTTATCTCATGTCTACAGTTTCAGCCTTACATATTAGTAAATTTCATTCGTACTGATGTCCCTTTGATTGGGGACCTGTGTTCGTGCCGTAGGTTCAGCTAGAGGTTAGGATTCCCAGTTGAGTGCATTTCGTGAGATCAACGGATGGTTGGTATGCTCCTTTCTTCCTGGAGCTAGGGCTTAGTTATTTATGTTTGAGTTTTGAGATGCAGTTATGGGTAGGTCAGAGTCCTGTTCCGACCATCAGTCAGTTTACTCTTTAGAGGCTTTCTGGACTTAGTGTGTATAGTGTTATTCAGTTTGTGTCCTCGTCGACTTATTGTTGCTTGGTTTAGCACACTAATTGCCTTGGTTTCATTTTGATTGTTTAACCCGTATTGTTGAAACTTTATGGGTCCAGTTTATACTTCAGTTGATTGTGACAGGTGGCCTGGATGGCCTAAGTGTTATAGTTACAGATGTCATGTTGCTGGCTTATCAATCAATCATGAATCGATTGCCAGTTGCGCCCTACCCTAGTTTTGGGGCATGATAGACTTGGTATCAGAGCGAAATCGTATCCTAGGGAGTCCACAAGCCGTGTTTAGTAGAGTCTTGCTTATGGGTATGTTGTGCACTATACTTATAATCAGGAGGCTACAGGGCATTTAGGAGTTGTTTCACTTTGTTCATTTATAGATCATGCTATAGAGCAAAGATGTAAGGGATTTTTAAGTCTAAATCATGCTTATGTTTTATAATTCACCAGGATTAAGGCAGATGGATACGAGATTTATCAACACTGATACTTGAAAGATCCTAGTCGCCCTCCTATCGATCTGAGAAATAGATTATATGCTCAAAGTGAGTTTTATTTTACTCCTTGTGTTATAGTTCCTCTGATTCTAGTCAGAGCTACCGTAGGAAGGGATTCAACCCCTCATGTTATCCCAGTTTCAGTAGTGTGAGGAGAAGGTAGAGTTGTTTATCCTCCAGCACCTTCGGCTATATCAAAGGGAGGAGATTTTGAGAAAGCGTTTCAAATGTTAACCCGAATAGTGACTTTTCAAAAATCAGTTGATTAAATTAATGGCAGGGTCTAGGGGAATACTTCTGAGAGCTTTAGTGCCTGTGGGTTTTGAGTCTAAATCCCCTATCCTTCACGAATCAGTACTTACTGATCTCGGGCAAAAATAGCATGCCTGAGTGATGCTTTATACCTTAATGTAGTCTTGTTTATGTAATTTATTTTATACATTTTCATGTAATTTTATATAAATGTTAATATATGTGCTAACCAACATGATTAGTCCTTGTTTTTTAGGTTTTAATGATTTGGAGGAACTAATTTATAAGTTGGTGAAGGAAAGGAAGAGAGTCGGAAGCAATCGGCGAAAGTCAGCAAGGAGTAGGCCATGGCAAGGCTGGCCGCGCCAGACAGTGTGCCACGCTATGCGTGTGCCGCGCCCAGCGCCGTGCCACGCCTAGGCATGGCAAGCGAGAAGATACGGCAGCAGGCAGTGCTCCAGCGTGCCAGCAACGTGCCACGGCATGCCATCCCCGTGCCAGAGGAGTGCCATTGCGCTGCCCAAGCAGCGTGACACGCTGCCAACGCGGCAAGAAGGCTGCCTAGGGTCGATTTTGGGTGATTTCCAGAAAGCCTTTGCGTTACCTCCGTGTCACGGAGGCAGTGCTCCATGATACACTCTGTGACACGGAGCCATCCCACGACAGGCTAAATTGCGCACGTTTCTCATTTATTATAAATAGGTCCCTTTGCTCCTAAAACCACTTGGTCACGATTTTATTCTGGAAAACTACCTAGGAGTGAAGGGAGAAGTGGGAGAACTCATCTAGGGTTTGGCAAATTCCCTTCTCATCTACCAAGTTCATGTAAGTATGTTAGTTTAGTATTAGTTAGTTGTAGTTTTACGAACATGAATGGCAAGAACCCTTCCTCTAGGGTTGAAGCCATGAATTATGATTGTGATTTTATGAAATTGTTTTGGAATTAAGTTATTGATTGTTGTTTTTGTCTTGCATTCTGGATTGTTGGTTGTTTTTATGATTGATCACCATGAAAGCATATATGTTAGCTTAGGTATTAGCTTGAGAAAGAATTACCAAGGTCAAGACATGAGAATGTAAGGAGCATGTTTGTATCTCACGATATAATTTCGTGTTAGGATAGAAATATACCTAACACCTTGCTTGGTTGATAAAACGGGGTTATATTAAAGACCAACTTAGGGTTATCACATCACCACTCGAAGAAGTAGTTGTGAGGCTAAGTTGAGTTAAATGGTTAGACGCACGAAAGTCCCTAATCGTTTCCCCGTAAACCACAACATAATTAATTGCCCGCGAACTAGAAATTAGCATCCTCACTCACAATGATGCATGTGAGGCTAGTTTGTCGTGTTTAGAGGCTTGAAAGACCATGAACATGCAATTCTAATTATGTGAAACAACAATCGATAGTTTCATCCTTAACCCATTGCAAATCGTAGTATCGCATGATTATCTGGTTTTAACTCTATGTTGCTCCTAGAGTAAATTCAGGATAATTCGTTGACCAAAATTAGACTTAATTAAATCTCCTTCGAAAACTTCTATAACCAACACTTGAGAAAGTTAAGATCACACTTGAAATGGATAGTTAGAGGAATGGGTCCAGTCCCTGTGGGTTCGACACTCTGGTTCTTAAAAAGAGCCATTATATTGCTTGCATGACCCATACACTTGCGGACGCGCGAATCGGGCACGTCAAGTTTTTGGAGCCGTTGCCGGGGACTCGGTGAAGTTTTGATAATTTATCTATTTTTGTGTGATTTTTAAATTTCCTTAAGTGTTGAGAAACTTGTTGTTAGTCTGTTTATTTGCAGGTGACAGGTTGTCCTGCCGAGCTGGCTAGAAATAGAGAGCTTGTGGAACCGTTGCTGGAACCTGAACGTCAAATCAATTTGTGAAGGAGAGTAGCTCTAGAAGCAATGGCAGTAAGACCAGTTCGCGAAGTGGCAATCCCACTAGCGACGAATGTGACCTCTAGCATCCGTAAACTGGAGCCTGGAGGGCACTTTGAGCTTAAACAGAACATGGTGCAGATGTTACATTATAGTGGTCAATTTACTGGGATGGCACATGAGGACCCGCAGCAGCACCTACAGAGCTTTTTAGAGATTAGTGACACGTTTGTCCCCACCAGCGTGTCCACAGATTATGTCCGACTGACCCTCTTCCCATTTTCACTATTGGGAGAGGCGAAAAAGTGGCTAAAGGCTGAGCCAATGAACTCCATAACTTCGTGGAATGACTTCAAATTGAGAAGAAGTTGGAGAAAGAGAGGAATAGAGTGGAGGTTGTTTCCTCTCAACAGTAAAAGAAAAGGAGATGGTTCTCGAACGAGAACCCAGGTATGAGGATGTCCTGAAAAGGATAGTCCACGTCGTGCCACGACGTAAAATAAGGCGCTGCTTGGGAGGCAACCCAAGGGTACCTCAGGTACAATTTGTAATTTTGATTTTTGTGCTGCTTTTGTTATTTTCATTTTGTTTGTGTTTATGGTGGAAAGTTAAGCACAGATGGCGTGAAGTCTGAGTACCGAGACGGTGGAAGCTAAAGAGCATGGAAAAGAAGAAGTGTGGGGTCGAACACCCACCTCTTAAAACATGAAAGGAAAGCATGCTTTTAGCTTGGCATAGAGGCTCAAGGAGTATTGCTCATCCTTTAAATGTTAATTTGATGCTATGAGGACATAGCATGATTTAAGTGTGGGGTGAGAAAAATTTCAAAATTTTTGTGCTTAACAAGTTTGTGGTGAATGTAATGCTTGAGAAATTTGAAAAATTTGAAATATTTTTGTGAATTAAGCATGACTTCATCACCCGTTGGTTTTTCTTTTCGGTTCTTTTCCGACGGGGGGTCTTTGAACTGAAGAATAAAGATTTTCTTTTTCTTTCCTTTGTCTGTATATAGTGTTTTTACTCATATTTAGGGACTGTTTCCAACGATGGATGGATGACGACCGTCTTGAGAAAAAATTACTCGGTAGGTGTTGGGTTTTTGAAACCATAACTAATTGGTGCTTGATGTTCTTCTTATGTGCTATACGTGATTGTAAGAGGCAAGTATGTTCAGTGTGAAGCATGCAAGTGTATAACTTTGTTTAAGACACTTAAGCTCTTGAATTTGACTCAATATGATTGAAGCTTAATTCTGAATTCTTGTGATTAGCTGAGTAAGAGTCTGTTGAATGTGTCTTGATTTGAGCATGTGCCATGAGTGTAAGGTTTTTGAGTATTCTGTGCTATTGTGGATTGTCTAGAACTTGCCTGGTGTGTTTATAAAACGAAATGAAGGATGTGAATTGTAAGAGATGATATAGGCATTTCTTTGAATGAACCAAATTTTTATCCCTCATTTTACCTACCTCGAAAAATGAATCCTAGTGAGCCCCATTGTGCCTTAAGCCTATTCTTTGACAGCTGCAACATAAGCTTAACCCTTTTTCTTTCATTAGCCTTGAACTTGATCCAGAACTCCTAAGCGCTTAAAGGAAAAATATGAAAGAGTAAACGAGTAAGAAGAAGGAAAAGAAAGGAAAAGAAGCAAGTTGTAGAAGTGGAGAAAAGGACAAAGGTGCACTTGTGTGAAAATGGTTGATTATTAGTAAGGAGTAAGCAAACAAATTAATGAAAAATTATTTATAGAGCTCCTTACTAATAAGCTAAAAGTGCTAAAAGAAAGGGGAACATAAGAGGAAAAAGAAAAATGAAAGGAGAAAAAGGTGAAGTAAGGGAAGGGAAGTTCGTAATGAAGGCGTGATGTATTAAAAGCGCTTAGGAAAGATAGTCACTATTACTGGCCATAATAGTACCTACCCGCACCTGAGTTACATTACAACCTAAAAAGTCCTACTTGATCTTACATTCATACATCCTTAAATTAGTGGAGTAAAACACGAAGGGCAAGCTTATGTGTCATTACATGATGCATGTGAATTCTTTGCGAGAGTGAGCGTAATTCTATTCATGTATCCACACATGTTGTGATATAAAAATTGTTTTTGCGTGTGAAAATGGGTAACTCTCTTTCCGTGAGGGCACATGTTGAATGAAGGATATAATTCAGGTCGGATTTCTTAATCAGTTGATTTGCATGAGTTTGCTAAGATTGAGAGTCGATTCTTGAGGTTAAGAAGTCTTAACATAGTTGTACTTCATTGCGATGATCAAGTCGTGCATGCTCTATTTTTAGCTTGTTATCTTACGTAATCATTATAGCCGTAGCTTGAATAATCTTGCCAAATGAGTTATGGGTGAGTCTCCATATGCATGAAATGTAAAAGGTTGTTCGAGGATGAACAAGACTTTAAGTGTGGGCTAGGTGATCTCGGGCGAATATAGCATGCCCGTGTGATGCTTTATACCTTAATGTAGTCTTGTTTATCTAATTTATTTTATAAATTTTCATGTAATTTTATATAAATGTGAATATATGTGCTAACCAACATGATTAGTCCTTGTTTTGTAGGTTTTAATGATTTGGAGGAACTAATTTATAAGTTGGTGAAGGAAAGGAAGAGAGTCGGAAGCTATCGGCGAAAGTCGGCAAGGAGTAGGCCATGGCAAGGCTAGCCGCGCCAGGAAGCGTGCCACGCTATGCATGTGCCGTGCCCAGTGCCGTGCCATGCCTAGGCATGGCAAGCGAGCAGATGCGGCAGCAAGCAGTGCTCCAGCGCGCCAGCAACGTGCCACGGCATGCCATCCCCGCGCCAGAGGAGTGCCATCGCGCTGCCCAAGCAGCGTGACACGCTGCCAATGCGGCAAGAAGGCTGCCTAGGGTCGATTTTGGGTGATTTCCAAAAAGCCTTCGCGTTACCTCCGTGTCACGGAGGCAGTGCTCCGCGATACACTCCGTGACACGGAGCCATCCCACGACAGGCTAAATTGCGCACGTTTCTCATTTATTATAAATAGGTCCCTTAGCTCCTAAAACCACTTGGTCATGATTTTATTTTGGAAAACTACCTAGGAGTGAAGGGAGAAGTGGGAGAACTCATCTAGGATTTGGCAAATTCCCTTCTCATCTACCAAATTCAGGTAAGTATGTTAGTTTAGTAGTAGGTAGTTGTAGTTTTACGAACATGAATGGAAAGAACCCTTCCTCTAGGGTTGAAGCCATGAAATATGATTGTGATTTTATGAAATTGTTTTGGAATTACGTTATTGATTGTTGTTTTCGTCTTGCATTCTGGATTGTTGGTTGTTTTTATGATTGATCACCATGAAATCATATATGTTAGCTTGGGTATTTGCTTTAGAAAGAATTACCTAGGTCAGGACATGAGAATGTAAGGAGCATGTTTGTATCTCACGATATAATTTCGTGTTAGGATAGAAATATACCTAACACCTTGCTTGGTTGATAAAACGGGGGTTATTAAAGACCAACTTAGGGTATCACATCACCACTAGAAGAAGTAGTTGTGAGGCTAAGTTGAGTTAAATGGTTAGACGCACGAAAGTCCCTAATCGTTTCCCCGTAAACCACAACATAATTAATTGCCCGCGAACTAGAAATTAGCATCCTCACTCACAATGATGTAGTGAGGCTAGTTTGTCGTGTTTAGAGGCTCGAAAGACCATGAACATGCAATTCTAATTATGTGAAACAACAATTGATAGTTTCATCCTTAACCCATTGCAAATCTTAGTATCGCATGATTATCTGGTTTTAACTCTATGTTGCTCCTAGAGTAAATTCAGGATATTTCGTTGACCAAAACTAGACTTAATTAAATCGCCTTCAAAAACTTCTATAACCAACACTTGAGAAAGTTAAGATCACACTTGAAATGGATAGTTAGAGGAATGGGTCCAGTCCTTGTGGGTTCGACATTCCAGTTCTTAAAAAGAGCCGCTATATTACTTGCACGGCCCGTACATTTGAAGACGCGCGAATCGGGCACGTCAAGTTTCTCAAAAACTTATTCGGGGTCGAATGGAAGACTACACGCAAGTGCACGTGGTCAAACAAGTAGTAAAGTGGCTTAAGCAAGCCAAGTATCGATCCCACAGGGACTGGGCGAGGGTAAGAATCTACTCAAGTGTCACTATACTTTAACTCTACAAATGCAGACAACAGTGTAAAGAAGAGTTTGATATTTTGGTTTCTAATTTTATGCTAAGCCTAAAATGAGTATATAATTTGAGTCTGAACTATGAATGTGAGCATGCTGAGGTTAAATGAACATGTAAAGAAATAAATTATCGATACAATTTTGGTTAATCTTTCCTCCGGTTGCTAGTCAAGAATTATTGCCAATGGATTAAAACTCTTGTATTTAATGCAACATAAGAATCGTGAACCGTCCACCTACATTTCTGTGATTAAACGAAATTCATATTCTAGCCATACAAAATCGATTCCTTAATTGACTAATATGACTTTCAGGTATATTTCTATCCTGAAGGTAAATCAATTCTCAATTTTCCCACCCTAAGAAAAGATCATATCCTATTAATTCACAACTTTCCAATTTCTTGCTCTCTCGAGTGAAACCGGACTTTTTAGATATACATTAACATTGGCCACACATTAATGCAGTAAGAACAAGAATCAATAGAACAACCATGGAAGAAAAGATAAAAAACCAAATTGATCAACAATTACATTTTAATACAATTGTTCTTAACCTCAGCAAGAAGGGAATTTAGCCACTCATTTGTGGATTAAACATCGTTAAATGAGTGTTAAGCATACAAGCAATTGAAATAAAGAAGAAGGAGATAGAGAAAAACCCTGAGATTTTCGTCCCCTCAGCTGCCTATAACCCACGTTCTTGCTCAACCCAGTCAGCCCCTTAAAAATGAACCTAAGTGTTCTATTTATACTAGTGGGAATTTTTCCCGGAATAACAAGCAACGTGTCACGGAGTGCATCGCGGCTCTGTGACACGCCACTGACGCGAACCCTTACTGGAAATTGATTGTCCAGGTATTAAGGCCCAATGTGGCACGGCGTGCAACGCGGGGCTAGGCCAACGTGCCACGGCCCCAACGCGCACCTCCACTGGAATTTGGCAAAAATTCCCTATCCAGGCAGAAGGCATCCGCGATGGCAGCGTGACACGTCTCCATCGCGGAGCCCCTTTAGTTTGTGCCTTCAAATGCGTTTTCCCTTGCTAACATTCGAGTCCAACCCCGATCTCTCCCAACACGCATTTTAGCTTCCCAAAATTATATTTCACCTGTAAAACAACGCTAATCATGTTGGTTACTATAAATTCACATTTTATTATCAATCACATGAGAATGTATAAACATTGATAGATAAACAAGGCTAAAATGACACATTTGAGTATCACTTGGGCATATAAATTTTCCCAAGATCACTTACCCCACACTTAAATCCTTGTTCATCCCCGAACAACACTCTTACACCTCATGCACTTTACACCGCATCCTGGCTACTTTGGTTCGACAATTCAGGGTACGGTCATACCGATTATTTAAAACAGTAAATCATCAAGAAAACACGCATGGTCCTATCAATGCAATGACCTTCAACACATCAAGACCTCCTAGACTTAAGAATCGACTCTCGATATTGGCAAACTCATGCAAATCAGCTGATCAAGATATCGGACACGAAATTTAATCTCTCATCAAGCATGTGCCCTCACAACACAAGAGAATTTTCCCTTTTTAATCACATAAACTCAAATGATTACATGCAGGGGCATATAGACACAATTTCACTCTCTCTCCCAAAAGAATTCACATGCATCATGTCACGAACCATAAGCTTGCCTTTAGTGTATTACTCCACTAATATAAAGATGTGTGATGTAAGATCGCGTAGGACTTTAACGGGTTGTAATGTAAGCTACGGAACTAGTAAATATTGGGCTAGCCAATAATAGCCACTAGCATCCTTAAGCGCCCTTTCAATACATCCCATCAAACTCATGGGCATTGTTTCTTCCTTCATCCTCCCATTCTTGCAGTCTGTCTTTATTTTGGCCCATCTTATTAAGCACACTTGACTCAATAACAAAGATTATTCATACACCTTCATTATATTTTATTTATAACAAGTGCACCTTCAACCTTTTCTTTCCTTTCATCACTCTGCTTTTCTTTTCTTTTCACCAGTCTCACTTTTTGACACTTTGGGAAAATTATTTTCTCTTCTAAAGCGCTTAAGAGTTTTGGATCAAATTTATGGCTAATGAAAAGAAGGGGTTAAGCTCGGTTTACACATTTTTGACAAAAGAAAAAAATAATAGGCTAAAGGCTCAATGGGCTAACTAGAGTGTACAATCAAGGTGGGTACGATAATGAAAAAGAGAAACTTTCGGTTGAAAACAAAGAAATGCCTACATCCTTTCCTACAATATACATCCTTCATTTCATTTCGTACACACACCAGGAAAGTTCCAGACAATTCATAATAGCATGGAATAAACAAAACCTCACCCCACACTTATTGCACATGCTCAATTCAAGACGTATTCACAGACTCTTCAATCAGCTAATTACAAGAATTCAAACATTAAGCCTCAATCACACTGAATCGATTCTATGGCCTAGGTATCTCAACATATTTACAAAGTTGCATGCTTTCATATGAATCACCTTTGCATTTCAAATATCATGTACAACACGCAACCAGAATTCCGCAACCATAAAGTAACTACAGGTTTTGGGATGCAACCCACAAAAGAAAACAACTGAAAAATAAATGAAAAAAATCTACTCCTAACGACTACATTTCCCATAAGACGGTCGTCATCCATCCATCATAGGGAACGGTCACTAACTAAGACTTCGGTTCAATGGGGCCATTCTCAGTAAAAGAACCAAAAACAAACGCCGAGAAACCCAAGAATTGAAAAAAATTTAAAAATATCGATCATTTCGATAAAACAAAAATATGTACAAAATCAGCTAGCAACATTCAGCACCACACAACAGCTTCACATTTAATTACAATACAGAACAGAAACATCACAATCACAGGGTCACAAAATTTTTCCACAGACACGACAACAGAACAGGAACATACACAAAAACACAACCAGCACCTAACTACTCTCACCCCAGACTTATCTCGAACACTGTCCCCAGTGTTCACAAAAATTAACATAGCACAAAAAATGGGTGGCGGAACTCCCTGATCAATCAAAATACTCCACTTCTTCATCAGGTGCTGCTGCCTAGTCTCCCATGTCTGAATCGCCCCCATCGTCATCATCGGACTCTACATCGGAGTCCTCACGACGTGTCTCATCATCTGTGGGGACATCATCATCCGTGGGTTCTACAAAAGCTGGCCCCACTCGGCATAGATCCCTGGCATTTTCGCCAAAAGGGTAGTCTAGCTCGAGCTGCCACAGCTCCTCTTCTGTTGCCGGCCTCCCGCCTATTCGCAGCTGGAGCATCTGCATCCCGTACATGCGAGCCATGTACTGATCATCTCGAGCATGTCACTCGGCTAGTGTAAGAACTGGCCCGTGGGTGGTGTCGGGTGCCTTTGTTTTGGTGACATCTAAGGCCCACCGCTCCATCTGCGGGATGTAGTCAAGGGCCTCTTCCTCAATATCCAGGCCTCTCAGGAATGTGGTGAGTAATCCACCAAACTCGTATCTATGCCCTTGATGCAAACGGGCTCTCTTCATGGCAGAGATAATCACCGCCCCCACATTGATCTCCAGCCCTTTCATCAGGGCGTACACCAAGCATACACGATCCCGGGTTACATCCGTCATATGCACCCCCGGAATTAGGCAGGAACACACGATCTTAAGCCATATCTTGGCTTCCTTGTTCATCTGTGAGTAGGGCAAGGTCTGATGGTAGCCCCTCTCCTTATGTCTACTCCACCGAGCCGTCGATCGGGTTCCACACAAAGTGCGTCTGATGTCTGCATATGAAGGAATGATATTCATCTGTCGAAGCACGTGGGCGTCTATGTCCCGTGCCCCTAGGATAGCATTGAGGTGGTGGGGCTCAAAAGTGACTATTTGCCCCCTTATTTTGATGGTGTGACTTCTGAGAGTCGGGTTCCAGTTGGCGTAGAATTCCCGAATCAAGTGCAAGTTGCATTCCTTGGGCTCTTCAAAGATGAAGTTCAGCCCAGCTGCCTCGATCCTATGGACAATCCTGGGGAACTCCTTTGCCAATGGTTCCCTTGTTATGCGTTCCTCGGGGAAGTACTTGCTCTCCTTGTGCTTCGCATACCATTTCTTCCCTCCTCTATCACCCACCAGGTTCCGTATTGACGGCGTTGGCCACGTGGAACCACTGGTGCTGCTGGGACCACTATGCCCAGTCTGATTCTTTTTCTTCCGGCGCCAGATGTTGATGCGCCTTTTCCCTTGTCTTGCCTGCTTGCCATTGTTGCTGTCAAACCAAACAGACAAGTTCAATGTTAAGCCAATTAACATTAGCTTCGACTAAGGTTGGATTAATCTAGGCTACCCCACACTTAGTCCTTAGCTAAAATTACAACATTACGGTAAGATCGTACTTATTTACAAAAATAAACAACAAAACATAACAAATATGCTTAGTGCATTCAGAGAATTCGAGGGTATATATTCTATGTACTACTCAGACTTCGTACAACTAACCACAATCCTTACCATCGCTAACATTTTATCCCATAGCACTTAGCAAGGAGAAACAAAAGAAAATTTTAACTACATAATCCTATACAATTCACCCATTTCTTGCAATTTCCAATATTTCCTTAACCCGAGAATCCATCGGTCTTTTAGCATAGTCACAGTTAGCACAACCGACTCATCTCACCCAACATGTACAACCCAGCATGAATTTCACTAGTTCAACTCAATTTTTCCATTTCAAACTCAAAGGCAAGCCCTAGCTATGATTTTATCAAAAATTCGATTAAGCTATTTAATTATCGAGTTCAAGCAATCACAATGATACTCCGAACATCAATCAACAATAATTCAATTGAATTTAAGCTTAATTTCTACTTAGGGCAAGTTTTTCTCATATCACCGGTTCAACATCAAAAAAATTCGACAAGAATTGAGATAGAGTTGAAGAACATACCTTGAATTCGAAGAAATGACGAAAACATGATGAAATTATGGGCCTAAGTCCGTGTCACGTTGAGGGAGGAGGGGTTTTTGGGATGTTGGTCGCGGAGGGTATGAAAAATGAGGAACAATGAGGGGGCAATCGGGGTTAAAAAGTGGGAATTTTGCGCGTGAGAAGCATTGGGCTGTAACGTGTACGAGACCTATCAGTATGTGATGTAATATGCTACGTTAAGATATTGTTGTGTTCAGCTGAAACCCCGCGGCGTAGTATAGTATCCGTAAAGCATTTCCGACATAGAATAGTAGACTAAAATAAGTTTAGAAAGTATGTCAGGAATAGTAACTCATGTTACTATAGAAAAATCAGTATACAGCATAGTTTCAGCAGGAAGTCTATATCATGTTCGGCATTAGCCTCAGTATAGTCTGGCAGAAGACTATATTCGTACATACATATATATTACTTCCAGCCTCAGCATGTATTAAGTATGTACACATTTCTATTACTAGTCCAGCATATAGTATATACAGAAACTTAGTAAACAGTAGAGTTTTCAGCAGAAACATTGTCTTATATAACATTTGCTCCAGTACAGCCCGGCAGGAGACTATACTCATACTTATACGTCTTTACCTGCCTTAGCACGTATTAAATACGTACAGATTACTATCATTAGCTCAGCATGTAATATATATGATACTTCACCCCTATTAGCCTCAGCATGTGAGATACACAGATAGTATTACCAGTTGAGACCGTTGTATTGTTTGGGGTTGGATTACCTAGCATCCATGACCGCCCATGGTTAATAGCTGTGTCGACTCGTCCGCCAGAGGATGAGGATACGTCACTCTATGGAGTGGCATGCCGTCCCGCCAGGGGACGAAGATGGGATGCCAGTTTTTCCCCATACTTGTGCCTTGATCGGCCCTTACACACCCCAGTCGAGCGGATACGCCCGGGTGCAAATTCAGGAGTCCTTCGGACTCAGATACGGTTATAGTCAGGGGCTCAGCGAGCCCAAGTGCATACCCTGGGACCGGCAGGATTCTTACAGCCACTATAGGAGATGGGATGACCAGGGTAGGGGTATAGATTCTGTGCTGGCTGTACCTCCCGGCTTATGGGGGCCGGGTAAGGTTTGTGTGTGCTATGTTATGTTATTTCATGTTATGCCATGTTATGTTAGATACAAGTAGATCAGCAGTAGCACGATACGTTTCCAGGTATGACTCTTACCCTTCCCAGTAAAGATTTAGAGAAGGTATGATTTACATTATCAGACAGTTAGTCTATTCTCTCTACTTCAGTTTCTTCAGTTATATTATTGTATTCAGATTTTGCTTTCAGTTATTGCTTTACATACTCAGTACCAGCGGTACTGACGCCCGGTGGGGCGCTGCATTACTTGCCTGCAGGTACTTATAGATGAGCAGGTGACACCACGTGATTCCTGTCAGCGATCGAGTATTCAGCTCCTGTCATCCGGAGACTGAATTCCAGAGGTGTACTTCAGTTCTTTTGTTTTATAGTACGGGTAGGTCGGGGCCCTGTCCCGACCAGTTCTATTGCTATTCTTAAAGGCTTGCAGTCTATATATTCCCTGTGGTCAGATGAGCCGGTCGTGTGAGGCCGTGCAGTTGTTTGGTTGTCAGTATTCTTGCTTTCTTTTACTTTGGCTGTGTGGGGCCATAGCTTGCCAGTAGTGGTGACCTTGCCGGTCACGTAGTTTCCTTTTGTGCTTTATGATTGAGTTGCAGATAACTAGACAGCATGGTGGCCTTGTCGGCCCGCATAGGTTTCCCTGAGATAATATGTTTCTGGTCAGCTGCTAGTACAGGTACAGAAGGCTATAGGCCAACAGGCCGGGGCTGTATTTACAGCCGTTATATAGCCATTTATTTCCAGAAATATGAGTTAGAGCCAGCCAGGCACCAGATGTGCCCAGGCTTAACAGTCCAGCAGGTCAGGTCCTAGTTGGGCACCAGGTGCCAGTCATACCCCCCAAGGCGGGGCGTGACAAACTTGGTATCAGAGCAGGTCGTATCCCAGGGAGTCTGCAAGCCGTGCTAAGTAGAGTCTTGTCTATGGATGTGTTGTGCACCACATACTATAGGCAGGAGGCTGCGAGGCATGATATGATGGTTACCCTTCTTTCACAGTCAGTCGTGATTTAGAGCGGTACAGTATAGGGTTGAGTCCCTGAGAACTTACCGTATTCTTTGATTACAGATACAATGGCAGATCAGTAGTACCCTATCACAGGCAGAAGATCAGAAATAGCAACAGAAGAGAACCTCAGTCAGTTACAGGATAACTATAGCAGCTGGAGGAGGTATCAGAGACCTCCCAGTGTGATACTGTTATTGGCATTATTCCCAGTATATGTTGATAACGTCAGAATAGGAAGTCAGAAATATAATGTATATATGAGTTGATTCATTTATTAGTTATATGAGATCTGATTATGATTACAGATAAGGTCAGATCAAGTATGATAAAAGAAAGGAAAATGCAGGAATCCCGAATACATCTTTTTGGATATGGTACAGTTGAATGCTTTTATTGTTGCAATACGAAAAGGGTTGATTGATCCTAGTAAGTAGTAGAAAATATAGAGAGCCCTTATGATTACGTAAGCTGTGCAGACCCTTATGATAACAAGCCAGTAAAGAAAGTAAGACTATTAGCTTACCCGAAGTAGGGGTAACAGACCTGCTAGGGATGAATGTCTAATAATACTCAAGTTTGAGTCAGAAAAAGGCCAAGTCTGCCATGTACGCTAACAGATAGTAAGACATACCTGTAAGATTATAGTTATGATCTAGTTGTGACCTCGAAAGATATAGAGGTCAGGTGAATCAGATGGGCTTGAATATATGCCAGAAGGAGTATAGGCCAAGGCTGGATCAGTAATCTCATTAGCAATGAAGGCAGGTACCTTGAACCCTAGAGTTCAGTTTAAGCAAGATGAGAGGAAGAAGCAGGAATGTCAGATCTTGTGGGAAAATTAGAACTACCCCGGATTGATAAAGTATCGTATTAAGGATTAAGCTTCGTGCTGACAGTAAGATTGTGGTTCAGAATACCGCAGTATGTCCGCTATGGAAAAGTTAAGAAGTTACCGATACAACAATTCTAATCTAGTGTGGCCTAGAGATAAGGCCCAGCAGACAGTCATGGGCTCTCAATATATGCCTAGTAAGGCTACAGGATTCGAACGTTGACCCCCACATCGCAAGAGTGGCGGAATTTCAAACAGCAGACAATAACTAGAATGTTTATGATGTTACTTTCAGAATGGGGTAACAATGCAATGAAATGATAAGTCGGGGCAAGAGATGGTATTAGGCCGTAGAAGCAATGTATCATGTATGATGTGAGACTCAGCAGAACCTGTCAGAGATTATGAACTATCGTAGAAATCAGTACATATTGTACGTAGCTAGTGATATATATGTATACAAATCATAGATATGTTGTGAGTGGCTGCCTATAAGGGCCACAATCACAGATGCTGATTAATAATAGAAAGCCTATACAGATTGCATTACAGGACACCCCCCCCCCCCCCGCCAAAAAAAAAAAAGAGAGAAGAAAGAAAAGAAGAAGAGAAAGGGCGGATTAAGTGTGAGTTATGTATGAAGTCATAGAAACTATCTCAGTTCTCAGTTATTAAGTTGATAGATTCATGTGCTGTTGTCAGATTTAGGCTCTAGGAGCTTACCAGAGTTATTGACCTAAGACAGATGGCTAGATGATAAGGGCGCAGTTAGACAGTCTACCGACCAGCTGTCGCCTGCATCAGCAGGGAGGCATCCCTGAAG
This sequence comes from Datura wrightii, assembly GCA_035772735.1. Classification (NCBI taxonomy): domain Eukaryota; kingdom Viridiplantae; phylum Streptophyta; class Magnoliopsida; order Solanales; family Solanaceae; genus Datura; species Datura wrightii. Next base: position 57,830,742 of record JASDFA010000007.1, on the reverse strand, counting down.
ATCGGTAACAGTAGTGCATTTGCCGGAACCAGGATTAGAGACCGAATAGGCAAATTTTAGAGATTAGCAATACCAGAATTGTTCTAGCATGCTAAGTGGTCATACGTCGTTTTCCCAGCCTCGTGGGCGACAGTTGGCCTTAGCCAACATAGCAGTTGTTATGTAGAACACCTCATAAGTCAGCCGGCCGTCCCAGTCAGAATACCCGTGGGTACCCCAAGGAAGGGTCCACATCAGCAGTCAGCGATAGACTAGTATTTCAGCTAGTTTTCGTAAGGTATTTAGATACAGAGCCCTAGCAGAGGGCCAGTATTTACAGAATAGCTCATAAGACCGAGAATTCCCCAGAATAGCAGTATAAATCCAAGTGGATACACACGAGGCGTAAGAAATTAACAGTACCCTGCTAGCACAGTGTTTATTAAGATCGGGGGATCAGTAGACTCCCCGTGAAGATCCAGAGATTGATCGCCTGGGAGTAAGTTGAATAAGTCCAGCCTTATAGTGACTTAAGTAAAATAACAGAGCAATTAGATGCCCACAAGTTAGCGCTGATGCATGAACTATAAGTACTCAAGTAGTACAGTTAGAGCATTACTAGACTACTGTCACATTCGGGTCATTCAACCCGACTATTCAGTCATTTAAGGTTATGCAGCCAGATCATTAGAGGTCATGATCAATATCAGGATCCTCGGATCAGATAAAGGCACAAGGTGCGCAGACGGTCGTTCAGGTTACCTTAGCAACAAGCAGCCTCAGCATGCGGTCAGAAGGCCAGATAAAACTCTAGCTATACCGATAGATTACTTGTCAGATTCTCCGGTATAATAAACCAGTATGACCGTCAGTTATATGCCAAATCGTAAATGTGAATTTTAGTTGAGTCCAGTAGCCGTTTTGGTCACATGGTGTCAAAGGCTGGTGTACAGATAGATACACAGAAAAATCGAAGTAATGAAGATCTAGCTTGGACCTACCACTCCGATCGAAGTACGCAGTCCCTGCGGTTAGCCGGGTACTGCAGAGGGTCTGTGGAAGGATTTTCCACCTTAAACAACACCTCTCACTAAGTTGACACAGAAGACCGCGAAGTTCCAGTAGACTGAGGCGTGTGAGCAGAACTTCCAAGAGTTAAAAGCCAGGTTAACATCAACTCCAGTGTTAGTATCGCCAGAAGGTACAGAGGGTTGGTGCAGCATGGTAAAGTAACAGTTTATGCTTTCAGGCAATTGAAGGGACGTGAAAAGAATTATCTTACCCATGACCTGGAGGTAGTTGCAGTAGTTTATGCCTTAAAAAGTGAGAATTTGGTATCACCCGAGAAGGGCTGATACAGTAGTAGATGCCCTTAGCCGTAGATCTATGAGGAGTTGGCATACTTGTCATCTGAACAGCGGGAGTGGACCCGAGAATTTTACTAGTTAGCCGGTCTAGCCGTTCGTATAGCAGAAATAAAGGATAACAGAACGATAGTACAGAATATCGCAGTATTGCGGTTAGAGGTGGAAGTAAAGGAATGGCAGTATAGAAACCCTAGCCAGGTTTAACTTGAACACAAGATTCAGTAAGGAGAGATGACATATTTTCAGATAACCGGGGATGAAATGTGGTGATATAAAGGCCGCATTACGCTCTAGAGATTTTGGGGCATCGTTAGCAGTTTATGAGCGAGGCGCATTACGCCCGCTATTCTCTTCATCTCGATATGACAAAGAGGTACCATGACATTAAAGAAAACTATTGGTAGCCCAGTGTCCTAACTGTCAACAGTTGAAGGCAGAATATCAGAAACCAGGTAGGTTAATTTAGAACATAGCTGTGCCTCCTTGGAAATGAGAAGCGGTGAAGATGAATTTTGTAGCAAGATTACCCCGTACTAAACACAGACATGACTCTATATGAGTGATAAGTGACAGATTAACAAAAATCAGCTCAGTTCTTGCCAGTAAGAGCTACTTTCTCGGCCGAAGATTATGCTGAGTTGTATATCAGAAAGGTAGTCAGATTACATGGAATACCAGTATCCATTATTTCAGACGAAGGAGCACAATTTACAGCTAGATTCTGTCAATCATTTCAGAAAGATTTGGGCACGCAGATTAAATTAAGTACAGTATTTTATTCTCAGACAGATGAGCAGGCTGAGCGCCCAATTCAGACGCTCGAAGACATGTGCTAGATTTCAGTAATAGCCAAAATGAGCATTTACCATTAATTGAATTTGCCTCCAGAATTAGAACCTGTTTATCCAGGTTACGACTAGACAGACAGATTCCCAGATACAAGGACTAGATATCCTCACCCTATTTCAGGCCTAGTCAGGCGACAGGTATGTCCGTATTATTATTTATGCAGTATCTTATGGTTGTATGACTGTAAATGATAAAGGAAAATTGATATATGGTCATCCAGTGGATCTTAGAATATTGTGTGCAGTGCCCGTGTTGGACTTTTCTGCATTTCAGGTTTTTGCGATAGTCCATATTACAGGGGAAACTCTGCCGAAATTCTTCCAGAAAGTAAAGTAATCATTCCTCTAGATAACAGTATATATTCGAGGACGAATGTTCTTAAGGGGGGGAGAATGTTACACCACGTAGAATTCCCGGCACTTAGATGACCTATTCCCACGTTGGTTAAGCATATTTGAAGGCCATACGTGTTGGAGAAGGGCCCGGAAAAAGATCGGATGAGAAGCCTGTCGAACCATCGCGGAAGGAGCCGAGGCAGAGCCCCTCCGCAATGGCAGCGTGTCACGGAGGAGGAGCCTCCGCGTTGGCTCCGTGACACGTTGGCCTTGTCCAGGCCCAAGTATATAAAGCCCCACTTCGGTTTTAAATGATAGAAACTTATAAAAATTTCCAGAAAACGTAGAGAGCAGAGAGGGACGAAGGAAATTAATTAATTTCCGTACGATTACGCTGCCAAACGCTGCCCAAACTCAAATTAATCCCAGATACCAAAGTATTTAGCAGCAGAGAGCATTCCTACGGATTTTGTTTCGCGAAATACGGCCGACGAATCGTCGAGCCACCGAGCCAAGTTGGGAGAAAACAGTTGAAGTACCGGCTGAGCCTCGTCCGACAGACGAATAATTCAAGGATAAGGTATGTAAAGCTAATTCCTTCGGCAAGTTAGTAATCCAGTACGATAGATAGCGTGATGTACAGAAGAAAGAACAAATAAGTCGAGCACTAAGTCCAGTTTGAATTTAGTAAGCATGTTTTTATGATATTATGATATACATATACTCAGAATCAAGTTAGTAAAGCAACATCAGATAGTCAGATGATATCTAAGTTACAGTATAGGCAGACAGTCAGATAATATCTCAGATACAGTATAGTTCAGTATTGCGTTATTATGAACATTGGTACAACATGAGAAGCATTGGGCTGTAACGTGTACGAGACCTATCAGTATGTGATGTAATATGCTACGTTAAGATATTGTTGTGTTCAGCTGAAACCCCGCGGCGTAGTATAGTATCCGTAAAGCATTTCCGACATAGAATAGTAGACTAAAATAAGTTTAGAAAGTATGTCAGGAATAGTAACTCATGTTACTATAGAAAAATCAGTATACAGCATAGTTTCAGCAGGAAGTCTATATCATGTTCGGCATTAGCCTCAGTATAGTCTGGCAGAAGACTATATTCGTACATATATATATATTACTTCCAGCCTCAACATGTATTAAGTATGTACACATTTCTATTACTAGTCCAGCATATAGTGTATACAGAAACTTAGTAAACAGCAGAGTTTTCAGCAGAAACATTGTCTTATATAGCATTTGCTCCAGTACAGCCCGGCAGGAGACTATACTCATACTTATACGTCTTTACCTGCCTTAGCACGTATTAAAAACGTACAGATTACTATCATTAGCTCAGCATGTAATATATATGATACTTCACCCCTATTAGCCTCAGCATGTGAGATACACAGATAGTATTACCAGTTGAGACCGTTGTATTGTTTGGGGTTGGATTACCTAGCATCCATGACCGCCCATGGTTAATAGCTGTGTCGACTCGTCCGCCAGAGGACGAGGATACGTCACTCTACGGAGTGGCATGCCGTCCCTCCAGGGGACGAAGATGGGATGCCAGTTTTTCCCCATACTTGTGCCTTGATCGGCCCTTACACACCCCAGTCGAGCGGATACGCTCGGGTGCAGATTCAGGAGTCCTTCAGACTCAGATACGGTTATAGTCAGGGGCTCAGCGAGCCCAAGTGCATACCCTGGGACCGGCAGGATGCTTATAGCCACTATAGGAGATGGGATGACCAGGGTAGGGGTATAGATTCTGTGCTGGCTGTACCTCCCGGCTTATGGGGGCCGGGTAAGGTTTGTGTGTGCTATGTTATGTTATTTCATGTTATGCCATGTTATGTTAGATACAAGTAGATCAGCAGTAGCACGATACGTTTCCAGGTATGACTCTTACCCTTCCCAGTAAAGATTGAGAGAAGGTATGATTTACATTATCAGACAGTTAGTCTATTCTCTCTACTTCAGTTTCTTCAGTTATATTATTGTATTCAGATTTTGCTTTCAGTTATTGCTTTACATACTCAGTACCAGCGGTACTGACGCCCGGTGGGGCGCTGCATTACTTGCCTGTAGGTACTTATAGACGAGCAGGTGACACCACGTGATTCCTGTCAGCGATCGAGTATTCAGCTCCTGTCATCCGGAGACTGAATTCCAGAGGTGTACTTCAGTTCTTTTGTTTTATAGTACGGGTAGGTCGGGGCCCTGTCCCGACCAGTTCTATTGCTATTCTTAGAGGCATGCAGTCTATATATTCCCTGTGGTCAGATGAGCCGGTCGTGTGAGGCCGTGCAGTTGTTTGGTTGTCAGTATTCTTGCTTTCTTTTACTTTGGCCGTGTGGGGCCATAGCTTGCCTGTAGTGGTGACCTTGCCGGTCACGTAGTTTCCTTTTGTGCTTTATGATTGAGTTGCAGATAACTAGACAGCATGGTGGCCTTGTCGGCCCGCATAGGTTTCCCTGAGATAATATGTTTCTGGTCAGCTGCTAGTACAGGTACAGAAGGCTATAGGCCAACAGGCCGGGGCTGTATTTACAACCGTTATATAGCCCTTTGTTTCCAGAAATATGAGTTAGAGCCAGCCAGGCACCAGATGTGCCCAGGCTTAACAGTCCAGCAGGTCAGGTCCTAGTAGGGCACCAGGTGTCAGTCATACCCCCCAAGGCGGGGCGTGACAATGTACATAACATAAATTGGTTCAACTAATATTTATTTAAATTATTGGTAAGCTAAGTGGACATCTAAGCCTAAAATCTCTTATTGATCACGTTAACCTAAAGATTAATAAGAGGTTAAAATTATCCTAATATTATTCCAACCGCGTATTGTCTTTTCCAATAAAAAAATGGTCAAAATATTATGTCGAGTTTAATACTTTTATAATAATAGGATAAACAGAAATATAGAGTTTATAATTTAGAACAAAAAATTAAAATGTAGAGAAATGTGCAAAATTAGATTTAATCATAATAAAGAAAGAAAGTGATAGTTCAATTTTTCTTCGTCTTCTAAATCCAAAAATAAAATATCTTGTAATAATCTCAATTTTATATCTCTTTCAATTTATCATATTCAAAGCATTATTACTCGATAATTTGCTACTTTACCTCAAGAGTTTCAAGTTACTTTTTGTGATATAAATATTTATTTATTTTTCTTAGATGAGATGAAATATTTAAATTAAAATATGTTTAATTCAATAAGAAATTAATAATTTTGAAATCAGTAGTTATATTTGAGATCACACTAAAGTAAAATATCATTGTTGTAATTAGGATCCTAAATTTAAACTAATAGAAATTATTCACAAAAATTACTGCAACATTATTTTAGGATTAAGAAATTTCATTAGTAAAATTTTTCTTTAAATTAGTATTAAGGTATTCATACAAAATCAAAGCATATTTTCTTAGTCATGAGTTACAATTATTTCACCTAGTTCAAATAATAAAGATACAAATTTAGTTAAATTTAGAGTCTAAATATTTGGATATCCTACATAATTAAATAACGAAAAAATTAACAATTAAACTTTAGATAATTTCAAATTTCTAGTTATTAGAAAATTAATTAAGTTATAATTTTTGTCCAATGTAAATTATATTATTAAATAACAAAAATGTCAATCAATATTTAGAATGAGGCTTCAATTTAAAATACGAAGAATTCATCCATAGCTCGAATCAAGAAAAATAACATTAAAAAAATTTAAATTAATTTCATAATCCTATATTAAGAAAGATGACATGAAAGGTATTTCAGTTATGCTACAGAGTTTAAATATCTATTGTCATAAAAATAAAATGTTAATTGATTTTAAAGTTTTAAATATCAAGACTTCCTACATGGTATTTTAAATAATAAAAATTTAACTGATTTCAATATTCTAGTTATTAATAATTAATAAAAAAAATCTTACATAATATATATTTTAAATAAATTTAATTAAGTAAAATAAATATGAATATTATATTTATATTCATAAAAAGTAAATTACTAATTGATTTTAAAGTCTTAGATATTAAGACTTTCTACATAGCATTTCAAATAATATAAATTATAAATGATTTCAATATTCTAACTATTAATAATTAATTAAAAAAACCTACATAATACATATTTTAAATAAATTTATTTAAGTAAAATAAATACAAATATTAAAGTATGCAAAAGTGTAATATTAGATGTTTATGATAACTGTGCTTTTTTAATTTTGATTTGTTTCAATTTACTATTTTAGATTGGTGCCCTATGAATGAATATGAATTTGAGTTAGAAAACATATGTTATCCTTATAATTTTTTTTCACGACTCGAGTCTACTCCCTGACCGAGACATGGTACTTGCTGCCACAAGTGACCCCAAGCTAACCGATGGTCTAACTTGCACTGGTATACTATGTAAACATAAGCGAAAGCTTTAAAAGAAATATTCATAAATCAATACTGCCGGAAGTATAAAACATCATTGAAAATAATACTACACAATTGTGTCTGAAATCCACTACTAGTTGATGAGTTGTTGGGATAAGCCCCCAGCTAACTGTAAAGTCTGACTGAAAAGAAAATAATCGAAAAGAAAATAATGTCCTCGGAAGATGAGGACTCACCAAACGGACTACTGCTGCTTGAATTGTCGAGAGGAACTACTGACGATGTTGGGACTGAAAACTTATGCCTATATCATAATACGATACAACATAAAAAGTATGCATCCGTACTATGAATGTACTGAGTAAGTGAGACTTACAACAAGTATGGGGAAAAAACAACTCAGCTGAAATAACATGAAATGATCAACTGATACTGAATATTGATAAACTGAGTTATAACTGATACAGTCAATTATGAACCTGACTGGTGGTCAATTACATGTCCTGGAACTAAGTGACCGATGTATACACCCTATCGGAGAAAGCGTACTGTACCTTGCCAAGGTATAGTGGTTGGGTGGGTGATCACAAAGTTGGGGCCCATTGGGCCAATAACCTACGGTGGCAATGTAGTTGGGAACCTGGGTAGGCTGGAACCCCTGTCCACTCGGTGCTAAATACTACTCCTATTAGATAGTCCTAACTTAACTACTAAGTTTATAGCTTGAAGCTGGGGTTCTGGACTAAGTCAGGAATACTTATATGGAAATACCCTGAGAGTCTATCAAACTGGATAACTATAAACTGGTGTTCTAAGACTGGCTAGAGCTGCTTATCTGGAAGCGTCGTGACCATCTAAAGAACAAACTAATAACTGATAACTGAAAACTAGGACTAGGAGGTATTACTGACACTTCAAGAACTATCTATAGTTAAAATGATCAGCTGACATTTCTGTAAGATACTGAAATTTACTAAGTACTGACTGAGACTAAACAATCAATAATTCTACTCTTGATCTTACAATTGTACTATCTTGGTGATTTCAAGAATAATCAGAATAAGTGACACTTGTATTTAGAACATGTATACTCAATTCACTGTATTCAAGAAACTAGGGATAAAATCACGTAATTTCATGAAAATATATAATGAACAGAAGTATAGTTAACAACAACCCTAATTATTCATGAAAATTATAACAGGAAAAAATCCATAATTTACTGACAAATGAACCCTAACGGTAAACTTCAGGTCTAGAACTGATAAGCATTTCAGAAGAGTTTTGAGGCATAAGGGAAGGACAATTCCCTTGTTGAATTCTCACATACCTAGTATAGAAATTCCATAGAAAACCCTTGAGAAATCTGAGAAGAAAAATCGAAACCCTTGCTCTTGCTCTGTGCTTCCTGACTGAGTTTCTACGTTTTAACTTGAGAGAATAAGAGAAATGAAGAGGGAACGTCGATTACCTCCCTAAATCCCCTGAATATAACCAAAAATGACATAGTTTAGGGATTAAAAAGGTGAAAATTTATAAAAATATCCCTGAAAGAAAATCTAATAAACTGTCGACAGCGACCAACGGGTCACACGAATCATTGGTTGATACCACGACTCGTTGGGATCAGTCGTTGGTCCTGGGCATGAAATTGGGGCTCACTGGAAACTGGCAATAAAGGGAACCATGAATCATTGGATGAACCAACGGGTCGTTGGTACCTCTCGTTGTCACTGGTAGGAAAACTTGGTCCCTCAGCTAATGAACAACACAATGACTCATTGACAGAATCTACGGGTCATTGTGTCTGTTCATGGCCAACACTACCTGGACCTGAGATCTGACGACGGGTGGAGAAGACGACTCGCTAGAGGTGACAACGAGTCGTTGGTCCCACTCATTTCTTCTGGAAGATGTCTGGTAGATTTCTAAACTTAAGATGCAACGGAAAATAGGAAGAGTCTCGTTACTCCTTCCAATGAGTCGTCCTATGCCTCATTGGTTCCCAGAGGGAAATTCTACAGAGCTAACAACAGCTCAATCAATGGCCCATTAGAGGTGGCAACGATCTGTTGTCTGGGTCATTTTGTAATAAAATTTTCTGATTTTTCCTGATTTTTCATGCAAGGTCTGAGTTTGACTTAGAAAAATTTTGGGGTGTTACATTTTTCACACATATTATATGTTGAATTTGAAATGCTTCTCTATAATTTTTTATATGTAATTTTGTTAGAAAGTAACATGGGCTATTGAATTAACAGTGAAAAGAATGTTTTAAAAAATTAAAAAAATTGACACAAGTCTTAGGTATTAAGTAGAGGTGCCAATTTTAATATTAGTGTTAATGAAACTAACTTTAAAATTCTCAAGTTTTATTATTTACATAAAGCTCCTATCTCCCCCTACCACTATTCACCCATCCCCTCCCCACACCACCCCACCTCCTCCTTCTCCTCACCCCCACCCCCTCTCCCTGCCATCATCACCCCCTTCCTCCTCCGGCACCGCCTCCGTTGCGTCTTCCTCCGGCACCACCTCCTCCATTGCCACTTTCTCCGCTATTATCATTATTCCCTCCATCGCCACCTACTCCTTCTCCTCCACCAGCACCTCCACCTCCTTTGCTGCCATCAACACCACCAATAACAAACTTCGCCAGTATCACTACCCTTGTCTTCTCTATTGTCACCACCACGACCTCCTTCTTCACTTTATTTTTCTCACTTTTCGTCCTTCACCTTCTGCCAGAAAATCAAACAAAAATCAAAGTTGTTGCAACAACTTCAATAATTCTTTGATTTGATACAACAACTTCAACAGTAGTTTGAGTTGTTGCTACAACTATGCTAAAGTTGCTGCAAAAACTTCAACAGTTGTTGCAACAACTTCAACAGTTGCTGCAACAACTTCGATAGTTGCTGCAACAACTTCGACAGTTGTTTGAGTTGTTGCAACAGATCAAATAATTATTGCAGTTGTTGCAACAATTTTAATATACTTGTTGCAACAAATTCCAAAATTATTTGATTCTCTGCAGATTTTTTTAATGGTTAGAAAAAAATATATTCTCAAACTCACGAACAAACAAAAAAAACTTGTAAAAATAAGAGGAAAAAAGAGAGAAAAAAAATAACACAATAAAATAGATGAACACAGCAGCAACGACGATGGTGGCGGCGGTGGCTACGGCTGCTATGGTGAATAAAAGAAGAAGTAGTAGAAGAAGAAGAGGAGAAAATCTTCAAAGAGTAAGAAAAAAGTGATATGAAAAGATAAAGGAAAGAGAGAAAATTCAAATTTTGAAATTGAAAATTTAGGAGGGAACCTTTTTTAAAGTTCTAAAAATTTTAAGTTATAACCTAAAATTTTTAATCACCCTAATTAGATCCAATTTTTAATTAATGACAGTTAACCAAGTTAATGTCACCTTTTTAAATTTCAAGACATTTTTGTCACACTCAACTAATTCTCACAAGTAACATGAAGTGTTTATTATGTACATACAAGAAAAGAATTTACTTAAACAAAATTCTAATTGAATTTAAAATCTTTAATATTAGTATTCCCTACATAGTTCAAATGAGGAAAGATTTAACAAGTTAAATTTTAGTTGATTTCAAATTTTAAAATATTAAAAAGGTAATTAGATGACTCTTATACCACACAACTAAGTTAAATAGGGGTCGTGAGAATGTAGCACCCTGTCCATTCATGCCGGATACATATGTTTCTATTTTATGTAATTTAATAGCCATCATACTTTTAATTTTTTTTATATTGGTCGATGTAAGACATCTTAAATATTTAAGAAAGTAGATAAATGTAAAGACAGATGTAGGATTTAAAGGCTAAGGGTGTCACTACTTTATATATAAAAATACACCTAGCACTAGCGATAAAGATTCAATGGGAATGATAGGTCGGTTGGTTAAGTTTTGGTTAGTTTAATTAGGTATTTTATTCATAAATAGATAACAATGTTTGATTTTTTACTTTGATTTAGATTATATTCTTGAATAAAATTATAAATAAAATAAAATAAAAGAGCACCTCAATTAGAAATTTTCTTAGTGCAGATCTTTTGTTTGATTATATTATTTTACCTTTATTATTTTTTAATTTTTTTTGTATTTTTTATTGACTTATATGACAATTATTTTCAAACAAAAGGTTCAAATTTTAATAAATGTATAACAACCCATCCGATCTTTATAGAGCCTCAATGACACTAGCGTAATGATTCAAAATTTTGTAGGCAGTAGGACTGCCATGGTGAACGAGCCTTCGTCGTAGCGGTACCACTGCAGCGGATGATGCGACGCAGAAAACCAGTTTAAGTTAGAAATTCAGGGTTTTTCACTCCATTATCCTAAGGCACGAAATTCGAGAGCTCTTGTGAAAATTTTCAAGGGCTAGAATAATTTCTTATTCCAATCTAAGATTTTCGTGTTAATCCTTCCATCTTGTGATTCTCTAACACCTAGAATTAAAGATAGTCTCTAATGGTGAATTCTTAGCTAAGAACCCTAGGTTGTGAAAACTAAGGCTGGGATTATGGAAATGATTTGGTGTTGATTTCTAGGCCTAAAAGTGTTAAATTAACACCTTTTAGGGTGAATATGGTTATAGCACATTGTTTTGGTGATAGTTTGAAACCTACAATTCGGTGAATCTGAAACCCCTAACCTTAAAAATTATTTTAAGAAGGTTTGAGGGGTAAAAACTCCATGAAGTAGGCTTGAATTATTGTTGTAGATTTAGGTTATGATAATTTAGACTATGATTATAGAATTGGGCGGTAAACAATGGGTAGAATAGAGTGGTTTGAGTCCTCAAACCCTTCAATCAAAGAAAAAACCTATCGACTGATTGTTTAATGTCTTATTTCTATACTTTAAACTTAGGAGGCATTGAGAAAAGACAAACCTCCTGCAGTGTGGGTGCAAATTTCAGTTCTGCGATCCAGTTAGATTATGGCTTACCTTTGTGTTAGATTGTAATTTGTAAAACATATATATGTGTACTATTAATGTACAATTGATGAGGGTAGAGGGATAATAAAATATGATGACGTAATAAAAGATTTGTGGTAACGTAGCTAAATATTGAAGGATTAATCCCAAGAATGGAGCATGTGGAAAAGGGAAACCTAGTTGATATTTAATTATTGATAAAATACTCTAAATGTGATGTACTTGATAAGTACCCTTCATGGGATATTCTTGATAATTTGTTCTTGATGTTATGATCTTGGTAGTGGAGTCTTGAGGTGATATTCTTGACAGCAGATATGATTGTAGTTGTTCTTGATGGTATATTTTGATAGTGTGTTTGATGGTATAAATTATGAATGTACCTTTGCGCATGTGTTGTATAAAAGTAGAGAAACACAAATGAAGCAAGATAAATAAACCTAATGGGGTTATGTGAATCTGTTAGTTCCCTTTTATATGCTATAAATGAGTAGGTGAATCGGTTATGTAAATTAACTAGCTTAGAAACATATATGAGGTAAGGAAAGAACAAGTAATTGTATGAATTCATAGTTAACTAGGTTGAGTGTTTTACTTCATTTTATCTAATTAGTCTTATGTGTTGATGAATTAACTTGGAGAAAAAATAGAAATATTAATGGGGCGAAGGTTGACCCAAATAGACTACCTTAAGATGGAAAGTCATAGAATTAAGGTGTTAAATAAAGTTGAAAGAACCTGAATGAATGATGGGTCCCTAGGTAATAAGAGGGCTGGCAAATTTAGCCTGGGGAATTATAAATGATATCTTTGTGATGGCTTGGTTGTGAATTTTTATTGAGGTGGGATTACGTGTTTAATAATTACTAACTAATATGTTAATAAGTAACAGTACAGGAAGAATCACTTCTTAAATTAGATAACTGGTAAATATGGTGAGTTGTGGGTATAGCTAATGGGTCTTCGTTCCTTGATTTTATAGAATAATGTTGATATCTTATATGATTGTAGATGAAGTTTTAGAAGCTCAACGCGATAATTATCATTGTGAGTGTTAATGGAAGTTGAGATAAACAATGTGTGCTTATGTGGTGTCATATGTATTGACCAAATGAAATACTTAATAAACTGTGCTAATGATTATTGATTTATATACCTTGTTGAGTGGTTACCTAAGTTGACTGAGTGGAATTGCATGATAAATATGTTATTTATTGCTGATTTATTACTTTTTCCTAAATGGTGACATGAGTTGACGAAGTATGATGTCTGAAACGCTATGCTGAGGATCTGTGGTTGATAAATGGGTTTGCCGAGCTATCATACGAGTTGAGTGGTTGATATCATGTTGCATATGTTGATGAGTGAGGGATAATTTCTTATCCTGTGGTGAACGTGAATAAGATTTTTGGTGTACCTTACCCTGAGATGAGAGGCTCGTGTCCGAAGTGAGCATCTAGATGAGTGGCTCATACCTGAGGTAAGCATCAAGGCGTGCAGTATCAATGCGTACACAGATAGGTATGACTAAATGTTCATACGGTTGAGTGTACGAATATGATACACAAACGGGAATGATTCATACAGCTGGGTGTACGATACGTGGATTTCTAAAGTCCCCTATAGGTCATGACTGGAAGGGCAGAAATAAGACCCTCTGGCATGTATGTACAGTGATATGATGAAGGCATGCACCCGACACATTAAAGATGATATGAATGTGGCAAAGAATAGTACAGGTATGTCATGATATAAATATGGCTATGATACATAGATCAGTACAGGTATGTTCGATATACATATGACTGTGTGACAGAGTTCAGTGACCGGTATGAAACTAATATGGGTACAAATACTTGATATGATGAAATTGATAATGACAGTTTTATTTACAGTTTGTTCAGTGTGCATGTGGTCTGCCGCATAATCGTATCATACTTGTTTTATAAGTCTTGATATTTGATGAAATTGATTGGGTATGAGTTCATATTTGCATGTATAAACATTGGATAAATGTGATTTATGTATCATAGTTGGATTACTCCTGACTATGAGAATGTTTCATAAAAAGGGGAAACAAATTGAATGTTTGTGATAAGATGAAAAGTTGTGAAGTGTATATTTTATTGAGTGTATATTGCTACAGGTTTGTATGATGTTAATCCTTGTGTAATGAATGAGGTGTTGAAAGAAGTAAGGTTACCAACGAAGTTGAGTTACTACCTAGAGTAGTACCGCTACAACGAGAGAATTCCCATTGCAGAGTAACGGTCAAGTTACCGCTGCAGTGAGGCCTAAATAGGGTGCAGGCCAGCCTTTGTGGAAAAGCTGGAATGAGAAATAGAGATACATGGTTAAGTAACTGTCATGAATAAATAGTAAAAAAATTGTCTTGATAAATTATTGAGTTTTTGTTTAAACTGAATTATTGATTGTATATTAATTTTATGTTGTAGCGTAAACTAATTGTAGTCAGCCGATGATGCCTACCAGTACATGTGGTGGACGTATACTACTCTTGCTACACCTTTTTGGGTGTAGGTTATGGCAGGTAAATTGCAGTTTCATGATTGACGAGGCGATACTCAACATCAGCTTCTGAATTTCTTTTCGGACAAAGCTAGGTCATTTTATTTGTCAAGTATTCAAATACAGCTTTTGTACTTACTTAGAGTAGATCTTGAGAGAGTCATGTTAGAGGAATCTAGTAATGTCATTTTAGTGGGGATTTTTAGCAGTTAATGAGAAGTAATGAAAATGTTAGAAATTATTTTCTTGTATAATTAATACAAATGTTGTAAGGGTTCTCCTATCAAGTAGAGTCGATGTAGGTGTCTGCACAACCTGCCTAATTGGGTCATGACAAGTTGTTATTAGAGCACTAGGTTACGGGTCTATAAGTACAAGAGAAATTTCGAGTAGAATCCTATGGATTGGTGTGTAGACGTCCACATCTAATCTTCGGGAAGTTATAAGGCATCTAGGAAGTTCTCACTTTTTTCTTTCCTATCGTGTCATCCAAGCGTGTCAATTACCTGGTTGAGTTTAATTAGTATCTAAAAGATTCCAATTGGTATCTCAACGGGCTAATTAGTATCTATAAGATTTCAATTGGTATCTGGAGATGTAGTCATGCTAACGTGTGAGTTGATGAGGAAGTGTGAAATATTGGTGATAATGAAGTGTAATAAGGGTGGCAAAGGGAGAACAATGTTGACCGGAGGGATGAATAGCCCTATTTGTTCTCTATTCTGCGGGTTTCGTTGTAGCAAGGTGTACCTTGCACCAGCAGACATGCTACAACAAGAAGTGAACTGTCATAGCAGGTCCGCTACAGCTGAAAAGTGACTGCTACAATGGACGACTGCTAGACAGAATCCAATTCCCCCTATTTGGAAAATTTTCGATTATGTTAAAGGTGGTGGATCGAGCAGATGTATATATGAGAACTACGGTTTATATAGACATGGGGCCAAAACACAACCATTGTCATTGGAATGCGCCAATGGGCATTTGTACCCCTAACATAGACAAAAAGATAAAACCATCCAACAGACGAGGCAAAAGAGAAATTGTCCAGCATTTGGTCCTTCGAGGGTAGGAAATATCTAAGCTAAAGGGAGACCGCGAGGAGAAATACATTGTAACCCTGACTAGCTGGAGAACTTGTTACCTTCAATATCTGAGTCACTAGCCTCATCGTCCTCATCTCCAGTGAGGAAGGATTACTATAAAATATTTCTCAGGAATAATGGGGGAACCCTAGGGCCTGGAAGAAGGGTGGATTACTAGATATTCTTCACACCTTCCACATGTGGATGAAAAGCTAGTCTCGAAATCGTCTTTTCTTCTTCTCTATCTCTAGATCCTCCCGAAGCTCATCATAGGTCGAGGCTAATAAGGCAACCACTCCCTATAAGCCTCAAGGTCCAAAACAGTTGTATTAGATAAGGCACCTCCCTAGGGTAGTCTAGGAAACCCACCCAATAACTCCTGTATAACTGCCAAACCAGCACCATCAATGCCAGGGACATTACTATCATTCTCTGAGTCAGTCTTCCTTTCCTTCCTGCCCTTTCCATATGCACCTTTCACCCTCAAGGGATTGAAGGGCGCATCAAACCCTAACATACAACCCTCACCTTTCAAGGCATACCTGCCTATCGATAGAGCATAGTGGTGAGGGACGAAAATGGCAGACTGGCCCCATTCTAGGCTTGAAAAAGTTCAAATCACCATCCTCCCTAGCTCCACCATTTCTAGTGCAAAAACCTCAGAAATAGCCTATAGGAGGATGATTTAGATTACTTAAGAATATAAGCACTAGTAGAAGTGGCGTACCTGAGACTCTTTCCCAGTTAGGGATATGGGGATGGGAGAATTAAGTTCATGTGTTGGGCTCGTATAGTTATCCTATTAGCCTTGTAAGACCTCAGAAGACAGGGTCGAGTAAAGTTCTGGTTAAATCCGACAGTGATAACGGTAATACCGTAGTAGAAATGGTATAACCATAATTATGACCCCGTGAGGATTTGGACTATGATGCGATACAAAGCCTCTACATATCTCATGAGGCCATTAGGGTATGAACGGTTGTTTTATTGGTATCTGATGTAACGACCCGTCCGATCGTTATTGAGTCTTGATGACATTAGCCTAATAATTCAAAATTTGCAGGAAGCAGGACTGCCGCGGCGAACGAGCATTCGCCGCAGCGAAAATGTACCACTGCGCTCGTTCGCCGCGGTGAAAATATACCGCTGCAACAGACGACGTGAGGTAGAAAACTAGTTTAAGTTAGAATTTTGGCGTTTTTCACCCCATTATCCTAAGGCAGGAAGTTTGAGAGCTCTGGTGAAAATTTTCAAAGGATTGAGCAATTTCTTATTCCAAGGTAAGATTTTTATGTTAATCCTTCCATCTTGTGATTCTCTAACACCTAGAATAAAAGATAGCCTTTAATGGTGAATTCTTAGCTAAGAACCCTAGGTTTGTGAAAACTAGTGCTAGGGTTATGGGAATGACTTGGTGTTGATTTCTAAGGCCTAAAAGTGATAAACTAACACTTTCTAGGGTGAATGTGGTTATAGACCATTATTTTAGTGATAATTTGAGACCTAGAATTCGATAAATTTGAAACTCCTAACCTTAAAACTATTTTAAGAAGGTTAGAGGGGTAAAAACTCCATGATCTAGGGTTGAATGATCATTGTAGTTTTGAGTTATGATAATTTAGACTATGAATATCGAATTATGCAGTAAACAGTGGGTAGAATGGAGTGGGTTGAGTTCCCAAACCCTTGAATTGAAGAAATAGCCTATTGATTAATTTCTTAATGTCTTATTTCTAGACTTTGAATATTTGGAGGCGCTGAGGAAAGACAAAGCTCCGGCGGAGCAGATGCAAATTCCAATTCTGCGATCCACGTAGGTTATGACTTACCTTTCTGTTAGACTGTAATTAGTGAAACGTATACGGGTGTACTATTAATGGAAAATTGATGAGGGTAGAGGAATCATATAATATGATGACGTAATGAAAGATTTGTGGTAACGTAACTAAATATTGGAGGATTAATCCTAAATATGGAGCATGTGGAAAAGGGAAACCTAATTGATATTTAATAATTGATAAAATACTCATGATGTGATGTTCTTGATAAGTACCCTTGATTGGATATTCTTGAGAATGTGTTCTTGATGTTATAATCTTGGTAGTGGTCACCTGTGTTGATAAATGAAATACTTGATGAACTGTGTTGATGATTGTTGATTTATATATCTTGTTGAGTGGTCACCTGAGTTGACTGACTGGATTGCATAATAAATATGTTGCCTATTATTGATATATTACTTCTTTCTAAATGGTCACATGAATTGACAAAGTATGATGTATAAAATGCTATGCTGAGGATCCGTGGTTGACAAATGGGTTTGCCGAGTTGTCATACGAGTTGACTGGTTGATATCATGTTGCATATGTTGATGAGTGAGGGATAATTGATTCCTATCCTATGGTGAACGTGAATGAGATTGATGGTGTACCTTACCCTGAGATGAGATTTCTGTGTCCGAAGTGAGCATCCGGGCGAGTAAAGTTGTATATGTATGAGTACTTGGATATGAGTGGCTCATGCCCAAGGTGAGCATCCGGGCGAGCAGTATGAATGGGTACCCAAACAGGTATGACTAAATATTCAAATTTTGTTCACATCTTAGATCTATAAATTGACTCATCTCCATAAAGGAGCCGAATGAAACCAAAGTTTCATGTTCGACGGCTGGGTGTACGGATATGATACACAAACAGGCATGATTCATACGACTGAGTGTACGTACATGAATTTCTAGAGTTCCCTGCAGGTCGTGACTAGAAGGCAGAAATAAGATCCTTTGGCATGTGTGTACAGTGATGTGACGGAGGCATGTGTCCGACACATTACCGATGATATAAATGTGGCAGAGAGCAATACATGTATGTCATGATATACATATGGCTGTGAGACAGAGATTAGTACAGGCATGTTCAATAGGCTGTGTGACAGATTTCAATGAAAGGTATGATACCGATATGGGTACAAATACTTGATATGATGAAATTGATGATGACAGTTTTATTATAGTGTGTTCAGTCTGCATATGGTCTGCCGCATAATCGTGTCATACTTTTTCTATAAGTCTTGATATTTGATGAAATTAATTGGGTATGAGTTAATAGTTGCGTGTATAAACGTCAGAAAATGTGATTTATGTATCGTTGTTGGATTACTCCTGATTGTGAGAATATTTTGAATGTTTGTGATAAGATGAAAAATTGTGAAGTGTATAGTTTATTGAGTGTATATTACTATAGTTTTATATGATATTAATCCTTCTGTAATAGATGAGGTGTTGTAAAAAGTAAGATTACCAGCAAGTCGAGTTATTGCCTAGAGCAGTACCGCTATAGCGAGAGAATTCCCGCTGCAGAGAGACCGCGACAACGGTCAAGTTACCGCTGCAGCAAGGCCTAAACAGTATGCAGGCCAGCTTTTGTGGCTAAGATCGATGGAGAAATATGAATACATGGTTAAATAACTGTCGTGAATAAATAGTAAAGAAATTGTCTGGTAAATTATTGAGTGGTTGTTTAAACTGAATTATTGATTGCATATTAATTTTATGTTGTTACATAAACTAATTGTAGTTGGTCGATGATGCCTACCAGTATGTGTGATGTAATGATACTACTCTTGATACACCTTTTTGGGTGTAGGTTATGGTAGGTGAATTGCAGTTTTATGATTGATGAGTCGATACTCAACATCAGCTTCTACATTTCTTTCCAAACAAAGCTAGGTCATTTTGTTTGTCAAGTATTCTAATGGAGTTCTTGTACCTGTCTAAACTAGATCTTGGGAGAGTCACATGTTAGAGGAATCTTGTAATGTTATTTTATTGGGGATTTTTAGCAGTTAATGAGAAGTAATGAAAATGTTAGAAATTATTTTCTTGTATAATTAATAGAAATATTGTAAGGATTCTACTGTTGAGTAGAGTCGATGTAGGTGCCTACACGACCCGCTTAATTAGGCCATGACAAAATGAAGCAATTTAAAATGTTAATGATTGTTAAGCTATTTAATTTTTTCAAAAGTCAATAGAAGATATTGATAAAATTATATACTTCAAATATGTCACTAAAAATGAGAAAAATTGTCCTCCCTCTTTTCTCAATTTATTTGTCTGACTTTGACTTGATATGAAGTTTAAGAAAATAAAGAAATTTTTTGAATTTTATGGCCATAAATTAAAGATATATTGAATGTACCGAATATCCTTTGATCCTATGATGTTAAACATATCATTTGAAAATTTAGAATTAAAATATTATTTAAAAAAAGACATTCTTTTATAAATAAATTAAAAAAAATAGAACTAATAAATTATAATAGAGAAAATATATGTACTACAGTCAATTCAAATTACCTATTGAAACATTTTCTTGTAAAGTAAAGTATGGGCCCAACTAAAATATTAAAAGAAATACTAAAAAGTATGACAAGAGAAAGGGAGAGCCTTCAAAAGAAACTCAAAACCACAACACCTACAACTTGTTTGTGTTATCTAGGTGCCACTTTAATAATATGTAAGAAATTTCACAGTTGTCTACCTACCTACTACAGATTTTAATGGAAACTTGCGGGTGCCGTAACATTCCTACCTTATAAGGTAGATTTGCTCCGATTAAATGGTAATTTTATCTAATATATAATTTTTTATAAAGAAAAAAAAGTTTATTTAATATTTTTAAAGATGTTCATGCTTTTAATATATTATATATAAAGCTCGCCCAAAAATGAGTTTATCCCAAGCGTCTACGAGATTTATATGTCCATTTCATATTTAGTGAATTCATTTTGGGTCATTCGCATAAATGCCCTTATTTTGAGGTGATTTTTAATTTATATTTTTTGACACTTTAAGTAATAAAAAATGGTTAAAAATGCCCCTACTAATTTAAAAAAATAAAAATTGCAAGACAAAAAGAAATTTTCACAAGGCATAAGTTCATTACTATTAATTTGTGTCTTGAGCATAAGTTCATTAGCATTAATTTGTTTCTTGAACATAAGTTCGTTAACATGAACTTGTGCGTAGGGGCATAAGTTCAGTAGCTGAACTTCTACCTACTAAACTTCTACTTTGGGACAGGAATTTAGTGACATGAACTTGTATCTTCTAGAGCTAACTTATTTCCGATGATTTCTTTTTTTAATATTAAAGGTATAGGTTTGCCTTGCGAATTAAAATAATATTTAATTTATGCCTCCATATAAATATTCTCTAAAAAGATTTGCCTAACGAAATTAAGTAATAATTAAAGATATTTTGGATAATGAATTTTTATTAAATGTGCAATAAAGATAAAAATTAAAGACTATCCATTTAAAGGGCAAAAATTTAAAACCACTCCAAAATAGGGGCAGTTAGCGCAAAAACTTCAATTGTTTTCGTAAGATCTTTGTTGCTTATGTATATACACACACGCACATTGAACGGAACTACGTAACTAAAAACAACTAAGGAAATAGTTATTTTATTTCATAAGTGATCAAAATGCCCTTTATTTTATTTCTTTGATTTTAATTTTTCGGTGTGATTTTGATTTATTTTTCAAAAAAAAAAAACTTAATGTTCAATTTTCTGTTCGATTACAGGATCCTGATTGCTCGCTTGAAGTGGCAAACAGAGATGGAGTGATTTTAGAAGATTAATTATCGACATTTCAAACTATACTATTGAAACAGTGCTCAGAAGAATTTATTAAACTAACCCAGTCATACATCTTAGAAAGGGTAGTGAACTCTCCCTTAAAATAAACTTCAGATAATGGGTATAAACTGAAAAAGAATTCAAAAATAGTTGTTAATGGAGTTGAATCACCAAATTTTGAGATATTAGTATCAATTTATATTGAATTTCTCCATATATAATCCCCCGACCCAGGAAAAATTTTTCTGATTGAATTAAATTTGTGAGACAGCTTGATTCTCTAGACTTATCTACCGCCTCAAAGAGGGAGCGCGAACTTTTGTTACATAATTTCAACAAAAATATAATATTGTATAGTTTCTTTTCAGCCGATCAAAACTCGGCCCAAACAAATATCTTGATCCAAGCCCTTCTCTTTCATCACGTAATTCCTATTCCAATAAGGTAAGTGCAACTCTTGGACAAATTATTTTGAATTAGGTGTTCGGTGTAAAGGAAAATATTTTACATGAAAAATATTTTTAAGAAAAAAGTTAATTTTTACTTATTTTGTTGTATTCGAGATGCAAAAAAAATATTATTTTAAAATTATTTACATATATCTAAATCAAAATTATGAGGATGAGAATGGAGTGAGGGATGAAGGGGGGAGGGGGAGCTGGTTGGATAGGGGAAGGATAGGGTTAAGGTGAAGGGTGGGTGGGGGGTCGAGGTGAGGGTGGTTGGGCGGGCGGGGATTGGGTGGGTGGGTGGGGTCGGAGTAGGTGTGTGAGGGTGGGGTTTGTTGGGGCTGATGAGGTCTACGTGGGTGGGGATGGGTGAGCGAGGAGGATAGTTGTCAAGGTAGAAAGAGACAACATGACTTGTTTTTCTTACTTTATCAAAGAAGTCATTTTTCTTATTTTGAAAAAGCTTTTTTCCCAAAAGAAAATATTTTCCACCATAGTGAACACACCCTCAATTGTGTTTTTTCTACAATTATTATTATTATTGTTGTTGTTGTTGTTGTTGTTGATGACACCCTCAATTGTGTTCTTTCTGCAATTATTATTATTGTTGTTATTGTAATATTTTCATAATTATCAATTTCATATAATAAACGAATTATTTGAAATGGAACATAGAACAGCTCATCAGCAACTGCCTCCTCGAAGGCCTGCTTGTATTTTGAAACTTAGCCAATTTTGAACTTAAAATAGTCTATTTTATTTTTAAGAATATAAATATCTCATTTTTAATTATAAAATAGTTTATTTTACTAGTAGAAAAGTAATCCATTAATTAAGCTAACATCAAATCGTATCAAATCGAACTTAAAAAAAAATGAATCAAAAATTGATTTGGTATTCCGTATACTCTTTTAAAAAATCAAAAACTGAAGAATGAAATCAAAATTTAAAAAAATCGAACGCTCACCCTACCTCTAGGTAGTCGTGGAGCTAGTCTTGCCAACGGGAGTCAATTGACATCGCAAAGAGGCCCTATTCTTTTTCTTGCAGCTGTGGTATTACACACGAAATTTTGGAACGAATTTAATTGCAAGAGAAAAGTGCAAAAATTAGTGACATGTTCATGCTTGCTTCACATGGCATTACATGTTTGTGAAACGACAAGCCACCTGATAGCATTAAATCGTAGGACCACAAATCATTAAAATTTACACACACTCTTTGTCTGTGTTTTTCCTGGTAGTTTAATTCTACTTTCCCTTAGGATAGCTGCTAGCTGCATTGTCTTCACTGATGTTAACCTTAATTTTCCAATGGGCCAGGGCTGGAGACAGCTGCAACCTTTGTCAGTGAAACTTAAAATTTGTTAAATTGGTACTTTTTAAATTTATATATCTATGAGTCGAAAAATATTGAATTGAAAATGAATTTATTGAATGAAAGTTGTGTTCGCTTCTAGTTATAGTACGAAATTGATGTGTCATCCGTCATTAATATTTTGATCATTATTACGAGTTGTGAGGATGTTGACAAAACAATAAAGAAATTAAGGATGTCTAGCTTGTTTTTATAAGAAGCGTTTTGTTTTAATTTCAATATGTTCAGGTGATTAATGACAAATACTTTCTTGCTTGGCTGCAGCCTAATTAAGAAGCATCTCAATTGCCTGGCTATTTGCAGTAATTAGTGAGTTGTGTTATCATTCCTTGCATTGTAATATGATCATTATAGATATGTTTTTCTCATACTTGTGATGTTGCCCGTCTAGAAGACAATGTCTTGCAAATAAGGTAAAAATGCTCATCATTTCTTTAGTTGGAAGACCAGGAGAACACTACGACACAATGTATTTATAGTTAAGAAATTTAAGTTGTCAATTTAAAAATTATAGCTATTATCTATTAATAGCCATAAAAATTTTTATTCTATACCTATCTATAAATTCGTAAAATTTTTTAGCCACGAAAAGTAAATTGAGAAAATTAATTTCTCATGTTTTTGCTACAATTACTAACAATCGTGGCAATAATTGCCTAAGTAGTTACAATTTTGTTGCTACAATAAAGTTTCGTAGCTGATCACGAGTTCTTGTCCGCAATAAAAATTGTTGTAGTAACAGTAATCTTTTAGCCACAATATACTATTTGAAACAAAATATTGTAACTAAATAAATATTTTTGCTTGAAGTTATAAAAAACTGCGATTATAGTGAAATGATATAGCCGCTAATTTTTTGCTATGATACAATTTCATAGCTAATTATTAATTTTTTGCTATGCTATAATTTCATAGCTAATTATTAATGTTTTTTAAAATTAAAATTTATTGAAGTAATAATAACCTTTTAGTCACAATAAATTATATGAAACAAAATATTATAACTAAAACATATTTTTTCTTTAAGTTATAAAACACTATGGCCATAACTAAATGATATAACCAGAGTATTTTTTTACTATAATAAACTTACATAGCTAATAATTAATTTTGTAGATGAAGCTTATAGTAATAATAGTAATTTTTTAGCCATAAAGAGATTATTTAAAATAAAATATTATAGCTAAATAAATATTTTTGTTTTAAGTATTAAAAAGATCATGACAATAGATAGCTTAATAGCTGTAATTATTTGTAGACACAATGATATAGCCACAAATTTATTATTGTGATAAAATTTGGTAGCTAATAATTAATTTTTATCACAAATTGAAAAATTGTTCTAGCAATACTATCTAGTGTAATTGGAGGTGGTAATCATTTAATTTGGTTCAATTTAACTGGCATACTTGTAAAATTTAATAAATAAGTGATTATATCTAATTAATTTTAATTAACTAATTCTATTGAACTTGAACGTAACTTCACCAATCCTCACTGAAGCATCATCTAAACCAAGTGCTTCCAGAATTATTATTATTATACTCAAATTTATTTCATTAGAATAATATTTTTCTTGACCTAATGTTATTTGAGGTATTAATCATTTGATTGAATTCAATTTTACAGTTTGAAAATCTTATATGTAATTTAAATAAATTAATAATTGATTACATTAACTTCAATTAACTAATTTATTTCACATTTTAATACAACTTCAATAAATCTCACTCAAATTTCATCCGAACCAAGTATTCATAAAATTGTTATATGACTCGGACATGATCTATTGGGACAGTACCTTTGTCAACTTAATGTTATTAGAGGTATTCATCATTTGAATCGATTCAATTTTACATGATATAAGTTGTACAATTCAGATATAATTTAGATAAGTGGTTATGTTTAATTACTTTTGATCAACTAATTATGTCAAATTTTTACAAAACTTTGATCTCACTCAAGCTTCATCTATGTTCAAGCGTTTCGAGAATTCATATCATTTAACTCGGACATGATTATTAGGATAATACATTTATCAATTTAGTGTAATTCAATTCTACAGGATATTACTTGTAAGTTTTAAATATAATTTAAATAAATAGGTGATTATATCTACTTACTTTTTTGATTAATTAATTATATTAATTGAAATAAAACATCACTAAGCCTCACTCAAGTTTCATCGCATGATCAAGTGTTTAAAAAATTCATATTATATGAGTTGAAAATGATATATTGAGACAATACTTTTATCGATCAGGTGTAATTAGAGGTGTTTATCGTTCAAGTAGATTTAATTTTATATTATCTTACTTGTAAGTTTTAAATATAATTTTAAATAAATAGGTGATTGTATCTAAGTTTCAAATATAATTTTAATAAATAGATGATTATATCTGATTTCTTTTGATTAACTAACTATATCAATTTTAATAGAACTTCACTAAGTCCGACTTAATTTTTATCCTAGTCATGTATTTTGAGAATTACTATTGTACTTGAACTTAATCTATTTGAACAGTACTTTTATGATCTACTATTAATTTAAATTAATTAATAGTTATTGGAAGTATAATTATAATTAGCTAAGCTAAAAATTAATTATTGAATATAATTAATATAGAGGTGTATTTATACTATAATTTATATCTAATACGTATTAATTTTAAATAATATTCAATGATTAGTAAGTTATAAGAAAAAATAAGTAAATCTAATTATCATGCATGATCTTTTAAAAAATCAAATCTTCCTTCTTATTGTTATAATTATTGGGAGAGAAATTGAATTGAAAATTGAAAAACTTTAAAATAAATTAACCATAGAGACATTAAAGTTTCTTCCAAACTATTTGCAGGATCTGAGTCTACATCGTGAATGCAATACGGTGCTTAGAGCTACAAGTGACCTCAAGCTAATCTATGAAATGATATATCGCTAACATAATCAGAATTATAGAGAAACTGAGTGGAAACTAACTGAGTTTGTAGAATAATAACTTATAAGTAATGAAATAGATTGAGTTCAGATAGATAGATAAATACTAAGTCATAAGCTGAAACACTAATTCTTTGTCTGAAAACCTCTACTAACTGATAAACTATTGGGACAAGTCCCCAACTAACTCTATAATTCTGAAACTGAAAATAGAAATAAGACAACTGAAAAGCACACAACTTCAGCTCTCAAATGATGAGGACTCACCACTGATTGCTGATTAAGTTCTGGAATGTGTCTACCCGCGGGGCTAAGTTTGAGTACCTGAATCTATATCATAAAATTATATAGCATAAGAAATATGAAGTTAGTATTTTGAATGTATTGAGTGTATGAGATATGCAACTAAAATATCGAACATGATGATATGCTAGAAAGCTATGCTAAATCCATAAGTGAGTGCATAAGTTGAACTAAAAATACATAATGAAAGTATAAGTAAAACTGTTTTGAGTCATGTACATGCATTGAAAACTGAGTCTATAACTATGAATAAAACTATAACTAAACTGAAATGAACTATACTGTACTGTGGGAGAGTCTATTAATGGACATATAACCACGTGAGCTCAACATGGAGTTCGATGTATATGCCCTATCGATAGGATCCAATATACCTTTTCAGGGTATACAGGCATGGCTGGTGTGATTAGTAATTGATGCCCATTTGGGCTAATAACCTATGGTGGCACATAGTTCTGAGACCTGGATGTGTTGACCCCTGACTTACTCAATGCTAAGTACTACTCCCAACTAATATGTACTGATAACTCGAAAACTGATGCCGCAAGTTTAAGTCAGAACTATTTTATCTGAAAATGTTCTGAGAATCTACAGAAACTGATAATAGTGATTATACTCTAAAAACTTTTATACTGAAATCATGATAACATCATGTACTCTTAACAAGACAACTTTTCTGAAGTAATGTTAATCATTCAGTCTGAACTTGAAATTATGCTAAAATCATGGTCATGAAAGTACAATATGCAATCGAATATAAAATCATGAATTTTACTTAATAACAATCATGGGAGTCTTGAATTATTAAGATAATCAGCGAATTCATATGTTGATTGAAAACCCTAAGAATGATTTTCTATAAAGCTGAGAAATTTAGATTTTCTGAAAGCATTAGGGACACAAGGGTGAAAGGATGACCCTTATTGAATTCCCATATACCTAGAGTAGGAAAATTTCTTGTTAGAGTTTGAATCTTGGAGCTTTTGAAGAAGAACCCTAGCTTTAGACTTGAGAAAATTTGATGTCTTCAACGTACTTTCTAAGAGTTTAGGAGAGAATGAGAGTTAAAGATCGACTAATTTAATTTACTCCTTCTAAAAGAATCCAAAATGACATAGTTTAGGAGTTAATAACTTAGAAAATTATGAAAACACCCCTGAAAAAATATACTAAAAATTTGCCGTCCTGTCCTAACGGTTTCGTACCATGACTCATGGTGTCCTACCACAACTCGTGGTGTCCATCATGGTCACTAAGGCCTACTTGAGCAGTTTGGTGTCCATCATGGTCACTAAGGCCTACTTGAGCAGTTTCTGAAACTCATATCACGGTTGTTCAGGACGATTCGTCCTAGGTGACCATGACTCGTGGTCTCTGTCCGTGGTCACTAGGGAGGTTTTTGAACAATTTCTAGTTCTCTTACCACAACACCCTCAGAACGAGTCGTCCTATGTCGCCATGAGTTGTCCTTTGACTCATGGTGTCTGGACTTGACTTTGGTCCTAGGCTGGTTGTTTGTGACCACGAATCCAACCCATGAGTCATCTTTCCTCACCACGACTCACAGTGTGGGTCGTCCCATGGGGAATTTGTTCACTTCCTGCTAGTTTTCTGCTTCATGTCTAGAATCTAATCTTAGGCACTTTTGGGATGTTACACTATTTTTTTCTAATTTTTTGTGCCTAAATTAAAGTCTTCTTTTTCTATTAGAGAGATTAGAAAGAAAAATAAAACTTACAAAGAAAATTGAAGAAATTAAAGAGCCAAAAATCCTAAACTCTCAAAACATAGCTAAAAATCATTCCCGTAAGAAAAGTATGTCTTCTTCTTTGTCTCAATCACTGAATCTATTCTTCTTTTTTTTTAAAAAAGATTTCAATCAGAAATTTCTTTTACTTTGCTTGTTATTGAATTATCAATGTATGTCCCTTTTTTTTCTTGTTTGGAGTGTCGTCTTTTGATTCGATTTTAATTAAAAAATAAATTTTTAGTGATTATATTGGGTCTAAAAATGTATATAATTTTACATTCAAAAAAATTCTTTCATCTCCACCTTATTGGTATGTTGGCAGAATAAAAATATAACTTTTTTTCTGTGTGAGGTTCATGTGATATTGTAATTATGTTGTTATGAAATATTTTTTTAAAGTTAAATATAGTGATTTTAATTGTTGTGATTTATCTTATTTTAAAAAATATTCTTATGTATCATTCTACTAATTGAGTTGCTTTATTTTTTTTAATTATTAGAAAAAATTATATTTTTGATGGGAAGAAAAATTTTAAATGATGTTTGTAGCTCAAGATCGATAATCATTGTAGTTTGTGGAGGAGTGATGAAAACATCAAAATCAACGAAAATAATTTTTTTCTTTTGTAAGTGTACTGATATGTCTGAATAAAATATTATTTCATTATTTTGAATGATATTGTTGAACCTTTATTAAGTTTTTCTTTTTAATGTTTTTCCTTTAATTATTATACAATTGAAGAATATATTTATCTACAATTATCTATAAATTTCATGGGAGAAATGAATTCTCATCCATATTATATGAACTATGATGTTGGACATATTCTTATTCCCATTTGCGATACTTCAAAAATGGTCCAAGGATGTGAAGAAGGAAGAGTTTGAGAAAATTGGCCTGGTGAAATAGTTGGTGCCTGCGCTAGACCCCCAATTTTAGAGAAAATTGTACTCAATTTGGTGGGTTGGATAGTGCGACATGTCAGGTCTTCAACTTCAGAGGAATTTTTGCTCAACACCTTGGCGAAATGAGTGATACGACATGCCAGAAGGGTTCCGGACTTAGAAAAATTTTCCAACACACTTTGGTGCATTGGATGGTGAGGCATGCTAGGTCTCAGAATGTGCAGAATTTGACTAACACCTTCATCATGACCCGAGTTGGGATCCTAGATCGAGACACGGGATCTAGAACCACGAATGGCTCCAAGTCGATCCATGGCATGTACATAGCAACTCAAGAGAATAAATTAAAGGAGAAACTAATAACTTAAACATGAACAAGTAGAAGTCTGATTAACATAAAGCATATCCCAAATGATACTTCACAATGCTAAATCTCAAAGATGAACACTAGTCTATGTCTGAAAAGCCTCTACTATCTAATGAGATGCTGGGACAAGCCCCCAGCTATCTCCAAGTCTGAAACAAAACTAACGTGATCAATATAACTAAATTAAGGTTTCAAGGAGATGAGGACTCACTCAACAGGGCTAACTGAACTACGAGGAAAGCGAGCTAATGGCATGACTAAGCTGGATCACCTGAATCTATATCATAAAATTATATAGCACAGATTATGCGATCAGTACTTTTGAATGTTCTGAGTATGCAAGGTAAGGAAAAACGCGCTTAGTAAATGTTAACTGAAATCATGCATATAAATATAAATCAATTAGATCATGAGAGTAAGGACTACATGCTGAAAACTGTATCTGAGATATACATATTCATAAGTTGATTATCATAATTGAACATAGTGACCTAAGATTTGGAAATATAAATCATGTGACTTGTCATAGCTGAAATTGTAATTAAAAGCTCATGAACTGATCATTAGGTCAAATCTTCTGTAAAACACAATATCATAGTCATGAACATGAGTAACTAAAATTATGAGGAACAATGGGAGACTAGTCATAACCGACACCATTACAATAGACCTGACATGATTCCCCAACTATCACACTCAAGTGGGCAGCGCCGTCCAAAACTTTTCCAAGGCTAAGGACGTTATCCATGATATCGATATCAAGTTGAGGCCCCTTGGGGCAGGGGAAGACTCTTTTGAGAGGTACCAACCATGTAACATACCTATGTTAGTGCATAGTTTTGAGATCGAGGAACCTTGAAACCCCTAACCTACTCGGAGCTAGAAACTACTCTCAAAAATATACATAGTGCTCACATCATTTTTCAACGAAACTGAAATCATAATCTTTACATGGACTGAAATCTAAAAATTGGGAATCTTGACACCAACACATATCGTAAGTTGCATTAGAGTCTTGACTCCAAAGCATATGATAAGTTGATCTTATTAGCCTTGGCTAAATCATGAAAACATACTTAACTTGTGTGGGCTTGCCCAAATCATAAAAATCATACATACTTGAAATAGACTTCATAAATCAAAATCATGGCTTCATACCTGGGGAATTCATAACATTCATTCACGCTAGATATATCATCATATTTGAAATCATGAATCATAAGCTTGAATTTTCATAAACTTGCATAATAGAGCATAATTTCTAATAACTTGAAATCATGAATTTATAATCAATTTGTGATAAAATCTGCCCATTAGACTTCAAAACATACTTTAGGATATGAGGGGATTGGATCCAGAAACATATCATCGAGAATTGCATAAAATTGGGTTAAAACCCTGTAACTCCATGCACTTGAATTAAAACTTGAATTCATGAACTTGAGGAGAAATTTGGGCATGAGAGTGGAAGGAAACCCTGATTCATAGCACTACATACCTAGGTAAACAGATCTTCAAGCTAACCTTGATAGCCCAAGCGAATTAGGGAAAGAACTGAGAGAATTCTAGCTTGATCTTGAAGAGGGATCTTAATAACTTGCATGCATGGGAGTCTAATGACTTAGAATAGGCTAAACCCTCTTAAAACACTCCTTTTAGGGCTTAAAATGACGTCATTAGGAAGTTAGGAGCTTAGGAATTTCGAAAATACCCTTAATGATTCGCCTAGAAAATTGCCCACTGCCAGTCATACAACCCGTACCACGAGTTGTACAATCAACCTACAACTTGTAGATTCCTCCCGTAGCTAGTGTCACAACCTGAACATAGGCCCGGATCTAGACACTAAACCCAAAATCATAAATGGCTCAAAGTCAATCCATGGAATGAACATGAAATCTAAAGCTCAACATACACCAAGAGGAAAAACTATATTCTGAAATAGCAGAAGTTTGAATAGTAAAATATTTAAACAACATGAATCTAAAAAAAACACTGAATCTAAAGCTGGATATAAAAACTATGTCTCAAAAGCCTCAAACATTCTGACGAGCTGATGGGACAACACCCCCAACTAGCTCACTAGAAGTCTAAAATTTAAAATGACAATAACTCAACTATCTAAAGGTCTTCAAAGGATGAGGACTTACCAACGCTATCTGAGCTAAACTCTGGAAGATAGCTAGCGGCGAGACTAAATCTGCCCGTATGAGCCTGTATCATGAAACGATACAATATAGAATATGTGGTCAGTACTTAGAATGTACTAAGTATATAAGGTAAGTAAAATAGGCTAAGTAGTAAAACTGAATCATGCATAATGAAATCATAACATCTTAAAATTCTGAGAGTAAAGATTGTATGCTGATATTTGAAAACATGAGTAAACATAAACTGAAGTATGTTCATATGGATTTCCATATCTGAAATCATAGGTAAAAGCTCATGAACTAATCCTTGGATCAAACTTGCTGAAAACATATGTTATACCCTAGAAGCCCAAAGATCAAACCAGGGAGTTAAAAATGGAGAAAAGACTAAAAAATGGCACCAGGCACAAAATGAGTCGTGGAATAACTTGTAGGTGCAGCCCACGAGTTGTGATGTGACTCGTGGGGAGGCCAGTGAGGATTTTGGGAAGTTTGAGAAAAAGAACCCCCATGGGCGTGACAATAACTCATGGTCAGACCCCACGAGTCGTTAGGTCAGTCATGGGGTGGGTAAGGGAAGAAAAGAGAAGGAGGGAGGCAGTGCACTCGACGGGAGGACCCCACGAGTCATGGTCAGTCCCCACAATTTATAGGGTAAGTTGTGGTCAGTCCACACGATTCGTGGGGTAAGTCGTGGTCAAGCAGGTAAGGTTTTGTTGAAGCCCTGGCTGTGTACTTCACGGATGGTGACCACGAGTCGTGGTCGCTAGATCACAAGTCATTAGGTCTCCCATTAGGAGCCTAGGAACAACTATTGAATAGTGTACTTTACGATCGACTCCACGAGTCGTGGTCCCTGGCGAGGAATCGTTAGGTTCCCCCTTGGGACCACCTAGCAGTTATTTTCTGCAAATTCAGTAAGGGCTTTCCATAATTCCTAAAATCCTTAGGCCTAAATTACAATATTTTGAGTTATGAATAGTGACTTTTAAAGGGTTTAAGTTCATTTTAGGCCTCATTTTCATGCATGCAAGGTAGAAGACTTGAGAGGATGATCAAGCTTAGCACTCATCGAATTCTTTTCAAATTCCTATTGGGGATCTAAAGAAATGTTAGAATAAACTATCAATAGGTATGTAGGGTTATGAATGGGTGATTCCCTTGACACCCATGCCCAATCCCTCTCTAAAGTATGAAATCCCTATGTCTAATCCATAGGGTTTTAACCCAAATGCATGAATCTTCTATTTCTATGCATGGGTATGATTTGATTATGATTCTACTATTGAATTATGAAGCATGGGTAATTTTTATAATGTTTCCAATTTAAAATCATGTTTCTAGTTTTGTGAATTAAAAGCCACTGATGAGATGTTCATGAAAGATGAGATTTGTCAAGGATATATGACGATGATAAGATATTATAATGAAAAGCATGTTTTGAAGCTACCCATGTTTACAATTATGGTTTTGATAAGAATTGAGTATTCCTAAGTATGATAAAGCTTTGGGCAATGCCCCCATGTTAAGTATGAATGATGATTTTCCCGAATTAAGCCTACCGCATTGTTTTAGAGCAAAGATTCCCAATTATATTTTCATCTTGTGGTATGTTTTGAGTTAAAGTTTTTCTTGTGTATAACTTACCACACAGTTTTGGAGCGAAGGTTCCCAATTATGTTTTCAGCTTGTGGTATGTTTTGAGCTAAAGCTTCTCATATGCATGATTTCGTATTTGAGATGTATTTGATTATTGAGCTTCACCAATAGACGATTTTGAGCTTCATTATAAAATGATGTAGAGAATATGCATGTTTTGGGAGTAATGTCTAGCAACGAGTAGGCTAAGGGTTTCACTCTATGCCTCAGAACTACGCCCTAACGTAGGTTTACACTATTATATATTACTTCAGGATGTCCCTTGTGAGATTCCCCTGCCTGAATGGGCCTTCATCTTGATATCAATATCATGGTATCATCCCTAGCCCAAGCAAGGCTTTGGACGGCTCTACCCACTTGAGTGTGATAGTTGGGACAACATAAACTGTATCGTGGTATGTCGGTTAAAAGATGAGTCTCCCATTATTCCTCATGATTTCAGATATGCATATTCATTACTCATGAGACTTATACATTTATACATATATGCATATTCTAAAGCAGGTTTGACTCAATGTTCAGCTTTACGTATAAATGTCAGAATTCAGCTTTGAGTCAATCGATCCAGTTATGATGTTATGAAGTTATGTTTTGTTATGTTATGAAGAGATCATGATTTCATAAAGAATGCATGCAATCCCTACTCTTAGACTCTTAATGTTTATGTTATATTATGCATTGTCTTTAAATGATTTTGTTTACTTTAGCGATTTTACTAACCCTGCATACTCGGTACATTCCATGTATTGACCGCATACTCTATGTTGTACCATTTCATGATACAGGACCCGACTCTGAGGTTCAACCTCGCTCGTATTCATCCTATCAGAGTTAGCGTTTGCATTGTTGGTGAGTCCTCATCCCTTGAGGACTAGACTACTCAAATTTCTTACGTGTATTTCAATTTCAGTTTTGTTGAGTTATTTGGGGTCTTGTTCCATCAACTTATCATGTTTAGAGGCTTTTCAGACATATGTAAGTATTCAGATTTGGGTTTCATATTTTGATGTTGTGTTCAAGTTTGACTTCCTCTATGAGTATTTTATTGATTATTCAGTTTCTTGATCGAGTTAGAGGTATGCTTATACCATGAGTCGGCTTGGGGCCTCTCGGGGTCCCTTGTCCCGTGTTATGATTCGGGCCTCCGTCTGGGTCGTGAAAAACTTGATATTAGAGCAATAGGTTTGAAGTGTCCTAGAGTGTCTGAAAGCCATGTTAAGTAGAGTCTTTTTCATGGGTGTAAAGTGTGCCACACTTATGCCGAAGAGGCTACGAGACGTTTAGAAAATGTTCCCTTCTTTTATGATCTATGTCGTACGATGAAAAGTCTTTCTATCCTTCTAATTCATGCTATTCACAATTGCAGAATCATGGCTCCTTGAAGAATGAATGGTAGGAGAAATTGGAATAGTGAAGGCCATGAGGATGGCGATGGGAATGGGCACCAGCAGGCCCCATCAGTTTAGGAGCACCAGCCACCGAAGCTAGTTGCCCATGCTGAGTTCCGGCTACTATTTAGATGCTTGCACAGGCCTTAACCTCTCATGTCAATCAGTAGGCTGTTGCACATGTTCCGCAAAATGGCAATGCAGCGGCGGCTCGAGTCAGAGACTTCTTGAGGATGAACCCGCCAGAGTTCCTTGGGTCCAAGGTAGATGAGGACCCGCATGAGTTCATATATGAGATAGTGAAGATCACCCAAGTCATGGGGGTGAATAGAGTTGAGTGCGTAGAGTTGGCCTCTTACTAGTTGAAAAAGGTCGTGTATATTTGGTTTTGCCGGTGTTAACTCTCCTGGAGGGTACTGATGGTTTCGCGGTGTATTCTGATGCTTCAAGGATCGGACTTGGGTGTGTGTTGATGCAGCACGGGAAAGTTATAGCATACGCCTCTAGACAGTTGAAAGTTCATGAAAAGAATTACCCGACCCATGATCTTGAATTGGCCGCAGTGGTATTCGCCTTGAAGATATGGCGACATTATTTGTATGGGGTCCATGTGGATGTATTTATAGACCATATGAGTTTACAATATGTTTTCACGCATAAAGATCTCAATTTTTGACAAAAGAGGTGGCTGGAGCTACTCAAGGACTACGATATGAGTGTCCTTTACCATTTGGGTAAGGCTAATGTGGTAGCGGACGCATTATAGTAGACTCTCTATGGAGAGTGTGTCCCATGTGGATGAGGGGAAGAGGGAGATGGTGAAAGATGTGCATTAACTTGCAAGGTTGGAAGTTAGGTTGGTCGACTCGATCGATGGTGGTCTTGTCGTTTAGAATAGATCATAATCGTCCTTGGTGATTGTGAAAGCTAGACAAGATGAGGACCCGATTTTTTTAAAGTTGAAGGAAGCCGTTCAAAGTCAGAAGGTGGAGGTCTTCTCCCAAGGGGGAGATGGTATTCTTCAGTACCAGAGTCGCTTATGTGTTCCAGATGTCGATGAATTGAGGAGTCGGATGTTGCACAAGGTTCATGGATCCAGGTTCTATCCATCCGGGTACCACCAAGATGTACCATGACTTACGGGAAATCTATTGGTGGAATGACATGAAGAAGGATATTGCGGAATTCGTAGCCAAGTGTCCGAACTGTCAACAAGTAAAGGTTGAGAATCAGAGGCCGGGAGGCGTACTTAAGGATATCAATATTCCCACTTGGAAGTGGGAAGAAATTAATATGGATTCCATCACAGGTCTGCCTCGTACTTGTTGGCAATATGATTCCATTTGGGTTGTGGTAGACAGGTTGACCAAGGCCACTCATTTTCTACCAGTTAAAACCACAGATTTGGAGGTGTATTATGCCAAACTATATATCCGGGAGTTGGTCTGATTACATGGAGTTCCCTTATCCATCATTTCAGATCGAGGTACTCAATTTACCTCTCAGTTTTGGAGGTCATTTCAAAAAGGGCTTGGTACACAGGTTAAACTCAACATAGCATTCCACCCACAAACGGATGGTCAAGCAGAGTGGAAAATACAGATCCTCGAGGACTTGTTGAGGGCATACGTGATTGACTTCAAAGGTGGTTGGGATGATCACCTGCTCCTGATCGAGTTTTCCTACAATAACAGCTATCACTCTAGTATTCAGATGGCGCCATTCGAGGCTCTCTATGGGCGGAGATGTAGATCGCCCATCGGATAGTTTGAGGTTGGTGAGGTGGCAATGATAGGGACGGATTCGGTTCATGAAGCAATGGAGAATGTTCAGTTCATAAGAGACAGGTTGAAAACTGTCTAGAGTCGCCAAAAGTCTTATGCGGACGTGAGAAGAAGGGAATAAGAATTTGAAGTCAATGACTAGGTATTTCTGAGGGTGTCTCCCATGAAGGGAGTAATGCGGTTTGGAAAGAAAGGGGAAGTGCCACATGGCCTATTCTCCGGAGGATTCGATATGGCCTAATGAATCTGGGACTAAGCTTTCCCTTCTTACCAAACCTCTTCACGCCCTTCATGGGAGAAACCTTCAGAAATACCCAGTCATCAACTTTAAATTCCAGATCCCAACGTCGCACATCAGAGTAGAATTTTTGAAGACCCGCTATGTCGGCCTGTACCGGATAGTGAGACGTGTTGGAAAGGTGGCTTATGAGTTGGAGTTGCCTTCATAATTAGCTTCTATTCATCCAGTGTTTCATATATTGCTTTTGAAGAAGTGTTTGGGTGATCCAGCTCTGGTTGTCCCAACGGACAGTGTTGGTGTGAGAGACAGCCTTAGCTATGAGGTGGTTCCGGTGGAAATATTGGATCGTCAAGTTCAAAGTCTAAGGAACAAGGAAGTAGCTTCAGTTAAAGTGTTACGGAGGAATCAGCATGTCAAAGGAGCTATGTGGGAAGCCGAAGCGGATATGATGGCTAGATACCTGCATTTATTCTCTACTAGCTCAGTTTCAGCTTGAGGTATCAGTTTTGTAGTCAGATTCTATTTAGTTTCATGTTCAGTTCCTGTGTGCAAGTTTCTTTTATGTATATGGATGTGTGTATGATTTATGAAATCAATTCAGTTATGTGATCCAAATTGAAGGTAGTCATTCCGTCAGTTTTCGATTTAAGTGATTAGTATTTGAATATGATAATTATATTTTCTCTGCTTTTTTGTGTGTTTTCCAACATTCAAGGACGAATATTCCCAAGGGAGAGATATTGTTATACCTCGGAAGCCCAAAGGTCAAACCCGAGAGTTGAAATGGAGAAAAGCTTAAAAACTGGCATCAGACACAGAACGATTCATGGGATGACTCCTTGGTGCAGCCCACGAGTCGTGATATGACTCGTGGGGAGGCCAGTGAGGAGTTTGGGAAGTTTGAGAAAAAGGACCCCCACGGGCATGACAACGACTCATGGTTGGACCCCACGAGTTGTTAGGTCAGTCGTGGGGTGGGTAAGGGAAGAAAAGAGAAGGAGGGAATCAGTGCACTCGACGGGAGGAACCCACGAGTCGTGGTCAGTCCCCACGATCCATGGGGTAAGTCATAGTCAAGCAGGGAAGGTTTTATTGAAGCCGTAGTAGTGTACTTCACGGATGGTGACCACGAGTCGTGGTCGCCAGATCACGATTCGTGGTCACCAGATCACGAGTCATTAGGTCTCCCCTAATGAGCCCATGAAGAATTGTTGCATAGTGTACTTCATGACCGACCCCACGAGTCATGGTCCTTGGCAACGAATCATTAAGTTCCCTACTAGGACCACTTGGCACTTATTTTCGGCAAATTTAGTAAAGGGCTTTTTCGTAATTCTTAAGATCCTAAGGCCTAAACTACGATGTTTTGAGTTATGAATAATGACTTTTAAAGGGGTTAAGTTCATTTTAGGCCTCATTCATTTATGCATGCAAGATAGAAAACTTGAGAGGGTGATGAAGCTTAGCATTTATCGAATTCTTTTCAATTTCCTATTGGGCATCTAAAATAGTATTAGAATCAGCTACCAACAGGTATGTAGGGTTATAAATGGGTGATTCCCTTCACAACCATGCCCAATCCCTCTCTAAAGTATGAAATCCCTATGTCTAATTTATGGAGTTTTAACCCAAATGCATGAATCTTCTATTTCTGTACACGGTATGATTTGATTATGATTATACTATTGAATTATGAAGCATGGGCAATTTTATAATGTTTCCAATTTAAAATCATGTTTTTAGTTTTGTGAATTAAAATCCAATTGATGAGATGTTCATGAAAGATGAGATTTGTGAAGGATATATGATGAGGATAAGATATTATAATGAAAAGCATGTTTTGAAGCTACCCATGTTTACAATTATGTTTTCGATAAGAATTCAGTATTCTTAAGTATGATAAAGCTTTGGGCAATTCCCCCATGTTAAGTATGCATGATGATTTTCCCGAATTAAGCTTACCACATTGTTTTGGAGCAAAGACTCCCAATTATATTTTCAGCTTGTGGTATGTTTTGAGTTAAAGCTTTCCTATATATAGCTTACTACATGGTTTTGGAGCGAAGGCTACCAATTATGTTTTCATCTTGTGGTATGTTTTGAGCTAAAGTTTCTCATATGCATGATTTTGTATTTGAGATGTATTTTATTATTGAGCTTCGTCAATAGACGATGTTGAGCTTCATTATAAAACGATGTAAAACACATGCATATTTTGGGAGTAATGTCTAGCACTGAGTAAGCTAAGGGTTGATCACCCTATGCCTCAAAACTACGCATCAACATAGGTTTACACTGTTATATATTACTTCGGGACCTCCCTTGTGAGCTTCCCCTGCCAGAATAGGCCGTCAGCTTGATATCGGTATCAGTGTATCGTCCCTAGTCCTGACAAGGCTTTGGAAGGCTCTACCCACTTAAGTATGATAGTTGGGACCACTTTATCTCTATCGTGGTATATCGGTTAAAAGACGAGTCTCCCATTGTTCCTCATGATTTCAGATATGCATATTCATTACTCATGAGACTTATACACTTATACATATATGCATGTTCTAAAGCAGGTTTGACTCAATGTTCAGCTTTACATATAAATGTCAGAATTCAGCTTTGAGTCAATCGATTTAGTTATGATGTTATGATGCTATGTTATGTTATGTTATGAAGAGATCATGATTTCAGAAAGAATGGATGCAAGCCCTACTCTCAGGCTCTTAATGTTTATGTTATATTATGCATTGTCTTTAAATGATTTTGTTTACATTAGCGGTTTTACTTACCTTGCATACTCGGTACATTCCACGTACTGATCGCATACTCTATACTGTATTGTTTCATGATATAGGACCCAGCTCTCAGGTTCAGACCCGCTCGTAGTCAGCTTATTAGAGTTAGCGTTTGCATTGTTGGTGAGTCCTCATCTCTCGAGGACTAGACTACTCAGATGTCTTATGTGTATTTCAGTTTCAATTTTATTGAGTTAGTTGGGGTTTTGTCCCATCAACTCATCATGTTTAGAGGCTTTTCAGACATATGTATGTATTTAGCTTCAGATTTCGTATTCTGATGTTGTGTTCAAGTTAGACTTCCTCTATGAGTATTTTATTGATTATTTAGTTTCTTGATTGAGTTAGAGGTATGCTTATACCATGGGTCAGCTTGGGGCCTCTCGGGATTCCTTTTCCCGTGTTACGATTTGGGCCTCCGTTTGGGTCGTGACAACATGATATAATATCTAAGAATATATGCATTACTGTAATCATGAGGAGCAATGCGAGACTCGTCTTTACTGACAACCACCATGTATGAGTGCATGATGATCCCACGTCTTTCCCATGTGGAGGAGAGCCATCCTAAGCCTTTCTAGGGTGAAGGATTAAGTAAGGTATGATATCACAGAGGGCCCTTGGGCCTGAGAAACACTCTCTTGAGAGGCCCCAAAGAATACCTACGTTGGCGCGTAGTTCATGAGATTGGAGAACGTTGGAACCCCAAGCTTTCTCGGTGCTATAACTACTCCCAAAACATGTATAATGCTCATATAATCATAGATCTAAATATAACTTGAATCTTAACATATGGGGAGTCTTGACTCCAAAAAATGAGATAACTGAACTTATTAGCCGTGGCTATATCATGAAATCTTGCTTAACTTGTATGGGCTTGCCCAAATCTTAACATCATGCTTGCGTGAAATAGATATAATAAGTAAAATCATAAATATATGCTTGGGTGATTTGTAAACATTCATGTTTGCTTGATATTTCATCGTACTTGGAAGCATAACTCATAAACTCAACTTTTCATGAAACTTACATAATTGGGCATCATGTTCTTAAAACTTGAAATCATGAATTATAATCAAAATAGGTATAAAACTTGCCGATGAATCTTAAAACATCATCTAAAACATGGAAGGAATCGACCAATGAATTAATTAAAGAGAATTTCATAGAATTGAGTTAAGATCCCATAGGATCATACACTTGAATGCATGAACTTGAGATGGGATTTGGGCATGAGAGTGAAGGGAAACTATAATTCATGACCCTACATACCTAGGTAATCTGATTCTACACCCTTCCTCGAAATCCCAAGAGATTTGAGAAAGAACTTGAAGAATTATAGACTTGATCTCCTTTGGGAATCTCTAAACTTGCATGCATGGGGAGGGAATAGGTTAGAATAGGCTAAACTCTCTTAAAAACCTGCCAACTAAGCTTAAAATGACATAGTTTAGGGCTTAGAAGCTTAAAAATTATGGAAATTTCCTTACTAAATTTGCAAAAAAACTACTCACTGCCAAAGCCACGACTCACACCACGAGTCGTACCCTGATACCATAACTCGTGGGTTCCTTCTGTTGTTGCCACTACTTCATCCCTGATTTTTTGGAGTTTTCCATGGGTCCAACCAATGGCTCGTTGGTTCTTTCTACGAGTCGTACTTTTGATCATCTAATCAATACCCGAAAACCCACCTTACCTGCCATGACTCCTGACCACGAGTCATACCCCCATCCTACGACTCGTGGTATTCTCTCGTAGCTTACCAGTTTGACTCTTCTAACTTCCAACGACTGCCTACCAATGAACCGTG
Organism: Datura wrightii; assembly: GCA_035772735.1. Classification (NCBI taxonomy): domain Eukaryota; kingdom Viridiplantae; phylum Streptophyta; class Magnoliopsida; order Solanales; family Solanaceae; genus Datura; species Datura wrightii. Next base: position 57,789,666 of record JASDFA010000007.1, on the reverse strand, counting down.
GTTTGCTACAATGGATCGTACAACGACTCATACCATCTACACTGACCAACTCTATATTTAAACAACGGCTCCATTCAATGACCCATTGGTCATTTCTAAGACTCGTACCATGAGTCGTCCTGAGACAATTTTCCAATTTTTCTGCTGGACACCCTTTCAACTCCCATGTCTAGTCTTAGGCACTACCGGGTTTGATGCAATTCATGTTCCTTCAAGATAGTTCGCAAGGATTCAAGCAAGAGAGCTCCAAGATCTACAAGTTCTCTTCATGAAAAAAGAGGCACTTGAGTGCATATGGGAGACGTCTAAAGGATTCCATGCTTGGATTGTAACCTGGGAAGAAGAAGGAACACAAGATGACAAAAGGAGTGAAGAAAGTAGCTAGAAGTGAAATTGGCTAATCTTGAATTTCAAGGAAAAAAAAGACCATCCAAACAAGGCCTTTACTCATTAAGGGCATATTTGTATAGTCTCTCTTTTTCCTTAGTATAAATAGAGCTCTTTTAATTTTCATGGTAGATTTTTATGAATTTAAACAGATAATATTTTGAGTGTAGTAGATTGCTAAGCTTTTGAAGAGCTTTTGATTGTTAATTGTTGAGGGTTGCAAGGGAATCATCTTCCTTGAGCTCTACTGAAGAACTAGGTGTTTCTTGATTTGAGAATTGGAGGTCCTTGTGCCTTTTCACAAGGGTTGCTAATTCCAATCACTTTATGTCTAGTTAGTTATCTTTCTTTAGTTTCTTGTATAATTTGGTACCTAGAGCTAGAATTAGTATTTTTCTTACAATACTAATCTTGAGATTTAGGTATTAAATCAAAAATAAAAAAAATAGAAATAAAAAGTGGATAATCCTCAAAAAATAAAAAAAATCCGAATTTATTTTGGTTTAATTTGTTGTTTTGACACTAGATTCTTGTTCCCTAGTGTTTTTTATGTCTAGATCTTAGGTTCTTCTTGAAATTTGAGTTTTGGATATCCATCTACTATTTAAGACCTTGAAACTTGAAGACTTTATGAAAATTGCAATTAGGTCTTGTTGATTGGGGTTGATTTGGAGCTTAATTTTACTTGGGTTTTGTTCTCTACGTCAAGGGAAAGAAAATCCTAAATTTTGACCTCATTTGGAGAAGTTTTGATCAAGGATTTTCTTCTTCATGTTCTTGAAGATCTTCATATATTCGAGGTGAAAAGGAAGACCCAAAGGTACTTTTGATCTATTTCTTCCCTTTAATCTTGTGAAATTATGTTAGTGGGTCCATTTGTGGATATTATTAGTTAAAAAATAATCAAATTTGAAAAAATTGAAAAAAAATTATAATTTCCACGTGGATGCCACGTCAGCAGCCTGTAAGCGCCAACATAGCTGACATCACGCCAGCAGGCGCCAGCACAGCTTCCACGCGCCCAGCCTTCCCAGTCGCGCCACTTGGTGCATGTCTACAACTTCAGAGAGTAGGACCTGTAGGTTTTTTGCTTTTTAGCCAAAATTTTTCTAAGTATTGGAACTTTTTCCAAACCAAAATTTTTTCTAAGTGTCCAAACTTTACGGTTCTTCTTCCAAACTCATTTTTCTTTTAATTTCTACACTAATTAACACATTTAATTAGTTTTTTAAGTATTTATTCATTTTTTCATCATTTAATTCCTATAAACTACTAACATCAAGTACTTCACCTACTTTTTGTTACTTAATTTTTTTTGAGTCCGATTTTTTTCGTGCTTCTTCTTCTATCCTTTTTTTCTTTATTCTCCTTGAATTTTATTGATTGCATCATATTAGATTGTGCCTTTATTCATTGATTCAACAAATATCCATTCTCGACCTCAAGTTGAGCTTGGCCACTTGAAACTCAACGAATTACACAAGCTACAATCTTTGGCCGTTGCAATTGTGAGGCATCTAAGGTGAGCATTTCTTGGGCGAGTGTGATTCTTTTTACTAACATAACGAGTTTTCTTGATTTGTTTTATGTCTTCCATAGGTACGATGGCAATCAAGACAAGGTGAATAGGGTGCCCACCGGGGAAACTACTTTGCATGATGTGGTGAACATGCTAACTGCTTTATCTTCCTGTATGGAAGGGAGGTCGGATAACTTGTGAACTCATTTCTTGGACCTCAAAACACGGAATAGGGAATCTTATTCAACTCCTTTCTATCACCATGGCCAAACAAATGGAGTTCGTCATGACTCCTCTTCCCCAATTTCACCATGGACTTTTCATAGAATATTCTACCCCACCTCCACCACTTCCCTACCATCTTCTACCACCCCATTACCTACTACCACCCTACCATATGTTCCTCCACCACAACCATATGTTCCTCCACCACCACCACATGCTCCTCCACCGCACCCACATATGCCTTTTCCTCTACCAAGTACCCATCTTCCAATTTGAAATGTCCGTCCAATCCCCAATGTCAAACCTTTGGATGGTGAATTCCATGAGGACTTTCAAGAGGAGTTTGATGATGTTCCCAATGATTACCACAACCATTTAACAGGACCACACATGAACTTTCAAGGTCCTCACCATGGAAGAGGAGGTCTACATGGTCCTATCCATTACATGGGTAGAAATGGAGGTGATTACCGAAGAGATGGTCAACGTGGTAGGTGCTACCATGACGAGTTCTATGTTTAGGATCCTTATGGGGTTCATGAGTTTAATGGAAACAATGCATGTTGGGACTTATGTCTCAACTCCATCAAAGTGACTCTTCCTTCATTCATGGGTGAAAGCAACTTAGATGTATTTCTTGATTAGGTAATGCAAGATGATAGGATCTTTGTGACAAATGAGATGTCCGATGTCTGGGAGGCATCTTATGCCATTGCTCAATTTGAGGGCTTTGCTTCCACATGGTGGTAAACTCAAGTAAAGGCACGACGGATGCATAGTTTGCCTCCCACTCCACCTTGGGAAGAGTTGAAAGCAATTTTGAGGTGGATGTATGTTTCAGAGAGCTACTTCCAAGAGCAACTCAAGAAGATCTATACTTTACAACAAGGCACCAAAAGTGTAGAGAAATACTATGATGAGTTCCAACTCTTGAATATGCGAATTGATTTTGATGAAGATCCTTTGAATGCTATGACTCGGTTTAAAGCTAGGTTGAGTAAGGAGATTGCTTCCCACATGAGACTCCACTGCTACCGTGATATTGATAAAACTCTTGAGGCAGCTATTGAGATAGAGGTAGGGCTCCAAGAGGAGAAGTTTGTCAAATCAAGGGGTTTCAAAGGTCTTGGAACCATAACAAAATTAGAGGAACTTCTTCTCCCAATTGGCAAAGAGACAAGGAAACCATGCAAGATGTCAAGAAGACCTTTGTCAAAAGCAATCAAGTAGAGCGGCCCACTCCCAATCTTACCCCAAAGGAAGGAGGTAACACTTCTCGCCCTCTTAAATGTCACAAATGTCAAGGTTTTGGTCATAAGATGAGTGAGTTCCCCAATCGGAGGGCATTCATTGTGTTGGCCGATGGTCTTTATTGTTATGATGATGTTGATGTTGTTGAGGGGGGTGACATTGATGAAACCTAAGTGTATGATTACGTTGTAGTTGATGATAAGTTTGGGGATGGTGATGATGTTGGTGTTCCTTGTGGACTATCCAAGCGGTCCTTGGTAGTCAATGATATGCCTCAAGAAGGGGAGCTCACCGTTCTAACTTACGTAGTGCGTCATGCCATGATAAGTAAGGCTATAGATGACCCTAGTCAACGGGAAAATCTATTCCATTCTAAATGTCTTATTAAAAGGAATGTGTGCTCCTTGTTGTTGATGGTGGTAGTTGTACCAACGTGGCAAGTTCTTCTTTGATAGACTTTCTTCACCTTCCTACCACCTAACACTCTTCTCCTTACCAACTTCAATGGTTGAGTGAGGGTGGGGAGTTGAGGGTCCATCGTCAAGGTGTGATCAAATTCAAGATTGATACATACCAAGATGAGATTCTTTGTGATGTGGTGCCTATGCTAGCTTACCATTTGCTAGTTGGGTGACCTTGGCAATATGATAGAGCTACTCATCATGATGGTAGAACCAATCGGTATTCCTTTGTACATGAGGGGCGCAAACATGTTCTCTACCCCTTGAATCCATTACAAGTGAGTGACATGTACATCAAAATGAAGGACTTGAAGGAGAAATGCAAGGGAGTTGTGGGTAGTAGTGGAGTTGGTACTGGAAAGTAGAGTGAAAGTGAGGTGAATCCTAAAGCAAAAGCAAAGGTGGACCTCTTGACCAGTATCAAGGAAGTTAGGGAAGAGTTGGAGGAGAGGCAATTGGTGGTCCTTCTCATGCATAGGGACTATTCTTTGCTTACTAACGAACTAACCTCTTCTTTGCCTAGTTCTATTTCTTCTCTTTTGTAGGGTTATCATGATGTGTTTCCATTGGACCTCCTAAAGGGATTGCCTCCATTGAGGGGTATTGAGCATCAAATTGACTTCATCTAGGGGTCACAATTGCCAAACAAACGGGCTTACCGGTCCAATCTATCGGACACTAAAGAACTTCAGAAGCAAGTGGATGCCCTCCTTGAAAAAGGCGTGGTGAGAGAAAGCATGAGCTCATGTGCGATTCCGGTTATCTTGGTGCCAAAGAAAGATGACACTTGGAGGATGTGTGTCAATTGTCATTCCATCAACAAAATCACAGTAAAGTATCGCCATCCCATCCCTCAACTTAATGACATGTTAGATGAATTGAATGGTTCTTGCATATTCTCCAAGATTGATCTTAGGAGCGGTTACCATCAAGTCCAGATGAAACTCAAGGATGAATGGAAATATGGCATTCAAGATCAAATTTGGTCTATATGAATGGTTGGTGATGCCTTTTGGTATCACTAACGCTACTAGTACTTTCATACGCCTACTGAACCATGTGATGAAGCCTTTCATTTGTAGATTTGTGGTTGTATATTTTGATAATGTATTGGTGCATAGAAAGACCATGGATGAACATATTGATCATTTGAGATGTGTTTTTGATGTGCGCCGACATGAACAACTTTATGCTAATATTGATAAATGTTCTTTTGGTGTTGATGAAGTTGTTTTCTTGGGTTTTGTTGTGAGTTCAAGGGGCATTGAGGTTGATGAATCCAAAATAGACGCTATTAGAAATTGGCCAACTCCTACATCCATTGGTGATGTTCATAGTTTTCATGGATTGTCTAGTTTCTATAAATGTTTTGTTAAGGGTTTTATCACCATAGCCACTCCCTTGACCAAGGTGATCCGAAAGGATGCGCCTTTTATTTGGGGTGAGGAGCAAGCAAGGTCTTTTTAAACTTTGAAACAAATGCTTAGCTTCGCACTATTGTTGCAATTTCCCAACTTTGATAAGACTTTTGAAATTAAATTTGATGCTACTAAAGTGGGTATTGATGCCATTTTGATGCAATATTTGAAGCCCATTGCTTATTTTAGTGAGAAGCTCAAAGGTGCGACCTTGAATTATTCCACCTATAATCTTGAGCTTTATGCTTTGATTAGAGCTTTGGGTAATTGGCAACATTACTTGTGGCCTAACGAGTTTGTCATTAGGATCGATCATGAGTCCTTGAAACATCTTAAGGCCCAAGGAAAGTTGAACAAGAGGCATGCCAAATGGATTGAATTCCTTGAAACTTTCCCTTATATAATCCAATACAAAAAGGGGAAGGATAATGTGGTGGAATATGCCTTGTCCTGGAAGCATGTTTTGGATACTACTTTGACTTCCAAATTGATGGGTTTTGAAAGCTTAAAGTCTTTATATCCCGAGGACCCCAAATTTTTTCAAATCTTCAAAGATTGTGGAGCATGAGGAAGGGACCATGGTCTTAATGGTAAACCCCAACCCCTTTTGCTAGATTTGATGGTTACTTGTTCAGAAACAAGCGTTTATGTGTGCCAATGAGCTCTTGGAGGGAACTCCTTGTGAGAAAGGCACATGATGGGGGTTTGATGGGCCATTTTGGCATTGATAAGACCTTGGGGATTCTTGAGGAACATTTGTATAGGCCTAAGATGCATAGCGATGTTGCAAAACTTTGTGGTCAATGTTTTGAATGTCGTAGTGCTAAATATTGACTACTACCCCATGAGTTGTATATCCCTCTTACCATGCCCCAAAGGCCTTGGCTTGATATTTCTATGGACTTTGTGTTAGGCTTTCCAAGGAATAGAAGGTCTAGGGATAACATTTTTGTGGTTGTTGACCGATTTTCAAAGATGACTCATTTTATTGCATGTCATAAATGTGATGAAGCTTCTCATGTTGCATCCTTGCTTGTTGAACATGTGGTTAAATTTCATGGCATTCCTAAAACCATAGTGAGTGATAGGGACCCAAAGTTCCTTAGCCATTTTTGGAAGGAATTGTGGGGAAGACTTGGTACTAGATTGTTATTTTCCACTTCATGCCACCCCCAAACAGATGGCCAAGCCGAGGTTGTGAATAGGACACTAGGTTCTATTCTTCGGTCCATGGTTAAAGGTAAACTCACATTTTGGAAAGATCAATTTCCTCTAGTTGACTTTGCCTATAATCGTGTGATTCATAGTACTGTTGGCATATTTCCATTTAAGATTGTTTATGGTTTTAACCCCCTTACCCCCATTAATTTAACCCCTTTGTCTCAAGATGTTGTGTTGAGTTTAGATGGCAAAAAAAGTTCTGAGGCCATGAAAGCCTTACATGAGAAGGTACGACGCCAACTTGAGAAGAAAAATAGAGAGATGGCCAAGAAAGCCAACAAGGGCCGCAAGAGAGTTGTCTTTGAACCGGGTGATTGGGTTTGGGTCCATTTTCACAAGAAAAGATTTCCCAACAAAAGGAAGAACAACCTCATGCCTAGAGAAGATGATCCATTTGAAGTGCTTGAAAGGTTGAATGATAATGCTTACAAGGTGGCTCCCCCTATGGATTACCATGTGCACAACACATTCAATGTGTGTGATCTTTCTCCTATGGTGATGTGTGATGATGAACCCTCGAATTTGAGGGCAAATTCTTTTCAAGAAGGGTAGAATGATGCAATACATGTTCCTTCAAGACCATTCACAAAGAGTTAAGCAATAGAGCTCCAAGATCTACAAGGCCTCTTCATTAAAAAAGAGGACATGTAGTGCATATGGGAGACGTCTAAAGGATTTCATGTTTGGATCATAGCTTGGGAAGAAGAAGAAACACAAGATGGCCAAAGGAGTGAAGAAAGTAGAAAGAAGTGAAATTGGCTAATCTTAAATTTCAAGGAAAAAGAAGACCATCCAAACAAGACCCTTACTCATTAAGGACATATTTGTAATAGTCTTTCTTTTTCCATACTTAGTATAAATAGGGGCTCTTTTAATTTTCATGGTAGATTTTTATGACTTTGAACAAACAATATTTTAAATGTAGTAGATTGCTAAGCTTTTGTCAAGCTTTTGATTGTTAATTGAGTAGAGAAGAGGGTTGCAAGGGAATCATCTCCCTTGAGGTCTTCTTTAGAACTAGGTGTTTCTTGATTTGAGAACTGGAGGTCCTTGTGCCTTTTTACAAGGACTTCTAATTCCAATCACTTTATATCTAGTTAGTTATTTTTCATTAATTTCTTGTATCGGGCGTATTACAATATCTCCCCCTTGGGAACGTTCACCCTCGAATGTGGGTAAACATACTGAAAAACTGGGGAAAGGAACTGCCATCCCAAATACTGAATATCTGAAGCTTAGAACTGATGGAGTAACTGCCTCCAGACTGAAATACATGACTGAACTAAACTCATAAATCACACATACATGCACTGACATAAAGGAAACTGAGAGACATGAACTAGACCTGAAATTGAATAAAGTACTATGGAGGAAACTGCTACCTCAAGCTGAAACTGAGCCGGAAGGGAAAAGATGCTAGTATATAGCCATCATATATGCTTCAGATTCCCATGTAGCTCCCTCAACAAGCTGATTTCTCACAAAATATTTACTAAAACTACTTCTTTGTTCCTTAATTTCCGAACCTGATGATCAAGAATTTCAACCAGAAACTCTTCATAGCTAAGGCTATCCTTCACACCTATGCTCTCCACCGGTACCAAATACATCTCAAATATGAAATCATGCATATGAGAAGCTTTAGCTCAAGACATAAGCTGAAAATATAATTGGGAGTCTTCACTCCAAAACCATGTGGTAAGCTTAATTCAGAAAAATCATCATTCATACTTAATACGTGGGCATTACCCAAAGTTTTATTATACTTAGAAATACTTAATTGTCATCGAAAACATAATTATAAACATGGGTAGATTCAAATCATGCTTTTCATCATAATATCATCATCATTATATATTCATCACAAATCTCATCTTTTATGAACATTTCATCTATGGGCTTTTAATTCATAAAACTAGAATCATGATTTTAAATTGAAAACATTATAAAATTTTCCCATGCTTCATAATTCAATAGTAGAATCATAATCAAATCATACCCATATGTAAAAATAGAGGATTCATGCATTTGGGTTAAAACCCCATAGATTAGACATAGAATTTCTTACTTTAAAGAGGGATTGGGCATGGGTGTGAAAGAAACACCCATTCATAACCCTACATACCTGTTGCTAGCTGATTCTAACACTTCTTTAGATGCCCAATAGGAAATTGATAAGAAATTGATGAATGCTAGGCTTGATCACCCTCTCTAGTCTTCTACCTTGCATGCATCAATGAATGAGGCCTAAAATGAATTTAACCCCTTTAAAAGTCCCTATTTATAACTTAAAATGAAGTAGTTTAGGCCTTAGGAACTTAGGAATTACGGAAAAGCCCTTACTAAATTCGCAGAAAATAATTGTTAGGTGGTCCCAATGAGGGACCTAATGACTCGTGGTTATAGGTCACCACTCGTGGCTTAGCTCATGAGGTTCACTGCTCAATAGGTTTCCTAGGCTCTTAACAGGAAACCTCATGACTCGTTACTGGTGACCATGGCTCATGGTCACCACCCATTATGTACACTGCCTCCACTCTTCTCTTCTACTTCTCACTCACCCCATGACTGACCTAACGACTCATGGGGTCTGACCATGAGTCATTGTCATGTCCGTGGGAATCCTTTTTCCCAAATTTTCCAAACTCCTCACTGGCCTCCCCACGAGTCACACCACAACTCATGGGCTGTACCAATGAGTCATCTTATGACTCGTTTTGTGTCTGGTGCTAGTTTTTATACTTTTCTCTGTGTCAACTCTCGGGTCTAATCTTTGGGCTTCTGGGGTATAACAGGACTTGAGTCACCTCAGCACCAGTGTTGACCCTACTCAAGGGTGCCAATGGGTTTGTAGTATATTGTGACGCCTCAAGGACTGGCCTTGGTTGTGTTTTAATGTAGCACGGTAAAGTTATAGCCTATGCTTCCAGGCAGCTGAAATTCTATGAAAAGAACTATCTGACTAACGACCTCGAGTTGGTTGCGGTAGTATTTGCCTTGAAGATTTGAGACACTATCTGTATGGGGTCCACGTGGATGTGCTTACAGACAACAATATCCTACAGTATGTGTTTACCCAAAAGGATCTGAATCTACGTCAAAGAAGGTGGTTGGAGCTTTTGAAAGATTATGATATGGGTGTCCTTTATTATTCGGGAAAGGACAATGTGGTGGAGGATGCTCTTAGCAGGCTTTCTATGGAGAGTGTGACCCGTGTAGATAAGGAGAGGAAAGAGTTAGTGAAGGATGTGCATCAGCTTGCACGACTAGGAGTTCATCTTGTTGACTCGACAGAGGGTGGTGTCATTGTTCAGATTGGGACAAAATCTTCCTTGGTGGCTGAGGTCAAAGCTAGACAAGACGAGGATCCTATTTCTGTAAAGTTGAAGGAAGCTGTTCAGAATCAGAAGGTGGAGATCTTCTCCCAAGGGAGAGATGGGGTACTATGATATCAGGGTTATTTGTGTGTACTGGGTGTTGAGAACTTGAGGGAACGAATGTTGAATGAGGTTCATGGTTCCATATATTCTATACAACCAGGTGCCACCAAGATGTATAGTGACCTACAGGAAGTCTATTGGAGGAATGGCATGAAGAAAAATATAGCGGAGTTTGTGGCTAAGTGTCTAGATTGTCAACAGGTGAAGGTTGAGCATCAAAGACCTGGAGGTGTGCTTTAAGAAATTAGAATTCCTACTTGGAAGTGGGAGGAAATCAATATGGACTTCATTATGGGGTTGTCTTGTACTCGCCGACGGTATGACTCTATTTGGGTGGTTGTAGACATATTGACTAAAGCAGCTTATTTTCTACCGGTCAAAACTACCGACTCAACAGAGAATTATGCTAAGTTATACATCAGGGAGTTAGTTCAGTTGCATGGAGTGCCCTTGTTCATTATATAAGATAGAGGTACTCAGTTTACCTCCCAATTTTGGAGATCATTTTAGAAGGGTCTTGGTACTCAGATCAAGCTTAGCATGACATTTCACCTGCCAATAGATGGCCAGGTGGAGCGGACCATTTAGACTCTGGAGGATAAGTTGAGAGAGTGTGTGATTGATTTCAAGGGTAGTTGGGATGAGCATTTGCCTCTCATTGAGTTTGCATATTACAACAGCTAACATTTTAGCATTTAGATGGCTCCGTTTGAGGCTGTTTATGGGTAGAGATGTAGATTGCCTATCGATTGGTTCAAAGTTAGTGAAACTGCATTGATATTACCAGATTCAGTTCATGAGGCTTTGGAGAAAGTTCATCTTATAAGGGAAAGGTTGAAAACAGCTCAGAGTCGTCAAAAGTCCTATGTGGATGAGGAGGAGAGAACTAGAGTTTGACGTTGATGGGTGTTTCTGAAGGTATCTCCCATGAAGGTAGTTATGAGGTTTGGAAAGAAAGGGAAACTCAGTCCTCCTTATGTTGGCCCGTACTAGATTGTGAGACGGGTTGACAAGGTAGCGTATGAGTTAGAGTTGCCCTTAGAGTTGGCTTTAGTTTATCCAGTTTTCCATGTATCGCTGTTAAAGAAGTGTTTGGGAGATCCAACCTTGGTTGTTCCAGTAGAGAGCGTAGGTGTGAAGGATAGCCTTAGCTATGAGGAGGTTCCGGTGTAAATACTTGATCATCAGGTTCGAAAGCTAAGAAATAAAGAAGTAGCTTTAGTAAAGATTTTGTGGAGGAATCAGCATGTGGAGGGAGCTACTTGGGAAGCCGAAGCAGATATGATGGCTAGATACCCGCATCTATTCTCTCCCGGCTCAGTTTCAGCTTGAGGTATCAGTTTCCTCCCTAGTACTCTATTCAGTTTCATGTTTAGATCATGTGCCCCAGTTTCTTTCATATCAATGTATGTATGTATGATTTATGAATTCAGTTCAGTCATGAAATTCAGTCCAAAGTCAGTCCCTCTGTCAATTTTCAGCTTTAAATGTTCAACAAATGGCATTACAGTTGCATTTCTTAGCTTTTCAGCATGTTTATTCACATTCGAGGATGAATATTCCCAAGGGGGAGATATTGTAATATCCCAAAAACTCTAAGATCATACCCGAGGGTTGAAATGGAGAAAATAAAATTTTTTGCACCAAGTCACAAGACGAGTCATCTAGTGACCTGTGAGGTGTACCACTAGTCGTTAGGTGACTCATGGGGAGGAGGGAAGGATTGGTTGGATTTATTGGTTTGGGGGATGACCATGGGTGAGGCCATGAGTCGTGGTTAACACTACGAGTCGTTATGATAGCCGTGGTCAGGAGTTTAACACGAGGGTTGAAGGTTTTGTCAGTGCTCCTAATGGCTAGTCACCACGAGTCATTGGGTACACCTCGAGTCATGGTGTCTCTTGTGGTAACCAATGAAGGTAAGATTCCAGTTCTGGTGACGAGTTCAGACTACGAGTCGTGGTCAGTGGTGACGGGTCTTCCAATCCTTCGTTGGGACTGGCAGTGTATTTTTCGCTGCAAATTTATTAAGGGTTTTTCCATAATTCCTAAGTTCCTAAGACTTAAACTACGTCATTTGAAGCTCAAATAAGTGTGTTTTAAGAGGGTTTAGTTCATTCTAAGCCTATTCCTCTCCATGCAAGCAAGCCTAGTAGTTCTTAGGGGTGATCAAGCTTAGGATTCATTAAGTTCTTCCCCAAATTCCTTTGGGCTCTCAAAAGGGTTGTGAAATCAGATTCTCCCAGTTATGTAGGGTTACGAATGGGTGTATCCATCCACTCCCATGTCCAATCCCTCTTCAATTTCATGTGATTTCTAAGTTGATGAATCTAATGGGTTTTAACCTAACTTGTGAATTCTCTAAGTATTTATCTTGGGTATTCTCTACGCATGTTTCTAATGTTGAATTATGATTTATGGGCATGTTTTACATTATTTTCAATTAAAAATTATGATTTCAAAGTTTTACAAATAAAATGCCCATCCATGAAAGTTCATGAAGAGATGAGATTATGATCAATGCTTCTAGTTATGATGAGATGTTTATGATGAAAGTACGATTTCGAATTAACCATAACTATATCTATGTTTTCGAATAATCAAGTTTATGTCAAGCATGTTTAAGTATTGGGCAAGCCCATATGATCAAGTATGTTTCATGATTCATCTAAACTCTATGTTATTAGCTTACAACAAGGTTTTGGAGTCTAGACTCCCACTCTTTTCAGCTTGTGGTATGGCTTGAGCCCAAGGCTCCTCATGATATGATTTCAGACTATGCATGTATGTTATGATTCAGCTTTGTCACTAGACAATGGTCAGCTTCGTTGAACAATGGAGAGCATATGCATGTTTTTAGGAGTAGTATCTAGCATCGAGTAGGCTAAGGGTCAGTCCACCTTATTCCTAAGAACTGCATGCCAACGTAGGTATGTTAAAATTTTCTGGGACCTCCCTTGTGAGCTTCCCCTTCCCTCAAGGGGCCTTTAGCTTGATATCGATATCATGGTAGCGTCCTTAGCCCTAGCAAGGCTTTGGACGACTCTTCCCACTTGAGTGTAATAGTCGGGACCACGTAAGCTCTACCGTGGTAATGTCGATTATATGATGAGTCTCCCATTGTTCCTCATGATTTCAGTTATTCATGTTCATCAACCATGATAATATGTTTTCAGCAGGTTTGACCCAAGGTTCAGTTTCACTTATGATTATTAGTTTTTTTTCTAGCTCTAGGTCATTCGATTCAGTTATGTTAAAGTTAACTTTTCATATAATAGCATGCAAGCCTTACTCTCAGACTCTTATGATGAAGTGTTTTATGATATAAATGATCTCTAATTTTACTTACTTAGCGGTTTTACTTACCTTGCATACTCGATGCATTCCACATACTAATCGCATACTCTATGCTGTATCGTTTCATGGTATAGACTCAGATATTTAGGCTCAGTCCCGCCACTAGACAGATCTTCAGTGTTAGCATCTCTCAGTCAGAGTTGGTCAGTCCTCATCTTTCGAGGGCCCTTCTTATCAATTATATTCTGTATTTTTAGTTTCATACTTTAGTGAGTTAGTTGGGGTGTTGTCCCTTCAACTCGTCAGTAGTAGAGGCTTATTAGACATAATATGTATTTTAGCTTCAAAATTTTTTTATGTATTCAGTTATTCGATGTTATTAGATTTTCAGACTTCCGCTATGTTATATGTTATATTTCCACATTTAAAATGTTGAGCTTAGATGTTATGTTCATGCCATGGATTGACTTGGAGCCCCTCTCGGGGTTCTTTATCCTGTGTCTCGATCCGGGCCTATGTTCGGGTATGACAACAGGGTCGGCATATTGTTCTGCACCCAGCTCCTCGAGCCCTAGTCCTAGCAGGGAGAGGAGGTAGTGCCTTCAGCAGGGATCGCTGCCAGCTTTGGTGAGGTAGTCAACCAGCAGTTAGATGTGGATGTCCAGACAAAAAGGGGTGGTACTCAGTCTGGCAGATGGGGTATATAGCCCAACAGAGGCGGGTTTCAGGCAGGTGGCCAGGCTCACTTCTATGCATTCCTTGGTCGACTTGAGGTAGAGGCTTAAGATACAGTTATCACAGGTACTATTCTTTTATGTGACAGAATGACTATGACTCTATATGATCCTGGGTCTACTTTTTCATACGTATTTGCTTATTTTACTGTGAAATTGGATCTTGCTTGTGATTTGCTTGATATTACGATTCATGTTTCTACTCTTGTCGGGGATTCTATGGTTGCGGATAGGGTTTGTTGTGCTTGATCGGTGGATTTTATGGGTTGTGATACATGGGTATACTTGGTGATCTTAGACATGGTGGACTTTGATGTTATCCTAGGAATAAGCTGGTTGTCTCCTTACCATGCCATTCACTGTCATGCTAAGACAGTCACCATAGCAAAGCCAGGATCGTCTAGGTTGGAGTGGAAAGGGAATTGTAGACCTACTTTGTCACGCCCCACCTTGGGGGGTATGACTGGCACCTGGTGCCCTACTAAGACCTGACCTGCTGAACTGCTAAGCCTGGGCGCATCTGGCGCCTGGCTGGCTCTAACTCAAATTTCTGGAAACAAAGGGCTATATAACGGCTGTAAATACAGCCCCTGGCCCATTGGCCTATAGCCTTCTGTACCTGTATTACAGCTGACCAGAAACAAGGTAATTCAGGGGAACCTATGCGGGCCGACAAGGCCACCATGCTGTCTAGTTATCTGTAACTCAAGCATAACATACTGAAAAGCTACGTGACCGGCAAGGTCACCACTACTGGCAAACTATGGCCCCACACGGCCATTACAAGGAAAGAAGAAGTAAAGGCAACTATACAACTGCACGGCCCCACACGACCGGCTCATCTGACCAAAGGGAATATATACAGACTGCAAGCCTCTAAGAAGGATAATAGAAATGATCGGGACAGGGCCCCGACCTACCCGTACTGTACAACAAAAGGAACTGAACTACACCTCTAGAAATTCAGTCTCCAGATGACAGGAGCTGAATATTCGACCACTGATGGGGATCACGTGGTATCGCCTGCGCGTCTATGGGTACCTGCAGGCAAGTAATGCAGCGCCCCACTGGGCGTCAGTACCGCTGGTACTGAGTATGTAAAGCAAACTGAATACAACTGAATACAAGTAATATAACTAACAATTCTGAATAGTAGGAGCTAACTGAATCTATAAGAACTGAAGGGATATCTGAAATCAATAACATAACTGTCAAAACTGAAATGAGAAGGAGTAGATAACTGTCTGATAGTGTAGATCGTACCTGTTCTTAATCATACTGAAGGGAGTAGGAATCATACCTGGAGACGTATCATTCTACTACTAATCTGCTCGTATCTACTGTAATATAGCATAACATACATAACATAACATGGCATACACAACCTTACCCGGCCCCCATAAGCAGGGAGGTACAATCAACACAGAATCTATACCCCTACCCCGGTCATCCCATCTCCTATACTGGCTGTAAGCATCCTGTCGGTCCCCTGGGTATGCACTTGGGCTCGCTGAGCCCCTGACTATAACTGTATCTGAGTCCGGAGGACTCCTGAATCTGCACCCGGGCATATCCACTCGACTGGGGTGTGTAAGGCCGATCAAGGCACAAATATGGGGAAAAACTGGCATCCCATCTTCGTCCCCTGGCGGGACGGCATGCCACTCCGTAGAGTGACGTATCCTCGTTCTCTGGTGGACGAGTCGACACAGCTATTAACCCTGGGCGGTCATGGATGCTAGGTAATCCAACCCCAAACAATACAATGGTCTCAACTGGTAATACTATCTGTGTATCTCACATGCTGAGGCTACTAGGGGTAAAGTATCATATATATTACATGCTGGGCTAACGATAGCAATCTGTACGTATTTAATACGTGCTGAGGCAGGTAAAGATGTATAAATATGAACATAGTCTCCTGTCGGGCTGTACTGAGCAAATGCTATATAAGGTAATGTTTCTGCTGAAAATTCTGCTGTTTACTAAGTTTCTGTATACACTATATGCTGGACTAATGATAAAAATAAGTACATACTTAATACATGCTGAGGCTGGAAGTACTATATATGTATGTACGAATATAATCTTTCTGCTAGACTACGCTGTATACAAACTTTCTATAGTAACAGGATTTACTAATCCTGACATGCTTTCTGAACTTCATTTTAGTCTACTATTCTATTTCTGAAGTGCTTTACGGATACTGTACTACTTCACGGGGTTTTAGCTGAACACAACAATATCTTAACATGGCATATTACATCATACACTGAATATACTGGGCAATCTCTAACGCTTGCGTTAGAATCTATTCCATACCGTTAGGTTTCATACACATTACAACCCAATGTTTCTCACATCGTACCAACATTCATAATAACGCAATACTCGACTTCTGAACATTCTACTGGTCCGTAATTTATTACGCTATACTGATATTACTTAACTTGCCGAAGTAAACTAACTTTACATACCTTATCTTGAATATTCGTCCGTCGGACGAGGCTCGGCCGGTACTTCAACTATTTTCTCCCAACTGCATTCATAAATACGTCAATCAATACTAAATACAACATTATTGTAAAGGGCGACGTTACTTTCGATTTAATTTATAGCCTAAACTTAGGCTTATCGAAAGACGGTCAAAAACTCGCTATTTTCCAGCGGCCCAGAAGGGAGAATTATTTACTTCTCAGCTAGGAACACATAGACATTAATTTAGAGCAATTCTACTTACTTTAGTTCGGCGGCTCGCCGATTCGTCGGCCGTATTTCGCAAAACTAACTCCTTAGAAATGCTCTCTGCTGCTAAATACCTTGGTATCTAGGATTAATTTGGGTTTGGGCAGCGTTGGGCAGCGTAATCGGACGAAAATATTTAATTTTCCTTCGTTTCTCTCTGTTCACAGCGTTTCTGGAAATTTTCATAAGTATTGAATGATTTCCAACCGAAGTGGGGGCTTTATATACTTGGGCCTGGACATGGGCAACGTGTCACGGAGCCATCGCGGAGGCCTCACCTCCGTGACACGCTGCCATCGCGGAGGGGCTCTGCCTCGGCTCCTCCCGCGATGGTTCGATAGGTTTCTCGTCCGATCTTTTCCCGGGCCTTTCCCTAGCATGTATGGCTTTCAAATATGCTTAACCAACGTGCGAATAGGTCATCTAAGTGCCGGGAATTCTACGGGGTATAACATTCTCCCCCCCTTAGGAACATTCGTCCTCGAATGTATACTGCTATCTAGAGGACTACTTATTCTAGTTTCTGGAAAAAATTTGGCAGAGTTTCCCCTGTAATATGGACTATCGCAAAGACCTGAAACGCAGAAAAAGTCCAACATAGGAACTGCACACAATATTCTACAATCCACTGGACAACTAAATATCACTTCTTTCTTTATCATTTACAACATACATACCATAAAGTACTGTGTAAATAATGATACGGACATACCTGTCGTCTGACTAGGCCTGAAATAAGTGAGGGTATCTGGTTTTCATATCTTCTTCAGCCTCCCACGTCATTTCTTCCCGATTTCTATTACGCCACAATACCTTGACAGATGCAACATCTTTAGTTCTCAGCCTGCGAATCTGTCTGTCTAAGATAGCTACGGGAACCTCTTCGTAGGCTAACTCCTCTGTGACCTGAACATCCTGAACTGGAACTACTGTAGAAGGGTCCCCTACGAACTTTCTTAACATGGAAACGTGGAATACTGGGTGAACCGACGCTAACTCTAGAGGCAAGTTTAACTCATATGCTACGCGGCCTATTCTTCGCCGAATCTGATACGGCCCAATGAATCTTGGGCTAAGTTTGCCTTTCTTGCCAAACCTCATTACCCCTTTCATCGGGGACACTTTCAGATATACCCAGTCGTTTACTGAAAATTCTAAATTTCTGCGCCGCCTATCTGCGTATGACTTCTGTCGGCTCTGAGCGGTTAGCAAACGCTCTCGAATAAGTTTTATCTTTTCCTCGGACTGCCGAATAATGTCTGGGCCAATTAATGCTGATTCTCCTATTTCAAACCAGCCCACTGGCGATCTACATTTTCGCCCGTACAATGCCTCGAAAGGCGCCATCTGAATAGCTGAATGGTAGCTGTTATTATAAGCAAATTCAATTAACGAAAGATGTTCATCCCAGCTACCCCCAAAATCTAACACACACGCTCGTAACATATCTTCGAGCGTCTGAATTGTACGTTCGGCCTACCCATCTGTTTGAGGATGGAATGCTGTGCTCAAATTAATCTGCGTTCCCAAACCTTTCTGAAACGATTGCCAGAATCTAGCTGTAAACTGTGCTCCCCTGTCTAAAATGATAGATACCGGCACGCCATGCAATCTAACTATTTCTCTGATATACAATTCGGCATAATCCTCAGCTGAGAAGGTAGCCCTTACTGGCAGGAAATGAGCTGATTTTGTCAGCCTGTCAACTATTACCCAAATGGAATCATTTCTGTGTCTAGTACGGGGTAACCCTGTTACAAAATCCATGTTTATTACTTCCCATTTCCACATAGGTATTATTATCTCCTGAGTCAAACCGCCCGGTTTCTGGTGCTCTGCTTTCACCTGCTGACAATTAGCACACTAGATACAAATTCAACTATCTCAGTTTTCATACCTGGCCACCAGTAGATGTCTCTGATGTCGTGGTACATTTTCGTCGCTCCTGGGTGAAGAGAATAGCGAGCGTAGTGTACCTCATGCATGATCTGCCCACGAAGTCCTGCGACATTCGGGACACAAAGGCGGCCCTTACAGCGTAGCACCCCATTCTCGGTTATCTGAAAATCTGGCTCCTCACCCTTCTGAACTCTATCTCTGAGCTGGACTAAATCGGGATCCTCATACTGCCGTTCTTTTACCTCTGTAACTAACGATGACACTGCAGAATTCTGAATTACTGGTCCATTATTTTCTGTTTCTATTACTTGAACGGCTAGGCCAGCTAACTGATGAATTTCTTTAGCTAATTTCTGTTTCTCAGGTCGCAAATACGCCAAACTCCCCATTGACTTACGGCTCAGGGCATCTGCTACAACATTAGCTTTTCCAGGGTGGTATAGAATATTCACATCATAGTCTTTCAACAACTCTAACCAGCGGCGTTGCCGCAGATTCAACTCCCTCTGGGTGAAAATGTACTGTAAGCTCTTATGATCTGTATAAATGTCAACATGGACGCCGTACAGAAAATGCCTCCACATCTTCAAGGCATGAATTACTGCGGCCAATTCCAGGTCATGGGTAGGGTAATTCTTTTCGTGTTTTCTTAGCTGTCTGGAGGTATATGCAATTACTCTACCATGCTGCATCAACACACAACCCAATCCGACACCTGACGTGTCGCAATAGACTGAATAACCTTCTGTGCCTTCCGGCAGTGCTAGTACTGGGGCGGAGGTTAACCTGTCTTTCAATTCCTGGAAACTCTGCTCGCATGCCTCCGTCCACTGAAACTTTGCCGCTTTCTGTGTCAATTTAGTTAAAGGTGCTGCAATGGTTGAGAATCCCTCAACGAATCTCCGATAATACCCTGCTAACCCCAGAAAACTACGAACTTCAGTCGGGGTAGTAGGCCTAGGCCATGACTTAACTGCTTCTATCTTCTGCTTATCTACCTGTATACCAGCGTCTGAGACAATATGCCCTAAAAAGGCCACTGAGTTAAGCCAGAATTCACACTTCGAAAACTTAGCATACAACTGGCGGTCCCTGAGAATCTGGAGCACTGTTCGCAAATGAGTCCGGTGATTTGCTTCAGAGCGAGAATACACCAGAATGTCATCAATGAATACTATCACGAACACGTCCAGGAAAGGCCTGAAAATACTGTTCATCAGGTCCATGAAAACTGCTGGGGCGTTCGTTAGCCCGAAAGACATAACCAGAAATTCAAAATGCCCATATCGGGTCCTGAATGCTGTCTTAGGAATATCTCTTTCACGTACTTGGACCTGGTGGTATCCGGACCGCAAATCAATCTTAGAAAAGTATCTGGCTCCCTGCAACTGATCAAATAAGTCATCAATTCTGGGGAGCGGATACTTGTTCTTTACTGTAACTTTATTTAGCTGCCGATAATCTAGGCACATTCGGAGTGAGCCATCTTTCTTTCTCACAAACAAGACTGGCGCACCCCATGGGGAAGTACTCGGCCTGATAAACCCTTTATCTAACAAGTCTTTCAACTGCTCCTTTAATTCTCTGAGTTCTGCAGGAGCCATACGATAAGGAGGTATTGATATTGGCTGAGTGCCTGGTAGCAAATCAATAGCGAAGGCTATTTCCCTTTCTGGGGTAATACCAGGTAACTCATCAGGAAATACATCTGGGAATTCATTTACCACTGGAACAGACTGGAGTGTCGGAGATTCTGCTTGGACGTCTTGAACTCTGACAAGATGGTAAATGCACCCCTTAGATATCAACTTTCTCGCCCGAAGGTAGGAAATAAACCTACCTTTTGGCGTCGCGGTGCTGCCCTTCCACTCCCGTACTGCCTCCCCCGGGAAGTGGAATCAGACCGTTTTGGTCCAACATTCAACATTGGCAAAGCATGGCACTAACCAGTCCATACCCATTATGGCATCGAAGTCTATCATTTCTAACTCGACCAGATCTACTGTGGTCTGACGGTCAACAACCTCTACTGTACACCCGTGATAAATTCGACTAGCTGTGATAGAGTCACCGACGGGCGTAGATACTAAGAAGGGCTGCTGTAATGATTCTGGTACAATACTAAACTTCCGTGCCACAAATGGAGTAATATAGGACAAAGTAGACCCTGGATCAATTAGCACATAAGCAGGGTGTGAGCAGATAGTTAACATACCTGTCACAACATCAGGCGATGCCTCTGAATCTCGCCTCCCGGTAAGGCATATGTGCGGCTTGGACCCGCACCTGTACTGGAGGCCCCTGATCTGCCTCGACCCCTGCCTGCTGAAACTGAGGGCCTACGCCCAGTCGAGGATGTTATAGCTCGTGATCCTGTTAATGCCCTATCCTGTCTGTCCCGGTCCTCACGACCTCTGGCTGGGCAATCTTTCATCAAATGGCCTTCTTGGCCAAAATTATAACATGCGGTGGAGCCATATCTGCATGCTCCAGGATGGCGTCGACTGCATATAGGGCAAAGTGGTAGGGTATACCTGCTCTGCTCTGCCCTCCTCTGTGATGGTGAATCTGCCATCTGCGAGCCTCTACCAGTCCCTGACTGTCCCCTGCGGCCGGATCTACCCCCCTGTGACTGTGGCGGAGGCGGGGGCCTGGGCGGCCTGTCTGACATTCGGGGCTTGGGTCCTCCCCGGGCCTCTCCCTGTAATTCAACTGGCCTGTCCCGGCGACGCTGTTCCTGATTAACCCTTCTGACCTCTCGTTGCCACTGTCTGATGCCCTCAATATTCTGAGCAAATGCCTGAATGCGAGCAATATCCATGTCCTCTCGCAGTGTAGCTGTGGTACAAATCTCAACATATTCTGGATTCAAGCCCGTAATGAAACGATGCACTCTGGATGCCATGGTATCAACGAAGGCCGGTGCATATCGAGCTAGAGAATCAAACTGCAAAGAATATTCCCGAACACTCATGGCCCCCTGTTCTAGATGTAGGAACTGGTCTACCCGGGCCTGTCGAATCTCCCGCGGCAGATAATGATCCAGAAAGGCTCCTGAAAAGCTGGACCAGGTGGGAGGGGAAACATCTCTCCCTCGGGACCTCTCCTAGCTTTCATACCATAGCACCGCAATATCTCGCAACCGGAATGCGGCCAATTCAACTGACTCAGTAGGCATAGCATGCATAACCCTGAAGATTCTCTGCATCTGATCCAGAAAATCTTGGGGGTCCTCTGTTCGGTCCGTACCTGTGAACTGTGGGGGATTCAGGGCTAAGAACTCTCGGACCCTCGAACTACCGGGCCCTCCTGATGATTCTACAACTATAGATGGCATTGGCTAACGCTGAGCAGCCATCATCTGTGCTAACAGAACTACAACACTCCTAACCTCCTGATAGGAAGGAGTCAATATAGGGGCTGCTGAAGGTAATGTCGCCCCAAGTGACTCCTGACGTGGTGGAGACTACTGAGGAGGCTGAGGTGATGCCTCTGTAGTGCCCTCTGGTCGGGCTGTCTCCAAAGGAGGGTGAGGCATCCTGCTGGTGCCTTCCCCTACTGCAACATCTAAGTTCCGACCTGTGATAGGATGGCGCTGGTCTGACATTATCTGTAACCAAAGAATATGGTAAGATTTTCAGGGAATCAACCCTATACTGTACCGCTCTATAGCACGACTGAATCGGAATAAAAGACAACCGTCCTATCATGCCTTGCAGCCTCCTACCCATAGTATGTGGTGCACAACACATCCATGGACAGGACTCTACTTAGCACGACTTGCAGACTCCCTGAGATACGACCTGCTCTGATACCAAGTTTGTCACGCCCCACCTTGGGGGGTATGACTGGCACCTGGTGCCCTACTAAGACCTGACCTGCTGAACTGCTAAGCCTGGGCGCATCTGGCGCCTGGCTGGCTCTAATTCAAATTTCTGGAAACAAAGGGCTATATAATGGCTGTAAATACAGCCCCCGGCCCATTGGCCTATAGCCTTCTGTACCTGTATTACAGCTGACCAGAAACAAGGTAATTCAGGGGAACCTATGCGGGCCGACAAGGCCACCATGCTGTCTAGTTATCTGTAACTCAAGCATAACATACTGAAAAGCTACGTGACCGGCAAGGTCACCACTACTGGCAAACGATGGCCCCACACGACCATTACAAGGAAAGAAGAAGTAAAGGCAACTATACACCTGCACGGCCCCACATGACCGGCTCATCTGACCACAGGGAATATATACAGACTGCAAGCCTCTAAGAAGGATAATAGAAATGATCGGGACAGGGCCCCGACCTACCCGTACTGTACAACAAAAGGAACTGAACTACACCTCTAGAAATTCAGTCTCCGGATGACAGGAGCTGACTATTCGACCACTGATGGGGATCACGTGGTATCGCCTGCGCGTCTATGGGTACCTGCAGGCAAGTAATGCAGCGCCCCACTGGGCGTCAGTACTGCTGGTACTGAGTATGTAAAGCAAACTGAATACAACTGAATACAAGTAATATAACTAACAATTCTGAATAGTAGGAGCTAACTGAATCTATAAGAACTGAAGGGATATCTGAAATCAATAACATAACTGTCAAAACTGAAATGAGAAGGAGTAGATAACTGTCTGATAGTGTAGATCGTACCTGTTCTTAATCATACTGAAGGGAGTAGGAATCATACCTGGAGACGTATCATTCTACTACTAATCTGCTCGTATCTACTGTAATATAGCATAACATACATAACATAACATGGCATACACAACCTTACCCGGCCCCCATAAGCCGGGAGGTACAATCAACACAGAATCTATACCCCTACCCCGGTCATCCCATCTCCTATACTGGCTGTAAGAATCCTGCCGGTCCCCTGGGTATGCACTTGGGCTCGCTGAGCCCCTGACTATAACTGTATCAGAGTCCGAAGGACTCCTGAATCTGCACCCGGGCATATCCGCTCGACTGGGGTGTGTAAGGCCGATCAAGGCACAAATATGGGGAAAAACTGGCATCCCATATTCGTCCCCTTGCGGGACGGCATGCCACTCTATAGAGTGATGTATCCTCGTCCTCTGGTGGACGAGTCGACACAGCTATTAACCCTGGGCGGTCATGGATGCTAGGTAATCCAACCCCAAACAATACAACGATCTCAACTGGTAATACTATCTGTGTATCTCACATGCTGAGGCTACTAGGGGTAAAGTATCATATATATTACATACTGGGCTAACGATAGCAATCTGTACATATTTAATACGTGCTGAGGCAGGTAAAGATGTATAAATATGAACATAGTCTCCTTCCGGGCTGTACTGAGCAAATGCTATATAAGGTAATGTTTCTGCTGAAAATTCTGCTGTTTACTAAGTTTCTGTATACACTATATGCCGGACTAATGATAAAAATAAGTAAATACTTAATACATGCTGAGGCTGGAAGTACTATATATGTATGTACGAATATAATCTTTCTGCTAGACTACGCTGTATACTAACTTTCTATAGTAACAGGATTTACTAATCCTGACATGCTTTCTGAACTTCATTTTAGTCTGCTATTCTATTTCTGAAGTGCTTTACGGATACTGTACTACTTCACGGGGTTTCAGCTGAACACAACAATATCTTAACATGGCATATTACATCATACACTGAATATACTGGGCAATCTCTA
Organism: Datura wrightii; assembly: GCA_035772735.1. Taxonomy (NCBI): domain Eukaryota; kingdom Viridiplantae; phylum Streptophyta; class Magnoliopsida; order Solanales; family Solanaceae; genus Datura; species Datura wrightii. The sequence goes on along the minus strand of JASDFA010000007.1, from coordinate 57,765,389 downwards.
ACGCTTGCGTTAGAATCTATTTCATACCGTTAGGTTTCATACACATTACAACCCAATGTTTCTCACATCGTACCAACATTCATAATAACGCAATACTCGACTTCTGAACATTCTACTGGTCCGTAATTTATTACGCTATACTGATATTACTTAACTTGCCGAAGTAAACTAACTTTACATACCTTATCTTGAATATTCGTCCGTCGGACGAGGCTCGGCCGGTACTACAACTATTTTCTCCCAACTGCATTCATAAATACGTCAATCAATACTAAATACAACATTATTGTAAAGGGCGACGTTACTTTCGATTTAATTTATAGCCTAAACTTAGGCTTATCGAAAGACGGTCAAAAACTCGCTATTTTCCAGTGGCCCAGAAGGGAGAATTATTTACTTCTCATCTAGGAACACATAGACATTAATTTAGAGCAATTCTACTTACTTTATTTCGGCGGCTCGCCGATTCGTCGGCCGTATTTCGCAAAACTAACTCTGTAGAAATGCTCTCTGCTGCTAAATACCTTGGTATCTAGGATTAATTTGGGTTTGGGCAGCGTTTGGCAGCGTAATCGGACGAAAATATTTAATTTTCCTTCGTTTCTCTCTGTTCACAGCGTTTCTGGAAATTTTCATAAGTATTGAATGATTTCCAACCGAAGTGGGGGCTTTATATACTTGGGCCTGGACATGGGCAACGTGTCACGGAGCCATCGCGGAGGCCTCACCTCTGTGACACGCTGCCATCGCGGAGGGGCTCTGCCTCGGCTCCTCCCGCGATGGTTCGACAGGTTTCTCGTCCGATCTTTTCCCGGGCCTTTCCCTAGCACGTATGGCTTTCAAATATGCTTAACCAACGTGCGAATAGGTCATCTAAGTGCCGGGAATTCTACGGGGTATAACATACTTCTAAGAAGCTTATCTTCTATATTCTCACTCGAAAATTGATAAGACAAGGTTTCTAGCTTATCTAGCCCATATACGGGTTACAATTTTAAAGGGTCCCTCCATAAAGTCTGTGTCGGTAGTCCAGGAGTTTTTTGAGGTGTGTTCTCTGACTTTGTTAGGCTTGTCGCTAGACCACGATATTGACTTTTTCATAGACTTAGAGCCAGGGAACCAATCTATTTTCATACCTCCATACAGGATGGCACTAGCTGAGTTAAGGGAAATTAAGGAGAAATTGCAAGAGCTGCTCAATAAGGGGTTTATCAAGCCGAGTGTCTTTCTGTGAGGTGTCCCTGTGCTATTTGTGAAGAAGAAAGACGGTAGCATATGGATGTGCATTGATTACCATAAATTGAATAAGAAAACCATGTGGAATAATTATCCTCTTCCTTGAATAAATGACTTGTTTGATCAGTTACAGTGGGAAATGGTGTTTTTAAAGATCGATTTGAGGTTGGGTTATCATAAGCTGAAAGTTTGTGTTAAGGATATTCCGAAGATAGCTTTCTAGACTAGGCATATGAATTATGAGTTCTTGATCATGTGATTTGGACTCACTAATGCTCCAGCAGCGTTCATGAGCCTAATGAACAGTATTTTCAAACCCTACCTAAATTCCTTTCTGATTGTTTTTAGTGATGATATTTTGGTGTATTCTAAGACTAAGAAAAAACGTCAGAATCACCTGAGGATTGTGTTAGGATTGTTGAAGGAGAAGCAACATTATGCAAAGTTCATAAAATGTGAATTCTGGCCGAAATCGGTGTCATTCCTAGGGCATGTAGTCTCCAAGAACGCGATTAAGGTGGATCCACAGAAGGTGGATGTAGTTCGAATTTGTGCTGGACCCACTATGGTGATAGAGATTCGGACTTTTGTGGGACAAGTCATTTATTATTGCCAGTTCATAAAGGGCTTCGCGGTCATTGCCTCTTGATTGACAAGGCTAACCCAAAAAGACGTGCCATTCCAATGGTATGAAGAATGTGAAGAGAGCTTTCAAAGATAAAAAGCTTGCTAACCACGACACCTATTCTGGAATTATCCGTAGAAGGTAAAGATTTTGTGATTTATTGTGATTCCTCATAGTCTGGATTGGGTGTTGTGTTAATGCAGGAAGGATAGGTTATTTCTTATGCTTCGAGATAGTTGAAGGTGCATGAGAAGAACTACCCCACGCATGACCTGGCATCTGAAGTGGTGGTATTTGCTTTGAAAATCTAGAGGCATTACTTGTATAGGGCTCGTTGTGAGTGTTCACAGACCACCACAGTTTGAAGTGGATCTTGGGCATAATTACGTGCCCAAGTGCTATTTTTTAACTTAATTAAGTCATGTTTGTCAATTAAATTAATTACATTCTCATGTGATTTTGAATATTTTTGGGTATGCACTATCCAACATGATTATTCCTTGTTTTGTAGGTATAAAATTGATATGAGGGACTAAGCAATGATGGTTGAAGCAAAGGAATGGAGTTCGACTTGGATTTCAAAAGAAGGCAACATGGTAGGCCAAAGGGAAGTCTGGCCGCACTAGGCAGTGTGCCACGCCCAGGCTGCATGCGCGAAGAGGCTGCCAAGACATGCCCTGCGCATTGGCACCGTGCCACGCCAAGCAGGCTGCGTGACCAGTGCCGTGCCACGCCAAGCAGGCTGCGTGACCAGCACTGTGCCACGCCAGGCGACGCACACCAGTCCAACATGAGGACCTGCTGAGGGACACATTCCAAGGTTGTTGCGCATTTTCTCTGTGTCACGGAGGCAAATTGGCGCTACCAGCTCCGTGGCACGGAGGCAATCAATGCACGACCAAAAGTTGCAATTTTTCACTTACTATAAATTAAAACCTTATTGGAAATAGCCTTGCTACCTCTACGACAATGGTAAGGTCTGCGTACATCCCACCCTCCCCAGACCCCACTGAGTGGGATTATACTGGGTGGTTGTTGTTGTATAAATTAAAAAACTTAGCTTCTAAAATTATTTATCACGAAATATCTTTGGGAAACCATAAAGGAGTGAGGGGAAAAGTGAAGAGCTCTACCTAGGGTTCATTGTTTTGCCTTCTCTTTTAATTATTCTTGTAAGTACGTTATTCTAATCATGTTTTTGAGTATTTGTACGAACATGAGTGGCTAAAACCCTTCCTCTAGGGTTGAGGCTATGTAATATGATTGTAATTGCATGAATTCTTCTTTGGTTTGAGTTTTAGTTGTTGTTTTGTCTTACATTCTTTATTATCAATGTTTTTTTACTTGATCACCATGAAAACAAATGCGTTAAGCTTAGGTAAAAGCTCGAAAGAGTAACCTTAGGCTAGACCATGAGAATGTAGGGAGAAAGTTCTTACCTTTACGATAGGAATCGTGATAATTTGCCTTGCTTGGTTACGAAAACGGGACGAGCTAGACACCAGCTTAGAATTATGACATCAGCACTCGTAGAAGTAGTTGTGAAGCTAAGTCCGGGTAAATGATTAGAGGTACAAAATTCCATAATAAAGGGTGCAAACTCCGTAAACCACATCCATGTATTTAAATTGCTCATGAATTAGGACATCACATCCCCCCTCAACGATGTAGGTGTGAGACTAGTTTATCGTGTTTAGAGGCTCGAAAGACCATGAACATAGCATTTTAATTATGTGAGACAACAACTGAAGTTTTCATACTCAAACCATTGATAATTGTAGCTCTGCATGATTATTAGGCCTTAACTCTAGTTGCTTCTTCTATTATTTCTCAAGAATTTTGTGATCACTCATAGAATTAATTAGAATTTACCGAAAATTTCTATAATCAACACTTGTGAAGGTTAATTTTACACTTGAACTTGAATATTCGCTGAATTGGTCCAGTCCCTGTGGGTTCAACATTCGGCTATGAAAAAGGGACACTGTATTACTTGTACAACCGCGTACGCTTGCGAGTGTGCTGGAGCGCAACAAATTTTTGGCGTCGTTTCCAGGGAATGGCGAATTTTAGTGAATTTTTTTTTGTGTTATTTTTAAATTCCTTAAGTGTTGAAAAACTTTGTCTCAGTCTGCTATATTGCAGGTGACAGGTTATCCTTGTAGAGCTGGCAAGGAATAGAGAGTTGGTGGAACCATTGATGGAACCGGAAGCCAACTGCATTTGCTCAGGAAAGAAGCTCTAGGAAGAAAGTTGAAAAGATTACAAGAGAATTTTCAACATCATCCATCAGTTGGGCAAGTAGAGTTGTTACCTGACCAAATGGCAGCCAGACTAGTTCGCGAAGTGGAAATCCCACTAGCGACGAATGTGACCTCCAGTATCCGCAAACTGGAGCCTAAAGGGAACTTTGAGCTGAAATAGAACATGGTGCAGCTGTTACATTCGAGTGGTCAGTTCACTAGAATGACTCATGAGGACCCACAACAGCACTTACAAAACTTTATGGAGATCAGTGACACCTTCGTCTCCACCGAAGTGTCAATTGATTATGTCCGACTTACAATCTTCCCATTCTCATTATTGGGAGAGGCAAAGAGGTGGTTGAAGGCTGAGCCACCTAATTCCATTACTTCTTGGGATGACTTAGAAAAGAAGTACCTCATCAGATTCTTCCCTTCAGGCAAGACTACCAAGCTCAGGAGTGAAATATTAAGCTTCAAGCAGAGGCTGGAGGAGAACTTGTATTTGGCTTGGGAGAGATTTAAGTCATTTATTGAGAGACTGCCCCCATCACCAGCAGTCCAATGAAGTGCTAGCCCATACCTTTATGGAAAGTCTAGACCCACACACCAAATTCTTACTAGACTCTGCATTGGGTGGGCAAGCATTGGAGAAGACTTATGATGAGTTGTACACTCTATTGAACATGATTGCTTAGGAAAATCTAGAGTGGAAAAGCGAATCATCGAGAGGGTCAGGTAAGAGAGCAACAAGGTTGATAGAGGTGGATGGTGTAAATTACTTGGCGGCACAACTAGCATCATTTCAACACTAGATGATGACCCAGTTCAACAAACTGAGTATGAATCAACCGTAGGGACAGGTGAATGCAGTTCATCAGGCTACTGTTGGTGTGAAATCTATGATAATAATGGGCACAATGCAGAATCTTGTCGGGCAAATCCTGAATTGGTCAATTTTTTTGGGAATGTCCAGAGAAACAATCAGAATTTTGGGAACAACTACAATAAGAATTGGTAGAGCCACCCAAATTTTTCTTGGGGTGGAAATCAGAGTCAAAGCTACCAGCAACCTCAGCAGCAGTAGTATCAGTAGTAAAACAGGAAGAATGGTGGCCAGTCGAGCAGCAGCAATATTGAGGAGAGGTTGCATAAAATTATGGCTACGCAAACCCAATTGGCAGAGAATGAGGCAAGGATGGAATCAGATTTGAAAAATCAGCAGTTGGCCACCTGAAATCTAGAGAAGCAGATGGGTCAATTAGCAGCTACTTAGCACACCAGACCTCAGGGAGGGTTACCTAGTGACATAGATGCAAACCCCTGATAGGTCAATGCCATCAGTCTGAGGAGTTGCAGGCAATTGACTGTTGCACCACTAAAGGAAAAGAGAATTGAGGTATAGCCGGAGCTAGTTAGAAAGGGACCACCTACTGACAAGGGTGATAATCAGAGTGCTGTGCAACAAAATGCAAAATCATCATTGCAGCTAGCATAGAGACCACCACCACCATTCCCGTAAAGACTCAAGAAGAGCACGGAGGAGGAATGCTTTAAAAAGTTCTTTGATATTTTCAAAGAACTTCACACTTTTCCTTTGCTTGATGTTTTGCAGGGAATGCCCAAGTATGCTAAGTACTTGAAAGATGTGGTGGCCAACAAAGTTAGACTGGTGGATGTTCAAACTATGGCACTGACTGAGGAGTGTAGCTACAGGGTAATGAGCAAGATACCGAAAAAGCTCAAAGACCCAGGGATTTTTACCCTCCCCATACAAATTGGTAAAGCTGAAGTGATAAGAGCTCTATGTGACTTAGGAGCAGTAATGAATCTAATGATCCTATCTTTGTTTAACACCTTGGGGTTGGGTCAGTCGAGGCCACAAGAGTGATACTACAACTGGCAGACAAGTCCCACGTGGCACCAGAAGGAATAGTTGAGGACCTTCACACCAAAGTGGGTAAGTTCATTATACCACTGATTTCATCATACTTGATTTTAAAGTTGATGATAAGGTATCTCTGATCTTGGGACAACCATTCTTGGCCACTGGAGGAGCAATTATAAATGTAAGAGCAGGGACCCTTAAAATGAGGGTCAATGATGGAGAAGAGCTCTTCCAAGTTCACCAAGAGATCAACTCACCCACACACTACAGAGACCTTTATAAGGTCAATTTGTTGTCAGAGGCTAAGTGTGGGGTAATAGATTCCATATGCCTACGGCCGCAGGAGATGAACACATTTCAGCCCAAGTCTAATGGAGGGCTTAAGTTAGAGAAGAAGTTGGAAGAAGAGAGGGACAAAGTGGAGGCTGTTCCCTCAAAAAATAAAAAGAGAAGAAGATGGTTCTCGAAAGGGAACATTGGTTTGAGGATGTCCTTAGAAGGATAGTCCACGTCGTGCTGCGACGTAAAATCAGGCGTTTCTTGGGAGGCAACCCAAAGGTACCACAGGTACAATTTTGTTTTCCTTGTTGTTTTATTTTGTGTATTTTCACTTTGCTGTTGTTTTTGGTGGTTAATTAAGCACAGGTTGAGGGGAAGTTTGAGTACCCGCGGAAGAGGAAGCTAAAGAGCATGGAATAAGATGAGTGTGGGGTCGATGACCTACTTGTGCAAAAACAAAAGAAAACATGTTGTTATCTAGGCCTAGAGGCCCTAGGGAGTATTTCTCACCCTTTTTGTACTTTAATTTGATGCTTTGGGGACATAGCATATTTTAAGTGTGGGGTGAGGGAAATTTCAAAATTTTGTGCTTAATGATTTCAGGTAATTAGTGCTTTGTATTGTATTGTTGGATGAAATAGTTGAGTTGAGCATGATTCACCTACCCATTGGTTTTTCTTTTCTGTTATTTTCCAATGGGGGGCACTTTGAACCGAGAAATAAAATTCTTCAGTGTCTGTACATAGCTGTTTTAGTCATAGTTAGGGACTTTTCCCGACAATGGATGGATGAAGACCGTCTTGAGGGAAAATCAGCCAATAGGTTTTTGTTTTTGAACCCTTAGCTGATTGATAGCTTGATGTTCTTGTTATGTGATATACATGATTGTGGGATACAAGTGTTGTAATTTTGAAGCATGTGAGCAGTTGTTTAACTCTGTTTGAGACACCTAGGCTCTTGAATATGACTCGATGTGCTTAAAGCTGAATTTTGTATTCTTGTGATTAGCTAAGTTAAGAGTCTGCTGAATTTATCTTGAATTGAGCATGCGATGAGAATGTAAGGTTTTTGAATATTCCATGCTATTGTGTAGTGTGTAGAACTTTCCTAGTGTGTATACAAAGTGAAATGAGGGATGTAGATTGTAGGAGATTATTTAGGCATTTCTTTGAATGAGCCTAATTTTTATCACTCGCTTTACCTACCTTAAATGTTTGATTCTAGTTAGCCCCATTGAGCCTTTTGCCTATTCTTTGTTAACCACAAAATGAGCTTAATCCTTTCTTTTCATTAGCCTTGAATTTGATCCAGAACTCCTAAGTGCTTAAGTGAAAATGCAAAAGAATTTAAGGAGTGAGGAGTTGGAAGAAGAAAGAAAAGAGTAGTTGTGGGAGTGAAAGAAAAGACTAGAGGTGCACTTGTTTAAAAATGAATAAGAGTTAGTAGGGAGTAGAAGAAGAAAAGAGCAAAAAAAATTTGCTTAAGTACTCCTTACTAATAGCTTAAGTGTGCCTATTGAAATGGGAAAACAAAAGAGGAAAATGGGAGATAAAAGAATGAAGGTGAGTAAGAGGATGGGAATTCCTAAGGAAAGTGTAATGTATTAAAAGCACTTAGGGAAAATAGTCACTATTACTAGCCATAATAGTACCTACCCACCTTTAGATTACATTACACCCTGTTAAGTCCTACTTGATCTTACTTTCGGACATTCTTAAATTAGTGGAGTAAAACACTGAAGGCAAGCTTATAGGTTTGTGAATTCTTTGTGAGAGTGACTTATCTCTTATGGACATGTTTAATGAAGGATAAAATTCATGTCAGATTTCTTGATCAGTTGAGTTGCATGAGTTTGTTGAGATTGAGAGTCGATTCTTGAGGCTAGGAAGTCTTTACGTAGTTATATTTGATTTTAATGGTTAAATCTTGCATGCTCTATTTTTGCCATCTAAAACAATCGGTGTGGCCTTAGCTTGAATTGTCTTGCTTCAATTAGCTATGGGTGAGTCTTCATGTGCATAAGACGTAAAAGAGTTGTTCGAGGACGAACAAGGCTTTAAGTGTGGGGTAGTGATCTTGGGCATAATTACGTGCCCAAGTGCTATTTTATAACTTAATTAAGTCATGTTTGTCAATTAAATTAATTAGATTCTCATGTGATTTTGAATATTTTTGGGTATGCACTAACCAACATGATTAGTCCTTGTTTTGTAGGTGTAAAATGCATATAAGGGACTAAAAAATGATGGTTGAAGCAAAGGAATGGAGTTCGATTTGGATTGCAAAAGAAGGCAACATTGCAGGCCAAAGGGAAGGCTGTCCGTGCTAGGTAGCGTGCCACACTGTGCGTGTGCCGCGCCCAGCGCCGTGCCACGCCCAGGATACACGCGTGAAGAGGTTGCCAAAACGTGCCCTGCACGTTGGCGCCATGCCACGCCAAGCAGGCTGTGCGACTAGTGTCGTGCCACGCCAGGCGACGTGCACCAGTCCAGCATGAGGATCTGCCGAGGGACACATTCCGGTGTTGCTGCATGTTTGCTACATGTCACGGAGGAAAATTGTCGCGACCAACTCCATGACAAGGAGGAAGTCCATGCAAGACCAAAAATTGCAATTTTCCACTCACTATAAATTAAAACCTTAGCTTCTAAAATCATTTATCATGAAATATCTTTGGGAAACCATAAAGTAGAGAAGGGAGAAGTCAAGAACTCTACCTAGGGTTCATTGTTTTGCCTTCTCTTTTAATTATTCTTGTAAGTACGTTACTCTAATCATGTTTTTGAGTATTTGTACGAACATGAGTGGCTAAAACCCTTCCTCTAGGGTTGAGGCTACGTAATATGATTGTAATTGCATGAATTCTTCTTTGGTTTGAGTTTTAGTTGTTGTTTTGTCTTACATTCTTTATAATTAATGTTTTTATGCTTGATCACCATGAAAACAAACGTGTTAAGCTTAGGTAAAATCTCGAAAGAGTAACCCAAGGCTAGAATATGAGAATGTTGGGAGCAAGTTCTTACCTTTACGATAGGATTCACGATTAGGATAGAAATTATACCTAATTTTCCTTGCTTGGTTACTAAAACGGGATGAGATAGACACCAACTTAGAATTATCACATCACCACTCGTACAAGTAGTTGTGAAGCTAAGTCTAGGTAAATGATTGGAGGTACGAAAGTCCATAATCAAGGGTGCAAACTCTGTAAACCACATCCATGTATTTAAATTGCTCACGAATTAGGACGTCACATCCCCGCTCAATGATGTAGGTATGAGACTAGTTTGTCATGTTTAGAGGCTCAAAAGACCATGAACATAGCATTTTAATTATGTGAGACAACAACTGAAGTTTTCATACTCGAACCATTGAGAATTGTAGCATTGCATGATTATTAGACCTTAACTCTTGTTGCTTCTTCTATTTTCTCTCAAGTGTTTTGTGATCACTCATAGAATTAATTAGAATTTACCGAAAATTTCTATAGTCAACACTTGTGAAGGTCAATTTTACACTTGAACTTGAATATTCGCTAAATTGGCCCAGTCCCTGTGGGTTTGACATCCGTCTCTAGAAAAGGTCCACTGTATTACTTGTACGACCGCGTATGCTTGCGAGAGCGCTAGAGCGCAACAACAGTATGTGTTCTCCCAGAAGGATCTCAATTTGAGACTGCGGAGATGGATGGAACTGCTTAAGGACTGTGATGTCACGATTCTATATCATCTAGGAAAAGCAAATATGGTGGTAGATGCCTTGAGTCGGAAAGCAGTGAGCATGGACAGTTTATCTTGTTTGGAAGCTATGATCTTGGGCAGAATTATATGCCCAAGTGATACTCAAATGCTTCATTTCGTCTTGTTTATCCATTGATAATTGTACATTCTCATGTGATTTGTAGTTAAAATGTGAATTTATACTAACCAACATGATTAGTGTTATTTTGCAGGAAAAATGTAATTTTAGGAAGCTAAGATTCATGTTGGGAGAAATCGGGAATAGACTTGGAAGCGAGTAGTGGAAAAGGCCCAGGTTATGCAGCAAATTAAGGGGCTCCGCGATGGAGACGTGTCACGCTGCCATCGCGGATGCATTCTGCCCCGGATGATAAAAATAGGCCAAGTTCTAGTGAAGGTCCGCGTCGGGGCCGTGGCACGTTGGCCAAGCCCTGCATTGCACGCCGTGGCACGTTGGGCATAATTACCTAGAGGACTGGATCCCAGTGAGGGTCCGCATTTTTGGCGTGTCACGGAGGCAGTGCTCCGCGATGCACTCCGTGACACGTTGCTTGCTATTCCGGGAAAAATTCCCACTAGTATAAATAGCACACTTAGGTTTATTTTTAATTATTCTGACTTGGTTGAGCAAGAACGTGGGTTACAGGCAGTTGAGGGGACGAAATTCTTAGGGTTCTTCTCTATCTCTTTCTTCCTTATTTTAATTATTTGTATGATTTACACTCATTTAACGATCCACAAATGAGTGGCTAAATTCACTTCTTGCTGAGGTTAAGAACTTTTGTAGTGGAATGTAATTATTGATCATCTTGGTTTTTCATCTTTTCTTCCATGGTTGTTCTATTAATTCTTGTTCTTACTGCATTAATGTTTGGCCAATATTAATGTATATCTAAAAAATCCGGTTTGCGCTCGAAAGAGAAAGAAATTGGAAAGTTGTGAATTAATAGGATATGATCTCTTCTTGGTTTTGAAAAATTGAGAATTGATTTACCTTCAGAATAGAAATATATCTGAAAGTCGTATTAGTAAATTAAGGAATCAGTTTCGTATGGCTAGAACATGAATTTCTTCTTATCACAGAAATGTAGGTGGAAGGTCATGATTCTTAAGTTGGGTTAAATACGAGAGTTTTAATCCATAGGTAATAGTTCTTGACTAGCAACCGAAGGAAAGACTAACCAATTTGTATCAATAAATTGCTTCCCTTCATGTTTGTTTTAGCCTCAGCATGCTCATTACTATAGTTCAGACTCAAATTGTACATTTGTTTTAGATTAGTATAAATTAGGAAACAAACTCCCAAAATCTTCTTGAAACTGTTGTCTGCATTATTAGAGTTAGAGTTTATTAACACTTAATTAGATTATTACCGTGGTCCAGTCCTTGTGGGATCGATACTTGGCTACTCTAGCCATTTTACTACTTGTTCGACCATGTGCATTTGCATGTAGGCATTCCAAACCATCGAACAAGCTACTCGACAATCGATAGCCAGAGAAGTTCGGACATTGGCCAACAGTCTTGTTAGGCTTTAGTTGGCCGAGTCAGGAGAAATACTAGCAAGTGTGGAAGCTAAATCATTGCTGCTAGAAGAGGTTAAGTCTAGGAAATTTAAGGATGCAAGGTTGAATAAGATTCACGACCAAGTCTTGCGAGGGGAAGCGAAAGAAGCGACCATAGATGATGAGGGGGTTTTTAGGATAAGAGGACATGTATATGTTCCTCGGGTTGGTGAGCTGACCAAAACTATACTGGAAGAAGCTCACAATTTGAGGTACTCTAATTCCGGAGTTACCAAGATGTATCATGACCTAAAGAGACACTATTGGTGGGGCAGAATGAAGAGAGACATTGTGGAGCATGTTGCCCAATGCCTAAACTGTCAGCAGGTGACATATGAGCATCAGAAACCTGGGGGAGTGCTAAAGAGAATGCTTATCCCAGAATGGAAGTGGAAACGGATAGCTATGGACTTCGCGGTTGGCTGATGTCATCCAAGAACATGCAAGCACACGTGGTCGTCAAGTAATATAGGACAGTGAAGTCTTGATTATCGATCCCTCAGAGACTTGTCAGATTAATCGCTCAAGGTTAATCTTTATTTCGCTACTCTAATAAAAACAAATATAAACGGGGAACAGTTTGGAGATTAAACTACTAAGACTTGAAATGAAAATGAACTAATAAACTAAAATTGCTGCAAACTTGTTTGTACTTCAAATGATGATGAAAATCTAGGGAAATGGCACTTTTGCTTCAGGTTGAGTTTTCAAAACTTGATTACGCTAGATTGATTGTTTTTAAGGTTTGTAGTTGCAAGTTACTATCCCATTTGTTTCCATTCTCCCGAGCGTCCAAGAACTATCTCATGAACCCTAACGCCTATATCCCTATGGTTGCAGGAGAAACATAAAATGATGGTTATGGCTACTTGTATATCAACTAAACAGGGTTGAAGGGTATATCCCTATCCTCATCAACAACTTCTAACCTTCAACCGATGGGCCAAAGGATCTTAGAATTCCTATTTTATATTTACTTTTTAACCCTTTTAGTTACCTCTCCCGAGTTCAACCAAAAGCCAACAGATTTATTCACAAGGTGATTAGTCAAGAGAATAAGCAATTAACATAAGTATATATAAACAACCTGTGACAAAGAACCAACTAACAATAATCAATCTTTTAGACAACCATAGCTATGGCCAAAACCTTAGAATGGGAGTTTTGCCATTCATAGACAAGTGGAAAAATAAAGGCATCATCATTCGAAGCATAAAAATGATAGAGAAAAGAAGAAACCTAAGTTATAAACTTGTCTCTCCTCCAAAGCTGCATTACAACCTTAGTACGATCAAACAAAATGATGTATCTTTTCCTAACAAACTACTTAGATGTTATCTTTATAAGTGACCCCTCAAATGACGCTTTTTCCCTCATGTAATTGGCTTTAAAAATCAGCAAAATCCACCAAGGTCAGCGCTTGGCGTGCCACGCCCTCCATAGCCCCAGGTTGGGCTTTGATTTCTTTTGAAGTTTGGTTCCGGGCGGCCCACGCTAGCCAATCGCCAAGGAGTTAGTCGAATTTCTAAGCCTTCGGAAACCTCTGGTGTGCCATGCCATCCAAAGCACCAGAATGTTAGTTAAATTAAGTCTGGGATGCTTCTGGCGTGTCACACCATCCATCTCATCAGGGTGTTGGTCAAATTTTCCTTTGAAGTTCAGGACCTAGTGCACCGCACTACCCATAACACCAATTTTGGTGCAGAGTTCTCTGAGGTTTAGGGGTTGGCGCGCCACGCCAGACATAGCACCAGGCCAACTTTTGTGAATTCTTCTTTCTTCATACCTTTGGTCATTTTTGGGTTTTTTTCCTTGGTTTCCTGCTCAAAACATCTAAAAATATTTTTTAGCTCAAAAGTCACATGAAAACATGAATTAATTCATTTCATAAGGATTATGAACTCAAAACTAGGCAAAATATGGAAATAAACATGGCAAATGGGCATAAGAATATGCCCAACATCATTGGCCTTCCGAGGACGTTGGGAAAGTTTGACTCCATCTGGGTTATTGTTGATAGACCGACTAAGTCTGGCCACTTCTTTCCTGTTCAGGTGACTTACAATATAGTGAGATCGGCCAAACTATATGTGATAGAGGTGATTCGATTGCATGGGGTGCCAGTTTCGATTGTCTCAGGCAGGGGTACACAATTCACTTCCCATTCTTGGAGAACCTTGCAGGCTAAACTAGGTACCGGGTTGGACTTGAGCATGGCCTTCCATCGGCAGACAGATAGACAGTCAGAGAGGACAATCCAGATGTTAGAGGACATGCTTCGGTCCTGTGTAGTCGACTTTGGTGGCCATTGGGATAAATTTATGCTTTTAGCAGAATTTTCTTGTAATAACAACTATCAATCTAGCATTGGCATAATGCCATTCGAGGCCCTTTATGGAAGAAAATGTAGGTCCCCAATTGGCTGGTTCAACGCATTCGAGGTGAGACCATAGGCACTAATTTGCTAAAAGAGTCCTTGGTGAAAGTTAGGGTGATCCAGGAATGTTAGGTGGATGCTCAAAGCAAGCAAAAGTAGTATGGCGATAAAAAAGTGCGAGATATGGAGTTCATGGTGGGAGAACAAGTTTTATTCAAGGTTCCCCCAAGAAAGGAGTGATGAGATTTGGAAAGGGGGGCAAGCTTAACTCAAGGTACTGTCACGAACCGAACGTACACCCGGTCGTAGACACGGGATAAGGGACCCCAAGAGATCCCAAATCGACCCATGACACATGCATACATCTAATATCATTTAAGTAAAGAGGAATACTTAACATCAACATAGCGGAAATGTAAACATAACATAACACCAGAAATACTGAGCGTACACATGAGATGAATACTACGCATTGTCTAAAAGCCTCTAATACATAAGATGGGTTGATAGGATAACATCCCAACTAAACCGACCAATACTAAAACATAAATAATATGAAAGTCTGTCAAATGGTCCTCGAAACATGAGGACTCACTAGTAATCTGAGAGCGTAAGCTGGGATGGGCTAAGGATGAGGATGAGCCTGGGATTCGAACCCTGTACCATGAAACGATACAACATAGAAGGTATACAGTCAGTACGTGGAATGTACCAAGTATGCAAGGTAAGTAAAACAGACATTTAAAAGTAAAAAAAAACTCATAAGTAAAGTAGGAGACGGACATCATGCATATATCATAAACATCGTAAGAAAACATAAGGCTCAAGGCTTTCAAATCATTCATAAAGCATTCATAATCACAATCGTAAGTAACCATTATCAAAACATAACTTGAGCCAATAACGTAAATATAGCAATGCATAATACATGGGAAATAATGGGAGAACTCTTCATAACCGACACCATCATGGTAGAGCCTTTCATGATGCACCAACTATCTTACTCAAGTGGCCAGAGCCGACCCTGGCTTGCCAGGCAAGGGTCGTGCATAGGCATGATAACACATTTGAGGGGATCATTATTAATACATCATATCATTTACAAACCCCCTTTGGCACGTGGTTATGAGACACCGGCGTAGTCCTTTGAATGCCGGGCTGCTCGGTGCTAGACACGGCTCCCAAGAACATGCATATAGGCTCATACATAAATCAATAACATCATGCATTAAGATTCATTGGCTAAAATATAACATTTATCATCATTGATCCCCTTTAAAACATGCTTAGCCAAGAATCATAGGCCCTTTTTATCCGCCAACATCATAAATCGATAAATCATGTAATTCACTTCATAAATCATAAATCATTCTTTAACATGTGGGCATTGCCCAATACTTCATCATATTCAATTCTTTCAAAATATGCTCATAAACACGGGTAACTTCAAAATCGTGCTTTTCTATCGTCCATAAACTCAAATTATAGAATATTCATCATAAATCATAACTTTCATGAGCTTTCATCAAATGGGCATTTTAGATTTAAAAGATTGAAACATGATTTTTGAAGAACATAATATAAAACCATCCCATCATTCATAATTCAATAATTAAAACTCAATTAAATAAAACCAATAAAGAGAAATCACATTTCCATGCATTTGAGTAAAACCCCATAGAATTTGAATAGGAGGCTTTATGATTACATCGAAATTTGGGCATGGGTGTGAAAGAAATCACCCATTCTAAACCCTACATACCGGGAATGGATTAATTTCGAGGTTCCTTGAATACCCATAAAGAAATTGATGGAAACTTGGGGAAGAAGACCTTGAATCTCCCAAAAATCTCTCTAAAGTTCTTGCATGAGAATGGGCATGCATAAGGACTTAACTCGCCTTAACCCACTCAGGAAAATACACAAATGACATAGTTTTAAGGTCTTAAAATGTGGAAAAGTCGAATATTCCCTTAATGAACCTGCCTTGAGATCTAGCCGGATGGAACCCACGGGAGGTCCCAACGGGTCGTGGAAACAACCCACAGTCCGTCCTGTCTCTTCGTTGAAAACACTGCTGAAAGCCCATTCTCGGAATCGTACCACAGACACACAGGACTGATCATCATAGGCTTTAATGGACTGTTCCTTCAGTCGTTGTTTCCTTCTTTTGAAACTCTACACCCCCATTCCACGAGCCTCACCACGGCTCGTTGTAAGATTCAACGGGTCGTGGTTTCCACCCGTTGTCTCCACTGGGAAAGTCTACATCCCTACCATGACTGCTAACGACGGCTCGTTGTCTCTTACAATGGGTCATTGAATCAACCTTCGTTTCACCCTGACATCTGAACACCTGAACCCACGACCACAAACGACGGCCCATGGTTACTTACCATGGGTCTTGGTACCTGTCGTTCTGCAACCTTTTTCCCAACTTTCAGCAGTTTGGTATTTTAGCTTCCCGATTCTACTCCTAAGCACTTCTTGGGTATTACAATATCTCCCCCTTGGAGACATTCATCCTCGAATGTAGGAAACAAGCAACAAACAAAAACATACAATTTATCATAACCATATACTGATCGTTTTAATCGAAATTTTCAAGGAATGACTACCTCGGAATAAAACCAATATAGCTGAAGTGATCTCATTCTTCATGTACACATTATACACATAAAAGAAACTTGCACAAATGAACTGAACATAAAAACTAAATGGGATCGCAGGGTAGAACTGATACCTCAAGTCAAAACTGAGCCAATAAAGAACAAATGTGGGTATCTAGTCATCATATCCGCTTCGGCTTACCATGTAGCTCCCTCAACATGTTGATTTATCCATAAGCCCTTAACTGAAGCTACTTCTTTGTTTCTCAACTTTTGAACCTGACGATCCAAGATTTCAATGGGAATTTCTTTATAACTGAGGCTGTCTTTCACCCCAATGCTGTCTACCGGGACTACCAAGGCTGGATCACCCAAACACTTTTTCAGAAGCGACATATGAAAAATGGGATGAACTGAAGATAACTTCGATGGCAAGTCCAACTCATACGCCGCCTTACTAACTCTTCTCATAACCCAGTAGGGACCAATATAGCGGGAACTGAGTTTCCCTTTCTTTTCGAACTGCATGACTCCCTTCATGAGAGATACCTTTAGAAATACAAGTCGTCCACATCAAACTCCAAATCCCTTCTCCTCACATCAGCATACGATTACTGAGGACTCTGAGCGGTGTTTAAAAAATCTCTTATCAACTAGACCTTTACCATGGCCTCGTGAACCGAATCAGGTCCTATGATGGATGCCTCACCAACCTCAAACCATCCGACGGGCGATCTACACCTTCGCGCGTATTGAACGGTGCTATCTAGATACTAGAGTGGTAGCTGTTATTATAAGCAAACTCGATTAAGGACAAATGATCATCCCAACTACCTTTAAAATCCATAACACATGCCCTCAACATATCCTTAAGAGTCTGGATTGTTCGTTCCGCCTGGCCATCCATTTGCGGATGGAATGCTGTACTGAGCTTAACTTGAGTCCCAAGTCCCCTCTGAAAGGACCTCCAAAATTAAGAGGTAAACTGAGTACCTCGGTCTGAAATAATAGACAAGGGCACTCCATGAAGTCGAACCAACTCCCGAATATACATCTTGGCATAGTCATCCGCTGAATCAGTGGTCTTGACCGGTACGAAGTGCGCAACCTTAGTTAACCTTTCTACCTCCACCCAAATGGAGTCATAGTGTTGGCGAGTACGAGGTAGGCTTGTAACGAAATCCATATTAATCTCTTCCCACTTCCAAGTGGGAATGCTAATATCCTGAAGTACACGTCCCGACCTTTGATGCTTGACTTTCACTTGTTGACAATTGGGACATTTAGCTACGAACTCTGTAATATCCTTCTTCATACCATCACAGCAATAGATTTCTCACAAGTCCCTATACATTTTCGTGGATCCAGGATGGATGGAATATCGGGCACCATGTGCCTCATGCAATATCCGATCCCTTAAATTATAGACGTCCGAGACACATAGTCGACCTGGTATGGTAGCACACCATCTCCCCCTTGGGAGAAAACCTCCGACTTCTGACTCCGCACCGCCTCCTTCAGCTTCCTCAATATTGGATCCTCATCTTTCCTAGATTTAACATCAACCACCGAGGAAGATTCTGACCCGTTATGTATAACAACACCACCATCGGTCGAGTCGATCAATCTAACTCCCAGTCTTGCAAGTTGTTGAACATCTTTCACCAACTCCTTCTTCCCCTCATCCACATGGGACACACTCTCCATTGAGTGCCTACTAAGCGCATCCACAACCATATTTTCCTTGCTCGGGTGGTAAAGGACACTCATGTCATAGTCCTTAAGTAACTCTGACCACCTCCTTTGCTGAAGATTTAGATATTTCTGTGAGAACACATATTGCAAGCTCTCGTGATCCATAAATACATCCACGTGGACCCCATACAAGTAATGCTGCCATATCTTCAATGCAAACACCACCGCGGCCATCTCAAGATCATGGGCCGGGTAATTCTTTTCATGAACTTTCAGCTGTCTTGAGGCATATGCTATTACCTTCCCATGCTGCATCAACACACATCCCAATACGACTCTCAAAGCATTGCAATATACAACAAAGCCATAAGTACCTACGGGCAAATTCAACAAAGGGGCTGAAGTGAGTCGGGTCTTCAACTCTTGGAAGCTTTTCTCACAAGCATCCGATCATTGGAACTTCACCTTTTTTTGAGTCAACTTTGTCAAAGGAGCCGCAATATATGAGAAAACCTCAACAAACCTCTGGTAGTAGCCAGCTAAACCCAAGAACTCTGAATTTCCGAAGGATTTACCAGTCTAGGCCAATTCTTCACCGCCTCAATTTTCTGGGAATGTACCCTTATGCCCTCGCTCGCTCGACACCATATGACCCATAAATGCCATCCAGTCTAGCCAAACTTTGCAATTACTGAACTTTGCATATAGCTGAAGATCCTTGAGGGTCTGAAGTACTACCCTCAGGTGGGCAGCATGCTCCTCCTCGTTCTATGAGTATATCAATATGTCTTCAATAAACACAATCACGAACATGTCTAAATATTTCTTAAATACCCTTTTTATTAGATCCATAAATGCCGCAGGAGCATTGGTTAGTCCGAAAGACATATCAACAAATTCGTAGTGAGCATACCGAGTCCTGAAAGTGGTCTTTGGGATGTCACTCTCCCGAACCCTGAGCTGGTGATACCCGGACCTAAGATCAATCTTGGAGAAGCACTTGGCACCCTGAAGCTGGTCGAACAAATCACCGGTCCTGGGTAAGGGGTACCTGTTCTTGACAGTAACCTTTTTGAACTGCTGATAGTCAATACACATGCGAAGGGAGCCGTCCTTTTTTTGAACAAATAGAACTGGTGCACCCCATGGAGACAGGCTCGGTCTAATGAAGCCCTTATCCAACAGATCCTTTAACTAATCCTTCAATTCCTTTAGCTCGGTTGGATCCATCCTATAGGAGGAATAGAGATAGGCCTTGAATACCAAAAAAGAAATTGATGGAAACTCTGGGGAAGAAGACCTTAAATCTCCCAAAAATCTCTCTAAAGTTCTTGCATGAGAATGGGCATGCATAAAGGACTTAAATCACCTTAACCCACTTAGGAAAGTACACAAATGACGTAGTTTTAGGGTCTTAAAATGTGGAAAAGTTGAATATACCCTTAATGAACCTACCCTGAAATCTAGCCGGATGGAACTCACAAGAGGTACCAACAGGTCGTGGAAACAACCCACAATCCGTCCTGTCTCTTCGTTGAAAACACTACTAAAAGCCCATTCTCGGAATTGTACCACGAACACATAGGATGGATCGTCCTAAGATTCAACAGATCATTATTTCGGTCATTGTTTCCTTCTTCTGCAACTCTGCACCCTCATTCCACGAGTCTCACCATGGCTCGTTGCAAGCTTCAACGGGTCGTAGTTTCCACCCGTTTTCTCCACTGTGAAAGTACACATCCCTACCACGACTGATAATGATGGCTCGTTGTTTCTTATATCCGGTCATCGAATCAACCATCATTTCCCCCTGACATCTGAACTCCTGAACCCATGATCACAAACGATGGCCCATGGTTACTTACCATGGGTCGTGGTACCTGTTGTTCTGCAACCTTTTCCCCAACTTTTAGCAGTTTTGCATTTTAGCTTCCTGGGTGTACTCCTAAGCACTTCCGAGGTATTACAGGTACATTGGGACGTTCGAGATTCTTCGAAGTGTGGGAGAGGTGGCATATGAACTAGCTCTACCACTAGGTTTGTTAGGGGGTATATCTAATATTTCATGTATCCATGCTGAAGAACTACCATGAGGATGGGTCTTATATCATCCGATGGGATTCAATGCTTCTTAATGAGAACCTGTCTTACGAGGAAGAGCCTATGGCTATACTAGACAGGGAGGTTGATATGCCGTGGATTTTCGGCACTTTTAACGCTTAAAATGAAGAAAATATGCTAGTACTTAGGTGTATTTATATGGATATAAGGTATGTTTGTTGCTGTTGCCGGGAAAATAAGTTTCGGGAGTCGGATTGGTGAAAAGAAGTGCAAAAGGGTAGAAAAAGACTTCTTACAGGTCACAACATGAACCGCTATCTAGATTCGAGTCATTGCAAGTTCCCGTGACAAAAGATCAGAGAATTAGCAAGTGCAGAATCTATGAGTACGACAAGGCAACACGGGTCGTGACAACATAGTACAATTCGTACTGATAGCCGGTAGCTAGAAGCAGAGAGTTAGCAAGGTTGGAATCCTCAAGACTCGAGTTGATTGTACGGGTCATGACAACATAGTACGACTTATAGTGAGAGCCCGTAGGATGATAATCAGAGATGCTGAAGTGTAGAAGTCCACATTACGACTGCTAGCTACGACCCGTAGTGACCTACCATGAGTCATACTATATATTCGTACCCGAGGAGATCAGAAGCTGCCAACTATGTATGACCAATGACCACGATTCATAGCACCCTACTACGACACATAGGTCATCCCAGCGCTACAATTCTTGTTAATTTAGGAAAGAATTTTAATAATTGTATAAATACTTTCCTTGTAGGTTTAATTTGACATACGCAATATTATAGTATTTTAGAGTTTCCCTAATATTAATTGGAGACCGAATTGAGATACGATATTCGAGCAATATGTTTTTCATCTTGTATTCTTGATTTTGAAAATCAATTTGCACTTGATACTTCGGGTTTAATTCGTTCAATATTGTAAGTTCTTAATTATGATTTGTCTTATGTCTTCTAATTTCGTTCTTGCAATTATGAGTATCTAAACTCCCACAACTAGGATTGTAGGAACCATGGTGGAATTACAATGTAGGGCTTAACACAAAGTGATCTAAACTAATACAAATGCGTGTATTGTTTTTCCCTTCATTATAATTGTTTCTTAACGATGCGCAACGTTAAAACTCTCTAGTATTCTCCACTTGCTTGAATTGAGAAGTAGATATATTAGGAAAAGAAAATTACAACAAATACTTGAAATTATCAACTTTAATTAATAACTTGAGCTGAGGTCGCAGGAAAGTTAATTTGGAATCATTGATAAGGGTTAGTTGGAAACTCTTATGATTATAGTCATCTAATAGGGGAAAATAAGCTATTTTGATGAAAGTAACTTATCAATTCTACTGGCTAAGTATTGGAATGGATCACTAGTATAATAACCCTACTGTTACACCCCGTAAGTTTCTATCATTTAACTGACACGTGCATGTGTATGTTGAGTTTTTGGAGTATGACGCATGCAGGAAAAGGCTTGGTGGTTGAGTATACGAGTAAGACATTGAAGGAGCAGGAGGCCGGGGCCGGAGGCCAGGCGTCCTGGGCGCTGCGCCGCACTATCAGGCCGGTGCGTAGTGCTCCTATCCTGGTGCTATGGCTAGTGCGCAATGCCCCCTAGGACACCGCCCTGCCTATGTATATATATATATGAACAAGTATTAAGTTATTCATTTTAAAAGTTTCCCTTGGCAGAGAAGAGAAAGGGAGCATGGATTTCTTCCGTTTTTCGTCAAATTATGCCGCAAAACTCCGTCCAAACGCAAATTCATCTTGGATATCGAGTTTTAGGCCTACGATGAATGTCCCTACGGAGTTATTTCTTGAAAATTCCCTCGGAGTACCAGAACCCCGCTGAGTAAAAGTTGTGGGAATCACTTCTAATTGACTTCTATGCGACTACAGTGATAGGTAAGAATTTCTACATTGTAAACTCTCGAGAAATTGTGACTTTTTGGCTGAATTAAATGGTGTTGAATTATAGATAATATTATTAAAAGATATCATTATTTGTCGAGTCTTAGCATTGAAAATAACCTTATTTTCTCAATGTAAAGGCTGTAATTGAGTTGAATTGCTAGCAACAGGTTGGACCTAATTGGATAAATGATAATCGGCATTTGAGGTATGTTAAGGCTAATCTCTTTGGCAAGTTATTCCTGTCATATCGTAATACGACCTATTTCCTTGTAAGAAATCCATAAGAATGTATGTTGTGATTAGCTGCTATCACTAGTTTGACATTAACGTTTACTATTTTGGTTGGGACTGAGCCCACGCTATATAGCCTTCTATCGGTCAACCTCAGGGTTACTAGCTGTGTCATCGCCTATGGGGCTATAGATCGCTCAGAGGAGCTATATGTTGTCTGACAGGTCTATATTCAGGCCTATAAGGCTATATTACGGTCCATCCACGAATAGGATTATACTTTTATGTTGTATCGGCATCACTAACCCTCCGTCGAGCCTTGTGTGCCCAGGGTGCAGTTACAGGAGCCCAATGGGCTCAGACACAGCTATAGGATCCCAACGAGCTCAGTTATAGACCTAGAGGCCAGGTAGGTTATTATACCCTGGGAACCCAAGGGTCAGACCCGAGAGTCAAAACGTAGAAAAACTGGAAATTCGCACTGATCTCAGGATGACTCATGAGGTATGTCGTGAGGAGTGACCATGAGTTGTGAGGTGGCTCGTGGTCAGCAAGGTTGGCAGGTTCAGGTTGTAGAGGCCACGGGCATGACCACGATGCATGGTCAGGCCTCACGACTCATGAGATCCCCCGTGGTCTGCCTTGGAGGGTTGGCAAGGTTGGGAAGGACGGTGAAGTCCACGGATGGTGACCACGAGTCGTGGCCTAACCTCACGACTCGTGAGGTCACCCGTGGGTTGGAGGGTATGGTTGGATAGGGATTGAGGGAGTAGGGTCACGGGTGGTGACCACGAGTGGTGGTAAGCCACCACGATTTGTGGGGTCCCCTGAGTGAGTTTGGAAAGTGAGCATGACGAATTTAGGCCATGATTCATGCCCCCTAGCAATGACTCGTGAGGTCCCCCGTGGGGACTAGCAATCAGAAATTTTTGCGTTTTTAGTAAGGGTGTTTTTGTAATTCCTAAACTCCTAAGGCTCAAACTATGTCGTTTTAAGGTCTGAATAGGGTCTTTTAAGGGGGATTAGTCCATGTTAAGCCTCATTCATGCATGTAAGAGTATAGAGAGGACTCTAGAAGGTGATTCAAGGTTTTCTTCCCCAATTTCTCTAAATTCTATCTTGGGCTTTCAAGGGAGATTAAGAATCAAGTGTTTCCAGGTATGTAAGGTCTTCAATGGGTGAATTTTTCCACACCCATGCTCCTACTCTATGATTTTACTTACAATTTATCAAAAACTCATGGGGTTTTGTATTTGATTATATAAATTCTAATGATTTACATTGTGGGTTTTGTGATTTTGAAATATTATCATGATCTATGAATTTCGATCACCTTTGAGATTTAAATTGATTATAATTTTGTTGATTTTGGTTTTCTAAGTAATTGAGGTTAATTATGCATGCCCCATGATGAATCAAATTATGAGCTATTTTCCCATAGATGTTCTTTACGAGCCCAACATGAATTATGTGTTAAATTATGAATTTGTTTTATTACCCGTTATGATTTTATGAAATTCAATCTATGCACATGGTCTGCAAGTATGTATGAATCTTATTATTCATGAATTATGTTTTTGGTCTACGCACGGGCCTCAAGTCATGTCTAGTTCTTATATGTTCAAGCATGTTTACGATTATCATGATTTAACTAGCCCATGAACTCATGTATGTATTATTATGAGCACTATATATGTTTTGGGAGTAGTATCAAACACCGAGTAGGTTTAGGGCTTAGGTTAAGCCCCGAATCTCATGAACTACATGCCACCGTAGGTATGTCGGGACCCTTTCATGTTAATCCCTGGATCAAATGGCCCTTTTCATGGTGATATCATACTTTCATGGTTCTACTCGTGGCAAGGTACGAACACCCTCCCGACTAGGGTTACATATCAGGCTTCATGTGTGCTTATATGGGGTATGTCGGTTAAGAGAATCTCCCACTGTTCCTCATGATTTATGCATATTATGATTATGTATGTTGTCTCAAGTCATGTTAAGTAAATATATTCTATTATGATTATAATTATGTTATGTTACGAATATTTTGAAAACCTTGAGCCATATGATATGTTATTATGATTTACTATACGAGCATGACATCCTTCTCTAATGATCATTTATGAATTTAATATATGTTTTAAATGTCCGTTTTACTTACCTTGCATACTCAGTACATTCCACGTACTGACCACATACTTTATATGTTGTATTGTTTCATGATATAGGGCCCAGTTCTCAGGTTCATCCTCATCCGTAAATAGTTTCAGATTCTCTCATCACTCTTGGTGAGTCCTCGTGTTTTGAGGGTTGTATTTTCATACTCTATGTTGTTCTCTCAGTTTCTAGATGTTGGATTAGTTGGGGAGTTATCTCATCAATTCGTCCTTCATGTTTAGAGGCTTATCAGATTGCAAGTTGTATACAACCGTATTGTATAAGTCTTGCACTAATATTTCCCATTGGCTATGTTATGATTATGTTCTTATATGTTAAGTCTTCCGCTCATGTGATTGGATTAGAAGTATGCTCATTCCATGGGTCGACATGGGGTCTCTCAGGTCTCCCTATCCCGTGTCTATGATCTGGGTGTACGTTTTGGTCGTGAAAAACTTGGTATCAGAGTCATAAATTTTGAAGTGTCCTAGGGAGTCTGAAAGCCGCGTTAAGTAGAGTCTTTTTCATGGGTGTGAAGCGCGCCACACTTATGAAGAAGAGGCTACTAGACGTTTAGGAAATGTTCCCTTCTTTCATGATGTATGTCGTGCGATGAACGTCCTTTACTCTTCTAATTCTTGCAATTCACGTTTGTAGAATTATGCCTCCATGTTGAGTAAATGCTAGGAGAAATGGAAATGATAATGATCATGAGGGTGCCCATGATGGTGAGCACCAGCCAGCTCCACCCGTCCACGAGGAGCACGTACCAGAGCTAGCTGCCCACGCCGAGTTTAGGGCAGCGATTCGGATGCTGGTACCATGACTGCCCAAGTCCAGAATCAGACGGTGGCGCATTTCCCTCAGAATGGGAATGCAGCGACAACTAGGGTGAGGGATTTCTTGAGGATGAGCCCTCCGGAGTTCATGGGGTCAAAGGTGGACGAGGATCCACACGATTTTATAGAGGAGATTCTGAAGATCATCCAAGTTATGGGGGTGAACAATGGGAAATTAGTTGACTTGCCTCCTACCAGTTAAAGGGGGTAGCACATTTATGGTTTAAGCAATGGAGGGATGCCAGGGCGGCGGGTGCAGGCCTGATATGTTGGGATGAGTTTCACACCACATTCATGGATCGATTCTTCCCTCGGGAGATGAGGGAGCTTAAGGTGGCCGAGTTTGTGAATCTGAAGCAGGGTAACGTGTCTGTCCAGGAGTACGCAT
The DNA here is from genome assembly GCA_035772735.1 of Datura wrightii. Lineage (NCBI taxonomy): Eukaryota > Viridiplantae > Streptophyta > Magnoliopsida > Solanales > Solanaceae > Datura > Datura wrightii. The sequence continues at coordinate 57,739,513 of JASDFA010000007.1, read as the reverse complement.
TGGAATTCACCTGGTTATCGAAATATGCTCCGGAGGTGGTGGTGGACCAGCAGGCTTGGGTGATCCATTTTTTGTATGGAGTAGCGGATTACTTGGACAAGGATTGCCGGATCGCCATGCTTCACCGAGACAATGATTTTCCCCGTATTATATTGCATGCACAACAAATGAAGTTGGTCTACAAGAGGCAGAGAGAGGCCAAGAGGGCCAGGACCGATAGCTACGTAGTTTCTCAGGCCAGGCCAGGGGGTAGACCACATAATAGACCTAGCACAGGCCCATTACTCCTGCTCCATCATCAGCCAGCATGCCATCCAGGTTTAGAGGAGACGAAAGGAGCAGGGCTACAGGCTCGAGGGATCATGGTAGAATGCAGGTGGAGCGCATTTTTCCAGTTGTGCGAAGTGTGGCAAGAATCATCCCGGGAGGTGCCTGGTCGATGCTTGTTTCGGGTGTGGCAAACCCGAACACAAGATCAGAGATTGCCCTACAACCAGTTCTACCATTCCAACAGCACGACCCCCTTAGTAGGGTGCTTCCACTAGTTCAGCGGGTACTCCGCACCAAAACAAGTTTTATGCCCTAGCGCCTCGCTAGGAGCAGGAGGCTTCGCCAGATATGGTCACGAGTATGTTGCGAGTCTTTCATATTAATGCTTATGCTTTGTTAGATTCGAGAGCTACTTGTCTTTTATGATGCCTTACATTGCTAGTAGCTTTGGAGTTAGTCCTGAAATTTTATCATAACCATTCTCTGTGTCTACTCCGGTCGATGATTCAGTTGTAGCTTGGCGGGTATATAGAGGTTGCTCCATTACAGTATCGCATAAGGTCACCTTCGCAGATTTAGTAGAATTAGATATGACTGATTTTGATATTATTCTAGGCATGGATTGGTTATTTGCATGTTATGCTTCGGTTAACTGCAGAATCCGAGCAGTAGAGTTTCATTTTTCGGGTGAACCATCTTTAGAATGGAGGGGTAGTTCTGCGGTACCCATAGGTCACTTTATCTCTTAGCTTATGGCCATGAAAATGATCTCTAAGGGTTGTATGTACCACCTAGTTAGGGTTAAGGATGTAGAGTCCAAGACCCTGACTATTCAGTCAGTTCCAATGGTGTGTGAGTATTCGAAAGTTTTCCCCGATGATTTTCTAGGTGTTCCTCTGGAGAGGGAAGTTGATTTTGATATATATCTATTGCCCGATCCGTAGCCTATATCCATTCCTCCTTACAGGATGGCTCTTGCCGAGCTAAAAGTGTTAAAGGAACAGTTGAAGGACTTATTGGACAAGGGTTTCATTATACCGAGCAAGTCTCCATGGGGTGCACCGGTTCTCTTTGTTTGAAAGAAGGATGTATCCCTTCGGATGTATATTGATTATCGGTAGCTGAATAAGGTCACTTTCAAAAATAGGTACCCCTTGCCTAGGATCGATGATTTATTTTACTAGCTCCAGGGTTCCAGGTGTTTCTTGAAGATAGATCTAAGGTCCGGATTTCACTAGCTCAGAGTTCGGGAGAGTGACATCTCAAAAACCACTTTCAGGACTCGGTATGGTCACTACAAATTTGTTGTTATGTATTTTGGACTAACCAATGCTCCTGCAACTTTTGGACCTGATGAACAGGATGTTCAAGAAATATCTGGACATGTTCGTGATTGTGTTCATTGATGACATCCTTATATACTCTCGGAATGAGTAGGAGCATGCCGCTCACTTGCGAATAGTGCTTCATACCCTCAACGATCGTTAGTTGTATGCAAAGTTCAGCAAATGCGAGTTTTGGTTGGACTCGGTGGCTTTTCTAGGCTATGTGGTATCAGGTGAGGGCATAAAATAGATTCTCAAAAAATTGAGGCGGTGAAGAATTGGCCTAAACCGGTGAGTCCTTCAGAAATTTGGAGTTTCTTGGGCCTAGCAGGTTACTACCAGAGATTTGTTGAGGGTTTCTCATCTATTGTGGAACCTTTGACCTAGTTGACTTAGAAGAAGGTGAAGTTCCAATGGTCGGAGGCTTGTGAGGAAAGCTTCCAGGAATTGAAGACCGGACTCATTTTAGCACTAGTGTTGACTTTAGCCGAGGGTACGGATGGCTTCGTTGTATATTGTGATGCTTCAGAGTCAGACTGGGATATGTGTTGATGCAGCATGGGAAAGTAATAGCATATGCGCCTCTGCTGAAAGTTCACAAAAAGAATTACCCAACCCATGATCTTGAGTTGGCCATGGTGGTGTTTGCATTGAAGATATGGAGGCATTACTTGTGTGGGGTCCATGTGGACGTGTTCGCGGATCACAAGATCTTGCAATATGTGTTCACGCAGAAAGATCTCAATCTTCGGTAGAGCAGGTGGTTGAAGTTATTAAAGGACTATGATATGAGTGTTCTTTACCACCTGGGCAAGGATAAAGTGGTTGCAGATTCACTTAGTAGCTCTCTATGGAGAGTGTGTCCCATGTGGATGAGGGAAAGAAGGAGTTGGTGAAGGATGTCCACCGACTTGCAAGATTAGGAGTTAGATTGATCAACTCAACCGATGGTGGCTTTATTGTGTAGAATGGGTCAGAATCGTCCTTGGTGGTTGATGTCAAATCTAAACAAGATGAGGATCCCATTTTGAGGAAGCTTAAGGAAGCAGTGCGGAGTCAAAAGGTGGAGGTTTTCTCCCAAGGGGGAGATGGTGTGCTACGATACCAGGGTCGACTATATGTTTCGGACATCGATAATTTGAGGGTTTGGATATTACATGAGGCACATGGTACCAGATATTCTATCCATCCAGGATCCACGAAGATGTATCGGTATTTGCGAGAAATCTATTGGTGGGATGGTATGAAGAAGGATATTACAGAGTTAGTAGCCAAGTGTCCAAACTGTCAACAAGTGAAAGTTGAGCATCAAAGGTCAGGAGGCATACTTTAGGATATCAACATTCCCACATGGAAGTGGGAAGAGATCAACATGGACTTTATAACAGGTTTGCCCCATACTCGGAGATAGTATCACTCTATTTAGGTTGTCGTGGATAGGTTAACCAAGGCTGCACACTTTCTACCGGTCAAGACCACGGATTTAGCAGATGATTATGCCAAGTTGTATATTCGGGAGTTGGTTCGACTTCATGGAGTGCCCTTGTCTATTATTTTAGACCTAGGTACTCAGTTTACCTCTCAGTTTTGGTGGTCTTTCCAAAAGGGGAATGAGGCTCAGGTTAAGCTCAGCACCGCATTCCATCCGCAAACAGATGGCCAGGCAGAGCAAACAATCCAGACTTTTGAGAAAATGTGTTATGGATTTTTAAGTTAGTTGGTATGATCGTTTTCCCTTAATTGAGTTTGCTTATAATAACAGCTTGATCTCTAGTATCCAAGTGGCACCGTTTGAGGCTCTTTATAGGCGGAGGTGTAGATCTCCCATCGGATGGTTTGAGCTGGTGAGGCAGCTATGATAGGGCCAAATTCGGTTCATGAGGCCATGGTAAAGGTTCAGTTGATAAGGGACAGGCTGAAGACCGCTCAAAGTCATCAGAAATCATATGCCGATGTGAGGAAAAGACATTTGGAGTTTGAGATGGACGATTGGGTATTTATAAAGGTATCTCCCATGAAGGGAGTCATGCGGTTTGGGAAGAAGGGGAAACTCAGTCCCCACTATGTTTGCCCCTACGGGGTTGTAAGGAGAGTTGGTAAGGTGATGTATGAGTTGGACTTGCCCTTGGAGTTATCTTCAGTTCATCGTGTGTTTCATGTGTCACTTTAGAAAAAGTGCTTGGGCAATCTAGCTTTAGTAGTCCCTGGAGATAGCATTGGTGTAAAGGATAGCCTCATCTATGAAGAAATTTCGGTGGAAATCCTAGATCATCAGGTTAGGAGGCTGAGGAACAAAGAAGTAGCTTCAATTAATGTATTATAGAGAAATCAGCATGTTGAAGGAGCTACGTGGGAAGCCGAAGCGAATAAATGGCTAGATACCCACACCTATTCTCTACTGGCTCAGCTTCAGTCTGAGGTATCAGTTTTTTCCCTAAACCTCTAATTAGTTTTCATGTTCAGTTCATGCTTACAAATTCATTTTATGATATCATATATGTATCTGGTGTCTGAATTCAATTCAGCCATGTGGTTCTTTTCGGAGGTAATCATTCCGTCAGTTTTTAGCTTAAATGATTAGCATTTTATAGCTTGTTTCTGAATTTTATACATGTTTCAAAGCATAGCTGTTCACGAAAGGTGGCATGAGACATGTGTCAGCGGCGGGAGTCTTACATCCGAGCGAGAGGTCTGCACGAGTGGTGGTCAGCCACCACGATTCGTGGGGTCCCCTGAGTGAGTTTGGGAAGTGAGCATGACGGATTCAGGATACGAGTCGTGCCTCCTGGCAACGACTCGTGAGGTCCCCCGTGGGAACTGGCAACCAGAAATTTTTGCATTTTTAGTAAGGGTATTTTCGTAATTTCTTAACTCCTAAGGCTCAAACTACGTCATTTTAAGGTCTGAATAGGGTCTTTTAAGGGGGATTAGTCCATGTTAAGCCTCATTCATGCATGCAAGAGTATTGAGCTTAATTATGCGTGCCCCATGATGAATCAAATTATGAGCTATTTTCCCATAAATGTTCTTTACGAGCCCAACATGAATTATGTTTTAAATTATGAATTTGTTTTATTACCCATCATGATTTTATGAAATTCAAGCTATGTACATGGTCTGCAAGTATGTATGAATCTTATTATTCATGAATTATGTTTTTGGTCGACTCACGCGCCTCAAGTCATGGCTAGTTCTTATATGTTTAAGCATTTTTATGATTATCATGATTGAACTAGCCCATGAACTCATGTATATGTTATTGTGAGCACTATATATGTTTTGGGAGTAGTATCGAACATCGAGTAGGTTCGAGGCTCAGGTTAAGCCCCGGATCTCATGAACTACGTGCCACCGTAGGTATGTCGGGACCCTTTCATGTTAGTCCCTGGCCCAAATGGCCCTTTTCATGGTGATATCACACTTTCATGGTTCTACCCATGGCAAGGTACGAACACCTTTATTAGGGTTACAAGTCGGGCTTCATGTGTAGCATATGGGGTATGTCGGTTAAGAGAATCTCCCACTGTTCCTCATGATTTATGCATATTATTATTATGTATGTTGGCTCAAGTCATGTTAAGTAAATCTCTTCTATTATGATTATGATTATGTTATGTTACAAATGTTTTGAAAACCTTGAGCCATATGATATGTTATTATGATTTATGGTACGAGCATGATGTCCTACTCTTATGATCATATATGAATTTCATATATGTTTTAAATGTCCGTTTTACTTACCTTGCATACTCAGTTATTTCACGTACTGGCCGCATACTTTCTATCTTTTATTGTTTCATGATACAGGTCCCAGTTCTCAGGCTCATCCTCACCCGTAGATAGTTTCAGATTTGCTCTCAGCGCTTTTGGTGAGTCCTCATGTTTTGAGGGCTGTATGTTCATACTCTATGTTGTTCTTTCAGTTTTTGGATCTTGGATTAGTTGGGGAGTTGTCCAATCGATCCGTCCTTCATGTTTAGAGGCTTATTAGACTACAAGTTGTATACAATCATATTGTATAAGTTTTGTACTGATATTTCCCTTTGGCTATGTTATGATTATGTTCTTATATGTTAAGTCTTTCGCTCATGTGATTGGATTAGAAGTATGCTCATGCCATGGGTCGATATGGGGTCTCTCGGGGCTCCTTGTCCCGTGTCTACGATCCGGGTGTATATTTGGGTCGTGACATAGGTTGGCTATAGTTACCCGTTGACTCATATTGACCATGCAAGGAGTATATAGATCGAAGTGTACTCGCCAGGGCTTATGGGTGCCCAGGTGAGTTATTCTGTGCTAATTGTACCTTCCAGGATTATGTGGGCTAGGTAAAGTTCTTGTCTGTATTACCTACTTGTTAGCTAAACTTCAGGTTGTAAGGCTATTCAGGTTATAATGCTTATCCTTCCTATTGTTTACTTTCAGTTCTTTTATCATTTCTATTCATTCATTTTCATTACTACCTTACATATTTGGTACATATTGTACTGACGCCTATCTATGAGGCCTTGTATACTTGCCTGAAGGTGCGGACAGACGTGGCTTAAGACCTTTTTAGCTATCAGCCAGGGTTAGCAGTGCAGTTAGCTCCTTTTCTCTGGAGTTAGTTAGAAATGTTTTCATCTTGTTGTACAACTTTTGGGTAGGTCGGGGCCCTGTCCCGACCATTATTCCACTCTTAGAGGCTTGCAAACTATAGTTTTTCAGTTGTTGTTCGTGTGGGTGTAATACCCCGAAAGTGCTTAGGAGTAGACCCGGGAAGCAAAAATGCAAAACTACTGAAAGTTGGGAAAAAGTTCAGGACGACAGGTACCACGACCTGTGGTAAGTAACCACGAGCCATCGTTTGTGGTCATCGTAAGGGGTCAGCCCAGATGGCAGTGGTAACAACGGGTATTACAACGACCTATTGTGAGGGACAATGGTCCGTTGTTAGGTAGCGTGGTAGGGTTGTGGACTTTCACAGTGGAGATGACGGGTGGAAACCATGTCCCGTTGTATCTTACAACAAGTCGTGGTGAGGATCGCGGAATAGGTGTGCAGAGTTTCAGAAGAAGGAAACAACAACCGAAGGAATGACCCGTTGAATCCTAGGACGAACCGTCCTGTGTGTCCGTGGTATGATTTCGTGAATGGGTCTTCAGCAGTGCATTCAACGAAAAGACAGGACGGGCCGTTGTTGGTTTCAACGACCCGTTGGTGCCACCCGTGGGTTCCATCCGGCCATTTTTCAAGGCAGGTTCATTAAGGGCATTTTTGAATTTTTCATACTTTTAGACCCTAAACTACGTCGTTTTGGATATTTTCTGAGTGTGATAAGATGAGTTAAGTCCTTTATGCATGCCCATTCTCATGCAAGGACTTTAGAGAGATTTTTGGAAGATTCAAGGTCTTCTTCCCCAACTTTCCATCAATTTGTTTGTGGGTATTCAAGGAACCTCAAAATCAATCCATTCCCAGGTATGTAGGATTTTAATGGGTGTCCTCTTTCCACACCCATGCCCAATTCCTATCAATTAGTGTTAAATTATGAATGATCAATTATGGGGTTTTGATCAATTGCATGATTCTTATATCTCTATTCATGGGTATGATTATATTGAGTTGATATTGATGATTTACGAATCTTGGGCGGATTGTAACTTGTTTTCTTATAAAATTTGTTTTTCTAAAATTGAATCTAAAACGCCATGGATGAATAGTTCATAGAAGAGGTGATTTGTGATACATGTGTAGTGATGATGAAATAAATGACGAATAGCATGTTTCTAAACCTATCCATGATTGTATTGATGCTTTCAAAGTAAATTGAATAAATCCAAGTATGGTAGAGCTTCGGGTGATGCCGACATGATGTTTTAAAGTAATGATTTTTCCCCAATGTAAGCTTACCACATGGTTTGAAGTGAATTTTTCCTCAACTCTTATTACAAATTCTAGCTTGTGGTATGTTCGAAGTAAAAATCCTCCTATATGCATGAAATCATGATTGAGATGTGTGTCACTATAAGCTTTGTCGATGGACAATGTTAAGCTTCATTTATATATGATGTTGAGTCTATGCACGATGTTATTATGAGCTTTGTCAATAGACAATGTTGAGATTCGTTTCATATGATGTTGAGCTTTGTCAATAGACAATGTTGAGCTTCGCCAATAGAAGATGTTGAGCTTAGTTATATACGATGTAGAGCATTGCATGTCTTTGGGAGAAGAGTCTAGCACAAAGCTGGTTAAGGGTCAACTACCCTATGCCCCAGAACTAAGTGCCAACATAGGTTGACACTTATACATTATTGGGGCCTTCCTTGTGAGCCATCCCCGGCCCAGTTGGCCCTTGAGCTTGATATCGATATCTTGGTAGCGTCCATTGCTCTAGAAAGGTTATGGATGGCTCTTCCTACTTGAGTGTGATAGTTGGGACCATGTAAGCTCTATCGTGGTGTTTCGGTTAAGTGACGAGTCTCCCACTGTCCATATCATTCAGATTGCATATTCATTATTCATAATGATCAAATATGCATGCATGTACAAGAAGTAAGGTTTGACTCATGGTTTCTCTTTTGATATAAATGTCATGTTTCAGCTTGACTAATTCGAGTCAGTCATGATGTTCTAAAGCCATGCATGATCATGTATAATATGAGTATGATTTCGTAATGAATGCATGTAGTTTTCTTCTTATCGTTAAAAGCTTATGACATATATATAACTTAAATGGATTTATATTACTTTCACGGTTTTACTTACCTTGCATACTCGGTACATTCCACGTACTGACCGCATACTTTCTATGTTGTATCATTTCATGATACAGGGTCCGGATCTTAGGCTAGTTCTCATCCTTAGTCTATCTCAGCTTACACTATCAGTTCATTGGTGAATCCTCATGTTCCGAGGGCTGTTTGATAGACTTTTATGTTATCTTGAGTTTTAATATTGTTCGGGTTAGTTGGGGATGTTTTCCCATCAACCCATCGTATGTTGTAGAGGCTTTCAGACTAGTATGTCGTACTTGGCTCTTGTATACGTCCAGTATTTCTTGATGTTATGCTATGGTTATGTTTCCTCTATGTTTTATGTTTAATATCCCACTTGTTTAATTGAGATTAGTTGTGTGCATGTGCCATGGGTCGACTTGGGGCCTCTCGGGGTCCCTTGTCCCGTGTCTACGATCCGGGCCTCCATTCGGGTCTGATAAATTTAGTATCAGAGCAATAGGTTTGATGTTTCCTAGGGAGTCTGAAAGCCGCGTTAGGTAGAGTCTTTTTCATGGGTGTGAAGTGCGCCATACTTATGATGAAGAGGCTACTAAATGTCTTAGGAAATGTTCCCTTCTTTCATGATCTATGTCATGCCATAAAAAAGCCTTTTTATCCTTCTAATTCGTGCTATTGGCAATTGCAGAATCATGGCTCCTAGAAGGATGAATGGAAGGAGGAATGGAGGAGGTGAAGGCCACGATGAGGGAAACGATTATGGGCATCAGGCAGCCCCACTAGTTCAGGAGCCCCAGGCACCGAAGCCAACAACTCATGCTAAGTTTCGAGCTGCCATCCAGATGTTGGCGCAGGCCTTGACCGCTCAGGTCAATCAACAGGCCATTGCGCATGTTTCTCAGAACAGTAATGTGGCGGCCAAAGTCTGAGAGTTTTTGAGAATGAAGCCGCTAGAGTTCTTGGGGTCCAGGGTAGATGAGGATCCGCAAGACTTCATTTATGAGATTGTCAAGATCACCCAGGTTATGGGGTGAGCAGTGTAGAGTGCACAAAGTTGGCCTCCTACCGATTGAAGGGGGTTGTGCATATTTGGTTCCACTAGTGGAAGGACAGCAGGGTTGTTGGAGCAGGTCTGGTCACATGGGAGGAGTTTCAGGTTGCATTCCTCGATTGGTTCTTCCCTCGAGAAATGAGGGAGTTGAAAGCAGCTGAATTTGTGAATCTAAAGCAAAGGAGGATGACTGTCCAAGAGTACACCCTTGAGTACACCCGCTTATCTAAATATGCCCCTGAGTTGGTGGCTGACCAGCAGACGTGGGTGAGTAGATTTGTGCATGGTATTGCAATATATTTGGACAAGGACTGCAGGACATCTATGCTCCCCAGGACATGGACTTCTCTCGCATAGTGTTGTATGCTCAACAGATAGAGGCAACCCACTTGAGGGAAAGGGAGGCCAAGTGGGCCCGGATTAAGGACCATTGATTTTCTCAACTGGGGTTCGACGGTGGGCATCGACAGTAGACCCACCATAGATCGTCCGCCCCTGCATCATCAGCCATGAGTGTGCCATCTAGACCCCAACACGATCAGAGGGGGCGAGCGTTAGGCTCGAGGGGTCATAACAACAGACCCACAGATTCATCAAATGGACATTTTTTCTATTTAAAAGATTCAAACATAATTTTAATCAAAATAATGTAAAACCTACCCATCATTCATAATTCAATAATTGAAACTCAACTAAATCAAACCCATAAGGAGAAATCACATTTTTATTCTTTTGGGTAAAACCCCATGAAATTGAATAGAAGGATTCATGATTAAATTTGAAATTTGGGCATGGATGAGGAAGGCACCCATTCTAAAACCCTACATACTCGGGAATGGATTGATTTCGAGGTTTCTTGAATACCCACAAAGAAATTGATGGAAATTTGGGGAAGAAGACCTTGAATCTCCCAAAATCTCTCTAAGCTTTTGCATGAGAATGGGCATGCATGAATGACTTAACTCATCTTATCTCACTCAGAAAAATATCCAAAATGACGTAGTTTAGTCCTTGGGGACTTAGGAATTACGAAAACACCATTATTAAAACGCAGAAAATTTCTGGTCGGCAGCTACCACGAGGGACCTCACGGGTCGTTGCCACAGGGAATGACTCGTGGCCATGGTCCGTTGAGTCCACTGCCCAAAACATCCAAGGGGACCCCATGGGTGACTTCACGGGTCGTGAGGTCAGATCACGACTCGTGGTCACCTTCCGTGGCCTACACTGCCCATCCAAACTTGCCAAAACATCCAAGGTAGATCACGGGTGACCTCACAAGTCGTGAGGTCTTACCACCACTAGTGGTCAGGCCTGTGGCCTCCTCACTCAGGCTTTGACAAACCATGTTGACCACGAGTCACCTCAAGACTCGTGGTCACTCCTCACGACCAACCTGACGGGTCGTTCTGTGACCTGGTGCGAATTTTTATTTTTCTCCGTTTTTACTTTCGGGTCTGATCCTTGGGTTCCCGGGGTGTAACAATATCTCCCCCTTGGGAACATTCGTCCTTGAATGTTAGAAACATGAAGAAAACATAGAAACAAGCTATCACCATATACAATTACCGGTCATTTAAGTCGAAAATGAATGGAATGACTACGTCTAAAAAGAACTACATAGCTGAATAGAATTCAGACATCACATACATATACCATATCATAAAACAAACTCGTACACATGAACTGAACAGGAAAAGCTAATTAAAGGTTTAGAGAAAAACTGATACCTCAAACTAAAACTAAGCCGGTAGGGAACAAATGAGGGTGTTTAGCTATCATATCTGCTGCGGCTTCCCACGTAGCTCCCTCAACATGATGATTTCTCCATAATACTTTAACTGAAGCTACTTCTTTGTTCCTCAACTTCTGAACCGGATGATCCAAGATCTCCATCGGAATTTCCTCATAGCTGAGGCTATCCTTTACACCAATGCTGTCTATCGGGACTACTAAATCTGGATCACCCAAACACTTTTTCAAGAGCGATACATGAAACACGGGATGAACTGAAGTTAATTTTTGAGGCAAGTCCAACTCATACTCCACGTTACCAACTCTCCTCATAACCCGGTAAGGACCAACGTAGCGGGGACTGAGTTTCCCTTTCTTTCCAAACAACATGACTCCCTTCATGGGATATACCTTTAGAAATACCCAGTCATCCACATCAAACTCCAAATCTCTTCTCCTCACATCAGCATTCGATTTCTAATGACTCTGAGTGGTTTTTAACTGGTCCTTTATCAATTGAACCTTTACCATGGCCTCATGAACCGAATTAGGTCCTATTATGGCTGCCTCGCCAACCTCAAACCAACCAATGGGCGATCTACACCTTCACCCGAAAAAAGCCTCGAACGGTGCCATCTGGATACTAGAGTGATAACTTTTATTGTAGGCGAACTCAATCAAGGGCAAATGATCATCCCAACTACCTTTGAAATCCATAACACATGCCCTCAACATATCCTCGAGGGTCTAAATGGTTCGTTCTGCCTGACCGTCTATTTGCGGATGGAAGGCTGTACTAAGCTTAACTTGTGTCCCAAGTCCTCTTTGAAAGGAATGCTAGAATTGAGAGGTAAACTGAGTACCTTGGTCTGAAATAATAGACAAGGGCACTCCATGAAGTCGAACCAACTCCAGAATATTCAACTTAGCATAATCATCCACAGAATCCGTGGTCTTGACCAGTACGCAGTGTGCTGCCTTAGTCAACCTGTCTACCACCACCCAAATGGAGTCATAGTGTCGGCGAGTACGAGGTAGGCTTGTGAAAAATTCCATATTTATTTCCTCCCACTTCCAAGTGGGAATGATAATATCCTTAAGTACACCTCCTGGCCTTTGATGCTCGACTTTCACTTGCTGACGGTTTGGACATTTTGCTACGAACTCTGCAATATCCTTCTTCATACCATCCCTCCAATAGATTTCTCGCAAGTCCCGATATATCTTCGTGGATCCCGGATGGATGGAATATCTGGTACCATGTGCCTCATGCAATATTCGAACCCTCAAAATATCGACGTCTGGAACACATAGTCGACCCTGGTATCGTAGCATAGCACACCATCTCCTCCTTGGAAGATGACCTCCACCTTCTGACTCTGGACTGCCTCCTTCAGCTTCCTCAATATTGGATCCCCATCCTTCCTAGATTTAACATCAACCACCAAGGACGATTTTGACCTGTTATGTACAACAACACCGCCATCGGTAGAGTCGATCAATGTAGCTCCCAGTCTTGTCAGTCGGTGAACATATTTCACCAACTCTTTCCTTCCCTCATCCACGTGGGACACACTTTCCATGGAGAGACTACTAAGTGCATCCGCAACCACATTAGCCTTGCTCGGATGGTAGAGAACACTCATGTCGTAGTCCTTAAGTAATTTCAACCACCTCCTTTTCTGAAGATTTTAGATCTTTCTGTGTGAACACATATTACAACCTCTTGTGATCCATAAATACATCCACGTGGACCAAATACAAGTAATGCCACCATATCTTCAATGCAAACACCACGCAACCAACTCAAGATCATGGGTCGGGTAATTCTTTTCATGAACTTTCAGCTGTCTCGAGGCATATGCTATTACCTTCCCACGCTGCATCAACACACATCCTAGTCTGACTCTCAAAGCATCACAACATATAACAAAGCCATCAGTACCCTCGGGTAAGGTCAACACTAGTGCTGAAGTGAGTCGGGTCTTCAACTCCTGAAAGCTTTTCTCACAAGCATCCGACCATTGGAACTTCACCTTTTTCTGAGTCAACTTAGTCAAAGGGGCTGAAATAGATGAGAAACCATCAACAAACCTTCGGTAGTGATCTTGGGCATAATTACATACCCAAGTGCTATTTTATAACTTAATTTAGTCATGTTTGTCTAATTGTACACTTACATTCTTATGTGATTTTGTGTAAATTTGGGTATGCACTAACCGACGTGATTAGTCCTTATTTTTTAGGTGAAAAATGCATATGAAGGACTAAATAATGATGGGTGAAGTGAATGAATGAAGTTGAGAGTGAATGGAAATGGATGGCAAGAAAACATGCCATGGCAAGGCTGGCCGCGCTAGGCAACGTGTCACGCTGTACGTGTGCCGCGCCCAGCGCTGTGCAACACCAAGGCCATGCACACGAGATTATCCATTCAAGGCGCCTGTGCGCCAGCATCCGTGCCAATCTAGGCACTGCTGCACGCCGCAGGCCGTGTCACGCTTGCCATCACGCAGGATAAGCGTCGTGCCACGCCGGCTGTCGCACCATGCCTCAGCCAAGCAACATTCAAATGCAATTTCCAGTGGGCTTTCGCGTTACCTCCGTGGCACGGAGGAAAATTGGCGCGTTCACCTACGTGCCACGGAGCCATTCCATGACAGGCCAAAAATTGCAAATTTCCTATTTACTATAAATTAAACCCTTAGCTTCTAAAATTATTTGTCATGAAATATTTTCTGAAAACCATAGAGGAGCGAAGGGAGAAGTGAAGAACTCACCTAGGGATCACAAATTTTACATTCTCTTTTACCTATCCTTGTAAGTACTCTACTTTAATGATGTTTTTAAGTTATTGTACGAACATGAGTGGCTAAAACCCTTCCCCTAGGGTTGAGGCCACATGATATGATTGTAATGCATGAATTTGTTTTGGTTTCAGTTGTTAATTGTTGTTTTTTCTTACATTCTTTGTTATGGTTGTTTTAATGATTGATCACCATGAAAACATACATGTTAAGCTAGATAAAATCTTGAGAGAGTAACCCTAGGCTAGAACAAGAGAATGTAGGGAGCAAGTTCTTATCTTACAATAGGATTCACGGTTAGGATAGAAATTATACCTAATTCGCCTTGCTTGGTTGATAAAACAGTGTGATAGCAAGACACTGGCTTAGAATTTTCACTCCACTACTCATAGAAGTAGTTGTGAAACTAAGTTAGGTTAAATGATTAGAGGTACAAAAGTCCCTAATCAAGAGCACAAACCCCGTAAACCACATGCATGCAGTTGAATTGCCCACGAACTAGGATCTCACATCCCCGCTCAATGATGTAGTTGTGAGGCTAGTTTGTCGTGTTTAGAGGCTTGGGAGACCATGAACATTGCATTTCCAACTATGTGAGACAACAATTGATAATTTCATACATGAACCATTACAAAGTGTAGCATTGCAGGATTATCCGGCCTTAGCTCTAGTTGCTTATTATATCGTTTCTAGATTGTTTTGTGACCACCCCAAAACTTAATTATAATTTATCGAAAACTTCTATAATCAACACTTGTGAAGGTTAATCTTACACTTGAACTTCATAATTTTCTGAATTGGTCCAATCCTTGTGGGTTCGACATCCGCCTCTTAAAAAGGCCACTGTATTATTTGTACGACTGCATACGCTTGCGAGTACTCTAGAGCGCAACAAGTTTTTGGCGCCGTTTCCGGGGACTGGAAAATTTTAGTAAATTTTTCTATTTTTGTGTGATTTTTAATTTCCTGAAGTGTTGAGAAACTTGGTCTTAGTCTGATATATTGCAGGTGATATGTTGTCCTTGCAGAGCTGGCAAGGAATAAAGAGCTAGTGGAACCGTTGCTTGAACCTGAACATCAACTTCATTTACGCAGTAGGGAAGCTCTAGAGAGAAAGCTAAAGAGACTTCAGGAGAGGTTACAACAACACCCACCAGTAGGGCAAGCAAAGTTGTTACCTGAAACCATGGCAGCCCGACCAGTTCGCGAAGTGGCGATCCCACTAGCGACAAATGTGACCTCTAGTATCTCCACACTGGAACCTGGAGAGACATTTAATTGAAACAGAATATGGTGCAACTGGTACATTCTAGTGGCCAGTTCACTAGGATGACTCATGAGGACCCACAACGGCACTTACAAAACTTCCTTGAGATTAGTGACACGTTCGTCCCCACCGGAGTGTCCACAGATTATGTCCGACTTACCCTCTTCCCATTCTCATTGTTGGGAGAGGCAAAGAGGTGGTTGAAATCTGAGCCACTGAATTCCATAACTTCTTGGGATGATTTGGCAAAGAAGTTCCTCATTAGATTCTTCCCTTCTGGAAAGACTACCAAACTCAGGAGTGAAATATTAAGTTTCAAGTAGAGGCCGGAGGAGAACTTGTATTTGGATTGGGAGAGATTCAAGTGATTATTGAGAGACTGCCTCCATCATCAGCAGTCCAATAAAGTGCTAGCCCATACCTTTGTGGAAAGTCTAGACCCACACATAAAAATTTTACTAGACTCTGCATCGGGTGGGCAAGCATTAGAGAAGACTTATGATGAGCTGTACACTTTGTTGAACAGGATTGCTCAAGGAAATCCAGAGTGGTACAGCGAGTCATCGAGAGGGGCAGGAAAAAGAACATCAAGGCTGATAGAGGTGGATGGTGTGAATGCCTTGGCTGCACAGCTAGCATCATTTCAGCATCAGATGATGACTCAGTTCAATAAACTGAGTATGAACCAACAGAAGAGATAGGTAATGTAGTTCAGCAAGCTCCTAGTTTGTGTGAAATCTGCGGCAATAATGGGCACAATGTAGAATCCTGTGGGGCCAATCCTGAATCGGTCAATTTTGTTGGGAATGTACTGAGAAACAATCAGAATTTTGGGAACAATTACAACAAGAATTGGCAGAGCCACCCGAATTTTTCTTGGGGTGGAAATCAAAGTCAAAGCTACCAGCAACCTCAGCAGCAACAGTATCAGCAGCAGATCTAGAAGATGGTGGCCAGTTGAGCAGCGACATTGAGGAAACGTTACAGAAGATTATGGAGACACAAACCTAATTAGTAGAGAATCAGGCGAGGATGGCATCAGATTTGAAAAATCAGCAGTTGGCCACCCGCAATCTAGAGAAGCATATAGGTCAAATAGCAGCTTCTAATCACACTAGACCGCAGGGAGGATTACCCAGTGATACAGACACAAACCCCTGACAGGTCAACGCCATCAGTCTGAGGAATGGTAGGCAATTGGCTGATGCACCACCGAAAGAGAGGAGAAATGAGGTGGAACCGAAGTTGGTTAGAAAGGGACCATCCACTGACAAGGGAGAGAATCAGAGTGTTGTGTAACAAAATGCACAATCATCATTGCAGCCAGTATAGTGACCACCACCACCATTTATGCAAAGACTCAAAAAGACCAAGGAGGAGGAATGCTTTAGAAAGTTCTTTGATATTTTCAAAGAACTTCACATAAATTTGCCTTTGCTTGATGTTTTGCAGGGAATGCCCAAGTATGCTAAGTACTTGAAAGATGTGGTGGCCAACAAAATCAGATTGGTGGATGTTCAGACAGTAGCATTGACTAAGGAGTGCAGCCACAGGGTAATGAGCAAGATACCTAAAAAGCTCAAAGACCCAGGGAGTTTTACCCTCCCCATACAAATTGGTAAAGCTGAGGTGATAAGAGCTCTGCGTGATTTAGGGGCAGCAGTTAATCTAATGCCCCTATCTTTGTTTAACACCTTGGGGTTGGGTCAACCGAGACCAACACGATTGATGCTGCAGTTGGCAGACAAGTCGTGAGTGGCACCAGATGGAATAATCGAGGACCTTCTCATCAAAGTGGGTAAGTTCATTATACCTGCTAATTTAATTATATTGGAATTTAAAGTTGATGACAAGGTACCCCTGATCTTGAGACGACCATTCTTGGCCACTAGAGGAGCGATGATTAATGTAAGAGCAGGGACCCTGAAAATAAGGGTCGATGATGAAGAAGAACTCTTCCGGGTCTACCAAGAGATTAACCCACCCACACATTACAGAGACCTTTGTAAGGTCAGTGTGTTATCAGAGGCTACGGGTGGGGTGGCAGATTCCATAGGTCCATGGTGACAGGAGATGATTACTTTTCAACCCGAATTTTATGGAGGGATTCCGTTAGAGAAGGAGTTGGAGGAAGAGAGGGATAGAGTGGCGGCTGTTCCCTCAAAAAACAAAAAGAGAAGAAAATGGTTCTCAAAAGGGACCACGGGTATGAGGATGTCCTAAAAAGTATATTCCACGTCGTGCCGCGACGTAAAATTAGGCGCTGCTTGGGAGGCAACCCAAGGGTACCACAGGTACAATTTTAATTTTTTCATTTGTGTTAATTT
This sequence comes from Datura wrightii, assembly GCA_035772735.1. Classification (NCBI taxonomy): domain Eukaryota; kingdom Viridiplantae; phylum Streptophyta; class Magnoliopsida; order Solanales; family Solanaceae; genus Datura; species Datura wrightii. The sequence goes on along the minus strand of JASDFA010000007.1, from coordinate 57,722,013 downwards.
TGTTTATTTTCATCTTGTTGTTGTTTTTGGTGGAGAATTAAGCACAGATGGAGGGGAAGTTTGAGTACCCTTGGAGGAGGAAGCTAAGAAGCAATGAAAGAGGGAAAGTGTGGGGTCGAATACCCACTTGTTCAAAAATGAAGAAAAACATGTTGTTAGCTAGGCCTAGAGGCCCCAGGGTGCATTTCTCACCCTTTTTGAATTTTAATTAGATGCTTTGGGGACATAGCATGATTTAAGTGTGGGGTGAGGGAAATTTTAAAATTTTGTGCTTAATGATTTTGAGTGAATTTAGTGCTTGATAGGTATTGGTTGAGGGATAATTTTTGAGTTGAGCATGATTTCCCACCCGTTGGTTTTTCTTTTCAGTTCTTTTCCGATGGGGGGCACTTTGAACCGAAGATTAAAAATTTTCTTTATCTGTACATAGTTGTTCCTAGTCATATTTAGGGACTATTCCCAATGATGGATGGATGACAACCATCTTGAGGGAAAATTAGTCAATAGGTTTTGGTTTTTGAACCCGCAGCTAATTGACGACTTGATGTTCTTGTTATGTTCTATACATGATTGTGAGATGCAAGTGTGGTTAGTGTTGAAGCATGTAAGAAGTTGTATAACTCGGTTTGAGACACCTAGGCTCTTGAAGGTGACTCTATGTGCTGAAAGCTTAATTTTGAATTCTTGTGATTAGCTGAGTTAAGAGTCTGCTGAATTTGTCTTGAATTGAGCATGTATTGTGAGTGTAAGGTTTTTGAATATTCCATGCTATTGTGTAGTGTCCAGAACATGCCTGGTGTGTATACGAAATGAAATGAGGGATGTCGATTGTAGGAGATGATTTAGGCATTTCTTTGAATGAGCCTAATTTTTATCCCTCGCTTTACCTCCTTGAATGTCTGATCCTAGTCAGCCCCATTGAGCCTTAAGCCTATTCTTTGATAGCTGCAACATAAGCTTAATACTTTTCTTTCAATAGCCTTGAAGTCGCTCCAAAACTCCTAAGCGCTTAAGTGAAAAATCCAAAAGAGTAAAGGAGTGAGAATTGTGAAAAAGAAGGAAAAATAATGGTTGTGGGAGTTGAGGTAAATATTAGAGGTGCACTTGTTTGAAAATGCTTGAGTATTGGTAGGGAGTAAGAGAACAAATGAATAAAAAAGCTGCTTAAGTACTCCTTACGAATAAGCTAAGTGTGCTTAAAGAAATGGGAAAAAAGAGGAAATTTAAGAGTGAAAAGAATGAAGGTGAAGTAAGAGAAGAGATGTCTGTAACGAATGTGTGATATATTAAAAGCGCTTGGGGAATGTAGCCACTATTACTGGCTAGAATAGTACCTACCGCCCTTAGCTTACATTACACACGATAAGTCCTACTTGATCTTACGTTCAAGCATTCTTAAATTAGTGGAGTAAAACACTAAGGGCAAGCTTATGGGTCAATACACGTGGCATGTGCATTCTTTGTGAGAGTGAGCTTAATTCTGATCCATATACCTATACACGTTATAATTTAAAAATTTGTGAGTAAAATGGGTAACTCTCTTATTGTGAGGGCACATGTTTAGTGAAGGATAAAATTCATGTCGGATTTCTTGATCGATTGATTTGCATGAGTTGTTGAGATTGAGAGTCGATTCTTGAGATTAGGAAGTCTTAACATAGTCATATTTGCTTCTGAAGGTTACACCGTGCATGCAATATTTTTAACTTGCTATCTAAAAACAATCATTATAGCCATAGTTTGAATTTTCTTGCTTCAATTAGCTACATTTGAGTCTTCATGTGCATGAGATGTAATAGAGTTGTTCGAGGAACAAGGCTTTAAGTGTGGGGTAGTGATCTTGGGCATAATTACGTTCCCAAGTGCTATTTTATAACTTAATTTAGTCATGTTTGTCTTATTGTACACTTACATTCTTACGTGATTTTGTGTAAATTTGGGTATGCACTAACCAACATGATTAGTCCTTGTTTTGTAGGTGAAAAATGCATATGAAGGACTAAATAATGATGGGTGAAGTGAAGGAATGAAGTTGAGAGTGAATGGCAATGGATGGCAAGAAAACATGCCATGGCAAGGTTGGCCGTGCTAGGTAGCGTGCCACGCTGTGCGTGTGCCGCGCCCAGCACCGTGCCACGCGAAGGCCATGCACGCGAGATCATCCCCTCAAGGTGCCTGTGCGCAAGCGTCCATGCCATGCTAGGCACTGCTGTGCGCCACAGGCCATGTCACGCTTCCAATCGCGCAGGATCAGCACTGTGCAACGTCGGCTGTTGCGCCATACCTCGGCCAAGCAACATTCAAATTCAATTTCCAGTGGGCTTCCGTGTTACCTCCGTGGCATGGAGGAAAATTGGCGCGTTCACCTCCGTGCCGCGGAGCCATTCCATGAAAGGCCAAAAATTGCAAATTTCCTATTTACTATAAATTAAACCCTTAGCTTCTAAAATCATTTATCACGAAATATTTTCTAAAAACCATAGAGGAGTGAAGGGAGAAGTGAAGAACTCACCTAGGGTTCACAAAATTTTACATTCTCTTTTACCTATTCTTGTAAGTATTCTACTTTAATGATGTTTTAAGTTATTGTACGACATGAGTGGCTAAAACCCTTTCCCTAGGGTTGAGGCCACGCGATATGATTGTAATGCATGAATTCTTTTTGGTTTGAGTTGTTAATTATTGTTCTGTCTTACATTCTTTATTATGGTTGTTTTAATGATTGATCACCATGAAAACATACATGTTAAGCTAGATAAAAGCTTGAGAGAGTAAACCTAGGCTAGAAAAAGAGAATGTAGGGAGCAAGTTCTTCTCTTACGATAGGATTCGCGGTTAGGATAGAAATTATACCTAATTCGCCTTGGTTGGTTGATAAAATGAGATGATAGCAAGTCACTGGCTTAGAATTGTCACTCCACCACTTGTAGAAGTAGTTTTGAAACTAAGTTAGATTAAATGATTAGAGGTACGAAAGTCCCTAATCAAGAGCACAAACTTCGTAAACCACATGCATGTAGTTGAATTGCCCACGAACTAGGATGTGACATCCCCGATCAACGATGTAGTTGTGAGGCTAGTTTGTCGTGTTTAGAGGCTCGAGAGACCATGAACATCGCATTTCCAACTATGTCGGACAACAATTGATAATTTCATACGTGAACCATTACAAAGTGTAGCATTGCAGGATTATCCGACCTTAGCTCTAGTTGCTTATTATATCGTTTCTAGATTGTTTTGTGACCACCCCAAAACTTAATTATAATTTATCAAAAACTTCTATAATTAACACTTGTGAAGGTTAATCATACACTTGAACTTCATAATTTGCTGAATTGGTCCAGTTCCTGTGGGTTCGACATCCGGCTCTTAAAAAGGGCCACTGTATTACTTGTACAACCGCGTACGCTTGCGAGTGCGCTGGAGCGCAACAAGTTTTTGGAATTTTTATGGGGGGTAAAACGCCCCGTAAACGACGCCAAAAACTTTTTGCGCTCTAACGCATTCACAAGCGTCCGCGGTCGTACAAGTAATACAGTGGCCCTTTTTAAGAGCCGGATGTCGAACCCACAGGGACTGGACCAATTCAGCAAATTATGAAGTTCAAGTGTAAGATTAACCTTCACAAGTGTTAATTATAGAGGTTTTCGGTAAATTATAATTAATTTTTGGGGTGGTCACAAAACAATCTAGAAACGATATAATAAGCAACTAGAGCTAAGGCTGGATAATCCTGCAATGCTACACTTTGTAATGGTTCATGTATGAAATTATCAATTATTGTCTCACATAGTTGGAAATGCGATGTTCATGTTCTCTCGAGACTCTAAACATGACAAACTAGCCTCACAACTACATCGTTGATCAGGGATGTGACATCCTAGTTCGTGGGCAATTCAACTACATGCATGTGGTTTACGGGGTTTGTGCTCTTGATTAGGGACTTTCGTACCTCTAATCATTTAACCTAACTTAGTTTCAAAACTACTTCTACAAGCGGTGGAGTGACAATTCTAAGCCACTGTATTGCTATCATCTTGTTTTATCAACCAAGAAAGGCGAATTAGGTATAATTTCTATCCTAACCGCGAATCCTATCGTAAGATAAGAACTTGCTCCCTACATTTTCTTGCTCTAGCCTAGGTTTACTCTCTCAAGCTTTTATCTAGCTTAACATGTATGTTTTCATGGTGATCAAGCATAAAAACAACCGTAATAAAGAATGTAAGACAAAACAACAATTAACAACTCAAACCCAAAAGAATTCATGCATTACAATCATATCACGTGGCCTCAACCCTAGGGGAAGGGTTTTAGCCACTCATGTTCGTACAATAACTTAAAAACATCGTTAAAGTAGAGTACTTAAAAGAATAGGTAAAAGAAAATGTAAATTTGTGAGCCCTAGGTAAGTTCTTCACTTCTCCCTTCGCTCCTCTATGGTTTTCAGAAAATATTTTGTGACAAATGATTTAGAAGCTAAGTGTTTAATTTATAGTAAATAGGAAATTTGCAATTTTTGGCCTGTCATGGAATGGCTCTGTGGCACGGAGGTGAACGAGCCAATTTGCCTCCGTGGCAAGGAGGTAACACGGAAGCCCACTGGAAATTGCATTTGAATGTTGCTTTGCCGAGGTATGGCGCGACAGCCGGCATGGCACAACGCTGATCCTGCACGATGGCAAGCGTGACATGGCCTGCGGCGCACAGCAGTGCCTTGCGTGGCACGGACGCTGGTGCACAGATGCTTTGAAGGGATGATCTCGCGTGCATAGCCTTGGCGTGGTATGGCGCTCGATGCGGCACACGCACAGCGTGGCACGCTGCCTAGCGCGACCAACCTTGCCATGGCATGTTTTCTTGCCGTCCATTGCCATTCACTCTTAACTTCATTCCTTCACTTCACCCATCATTATTTAGTCCTTCATATGCATTTTGCACCTACAAAACAAGGACTAATCATGTTGGTTAGTGCATACCCAAATTTATACAAAATCACATAAGAATGTAAGTGTACAATTAGACAAACATGACTAAATTAAGTTATAAAATAGCACTTGGGCACGTAATTATGCCCAAGATTAGGTAGTAACCTGCTAGGCCCAAGAAACTCTAAATTTTTGAAGGATTCACCTATCTGGGCCAATTCTTCACTGCCTCGATCTTCTGGGAATCTACCCTTATGCCTTCGCTTGATACCACATGTCCCAGAAATGCTATCGAGTTTAGCCAAAATTCACACTTTCTAAACTTTGCATGCAGCTGGCGATCCTTGAGGGTTTGCAGCACTATTCTTTAATGAGTGGCATGCTCCTCCTCGCTATGGGAGTATATAAGAATGTAGTCTATGAACACAATCATAAGCATGTCCAAATATGCCTTGAACACCCTGTTCATTAAATCCATAAAAGCTACGGGGGCATTGGTTAGTCTGAAAGACATAACAACAAATTCGTAGTGACCATACCGAGTCCTGAAAGCGGTCTTCGGGATGTCACTCTCCCGAACTCTAAGCTGGTGATATCCAGACCAGAGATAAATATTGGAAAAACACTTGGCACCCTGAAGTTGGTCAAACAAATCATCGATCCTGGGTAAGGGGTACCTGTTCTTGACGGTAACCTTGTTCAACTACTGATAGTCAATACACATGCGAAGGGAACCGTCCTTCTTTCGAACAAATAGAACTGATGCACCCCAAAGAGACTGACTCGGTCTAATGAAGCCCTTATCTAACAGATCCTTCAATTCCTTTAGTTTGGCTGGGGACATCCTGTAGGGAGGAATAGAGATAGGATATGTATCAGGGAATAGATCAATACCGAAGTCAATTTCCCTCTCCAGAGGAACCCCGGGCAAATCGACAGGAAACACCTTTGGATATTCGCACACCACCGAAACTAACTGAATGGTCGGGGTCTCGGATTCCACATCCTTAACCCTAACTAGGTTGTACATGCAACCTTTGGAGATCATCTTTCTAGCCTTAAGATAGGAAATAAACTGACCTGCTGGTACCGCCGAACTACACTTCCACTCAAACACCGACTCACCCGAAAATTCCTTCGTATGGGTCCTACAATTAATTGAAGCATAACATAAAAACAACCAATCCATACCAAGATTGACATCAAAGTCAGTCATGGATAACTCGACAAGGTCTACAGAGGTAACCTTATGCAACACCGTGACCCAGCATTTTCTATATACTCGTCTAGCTATGACCGAATCACCAACAGGGGTAGAAACTGAAAATGGTTCTGATAAGGTCTCGGGACTAACTCCAAGGCTACTAGCAATATAAGGAGGCACAAAAGACAAGGTAACTCCCGGATCTTGCAAGGCATAAACATTAATATGAATGACACGCAATATACAGTGACCACGTCTGGTGAAGTCTCCTTCCCTGGAGCGAGGCAAGGGCATAGAATCGGTTTTGGCGCTGTACGCCACCTCCACTAATTAATGCTCCCTGCAGAGTGGAATGGGATGGAGCTGCTGCTGTCCTGGTAGTCTGGGCATGACCCCTATCATCACCTTGTCTAGCATATGGTCATGTTCGACGCATGTGCCTAGATCTACCATACCCATAGCAAATATCTGAACCGAGCAAGCACTCCCCAGCATGACTCTTGCCGCACTTCCCGCAGGCTGGAGAGGTATACTCTAACTGGGTGCCCCTCTGATCCCTTGAACATGAAGCCCTGCTCTTCTAACCACCCCTGGGCCTGGATAGAACACTAGCTGAGGACGGTGCTGGGGCTAGTGATCTCTGCTGAAATTGTGGATGGTAGCCACTGCCGGACCTCTAATGTGAAAACCCACGACCATTTGTCCGAGCCTTCTTTGCCTCCCTCTCCCTCGCATGAGCCACCTCCATCTGCTAGGTGTACAATAGTATGTGAGGAAAGTCCATATCTTGGTGGAGCATAGCAGTCCTGCAATCTTTGTCTAAATAACCAGCCACACCATAAATGAATCGTCTCACCCGCGCCCTCTGATCCGTCACTAACTCTGGGGCATATTTTGACAAACGAGTGAACTCCAGCGAATACTCCAACACTGTCATCTTTCCTTGCTTGAGGTTCACAAACTCAACTTCCTTCGATACCCTCATCTCCCGAGGGAAGAACTTGCCGAGAAAAGCCATATGGAACTCATCCCAGCTGATAGGGCCTGCTCCCACTGACCTACTATCCTTCCATTGCTTGTACCAAATATGAGCGACCTCTTTTAGCTAATAAGAGGCCAAGTCCACGCACTCCCCATTTGTCACCCCCCATAACCTGAGTGACCTTCAATATCCCTTCAATAAACTCGTGTGGATCCTCGTCCATCTTTGATCTTGTGAACTCAGGAGGGTTCATCCTCAAGAAGTCTCTAATCCGAGCCGCCACTGCATTGACATTCTATGGGACCTGCACAACAGCCTGTTGGTTGACCTGAGCGGTCAAGGCCTGCGCCAACATCTGAATAGGCACCCAAAACTCAGCGTGGGCAGCTGGCTCTGGCGCCTGGGGCTCCCGAAAAGGTGGGGCTTGCTAATGCCCATGGTCATTGACATCTCCATGGCCTTAATCATTTCCATTCCTCCTTCTGTTCATTCTTCTAGGAGCCATAATTCTGCAATTGCGAATCACTCGAATTAGAAGGATGAAAAGGCTTTTCATCGCACGACATAGCAAATGAAAGAAGGGAACATTTCCTAAACGTCTAGTAGCCTCTTTGTCATAGCTGTGGCGCGCTTCACACCCATGAAAAAGACTACTTAACGCAGCTTTCAGACACCCTAGGACATTTCAAACCTATGGCTCTGATACCAAGTTTGTCACAACCTAAACGTACACCCGGATCGTAGACAGGGGACAAGGGACCCCGAGGGACTCCAAGTCGACTCATGGATCATGCATACAACTAATCTCATTCAAATAAGCGGAATGATAATCATAAAACATAGAAGAAACATGATTATAGCATAACATCGGGAAATATTGTACATATACATAACTGAGCACTACATACTTGTCTGAAAGCTTCTAATACATAATATGGGTTGATGGGACAACATCCCCCACTAACCCGACCAATATCGAAACATAAACAACATGAAATTCTATCAAATGGCCCTCGGAACATGAGGACTCACTAATAAGCTGAAAGCGTAATCTGAGATGGACTAAGGATGAGGATGATCCTGAGATCCGGACCCTGTATCATGAAACGATACAGCATAGAAAGTATGCGTTCAGTACATGAAATGTACCGACTATACAAGGTAAGTAAAACGGACATTTTAAAGTAAAGTAAAGCTCATAAATATACATAGGAGAAGGACATCGTGCTTACATCATAATCTTCATAATAAAACATAAGGCTCAAGACTTTCAAATCATTCATAAATCATTCATAATCATAATTGTATGTACACATTATCAAAACATAACTCGAGCCAATAACATAAATATAAAAATGCATAAGACATGCGGAACAATGGGAGGACTCGTCATAATTGACACCATCATGGTAGAGCCTTTCATGATGCCCCACTATCTCGCTCAAGTGGGCAGAGCCGACCCTGGCTTGCCAGGCGAGGGACGTGCATAAGGTGTGATATCACATTTGAGGGGATCATTATCAATACATCATATCATTTAGAAACCCATGGTGGCACGTGGTTGTGAGATACCGATGTAGTCCTTTGAACGTCGAGCCGCTTGGTGCTAGACACGGCTCCCAAAAACATGCATATAGGTTCATACATAAATCAATAACATCATGCATTAAGACTCATTGGATAAAATATAACATTTATCATCATGGATCCCCTTTAAAACATGCTTAGCCAAGAATTATAGGCCCTTTTCATCGGCCAACATCATAAATCGATAAATCATGTAATTCACTTCTTAAATCATAAAATCAACTTCAACATGTGAGAATTGACCAATACTTCATCATATTCAATTCTTAAAAAAATATATGCTCATAAAAATGGGAGTTTTGCAATCATGCCTTTCCATCATCAATAAACTCAAAATATCGAGCATTCATCATAAATCATAACTTCCATAAACTTTCATCAAATGGGCATTTTTTTTTTGTTTAAAAGATTGAAACCTAATTTTAATCAAATAAAACATTCCTATCATTCATAATTCAATAATTGAAACTCAACTAAATCAAACCCATAAAGAGAAATCACATTTTAATGCTTTTGGGTAAAACCCCATGGAATTGAATAGAAGGATTCATGATTAAATTCGAAATTTGGGCATGGGCGAGGAAGGATTTCACCTATTCTAAAACCCTACATACTTGGGAATGGATTATTTCAAGGTTCCTTGAATACCCAGAAAGAAATTGATGGATCAGTTGAAGGATCTATTGGATAAGGGCTTCATTACACCAAGTCAGTCTCCTTGGGGTGCATCAGTTCTATTTGTTTGAAAGAAGGACGGTTCCCTTCGCATGTGTATTGACTATCAACAATTGAACAAGGTTACCGTCAAGAATAGGTACCCTTTACCCAGGGTCGATGATTTGTTTGACCAGCTTCAGGGTGTCAAGTTCTTTTCCAAGATTGATCTCAGGTTCGTGTATCACCATCATAGAGTTCGAGAGAGTGACATCCCGAAGACCACTTTTAGGACTCGGTATGGTCACTACGAATTTTTTGTTATGTCTTTCGAACTAACCAATGCCCCCACAACTTTTATGGATCTAATGAACAGGGTGTTCAAGGAATATTTGGACATGTTTGTGATTGTGTTCATTGATGAAATCTTGATATACTCGGGAGCGAGGAGGAGCATGCCGCTCACTTGAGAGTAGTGCTTCAAACACTCAAGGATCAACAACTGTATGCAAAGTTCAGCAAATGCAAGTTCTGATTAGATTCTATGGCATTCCTAGGCCATTTTGTGTCAAGTGAGGGTATAAAAGTAGATTCTCAAAAGATCGAGGCGGTAAAGAACTGGCCAGACCAGTGAACTCATCAGACATCAGGAGCTTTTTGGGCTTAGCGGGTTATTATCGGAGGTTCATTGAAGGTTTCTCATCCATTGCAGCCCTGTTGACTAGATTGACTCAAAAAAATGTAAAGTTCCAATGGTCGGAGGCTTGTGAGAAAAGCTTCTCGGAGTTGAAGACCTGACACACTGTAGCACTAGTGTTGACTCTACCTGAGGGTACGGACGACTTTATGGTATATTATGATGCTTCACGAGTTAGACTTAGGTGTGTGTAAATGCAGCATGGGAATGTAATAGCATATGCCTCAAGACAGCTGAAAGTTTATGAAAAAAGTTGCCCGACCCATGATTTTGAGTTGGTCGCGGCGGTGTTTGCATTAAAGATATGGTGGCATTACTTGTATGGGGTCCATGTGGATGTATTCACCGATCACAAGAGCTTGCAATATGTGTTCTCATAGAAAGATCTAAATCTTTGACAAAGGAGGTGGTTGGAGTTATTGAAGGACTACAACATGAGTGTTCTCTATCACTGGGGCAAGGCTAATGTGGTTGCGGATGCACTTAGTACGCTCTGTATGGAGAGTGTGTCCAATGTGGATAAGGGGAAGAAGGAGTTGGTGAAAGATGTCCACCGACTTCCCAGGCTAGGAGTTAGATTGATCGATTCGACCAATGGCGGCGTTGTTGTGCAAAATGGGTCAGAATCATCTTCGGTGGTTGATGTCAAGTCTAGTCAGGATGAGGATCCAATTTTGAGAAAGGTGAAGCAAGCGGTGCAGAGTCAAAGGGTGGAGGTTTTCTCCCAAGGGGAAGATGGTGTGCTACGATACCAGGGTCGACTATGTGTCCCAGATGTTGATGATTTGAGAGTCCGAATATTGCATGAGGCACATGGTACCAGATATTCTATCCATCCAGGATCCATGAAGATGTATCGAGACTTGCGAGAAATCTATTGGTGGGATGGTGTGAAGAGGGATATTGCAGAGTTTGTAGTAAACTTTCTGAACTGCCAGCAAGTGAAGGTCGAGCATCAAAGGCTGGGAGGCATACATCAAGATATCAACATTCACACTTGGAAGTGGGAAGAGATTAATATGGATTTAATGACAGGCCTACCTCGCACTCGACGACTTTATGATTCCATTTGGGTTGGTCGATAGGTTAACCAAGGCTGCACACTTTCTACCGATCAAGACCACGGATTCAGCGGATGACTATGCTAAGTTGTATATTCAGGAGTTGTTTGGCTTCACAGAGTTCCCTTATCTATTATCTCAGACTGAGGTACTTAGTTTACCTCTCAATTTTGGTGTTCGTTTCAAAAGGGACTTGGGACGCAAGTTAAACTCAGTACAGCCTTCCATCTGCAAATAGACGGCCAAGCAGAATGAACAATTCAGACCCTCGAGGATATGTTGGGGCATGTGTTATGGATTTTGAAGGTAGTTGGGATGATCATTTGCCCTTGATTGAGTTTGCCGATAGTAACAGTTATCACTCTAGTATCCAGATGGCACCGTTCGATGCCCTCTATGGGTGAAGGTGTAGATCTCCCATCGGATGGTTTGAGGTTGGCGAGGCAGCTTTGATAGGACCAGATGCGGTTAACGAGGCGATGGTGAAGGCGCAATTGATAAGGGATCGGTTGAAAACCGCTCAAAGTTGTCAGAAATCGTATGCTGATGTGAGGAGGAGAGATCTGGAGTTTGATATGGACGACTGGGTATTTCTTAAGGTATCTCCCATGAAAGGGTCATGCAGTTTGGAAAGAAAGGGAAACTCAGTCCCCGCTATGTTGGTCCCTATCAGGTTGTGAGGAGAGTTCATAAAGTAGCTTATGAGTTGGACATGCCATCAAAGTTGTCCTGAGTTCATCCCGTTTTTCACGTGTCACTTTTGAAGAAGTGTTTGGGTGATCCAACCTTGGTAGTTATGGTAGACAACCTTGGAGTGAAAGACAATCTCAGTTATGAAGAAATTCTCGTTGAAATCTTGGATCATCAGGTTCGGAAGTTGAGAAACAAAGAAGTAGCTTTAGTTAAGGTCTGATGGAGAAATTAGCATGTTGAGGGAGCTATGTGGGAAGCCGAAGCGGATATGAGGGCTAGATACCCACATTGTTTCTCTACCGGCTCAGTTCCGACTTGAGGTATCAGTTTTGCCCTATGACTCTATCTAGTTTTCATGTTTACTTCATGTGTGCAAGTTTCTTTTATGTGTATGAATGTGTATGTGAAGTATGAGATCAGTTCAGCTATATGGTTTTATTCGGAGGTAGTCATTCCGTGAAAATTTTGGTTAAAATTTTCAGTATATGGCTATGATAAATTGTATGTTTCTGTTTGCTGCTTATTTCCTACATTCGAGGAAGAATGTTCCTAAAGGGGAGATGTTGTAATTCCCTGGAAGTGCTTAGAAGTAGACCCGGGAAGAAAAAATGTAAAACTGCTGAAAGTTGGGAAAAGGTTGTAGGACGACAGGTACCACGACTCCTGGTAAGTAACCATGAGCCGTCGTTTATGGTCATGGTAAGGGGTCAGTCCAGATGGAAGTGGTAACAAGGGGTATTATAGTGGCCCATTATGAGGGACAATGGTCCGTTGTTAGGAGGCGTGGTAGGGTTGTGGACTTTCGCAGTGGAGACGACGGGTGGAAACCACGTCCTGTTGTATCTTATAATGAGTCGTGGTGAGGATCATGGAATAGGCGTGCAAAGTTTCAAAAGAAGGAAACAATGATCGAAGGAACGACCCGTTGAAGCCTAGGACAAACCGTCCTAAGTGTCCGTGGTATGATTCTGAGAATGGGTCTTCAGCAGTACATTCAACGAGAAGACAGGATGGGCCGTTGGTGGTTTCCACGACCCGTTGGTGCTACCAGTGGGTTCCATCAGGCCATTTTTCAGGGCAGGTTCATTAAGGGCATTTTCAACTTTTTCACGCTTTTAGACCCTAAACTATGTCATTTTTGATATTTTCTGAGTGTGATAAGATGAGTTAAGTCCTTTGTGCATGCCCATTCTCATGCAAGAACTTTAGAGAGATTTTTGGAAGATTCAAGGTCTTCTTCCTCAAGTTTCCATCAATTTCTTTGTGAGTATTCAAGGAACCTCGAAATCAATCCATTCCCAGGTATGTAGGGTTTTAATGGGTGTCTTCCTTCCACACCCATGCCCAATTCCTATCAATTAGTGTTAAATTATAAATGATCAATTATGGGGCTTTGATCAATTGCATGATTCTTATATCTCTATTCATGGGTATGATTAGATTGAGTTGATATTGATGATTTATGAAGCTTGGGCAGATTCTAACTTGTTTTCTTATAAAAATTGTTTTCTAAAGTTGAATCTAAAATGACATGGATGAATAGTTCATAGAAGAGGTGATTTGTGATAGGTGTGTAGTGATGATGAAATAAATGACGAAAAGCATGTTTATAAACCTACCCATGATTGTATTGATGCTTTCAAAGTGAATTGAATAAATCCAAGTATGGTAGAGCTTTGGGTGATGCCCACATGATGTTTTAAATTAATGATTTTTCCCCGACGTAAGCTTACCACATGGTTTGAAGTGAATTTTTCCTCAATTCTTATTCTAAATTCTAGCTTTTGATATGTTTGAAGTAAAAAGCCTCCTATATGCATGAAATCGTGATTGAGATGTGTGTCACTATAAGCATTATCGATAGACAATGTTAAGCTTCATTTATATATGATGTTGAGTCTATGCACGATGTTATTATAAACTTTGTCAATAGACAATGTTGATCTTCGTTTCATACGATGTTGAGTTATGCATGAGTTCATATTGAGCTTCGTCGAGGGACGATGTTGAGCTTTGTCAATAGACAACGTTGAGCTTTGTCAATAGATGATGTTGATCTTCGATATATACGATGTAGAGCATTGCATGTCTTTTGGAGAAGAGTCTAGCACCGAGCGGGTTAAGGGTCAACTACCCTATGCCCCAGAACTACGTGCCAACGTAGGTTGATACTTATACATTATTGGGGCCTCCCTTGTGAGCCATCCTTGGCCTAATTGGCCCTTGAGCTCGATATCGATATCTTGGTAGTGTCCATCGCCCTGGCAAGATTATGGATGGCTCTTCCCACTTGAGTGTGATAGTTGGGACCACGTAAGCTCTATCGTGGTATGTCGGTTAAATGACGAGTCTCCCACTATCCAAATCATTCAGATTGCATATTCACTATTCATGATGATCAAATATGCATGCATGTACAAGAAGTAAGGTTTGACTCATGGTTTCGCTTTTGATATAATTGTCATGTTTCAGGTTGAGTCATTCGAGTCAGTCATGATTTTCTAAAGCCATGCATGATCATGTGTAATATGAGTATGATTTCATAATGAATGCATGTAGTTTTATTCTTATCCTTAAAAAGCTTATGAAATATGTATAACTTGCTTAAATGGATTTATATTACTTTCACAGTTTTACTTACCTTGCATACTCGGTACATTCCATGTACTGACCGCATACTTTCTATACTATATCGTTTCATGATACAGGGTCCAGATCTCAGGCTCGTCTTCATTGTTAGTCCATCTCAGCTTACTATTAGTTCATTGGTGAGTCCTCATGTTCCCAGGGCTGTTTGACAGACTTTTATGTTATCTTGAGTTTAAGTATTGTTCGGGTTAGTTGGGTATGTTGTCCCATCAACCTGATCTTGGGCAGAATTGCATGCCCAAGTGATACTCGAATGCTTCATTTCGACTTGTTTCTCTATCGTTATGTGTACATTCTCATGTGATTTTTAGTTAAAATGTGAATTTGTACTAACCAACATGATTAGTGTTGTTTTGCAGGTAAAAGGAAATTTTGGAGGCTAATAACCATGTTGGTGAAGATCGGGAATGAACTTGGAGACAAGGAGTGGAAAATAACAAGGGAGAGCAGCAAAAATAGGGGCTCCGTGATGGAGCCGTGTCACGCTGCCATCGCGTAGGCATTCTGCCTCGGATGAAATAATTTTGGCAATTTCCAGTGAAGGTGCGCGATAGCACCGTGGCACGTTGGTCAGGCTCCGCGATGCAAGTCGTGCCACGCTGAGGTGAAATTTTCTGGGGAGCCGACTTCTAGTGAGGGTCCGCGATACCTTCGTGGCACGGAGGGAGTGCTCCGCGATACACTCCGTGGCATGTTGCTTGTTATTCCGGAAAAAATTCTCAAGAGTATAAATAGCACACTTAGGTTTTATTTTAAACATTCTGACTTGGTTGAGCAAGAACGTGGGTTACAGGCAGTTGAGAGGACGAAAATTCTAGGGTTCTTCTCTATCTCTTTCCCTTTTATCTCAATTGTTTGTATGAATTCTACTTATTTGATGATGTTTAATCCACAAATGAGTGGCTAATTCACTTCTTGCTCAGGTTAAGAACAATTGTAGTGGAATGTAATTGTTGTTCAATTCAGTTTTCATCTTTTCTTCAATGGTTGTTCTATCAATTCTTGTTTTTACTGCATTAATGTTTGGCCAATGTTAATGTATATCTAGAAATCCAATTTTGATTTTGAAAAGGAAAGAAATTGGAAAGATGTGAATTGGTAGGATATGATCTCTTCTTATTTTAGAAAATTGAGAATTGATTTACATTCAGAATAGAAATATATCTGAAAGTCTTATTTGTCAATTAAGGAATCGGTATTGTATGCCTAGAGCATGAAATTCTTTTATCACAGAAATGTAGATTAAGGTTTCATGATTGTTAGTTGGATAGGAGTCGAAAGATCCAATCCATAGGCAATAATTCTTGACTAGCAACCGAAGAAAAGATTAGCTGAATAGAATCGATAAATTACTTCCCTGCATGCTTGTTTTAACCTCAGCTTGCTCATTACTATTGTTCAGACTCAAATTATAATCTTAACTTAGATTTTTATTACTTAGCAAACTTAACTCTCAAAATATTGTTTAATTGGTTGTCTTCATTCATAAAGACATAGTTCACTGACATATAAGTTAATTAGTACCGTAGTTCAGTCCCTATGGGATCGATACTTGGCTTTACATAAGCCACTTTACTACTTGTTCGACCACATGCACTTGCGTGTAGTCACACCGCACCAGAACCGAACAAGTTTTTGGCGTCGTTGCCGGGGACTGGCAATTGGTAAATTCATTTTCTTAGTGTTAGTTTACAAATTCTATATAAGTGCTGACAACTTGATCTTAGCCTTTCTCTTGCAGATATTGAAATCTTCTGAACGCTGGCAAGAGATAAGGAGTTGGTGGATTCGTATATAGTGCCGGAAAGACAATTTCATCGTCAAAGAAGGGAAGCTCTAGAGATGAAGCTACAGTTGCTAAGACAGGAAATTCTGGAGCAATAAGAATCCACCACTTGTGAGGGCAGTTCTAGTGCCCGAGGAAATGGCAGCAAGGCCGGTTCGCGAAGTGGCAATCCCACATGCTAACAATGTTACATCTAGTATTCGCAAACCAGAGCTAGGAGGGAGGTTTGAGCTTAAATAGAACATGGTGCAATTGTTGCACCCCAGCGGGCAATTCACAGGTCTCCCACATGAAGATCCACAACAACATCTCCAAAACTTTTTGGAGATAAGTGACACTTACATTCCCGCAGGAGTATCATCTGACTACGTGAGGCTTACATTATTCCCCTTTTCATTAATGGGGGAAACAAAGAGGTGGTTGAAAGCTGAACCACCGAACTCTATCACCACGTGGGATGATCTTGCAAGAAAGTTTTTGATACGATTACTTCCATCTGGGAAAATAGCAAGACTTCAAAGTCAGATTCTATGTTTTAAACAAAGAGAGGGTGAGAATCTGTATCAAGCTTGGGAAAGGTTCAAATCGATGTTAAGGGATTGTCCTCACCATCACCAGTCCAACAATGTGTTGGTGCATACTTTCATAGAAGGTTTGGGCCACATACAAAAATTTTGCTAGACTCAGCAGCTGGGGGACATGCACTAGAAAAGACTTATGAGGAGCTTTATACTTTGTTAAATCGTATTTCACAGGGAATTCCAAAATGTAATGCGGACTCTTCAAGAGGAGGAACAGGGAAAGAGCCAGGAGTCTTTGAGGTGGATGGTTTTACAGCTATCGCTGCACAGATAGCTGCGTTGCAAAATCAACTCAACACCCACTTCAGCAGTATGAGCTTGAATCAAGCACAAGCCCCAGTTAATGTAGTGCAGCAGGTATGGTGTGAAGTATGTGGGAGTAATGAACACTCAGTTGAGAGTTGTGGTGCAAATCCAGATTCAGTAAACTTTGTTGGGAACGTCCAGAGGAATAATAACCAACAGTATGGCAACAATTACAACTCAAATTGAAGGAATCATCCAAATTTCTCTTGGGGTAGTAATAGCCATCAAGGGAAAAGTTCGAATTAGGGTGTGCAGAGAAATCAAGGGGGGTATCAGAATTATTAGTCTCAATACAGAGGAAACAATGCACCTCCTCCACCAACCAACAACATTGAGGAAATGTTCAAAACAATGATAGCTAACCAAGCGCAAATGCAAGCTGACTATGTGAAATTAGCGGTAGACATGAAAAATCAGCAGTTAGCTACAAAGGCATTGGAGTACCAGTTGGGACAACTAGCTGGAGCTCCAAACACCAGGCCCAGAAGAGGACTACCGAGTGACACTGACCCAAATCCCAAGTAGGTCAATGCAGTGACCACAAGGAGTGGATTACAACTCAAGGAGGTGGAACCAGAAAGACCACCTCAGCAATTAGGAGTAGTGGAAAAAGATAGGGAACATGATGATGAGAGGGGGAAGGAGAAGGCAGCTGAAGCAGAAAGACCACCACCCCCGTTCCCTGAAAGATTAAAGAAGCACAAGGAGGAAGCTTGCTTTAAAAAGTTCATGGAGGTGCTGAAACAGGTACACATTAATTTATCTTTGGTTGATGTTTTGCGGGGAGTGCCGAAATATGCAAAGTATATCAAAGACATCGTAGCAAATAAAAGCAGATTGACGGAGTATGCTATGGTGGCGCTTACTGAGGAGTGCACTTCCCGGATACAGAACAGGTTGCCAACAAAGCTCAAGGACCCTAGGAGCTTTACCATTCAGATCACAATCGGGAAAAGTATCCGAGCTTGTGGACTATGTGATGTGGGAGCGAGCACAAACTTGATGCCGACATCGGTGTTCAAGAAGTTAGGGCTGGGCAGTCCTAGACCAACTACAGTGATCTAGCAGTTAGTAGACCGTTCTTTGGCCAGACCAGATGGTATTGTGGAGGACGTGCTAGTGCAAGTAGGCTCCCTCATTTTCCCGGTAGATTTTATTATATTGGATTTGAGCTAGATGCGGAAGTCCCATTTATTTTGGGACGTCCTTTCGTGGCAACCGGGAGAGCGTTGATTGATTAGCTGCGGGGCAGCTAACCATGCGAGCGCATGACAAAGTGGAGGTATTTGATGTGTATAAGGCCATGAAGCTTCCGACCATTTATGAGGAGCTATCAGCAATCAATGTGCTAAACCAGGAAGCAATTCTTCAGATTGTTGATTCTCAAGATCCATTGGAGAGAGCTTTGATGGGCTCCGATCATTTCGGAGACAGGAATACTTATGAGATGGTTCAAATGTTGAACGAACCAAAATGGTTTCTCAGGAAGCAAGACTTTCAGCCACTGATGAGGTCCTTGGAACCATTGCCAAAACCATCTATTGAGGAAGCACCAAAACTAGAGTTAAAGACATTGCCTCCACATTTGAAATATGTATTTTTGGGGGAAGATGACACCTTGCTAGTCATCATCTCCGCAGAGCTGACAGAGGCACAGATAAAGGATGCATTGGTGGTTCTCAAGAGGAGGAAGAAAGCAATGGGCTGGCAAATGTCAGATATTAGGGGGATCAACCCAGCCTTTTGCATACACAGAATTTTTATGGAGGAAGGAACAAAGCCAACTGTACAACATCAGCAGAAGTTGAATCCGGTGATGAAGGAAGTGATCAAGTGGCTTGATGCAGGTGTGGTCTATCCCATTTCAGACAGTGAATGGATCAGTCCCATTCAGTGTGTCCCAAAGAAAGGAGGGATGACCATTGATCTTGGGCAGATTTATATGCCCAAGTGATACTCAAACGTATCATTTTTACCTTGTTTGTTTTGCAATGTGTATATAATATCATGTAATTGGTAATAAAATGCGAATTTATACTAACCAACATGATTAGCATTTGTTTTGCAGGTAAATGTGATTTTTAGGAGCTAAAATGCGTGTTGGAACTATGTCGGAGTTGGACTTGGATGCGAGCGTGGAAAAGACCTTGGAATGCACATTTTATAGGGGCTCCGCGATGGAGCCGTGCCACGCTACCATCGCGGTAGCACACTGCCTGAACAGGAATTAAAATGACAAATTCCAGTGTGCCTTCGCGTCAGCTCCGTGGCACGGAGAGAGGCTTCCGCGATGGCCTCCGTGCCACGTTGAGGTCAATTTACCGGACCCTGGAAATTCCAGTGAAGGTCCGCGTCCACGCCGTGTCACGGAGGCAGTGCTCCGCGTTGGCCTCCGTGACACGTTGCTTGTTATTCCGGGAAAAATTTCCCACTAGTATAAATAGCACACTTAGGTTTATTTTAATTAGTTTTTAGTTTTTAGACTGAGTTCAGAAGTGGAGAGCAGGAACGTGGGTTAGTAGCAGTTGAAGAACGAAAAAGCTAAGGGAATTCTTCTCTTCCTTTCTTCTTTCTATCAATTGTACGTATGATTTACACTCATTTTAAGATGATCAATCCAAGAATGAGTGGCTAATTCTCTTCCTTGCTGAGGTTTTGAACATGTGTAATGAATTTTGATTGTAAATGATATGGTTTTATTCTTCTTCTTTAATGTTGTTCTATTAATTCTTGTTTTTACTGCATTAGTGATTGGCCAACATTAATGTACATCTAAAAAGTCCAATTTCACTCGAAAGAGCAAGAACTTGAAAAGTTGTGAATTAATAGGGTATTGTTCTTAACTTGATTTGGGAAAATTGGGTTTTGATGTGCTTTCCTGATAGAAATATACTTGAAAGCCGTATTAGTTAATTTAGGAACCGGAATTGTAGTGCTAGGTCATAAATTGCATTTGATCACAGAAATGTAGATGGATGGTTTATGATTCTAAAGTAAAATTAAATACGAGAGTTTTTATTTCTAGGCAAATGTTCTTGGCTAGCAACATGAAGAAGAGATTAACCAAATTATCATGATTATCAAGTTCATTACTTGTTCTTAACCTTGGCATGTTCATATCCATTGTCTAAATTCACAAGTAAATAGTTGTGATTAGTTGTAGTATATATAGTTTAGAAACCAAAAACTCAAGTAACTATTGGTTACATTGTTGTTAGCATAATGAGAAGTGAAATAGGAATATAGTAAACTAGGCAATTTTATGTATCTTGAGCCTCCTTGGATCGATACTTGGCTACTTAGCCACTTTATTACTTGTTTGACCACGTGCACTTGCCTGTCGGTTTTTAATATAAATTACCATGAGCAGAGCAAGCCGAGCAAGTTTTTGGCGCCGTTGCCGGGGAGGCTAGGCGATTTGTAAAATTGTGTTTAGTGTAAATTTACTGTATTTGTATATTTATTTTCTTAAGTGTTAACAACTTGGTCTTAGCCTGTATTTTGTAGATTTTGTTTCTGTGAACACTGGCAAGGGACAAAGAGCTGGTGGAATCTTACTTAGAGCCTGAATGTGAGTTTCATAGTCAACGTAGAGAAGCTCTTCGAAAGAAGCTGCAGTTGCTTAAACAGTCTATGATGGAGCAACAAAATCCACCAGTTGTGCGGGCAGTTTTAGTGCCCGATGAAGCAGCAGCAAGGCCGGTTCACGAGGTGGTAATCCCACACGCTAATAAAGTACATTCTAGCATCCGCAAACCAGAGCCTGGAGGGAGGTTTGAATTAAAGCAGAATATGGTGCAACTTTTGCACACAAGTGGGCAATTTACCGGTCTCCCTCACGAAGATCCACAACAACATCTCCAGAACTTTTTGGAGATAAGTGACACTTATATACCCGCTGGAGTGTCACCTGATTATGTTCAGCTCACCTTATTTCCATTTTCATTACTTGGTGAAGCCAAGAGGTGGTTAAAAGCTGAACCACCCAATTCTATATCAACGTGGGATGATCTTGCACGGAAGTTTTTGATCAGATTTTTCCCTTCTGGTAAAACAGCCAGACTTAGGAGTCAAATCCTAAGTTTTAAACAGAGGGAGGGAGAAAATCTTTATCAAGCCTGGGAAAGATTTAAATCCATGTTGCGGGACTGTCCTCATCATCATCAGTCCAATGAGGTGTTGGTACACACATTTATTGAGGGTTTGGAACCCCACACTAAAATTCTGTTAGATTCAGCAGCTGGAGGGCAAGCGCTGGAAAAGACCTATGAGGAGCTGTACACTTTGCTCAACCGAATTTCACAAGGCAATCCAGAATGGAATGCAGATTCTTCAAGGGGTGGAGCAAGGAAAGCAGCGGGAGTGCTTGAAGTGGATGGATTCACAGCTATCGCTGCACAAACAGCTGCTTTGCAAAATCAGTTAAACACTCACTTCAGCAATATAAATTTGAACCAGCCTTCAGCTTCAGTCAATGCAGTTCAACAGATGTGGTGTGAAGTGTGTGGTAGTAGTGAGCATTCAGCCGAATGCTGTGGTGCAAATCCTGATTCTGTTAACTTTGTGGGCAATGCACAGAGAAATCAACAGCAGTTTGGTAGTGGCTACAACTCAAATTGGAGGAACCATCCGAATTTTTCGTGGGGTAGCAACAATCAACAAGGCCAAAGTTCAGGGCAGGGTATGCACAGAAACCAAGGAGGGCAACAAAATTATCAAGCTTAGTTCAGAAATCACAATGCCCCTCCTCCACCACCATCACCGACTATTGAGGAGATGTTCAAAACCATGATCGCTAATCAGGCACAATTACAGGCTGACTATGTCAAATTGGCAGCCGAAGTGAAGAACAATCAATTGGCGACCAAGGCTCTTGAATATCAGTTTGGGCAGTTTGCTAGTGCCCAAAATACTAGACCCAGAGGAGGACTACCTAGCGACACGGATCCTAATCCAAAGCAGGTAAATGCAGTGACCACGAGGAGTGGTTTACAGTTGAAGGAGGTGGAACCGGAAAGACCGCCTCAAAAGTCAGGAGCAACAGATGTTGAGGGAGAGCAAATTTCAGATAAGGGGAAGACTAAAGAAGCTGAACCAGAAAGGCCTCCACCCCCGTTCCCTCAACGACTTAAGAAACACAAAGAGGAGGCGTGTTTCCAGAAATTCATGGAGGTACTTAAACAGGTACATGTTAACTTACCTCTTCTTGCAGGGAGTGCCAAAATATGCGAAATATATTAAAGACATCGTGACTAACAAAAGTCGTTTGACTGAGTATGCCACGGTAGCTTTAACGGAGGAATGCACTTCCCGTATTTAGAATAGGTTGCCCACAAAACTGAAAGACCCTGGAAGTTTCACTATCCAGCTTACTATTGGGCAAAGTATCTGAGCTCGTGGATTATGCGACTTGGGGGCAAGCATAAATCTGATGCCATCTTCGGTATTCAGAAAGTTAGGTCTAGGGAGTCCTAGACCTACAACGGTAATCTTGCAGCTAGCAGACAGGTCTTTAGCTAAGCCGGATGGCATTGTTGAGGATGTGTTAGTGCAAGTAGGCTCCCTCATTTTTCCGGTCGATTTTATTGTTCTGGACTTTGAACCAGATGTTGAAGTCCCATTTATTTTGGGACGACCCTTTTTGGCAAACGGAAAAGCATTAATTGATGTAGCTGCGGGTCAACTCACTATGCGAGCACATGACAAGGTCGAAGTGTTCGACGTGTACAAGGTACCTAAGCTCCCGACTGTTTATAAGGATCTCTCGGTGATCAATGTGATTGATCATGGGAATGCTAATGGAATGAGTGATTCCCGAGAGTTACTAGGAAGGCCACCGGATAAGGTTGAGAACTACTGGGGGGATGACCATGATCGGGACAAATCGTCCATCTCCCTAGTAGATAAGTGAGCTTAAAGGACATCGAGCCGCGACGGTAAACCAGGCGCTGCACGGGAGGCAACCCGTGAGAAAAATATTTTATTTTATTTTTTTTCTTTCTTTTTGCACAATGTAGTTAATTTTTATCTTTATTGTTGTTTTTATTTTCTATTTCCAAGTTATAATTTTTCTTTTCCTTTTCTTGATTAGGTTTAGATTTTCATTTTAGTAATATTTTTTATTTTATAGTTAGGGAAATCTATTAATTTAACCAATTTTTGTTTAGTAAGGTGATTTTCAGGTATAACGGAGGAAATATACATGGAATCGAGAAAATGAGGCGAGGTATGAAAAATTAAATTTATTGGAGAAACAGAGCACTGGCGCGTTGGCGCCGTGTCACGGAGGCAGTGCTCCGCGTTGGCCTCCGTGACACGTTGAAGGCAAAATTCGGATTTTTCAAAAATCCAGTAAGCCAACGCGTTGGCTCCGCGTTACCCTCCGTGACACGTTGCCCCTTATTCAGTGCTGGGTCACACCGGGTTTTCGGGTGACCTGCGTGTTTTCTATAAATTAACCCCCGATTTTCGCCCAATTTTCCCCATTTCCCTCTTCCCTCCGCGACCAAACACCCAATTCCCCCTCCCCAAGCAACGTGCCACGTTAATAGGCAAGGAAAACGAAAAGTTTCTTCGGTTCTTCAATTCTAAGGTATGTTTTCAGCGTGTATCTCAATTTTTTGGCGATTTTTGTCAAATTTGGGCATGTGAGGTGAGATATATCACCCTAGGTAGAAATTAAACATGATGTTGAATTATTTTGTGATTGATTATGTTCGGATTGTTGTAGTTAGCGTTTGAACTTGTCGATTATGTAAATAATTCGAAATTGATTGTCGAATTGTATTCTAGGGCTTGGGTTGTTGAATTTGACTTGGGCACTTGATAATTGGATGAATTCGATGTCGGGGTGTGTTTATTATTTGAGATAAGTCGTGGTAAATATTGTGTAAATGTTCCAAGACGACTAACTCTCGATTTTTTGTGGGAAAATGCATAAAATGTGTGAATTGGTTAGATTGTTTAGATTAGCTTGTATATAAAATGTTTTTATAGTTGTTTTTATTTTGTTGTTGTTTTTGTTGCGAAGTGCGATGGTTGAATTGTTAGCGATAGTAGGATTGGGATTAGCTGTATGAAGTTTGAGTAGTACGCTAACCGTTATGCTGTCGAAATTTTATTGTGAACGCACTAAGCATGAAGTATAGAGTGTTGTCTGTGGTGTACTTAGAGTTATCCTTGCTGTAATTTTGTAAATATTGTTAAGGACTAAGTGTGGGGTAAATTTTGTGTAACCCGACCTTAGCCGAAGCTAACAAGTTTTTAGCTTAACGTTGTGCTTGTTTATGTAAATTGACAGGTACAATGGCTAGCAGACAAGATAAAGGCAAGGGTGCTTCTACCTCAGGCACCGGACGAAAAAGGATGAGACTGGGCACTGTAGTCCCAGCTGCACCCGCTGTTCCGCGCGGCCAACGCCGCCAATACGGAACACGATGGGTCACCGATGAAGGGAAGAAATGGTATGCGAAACACAAAGAAAACAAGTACTTCCCGGAGGAACATATTGCAAGGGAACCACTAGCACAGGAGTTCCCTCGCATTGTACAGAGAATTGAGGCAGCTGGGCTCAGCTTTATTTTTCAGGAGCCCAAGGAGTGCAACCTTCACTTAGTTCGGGAATTTTATGCAAACTGGAACCCGGCCATCAGAAGCCACACTATAAAAATCAGAGGGCAGATTGTCACTCTGGAACCCCAGCAGCTGAATGCCATCGTTGGAGCGCGAGACACATACGCCCACGTTCTCCGCCAGCTAAACATCACCCCACCGTACGTCGACATCAGACGTACGTTGTGTGGGGCTCGATCCACAGCCCGATGGAGTAGACATAAGGAGAGGGGTTACCACCAGACTCTGCCTTATTCGTAGATGAACAGGGAGGCCAGAATCTGGCTGAAGATTGTATGTTCGTGTTTGATCCCGGGAGTCCATATGACGGACGTGACCCGGGACCGTGTCTGCTTGGTGTATGCCCTTATGAAAGGGCTTGAGATTAATGTGGGGGCGGTCATAATATCGCCATGAAGAGAGCCAGACTGCACCAGGGCCACAGATACGGGTTTGGCGGACTCATCACCACCTTCCTCCGAGGCCTCGACATTGAGGAAGAAGCTTTGGATTATATTCTGCAGTTGGAGCGGAGGGCCCTCGACGTGACAAAGACGAAGGCCCCTGACACTACACATGGACCTGTGCTGACTTTGGGCGAGCGACATGCTCTTGACGATCAGTACATGGCCCGTATGTTCGGCATGCAGATGCTGCAGCTACGGATTGGTGGGAGACCAGCCACCGAGGAAGAATTATGGCAGTTGGAGCTGGACTACCCCTTTGGCGAGAACGCCAGAGCCTTATGTAAGGTGGGGCCAGCCTTGGTGGAGCCGACAGATGACGATGTCCCGACTGATGAGGAGACACGTCGTGAGGACTCTGATGTGGAGTCCGATGACGACGATGGAGCTGATTCGGATATGGGCGATGAGGCCGCAGCACCGGATGAGGAAGTCGAATATTTCGACTGAGCAGGGAGTTCCACCACCCAAAATTTTGTGCTTTGTATTTTTGTGAACACTGGGGACAGTGTTCAATTTAAGTGTCGGGTGGGGAGTAGTTAGGTGCTGGGTCAAGGCTCTAATTTGCTGTATATTTTTCCTTGATATTTATGAATGTTTGCGTTTTCCCTATTGTGAACTGTTTTGTGATGTATCTGCATATATTTGTTTTGTGGCTGATGATGTGTGTTTTTGAAAGTTATGGTTGCTAGTGTAAATATTTTGTAAATTTTGTAAATATTTTTTTTTCTCACTATTGACATGATCGATATTTTTCAAAATTTTTGCGAAAATATTTTGCACTTGTAAATATTTTCTTTCTTTCGAAATGATCGATGTGTTGCAAAATTTTTTTCGATTTTTATTTTTGGGTTTCTCGGAGTTTGTTTTCGGTTCTTTTACCGAGAATAGTCCCATTGAACCGATGTCATAGTTAGTGACCATTCCCTATGATGGATGGATGACGACCGTCTTAAGGGAAATGTAGTCGGTAGGAGTAGGATTTTTATTTGTTTTTAGTTTTGCTTTGGTGGATTGCATCAATGAACTGTAGTTGCTTATGGTTGCTAAAATTTCGTTGCGTGTTGTAATTGATGTTCAAAATGTGAAAGTGATTCGTTTGAAAGCATGCAATTCTGTAAACATGTTGAGTTACCTAGGCTATAGAATTTGGTTCAGTATGATTGAGGCTTAATCTTGAATTCATGTAATTGACTAATTAAAGAGTCTGTGAATGCATCTTGATTCGAGCATGTGCATGAAGTGTGAAGTGAGGTTTTGCTATTCCATGTCATTGTGAATTGTCTAGAACTTGCCTGGTGTGTATACAAAACGAAATGAAGGAGGTGTAGTGTTGGAAAGGATGTAGGCATTTCTTTGTTTTAACCGATAGTTTCCATTTTTTTCTTGTCAAATTCTACCTTTTTATATGTTGTATACCCTAGTCAGCCCGTTGAGCCTTTAGCCGATTTCTTTCTTTTGTCCAAAATTGTATGAACTAAGTTTTATTCCTTCTTTTCATTAGCCTTAAATTCTATAAGAAGCTCTTAAGCGCTTGCAAAGAAAAGAAAATGTTTCCCAAAGTGTTAAAGAGTGAAAAGAGTGAAAAGAGAAAGAAAAGTGAAGTGAGGAAAGAAAAGATGAGGTTGAAGAGGCACTTTTTGTAATTAAATGATAGTGAGGGTACATAAAAACCCTCTGTTTTCTGTCAAGTGTGGTTGATGAAATGGGCTGTATGAAAGTAAACCAGCATGAATGGGAGAAAAAGAGAAAAGAGAGGAACAATGTCCATGAGTCGATGGGAATGTGTTGAAAAGGCGCTTAAGGATGCTAGCGACTATTATTGGCTAATCCAATATATACATACTAGATCCATAGCCCCGTTACAACCCATTAAAGTCCTACGTGATCCTATATTGCATTTCTTTATATTAGTGGAGTAATACACTAAGGGCAAGCCTATGGGTCATGACATGATGCATGTGAATTCTTTTGGGAGAGAGAGTGAAATTAATTTTTATATGCCCCTACTTGCATGTTTGTGTGCTGCATGAACGTAAAGGGGAAGTTCTCTCGAGTTGTGAGGGCACATGCTTGATGAAAGATTGATTTTCTTGTCGGATTTCTTGATTAGCTGATTTGCATGAGTTTGCCGATATCAAGAATCAATTCTTAAAAGTCTAGGAAGCCTTGATGTATTAAAGGTCATTGTATTGTACGACCAAGCATGTTTTCTTGATGATTTGCAAAAATTGAATAATCGGTATGACCTTAGCGTAAATGTTGCACCATAGTGACGAAGGCTGGGATGTAATTTGCATGATTTGTGTATATGTTGTTCGAGGACGAACAAGGATTTAAGTGTGGGGTAAGTGATCTTGGGCAGATTTATATGCCCAAGTGATACTCAAACGTATCATTTTTACCTTGTTTGTTGTGCAATGTGTATATAATATCATGTAATTGGTAATAAAATGCGAATTTATACTAACCAACATGATTAGCATTTGTTTTGCAGGTAAATGTGATTTTTAGGAGCTAAAATGCGTGTTGGAACTATGTCGGAGTTGGACTTGGATGCGAGCGTGGAAAAGACCTTGGAATGCACATTTTATAGGGGCTCCGCGATGGAGCCGTGCCACGCTACCATCGCGGTAGCACACTGCCTGAACAGGAATTAAAATGGCAAATTCCAGTGTGCCTTCGCGTCAGCTCCGTGGCACGGAGAGAGGCCTCCGCGATGGCCTCCGTGCCACGTTGAGGTCAATTTACCGGACCCTGGAAATTCCAGTGAAGGTCCGCGTCCACGCCGTGTCACGGAGGCAGTGCTCCGCGTTGGCCTCCATGACACGTTGCTTGTTATTCCGGGAAAAATTTCCCACTAGTATAAATAGCACACTTAGGTTTATTTTAATTAGTTTTTAGTTTTTAGACTGAGTTCAGAAGTGGAGAGCAGGAACGTGGGTTAGTAGCAGTTGAAGAATGAAAAAGCTAAGGGAATTCTTCTCTTCCTTTCTTCTTTCTATCAATTGTACGTATGATTTACACTCATTTTAGGATGATCAATCCAAGAATGAGTGGCTAATTCTCTTCCTTGCCGAGGTTTTGAACATGTGTAATGAATTTTGATTGTAAATGATATGGTTTTATTCTTCTTCTTTAATGTTGTTCTATTAATTCTTGTTTTTACTGCATTAGTGATTGGCCAACATTAATGTACATCTAAAAAGTCCAATTTCACTAAAAGAGCAAGAAATTGGAAAGTTGTGAATTAATAGGGTATTGTTCTTAACTTGATTTGGGAAAATTGGGTTTTGATGTGCTTTCCTGATAGAAATATACTTGAAAGCCGTATTAGTCAATTTAGGAACCGAAATTGTAGTGCTAGGTCATAAATTGCATTTGATCACAGAAATGTAGACGGATGGTTTATGATTCTAAAGTGAAATTAAATACGAGAGTTTTAATTTCTAGGCAAATGTTCTTGGCTAGCAACATGAAGAAGAGATTAACCAAATTATCATGATTATCAAGTTCATTACTTGTTCTTAACCTTGGCATGTTCATATCCATTGTCTAAATTCACAAGTAAATAGTTGTGATTAGTTGTAGTATATATAGTTTAGAAACCAAAAACTCAAGTAACTATTGGTTACATTGTTGTTAGCATAATTAGAAGTGAAATAGGAATATAGTAAACTAGGCAATTTTACGTATCTTGAGCCTCCTTGGATCGATACTTGGCTACTTAGCCACTTTATTACTTGTTTGACCACGTGCACTTGCGTGTCGGTTTTTAATATAAATTACCACGAGCAGAGCAAGCCGAGCAACCGTGGTCACCAATGAGAAGAATGAGCTGATCCCTACATGCACAGTCATAGGCTGGCGAATTTTCATGTACTACAGAAAGCTCAATCAAGTCACCAGAAACACCCGAACAAGTTTTTGGCGCTGTTGGTTACTACACGCAAGTGCACGTGGTCGAACAAGTAGTAAAATGGCTTAAGTAAGCCAAGTATCGATCCCACAGGGACTGAACTAAGGAAATAATTAACTCTAGTGTTAATGAACTATAACTTTAAGAATGCAAACAACCAAATGAATAAGATTTTTAGAGTTTGAGTTACTAACTAATAAGAATCTAAAGCAAAATGATAAAGTGAGTCTGAACAATAGTAATGAGCATGCTGAGGTTAAAACGAACATGCAGGAAAGTAATTTATCGATACAATTCAGTTAATCTTTCCTTCGGTTGCTAGTCAAGAATTATTGCCCATGGATTGAAACTTTTGTATCCTACCCAACTTAAGAATCATGAACCTTCAACCTACATTTCTGTGATAAAAGAATTTCATGTTCTAGCCATACAAAATCGATTCCTTAATTGACTAGTAAGACTTTCAGATATATTTCTATTCTGAATGTAAATCAATTCTCAGTTTTCCCAAACTAAGAAGAGATCATATCCTACCAATTCACATCTTTCCAATTTCTTTCCTTTTCAAAATCAAAATTGGATTTTTTAGATATACATTAACATTGGCCAAACATTAATGCAGGAAGAACAAGAATTGATAGAACAACTATTGAAGAAAAGATGAAAACTAAATTGATCAACAATTACATTCCACGACAATTGTTCTTAACCTCAATAAGAAGTGAATTTTAGCCACTCGTTTGTGGATTAAACATCATCCAATGAGTATAATTCATACAAAAAATTGAGATAAAAGAGAAAGAGATAGAGAAGAACCCCAGAATTTTTGTCCCCTCAACTGCCTGTAAACCACGTTCTTGCTCAACCCAGTCAGAATGATTAAAAAGAAACCTAAGTGTGCTATTTATACAGGTGGGAATTTTTTCCAGAATAACAAGCAACGTGGCACGGAGTGTATCGCGGAGCAATCCATCCGTGCCATGGTGCAAACGCGGACCCTCACTGGAATCAGGTTCCTCAACACTTTCTCCTTGGCGTGCCATGACCTGCAACGCGGAGCCAGGCCGACGTGCCACGACGTAGCGCGAACCTTTACAGGAAGTTGATATCCCAAGTTAATGTCCCCAACGTGCCATAACTTGTATCATGTGGCATTGCCTCCGTGTCACGGAGGCAACGCGGACCTTCACGGGAATTGGCCAAACTAAATCATCTGAGGCAGAATGCCTCCGCGATGGCAGCGTGACACGGCTCCATCGCGGAGCCCTTATTTTTACTGCTCTTCCTTGACCTTTTCCACTGCTAGCTTCCAAGTCTATTCCCGATTTTTACCAACATGTATCTTAGCTTCCTAAAATTACATTTTACCTTCAAAACAACACTAATCATGTTGGTTAGTACAAATTCACATTTTAACTACAAATCACATTAGAATGCACACATAATGATAGATAAACAAGACGAAATGAAGCATTTGAGTATCACTTGAACATATAATTCTGCCCAAGATACTTACCCCACACTTAGAACCTTGTTCGTCCTCGAACAATACTCTCACATCTCATGCAATTGACACCCACACATAGCTACTTTGGCTCGACAATTCAAGCTACGGCTATACCGATTATTTATTATAGCAAATCATCAAGAAAACATGCATGGTCCCATCAATACCATGACATTCACCACATTAAGACCTCCTAAGCTCATGAATCGACTCTCGATCTCGGCAAACTCATGCAAATCAACCGATCAAGACATCCGACACAAAATTCAATCTCTCGTCAAGCATGTGCGCTCACAACACAAGAGAAATTTCCCCCTTTTCAATCATATAATTTCCAAAGCATTACATGTAGGGGTATATGAACACGATTTCGCTCTATCTCCCAAAGAATTCACATGCATCATGTCATGAACCATAAGCTTGCCTCTAGTGTATTACTCCACTCATATAAGGACGTGTGATGTAAGATCACGTAGGACTTAACGGGTTGTAATGTAAGCTAAGGAACTAGTAAATACTAGGCTAACCAATAATAGCAACTAGCTTCCTTAAGCGCTTTTCAATACATCCCACCATCATTATGCGCATTGTTTCTTCCTTCATCTTCTCTTTCTTGAATTTTTTTCTTTATTTTTGTTCCCATGTCTTTAAGCACACTCGACTTAATAACAACAATTTGTTATACATCTTTATTTTCTTTAATTTCAGCAAGTGAACCCTTGACCTTTTCTTTACTTTCACCACTTTCGCTTTTCCTTCCTTTTCACAATTCTCACTCCTTGACACTGTGGGAAAATTATTTTTCTTGAGCGCTTAAGAGTTTTGGATCAAATTCACGGCTAATGAAAAGAAGGGATTAAGCTCGGTTTCTACCTCTTCAAAGAAAGAAAAAATAGGCTAAAGGCTCAATGGGGCTAACTAGGATTGTACATTCAAGATAGGTATGATAAGGAAAAAAACTTTCGGTTTAATCAAAGAAATGCCTACATCCTTTCCTACAATACACATCCTTCATTTCATTTCGCACACACACCAGGCAAGTTCTAGACAATTCACAATAGCATGGCATAATCGAAACCTCACCTCACACTCCTTGCACATGCTCAACTCAAGACTTATTCACAGACTCTTCAATCAGCAAATTACGAGAATTCAATATTAAGCCTCAATCATACCGAATCGAACTCTATGGCCTAGGTATCTCAACATTTTTACACATTTGCATGCTTTCATACGAATCATCTTTGCATCTTAATATCATGTACAACACGCAACAAGAATTTCAAACCATGAAGTGGCGACACGTTTTGGAAACAAACAAAAGAAAGAAAATAAAAGAAAGAAAACAAAAATACTCCTATCGACTACATTTCCCTTAAGACGGTCGTCATCCATCCATCATAGGGAACGGTCAGGGACACCATGTCTCCTGGTGTACCTAATGACTCATGCTGACTAAGTCGTGAAGTTTACTGCCAACTTCCAAACTCCAACTCTGCTCCTGACCACGTCCTGCTCCACTAGTTGTGGAGTCACATCACGACTCGTGGAAACCTCTCGTGGTGACCCCTAGACCAAGAATCATTGACAACCTCTCTTCACTTTATGAGTCACTTAACGACTCGTGAAGTCTTCCCATGGGTCACTGGATGACTTGTCTTGTGGCCTAGACAACATTTTCTTATTTTCTTCGCCTGAACCCTCAGGTCTGATCTTAGGGAATTTCGGGGTATTACAAACTCCCCCAAGAACAAGGCTAGGGCTCTTTATCCTTCTCTTCCTAATTTCTCTTTGGGTCTTCAAGAAAATCTTAGCAATCATTCACCCAGGTATGTAATATTATGAATGGGGGAAATTCTTCCACCCTCATGCCCAATTTCATCCCAATTCTATGATTTCAATTCTCTAAGTAAGTCATGTTGATATTTTAGGGTTTTACCCAATTCGATGAAATCTTCCATGCTATCACCATGGGTTCAATTATTTCATGTTTCAATTAATGTTTTATGGCTATTAGGGAAAATTTAACTCCAAATGTAATACCTCAAGATTTCCTAAAATTAGACGCGAGGGTTGAAATTGATAAAGTATAAAAATTCACACCAGGTCACAGAACAACCCATCAAGTGACCCGTTATGTCACTTAATGAATCGTTAAGTGGTCCATTAGATAGGGTGGATTTGGATATGGAAGAAGTGTTACCAATGGCGATGGGTCGATGAAAAACTCGTCAAATGACTTAACGAGTTGTCGAGAAGCCCGTAGTGCATGATCTTGGGCAAAATTTCATGCCCAAGTGATACTCAAATGCTTCATTTCGACTTGTTTGTATATCATTATTGTGTACATTCTCATGTGATTTGTAGTTAAATGTGAATTTATACTAACCAACATGATTAGTGTTGTTTTGCAGGTAAAATGGAATTTTGGGAAGCTAAGATACATGTTGGTAAAATCAGGAATTGACTTGGAAACAAGGAGTGAAAAAGGACATGGAAGATCAGCAAAAACAAGGGCTCCGCAATGGAGCCGTGTCACGTTACCATCGCGGAGGCACTCTGCCTCAGAGGAAATAAATTTGGCAATTTCCAATGAAGGTGCGCGATAGCACCGTGTCATGTTGGCTAGGCTCCACGATGCAGGTCGTGGCACGTTGAGGTTAAATTGCCTGGGGGCCGACTATCAGTGAGGGTCCGCGATACCTCCGTGGCATGGAGGGAGTGCTCCGCGATACACTCCGTGCCACATTGCTTGTTATTCCGGAAATAATTCTTAATAGTATAAATAGCACACTTAGGTTTTATTTTAAACATTCTGACTTGGTTGAGAAAGAACGTGGGTTACAGGCAGTTGAGGGGACGAAAATTCTAGGGTTCTTCTCTATCTCTTTCTCTTTTATCTCAATTGTTTGTATGAATTACACTTATTTGATGATGTTTAATCCACAAATGAGTGGCTAAATTCACTTCTTGCTGAGGTTAAGAACAATTGTAGTGGAATGTAATTGTTAATCATTTCCGTTTTCATCTTTTCTTCAATGGTTGTTCTATCAATTCTTGTTCCTACTGCATTAATGTTTGGCCAATGTTAATGTATATCTAAAAAATCCAATTTTGATTTTGAAAAGGAAAGAAATTGGAAAGATGTGAATTGGTAGGATATGATCTCTTCTTAGTTTGGAAAATTTAGAATTGATTTACGTTCAGAATAGAAATATATCTGAAAGTATTATTAGTCAATTAAGGAATCGAGAATGTATGGCTAGAACATGAAATTCTTTTATCAAAGAAATGTAGATTAAGACTCATGATTCTTAAGTTGGATCGGAGTCAAAAGTTCCAATCCATAGGCAATAATTCTTAACTAGCAACTGAAGGAAAGATTAACTGAATTGTATTGACAAATTAACTCCCTGCATGTTCGTTTTAACCTCAGCTTTCTCATTACAATTGTTCAGACTCACTTTATAATTTTGCCTTAGATTCTTATAAATTAGTAACTCAAATTCTCAAAATATTAGTTGTTTGGTTGTCTACATTCTTAAAGATATAGTTCATTAACACTTAAGTTAATTATTACCGTAGCTTAGTCCCTGTGGGATCGATAATTGGCTTTACTTAATCCACTTTACTACTTGTTCGACCACGTGCACTTGCGTGTAGTTACCATAGAAGTCCGAACAAGTTCTTGGCGCTGTTTCCGAGGAACTGGCAATTGGTAAAATTATTTTCTTAGTGTTAGTTTACAAATTCTATTTAAGTGCTGACAACTTGATCTTAGCCTTTCTCTTACAGATATTGGATTCTTCTGAACACTGGCAAGAGACAAGGAGTTGGTGGATTCATACATAGATCCGGAAAGACAATTTCATTGTCAAAGAAGGGAAGCTATAGAGAAAAAGCTATAGTTGCTCAGACAGGAAATTCTGGAGCAACAATAGAATCCACCACTTGTGAGGGCAGTGTTAGTGCTCGAGGAAATGGCAGCTAGGCCGGTTCGCGAAGTGGCAATCCCACATGCTAACAATGTTACATCAAGTATTCGCAGACCAGAGCCAGGAGGGAGGTTTGAGCTTAAGCATAACATGGTGCAATTGTTGCACACCAGTGGGCAATTCACAGGTCTCCCTCATGAAGATCCACAACAACATCTCCAAAACCTTTTGGAGATAAGTGATACTTCTATTCCTGCTGGAGTATCATCCGACTACATGAGGCTTACATTATTCCCATTTTCATTATTGGAGGAAGCAAAGAGGTGGTTGAAAGCTGAACCACCGAACTCTATCACCATTTGGGATGATCTTGCAAGAAAGTTTTTGATAAGATTCTTTCCATCTGGCAACACAGCAAGACTTAGAAGTCAGATTCTAAGTTTCAAACAAAGAGAGAGGGAGAATCTGTATCAAGCTTGGGAAAGGTTCAAATCATTGCTAAGGGATTGTCCTCGCAATCACCAGTCCAATGATGTCCTGGTGTATACTTTCATAGAGGGTTTGGAACCCCACATAAAAATTTTGCTAGACTCAGCAGTTGGGGGACAAGCATTAGAAAAGACTTATGAGGAGCTGTATACTTTGTTAAATCGTATTTCACAAAGAAATTCAGAGTGGAATGCAGACTCTTTAAGAGGAGTAACAAGGAAAGCGGCAGGAGTCTTTGAGGTGGATGGTTTT
This sequence comes from Datura wrightii, assembly GCA_035772735.1. Taxonomy (NCBI): domain Eukaryota; kingdom Viridiplantae; phylum Streptophyta; class Magnoliopsida; order Solanales; family Solanaceae; genus Datura; species Datura wrightii. The sequence goes on along the minus strand of JASDFA010000007.1, from coordinate 57,686,708 downwards.
ACAGCTATCGCTACACAGATAGCTGCATTGCAAAATCAACTCAACACCCACTTCAGCAGTATGAGCTTGAATCAACCACAAGCCCCAGTTAATGTAGTGCAGTAGGTTTGGTGTGAAGTATGCGGGGGTAATGACCACTCAGCTGAGTGTTGTGGTGCAAATCCAGATTCAGTGAACTTTGTTGGGAACATCCAGAGAAATAATCACGAGCTGCAGTATGGAAATAATTACAACTCAAATTGGAGGAATCATCCGAATTTCTCTTGGGGTAGTAACAGCCATCAAGGGCAGAGTTCGAATCAGGGTATGCAGAGAAATCAAGGGGGGCAGCAGAATTATCAATCTTAGTACAGAGGAAACAATGCACCTCCTCCACCAACCAGCAACATTGAGGAAATGTTCAAAATAATGATAGCCAACCAAGGTCAAATGCATGCTGATTATGTGAAATTAGCGGCATATTTAAAAAAAACCAGTTAGCTACAAAGGCGTTGGAGTACCAGTTTGGAGAACTAGCTGGAGCTCAAAACACCAGGCCCGGAGGAGGACTACCGAGTGACACTGACCCGAATCCCAAGCAGGTCAATACAGTGACCACAAGGAGTGGCTTACAACTCAAGGAGGTGGAACCAGAAAGATCACCTCAGCAATCAGGAGCAGTGGAAAAAGAGAGGGAACATGATGATTAGAGGGGGAAAGAGAAGGCAGCTGAAGCAGAAAGACCACCACCCCCGTTCCCTCAAAGATTAAAGAAACACAAGGAAGAAGCTTCTTTTAAAAAGTTCATGGAGGTGCTTAAACAAGTACACATTAATTTACCTTTGGTTGATGTTTTGCAGGGAGTGCCTAAATATGCAAAGTATATCAAGGACATTGTAGCTAACAAAAGCAGATTGATGGAGTATGCTATGGTGGTGCTTACTGAGGAGTGCACTTCCCAGATTCAGAACAGGTCGCCAACAAAGCTCAAGGACCCTGGGAGCTTTACAATTCAGATCACAATCGGGAAAAGTATCCGAGCTCGCAGACTATGTGATTTGGGAGCAAGCATAAACTTGATGCCGACCTCAGTGTTCAAGAAGTTGGGGCTGGGCAGTCCTAGACCAACTACAATGATCTTGCAGTTAGCGGATCGTTCTTTGGCCAGACCAGATAGCATTGTGGAGGACATGCTGGTGCAAGTGGGATCCCTCATCTTCCTGGTAGATTTTATTGTCTTAGATTTTGAGCCGGATGCGGAAGTCCCATTTATTTTGGGACGTCCTTTCTTGGCAACTGGGAGAGTTTTGATTGATGTATCTACAGGGCAGCTAACCATGCGGACGCATGACAAAGTGGAGGTATTTGATGTGTATAAGGCCATCAAGCTTTCGGCCATCTATGAGGAGCTTTCAGCAATCAATGTGCTAAACCAAGAAGAAATTCTTCAGATTGTTGATTCTCAAGATCCAATGGAGAGAGCGTTGATGAGCTCCGATCATTTCGGAGATAGAGATTGTTATGAGATGGTGCAAATGTTGAATGAATCAAAATGGTATCTTAGGAAGCAAGACTTCCAACCGTTAATGAGGTCCCTGGAACCATTGCCAAAACCATCTATTGAGGAAGCACCAAAATTGGAGTTGAAGATATTGCCTCCACATATGAAATACGTCTTTTGGGGGGAAGATGACACCTTGCCAGTCATCATCTCCGCAGAATTGACGGAGGCACAGGTAAAGGATGCATTGGTGGTTCTCAAGAGGAGGAATAAAGCAATGGGCTAGCAAATGTCAGATATTCGGGGTATCAATCCAGCTTTTTGCACACACAGAATTTTCATGGAGGAAGGAGCAAAGCCAACTGTACAATATTAGCGGAGGTTGAATCCGATGATGAAGGATGTGGTTAGGAAAGAAGTGATTATATGGCTTGAGGCAGGTGTGGTCTATCCTATTTCAGACAGCGAATGGGTTTGCCCCGTTCAGTCTGTTCCAAAGAAAGGAGGGATGACCGTGGTCACCAATGAGAAAAATGAGCTGATCCCTACACACACAGTCACAGGCTGGCGGATTTGTATGGACTACAGAAAGCTCAATGAGGCCAGTAGGAAAAGATCACTATCCTATCCCATTTATTGATCAAATATTGGACAGATTGGCTGGTCAAGAATATTATTGTTTCCTTGATGGCTATTCTGGCTATAACCAGATAGCCATAGCACCGGAGGACCAGGAGAAGACTACGTTCACATGTCCTTATGGGACATATGCTTTCAGGCGGATGCCATTTGGTTTATGCAATGCACCCTCCACATTCCAGAGATGCATGATAGCGATCTTTCATGATATGGTTGAAGATTTCATCGAGGTATTTATGGATGATTTTTTTGTTTTCGGTAATTCGTTTTCTACATGTTTGCAGAATCTTGACAGGGTGCTAGCTTGTTGTGAAGACTCCAACCTTCTACTCAACTGGGAGAAATGTCATTTTTTAGTCAAGGAGGGTATCGTCCTTGGCCATAAGGTGTCTTGCAAGGGGTTGGAAGTCGATCGTGCAAAGATCAAAGTGATTGAAAAGCTACCACCACCTGTGTCAGTGAAGGGTGTTCGCAGTTTTCTCGGACATGCAGGATTCTACAGACAGTTCATCAAGAACTTCTCTATAATTTCTAGATCAATATGCAAGTTGCTAGAAAAAGAGGTGAAGTTCGAGTTTGATGAGGATTGTGTTAAAGCATTCGAGGAGTTGAAATAGAAGTTGATAGAAGCACCTATTCTCATTTCTCTGGATTGGGAGCAACCGTTTGAATTAATGTGTGATGCAAGTGATGTGGCTGTAGGAGCTGTATTGGGGCAGCAGAGGAATATAATTTTTCATTCCATTCATTATGCAAGCAAAACACTTGATGCAGCCCAAGCCAATTATACAGTCACTGAAAAGGAGATGCTAGCATTGGTGTTCGCGTTGGATAAATTCAGGTCCTACTTGGTGGGGTCTAAAGTAGTGGTGTATACCGATCATGTAGCGATTCGGTATCTGTTTCACAAGATGGATGCAAAGCCCAGGATGATCAGATGGATCTTGTTGTTACAAGAGTTTGACCTAGAGATTCGAGACAGAAAGGGGAGCGAGAATCAAGTGGCAGATCACCTATCGCGATTGGAAAGCCGGTCGCGTGTGAAGGAAGGTGACATCATCAAAGAAGAGTTCCCAGATGAGAAACTCTTGGAAATAAGGGAAGCTAAAATCCCTTGGTATGCAGACATTGTGAATTTTCTGGTGAGTGGAGTCTATCCACCGGAGGTTACGGCTCAGCAGAGAAAGAAGTTGAGATATGATTGCAGGTATTACATTTGGGATGAGCCATACTTGTTTAAGCGGGGACCGGATCAGGTGATGAGAAGATGCATTCCAGAGAGCTAGATTGTAGAAGTATTGAGGAGTTGTCACTCATCATTCTATGGAGGGCACCACGGAGGCGAGTGGACAGCGCACAAGGTGCTACAGTCAGGTTTCTTTTGGCCTACACTGTTTAGAGACTCTATGCCATATGTAAAAATGTGTGATAAATGTCAAAGAACAGGCACAATTGGTAGAAGGCAGGAGATGCCACTGCAGCAAATATTAGAAGTGGAGATCTTTGATGTATGGGGAATAGATTTCATGGGCCCGTTCCCACCTTCATTTAGTAATCGTCACATCTTGGTAGCCGTTGATTATGTATCCAAGTGGGTCGAAGCAATAGCTTGCCCCAGGACTGAAAACAAGGTGGTAACAAAATTTGTGAAAAAGCATATTTTCACCAAGTTCGGGACACCCCGAGCCATTATCAGTGATGGAGGGGCTCAGTTTGTAAATGCAAGTTTCAAGAATTTGCTAGCCAAGTAGGGGGTGCGCCACAAGGTAGCAGCAACATATCATCCCCAAACTAGTGGGCAAGTGGAGGTGTTGAATAGAGAGATAAAGTAGATTCTACAGAAGACAGTGAATGCACAACAAATTGATTACTCAAGCAAACTCGATGATGCGTTGTGGGCTTATAGAACTGCGTACAAGACACCCATTGGGACTTCTCCGTATAGATTGGTCTATGGAAAGGCTTGTCATCTGCCTGTGGAGCTAGAACATTGAGCTTTTTGGTATGTGAGAAAATTGAACATGGAACCGGAGCTAGCAGGGAAGAAGAGGCTGATGCAACTCAGCGAACTTGATGAGTTCCATTGGCATGCTTATGAAAGTGCCAAATGCTATAAGGAGAAAATGAAGAGGTGGCACGATAGGCATATGGTGCATCAGATCTTTGAGCTAGGGCAGAAAGTATTGCTATTTAATTCGAGACTAAAGCTTTTTCTAGAAAATTGCGGTCCAAATGGTCAGGGTCGTTTGAGGTGGTGAGAATGACCACACGGGGCTGTGGAGTTGTGACAGAAAGATAGAAGTGCCACGTTCTTAGTAAATGGGCAGCGATGTAAGCATTATTGGGGTGAGGACGTTATTCGAGAGAAGACGTCCATCACTCTAGAGGATGATTGAACGTGAATGACATCGAGCCGCGATAGTAAATCAGGCGCTGCACGGGAGGCAACCCTTGAAACTGTTGTAATAGATGAGTAGAACTATTTGAAAAAAAAAAGAGAAAAAGAAAAAAAAATTGTTTGGGTTGAAACCTATGAATTCTAACCAATTTCTTGTGGTGAAGTGATTTTCAGGTGGAACGAGAGCAAAAATGCAAAGCAACGCAAAGGAAACAAATTGAGGTGAGAAAATAAAATTGGCACATTACAGTGAGCCTCCGCGTTACCCTCCGTGACATGTTGAAGAGTATTCCGGATTTTTTAAAAAATCCAAAACACTGGCGCGATGGCTCCGTGTCACTGAGGAGGTGCTCTGCGTTACCCTCCGTGACACGTTGAGTGTTATTTCACGTCGGGTTACATCGGGTCACCGGGTAACCCGCGCGAAAAATCACTTTAAAACCCCAATTTTCCTCATTTCTTTCCTATTTTACCATTCCCTCCACGACACAAACCCCAAATTCCCTTATCCCCCAACGTGCCACGGACCTAGGCATCAATTTTCTTCGAGTTTTCTTTGAATTCATCAAATTAAAGGTATGTTCTTGAATTTTTCCTTGTTTTTGCTCAAATTTTCGATTCCTGAACATGTGTGGTGATTAAACCTTGCCCTAAGTAAGAATTAAGCTTGAATTCACCTAAGTTAAGATTGATTGATGTTCATAGTATCGTTTTGAGTATATGAACTTGATGACTGCATGTTTTATTGAATTCTTGCGAAATTGATAGCTAGGGTTGAAAATTGCATGGGAAGAAGATTAAATTCTTTGAAATGTTGAAATAAATTGGGTTGTGCATGTTAGGTGAAGTGAAATATATTGTGATTGATGTTGAATATGTTAAGATAGAAGAAGGAATTTTTGGGAGAATGAAATTGGAGAAATTGCATAGGTTGTTGATAAAATTTTTTTTGCTAAGTGATATGATGTTGAAATTGAATCGATGGAGAAATTTGTAGTTTGTGTACGAAGTTTGAGTACTACATAGTAATTGTTCCATCGACTCATATGAATGCACTAAGCATGTTGAATGTTAAGAATTGGAAAATCATGAATGTCTTGTCGAATTGGTTGGATTGCGGCTTAAGACTAAGTGTGGGGTGATCAAATTAAACCCAACCTTAGTTGTAGTTAATTATGACTTGCATAACATTGGGACTGTATGTTTGATTGTACAGGAACAATGTCAGGCAGACAAGACAAGGGAAAGGGCGCATCCACATCGGGCGCTGGCAGGAAAAGGATACGATTGGGAACAGCAGTTCCAGCAGCACCAGCGGTTCCGTGAGGCCAACGCCGACAATACGGAACCCGATGGGTGACTGATGTGGGGAAGAAGTGGTATGTAAAACATAAAGAAACCAAATACTTCCCGAAAGAACAGATAGCACAGGAACCACTAGCACAGGAATTCCCGTAGATTGTCCACCGGATTGACACCGCTGGGCTGAACTTCATCTTCGAAGAGCCCAGGGAGTGCAATATCCATCTTATCTGTGAGTTCTATGCCAACTGGAACCCGACGCTACGCAGTCACACCGCCAAAATCAGGGGGCAGATTGTCACTTTTGAGCCCCATCACTTAAATACAATCCTGGGCGCAGGGGACACAGACGCTCATGTCCTTAGGCAGCTGAACAACCTTATGCAGACATCAAACGCACCCTATGTGGAGCCCGATCGACAGCAAGGTAGAGTAGGCACAAGGAGAGTGGCTACCATCAGACATTGCCTTACTCGCAGATGAACAGGGAATCCAGGATTTGGCTGAAAATTGTGTGCTCATGCTTGATCCCGGGGGTGCACATGACATATGTCACCCAGGATAGAGTGTGCCTGGTCTATGCCCTAATGAAGGGGCTGGAGATCAATGTTGGGGCGATAATCATATCCGCCATGAAGAGAGCCCGACTACATCAGGGGCATAGATACGGGTTCGGTGGTCTGCTTACCACGTTCCTGAGGGGCCATGATATCGAGGAGGAGGTCCTGGATTACATCCCACAAATTGACAGGCGTGCCTTGGATGTCACAAAAACCAAGGCACCTGACACTACTCATGGGCCGGTGCTCACACTAGCCGAGCGACATGCTCGGGATGACCAATATATGGCCAGCATGTACGGGATGCAGATGTTGTAGCTGCGCATTGGCAGGAGGCCAGCAACGGAGGATGAGCTGTGGCAGCTCGAGCTGGATTACCCATTCAGCGAGAATGCCCGAGCTCTATGCAGAGTGGGGCCAGCGTTTGTGGAGCCCGTAGATGATGATGTCCCGACAGATGTTGAGTCAGATGAGGACAGTGGGGGCGATTCTGATATGGGAGACGAAGCAACGGCACCTGACGAAGAAGTTGAATACTTCGATTGATCAGGGAGTTTCACCACCTACCTTCGTGATATGTTGAAATTTTGTGAACACTAGGGACAGTGTTCGGTTTAAGTGTGGGGTGGGAGTAGTTAGATGCCAACTGCTTTGTTTATGTTTATGATTTGTTTTTTTTTGTTGTTGTTGTGCCTGTGCAAAATGTGACCTTGTGACTCCGTGTTGTGTGTTCTGTAATTAAGTTGGTGTTGAAATGAATGTTGAGCTGTTGTATGTTGTGTTGAGCTATTGTTGGTTGTGTTGTGTAAATATTGTTCAAATTAAATTTTTTTTAATCTTTTTCTATCAAATTTTTTTGAATTTTTTATGTTGGGTTTCTTGGCCTTTATTTTCAGTGCTTTTACAGAGAATAGTCCCATTGAACCGAAGTCATAGATAGTGACCGTTCCCTATGATGGATGGATGACGACCGTCTTAAGGGAAATGTAGTCGATAGGAGTAGTTTTTTTTCTTTTCTTTCTTTTGTTTGTTTCCCAAACGTGTCGTTACTGTATGGTTCGGAATTCTTGTTACGTGTTGTACATGATATTAAGATGCAAAATTGATTCTTATGAAAGCATGGAAATGTGGAAACATGTTGAGATAACTAGGCCATAGAGTTCGATTCGGTGTGATCGAGGCTTAATAGTGAATTCTTGTAATTAGCTGATTGAAGAGTCTGTGAATATGTCTTGAGTTGAGCATGTGCAATGACTGTGAGGTGAGGTTTCGATTATTCCATGCTATTGTGAAGTGTCTAGAACTTGCCTGGTGTGTGTACTAAACGAAATGAAGGATGTGTATTGTAGGAAAGGATGTAGGCATTTCTTTGAATAAACCGAAAGTTTCTCCATTATCATACCTACCTTGAATGTGCATCCTAGTTAGCCCCATTGAACCTTTAGCCTATTTTTTTTCTTTGAAGAGGTACAAATCGAGTTAATCCCTTCTTTTCATTAGCCATGAATTTGATCCAAAACTCTTAAGCGCTCAAGAAAAATAATTTTCCCACAGTGTAAAGGAGTACAAAGTGTGAAACTGAAGGAAAAGCGAAAGTTGTGAAAGTTAAAGAAAGGTCAAAGGTGCATTTGCTGAAATTAAATAAAATAAAGATGTATAACTAATCTTTGCTTGTAAGTCGAGTGTGCTTAAAGAAAGGGGAACAAAAACCAAAAACAAAGAAATTTTCAAGAATGAGAGGATGAAGGAAGAAACAATGGCCGTAATGATTGTGGGATGTAGTGAAAAGCGCTTAAGGAAGCTAGTTGCTATTATTGGTTAGCCCAGTATTTACTAGTTTCGTAGCTTACATTACAACCCGTAAGTCCTACGTGATCTTACATCACGCGTCCTTATATTAGTGGAGTAATACGCTAGAGGAAAGCCTATGGTTCATGACCTGATGCATGTGAATACTTTGGGACAGAGAGCGAAATCGTATTCATATACCCCTACATATCGTGCTTTGGAAATCATATGATAGCAAATGGGGTAATTCTCTTGTGTTGTGAGGGCATATGCTTGACGAGAGATTAAATTTCGTGTCGGATGTCTTGATCAGTTGATCTGCATGAGTTTTCCAAGATCGAGAATTGATTCTTGAGCTTAGGAGATCTTAATGTGATGTACTTCGTTGTATTGATGAGACCATGCATGTTTTCTTGATGATTTGCTATATTAAATAATCGGTATAGCTGTAGCTTGAATTATGGAGCCAAAGTAGCAGTGCATGGGTGTCAATTGCATGAGATGTGAGAGTATTGTTCGAGGACGAAAAAGGCTTTAAGTATGGGATAAGTGATCTTTGGCAGAATTGCATGCCCAAGTGATACTCGAATGCTTCATTTCGACTTGTTTATCTATCGTTATGTGTACATTCTCATGGGATTTTTAGTTAAAATGTGAATTTGTACTAACCAACATCATTAGTGTTGTTTTGCAGGTAAAAGGAAATTTTGGAAGCTAATATACATGTTGGTGAAGATCGGGAATGAACTTGGAGACAAGGAGTGGAAAATGACAAGGGAGAGCAGCAAAAATAGGGGCTCCGCGATGGAACCGTGTCACGCTGCCATCGCGGAGGCATTCTACCTCGGATGAATAATTTTGGCAATATCCAGTGAAGGTGCGCGATAGCACTGTGGCACGTTGGCCAGGCTCCACGATGCAAGTCGTGCCACGCTGAGGTGAAATTTCCTAGGGAGCCGACTTCCAGTGAAGGTCCGCGATACCTCCGTGGCACGGAGGGAGTGCTCCGTGATACACTCCGTGCCACGTTGCTTGTTATTCCGGGAAAAATTCTCAAGAGTATAAATAGCACACTTAGGTTTTATTTTAAACATTCTGACTTGGTTGAGCAAGAACATGGGTTACAGGCAATTGAGAGGACGAAAATTCTAGGGTTCTTCTCTATCTCTTTCTCTTTTATCTCAATTGTTTGTATGAATTCTACTTATTTGATGATGTCTAATCCACAAATGAGTGACTAATTCACTTCTTGCTGAGGTTAAGAACAATTGTAGTGGAATGTAATTGTTGTTCAATTCAGTTTTCATCTTTTCTTCAATGGTTGTTCTATCAATTCTTGTTTTTACTGCATTAATGTTTGGCCAATGTTAATGTATATCTAGAAATCCAATTTTGATTTTGAAAAGGAAAGAAATTGGAAAGATGTGAATTGGTAGGATATGATCTCTTCTTAGTTTAGAAAATTGAGAATTGATTTACATTCAGAATAGAAATATATCTGGAAGACTTATTAGTCAATTAAGGAATCGGTATTGTATGCCTAGAGCATGAAATTCTTTTATCACAAAAATGTAGATTAAGGTTTCATGATTCTTAGTTGGATAGGAGTCGAAAGATCCAATCCATAAGAAATAATTCTTGACTAGCAGCCGAAGAAAAGATTAGCTTAATTGAATCGATAAATTACTTCCCTGCATGCTTGTTTTAACCTCAGCTTGCTCATTACTATTGTTCAGACTCAAATTATAATCTTAACTTAGATTATTATTACTTAGCAAACTTAACTCTCAAAATATTGTTTAATTGGTTGTCTGCATTCATAAAGACATAGTTCATTGACATATAAGTTAATTAGTACCGTAGTTCAGTCCCTGTGGGATCGATACTTGGCTTTACATAAGCCACTTTACTACTTGTTCGACCACGTGCACTTGCATGTAGTGACACTGCACCAGAACCGAACACAACCCATCATATCTAGCATAGGCTTTCGCACTAGTTATTCTATGGTTACGTTTCTGCTATGTTTTATGTTTAATGTCCCTCTTCTTTAACTGAGATTAGTTGTATGCATGTGTCATGGGTCGACTTGGGGCCTCTCGGGGTACCTTGTCCCGTGTGTATGATCCGGGCTTCTATTCGGGTCATGACAGTGGGGCCTATGTATGGTATATATTATGTGTTGGCCGTGTGGGGCCTAGTTTAGCTAGTTAGTTAGAAGCCTTGTCGGCTATAGAATGAATATGATTGCCTGTTTTCATTTATGTTATAACTAGACAACATGGTGGTCTTGTCATCCCGCATAGGATCCCTTTATTGTTACTTTGCTGGGTTAGCTATTTTCTTTTACAGGTTTACTGCATGGCCTTGTCAGCCCTAGGCTGTATTTACAGCAGAGATATAGCAGTTTGTTTTCTTGATTTGAATTGCTGGAAGGCACCAAAGGTGCATATGTCTAGCCAGGTCAGCCCAGGTCCCAGTGTGGCATTAGGTACTAGTCATACCTCCCAAGGTGGGCCTGACAAACTTGGTATCAGAGCAACATCGTATCCTAGGGAGTCTGCAAGCTGTGTCTAGTCGAGTCTTTTCTATAGATGTGTTGTGCACCACATTCTATAAGCAGGAGGCTAAGAGGCATGATAGCATGGTTACCCTCCTTTCTTCTCCAGTCATGCCATAAAGCTATGTCGTATAGGATGAATCCCTAAGCTTATCTTATTCTGCTTATTTACAGAGAAAATATCCAACGCATGACAAACCACAATTGGTCGAGAGGTAGATATTGCAGCAGGATAGGGAACTAGCAGGGTTCCCTAGTTAGAGCCAGCCTAATTTGAGGGTGATAAGGAGACTTCATCCTGGTTTCCCCAGCATTCTCTGCCATGCCAGGAGCCCCACAGGGCAGAAGATACGTCAGCACCACCCCCAACAATCCCTATACCTATACCATTGAATTAGGAGGTTAGGAGGGTTGTTTATATACCAACTCAGATGATGGCCGCCCAGCGCCATCCCCTGGTGCCAGTTGTCCCTAAATCTACTGGAAGACCTAGAAGTTCGAGGGTTCGAGAGTTTCTTGCCCTAAGTCCCGCGCAATTCATGGGAACAGACCTCGGGGAGGATCCTCAGGACTTTATAGACCAGTTATAGTGAATATTTAGGGTGATGCATGCTACGGCCACAGAGAGAGTTGAGTTGGCAGTATTTCAACTATGAGAAGTAGCGGTGTTATGGTATGAGAGCTAGGAAAGGTCCTAAGGTAGAGACGTATCCTCTCCGACTTGGTCTAGTTTTTTAGAGGCTTTCATAGATCACTATTTTCCACGAGAAATTTGATAGCCCCGAGTGAATTAGTTCCTACACCTGGAATAGGGCACGACGAGTGTTCGAGAGTATGCAATGAGGTTTGACTCTTTGGCTAGATATGAGCTAGCATTTGTGGATACCATGCCAGCTAGGGTACATTGATTTATCATGGGGCTGCTTCCAGAGTATGTGGAAACCTATGTTACAGCTACCCTACGGGAGGAAATGGACATTGACCGCATTCAGGCTTTCGCTCAAAATATTGAAGGGATTAGGCGGCATCAGCATGAGGTGGAAAGAGCGAACCAGGAGTACTGCCGAAGGGCTAGGCCCACTGATATGTAGATAGAATTCAGGGCGGACCTAGGCTGTGATTATCAAGTAGGCTACCCAGACCTCCACCCCAGCAGCAGAAAATTTGTAGATCAGATCGTCGTGGACAGTCAGGTCCTGGTGAGAGCTTGCAAGTGTCAGGTTCCCAGCAGCAATGTCACGACCCGAGCGGAGGATCGGATTGTAACATGGGACAAGGAGCCCTGAGAGACTCCAAGTCAACCCACGGAATGATCATACATCTAACTCAACCGATAAAACTAAAGAATCAACAAGATAATCATAGCGGAAGTCTAAATTAAACATAACAACATAATACACGATCTGAAGCTAAATACATCCATATGCCTGAAAAGCCTCTAAACATAACAATTTGATGGGACAAGACCCCAACTAACTCAACCAAACTGAAAATGGAAATACATAGAGAAACATGAATAATTCTGGTCCTTGGGGGATGAAGACTCACCAATGACGTAAGATGCTAGCTTTGAAGACGGACTATGAACGGGGCTGAACCTGAGAGCTGGGTCCTGTATCATGAAATGACACAACATAGAGTATGCGGTCAGTACGTGGAATATACTGAGTATGCAGGGTAAGTAAAATTGCTTAAATAGGTAAAATCATTTAAAACACGTATAAAGTAAAACATAAACATTAAGAATTTGAGAGTAGGACTTGCATGCATTCTTTCTGAAATCATGATCTCATTATAGCATAACATAACATCCTAACTAATTAGATTGACTCAAAGCTGAAATCTGTTAGTCATGAGTAAAATCTGAACATTAAGTCAAACCTGCTTTAGAACATATACAGATATAGAAATCTCATGAACGATAAACATGCATAACTGAAATCATGAGGAACAATGGGAGACTCGTCTTTTAACTGACATACCACGATAGAGATAACATGGTCAAAACTATCACACTCAAGTGGGTATAGCCGTCCAAAGCCTTGCCAGGGTTAGGGATGATACCATGATATCGATATCAAGAACATGGGCCAATAGGGCCGGGGATAGCTCACAAGGGAAGTCCCGAAATAATATATATAAGTATAAACCTACGTTGGTGCATAGTTTTGAGGCATAGGGTGATCGGCCCTTAGCCTACTTGATGCTAGACACTAATCCCAAAATCATGCATATGCTCTACATCGTTTTTCAATGAAGCTCAACATCATCTATTGACGAAGTTCAATCATTAGTACATCTCAAAATGAAATCATGCATATGAGAAGCTTAACTCAAAACCATACCACAAGCTAAAAGATAATTGGGAGTCTTCGCTCCAAAACCATGTGGTAAGCTAATTCGGGGAATCATAAATCATACTTTGAACATGATGGCATTTCCCAAAGCTTTATCATGCTTGAAATTACTCAGTTCGCATAGAAAACGTGAGTATAAACATGGGTAGCTTGAAAACATGCTTTTTATCATATTATCTCACCATCATCACAAATCTCATCTTTTATGAACTTCTTATCAATGGGCTTTGTAATTCACAAAACAGAAACATGATTTTTGATTGAAAACATTATAAAACATGCCTATGCTTTATAATTCAATGGTAGAAACATATTTAAATCATACCCATGTAAATAATTAGGAAATTCATGCATTGGGATAAAACCCCATAGATTAGACATATAACATTCACGATTTAAAGAGGGATTAGGCATGGGTGTGAAAGAATTCACCCATTCATAACCCTACATACCTGTTGATAGCTGATTCTTACACTTCCTTGAATGCCCAATAGGAATTAAAGAGAAATTAAAGAACACTAAGCTTGATCACCTTCTCTCACCTTCTACCTTGCATGCATGAATGAATATGGCCTAAAATGAACTTAACCCCTTTAAAAGTCATCATACATAACTCAAAACAACCTAGTTTAGACCTTAGGATCTTAGGAATTATGGAAAAGCCCTTACTAAATTAGCAGAAAAATAATTGCCAGATGGTCCCAACAAGGGACCTAACTAGTCGTCATCAAGGGCCATGACTCGTGGAGTCGTCCATCAAGTTCACTACTTCTCAAGTCTGTTGGGCTCCTAACGGGAGACTTAATAACTCATTACCGGGTGACCGTGACTCGTGGTCACTACTCGTGCTGTGCACTGCCTCATCCTCAAATAAATTTTTTCCCTGCTTGGTCAGGACTCATCCCATGAATCATGGGGACTGACCACTCATGGGGTCCTCCCATTAAGTACACTACCATCCTTTTCCTTTTTTCCCAGTCACCATTCCCCACGACTAATCTAACGACTTGTGGGGCCTGGCCACGAGTCATGGTCACGCCCATGGGGATCCTATTTCCCAAACTGCAAAACTCATCAGCTGGGCCTCCCCACGAGTCACATCACGACTCATGGGTTGCTCTCATGGGTCACCTCACGACCCGTCCTGATGCCTGGTGCCAGATTTTAAATTTTCTCCGTTTCAACTTTCGGGTCTGATCTTTGGGCTTCCGGGGTATAAAAATATCTCCCTCTTGGGAACATTCATCCTCGAATGTTGATAAGAATGCAGAAAAGCAGAGAAATGCAATTATTGTATTCAAATACTGATTATTTAAGTCGAAAACTGATGGAATGACTATCTCCGGTTCAAACTACAAAGCTGAACTGAATTCAAAAATCATACATACATCCACATACACAAAAGAAACTTGGGCACATAAACTGAACATGAAAACTAAATAGAGTTCTAGGGCAAAATGATACCTCACGCTGGAACTGAGCCGGTAGAGAATAAATGTGGGTATCTAGCCATCATATCCGCTTCGATTTCCCACGTATCTCCCTCAACATGTTGATTCCTCCATAACACTTTACTTGAAGCTACTTCTTTGTTCCTTAGCCTTCAAACTTGATGATCCAGTATTTCTCCCAGAACCTCCTCATAACTGAGGCTGTATTTCACGCTAACACTGTCCATCGGGACAACTGGAGCTAGATCACCCAAACACTTCTTTAAGAGTGATACATGGAATACAGGATGCACATAAGCTAATTCTGAGGGCAACTCCAATTCATAAGCCACCTTGCCAAAACGTCTCACTATCCTGTACGGGCCAACATAGCGGGGACTAAGTTTCCCCTTCTTTCCGAACCTCATTACTCCCTTCAAGGGGGACACCTTGAGAAATACGCGATCATCAACTTAAAATTTTAGTTTCCTTGTTCTCACATCAATATAGGACTTTTGGCGACTTTGGGCAGTTTTCAACCTGTCCCTTATCAACTGAACCTTCTCCATAGCCTCATGAACCGAATCTGGTCCTTCATTTCCACCTCACCAGCCTCAAACCAACCCGTGGGCGTTCTACATCTCTGCCCATAGAGAGCCTCGAACGGCGCTATCTGAATACTAGAGTGATAACTGTTATGGTATGAAAAATCAATAAGAGGAAAATGCTCATCCCAATTACCTTTGAAGTCGATTGCATATGCTCTCAACATGTCCTCGAGGGTCTGAATTGTCTGCTCCGCTTGGCCATCTGTTTGAAGGTGAAATGCTGTGCTGAGATTAACCTGAGACCTAGCCCTTTTTGAAATGACTTCCAAAATAGAGAGGTAAATTGGGTATCTCTGTCTGAAATGATGGATAAGGGAACTCCATGAAATCGAATTAACTCTCGGATATATAGTTTGGCATAATCCTCCGCCGAATCCGTGGTTTTGACAGGTAGAAAATGAGAAGCCTTGCTCAACCTGTCCGCCACAACCCAAATAGAGTCATATTGTCAACGAGTATGAGGTAAACCTATGATGAAGTCCATGTTAATTTATTCCTACTTCTAAGTAGGAATACTGATATCTTGAAGAACACCTCCCGATCTTTGATGCTCGATCTTAACTTGCTGACAGTTCAGACACTTAGCTAAGAATTCTGTAATATCCTTCTTCATGCCATTCCACTAATAGATTTCCGATAAGTCACAGTACATCTTGGTGGCACCTGGATCCATGAGCCTCATGCAACACCCGGCTCCTCAAATCATCAACATCCGAAACACATAAGCGACCCTGGTATTGAAACACACCATCTCCCCCTTTAGAGAAGACCTCTACCTTCTAATTTGGAATGACTTCCTTTAACTTTACCAAAATTGGGTCCTCTTCTTGTCTGGCCTTTACATCAGTCACCAATGACGATTCTGATTCATTTTGGACTACAACACCGCAGTCCGTCGAGTCAACCAATCTAACTCCCAACCTTGCGATTCGATGCACATCCTTTACCAGCTCCTTCTTCCCCTCATCCACATGGGACACACTCTCCATGGAGAGTCTACTAAGTGCTTCTTCCACTACATTGGCCTTACCCGGATGGTAAAGCACACTCATATCATAATCCTTGAGTAGCTTCAACCACCTCTTTGCCGAATATTGAGATCCTTCTGCGTAAACACATATTGCAAACTCTTATGGTCCATAAAAACATCCATATGAACCCCATACAAGTAGTGTTGCCATATCTTCAAGGCGAATACCACTGCGGCCAACTCAAGATCATGGGTCGGGTAAATCTTCTCGTGAACTTTCAGCTTTCTAGAGGCATATGCTATAACCTTCCCGTGCTGAATCAATACACACCCAAGTCTGATCCTTGAAGCATCACAATACTCACAAACCCATCGGTACCCTCCTATAGAGTTAACATTGGTGCTGATGTAAGTCGGGTCTTCAACTCTTGGAAGCTCTTCTCACAAGCCTCTAACCATTGAAACTTCACCTTCTTCTATGTCAATTTAGTCAAGGGAGCTGCAATAGATGAGAATCCCTCATCAAATCTCCGATAATAGCCAGCTAAACCTAAGAAGCTCTGAATATTTGAGGGATACATCGGTCAAGGCCAATTCTTTACTACTTCTATTTTCTAAGTTCCACCCTTATGCCCTCACTTGATACCACATGGCCCAAAAATTCTACGGAGTTCAACCAAAACTCGCACTTTTGAATTGGCATATAATTGGCAATCCTTGAGAGTCCGTAGCACCACTCTCAAATGAGAAGCATGCTCCTCCTTGCTTCGAGAGTATATCTGGATGTCATCAATAAATACAATCACGAACATATCCAGGTATGGCTTGAAAACCCTATTCATCAAGTCCATAAAAGCTGCAGGAGCATTCATTAGTCCAAAAGACATAACTACAAACTCATAATGACCACACGCATCCTGAAGGTTGTCTTTGGGATGTCGCTTTCTCGAAATCTAAGCTGGTGGTACCCGAATTTGAGATTTATCTTCGAAAAACACTTGGCACCCTGAAGATGGTCAAATAAATCATCAATCCTGGGTAGAGGATACCTGTTCTTAATGGTGACCTTGTTCAATTGCCGATAATTAATACACATTCGAAGAGAACCATCTTTCTTTCGGACAAATAAAACTGGTGCACCTATGAGGACTTGCTCGGTCTAATGAAACCCTTAGCTAACAGGTCCTTCAACTGCTCTTTCAACTCCTTTAGCTCGGCTGGGGCCAGTATGTAAGGAGGAATAGACATAGGCTGCGTGTCGGGAAGAAGGTCAATACCAAAATCAATCTCCCGCTCGGGAGGGATTCTCAGTAGATCATCAGGTAAGACTTCTGGATACTCACGTACTACTAGGACAGACTGAATAATTGGGGGTCTCGGATGTTGCATCCTTAACCCTAACTAGATGGTAAACACAACCTTTGGAAATCATCTTTCTTGCCTTAAGGTAGGAAATGAAACGACCAACAGGAACAACTGAACTACCCTTTCATGCTAAGACTGGCTCGCTCGAAAATCTAAACTCTACTGCTCGTTTTCTATAATTAACTGAGGCATAACATGAAAATAGCCAATCCATGCTAAGGATAACATCAAAATCGGCCATGGCTAACTCTATCAGATCTGCTGAGGTGACTTTCTAAAGGACTGAGATCGGGCAGCTTCTATACACCCGTCTAGCTTATAACTGCATCACCGACTGGAGTAGCAACTGAGAAGGGTTCTGAGAAGACTTCGGGATTGACTCGAAAGCTACTGGCCATATAAGGTGTCACAAAAGACAAGGTAGCCCCCAAGACTAACAAAGCATAAACATCAAGATGGAAAACTCGTAACATACTAGTGACCACATCCGGGGAGACCTCCTTCTCCTGGTGGGATGCTAAGGCATAAAACCTATTTTAGAGTTGACTGCCAGCTGTGCTAGTAGATGCCCCCTGATGTGTTGAGCATACGAGTGGGGCTGCGGAACTAGAAGTTGGGCCTCATCCCCTATCATGATCCTGCCTCGCTGCTAGGCAATCTCTGAGCATGTGTTCGGGCTTCCCACACCCAAAACAAGCACATGTACCTTCTAAGCATTGGCCCATGTTCCCTCGACCACATCTGCGGCAAGCTAAAATACTAGAATATGCGGGTCTGCTGCTCTGACCCCTCGATCCTGATGCTTTCCCCCTCTGATCATGCCTAGGCTTGGATGGCACATTCAACGCTGAAGATGCTAGGACTGAAGATCTCTGGTGGGTCTACTGTCGGTGCCCACCACCTGACCTCGATTGTGAGAACCTGTGATCATCGGTCCTGGTCCTCTTGGCCTCCCTCTCTCTCAGATGTGCCACATCCATATGCTAGGCATACAAGACTATTGAGGAAAGTCCATGTCTTGGTGAAGCATAGCGGTCCTACAATCCTTATTGAAATAGCCTGCTACACTATGAATGAACCTGCTCACCCATGCCCTCTGATCAGCCACTAACTCTGGGGCGTATTTTGATAGGTGGGTGAACTCAAGGGCATACTCCTGCACCATCATCCTCCATTGCTTTAGATTTACGAACTCAGCTGCCTTCAGCTCCTTTATCTCACGAGGGAAGAACTGATCTAGGAATGCAACATGGAACTCCTCCCAAGTGACAGGACCTACTCCGGTGGCCCTACTCTCTTTCCATTGAAGAAACCAGATATGTGTGACCCCTTTCATCTAGTTCAAAGACAACTCAACACACTCAACTCCATTCACCCCCATGACTTGGGTGATCTTCACAATCTCATCTATGAACTCGTGCGGGTCCTCATCTACTTTTGACCCTAGAAACTCCGGCGGATTCATTCTCAAGAAGCCTTTTACTCGAGCCGCCGCTGCATTACCATTCTATGGAACATGCACAACCGCCTGTTGATTGACCCGAGTGATCAAGGCCTATGAGAGCATCTGAATAGCTCCCCGAAACTCAGCAAGGGCAAAACGGCTCTGGTGCTTGGTGCTCCTGGACTGGTGGGGCCTGCTGGTGCCCATTTCCATTGCCTATCTTGTGGACTTCTCCATTCCCATTCCATCTACTATTTACACTTTGGGGAGCCATGATTCTACAATTGCGAATAACATGAATTAGAAGGATAGGGAGACTTTTCATCGTATGACATAGATTATGAAAGAAGGGAACATTTCCTAAACGTCTCTTAGCCTATTCGTTATAAGTGTGGCGCACTTCACACCCATGAAAAAGACTCTACTTAACACAGCTTTCAAACACCCTAGGAAACTTCACACCTATGGCTCTGATACCAAGTTTGTCATGACCCGAATGGAGGCCTGGATTGTAACACGGGACAAGGAGCCCCAAAGACTCCAAGTCAACCCATGGAATAAACATACATCTAACTCAACCAATAAAACTGACGAATCAACAAGATAATAATAGCGGAAGTCTAAATTAAACATAAAAACAGAATACACGATCTGAAGTTGAATACATCCATATGCCTGAAAAGCCTCAAAACATGTCCAGTTGCTGGGGCAGGACCCTAACTAACTCAACCAAACTGAAACTGGATATACATAGAGAAAATCTGAATAGGTCTGGTCCTCAGGGATGAGGACTCACCAACAGCGTAAGATGCTAGCTTTGAAGACGGACTATGGTCGGGTCTGAACCTGAGAGACGTGTCCTATATAATGAAATGATATAGCATAAAGTATGCGGTCAGTACGCGGAATGTACCGAGAATGTAGGGTAAGTAAAACCTCTTAAATAGGTAAAATCATTTAAAATATGCATAAATTAAAATATAAAACATTAAGAATCTGAGAGTAGGGCTTGCATGCATTCTTTCTGAAATCATGATCTCATTGTAGCATAACATAACATCATAACTGAATAGATTGACTCAAAGCTGAAATCTGTTAGTCATGAGTAAAATCTAAACATTGAGTCAAACGTGCTTTAGAACATATATAGATACAGAAAAATCATTAATGATAAACATGCATAACTGAAATCATGAGGAACAATGGGAGACTTTTCTTTTAACTGACATACCACGATAGAGCTTACGTGGTCCCAACTATCACAATCAAGTGGGTATAGCCGTCTAAAGCATTGCTAGAGTTAGGGACGATACCATGATATCGATATGAAGCTCATGGGCCAATATGGCCGGGGATAACTCACAAGGGAGGTTCTGATGTAATATATAAGCATAAACCTACGTTGGCGCATAGTACTGAGGGATAGGGTGATCGACCCTTAGCCTACTCAGTGCTAGACACTACTCCGGAAAAATTGCATATGCTCTACATTATTTTTCAATGAAGCTCAACATCGTCTATTGACGAAGCTCGATCATCAATGCATCTCAATATGAAATCATGCATATTAGAAGCTTTACTCAAACCATACCACAAGGTAGAAGATAATTGGGAGTCTTCGCTCCAAAACCATATGGTAAGCTTAATTCGGGGAATCATAAATCATACTTTGAACATGTGGGCATTGCCCAAAGCTTTATCATACTTGAAATTACTCTATTTGCATCGAAAACATGATTATAAACATGGGTAGCTTGAAAATATTCTTTTCATCATATTATCTCATCATCATCATACATTCATCACAAATCTCATCTTTCACTAACTTCTCATCAATGGGCTTTGTAATTCACAAAACTAGAAACATGATTTTTGATTGAAAACATTATAAAACTTGACCATGCTTTATAATTCAATGGTAGAAACGTATTTAAATCATACCCATGAAAAGAATTAGGAAATTCATGCATTGGGTTAAAACCCCATAGATTAGATATAGAACATTCATGATTTAGAGAGGGATTGGTCATGGGTGTGAAAGAATTAACCCATTCATAACTCTACATACCTGTTGGTAGTTGATTCTTACATTTCCTTGAATGCCCAACATGAATTGAAGAGAAATTGAAGAACACTAAGCTTGATCACCCTCTCTCACCTTCTATCTTGCATGCATAAATAAATATGGCTTAAAATGAACTTAACCCCTTTAAAAGTTATCATTCATAACTCAAAATGACGTAGTTTAGGCCTTAGGATATTAGAATTATGGAAAATCCCTACTAAATTTGTAGAAAAATAACTGCCAGATGGTCCCAACGAGGGACCTAACAACTTGTCATCAAGGGCCACGACTCGTGGAGTCGCCTATCAATTTCACTTCTTCTCAAGTCTACTGGGCTCCTAACGGGAGACTTAACGAATCGTTATCGGGTTACCATGACTCGTGGTCACCACTCGTGATGTGCACTGCCTCCTCCTCAAATAAAATTTTTCCCTACTTGGTCATGACTCATCCCACGAATCGTGGGGATTGACCACGACTCGTGGGGTCCTCCCATTAAGTACACTGCCATCTTTTTCCTCTTTTCCTAGTCACCACTCCCTATGACTGACCTAATGACTCATGGGGCCTAACCATCAGTCATGGTCACGCCTGTGGGGATCCTATTTCCCAAACTACAAAACTCATCACCTGGGCCTCCCTACGAGTCACAACATGACTCATGGACTGCTCTCACGGGTCACCTCATGGCCCATCCTGATGCCTTGTACCAGATTTTAATTTTTCTCTGTTTCAACTCCCGGGTCTGATCTTTGGGCTTCCAGGGTATAACAAGCAGAGGGGATCATATTAGAGTAGGCCCAATGTACCATATTGTACAATTTGCACCCGGCGACATTTCGGGAGATGTAGATATGTCTCCACTGCTTGTTATACTTGTAGGAAGGAGGGCCTTATGATGAGGGATTGTCTTAATATAGATCAGGGTGATCGGGACCAGCAAAATAGGTCCATAGCAGGATCACATGTTGCATCATCTTCGATAGGGTACAGACCCACAACCCGAGCCGGTAGAGGCCGTGGTAGATCAGGGGCATTTAGTTTTTGCAGTGGTCAAGATCGCACTTATGCTCTACCAGAACGACAATAGTCATAGTTGTCACCAGATGTTGTGATTGGTATGCTGGATGTTTTCTCTCACTTCGTTTATGCTTTGATCTCACCAAATGTTTTGTATAACACCAGAATTGCCTCAACGACCCTTCTCGGTGTCTACACCCATCGGTGACTCTATTTTTGCTAAGAGAAATTATCGGGGTTGTACAGTAGAGATTGTCGGTCGTCAGACCTTAGCAAATTTAGTGGAGTTAGAAATGATTGATTTTGATGTAATTATGTGTATGGATTGGCTAGCTCCAAGTTATGACAATGTGGAGTGTTGGACCAGGACCGCCCGATTTCTTTTTTCGGGGAAGGCAGTGTGAGAATGTAAAGGCAATATAGCTATGCCAAAAGGTAGGTTCATATCCTATCTTCGGGGGAGAAACTTGTTAGCGAAGGGCCGTATTTACCATATTATTAGGGTTCAACATATGCAAGTAGAATCCTCAACTCTTTAGTCCATCCCAGCGGTTAGTGAGTTTCAAGATGAGCTTCTTGGTATTCCCCCAAAGCATGAGATCAATTTCTCTATCGACTTGCCTCCAGGCATGCAACCTATATCCATCCCTTCATACCGAATGTGTCACACCCCGCCTTGGGGGGCATGACTGGCATCTGGTGCCCTACTAGGATCTGACTTGCTGGACTGTTAAGCCTGGGCACATCTGGTGCCTGGCTGGCTCTACCTCACATTTCTGGAAACAAAGGGCTATATAACGGTTGTAAACACAGCCCCCGGCCTATTGGCCTATAGCCTTCTGTACCTGTATTATCAGCTGACCAGAAACATGGTAATTCAGGGGAACCTATGCGGGCGGACAAGGCCACCATGCTGTCTAGTTATCTGCAACTCAATCATAACGTATTAAAAAGCTACGTGACCAGCAAGGTCACCACTACTGATAACTATGGCCCCACACGACCATCACAATAGAAAGAAGGAATGCTAACAACTATACAACTGCACGACCTCTCGCGACCGGCTCATCTGACCACAGGGAATATAACCAGACTACAAGCCTTTGGAAGGATAATAGAAATGATAAGGGATAGGGCCCCGACCTACCCAAACTGTACAACAAAAAGAACTGGACTACATCTCTAGAAATTCAGTCTCCGGATGACAGGAGCTGAATACTCAACCGCTGATGGGGATCACGTGGTATCGCCTGCTCGTCTATGGGTACCTGCAGGCAAGTAATGCAGCGCCCCACTGGGCGTCAGTACCGCTGGTACTGAGTATGTAAAGCAACTGAAGTAATATAACTGAAAACAACATCTGAAAGCAATAATATGACTGATTAAGCTGAAGTAGAAGGAATAACTTAACTGTCTGATAATGTAAACCTTACCTTCTCTCAATCTTTACTGGAAGGGATAAGAGTCATACCTGGAACGTATCATGCTACTGCTGATCTACTTGTATCTAACATAACATGGCATAACATGAAATAACATAGCATAGCACACACAAACCTTACCCGGCCCCCATAAGCTGGGAGGTACAACCAGCACAGAATCTATACCCCTACCCCGGTCATCCCATCTCCTATAGTGGCTGTAAGCATCCTGCCGGTCCCAGGTTATGCACTTGGGCTCGCTGAGCCCCTGACTATAACTGCATCTGAGTCCGGAGGACTCCTGAATCTGCACCCGAGCGTATCCGCTCGACTGGGGTGTGTAGGGGCCGATTAAGGCACGAATATGGGGAAAAACTGGCATCCCATCTTCGTCCCCTGGCGGGACGGCATGCCACTCCGTAGAGTGACGTATCCTCGTCCTCTGGTGGATGAGTCGATATAGCTATTAACCGTGGGCGGTCATGGATGCTAGGTAATCCAACCCCAAACAATACAACGGTCTCAACTGGTAATACTGTCTGTGTATCTCACATGTTGAGGCTAATAGGGGTAAAGTATCATATATATTACATGCTGGGCTAATGATAGTAATCTGTACGTATTTAATACGTACTGAGGCAGGTAAAGATATATAAATATGAATATAGTCTCCTGCCGGGCTGTACTGGCAAATGCTATATAAGATAATGTTTCTGCTGGAAACTCTGGTGTTTACTAGGTTTCTGTATACACTATATGTTGGACTAGTGATAGAAATATGTACATACTTAATACATGCTGAGGCTGGAAGTACTATATATGTATGTACGAATATAATCTTTCTGCTGAACTACGCTGTATACTGACTTTCTATAGTAACATGATTTACTAATCTTGACATGTTTTCTGAACTTCATTTTAGTCTGCTGTTCTATTTTTGGAGTGCTTTATGGGTATTGCATTACTATACGAGGTTTCAACTGAATACAACAATATCTTAACATGGCATATTACATCACACACTAAATATACTGGGCAATCTCTAACACTTGCGTTAGACTCTATATCATACTGATAGGTTTCATACCCCTTTACAACCCAATGTTTCTCACATCGTACCAATATTCATAATAACGCAATGCTCGACTTCTGAACATTCTACTGGTCCATAATTTATTAAACTATACTGATATTACTTAACTTGCCGAAGGAAACTAACTTTACATACCTTATCTTCGACTATCCGTCCGTCGGACGAGGCTCGGCTGGTACTTCAACTATTTTCTCCCAACTGCATTCATAAATACGTCAATCAATACTAATTACAGCTTTATTGTAAAGAGCAACGTTACTTTCGATATAGTTTATAGCCTAAACTTAGGCTTATCGAAAGACGGTCGAAAACTCGCTATTTTTTAGCGGCCCAGAACAGAGAAGTATTCACTTCTCAGCTAGGAACACATAGACATTAATTTAGAGCAATTCTACTTACTTTAGTTCGGTGGCTCGCCGATTCGTCGGCCATATTTCGCGAAACTAATTCCGTAGAAATGCTCTCTGCTGCTAAATACTCGGGTATCTGGGATTAATTTGAGTTTGGGCAGCGTTTGGCAGCGTAATCGGACGAAAATATTTAATTTTCCTTCGTTTTTCTCTGTTTACTGCGTGTTCTGGAATTGTTTTCAAGTGGTGAATGATTTTAATCCGAAGTGGTGGCTTTATATACTTGGGCCTGAACTTGGGCAACGTGTCACGGAGCCATCGCGGAGGCCTCTCCTCCGTGACGCGCTGCCATCGCGGAGGGGCTCTGCCTCGGCTCCTTCCGCGATGGTTCGACGGGCTTCTCGTCCGATCTTTTCCCGGACCTTTATCCAACACGTATGGCCTTCAAATATGCTTAACCAACGTGGGAATAGGTCATCTACGTGCTGGGAATTCTACGGGGTGTAACATTCTCCCCCCTTAAGAACATTCGTCCTCGAATGTATACTGTTATCTAGAGGACTGCTTACTTTACCTTTCTGGAAAAATTTTGGCAAAGTTTCCCCTGTAATATGGACTATCGCAAAAACCTGAAACGCAGAAAAGTCCAACACAGGCACTGCACACAATACTCTACAATCCACTGGACAACTAAATATCACTTCTTTCTTTATCATTCACAACATACAACCATAAAGTACTGTATAAATAATGATACGGACATACCTGTCATCTGACTAGGCCCGAAATAAGTGAGGGTATCTGATTTTCATATCTTCTTTAGCCTCCCACGTCATTTCCTCCCGATTTCTGTTACGCCATAATACTTTGACAGATGCAACATCTTTAGTTCTCAGCCTGCGAAACTGTCTGTCTAAGATAGCTACGGGAACCTCTTCATAGGCTAACTCCTCTGTGACCTGAACATCCTGAACTAGAACTACTGTAGAAGGGTCCCCTACGAACTTCCTTAACATAGAAACATGGAATACTGGGTGAACCGACGCTAACTCTGGAGGCAAGTTCAACTCGTATGCCACGCGGCCTATTCTTCGCCGAATCTGATACGGCCCAATAAATCTTGGGCTAAGCTTGCCTTTCTTGCCAAACCTCATTACCCCTTTCATCGGGGACACTTTCAGATATACCCAGTCGTTTACCGAAAATTCTAGATTTCTGCGCCGCCTATCTGCGTATGACTTCTGGCGGCTCTGAGCGGTCAGTAAACGTTCTCGGATAAGCTTTATCTTTTCCTCGGACTGCCGAACAATGTCTGGGCCAACTAATGCTGATTCTCCTGTTTCAAACCAGCCCACCGGCGATCTACATTTTTGCCCGTACAATGCCTCGAAAGGCGCCATCTGAATAGCTGAATGGTAGCTGTTATTATAAGCAAATTCAATTAACGAAAGATGTTCATCCCAGCTACCCCCAAAATCTAACACACACGCTCGTAGCATATCATCGAGCGTCTGAATTGTACGTTCTGCCTGCCCATCGGTTTGAGGATGGAATGCTGTGCTCAAGTTAATCTGCGTCCCCAAACCTTTCTGAAATGACTGCCAGAATCTAGCTGTAAACTGTGCTCCCCTGTCTGAAATGATAGATACCGGTACCCCATGCAATCTAACTATTTCTCTGATATATAATTCGGCATAATCCTCAACTGAGAAGGTAGCCCTTACTGGTAGGAAATGAGCTGATTTTGTCAGCCTATCAACTATTACCCAAATGGAATCATTTCTGCGTCTAGTACGGGGTAACCCTGTTACAAAATCCATGTTTACTGCTTCCCATTTCCACATAGGTACCGTTATCTCTTGCGTTAAACCGCCCGGTTTCTGGTGCTCGGCTTTTACCTGCTGACAGTTAGAACACCTAGACACAAATTCAGCTATCTCAGCTTTCATACCTGGCCACCAATAAATGTCTCTGATATCGTGGTACATTTTCGTCGCTCCTGGATGAAGGGAATAGCGAGCATAGTGTACCTCATGCATGATTCGTCCACGAAGCCCTGAAATATTTGGGACATAGAGGCGGCCCTTACAACGTAGCACATTATCCTCGGTTATCTGAAAATCTGGCTTCTTACCCTTCTGAACTCTATCTCTGAGCTGGACTAAATCGGGATCCTCATACTGCCGTTCTTTTACCTCTGTAATTAACGATGACACTGTAGAATTCTGAATTACTGCTCCATTATTTTCTGTTTCCATTACTCGAACGGCTAGATCAGCTAACTGATGAATTTCCCTGGCTAACTTCTGTTTCTCAGGCCGTAAGTATGCCAAACTCCCCATGGACTTTCGGCTCAGGGCATCTGCTACAACATTAGCTTTTCCGGGGTGGTATAGAATATTCACATCATAATCTTTCAGCAGCTCCAACCAGCGGCGTTGCCGCAGATTTAGCTCCCTCTGAGTGAAAATATACTGTAAACTCTTATGATCTGTGTATATATCAACATGGACGCCGTACAGATAATGCCTCCACATCTTCAAGGCATGAATTACTGCGGCCAATTCCAGGTCATGGGTAGGGTAATTCTTTTCGTGTTTCCTCAGCTGTCTGGAGGCATATGCAATTACTCTACCATGTTGCATCAACACACAGCCCAGCCCGACACCTGACGCGTCACAATAAACTAAATACCCTTCTGTGCCTTCCGGCAATGCTAATACTGGGCGGAGGTTAATCTGTCTTTCAGTTCCTGGAAACTCTGCTCGCATGCCTCCGTCCACTGAAACTTTACTGCTTTCTGTGTCAATTTAGTTAAAGGTGCTACAATGGTTGAGAATCCCTCAACGAACCTCCGATAATATCCTGCCAACCCCAGAAAGCTACGAACTTCAGTCGGGGTGGTAGGTCTAGGCCATGACTTAACTGCTTCTATCTTCTGCTTGTCTACCTGTATACCAGCGTCTGAGACAATATGCCCTAAAAAGGCTACTGAGTTAAGCCAGAATTCACACTTTGAAAACTTAGCATACAACTGGCGGTCCCTGAGAATCTGGAGCACTGTCCGCAAATGAGTCCGGTGATCTGCTTCAGAGCGAGAATATACCAGAATGCCATCAATAAATACTATCAC
The DNA here is from genome assembly GCA_035772735.1 of Datura wrightii. NCBI lineage: Eukaryota > Viridiplantae > Streptophyta > Magnoliopsida > Solanales > Solanaceae > Datura > Datura wrightii. The sequence continues at coordinate 57,658,725 of JASDFA010000007.1, read as the reverse complement.
AAACAAGTCCAGGAAAGGTCTGAAAATACTGTTCATCAGGTCCATAAGGACTGCTGGGGCATTCGTTAGTCCGAAGGACATAACTAGAAATTCAAAATGTCCATATCGGGTCCTGAATGCTGTCTTAGGAATATCTCTCTCACGTACTCGGACCTGGTGATATCTGGACCGCAAGTCAATCTTAGAAAAGTATCTGGCTCCCTGTAGCTGATCAAATAAGTCATCAATTCTGGGAAGCGGATACTTGTTCTTTACTGTGACTTTGTTTAGCTGCTGATAGTCTATGCACATTCGGAGCGAGCCATCTTTCTTTCTCACAAACAAGACTGGCGCACCCCAAGGAGAAGTACTCGGCCTAATAAAACCTTTATCTAACAAGTCTTTCAACTGCTCCTTTAATTCTCTGAGTTCTGCAGGAGCCATACGATAGGAAGGTATTGATATCGGCTGAGTGCCTGGTAACAAGTCGATAGCGAAGTCTATTTCCCTTTCTGGGGGAATACCAAGTAACTCATCAGGAAATACATCTGGGAATTCATTTACCACTGAGACATACTGGAGTGTCGGAGATTCTGCTTGGGTATCCTGAACTCTGACAAGATGGTAAATGCACCCCTTAGATATCAACCTTCTCGCCTGAAGGTAGGAAATAAACCTACCTTTTGGCGTCACGGTGCTGCCCTTCCACTCCCGTACTGCTTCCCTCGGGAAGTGGAATCGAACCGTTTTGGTCCAACATTCAACATTGGCAAAGCATGGCACTAACCAATCCATACCCATTATGGCATCGAAGTCTATCATTTCTAACTCGACCAGATCTACTGTGGTCTGACGGTCAACAATCTCTACTGTACACCCGCGGTAGATTCGGCTAGCTGTGATAGAGTCACCGACGGGCGTAGATACTAAGAAGGGCTGCTGTAATGATTCTGGTACAATACTAAACTTTCGTGCCACAAATGGAGTAATATAGGACAAAGTAGACCCTGGATCAATTAGCACATAAGCAGGGTGTGAGCAGATAGTTAGCATACCTGTCCCAACATCAGGCGATGCTTCTGAATCTTGCCTCCCTGGTAAGGCATATGTACGGCTTGGGCCCGCACCTGTACTGGAGGCCCCTGATCTGCCCCGACCCCTTCCTACTGAAACTGAGGGCCTGCGCCCTGCTGGGGATGCTGTAACTCGTGATCCTGCTGATGCCCTATCCTGTCTATCGCGGTCCTCTTGACCTCTAGCTGGGCAATCTTTCATCAAATGGCCTTCTTGGCCACAATTATAACATGCGGTGGAGCCATATCTGCATGCTCCAGGATGGCGTCGACTGCATATAGGGCAAAGTGGTAGGGTATACCTGCTCTGCTCTGCCCTCCTCTGTGATGGTGAATCTGCCATCTGCGAGCCTCTACCAGTCCCTGACTGCCCCCTGCGACTGAATCTACCCCCTTGCGACTGTGGCGGAGGTGGGGGCCTAGGTGGCCTGTCTGACAATCGGGGCTTGGGTCCTCCCCCGGCCTCTCTCTGTAACTCAACTGGCCTGTCCCGGTGACGCTGTTCCTGATTAACCCTTCTGGCCTCTCGTTGTCGCTGTCTGATACCCTCAATATTCTGGGCAAATGCCTGAATGCGAGCAATATCCATGTCCTCTCGTAGTGTGGCTGTAGTGCAAATCTCGACATATTCTGGATTCAACCCCGTAATAAAGCGATGCACTCTGGATGCCATAGTATCAACAAAGGCCAGTGCATATCGGGCTAAGGAATCAAACTGCAAAGAATATTCCCGAACACTCACGGCCCCCTGTTCTAGATGTAGGAACTGGTCTACCCGGGCCTGTCGAATCTCCCGCGGCAAATAATGATCCAGAAAGGCTCCTGAAAAGATGGACCGGGTGGGAGGGGAAACATCTCTCCCTCGGGACCTCTCCCAGCTTTCATACCATAACACCGCAATATCACGTAACCGGAATGCTGCCAACTCAACTGACTCGGTAGACGTGGCATGCATAACCCTGAAGATCCTCTGCATTTGGTCCAGAAAATCGTGAGGGTCCTCTGTCCGGTCCGTACCTGTGAACTGTGGGGGATTTAGGGCTAAGAACTCTCAGACCCTCGAACTACCGGGCCCCCCTGATGATTCTGCAACTGTAGATGGCATTGGCTGACGCTGAGCAGCCATCATCTGTGCTAACATAACTACAACACTCCTAACCTCCTAGTCAGAAGGAGTCAATATAGGGGCTGCTGAAGGTAATGTCGCCCCAAGTGGCTCCTGACGTGGTGGAGACTGCTGAGGAGGCTGAGATGAAACCTCTGTAGGGCCCTCTGATCGAGCTGTCTCCAAATGAGGGGGAGGCATCTTGCTGGTGCCTTCTCCTGCTGCGATGTCTAAGTTCCGACCTGTAATAGGATGGCGCTGGTCTGACATTATCTGTAACCAAAGAATATGGTAAGATTTTAGGGAATCAGCCCTATACTGTACCGCTCTATAGCACGACTGAATCAGAATAAAAGACAACCATCCTATCATGCCTTGCAGCCTCCTATCCATAGTATGTGGTGCACAACACATCCATGGATAAGACTCTGCTTAGCACGGCTTGCAGACTCCCTGGGATACGACCTGCTCTGATACCAAGTTTGTCACACCCCGCCTTAGGGGGCATGACTGGCATCTGGTGCCCTACTAGGATCTGACTTGCTGGACTGTTAAGCCTAGGCACATCTGGTGCCTGGCTGGCTCTACCTCACATTTCTGGAAACAAAGGGCTATATAACGGCTGTAAACACAGCCCCCGGCCTATTGGCCTATAGCCTTCTGTACCTGTATTATCAGCTGACTAGAAACATGGTAATTCAGGGGAACCTATGCGGGCCAACAAGGCCACCATGCTGTCTACTTACCTGCAACTCAATCATAACGTATTAAAAAGCTACGTGACCAGCAAGGTCACCACTACTGATAACTATGGCCCCACACGACCATCACAATAGAAAGAAGGAATGCTAACAACTATACAACTGCACGGCCTCTCGCGACCGGCTCATCTGACCACAGGGAATATAACCAGACTGCAAGCCTCTAGGAAGGATAATAGAAATGATTGGGACAGGGCCCCGACCTACCCGTACTGTACAACAAAAAGAACTGGACTACACCTCTAGATATTCAGTCTCCAGATGACAGGAGCTGAATACTCAACCGCTGATGGGGATCACGTGGTATCGCCTGCTCGTCTATGGGTACCTGCAGGCAAGTAATGCAGCGCCCCACTGGGTGTCAGTACCGCTGGTACTGAGTATGTCAAGCAACTGAAGTAATATAACTGAAAACAACATCTGAAAGCAATAATATGACTGATGAAGCTGAAGTAGAAGGAATAACTTAACTGTCTGATAATGTAAACCTTACCTTCTCTCAATCTTTACTGGAAGGGATAAGGGTCATACCTGGAACGTATCGTGCTACTGCTGATCTACTTGTATCTAACATAACATGGCATAACATGAAATAACATAGCATAGCACACACAAACCTTACCCGGCCCCCATGAGCCGGGAGGTACAACCAGCACAGAATCTATACCCCTACCTCGGTCATCCCATCTCCTATAGTGGCTGTAAGCATCCTGCCGGTCCTAGGGTATGCACTTGGGCTCGCTGAGCCCCTGACTATAACTGCATCTGAGTCCGGAGGACTCCTGAATCTGCACCCGGGCATATCCGCTCGACTGGGGTGTGTAAGGGCCGATTAAGGCACAAATATGGGGAAAAACTGGCATCCCATCTTCGTCCCCTGGTGGGACGGCATGCCACTCCGTAGAGTGACGTATCCTCGTCCTCTGGTGGACGAGTCGATACAGCTATTAACCCTGGGCGGTCATGGATGCTAGGTAATCCAACCCCAAACAATACAACGGTCTCAACTGGTAATACTGTCTGTGTATCTCACATGCTGAGGCTAATAGGGGTAAAGTATCATATATATTACATGCTGGGCTAATGATAGTAATCTGTACGTATTTAATACGTACTGAGGCAGGTAAAGATATATAAATATGAATATAGTCTCCTGCCGGGCTGTACTGGGCAAATGCTATATAAGATAATGTTTCTGCTGGAAACCCTGCTGTTTACTAGGTTTCTATATACACTATATGCTGGACTAGTGATAGAAATATGTACATACTTAATACATGCTGAGGCTGGAAGTACTATATATGTATGTACGAATATAATCTTTCTGCTGAACTACGCTGTATACTGACTTTCTATAGTAACATGATTTACTAATCCTGACATGTTTTCTGAACTTCATTTTAGTCTGCTGTTCTATTTTTGGAGTGCTTTATGGGTATTGCATTACTATACGGGGTTTCAACTGAATACAACAATATCTTAACATGGCATATTACATCACACACTAAATATACTGGGCAATCTCTAACACTTGCGTTAGACTCTATATCATACTGATAGGTTTCATACCCCTTTACAACCCAATGTTTCTCACATCGTACCAATATTCATAATAACGCAATGCTCGACTTCTGAACATTCTACTGGTCCGTAATTTATTAAACTATACTGATATTACTTAACTTGCCGAAGGAAACTAACTTTACATACCTTATCTTCGACTATTTGTCCGTCGGACGAGGCTCGGCCGGTACTTCAACTATTTTCTCCCAACTGCATTCATAAATACGTCAACCAATACTAATTACAGCTTTATTGTAAAGAGCAACGTTACTTTCGATATAGTTTATAGCCTAAACTTAGGCTTATCGAAAGACGGTCGAAAACTCGCTATTTTTCAGCGGCCCAGAAGGGAGAAGTATTCACTTCTCAGCTAGGAACACATAGACATTAATTTAGAGCAATTCTACTTACTTTAGTTCGGTGGCTCGCCGATTCGTCGGCCGTATTTCGCGAAACTAATTCCGTAGAAATGCTCTCTGCTGCTAAATACTCGGGTATCTGGGATTAATTTGAGTTTGGGCAGCGTTTGGCAGCGTAATCGGACGAAAATATTTAATTTTCCTTCGTTTTTCTCTGTTTACTGCGTGTTCTGGAATTGTTTTCAAGTGGTGAATGATTTTAAATCGAAGTGGGGGCTTTATATACTTGGGCTTGAACTTGGGCAACGTGTCACGGAGCCATCGCGGAGGCCTCTCCTCCGTGACGCGCTGCCATCGCGGAGGGGCTCTGCCTCGGCTCCTTCCGCAATGGTTCGACGGGCTTCTCATCCGATCTTTTCCCGGACCTTTATCCAACACGTATGGCCTTCAAATATGCTTAACCAACGTGGGAATAGGTCATCTACGTGCCGGAAATTCTACGGGGTGTAACAGAATGTCTCCTACTATGCTGAAGGAATTGAAAGAATAGTTGAAAGAATTGCTAGATAAGGGCTTTATAAGGCCCAGTGCTTCACCATGGGGTGCGCCAGTTTTTCTTGAAAGGAAGAAAGATGGCTCCCTGTGAATGTGTATAGATTATCGGTAGTTGAATAAAGTTACTATTAAGAATAAATATCCTCTTCCAAGGATAAATGATTTGTTTGATCAGTTGCAGGGGTGAAATATTTCTCCAAAATTGACTTAAGGCCCGGGTATCATCAAGTGCAGGTCCGGGAGAAAGATATCCCAAAAATGGCCTATAGGACACGGTATGGTCATTTTGAATTCTTGGTCATGTCCTTCAGATTGACGAATTCCCCAGCCGTGTTCATGGACTTGATCAACAGCATCTTTAGGTTGTATTTAGATCTGTTTGTGATAGTGTTTATTGATGACATTCTAGTATATTCCCGCTTAGAAGCTGAACATAGAGATCATCTGCAAATGGTACTCCAAATCCTTAAAGATCACCAGTTATATGTGAAGTTTTCAAAATGTGAGTTCTGGTTGAATTTCGTAGCCTTCTTGGGCCATATTGTATCAGATGCAGGTATCCAGGTTGACTAATAGAAAATCGAGACAGTAAAGACATGGCGTAGACCTACAACTCCAACCGAGGTTCATAGTTTCCTGGGGTTAGCTGGGTATTAATGAAGGTTCGTGGAAGGATTTTTTTCCTTATCAGTACCATTGGCCAAATTGACTCAGAAAGCAGCCAAATTCCACTGGACCGAGGCTTATGAGTAGAGTTTCCAGGAGCTAAAAAATAAGTTGACATCTACACCAGTATTAGCCTTATCGGAAGTTTCAGAGGGCTATACTGTTTACTATGATGCTTCAGGCGTTGGGTTAGTGTGTGTTCTGATGAAACACGACAAGGTGATTGCCTATTCTTCGAGGCAGCTAAGGAAGCACGAAAAGAACTACCCCACCCATGATTTAGAGTTAGTTGCGGTGGTTCATACCTTGAAAATATGGAGGCATTATTTGTATGGTGTTCATGTGGACATCTTTATTGATCATAAAATCCTCCAGTATATCTTCACGCAGAAAGAATTGAATCTGTGGCAGCGTCATTAGCTAGTATTGCTGAGAGACTACGACGTGAAAATCTTGTATCATTCCAAGGAAGGATAATATTGTAGTCGATGCCCTTAGCCGCAGATCCATGGGTAGCATGGCATATTTGAGGCCAGAACAATGAGAAATGGGTCGAGAGCTGCACCAGTTAGCCAATTTAGCAATTCAGGTAATGGATTGTGAAGATAATGGGGTTGTGATCCAGAATACAGTAGTGTCATCCCTAGTTGTGCTCACTGTTCTAGCCCTCTTGGTCTGTCTCTCTCTCCTTCATCTGCTTCTCCTCTATTTGTTGAGCATATATCATGAATCGATAGATGTCTATGTCATTGATAAACATAGTGGTCCTACACTCCTTGATCAGTGAATTTGAGACCCCATTCATGAACTTGCTCATATGAGCTCTTGGATCAATAACCATCTCCAGAGCATACTTGGATAGCTGGGTAAACTTCAGGGCATACTCCTGAATAGTCATGTTGTTCTGCTTCAAGTTGATGAACTTTGCTGCCTTTTCTTTCCGTAACTCACGAGGAAAGAACCTATCCAAGAAAGTTATAATGAACTTATCTCAACCAATAGGGATCTCTCATGCTCCAGGACCTTCATTCCATTTTCAAAACCAAATGTGAACTAACCCTTTAGCTGATAACGAACTTATCCCAACCAATGGGGACTGTACCAACTTCACGACCCTTTTTCTACTATCGGAACCATATATGAGAAACCCCCTTCAAGTAATAGGAGGTCAGGTCTGCACTTTCCTCCCCTGAAACCCCCATAATCTGGGTAATCTTTTGTAACTCTTCAATAAACTCCTGTGGATCCTCGTCCACCTTAGAACCATGAAACTCTGAAGGGTTTATCCTGATGGTCTCGCACTATAGCTACCAATGCATTCCCATTTTGATTCACATGGGAAACTGCATATTGGTTGACCTGGATTGTCATAGCCAGTGCCAATATCTGGAAAGCATCCTTAAACTCAGCATGAGTCACCTTCTCATGCAAAGGGTCAGCTGTCGCTGATGAGGCTGGCTGATGCCTATCTCTATTGCCATTCTCATGACTATTCTCATTTCTCATGTTGTTTCCTCGGCAATGAGGCATATTTCTGCAAATGCGTATAGCATGAGTTAGAAGGGTAAGAGAGAGTTGAACTTCACCACACGAAATAGATCATGAAAGAAGGGAAGTTTCCTAAAATGTCAAGTAGCCTTTTTCTCATATGTGTGGCATACTTCACACCCATGAAAAAGACTCTACTTAACGTGGCTTTCGAACATCCTAGGACACTCTAAACCTAAGGCTCTAATAGCAAGTTTGTCATGACCCGAGCATGGACCCTGGACCGCAACACGGGATCTAGAACCACGAATGGCTCCAAGCCAACCCATGACACATAAAGCATATTCTTGAACATGAGTTAAGAGGAAATAAATTATATACATAACATAAGCAAAAGTTTGATTAATATAAAGAATGAATGGATACAACAAGTCAATAATGCTAAATCATCTACTACATAGCTGTCTAAAAAGCTTCTCGTCATAAGATGAGCTGATGGGACAACGCCTCAACTAGCTCGACTAAGTCTAAAACTAAAAGACATAAAATAAAACATCATCTAGCAAGCGTCCTCGAATGATAAGGACTCACCCAAAGTTAGACTAGATTGAAGCGTGAGCAGAGCTAAAATCAAGGCTGAGACTGATCCCTCGAACCTATATCATGAGATAATATAGCATAGGCTATGGTGTTAGTAATTTGAATATACTTAGTATATAAAGTAAGTAAACTATGTTAGCAAAATGATATTCTGAAATCATAAGTATAGAGCACACTAAAACATGAGTGTAGGAACAACATGCTAAAATCATGGTTGTGAGACAGTTGTAAACATGAGTTATTCATCATGAGCTGAAGCATAATGACCCAAGAATTTGAAAGAAAAATCACATGGTTCAACGTGTTTGAAATCCTAAGTGAAAGCTCATAAACTGATGAATAGATCAATTACACTATAAAACATAATATCATAATCCTGAACATGAGTACATAAAACATGGGGAGTAGTGGGAGACTTTATCATAACGGACACCATCATGAATGAGTGCATGATGCTCAACTACTCTCTCAAGTTGGTAGAGTCGTCCTAAGCCTTTCCTGGGCAAAGGATGATGAAGATGCAATATCACTCATAAACCCCATCAGGCTGAGGGAAACACTCTCTGGTGAGGCCCCAAACATGAATATATAGACCTATCGTGGCACACAATTCTGAGATCTGGGCATGCTGAACCCCGACCTAGTCGATGCTAGATACTACTCCCAAAATATGCATAATGCTCATAGTCATGATCATCAAAACATACTTGGTTTTACATAAGCTAGTTAGAAAACATGAGAATCATAGTCATACTTATCATATGTGAACTAGCCATGAAAATGATGCTGCTAATTCAGCCATGATACATAAACTTAAGATTCATAAAATCATGCATACTTGAGTAAAATCATCATAGCTTGAAAATCATAGGTTCATGAGAAATACTGGTTGAAAACATGCAATCATAAGCATAATTCATGGGTTAAATCATAAGAGACATGAAATCGTAAGAGGATCATAGAGTTCCATTCAAATTGGGTCTAACCTTAGAAAATCATAAAACTTAATTGGACACTAGAATTCATGAGCTTGAGATGAAATTGGTCATAAGGGTAAAAGAAATACCCCATTCGTGACCAGACATACCTGGGCTTGAGGAATCTTTAACTTGATTTGGAGATCTAGTGAAAATGAGAAGAAGATGATGAAGAACCCTAGCTTTGCCTTGAGAGGGTTTGATCTTCAACTTGCGGTTTTAGGAGTAGAATGAGGGTTAGGAGTGAGTAAAACCCTAGAATATACCCTCTTAGGATCTTAAAACGACTTAGTTTAGGAGTTAAGTACATAGGTAGTGCGAAAATACCATTAATGACCTGGCTAGAAAAATTACTCTGGCATACCTAACGACCTACTTCATGACATGTTAGGTCTCTTCACGGGTCGTTACCTTGACCTATTGCCACTGGAACCAAAAATCAACTTTTTGATCTTCTCTTGATGACTCCACTTAACGATTCATCATGACACTTAACAAATCACTTAATCAGTCACTAGGACTCTCAAAACCTCAACTTTTCACCAACTTTTTACACCTAACAAATCATTAATTGACTTACTGGGTCACTTGATGGTTCGTTTTATGACCTAGTGCAGGTTTTCCCATTTTCTTCCTTTGATTCATCGGGTTTGATCTTAGGGACTTTTGGGGTGTTACAAAGTGCCTTCACCATCCCATGCACTATTAGAGATTTTAACTTTGCAAAGTCTGTACGATTTGGGAGCTAGCATAAATTTAATGCCGCTAGCCATGTTTAAGCAGTTGGACTTTGGGGCCTCCACACCGATGATAATGCAGTACTGATGGCGAATCTCACAGTGAAGAAGCCTTTAGGTATCCTCCATGATGTACTAGTAAAGGTTAACAGATTTATCTTTCAGGATGACTTCGTGATTTTGGATTGCGAAGTGGATTTTGAGGTCCCAATTATTTTGGGGCGACCATTCCTTTCCACTGGGCATATTCTAGTGGATGTGGAAGCTGGACAACTGAAGTTCCGATTGAATGAGAAAGAGGTCACTTTCAACATTTTTCGGTCAATGAAGTAGCCAAGTGAATTCAGAGTGGTCTCAATAATAGTGTTTGAATCGGAGTTTCTTGATGAATTTTGAGTAGTTAAGAAACCTGCATCGTGCCATGATGTTAAATTAGGCGCAGCATGGGATACGACCTATGGGATAGTTTGGTAAATCTTGAGTAACCAAATTACCTACATCATGTAGCTACTTAAATCAGGCACTTCTCGGGAGGCAACCCAAGTATTTTATTCGATTGAGATTTTTTAGGATGCATGTGTGTTGAAATGTGTAGGTGTTATAGGGACAAAAATTTAAAATTGCAGGACAGGACTACTAAGCATAGTACGAATCATATGGTGATATTATGGCTCGTACTCCCAGTCGTACGGAGAATCTAACCCTAATAGGTTTCATAAGTTTACATTATGGTGGGTTACTACGAATCCTACCTACATGAAAAATGAGTCGTGGTGCCTACCTTCATGATGAACTCCTCCAAGTACCAAGTTATAGAATTGTCACGACCCGAGCATGGACCCCCAGATCATGACAGGATACCTAGAACCCCGAATAGGTTCAAGCAAACCTATGGCACATACATAGCATATTCTTGAGCATAAACTAAGTGAAAAGGAATCATGAACATAACATAAGTGGAAGACTAAATATCATAAAGCATAAATGGGGCTACAAGTCAACAACACTTAATCACCTAATACATAGCTTTCTGGAAAGCATCTAGTCATAAGATGAGCTAATGAGACAACACCTCCAACTAGCTCTACCAAAATCTGAAAACTGAAAGACATAAATGTAAGAACATATGACAAGACTGACGTCCTCAAATCATAAGGACTCACCCAAGCTGGTGCTAGACTGGACTAGTCCGGGAGCAAAGCTAACATCGTGGTTGAAACTTATCACCCGAACCTAAACATGAGATAATATAGCACAGAAGTATGCAGTCAGTACTTTGAATGTACTGAGTATGTAAGGTAAGTAAAACATGAGAGTAAGGACAACATGCTAAAATCATAATCGTGAGATAGTCATAAGCATGAGATATTCACCATAAACTAAACATAATGACTGATAACACTTAAATATACTCCTCGTTTTAGAGAGAATGTAAGTGATCATTGTATCAAAACAATATTCCCGACGGATGTCAAAGTCGAATTCCACAGAGAATTGACGGGATAATTCAAAAGTTATAAACTAACTCAAACTAGAACACTTCATTGTTCAACATATAAAAAGTAAAATTGGGGGAAAAGGGTGAATACTGTCTAATTCAAATTTAGAACTAAGTGGAGGGAATTCCAATTATTGCATTCTCAAATGAATTATCTAGGGGTGTGCTATGCATGGTTTAACAACTAGTATGGGCTACTTCATTGCCTTAAATTGAAATTCAACTTAGATAGTTGTGGATAAATCACATTCTCTTTTTTATCAACCATAAGAATGTTTATGCTTGGGTTTTCTCAAATCCCAAGGCCAAACACAATTATCAACCACAGAGCTTGAGGAAGGATTAAGCTATCTCTAGCCTTGAACTTTAATGGAGTGAAGATGTGGATTTTGATTATCTCTAGCTCAATCACATACACAACAACTCCAATTCCCCACTATTATGTTCTCACCCAATTCACACCTTTTTCTCTCAAGAAAAAGAAAGAAAAGTAAAGAAAAATTCATGTTTGCAACTCAATTTTTACAATAAAAACATGGAGAAGACAATAGATCTAATTTACAATGAGAATTTAAGATCAAATCATCAATACCCATTCATACATTCAAACCCACCATGCATACATTGCTAACTAGCAAATTAGATATACATATTTAGAGAGACAGAAGATACCCAAACAACTATTTTCAACATTCACAATATGGGTTCATCCAATTGCTTCACAAGGTTTGCAACAATTGTGGAATTTTTTCGAGTTGTTTGGTATAACTACACGCAAGTGCACGTCGTCGAACAAGTAGTAAAGTGGCTCAAGTAAGCCAAGTATCGATCCCACAGGGACTGGTCTAAAGTAACAATCTACTCAAGTGTCAATAAACTTTAACTCTAAATTACAGACAACAGTGTGAAGAAGAGTTTGATGTTTCGTTTCCTAATTTTGTACTAAGTCTAAAGCGAATATATATTTTGAGTCTGAACTATAAGTATGAGCATGCTGAGGCTAAAATGAACATGTAGAGAAATAAATTATCGATACAATTTGGTTAATCTTTCCTCCGGTTGCTAGTCAAGAATTATTGCCTATGGATTAAAACTCTCGTATTTAACCCAACTTAAGAATCATGAACCTTCCACCTACATCTCTGTGATAAAAAGAAATTCATGTTCTAGCCACACAAAACCGATTCCTTAATTGACTAATACGACTTTCAGGTATATCTCTATCCTGAAGGTAAATCAATTCTCAATTTTCCCAAACTAAGAAAAAATCATATCCTATCAATTCACAACTTTCCAATTTCTTGCTCTCTCGAGTGAAACCGGACTTTTTAGATATACATAACGTTGGCCACACATTAATGCAGTAAGAACAAGAATCAATAGAACAACCATTGAAGAAAGGATGAAAAACCAATTTCTCAATAATCACATTTCAATACAAATGTTCTTAACCTCAGCAAGAAGGGAATTTAGCCACTCATTTGTGGATTAAACATCGTTAAATGAGTGTTAATCATACAAGCAATTGAAATAAAGAAGAAGGAGATAGAGAAAAACCCTGAGATTTTCGTCCCCTCAACTGCTTGTAACCCACGTTCTTGCTCCACCAAGTCAGAATTATTAAAAAATGAACCTAAGTGTTCTATTTATACTAGTGGGAATTTTTCCCGGAATAACAAGCAACGTGTCACGGAGTGCATCGCGGAGCACTGCCTCCGTCACACGCCACCAATGCAGACCCTCATTGGAATCTGGTCGTCCAGGTATTAAGGCCCAACGTGGCACGGTGTGCAACGCGGGGCTAGGCCAATGTGCCACGGCCCCAACGCGCACCTTCACTGGAATTGACATATTTTAAGCATCCAGGCAGAAGGCATCCGCGATGGCAGCGTGACACGGCTCCATCGTGGAGCCCGTTTAATTCGTGCTTTCCTTGTGCATTTTCCCTTGCTAGCTTCTGAGTCCAATCCCGATCTCTCCCAATATGCATCTTAGCTCCATAACTTTATATTTTTCCTGCAAAACAACGCTAATTATGTTGGTTAGCATAAATTCACATTTTATTAAAATTCACATGAGAATGTACAAACATCGATAGATAAACAAGGAAAAATGACACATTTGAGTATCACTTGGGCATATAAATTTGCCCAATATCACTTACCCTACACTTAAATCCTTGTTCGTCCCCGAACAATGAACTTACACCTCATGCAATTGACACCCCATCCTGGCTACTTTGGCTCGACAATTCAAGCTACGGTTATACCAATTATTTAATACAGCAAATCATCAAGAAAACATGCATAGTCTTATCAATACAATGACCTTCAACACATTAAGACCTCCTAGACTCAAGAATCGACTCTCGATATCGGCAAACTCATGGAAATCAACTGATCAAGATATCCGACATGAAATTTAATCTCTCATCGAGCATGTGCCCTCACCACACAAGAGAATTTTCCCCTTTTTAATCACATTAACTCAAAACATTCCGTGCAGGGGCATATAAACAAGATTTCGCTCTCTCTCCCAAAAGAATTCACATGCATCATGTCATGAATCATAAGCTTGCCTTTAGTGTATTACTCCACTAATATAAGGACACATGATGTAAGATCACGTAGGACTTAACGGGTTGTAATGTAAGATACGGAACTAGCAAATACTGGGCTAACCAATAAGAACAACTAGCCTCCTTGAGCTCTTTTTCAATCCATCCCATCAACCTTATGGACATTGTTTCTTCCTTCATCATCCCATTCTTGAAGTTTGTCTTTATTTTCGATCCCATATCTTTAAGCACACTTGACTTAATAATAAAGATTATTTATACATCTTCATTATATACAATTTATACCAAGTGCACCTTCGACCTTTTCTTTCCTTTCATCACTCTGCTTTTTCTTTTCTTTTCAAAATTCCCACTCCCTGGCGCTGTGGGAAAATTATTTAATTATTTTTTTTCTTGAGCGCTTAAGAGTTTTGGATCAAATTCACGGATAATGAAAAGAAGGGGTTAAGCTCGGTTTACACCTTTTTGACAAACGAAAGAAATAGGCTAAAGGCTCAATGGGCTAACTAGGGTGTACATTCAAGGTAGGTACGATAATGAAAAAAACTTTCGGTTAAAGAAAAGAAATGCCTACATCCTTTCCTACAATACACATCCTTCATTTCGTTTTGTACACACACCAGGCAAGTTCTAGACACTTCACAATAGCATGGAAGAAACGAAACCTCACCATACACTCATTTCACATGCTCAACTCAAGACATATTCACAGACTCTTCAATCAGCTGATTACAAGAATTCAAGCATTAAGCCTCAATCACACTAAATCGAACTCTATGGCCTAGGTATCTCAACATATTTACAAAGTTGCATGCTTTCATACGAATCATCTTTGCATTTCAAATATCATGTGCAACACGCAAACATAATTTCGCAACCATAAAGTAACGACAGGTTTTGGGATGCAAACCAATAAAAGAAAAACAATTTAAAAAGAACTACTCCTATCGACTACATTTCCCTTAAGACGGTCGTCATCCATCCATCATAGGGAACGGTCACTAATTACGACTTCGGTTCAATGGGACTATTCTCGGTAAAAGAACCGAAAACAAACGCCGAGAAACCCAAAAACTAAAAAATTCATGAAAAATTTTAAAAATATCGATCATTTCGATAAAACAAAAATATGTACAAAATCAGCTAACAACATTCAATAGCACACAACAGCTTCACCTTAATTACAAACAGACATACACACAAAAATTACAGGGTCACAAGTTTATCCAAGCACCACAATAGAACAGAGACATTAATAATAACAACAACAACCAACACCTAACTACTCCCACCCCACACTTAAATCGAACACTGTCCAGTGTTCACAAAATTTAGCATAGCACAAAAGTGGGTGTGACACTCCCTGATCAATCAAAGTATTCCACTTCTTCGTCAGGTGCCGCTGCCTCATCTCCCATGTCTGAATCGCCCCCGTCGTCATCATCTGACTTCACATCGGAGTTATCACGACGTGTCTCCTCATCTGTGGGGACATCATCATCAGTGGGCTCTACAAAAGCTGGCCCCACTCGGCATAGAGCCTTGGCATTTTCGCCAAAAGGGTTGTCTAGCTCAAGCTGCCACAGCTCATCTTCTATTGCCGGCCTCCCGCCTATGCGCAGCTGGAGCATCTGCATCCTGAACATGCGAGCCATGTACTGATCATCTCGAGCAAGTCGCTCAGCTAATGTAAGGACTGGCCCGTGAGTGGTGTCGGGTGCCTTAGTTTAGGTGACATCTAAGGCCCGCCTCTCCATCTGCGGGATGTAGTCAAGGGCCTCCTCCTCAATATCCAGGCCCCTCAGGAACGTGGTCAGTAATCCACCAAAACTGTACCTGTGCCCTTAATACAAACGGGCTCTCTTCATGGCGGAGATGATCACCGCCCTAATATTGATCTCCAGCCCTTTCATCAGACCGTATACCAAGCACACACAATCCTGGGTGATATCTGTGATATGCACCCCCGGGATCAGGCAGGAACAAACAATCTTAAGCCATATCCTGGCTTCCCTGTTCATTTTTGAGTAGGACAATGTCTGATGGTAGCCCCTCTCCTTATGCCTGCTCCAACGTGCTGTAGACCAGGCTCCACACAAAGTGCGTCTGATGTCCACGTCGAGTGATATTCAGCTGCCGAAGCACATGGGCGTCTGTGTCCCGCACCCCCAAGATGGCATTAAGCTGATGGGGCTCAAAAGTGACAATCTGCCCCCTTATCTTTCTGGTGTGACTTCTGAGTGTCGGGTTCCAGTTAGCGTAGAATTCCCGAATCAGGTGCAGGTTGCACTCCTTGGGCTCTTCAAAGATGAAGTTCAGCCCAGCTGCCTCAATCCTGTGGACAATCCTAGGAAACTCCTGTGCCAATGGTCCCCTAGCAATGTGTTCTTCGGGGAAGTATTTGCTTTCCTTATGCTTTGCGTACCATTTATTCCCCTCCTCTGTCACCCATCGGATTCCATATTGACGGTGTTGGCCGCGTGGAACCGTTGGTGCTGCTGGGACTGCTGTTCCCAGTCTAATTCTTTTCCTTCCGGCGCCTGATGTTGATGCGCCCTTCCCTTTTTCTTGCCTGCTTGCCATCATTTCTGTCAAACCAAATAGACAACCCCAATGTTATTCAAATTAAAATGTGCTTCGACTAACGTTGGGTTAAGCTAGGCCACCCCACACTTAGTCTTTAGCCACAATCACAGCATCTCGGCAAGATCATACTTATTTCCAATTTACAAAAAAAAAAAACACAACAAATATGCCTCGTGCATTTAGAGAATTCGACTGTATAAATTCTTTTGTACTACTCAGACTTCGTACAGCTAACCACAACATTACCATCGTTCACGTTTCATCACATAGCACTTAGCAAACATTTCTATCAATAAAACCAATACAATTCTCCCAATTTCTATGCAATTTCAACAACTTCATTAACCCGACAATCCGTCGCGCCTTAATCGTCTTAACATTAAGCACAACATACTGTTCCTCACCCAACATGCACAAACCAAGAAGAATTTCACATTTCAACTCAATTTTAACTTCTTCATATTTGAATTCTAACCTTAGCTACAATTTCGCAAGAATTTCAATCAAACATGTATTATCGAGTTCATACCATCACAACGATATTATAAACATCAATCAACAATAATTTACATGAATTCATGCTCAATTTACACTTAGGGCTAGTTTTCCTCACTTTCTATGCTAAAAATCGGAAAAATAAGGCAAGAAACGAGATGAAGTTAACAAACATACCTTCAATTCGATGATGTCGAAGCAAAGTTGAAGAAATTTAGCTCCTAGGTCTGTGTCACGTTGGGGAAGGGGGGATTTTGGGTTGTTTGTCACGGAGGAGGTGAGGAACGGGAAAAAATAAGGGAAAACGGGGTTAAAAAGGGGGGTTTTCGCGCGGGTCACCGGCGACCCGGTGTGACCCGTCGCGAAATACAATTCAACGTGTCACGGAGGGTAACGCGCAGCATGCCCTCCGTGACACGGAGCCATCGCGCAGGTGTTCTGGAATTTGTAAAAATTCCAGAATTACCTTCAACGTGTCATGGAGGGTAACGTGGAGGCCTTCCTCCTTGACACGGAGCCATTGCGTGGGCTCACTGTTTTGCCACTTTTTATTATTTTTCTTACCTCGATTTTTCCTTTGCGATCCTTTGCACGTTTATCCTCCGTTCAACCTGAAATTCATCTCACAACAAGAAATTGGTTAGAATTTATAGGTTTCACATAAACTACAAAATTTTGTTTTTATTATATATATTTTTTATTTTCTTATTTGTTTTCTCTTTTCTCTTTTTTTTTTACGAAATCTAATAAAATATTACAAAAATCTTCACGAGTTGCCTCCCGTGCAGCGCCTGGTTTACCGTCGCGGCTCGACGTCATTAAGCCCAGTCATCCTCTAGGGTGACAGACGTTTTCTCTCGACCACCGTCCTCACCCCAGTAATGCTTACATCGCTCCGGTGGTTTCCCAAACAACTCCCGTAACTTAACGCTCTGGACAACATCAGCTTGATTAATCACGTTGATCACCAAGAGTTCCTCGTACATGACCGGGAGCTTGGTGGCCTTGTACACATCAAACACCTCCACCTTATCGTGTGCTTGCATGGTTAGCTGCCCTGCAGCTACATCAATCAGCACTTTCCCGGTCGCCCAGAAAGGACGTCCCAAAATAAATGGGACTTCACCGTCTGGCTCGAAGTCCAGCACAACGAAGTCTACCGGGAAGATGAGGGAGCCCACTTGCACCAGCACGTCCTCCACAATGCCATCAGGTCTTGCCAAGGAACGATCTGCTAGTTGCAAGATCACTGTTGTTGGACTAGGACTCCCTAGCCCCAACTTCTTGAATACCGATGTCGGCATCAAGTTAATGCTCGTTCCCAAATCACATAATTCGCGAGCTCGGATACTCTGCCCAATTGTAATTTGTATTGTAAAGCTCCCAGGGTCCTTAAGCTTTGTGGGCAACCTGTTTTGTATTCGTGAAGTGCACTCCTCCGTAAGAGCCACCGTAGCGTACTCAGTCAACCTGCTTTTGTTCGCCACGATGTCCTTAATATACTTTGCGTACTTCGGCACTCCCTGCAAAACATCAACAAGAGGTAAGTTAATGTGTACCTGTTTAAGCACCTCCATGAACTTTTTGAAACACTCCTCCTCCTTGTGTTTCTTTAATCGTTGAGGGAACGGGGGTGGTGGTCTTTCTGGTTCAGCATCCTTTTTCTTCCCCCTCTCATCACTTTGCTCCCTCTCAGTTTCTGCTGCTCTCGACTGTTGAGGTGGTCTTTCTGTTTCCACCTCTTTAAGTTGTAAACCACTCCTTGTGGTCACTGCATTTACTTGCTTGGGTTGGGATCAGTGTCACTCGGAAGTCCTCCTCTAGGCCTGGTGTTTTGGGCTCCAGCAAATTGCCCAAACTGGTACTCCAACGCCTTTGTAGCTAACTGATTGTTCTATACCTCGGCTTCCAATTTCACGTAGTCAACCTGCAATTGAGCTTGGTTAGCTATCATTGTCTTGAACATTTCCTCGATGCTGGGTGATGGTGGTGGAGGAGGTGCATTATTGCTTCTGTATTGCGACTGATAGTTCTGCTGTCCTCCTTGATTTCTCTGCGCCCCCTGACTCGAACTTTGCCCTTGATGGTTATTGCTACCCCAAGAGAAATTCGGGTGATTCCTCCAGTTGGAATTGTAGTTGTTGCCATACTGTAGGTGGTTGTTTCTCTGTACATTTCCAACAAAGTTTACCGAATCAAGATTTGCTCCACAAGACTCATCTGAGTGTTCACCACTCCCGCACACTTCACACCAAATCTGCTGCACTACATTCACTGGGGCTTGAGTTTGGTTCATGCTCATGTTACTGAAGTGGGTGTTGAGTTGATTTTGTAAAGCAGCTATCTGTGTAGCAATAGCTGTAAAACCATCCACTTCTAGGACTCCTACTGCTTTCCTTGTTCCTCCTCTTGATGAATCCGCATTCCACTCCGGATTTCCCTGCGAAATATGATTCAACAAGGTATACAGCTCTTCAAAAGTCTTCTCTAATGCTTGTCCCCCAGCTGCTGAGTCTAGCAAGATTTTTGTGTGGGGTTCCAAACCCTCTATGAAAGTATGCACCAGCACATCATTGGATTGGTGATGATGAGGACAATCCCGCAACATAGATTTGAATCTCTCCCAAGCCTGATACAGATTCTCTCCCTCTCTCTGTTTAAAACTCAGAATTTGACTTCTAAGTCTTATTGTTTTACCGGATGGGAAGAACCGTATCAAGAATTTCTTTGCAAGATCATCCCACGTGGTGATGGAATTAGGTGGCTCAGCTTTCAACCACCTCTTAGCTTCTCCCAAACGTGAAAATGGGAACAATGTAAGCCTGACATGATCTGATGACACTCCAGCGGGGATGTAAGTGTCACTTATCTCCAAAAAATTTTGGAGATGTTGCTGTGGATCCTCATGATGGACCTGTGAATTGCCCGCTGCTGTGCAGCAATTGCACCATGTTTTGTTTAAGCTTGAACCTCCCTCCTGGCTCAGGTTTGCGGATGCTAGATGTGACATTGTTAGCATGTGGGATTGACACCTCGCGAACCGGCCTAGCTGTCATTTCCTCGGGCACTAACATTGCCCTTACAACTGGTGGATTCTGTTGTTGCTCCAAGATTGTTTGTTTGAGCAACTGCAGCTTTTTCTCTAGAGCTTCTCTCCTTTGACGATGAAATTGTCTAGCCGGCTCTAAATATGAGTCCACCAGCTCCTTGTCTCTTGCCAGTGTTCAACAAAAATTCGTATCTGCAAAATACAGGCTAAGACCAAGTTGTCAACACTAAGAAGAAATAGTAAACTAACACTTAAGAAAAATTTACCAATTGCCAGTCCCCGGCAACGGCGCCAAAAACTTGTTAGGGTTGTTTGGTATAACTACACGCAAGTGCACGTGGTCAAACAAGTAGTAAAGTGGCTCAAGTAAGCCAAGTATAGATCCCACAGGGACTGGTCTAAAGTAACAATCTACTCAAGTGTCAATAAACTTTAACTCTAAATTTCAGACAATAGTGTGAAGAAGAGTTTGATGTTTCGTTTCCTAATTTTGTACTAAGTCTAAAACGAATATATATTTTGAGTCTGAACTATAAGTATGAGCATGCTGAGGCTAAAATGAACATGTAGAGAAATAAATTATCGATACAATTTGGTTAATCTTTCCTCCGGTTGCTAGTCAAGAATTATTGCCTATGGATTAAAACTCTCGTATTTAACCCAACTTAAGAATCATGAACCTTCCACCTACATCTCTGTGATAAAAATAAATTCATGTTCTAGCCATACAAAACCGATTCCTTAATTGACTAATACGACTTTCAGGTATATCTCTATCCTGAAGGTAAATCAATTCTCAATTTTCCCAAACTAAGAAAAGATCATATCCTATCAATTCACAACTTCCCAATTTCTTGCTCTCTCGAGTGAAACCGGACTTTTTAGATATACATTAATGTTGGCCACACATTAATGCAGTAAGAACAACAATCAATAGAATAACCATGGAAGAAAAGATGAAAAACCAATTTCTCAATAATCACATTTCAATACAAATGTTCTTAACCTCAGCAAGAAGGGAATTTAGCCACTCATTTGTGGATTAAACATCGTTAAATGAGTGTTAATCATACAAGTAATTGAAATAAAGAAGAAGGAGATAGAGAAAAACCCTGAGATTTTCGTCCCCTCAACTGCTTGTAACCCACGTTCTTGCTCCACCAAGTCAGAATTATTAAAAAATGAACCTAAGTGTTCTATTTATACTAGTGGGAATTTTTCCCGGAATAACAAGCAACATGTCACGGAGTGCATCGTGGAGCACTGCCTCCATGACACGCCACCAACGCGAACCCTCACTGGAATCCGGTCATCCAGGTATTAAGGCCCAAGGTGGCACGACGTGCAACGCAGGGCTAGGCCAACGAGCCACGGCCCCAACGCACACCTTCACTGGAATTGACATATTTTAAGCATCCAGGCAGAAGGCATCCGCGATGACAGCGTGACACGACTCCATCACGGAGCCCCTTTAATTCGTGCTTTCCTTGTGCATTTTCCCTTGCTAGCTTCCGAGTCCAATCCCGATCTCTCCCAACATGCATCTTAGCTCCATAACTTTATATTTTTCCTGCAAAACAATGCTAATCATGTTGGTTAGCATAAATTCACATTTTATTACAATTCACATGAGAATGTACAAACATCGATAGATAAACAATGCAAAATGACACATTTGAGTATCACTTGGGCATATAAATTTGCCCAAGATCAGAATTCCCCCACAGAGGGGATTCCTTAAAAAGAAGAACTTTCTATTCTATGTTGAGATAAATCTACAAATTTGTTGTTCTTTCAATGAAAAGATGATGAATGAATGAGTTGTGTACAATGGAGGTCATAAAATCTGTACTTTTGTGTGCACAACCTTCCAAAAGTGCCCTTTGATGCTTCAAGGCACTTAGGGACCCTTTCCATATGCTTTTACCCTTCTAAATTTGGCCTCACTTGCGAAGCACCGGCGTTTCGCGGGTGCTAATCCACGGAGCATTGGTTGTTCGCTCAATGAAAGACAGTGGACTGGCAGTCACTACCGGCAGTTCGCCGCTGGCCAACCACAAAACGCTGGTGAGTAGCCTGTCTTGAATAATGGCTCCGATGTTTTGCCTGCATTTTTCCCTTCTGAATCCGCATTTAGCCGATTCAAAGCATGTCCTACACCTTTTTTTGAGATTAAATCTTCTATTATCTTTGAATTCTTTCCTTGATATGCTAACTCATCAAATTTCATCTCGAACCTCATGTGTTTTGCTCAATTTCATGCTTTCTCTACTCGAGTGAAGTACCTGCTAAGAATCAAAGAGAAAGAACATAAAATCCACATAAACAACTCAAAAACTAAGCAAAAACTCATGCTTAGGAGCCTAATGAGTTGGCAAATTTCCAACTCGCCAAACCCCCAAACTTGAACCATTGCTTATCCTCAAGTAATGTAATTCTTTACGGTTGAGCAAATGGAGAGCATGTTGTATATGAGTATATGCACCAAGCATCAAGCATCAAGCAAGACTTTATTTCACAAGAGGACATTGCTAAATCTTAGAGCATTACGAGAGTTGCACACAAAACCATCAAGACTCAAGACACTCGAACATTATACACCAACTCAAGAAAAGGAAAAGACTCAAACCTTGTTGCACAAGCTTCAATAGGTCACCACAATCATTAAGCATATCTTTCATGCATTCCTTTCATTCAAAAAAAGGGAATAGTTCATCAAAACAAGTTCAAGGATCATCTCATGTCATTGACAGTTCACATTCAAGACTTGTCTTAAAGTTTGCTACACACTTGCCTCATTCATACACCTCTTTTGCAAACAATTGTAAGAATGTACCCCAAGGAAGTGATGCCACTCATAAGAAGAGAGAATCCCAATCATTTTTTAGCATTTCACACGTAGGGATTATAAGATAAGACAAAGGCGCTCACTCTCACAAAGAAATGAAGTGCATACAAATTGACCCATAGACTTGTCCTTCATGTAACTCGCCACTAATATAGAGTTTGTACACTCAAAATCACTAAGGACTTGCAGGGTATCATGAAGGGTAGGGGTAAGGGTAGGACAAATATTTAGCTTTAGTGACTACAGCCTCCCTAATGCCTTTATAAACACTTGTAACATCCCATCATCTTATTGAGATCACTCCACCTTATTTATCCTTGTTCATTATCTTCATATTTTTTGTAACAACAACCACCCTTATAACACCTATGAATTTCACATTTAGCCTTATCTACACAAGAGATAGCACCTTCTAGCTATTCTTACTCTTTTGATGATTTGAGGTTTTTCAACCCATCGTTTCATTCATCTCATCACAATTTTGGCGCTATTGCACATTGGAGCTCTCATGTTTTCCCCTACTCTTGCAAACCTCCAAACTCAGGCTTTTACCTCATTTCACATTCATTTCCTTATCGCTCCTCATTTCTTGAGCTTAAAATATCATTTTTTATTTTTTCATCACTAGCAATTAGGGGGTATGGGTGCCAAAGAGAAGGATTAAAAATGGTCATTAGGCTTGTAATGTGGTTTCCAAGAAAGAGTCCAAGGCTCAAACGTTGTCTATTAAAAATTAATGTTCAAGGAGGTCATTTTGGGTGAATTGACAAACAAAAGAGGGCCTAAGATCATGTTCTAAGTATAGCCCTATCTAACATTTCTCCTTGAATCACATTCACGGCAAGTTTTAGACAATCATGCATACAAAAGTATTAAGCTAAAATCCTCGCCACACAAGGCATCACAACCCAAGGAGTTCACATACTTTCTTCATCACACTAAGAGAATGATTTTAGACAGGCTAGTGTACGAATAAAAAATCCAAGCGAAGAATGTATAATTCATGACAAGAGAGTGCTCATTTTCCCCTTTAAATGCCTCCTTTTTCTTTTCAAAACTCATGCACAATGCCAAGCAAGAATTGCTGGTGGTACCTCTCCAAACAAGTGCACAAAAGACTCAACAAGACTTTAGACTTGACATTTTCCCTTAAGAAAGTGACCTCTCAATCTATCATTGGGAAATGCCAACCCGGTTCGACAATAAAAAGAACAGACAAATAAATCTTTCATTGGGAAAGAACTGTAGTATAAAGAAAACCCTTGGAGTTATTCAAAGAATACTATCTACAAAGGTGATACTACTAGCAAGTAATGATGACTTTTCCTTAAGAATTTCCGCTACCAAATATATCATAGGGCCATATTGTATATCACTCACAAGGGATTACTCAAACTTTATCCCCTAATAAAAAATCAACAACAAAACACTTAAAATTAAAACAAAACAAACATTATCTTTGAGGCACAAAGTTGCACACAATAAGAGAGGAATGGGTGCAAGAACTCCCTGCTATGATGGAGGCATCTCCCTTGGAGTTTTTGCCTTCCATGTATTCTAGTTATAACCTTCACCAGACTTATGCTTCGCGTCTTTCGACCTACGTTTTACATGTCTAAAGTTGGTTTCTCAATTTGTCTCTTTCCACATGTCATCACATTCCACACCTTATTCAACCTTGCAACATTCAAAGACAACACCAACGTGAAGTAGAAAGAAGTAAAACGAACAAAAAGAAAAACAAGATGCAAAACAAGCTTGAATTAATGAATAATTAATGGCTTATCACAATTCAATTTCCCAGCAATGGCACCATTTTTGATAACGCACAAATACACTCCTTATTTTAGAGAGAATGTAAGTGATCGTCGTATAACAAATATTCCCAGCGGATGTCAGAGTCGAATCCCATAGAGAATTGAGTCGATAATTCAAAAGTTATAAACTAACTCAAACTAGAACGCTTCGTTGTTCAACATTTGAAAAGTAAAATTGGGGGAAAAGGGTGAATATTATATAATTCTAATTTATAACTAAGTGAGGGGAATTTCAATTATTGCATTCTCAAGTGAATTAGATAGAGGTATGCTATACATGGTTTAACAACTAGTATGGGCTACTTCATTGCCTTAAATTCAAATTCAACTTTGATTGTTGTGGATAAACCATATTATCTTGTTTCTCAACCATAAGAATGTTTATGCCTTGGACTTTATCAAATCCCAAGGCCAAACTCATTTATCTAGTACAAAAACATGAGGAAGGATTAAGCTATCTCTAGCCTTGACCTTTAATGGAGTGAAGATATGTATTTGACTGTGTCCAGCTCAATCCCACACACCAACAATCCAATTCCCCACTATTATCTTCTCACCCAATTCTCACCCTTCTCTCTCAAGCAAAAGCAAAAAAAGTAAATAAAAATTCATGTTTGCAATCATCAATTTTTACAATAAAAACTTAGGAGAAGACAATAGATCTAAGTTACAATAAGAATTTAAGAACAAATCATCAATACCCATTCACACATTCAAATCTACCATGCATACATCCCTAACTATCAAACTAGATCTACATATTTAACTTTTATCAACATTCACAATATGGGTTCATCCAATTGCTTCACAAGGTTTACAATAATGGTAGAATTCCCCCACAAAGGGGATTCCTCAAAAAGAAGAACTTTCTATTCTATGTTGAGTGAAATCTACAATTTTTACTATTCTTTTAATGAAAAGATGATGAATGAATGAGTGGTGTACAAAGGAGGTCATAAGTATCTGTACTTTTGTGTACACAACCTTCCAAAAGTGCCCTTGGATGCTTCTAGGCACTTAGGGACCCTTTCTAGATGATTTACCCTTCTAAAGATGGCCTCACTACGCTGGTGCCAATCCGCGGAGCACCAGTCGTTCACTGAGTGAAAAACAGTGGACTCGTAGTCACAACCGACTGTTTTCCGCTGCCCAACCATGAAATACTGGTGAGTAGCCAGTCTAGAGTAGTGAATTTGGAGTTTTGCCTGCATTTCGCCCTTCCGAATCCGCATTTAGCTGATTCAAAGTATGTCCTCGCACCTCTTTTTGAGCTCAAATCTTCCATTATATTTGGATCCTTTCCTTCATATGCTAACTCATCAAATTTCATCTCGAACCTTATGCATTTTTCTCAATGTTATGCTTTCTCTACTCTATTGAAGTACCTACTAAGAATCAAAGAGAAAGAGTATAAAATCCACATAAATGACTCAAAAACTAAGCAAAAACTCATGCTTAGGAGCCTAATGAGTTGGTAAATTTCCAACTCATCAATGGCTCAAGGTTTTGAAAGTAAATCATATGGTTTAACATGTTTGAAATCATAAGTTAAATCTCATAAACTTATCAATGGGTCAATCATACTATAAAACATGATATCATAAGTCCTGAACATGAATATCTTAAAACATAAGGACTAGTGGGAGACTCATCATAACTGACACCATTATGATTAAGCACATGATGCCCAACTATCTCGCTCAAATTACCAGAGTCGTCCGGAGCCTTGCTAGGATAAAGAACGTTAAAGGCGCGATATCACTTGTGAACCCCATCGGGCTAGGGAAAACACTCTCTAGCGAGGCCCCAAACATGAATATATTCCTATAGTGGCATGTAGTTCTAAGACCTGGGTGCACTGAGCCCCGACCTACTCGGTGCCAGATACTACTCCCAAAACATGCATATTTTGCTTATAGTCATAATCATGAAATATACTTGGTTTTGCATGGGCTATTTTAAAATCATAGTCATACTTGTCATACGTGAACCAACCATGAAAATAATGCCACCGAGTTCCACCATGATACATAAGCTTGAGATTCATGAAATCATACATAATTGAGTAGAATCATGATAACTTGAAATACATAGGTTCATGAGAGATACTTGTAGAAAATATGCATTCATAATCACGAAACATGGATTGAATCATAATAGAATCGAATTCATAGAAGATGATGAGAGTTTTCATCAAAATTGGGTCTAACCCTAGAATTTCATAAAATCATGGTTGGAGACTTGAATTTCTGAGATTGAGATGAAATTGGGCATGAGGGTGGAAGAAATAACCCATTCATGACCCTATATACCTATGCTTGATGATTCCTTAACTTGTATTGAATATCCAAGAGAAATTGGGAAGAAGATGAAAAAGAACCCTAGCCTTTTCCCTTGAGAGAGAAATCCAACCTATGGTGTTTTTAAGAGAATGAGGGCTTAGGATTTAGATTAACCCTTTAATCAGTCCTTTAGGAAGCCAAAAACAACGTTACTTAGGGTTATAAGCATAGGATTTTACCAAAATACCTATGACTACCAAACTTAAAAATGGATGTGGCAGAACCAACGACCATAACCATGGGTCATTAGTAGATACAATGATCCATTGTTTCCTCCTATTGTTTCTTGATTTGTATCTGAATCACTCTCTAAACCTAATCCAATCACTAGAAACAACAACCAGTACAATCTAAATATGGGTCATACAATCTACTCATTGGTTCTGGACGAGTTTTGATATTTTTCAGAAGTTCTACACTAAGGGGCAACTAATGACCTGTTGGTACATTGGACGAAACGTTCGGAGGTTCGTCCAACGGCCAGGTGCCATTTTCTTGCAAGATTTTGCTGCAAGTCTCAAATCTGATCTTAGGGAATTTTAGGGTGTTACATCATCTCCCCCTCGGGAATATTTGTCCTCGAATATAGATTAAGCAGACTAGGAGAGTAGGAAAGGAACTATAATCCCAAAATTGAATAGCCATAACTGAAAACTGACAGAGTGATTGACTCCGAATTGAAATACATGACTGAAATGAATTCATGAAACATACATGCATGCTAAGATATGAAAGAAATTGAGAGATATGAACTTGACATGAAACTAAATAGAGTACTAAGGAGGAAACTAGTACCTCATGTAGAAACTGAGCTAGAAAGGAATAGATGTGGGTATCTAGCCATCATATCTTCTTTGGCTTCCCGCGTAACTCCCTCAACTAGTTGATTCCTCCACAAAACCTTCACTAAAGCTACCTCCTTGTTCCTCAACTTGCAAACATGACGATCAAGGATTTCAACTAGAACCTCCTCATAGGTAAGGTTATCCTTCACACTAGTGCTCTCTACCGGAATGATTGGAGCTAGATCACCGATGCACTTCTTCAGCAAGGACACATGAAAACTGGATGCACTAAAGCTAACTCCACTAGTAGCTCCAACTCAAAAGCCACTTTGCCAACTCATCTTAGAATCCTGTAAGGACCAATATATTGGGGACTAAGCTTCCCTTTCTTACCGAACCTCATAAATCCCTTCATAGCAGACACCTTCAGAAACACCCAATTATCAACCTCAAACTCAAGCTCTCTCCTAATATCTGCATATGATTTCTGATGACCCTGAGTTGTTTTCAACCTCTCTCTAATAAGCTGAACTTCGTTCATCGCATCATGAACTGAATCTGGCCCTACCAATATAGCCTCGCTTACCTGGAACCATCCAATAGGTGATCTACACCTCTGCTCATAAAGAGCCTCAAATGGAGCCATCTGAATGCTAGAATGGTAACTATTTTTGTAGGCAAACTCATTAAGAGGCAAGTGATTATCTCAACTACCTTTGAAATCAATCACACATGCTCTCATTATGTCCATAAGAGTCTGAATGGTCCGCTCGTCCTGACCATTTATCTGTGGGTGAAATCCTCTGATAAGCTTCACTTGAGTACCAAGACCCTTTTAAAACAATCTCCCAAACTAAGAGGTGAACTGAGTACACCTATCGGATATGATAGACAAAGGAATTCCATGCAATTGAACTAACTCCTGAATAGAAAGTCTAGCATAGTCCTCAGTTGAATCCATAGTTTTGACAGGTAAGAAATGTGCTGACTTGATCATCCGATCCACAATCACCCATATAGAATTATACTGTTGGCGTGTAAGAGGAAACCCTGTAATGAAGTCAATATTGATCTCTTCCCACTTTCAAGTAGGAATACGGATATCCTTTAACATACCTCCCAACCTCTGATGCTCAACCTTCACTTGTTAACAATTCGGACACTTAGTCACAAATATTGTTATATCCTTCTTCATGCCATCCCGTCAATAGACTTCTCGTAGATCATGGTACATCTTGGTGGCACCTAGTTGGATCGAATACCGAGAGCTATGAGCCTCTCACAACATCTGCTCTCTCAAATCATCCATCTTTGAAACAATAATCGACCCTAATATTGGAGTACACCATCTCCCCCTCTCTGAGAAAACCTCCACTGTCTGATTTCAGATTGCTTCCTTCAAATTCACTAAAATAAGATCCTCATCTTGTGTTGCCTTAACCTCTATTACCAATGAATATTTTGACCCATTCTGAACAATAACACCACCATTTGTTGAATCTGAAAGGTGTGAAATCCTAGATGAGCAAGCCCATGGACATCTTTCACCAATTTCTTCCTCCCATCCTCAGCATAGGATACTCTCTCCATGGAAAACCTACTAAGAGCATCTGCCACTACATTAGCCTTGCGCGAATGATAAAGAAAAATTATTTCATAGTCCTTAAGAAGATCAAGCCATCTCCTTTGCCGCAAATTCAAGTCCTTCTAAGTGATCATATACTGAAGACTCTTGTGATCCATGAACACCTCCACATGCACTCCATACATGTAGTGCTTCTAACTCTTCAAGGAAAACACCATCGCTGCTAACTCAAGGTTATACATTGGCTAATTTTTCTCATGAGTCTTAAGCTGTCTAAAAGCATAAGCAATGACCTTACCATGCTGCATCAACACACACCCAAGGCTAATTTGAGAAGCATTATAGTACATAACAAAACCATTTGTGCCCTATGGTAGGGTCAAAACTAGAGTTGAAGTGAGTCGAGACTTTAACTCCTGAAAACTCTTCTTACACTCGTCGGACCACTAAAACTTGACCTTCTAGGTTAGCTTAGTCAAAAATTCTGCAATGGATGAAAAACCCCCTATGAATCTCCTGTAGTAGCCAGCCGAACCCTAAAAGCTCTAAACGTCAGTAGGACTGATATGTCTAGGCCAGTTCTTCATTGCCTTAATCTTCTGAGTCTATCTGCACACCCTCACTAGACACTACATGGCCCAAAATGCAACTGACTTTAGCCAAAACTCACACTTGCTAAACTTAGCAAACAACTAGCGATCCTTAAGAGTCTACAACACAATCCTAATGTGAGTAGCGTACTCCTCCTCACTTCGAGAGTATATGAGGATATCATCTATGAAAATAATAACGAACATATCCAAATACTACTTGAACACCCTGTTCATCAAGTCCACCAAAGTTGCAGGAGCATTCTTTAGTCCAAAAGACATAACCACAAACTTATAGTGACCATTCGAGTCCTGAAGGCTATCTTCAGAATATCACCCCCCAACCGTCATGACCCGAGCTGAGACCCTGGACCGAGACATGGGACCTAGAACCACGAATGGCTCCAAGCTAAACCATGGCACATACATAACATGATAACACCATAGCTAAGCGGAATCAAAACATAAACATAATATAAGTGGAAGTCTAGAGTGTACAACATAAAATCAAAAGTAAAGTCTAACAGTCAACAACGCAGATCATCTAATACATAACTATTTGAAAAGCCTCTAAACATCTTATGAGCGGAAGGAACAACAGCCCCAGCTAGCTCGCTAAGTCCGAAACTAAAAGAAAGGAACAAAGGAGACAATCAAAACTGAGATAAAGTTGGGACGAGCGGGAGCAAGCTAAGATAGCATTTGAGAAGGATCACCTAAAACCTATATCATGAGTCGATAAAGCACAGAGTATTTGATAAATACTTTGAATGTACTGAGTATGTAGAGAAAGTAAACCATGCTAGTAAAATAATAGTATGAAATCATGAATAAAAATCAATATAGATCATGAGAGGAAGGGCAACATGCTAAAATCCATATATCTAAAGTATACATAGTCATAAGCTACTCATCATGATCTGAACATAATGACCCAAGGCTTAGAAATAGAAATTATATAAAGAGCCATACTTGAAAACATAAGTGAAAACTCATAAACTGATCAATGGGTCAATTATACTATAAAACATGATATCATATGACATGAACATGAGTATTTGAAAACATGAGGAACAATGGGAGGCTTTGTATTAACCGACACCATCATGATAGATCTTACATGATGCCCCAACTATCTCGCTCAAGTGGGTAGAGCCATCCTAAGCCTTGCCAAGGAAAAGAACGATAAGGCGTGATATCACTCGTGAACCCCGTCAGCCTGGGGGAACACTCTTTGGCGAGGCCCATACATGAATATATATCTACGGTGGCACGTAGTCATGAGACTCGAGGTTCTCTTGAACCCCTAGCCTATTCGGTGCTAGACACTACTCCCAAAAATATGAACATGGCTCGTAATCATTATCGTGAAAACATACTTGATCTTGCATGGGCTAGTTTAAAATCATGAAATCATAATCATACTTGATACACGTTAAATAGCCATGAAAAATAATGCCACAATTGGCCATGATACATAAACTTGGCTTTCATGAGATCCATACATACTTGAATAAGACTTCATAACTTAAAATCATAAAATCATAAGTTTAAAAGTTCATCAATATTCATGCATACTTTGATAATTCATCATAGCTTGAAATCATAGGCTTATAAGCTTGAAATTCATGAATCATGCATATTAGGGCATAATCTTCATACACTTGAATTCATGCATTAGGAAGTAATTTGAAGGTTAAATGTGCATTAAGAGCCATAGAATATCAATTGAAACATGAGAGGATTAAACCCATAGACATAACATCGAAGATTTCATAAAAATTGGGTAAAACCCCTAGAATTTAACTTGGCATGCTTAGAGACTTGAAACCATAGAATTGGGATGAAATTTGTAACAACCAGGAAGTCCCTAAAATTAGACCCGAGGATTTAATTGAAGAAATAAGGGAAAATTCCATCAAAGCCATAGAAGGACCCAAGAGACGAGTCATTGTAGGGAACAACAACCCATTGTTTCCTTTTTGGTCAGTTCCCAGTTAGACTTTTCTAGCAAGCAACAAGCCTAGCAACGAACCATTGGAGGATCCGACGGGTCGTCCTAAGTGGCTGTTGAATGGGGTTCAAGAAATGTCCAAAAACTAAGCCAGTGACGATGAGAGGATACGATGAGCTGTTGTTCCAAGGAATGACTCATCTTGTCTAGTCACCGGTTAGAGAATCCGAAAAGCAACAGAATTTTCCCTAGAAGCAACTGATAGAGCAATAGGTCATTGTTTCGTACAATGACCTACCTTGAGCAGTCATTGATTAGAACCTCAGCAGAAGAGCGGAAGTACTTCAGATACAACGAACAAGTGCAATGATCCATTCACGCGAGTAACGACCCATCTTATCGATAATTGGCGAGGGGTCAGCCAAGTACCAAAAATGCCCCAAGGAACAATGGATGATCCAACTAGCCTTTGTATCCTACAATGACTCGTTGGATGGATCATTATAACTGGCAGTGTCCATTTTCCAGGCGAATCATTAAGGGTAATTTCATAATTTCTAAGCTTCTAACTCCTAAACTACATCATTTTAAGCACTGAAAGGAGTTCTTTAAGAGGGTTTAGCATGTATCAAGTTATTAGGCTCCCCATACATGTAAAGCTTTGAATTCTCTTTGAAGATCAATTTAGAACTATCTCAATTCTTCCCCAATTCTTTTGGAATTTAAAGGATAAGTTGAGAATCAATTTACCCAGGTATGTAGGGCCGTGAATGAAAGATTCCTTTACTCTCATGCCTAAAATTTTCTTCAAGTTCATGAATTCGAGTATATGATTTTATAGGGTTTTAACCCAATTTTATGAAATTCTGTATGATATGTCTATGGGTCAATTCCCCTTATATTCCAAAGCATGTTTTAAGATTTAGAGGTAGATTTTATACACAATTTGATTATAAATTCATGATTTCAAGTTGTTAGAAATTATGCCCAATTATGCAAGTTTTATGAACATTCAAGTTTATGATTCATAATTTCAAGTATGATCAAATCTCTGGCATGAATGAATGTTTATAAACTACCCTGCATGAATCAATGATTTTGACTTCTGAAGTCTACTTCAAGTATGCATGGTTTTAAGATTTGAGCAAGCAGACACAAGTATGTTTTCATGATTTAGTTTAGTTTTATAAGATCAACTTACCATATGGTTTGGCGTCAATACTTCTAATTCAGCTTATGGTATGTTTAGAGCTAGGACTCCCCATGTCCATATTTCAAACTATTCATGTAATTATGATTTCATATTCATTGGAAAATGATGGGAGCACGATGTATGTTTTTGTAAGTAGTGTCTAGCACCGAGTAGGCTTGGGCTTCCAAGGTTCCCCGGTATCAGAACTACTCACTAATGTATGTGTGTGTGTGTGTGTGTGTATATGTATATATATATATTGGGACCTCTCAAGAGATTTTTACCCTACCCCCAAGGGGCCTCAACTTGATATTGATATCATGGAATCGTCCTTATCCCTGGCAAGGTTTTGGATGGCGCTGCCCACTTGAGTGTGATAGTTGGGGCATCATTAAGCTCTATCAGAATGGTGTCAGTTATGACGAGTCTCCCATTGTTCCTCATGATTTCAATTATTCATGTTCATGACTTATGATATTATGTAATACAACAGGTTTGACCCAATGATCAGTTTATGAGCTTATACTTATGATTTTAGCTATGATAAGTCGTATATTTCTATTTTTGTACCTTGAGTCATTATATTTAGATATGATACTTACATTATAACTATGTACATCTCAGATATACTTTTTAGCATGTAGTCCCTAGTCTCATAATCTAATAATTCATATTGATATGCGTGATTTCAGTTAACATTTACTCATCATGGTTCACTTACCTTACATACTCAGTACATTCCAAGTACTAACCGCATACTCTATGTTGTATCATTTCATGATACATGTCTGAGCGATCAGAGTCAGTTCTGTTGTTAGTCCAGCTCTCCCGACGTCCAGCTTAGTTCCCATTATTGGTGAGTCCTCATCTTTGAGGACGTTCAATTTAGTGTTTGGTTATGCTATTTCAGTTTCAGACATTAGCGAGCTAGTTGGGGGTTTTGTCCCATCATCTCATCAGACAGTGTAGAGGTTTATCAGATATTATATAGACTCTCAGCTTTATTGAGTGTTGACTCCATTTATGGTCATTGCTATATGTTATGTTATTTATACTTTCGCTTGTTCATGTTTAATCTATCAATTTCTGCTTTGATGTATGCTCTTTAGTTGCTATGTTCATGCCACGGATCGACTTGGAGCCATTCGTGGGTTCTAGGTCCCATGTCTCTATTCGGAGTCCTACCTCAGGTCATGACAAAAATGGGCATGAGGGTTGAAGAATTTCCCCCATTCATAACCATATATAACTAGGTTTAAAGAATCCTTAACTTGATTGGAGACCCAAAGAAAATTGAGGAAAAGATTTGATGAAGAACCCTAGCTTCTCTTGAGGTGATTTGATCTTCACTTAGGGGTTTTAGGAGTAGAATGAGGGTTACGGATGGTTAAAACCCTTTAAAAATCCCTTTAGAAGACTTAAAATGACTTAGTTTAGGAGTTAGGAACTTAGGAATTACAAAAACACCCTTATTGACCTGATAGGAGAATACTCACTGCCAGGTCCAACCAGTGACTGGACGACCCGTTGGGAGACTTGATGGGTCGTCCTCTAACCCGTTTTCACTGGTAAATTCTTCTCAAATATTCTAATCTTCTCTTGACGCTTCACTTGATGATTCGTTTTGTCACTTAATGAATCACTTAACCGGTCAACAAGACTCTCTGAAACTCCACTTTTTCACCAACTTGCACACTCAAAGGTCACACCACAACCCCTCGAGTCACTTGATGAGTCACACCATGACTCATTCTTTGACCTGATATAGGTTTTTCCTATGTTCTCTTTTTCAGTCCTCAGGTCTGATCTTTGGGACTTTAGGGGTGTAACATTGACCATAAGCTGGTGATAGCTAGATCTAAGGTCTATCTTTGAAAAGCACCTGCCACCCTGAAGCTGGTCATACATGTAACACCCCAAAAGTCCCTAAGATCATATATGAGGGTTAAAATAATGAAAATAGGAAAATCTGCACTAGGTCATAGAATGAGTCGTTCAATAACTCGTCAAGTGACCTAGATGGTCATTGAGTGACCCATTAAGTGGTGTCATGTCGGTGAAAAATGTTACTTTCTGAAATGTCTTGATGGGTGGTGTGACAAGTCATTAAGACTACCCATGAGTCGTGGTATGACCAGTTAAGTGTGCAGTGAAGGAGAACGTGTTGAATTCTAGTATACTTTATGGATTGGGAAAATGAGTCGTCGAGTCCCCTAACAACTCATAAAGTGACTCTTTAAGTGAAGGAAAGATCAGGGTGTGGGTTTTTCTCCAGTGGCGATGGATCAGACGATGACCCGTTACTTGACCCGATGAATTTTCAAGTGTGTCATTGGGTTTGGCAGGGTCATTTTCCCAGTCGATTCATTAAGGGTGTTTTTATAATTCCTAAGTTCCTAACTCCTAAACTATGTCATTTTAAGCTACATAAATAGTGTTTTAAGAGGGCTTGACCTAGACTAAGTCATCATGCTCTAATACATCTATTGAATTTGAAATCCTCTTCCAAGATCAAGCTAGGGTTCCTTATATTTCTTTCCCAATCTTCTTGGGTGTTCAAGACCAGCTTAAAAATCAAGTTACCATGGTATGTAGGGCCATGAATGGGGGATTTCTTCCATCTTCATGCCCAATTTCTCCTCTAACTCATGAATTCAATTTCTCCTCTAACTCATGAACTCAAGTCTCTAATCAAGTGTATAGCAAACTCTAGGGTTTTAACCCAATTCCATGCAAATATTCATGCTATGTCTATGGGTCCAATCCCTTCACGTTTTGATTGATGATTTAAGATTATTGGGGAACATTTTACTTTTAATTTAATTTTTTAACCATGATTTCATGTTTATTAGAATTATGCCCTATTATGAATGGTTTACGAAATTCAAGCTTATGAGTCTTTGATTTCAAACATGATGAGTTATCTAGTATGCATAAATGTTTATGAATTCTTAACTGATGATTTCATGATTTTGAATAATGAAGTTTTGAGTATGTATAATCTCATGACTTGGGCAAGCCCATGCAAAGTTAAGGATACTTATCATGATTTTAGACAAAGTTTACAACATTGGTTTTAAAGAGATATTTGGAGTCAAGACACCCCAGTTATTTAGATTTAAGCTATGTTTTGAGAATATGATTATACGAGCAATATGCATGTTTTGGGAGTAGTGTCTAGCACTAATTAGGCTAGGGATTTCGAGGACCTCGATCTCTGAACTATGCACTAATGTAAGATATATTCTTATTGGGATCTGTCAAGGGAGTGCTTCCCCTGCCCAAGGAACACTTGTGATATCGCACCTCAATCGTCCTTTGCTCTGGTAAGGCTAAGGATGGATCTCCTTCATGTGGGCAAAACGTGGGATCATCATGCACTCATACATGATGGTTGTCGATTAAGACTAGTCTCCCATTATTCCTCATGTTTTTAGTTACTCATGTTCAGGACTTATGATATTATGTTTTATAGCATATTTGACCCATTAATCAGTTTATGAGCTTTTGCTTATGATTTCAAGCATGACACGTTATATGATTTCTATTTCTAAACTTTGGGTCATTATGTTCAGATTATGATGAATAGCTTCTGAATATGTATACATCAGATTTATGGTTTTCAGCATGCAGTCCTTACTCTCATGAACTTTCTTGATTTACACTCATGAATCCAGAATTGTGTTTATTTAGCATGTTTTACTTACTTTACATACTCAGTACATTCAAAATACCGAACGCATACTCTATGTTGTATCATCTCATGATATAGGTTCAGGTGATCTATCTCAATCTCGTCGCTAGCTCGCACCCGCTCAGTTCAGCTCCACCGCGCTTTTGGTGAGTCCTCATCATCCGAGGACGTCTATTAGTTTATGCCTATTATGTTTTGTTTTACTTTCAGACTTGGAGTTAGCTTGGGTCTTGTTCCAGCATCTCATAAATTAGTAGAGGCTTTTAGATATAGAATTAGCATGCTCAACTTTGTGACTCAGCGTTGTGATATTATCTCTTTTGTTTATGCTTTACAATAGTTGTGATATTATCTCTTTTGTTTATGCTTTACAATACTTAGACTTTCGCTTATGAATGCTTGAGTTAATTTTTTCCGCTTGATTATTCTCTTAAGTAATACATGTATGTACCATGAGTTAGCTTTGAGTTATTCGTAGTTCTAGGTCCCATGACTCAATCCAGGATCTCAACTCAGGTCGTGACAAAACAAGTCATCAATCTTAGGGAGGAGATACTTATTCTTGACTGTGGCCTTATCCAACTAATGATAATCAATGCACATTCTAAGAGAACCATCCTTATTTCGCACAAAGAGAACTGGAGCACCCTACGGGGATATACTAGGCTTGATGTAACCCTTATCCAGGAGACACTTCAACTCCTTTAGCTCGGCAGGACCCATTCTATAAGAATGAATAAATATGGGTTGCATATTGAGAAGAAGGTGAATACCAAAGTCAATCTTTTGCTCGAGGGGGACTCCCGGTAGATCATCTGGGAATACCTCAGGATACTCACATAAGATAGAAATTGACTGGAGAGCAGAATTTTTGAAGTTAGAATCCTTGACCCGAACTAGATGATATACACAACCCTTAGAGATCATCTTCCTGGCCTTAATGTAGGCGATAAAGTGACCTATAGTGTCATGACCTGAGCATAGACCCGGATCATAGATTTAACGACCCGAGAGTACACCCAGATTGTAGACACGGGACAAGGATCCCCGAGAGGCCCCAAGTCAACCCATGGCGCGAGCATGATACTAATTCATTCATAAAAGGCGGAAAACTTAACTTATCATTCATAAACTAACTGAAAATTGTATCATGAGATATAAAGAAAGCAATAATACCAGATCCAAACATAAACAGCTGAATACTACACATAAGTCTGAAAGCCTCTAATCATAAAAGACGGGTTGAAGGGACAAGATCCCAACTAACCCAAACATTGAAAACATAAGAATTTTAAACAAGTCTGAACATGAAGCCCTCGGATCACGAGGACTCACCACTGGAGATTTAGCGAAACTGGGCACAAACTAGGGACGATGCTGAGCCTGCGAAGCAGATCCTAAAAGTATATGGGTCAGTACTCGGAAAGTGCTGAGTATGTAAGGTATGCAAAATAATGCTTAAAAACATAAAAGTTATAGCAGTGGGGGCATCATGATCATAAAACTGAAATCGAAAGTATATCGTAAGGCTCAATATTTCCAAAAGCATTTATAAACCCGTCAAAGTCATAACATGCGGGGAAAACATTTCATAAATCATACTTGAGAGAAGATAACATAATCATACATATTTCAAGACCATGAGGAACAATGGGAGATTTCTATAACCGACATACTCCACATGAGCACACATGAAGTCCGAATTGTGCGCCTAGTCGAGAGGTCGTTCATACCTTGCCAAGGGTATGAACCATGAAAAGTGTGATATCACTCATGAAGGCCCTGTAGGGTATAGGGGACAGTCACTGAGGAGGTCCCAAACATAATCCTATAGTGGCACATAGTTCTGAGATTCGGGGCGTAACCTAGGCCCCGAATCTACTCGGTGTTAAGTACTACTCCCAAAACATGCAACGTGCTCATAACATTCATAACATGACATGCATGGCTAGTGAAACATGGGAATCATGACATACTTGAGAATTTATATTACTAGCCATGGGATTGGGCCCATGAGTTGGCCAAAATCATAGTATAATTCATAAGCGATATGTGGGCATTGCCTATAGTTTCAAACATACTTGACATGTTTAAAAATCATAAGAAGCGATCATGCTAGAATGGGAAATTGAAACTTGAAGACATGATTAAAATGTAAGAGAAACTTGTTCATACTTTCGGAATCATCTTGACCATGAAATTCAGTAAATGTTTCCCCATGATTGGGCATCCATACTTTTATAGATTTCAATCACGAAATATAGAATAAAAAATTAAAATCAGCCCAAATAAATTCGAAATTTCCTAGACTTGACATGCTACTATAAGCACATTTCAGATTTTAAGGAATCATGAAATTTGATAAAGACCCATAAAGTTTTGGTAACTTTAAAGATAGAATTAGGGAGGAATTGGGCATGGGTAGGGACTAAACTACACATTCAAAACCCCACATACCTGAAATTTCGTGATTTCCTACTCCCTTGAAAACCCTAGATAGGATCTTGAAGAACCTTGAAGAAGACACTTGAATCCCTTTCCTCTTTCCTCTCTAATCTTACAAGTATCAAATGAGGTTCCTCATGGTTGATTTCCCCTTAAAAGACCCTACCCCCACCTCAAAACAACGTAGTTAGGTCATAGGGGCAAAGGAAATTACGGGAAGGCCCTTACCAATTCGCACGAAATAACTGTCAGGGGGTCCTAATGGACGTCCTGACAACTCCTTGCCAGGGCACACAATCCGTTGGTTCACCCGTCAAGTACACTGCCTCATTGTTCATGAAAATTCAATTGTCTTGGTAACAGCCCTCCTAACGGGTTGTTAGGACTGACGACGACTCGTTAGGTACCATTTGTTAAGTACACTGGATAAGCCTTACTATCTTACTATAGGACCACCCACGACTGACATGACGACTCGTGGTGTCTGAACATGATTTCGGTACATCGCCGTAGGGACTCCGAGTCCCTTATCATCCCATACCTTCCCCACGAGCCACTTCATGACTCATTTGGCCTCGTCACTAGTCGTTAAGTGACTTGTTCTGCAACTGCTGCAACATTTTCCTGTTTTTCTCCTGATTCACTTCCGGACCTGATCCTTGGGTTCCAGGGGTATACCAACATCTCCCCCCTTGGGAACATTCGTCCTTGAATGTTATAAACAAGCATAAAAACCCAGAAACAAACAATCACTATATATATAGATGCTAATCATTAACATTCAAGCCGAAAATTAACGGAATGACTACCCCTGAAGAGAACCACCTTGCTGGTCTGAGTTCATACATCACTTGCATACATCATATCAGAAAACAAACTTATACGCATGAATAGAACATGAAAAACTGAATAGAGGTTTAGGGAAAAAAATGATATCTCAAACTGAAGCTGAGTCGGTAGGGAACAAATGGGGGTATTTAGCCATCATATCCTCTTCGGCCTCCTACGTGGCTCCCTCGACATGTTGATTCCTCTATAACACCTTGACTGAAGCTACTTCCTAGTTTCTCAGCCTTCGAACTTGACGATCCAAGATTTCAACAGGAATTTCTTCATAACTGAGGCTATCCTTCACACCAACACATTCCACCAGAACCACTAAGGCTGGATCTCCCAAGCACTTTTTCAAGAGCGATACATGGAATACGGGACGAACTGAAGCCGACTCTGAAGGAAACACTAATTCATAGGCTACTTTACCCACTTGTCTTACAATCCGGTATGGGACAATATAGCGAGGGCTGAGTTTCACTTTCTTCCCGGATCTCATTACTCCCGTCATGGGAGGTATCTTCAAAAACACCCAATCGTCGACCTCGAACTCAACCTCCCTCCTCCTCACATCTGCATAAGACTTTTGGTGACTTTGAGCCATTTTCAGCCTTTCTCTTATTAACTAAACTTTTTCCATAGCTTCATGGACTGAATCGGGTCCCACTAACAAAGTCTCACCGACTTCAAACCACCCAATGGGCAATCTACACCGTCGCCCGTAAAGAGCCTCGAATGGTGCGATTCGTATGCTGGAGTGGTAGCTGTTGTTGTAAGCGAACTCAACAAGAGGCAAATGCTCATCCCAACTACCCTTGAAGTCAATAGCAAAAGCTCTCATCATGTCCTCAAGAGTCTGGATAGTCCGCTCCACCTGACCATCTATTTGCGGATGGAATGTCGTGCTAAGATTGACCTTGGTGCCAAGTCCCTTTTGAAAAGATCTCTAGAACTGAGAGGTGAAATGGGTACCTCTATATGATATAATGGACAAGGGCACTCCGTGTAGTCTAACCAACTCTCGGATGTATAACTTCACATAATCTTCTGCTAAATTGGTGGTTTTGACCTGTAGAAAATGAGCAGCCTTGGTCAACCTGTCCACCACTACCCAAATGGATTTATACTGTCTACGGGTGTGGGGAAAAACCTATTACAAATTCCATGTTGATCCCTTCCCACTTTCAAGTAAGATTTTTGATGTCATGAAGTACACCCTCCGGTCTCTGGTTCTCAACTTTCACTTGTTGGCAATTCGAACACTTAAATACAAATTCTGTAATATCCCGCTTCATACCATTCCACCAATAAATTTATCGCAAGGCAAGATACATTTTGGTGGCGCCTCGATGGATAGAATATCTGGACCCGTGAGCCTCATGCAGCATCGGACTCCTTAAATCCCCCACGTTCGGAACACATAAGCGACCCTAGTACCGAAGCACACCATCTCCCCCTTTGGAGAAGACTTCTACTTTCTAACTTTGAACAACTTCTTTCAACTTTACCAATATTGGGTCTTCATCTTACTTAGTCTTCACCTCTGTTACCAAGGATGACTCTGACCCATTCTGAACTACTACCCTACCATTGGTCGAGCCGACTAGTCTAACTCCCAACTGTGCAACTCGATGTACCTCCTTTACCAGCTCCTTCCTGTCTTCACTCACGTGTGACACACTTCCCATAAAAAGTCTACTAAGGGCGTTTGCTACCACGTTGGCCTTACACGAGTGATAAAGGACACTCTTGTCGTAGTCCTTAAGTAGCTCCAACCATCTCCATTACCGAAGATTTAGCTCCTTTTGTGAACACATATTGTAAACTCTTGTAGTCTACGAATACATTTACATGAACCCCATACAAGTAGTGTCACCATATCTTCAAAGAAAATACCACCACGTCCAACTCAAGATCATGGGTCGGGTAATTCTTCTCGTGAGTTTTCAATTGTCTGGATGCATATGCTACAACTTTCCCATGATGCATCAATACACATCCCAGTCTGACCCTCGAAGCATCACAATACACAATGAAGCCATCGGTACCCTCCGATAAAGTCAACACTGGTGCTGAAGTGAGTGTGGCCTTCAATTCCTGGAAGCTCTTCTCACAAGCCTCCGACCATTGGAACTACACCTTCTTCTGAGTCAACCTAGTCAGTGGGGCTGCAACGGATGAGAAACATTCCAAAAATCTCTAATAGTAACCTGCTAAGCCCAAAAAGCTTCTGATCTCTAAAGGGTTTACCGGTCTGGGCCAGTTCTTTACTGCCTCTATTTTCTAGGAGTCCACCCTAATACCTTCGCTTGACACTACATGTCCCAAGAATGCAACTGATTTCAGCTAGAATTCACATTTGCT
This sequence comes from Datura wrightii, assembly GCA_035772735.1. Lineage (NCBI taxonomy): Eukaryota > Viridiplantae > Streptophyta > Magnoliopsida > Solanales > Solanaceae > Datura > Datura wrightii. The sequence continues at coordinate 57,616,209 of JASDFA010000007.1, read as the reverse complement.
AAACATGGCATATAACTGGTTGTCCTTAAGGGTTTGGAGTGCTACCCTCAAGTGTTGGGCATGTTTCTCCTCACTCCGGGAGTATATTAATATGTCGCCGATGAACACGATCACGAACATATCCAAATATTCCTTGAATACCCTGTTCATCAGATCCATAAAAGTTATAGGGGCATTGGTTAGTCCAAAAGACATAAAAACAAATTCAAAATGGCCATATGGGTTCTAAAAGCAGTCTTTGGAATGTCCCTCTCCCGAACCCTAAGCTGGTAATACCCGGACCTGAGATATATCTTGGAGAAATATTTTGCACCCTGAAGCTGATCAAATAATCCATGAATCCTAGGTAAGGATATCTATTCTTGATGGTGACCTTGTTCAATTATCTATAATCTATACACATCCGCAGGGAACCATCTTTCTTCCGGACGAACAACACTGGGGTACCCTTGGGGACTTACTAGGTTTAATGAAACCCTTATCTAGCAAATCCTTCAACCTCTCCTTTAACTCTTTTAGTTTGGTTGGGGCCATATGGTAAGGAGGGATTGATATGGGTTGCGTGTCAGGAAATAGGTCAATCTCAAAATCAATCTCCCTCTCAGGAGGAACACCTAGTAGGTCATCTGGAAGCACCTCGGGATATTCACATACCACAGGGACTAACTGAATGGTCAGGGTCTCGGACGTGACATCCTTAACCCTAACCAAGTGGTAAATACAACCCTTGGAAATAATTTTTATAGCCTTGATATTGGAGATATAGCGATCTACAGGCACCGCTGAGCCACCCCTCTATTCTAAAACCGGTTCATCTGGAAACCGAAACTCCACTGTCCGAGTTCTACAGTTAACAGAAGCATAACATGCAAACAACCAATCCATGCCTAAGATGATGTCAAAATCAGTCATAGATAATTCTACTAAGTCTGTGGAGGTAACCTTATGCAATATTGTAATTGGGTGACCTCTATATACCCGCCTCGCTACGACTGAATCACAGACCGGGGTAGAGATAGAAAATGGTTCGGACAAAATTTCAGGATTGACTCCAAAGTGACTAGCAATGTAAGGTGTCACAAAATATAGTGTGACTCCCGGATCTAATAAAGCATAAGCATTAATGTGAAAAACTCGCAACATATCTGTAACCATATCAGGAGAAGAGTCTTGCTCCCGCCGAGAGCCAAGTGCATAAAATTGCTTCTGGCGCTGGCCACCAGCTGAGTCAGTTGGAGCACTCTGCTGAGTCTGACGTGCTACTGGGACGGCTAAATTGGCTGCTGAAGTGTGGGATCCACTACCCCCTGACTTAGCTATAGGATAATCCCTAAGTCTATGTTTGGGTTTTCCACACCCGAAACAAGCATCTGAGCCCACCAAACATTTCCCTGGGTGATTCTTGCCACAAGTAGCACAAGATAGGAATGTGCGCTCTGTACACATGCTGTTTTGACTCCTCCAACTTGAGGCCCTACTCCTCTGACCGTCTTGTGGCTTGGATGGAGTACTGGCTGAAGATGGTGCTGGCATAATGGACCTGGGCTGGGACTGCTGGTAAGATTCACCCCTTGACTTAGGCTAGGAGAACCTATGGCTATCAGTTCTAGCCCTCTTGGCCTCCCTCTGCCTCATGTGAGCTGCTTCCATATGCTGAGCATAGAGGACTATCCGTGGGTAGTCCGTATCTTGATGAAGCATGGTTGTCCTGCAATCCTTATCCAGGTACTCAGCTACCCCCTACACGAATCTGCTCACCCGCGCCTTTTGGTCCATCACTAGCTTCGGGCATACTTTGATAGGCAAGTGAACTCAAGTGAATATTCCAGAACCGTCATCTTTCCCTGCTTGAGGTTAACAAACTCGGTTGCTTTCAATTCCCTTATTTCCTGAGGAAAGAACCTATCGAGAAAGGCCATGTGGAACTCATCTGAACTGACAGGGTCGACTCCCACTGCCCTGCTGTCCCTCCATTGCTTGAATCAAATGTAGGCGGCCTCCTTCAACTGATATGAGGCCAAGTCCACACTCCTCATTTGTCATCCCCATCACTTGAGTGACCTTCAAGATTCCCTCAATGAACTCATGTAGATCCTCGTCCACCTTTGCCCCTGTGAACTCGGGAGGGTTCATCCTTAGAAAGTCCCTTATTCGAGCTGCCACTGTATTACATTCTGAGGAATATGCACAACAGCTTGTTGGTTGACCTGAGCGGTAAAAGCCTATGCCAACATTTGAATCGCCGCCCGAAACTCGGCGTGGGCAGCTGGTGGGGCTTGCTGACGCCCTTCATCATTGTTCTCCCTGCGGACTTCAATATTTATGTTCCTCCTTCCAATAATCCTTATGGGAGCCATAATTTCTGCAATTCCGAATAGCACGAATTAGAAGGATGGAGAGGTTATCATCGCACGACATAGATTCATTAAAGAAGGGAACATTTCCTAAAACTTTTAGTAGCCTTTTCATCATAAGTGTGGCGCGCTTCACACCCATGAAAAAGACTCTACCTTACGCGGCTTTCAGACTCCCTAGGACACCTACGAACCTGGATTTGATACCAAGTTTGTCGCAATTTGAGCATACACCCGGATCGTAGACACGGGACAAGGAGCCCCAAGAGACCCCAAGTCAACCCATGGCGCGAGCACGATACTAATTCATTCATAAAATGTGGAAACCTTAACTTATCAATCATAAACTAACTGAAAATCATATCATGAGCTATAAAGAAAGCAACAATACCAGATCTAAACATAAACGACTGAATACTACACATAAGTCTGAAGGAATCTAATAATAAAAGACGGGTTGAATGGACAGGACCCCAACTAACCCAAACATTGAAAACATGAGACAATTAAACAAGTCTGAACATGAAACCCTCAAATCATGAGAAGTCACCACCGGAGATTTAGCGAAACTGGGCACAAACTAGGGACGATATTGAGCCTGCGAACTAGATCCTAAAAATATATGGTTCAGTACTCGGAAAGTACTGAGTATGTAAGGTATGCAAAACAATGCTTAAAAACATAAAAGTTACAGGAATGGGGCATCATGATCATAAAACTGAAATCGTAAGTATATCGTAAGGCTCAATATTTCAAAAAACATTCATAAAGCCGTCAAAGTCATAACATGCGGGGAAACAATTTCATAAATCATAACTTGAGCCAAGAGAACATAATCATGCATATTTCGAGACCATGAGAAACAATGAGAGATTTCTATAACCGACATACTCCATATGAGCACACATGAAGTCTGACTTGTACGCCTAGTCGGGAGGCCGTTCATACCTTGACAAGGGTATGAACCATGAAAAGCGTGATATCACTCATGAAGGCCCCATAGGTCATAGGGGACAGTCACTGACGAGGTCCCAAACATAATCCTACGATGGCACGTAGTTTTGAGATTCGGGGCGTAACCTAGGCCCCGAATCTACTCGGTGTTAAGTACTACTCCCAAAACATGCAACGTGCTCATAACATTCATAACATGACATGCTTGGCTAGTGAAACATGGGAATCATGACATACTTGAGAATTTATATTACTAGCCATGGGATTGGGCCCATGAGTTGGCCAAAATCGTAGTATAATTTATAAGCGATATGTGGGCATTGCCTATAGTTTCAAACATACTTGACATGTTTAAAAATCATAAGAAGCGATCATGCTAGAATGGGAAATTGAAACTTGAAGACATGATTAAAATGTAAGAGAAACTTGTTCATGCTTTCAGAATCATCTTGTCCATGAAATTCAGTAAATGTTTCCCCATGATTGGGTATCCATACTTTTAGAGATTTAAATCATGAAATATATAATAAACAAGTAAAATAAGGCCAAATAAATTCATAATTTCACAGACTTGACATGCTACTATAAGCTCATTTCAAATTTTAAGGAATCATGAAATTTGATAAAGACCTATAAAGTTTTGGTAACTTTAAACATAGAATTAGGGAGAAATTGGGCATGGGTAGGGACTAAACTACCCATTCAAAACCCCACATGCCTGAAATTTCGTGATTTCCTACTCCCTTGAAAACCCTAGGTAGAATCTTGAAGAACCTTGAAGAAGACACTTGAATCCCTTTCCTCTTTCCTCTATAATCTTACAAGTATCAAATGAGGTTCCTCATGGTTGATTTCCCCTTAAAAGATCCTGCCCCGACCTTAAAACGACGTAGTTTAGGTTTTAGGGTGAAGGAAATTACGATAAGGCCCTTACTAATTCACAGGAAATAACTGTCAGGGTTTCCTAATGGACAACCTAACGACTCGTTGCCAGAGCACACGATCCGTTGGTTCACCCGTCAAGTACACTGCCTCATTGTTCATGAAAATTCAATTGGCTTGGTAACGGCCCTCCTGATGGGTCATTAGGACTGACGACTACTCGTTAGGTACCATCCGTTAAGTACACCGGATAAGCCTTACTATCTTACTCTAGGACCACCCCACGACTGACATGATGACTCGTGGTGTCTGACCACGAGCCGTTACATTGCCCATAGGGACCCCGAGTCCCTCATCATCCCAGGCCTTCCCCACGAGTCACTTGACGACTCATTTGGCCTCTTCACGAGTCGTTAAGTGACCCGTTCTGTAATTGTTGCAATATTTTCCAATTTTTCTCCTGATTCACTTCCGGACCTGATCCTTGAGTTCCCGAGGTATAACAGTAGACACAGGGCAAGGGACCCCGAGACACCCCAAGTCATCCAAGGCATAAAAATTCACTAACTCATTCAATACACATGAAGGAAACATAATTATAAACTCATTGGAAGTCTAGCTTAACATAACAACAGAATGAACATCTGAAACTAAATATATGTCTAAATCTGATAAGCCTCTAGTCTGGATGAGCTGATGGGAAAACACCTCCAACTAGCTCAGAAATACTTAAACTTAAAATACATCCAAGATAACTGAAAGTCTAATCCTCGAAAGATGAGGACCCACCAACCAAGCGAGTACTTATTCTGATAAGCGACTACGTACGGGGCTGGACCTGAGAACCAGATCTTGCATCATGAAATGATGCAGCATAGAAAGTATGCGGTCAACACGTGGAATGTACCGAGTATGCAAGGTAAGTAAAACCTCTTAAGTAAATAAATCATTTAAAACATTCCATGACATGTCATAAGATTTTAAGTGCAAATAGAAGGCTACATGAAATCATTCTGAAACCGTACTCTTATCATAACATGCATAGCTTTAGAACATCATGATTGACTCGAATAACTTAAAGTTGAAACATAACATTTATATTAAAAGCTGAACAATGAGTCAAACCTTGCTTTATGAACACACATGCATAAGTAATCATGATCAGTAATGAATATGCAAATCTGAATGATATAGATAGTGGGAGACTCGTCGCTTAACCGACATACCACGATAGAGCTTACGTGGTCTCAACTATCACACTCAAGTGGGAAGAGCCGTCCACAACCATGCCAAGGCGATGGATGCTACCATGATATCGATATCAAGCGGAAAGACCAAACAAGTTGGGGATATCTCACAAGGGAGGTCCCAATAATATAATAGAATCAACCTACGTTGGTGCGTAGTTCTGGGGAATAGGGTTATCGACCCTTAGCCCGCTCGGTGCTAGACTCTTCTCCCAAGATAATTCTCTACATCGTATAAATATGAAGCTCAACATCGTCTAGTGACAAAGCTCAACATGAAATCATACATAAACTCAACATCGTATGAAACGAAGCTCAACATTGTGTATTAACAAAACTCATTATGAAATCATGCATACACTAAACATCATATAAATATGAAGCTCAACAATGTTGTTTTGACAAATCTTAGAATGGAATCATGCATAGACTCAACATCATGTGGAATGAATCTTAACATTTTCCTTGACAAAGTTCGACAATAATAGGCCTCTCAATTAAGGATTTACACATATAGAAGGCTTTAATTTGAACATACCACAAGCTAGAATTTAAATAATAATAATTGAGGAAAATTCACTTCAACCCATGTGGTAAGCTTATGTCGGGAAGTTCATCACATTAAATCAACATATGGGCATCTCTCAAAGCTTTATCATACTTGAACTAATCAATTCATTTTGAAAACATCACCATAGTCATGGGTATTTTTAGAAACATGCTATTTATCATCAACTTCATCATCATCACTCATTTATCAAGAATCTCTTCCTTTGTGAACTCCTCACCCATAGGCGTTTTAGATTCAAATTTAAAAGAAAACAATTTTATAAGGGAAAATGAGTTAGAATCCGCCCAAGCTTCATAAATCATCAATATAAATACAATCTAATCATACCCATGTATACAGGTTGAAGAATCATGTAATTGGGCAAAACCCCATACTTAATCATAGACAATTTAATCACATTTTGATAGGGAATGGGCATGGGTGTGGAAGAAAGCACCCACTCATAGCCTTACATACCTGGGATTGAAGAATTCTAACTCTTCCCAATTGCCTAGCTGACATTCCCCTTTGAAAACCTTGAGAATTCACCTTGCTTCTTCTCCTCAAACCCCCAACCTTGCATGCATGAAAGTAATGGCCTAAAATAGGTTTTTCTCTGCTAAAAACCCTCTATTACGAGCTTCAAATGACGTAGTATAGGCCCTTAGAACATATGAATTACGAAAATACCCTTACTAAATTCACAAGAAAACACTACCAAGTGACCCTAACGGGTGACCTGATGATTCGTCAGGACGGGCAACGACTCGTCGAGTCGCTCGTCAAGTACATTGGTCAACTGATCTACTGCGCTCATAACGTGCAAGATAATGACTCGTGCCTCAAGACCACGACTCATGGTCACCTTCCGTCAAGTACACTGCCTTAATTCCCAATAATAATCCACATGCTTGCTCATGACTCTCCTCACGATTCGTTGGGACTGACCACGACTCATGGGTCCCATCCGTTAAGTACACTAGATAAATCCTCCTTTAACATTCCAACTCTACCCCACGATTGACATGATGACTCGTGGTGGCTGACCACCAGACATTGATTCACTCGTGGGGACTTCGATCCCTTGATCACTCCAGACCTTCCCACAAGTCACTTGACGACTCGTGGGGTCTTCTCACGAGTCGCTCAGTGATTCGTTCTGCAACTACTGTAACATTTTCCAGTTTTTCTCTGTTTCAACTTTCGGGTGCGATTCTTGAATTCTCAAGTTATAACAATATTTCCCCCTTGGGAACATTTGTCCTCAAATGTTAGAAACAAGAAGGAATAGAAACAAGCAATTATCATACCCCAATACTGATTATTTTAACCGAAATTTCACGGAATGATTGCCTCCGAAAAGAACCACATAGCTTAACTAAGTTCAAGCATCACATACATTTACCATAACATAATTCAAACGTGCGCACATGAACTGAACATGGAAACTGATTAGAGAATTAGGGAAAAAACTAATACCTCAAGTCGAAACTGAGTCGGTAGGGAACAAATGTGGATATCTAGCCATCATGTCTGCTTTGGCCTCCCACATAGCTACCTCAACATGCCGATTCCTCCATAAAACCTTTACCGAAGCTACCTCTTTGTTCCTCAGCCTTCGAACTTGTCGATCCAAAATTTCAACCAGAATTTCTTCATAACTGATGTTGTGTTTCACACCAACGCTGTCTACCAGAACCACCAAGGCTGGATCACCCAAGCACTTCTTCAAAAGTGATACATGGAACACGGGATGAACTGAAGCCAAATCTGAAGGCAAGTCCAACTCATACGCAGCCTCACCAACTCTTCTCACAACCCGGTAGGGGCCAATATAGCGGGGACTGAGTTTACCCCTCTTTCTGAACCGCATGACTCCCTTCATGGGAGATACCTTTAGAAACACCCAGTCGTCCACATCAAACTCCAAATTTCTTCTCATCACATCATCATACGATTTCTGACGACTCTGAGCGGTTTTTAAATGGTCCCTTATCAACTGAACCTTCACCATCACATCATGAACCAAATCTGGTCCTACCATAGCTGCCTCACCAACCTCAAACCATCTGATAGGAGATCTACACCTCCACCCATAGAGAGCCTTGAACAGTGCCATCTGGATACTAGAGTGGTAACTATTATTATAAGCAAACCTGATCAAGGGCAAATGATCATCCCAACTACTGATCTTGGGCAGATTTATATGCCCAAGTGATACTCAAAAGTATCATTTTCGCCTTGTTTATCTATCAATGTGTATGCATTCTCATGTAATTGGTAATAAAATGTGAATTTATACTAACCAGCATGATTAGCATTGTTTTGCAAGTAAAATGTGATTTCGGGAAGCTAAAATGCATGTTGGATGACATCGGAGTTGGACTTGGATGCGAGCAAGGGAAAAGGCATTGGACAGCATGAAATAAAGGAGCTCCGCGATGGAGCCGTGTCATGCTGCCATCGCGGAGGCATTCTGCCTAGATGGGGAAAATTCACCCAATTTCCAGTGGAGGTCCGCATTTGCTCCGTGGCACAGAGCCAGTGCTCCGCGATGCACGCCGTGCCACGTTGAGCCTAAATTCCCGGACCCCCAGTTCCAGTGAGGGTCCGCGTTCATGGCGTGTCACGGAGGCAGTGCTCCACGATGCACTCCGTGACATGTTGCTCATTATTCCGGGAAAAATTCCCAGGAGTATAAATAGAACACTTAAGTTCATTTTTCAGAATTCTGACTTGGTGGAGCAAGGACGTGAGTTACAGGCAGTTGAGGGACGAAAAGTTCAGGGTTTTTTCTCTCTTTCTTTCTTCTTTAATTCAATTGCTTGTATGATTAACACTCATTTTATGATGTTTAATCCACAAATGAGTGGCTAATTCCTATCCTTGCTGAGGTTATGAACAATTGTGATGAAATTTGATTATTGATTCTATGATTTTTCATCTTTTCTTCCATGTTGTTCTATTAATTCTTGTTTTTACTGCATTGGTGTGTGGCCTACATTAATGTACATCTAAAAAGTCCGGTTTCACTCGAGAGAGCACGAAATTGGAAAGTTGTGAATTAATAGGATATGTTCTTTACTTGATTTGGGAAAATTGAGTCTTGATTTGCTTTCAGGATAGAAACATACCTGAAAGTCGTATTAGTCAATTTAGGAACCGAAATTGTATGGCTAGGACATGAATTGCATTTGATCACAGAAATGTAGACGGATGGTTCATGATTCTTAAGTGAGGTTAAATACGAGAGTTTTAATCTCTTGGCAAATGTTCTTGGCTAGCAACAGAAGAAAAGATTAACCAAAGTATGATGACAATTAGTTTCATTACATGTTCGTTTAACCTCAGCATGCTTTCATTCATAGTTCAGATTCAAAGTAGATAATTGTTCTTAGTTTTAGTATAAAAATTTATAAAACAAACTATCAACTTTTTGGTTACGCTGTTGTCTGCATTTTTAGAAGTAAAATATAGTACACTTGAGCAATTTGCACTTCATCCAAGTCTCTGTGGGATCGATACTTGGCTTACTAAAGCCACTTATTACTTTTTCGACCACGTGTACTTGCGTGTCGGTTTCATACCCCATATAACACCCCGAACAAGTTTTTGGCGCCGTTGTCGGGGACTTGGCAATTGGTGAAATTATTTTAGGTGTTAATTTACTGTATTTTTATTTTCTTAGTGTTGACAACTTGGTCTTAGCCTGTATTTTGCAGACTTAATTGCTGTGAACACTGGCAAGAGACAAGGAGCTGGTGGAATCTTATATAGAGCCTGAAAGAATATTTCACAGTAAGAGAAGAGAAGCTCTACAAAGAAAGCTGCAGCTGCTCAGATAGACGATCATGGAGCAACAATAGAATCCACCGGTAGTATGGGCAGTGTTAGTGCCCGAAGAAGCAGCAGCATGGCCGGTTTGTGAGGTGGCAATCCCACATGCCAATAATGATACATCAAGTATCCGCAAACCAGAGCCATGAGGGAGATTTGAACTTAAACAAAATATGGTGCAGTTGTTGCACACAAGCGGGCAATTTACCGGTCTCCCTCATGAAGATCCACAATAGCATCTCCAAAACTTTTTGGAGATAAGTGACACTTACATACCCGCTGGAGTGTCACCAGACTATGTCCGGCTTACATTATTTCCATTCTCATTACTAGGAGAAGCCAAGAGGTGGTTGAAAGCTGAGCCACCGAATTCTATTTCTACGTGGGATGATCTTGCACGGAAGTTCTTAATAAGGTTTTTTCCCTCTGGTAAAACAGCAAGACTTAGAAGTCAAATTCTAAGTTTCAAATAGAGAGAGGGAGAAAATTTATATCAGGCCTGGGAGAGATTTAAATCCATGTTGCGGGATTGTCCTCATCATCATCAATCCAATGATGTGTTGGTGCACACATTTATTGAGGGTTTAGAACCCCACACCAAAATATTGCTAGACTCAGCAGCTGGAGGGCAAGCGCTGGAGAAGACTTATGAGGAGCTGTATACCTTGTTGAACCGGATTTCACAGGGCAATCCAGAATGGAATGCTGATTCATCACATGGTTGGACAAGGAAAGCAGCAGAAGTGCTTGAAGTGGATGGGTTCACAGCTATCGCTGCACAAATAGCTGCATTGCAAAATAAATTGAACAATCACTTCAGCAACATGACATTGAACCAGCCTCCAGCCCCAGTTAATGCAGTCCAGCAGATGTGGTGTGAAGTGTGTGGAAGCAGTGAGCACTCAGCTGAGTGTTGTGGAGCCAATCTTGACTCGATAAACTTTATGGGTAATGCACAAAGGAATCACCAGCAGTATGGTAGTAGCTACAACTCCAATTGGAGGAATCATCCTAATTTCTCATGGGGTAGCAACAACCATCAAGGCCAAAGTTCGGGTCAAGGTGTGCAAAGGAATCAAGGAGGGCAGCAGAACTATCAAGCTCAATTTAGAAACAACAATGCACCTCCTCCACCACCATCACCCAGCATTGAGGAGATGTTCAAGACCATGATAGATAACCAAGCTCAATTGCAGGCTGACTATGTGAAATTGGCAGCCGAAGTGAAAAACAACCAGTTAGCTACCAAGGCACTTGAATATCAATTTGGGCAATTTGCTAGTGCCCAAAATAGAAGGCCTAGAGGAGGACTGCCAAGCGACACGGATCCCAATCCCAAGCAGGTAAATATAGTGACCACAAGGAGTAGTTTGCAGCTGAAAGAGGTGGAACCAGAAAGACCACCTCAACAGTCGGGAGTAGCAGAAGTTGAGAGGGAGCACAGTTCTGAAAGGGGGAAGACCAAAGAAGCTGAATCAGAAAGACCTCCACCCTCGTTCCCTCAACGACTAAAGAAACACAAGGAGGAGGCGTGTTTCAAGAAATTCATGGAGGTGCTGAAACAGGTACATGCTAACTTACCTCTTGTTGATGTCTTGCAGGGAGTGCCAAAATATGCGAAGTATATAAAGGACATCGTGGCCAACAAAAGTTGGTTGACTGAGTATGCTACGGTGGCTATAACGGAGGAGTGCACTTCCCGGATCCAAAATAGACTGCCCACAAAGTTAAAAGACACTGGGAGTTTTACTATCCAGCTTACTATTGGGCAGAGCATCCGAGCTCGTGGATTGTGTGACTTGGGAGCGAGCATAAATTTGATGTCGTCTTTGGTATTCAGAAAGTTGGGTCTAGGGAGTCCTAGACCCACAACGGTAATCTTGTAGTTGGCGGATCGATCCTTAGCTAGGTCGAATGGCATTGTTGAGGACGTTCTGGTGCAAGTTGGCTCCCTAATTTTTTCGGTAGATTTTGTCGTGCTGGATTTTGAACCAGACGCAGAAGTCCCATTTATTTTGGGACGTCCCTTCTTGGCAACCGGGAAAGCACTAATCGACGTAGCTGCGGGGCAGCTAACAATGAAAGCACATGACAAAATAGAGGTATTTGATGTGTTAAAATCCATGAAGCTGCCAGCTATACATGAGGAGCTTTCAGCAATCAATGCAGTTGAACATGAAGAAATTCATCAGATTGTTGAATCTCAAGACCCATTGGAAAGAGCATTGACGCACTCCGATCATTTTGGAGACAGAGAGGCATGTGGAATGGTCCAAATGTTGAATGGAGCACAGAATCATCCTAGGAGACAGGAATTTCAATCATTAATGAGATCTCTAGAGCCTTTGCCGAAACCATCCGTTGAGGAGGCACCGAAGCTGGAGCTGAAAGAATTGCCTCCCCATTTAAAATATATCTTTTTGGGGGAGGGTGAGACGTTACCAGTTATCATCTCTGCAGACTTGACGGAGGCATAGGAGAAGGCAGCATTGGGTGTCCTCAGAAAGAGGAAGAAAGCAATGGGTTGGCAAATGTCAGACATTCAGGGTATCAATCCAGCTTTCTGCACACACAGGATATTCATGGAGACAGGAGCCAAACCAACCGTTCAGCCGCAACGGAGACTTAATCCAGCAATGAAGGATGTGGTGAGGAAAGAAATAATCAAGTGGCTTGATGCAGGTGTGGTCTACCCAATTTCAGACAGTGAATGGGTCAGCCCCGTTCAGTGTGTTCCAAAGAAAGGGGGGATGACTGTAGTCACCAATGAGAAAAAATAGTTGATCCCTACCCGAACTGTCACAGGCTGGCGGATTTGCATGGATTACAGAAAGCTGAATGAAGCCACGAGGAAAGATCATTACCCCATCCCGTTTGTTGATCAAATATTGGATAGGTTGGCGGGACAGGAATATTATTGCTTCCTTGATGGGTACTTTGGTTATAACCAAATAGCCATAGCTCCGGAGGATCAAGAGAAGACTACCTTTACCTGTCCTTATGGGACATATGCTTTCAGGCGAATGCCGTTTAGGTTATGCAATGTACCCGCCACATTCCAGAGATGCATGATGGCTATTTTCCATGACATGGTGGAGGATTTTGTTGAGGTATTTATGGATGATTTTTCTGTTTTCGATAATTCGTTTGCTACTTGTTTGTAGAATCTTGACAGGATGCTGGCTCGCTGTGAGGAATCCAACCTTGTATTAAACTGGGAGAAATGCCACTTCTTAGTGAAGGAGGGTATTGTCCTTGGCCACAAAGTATCTCGAAAGGGGTTGGAAGTCGATCGTGCTAAGATCGAGGTTATTGAAAAGTTGCCACCACCTGTGTCAGTGAAAGGTGTGCGCAGTTTTCTTGGGCATGCAGGATTCTACAGATGATTCATCAAAAAAATTTCCAAAATTTCTAGACCACTATGCAGATTGCTGGAAAAAGAGGTGAAGTTTGAGTTGAATGATGACTGTGTTAAAGCATTCGAAGAGTTGAAGTAGAAATTGATAGAAGCACCTATCTTCACTTCTCCGGACTGGGAACAACCATTTGAGCTGATGTGTGATGCCAGTGATGTGGCTGTGGGAGCCGTATTGGGGCAAAGAAAAAATAGAATCTTTCATTCTATCCATTATGCAAGCAAAACACTGAATACGGCCCAAAGCAATTACACAGTCACAGAGAAGGAAATGCTAGCCTTGGTGTTTGCATTTGACAAATTCAGGTCCTATTTGGTGGGTTCAAAAGTAGTGGTGTACACAGACCATGCAGCGATTAGGTACCTATTCAACAAGAAGGATGCTAAGCCTAGGTTGATCAGATGGATCTTGTTGTTGCAGGAGTTCGACCTTGAGATCAAAGACAGAAAGGGGAGCGAGAATCAGGTAGCAGATCACCTATCACGATTGGAAAGCCGGTCACATGTGATGGAAAGTGATAACATAAATGAAGAGTTCCCAGATGAGCAACTCTTGACAGTTGGGGAAGCTGAAGTTCCCTGGTATGCAGACATAGTCAACTTGCTAGTGAGCGGAGTCTACCCACCTGAGGCAACAGACCAGCAAAGAAGGAAGTTGAGGCATGATTGCCGGCACTTTGTTTGTGATGAACCATACTTATTCAAACAAGGACCAGACCAGGTAATGAGAAGATGCATCCCAGAGAGTCAGATTGCAGAGGTATTGAGGGGCTGTCATTCTTCATTGTATTGGGGTCATCACGGAGGTGAGAGAACATCACACAAGGTTCTACAGTCAGGTTTCTTTTGGCCGACACTGTTCAGAGACTCTATGGCGTATGTCAAAATGTGTGATAGATGTCAGCGTACAGGATCAATTGGCAGAAGACAAGAGATGCCGCTGCAGAATATACTGGAAGTTGAGCCCTTTGATGTATGGGGCATTGATTTCATGGGTCCATTCCCACCGTCATTTGGTAATCGTTACATCTTGGTGCCCGTAGATTATGTATTAAATTGGGTGGAAGCAATAGCTTGCCCCAGGAATGACAACAAGGTAGTAACGAAGTTTGTGAAAAAAACACATCCTCACCAGGTTCGGGACACCCCGAGCCATTATCAATGATGGAGGGGCTCATTTTGTCAATGCAAGTTTCAATAAATTACTAGCCAAGTATGGGGTGCGCCATAAAGTGGCGACAACATACCACCCCCAAACTAGTGGGCAAGTAGAGGTGTCAAATATAGAAGTGAAGCAGATTCTCCAGAAAACTGTAAATACACAACGAAATGATTGGTCAAGCGAACTTGATGATGCGTTGTGGGCGTACAGAACTGCTTACAAGACACCGATTGGAACCTCACCATACCGACTGGTCTATGGCAAAGCATGTCATCTTCCGGTGGAATTAGAGCACCGAGCCTTCTGGGCTGTCAGGAAGCTAAATATGGACTTAGAGCTGGCGGGCAAAAAGAGACTAATGCAGCTCAGTGAACTTGACGAGTTCCGTTGGCATGCCTATGAGAGTGCCAAGTACTACAAGGAAAGAACTAAAAGATGGCATGATAAGCATGTGGTGCATCGCATTTTCGAGCCAGGACAGAAAGTTTTGCTCTTCAATTCAAGATTGAAGTTGTTTCCAGGAAAGCTGAGGTCTAAATGGTCGGGACCATTTGAAGTGGTAAGAATGACCCCGCACGGGGCGATAGAATTGTGGCAAGAAGATCGAAGTGCCACATTCTTGGTAAATGGCCGAGGTGTAAGCACTATTGGGGGGAGGACGGTGATTGAGAGAAATCATCCATCACCCTAGCGGACAATTGAGCTTAACGACGTCGAGCCGCGACAGTAAACCAGGCGATGCACGGGAGGCAACCCGTGAAAAATTTTTCTTTCATTTTGTAAAGTGTAAATAGATTTTTCTTTTTCTATTTCTTGATTCACAACAAAATTTTTCGTTTTAGTTTTTGTTTTATTTGTATTTAATGTGAAACCTATAATTCTAACCAATTTTGTATAGTGAGATGAATTTTAGGTCAAACGGAGAAAATGTGCACGGAATCGCGAAGGAAAAGTCGAGGTATGAAAAATTAATAAAAAGTGGAAAACAGTGAGCTGGGGCGATAGCTCCGTGTCACGAAGGAGGACCTCCGCGTTACCCTCCGTGACACGTTGAGGTATAACTCAAAAATTTTAAAAATTTCCAGAACAGCCTCGCGAGGCTCCGTGTCACAGAGGCAGTGCACCGCGATGCACTCCGTGACACGTTGCCATGTATATCGCGACAGGTCACACCGGGTCGCCGGGTGACCCGCGCGATTTTCTTCATTTTTAACCTCGAAAACCTCCCTTTTTCCCTCATTTTCTATTTCCTCCGCGACCAAACCCCCCAAAACCCATCCCCCATCAACGTGCCACGGAGTAAGGCAAGAAATTCACTGAGTTTTCTTCGATTCTTCAAAAACAAGGTATGTTCTTCGATTCCCTCTCAAATTCTTGTCGATTTTCTTCGATTTTTAGCATGGGAGGTGAGCTAAATTGCCCTAAGTCGAAATTAATCATGAATTTGATTTCATTGTTGATTGATGAATGTTCGGAATGTCGTATGATTGCTTGAACTTGTCGATTGCATGAATTGATCGAATTTGATTGATAAAATCAATTCTAGGGCTTGTTTGTTGGAATTTGAAGTTGAAAATGGATTGAAATTGTGAATTCTATGCCGGGTTGTACGTGTTGAATGAGATGAGTCGATGTACAAATTGTTAGGATGTTAATAGACGATGGATTCTCGGGTTGGGGGAAAGGGTGAAATTTGTTATAATTGGGTTGGTTGGATAGGTTCGTGCGTAGATATATTTTTGGTGTTATTTTTGTTTCTTCGTTTTTCTTTACTAAGTGTGATGGTTAAAATGTTAGCGATGGTAGTGATTGTGATTAGCTGTACGAAGTTTGAGTAGTACGCAGAAGTTATACTGTTAAATTTTCTTTTGAACGCACTAAGCATGATTGTATAGTTGTTTGTTTTTGTGTAAATAAAGATATTCTTGCCGTATTGTTGTAACTGTAGCTAAGGACTAAGTGTGGGGTAACCTAGCGTAACCCGACCTTAGCCGAAGTTAATATCTGTGAGCTTAACATTGATCTTGTTTACTTGGGTTGACAGGTGAAATGTCAAGCCGACAAGATAAAGGAAAAGGCGTGTCAACTTCAGGCGCCGAAAGGAAACGAATCAGACTGGGCACAGCAGTCCCAGCTGCACCAGCAGTTCCACGCAGCCAATGCCGCCAGTACGGAACAAAATGGGTGACCGATGAGGGGAAAAAGTGGTACGCAAAGCATAAGGAAAGCAAATATTTCCCCGAGGAGCATATAGCACGGGAACCATTGGCACAGGAGTTCCCCAGGATGGTTCACCGGATCGAGGCAGCTGGGCTCAAGTTCATCTTTGAGGAGCCCAAAGAATGCAATCTGCACTTGGTTCGGGAGTTCTATGCCAATTGGAACCCGACGATCAGGAGTCACACCATCAAGATCAGAGGGCAAATAATCACTCTGGAGCCCCAACACCTCAATGCCATCATAGGAGCGCGGGACACAGACGCCCACGTCCTCCGACAGCTGAACATTACCCCACCGTATGCGGACATCAGACGCACATTGTGTGGGACCCGATCAACAGCTAGATGGAGCAGACACAAAGAGAGGGGCTACCACCAGACGTTTCCCTATTCACAGATGAACGGGGAAGCCCGAATCTGGCTGAAGATAGTCTGCTCATGCCTCATCCCGGGGGTACATATGACTGATGTAACCCGGGATCGTGTTTGCCTGGTGTACGCCCTGATGAAAGGGCTGGAGATCAATGTAGGGGCAGTTATTATATCCGCCATGAAGAGAGCCCGGTTGCACCAGGGGCACAGGTATGGTTTTGGTGGACTACTGACCACCTTTCTTAGGGGCCTCGATGTTGAGGAGGAGGCCCTCGATTATATCCCACAGTTGGAGCGGCGAGCCTTAGATGTTACTAAAACTAAGGCTCCCGACACCACCCACGGGCCAGTGCTTACACTTGGCGAGCGACATGCTCGTGATGACCATTATATGGCTCGGATGTATGGGATGCAGATGCTCCAGCTAAGGATAGGTGGGAGGCCAGCGATAGAGGAGGAGCTATGGCAGCTAGAGCTAGACTACCCCTTCGGCGAAAACGCCAGGGCTCTATGCCGAGTGGGGCCAGAATTTGTAGAGCCCACAGATGATGATGTCCCCACAGACGAGGAGACGCATGGGGAGGACTCCGATGTGGAGTCCGATGATGACGACGGAGGCGACTCGGACATGGGAGATGAAGCAGCAACACCCGACGAAGAAGTGGAATACTTTGACTGATCAGGGAGTTCCACCACCCGAATTTGTGCTATTTTTAATTTTTGTGAACACTGGGGACAGTGTTCGGACTAAGTGTGGGGTGGGAGTAGTTAGGTGCTGGGCTGGGCTGTTTTGCATGTATGCTCTATTTTGCGGTCGTGTATGTGAAAATGTGCTTGTCCTTGTGAGTTGTGAATTTTCAAGTTATTGTTCTGTATTTGTAAATATTTGTGAAATTGATGTGTGTTGCTGAATGGTTGCTAGCTGATTCTGATTCTGTACATATTTTTGTTATCAAAATGATCGATTTTTTTTAAAATTTTTAAAATATTTTGTAAATAATTTCTCTATCGAAATGATCGATATTTTCGACATTTTTTAATTTTGGGTTTCTCGGCGTTTGTTTTCGATTCTTTTATCGAGAATGGTCCCATTGAACCGACGTCTTAAGTAGTGACCGTTCCCTATGATGGATGGATGACGACCGTCTTAAGGGAAATGTAGTCGTTAGGAGTAGTTTTTTTCTGAATTATTTTTTCTGTTTTTCTTTGGTGGATTGCATCCAGGAACTTGTAGATACTCTATGGTTGAGAAATTTTGGTTGCGTGTTGTACATGATATTCAAAATGCAGAGGTGATTCGTATAAGCATGCAAAATTGTAAATATGTTGAGATACCTAGGCTGTAGAGTTCGATTCAGTGTGATTGAGGCTTAATGTTTGAATTCATGTAATTAGCTGATTGAAGAGTCTGTGAATACATCTTGAATCGAGCATGTACAGAAAGTGTGAAGTGAGGTGTTGACAGTCCATGCTATTGTGAAGTGTCTAGAACTTGCCTGGTGTGTGTATAAAACGAAATGAAGGAGGTGTATTATAGAAAAGGATGTAGGCATTTCTTTTTTTTAACTGAGAGTTTCTATTTTTTTTCCTTGTCATACCCCCCTTTCTGTGATTGTATACCCTAGTCAGCCCTTTGAGCCTTTAGCCTATTATTTCTTTCTTTTGTCCAAAAAGTGTAAACCGAGCTTAATTCCTTCTTTTCATTAGCCGGAAAACCTATACTAAACTCTTAAGCGCTTAAGAAGAGAAAATCATTTTACCAAAGTGTCAAAGAGTGAGAATGGTGAAAAGAAAAAGAAAAGCAGAGTGAGGGAAGAAAAGAAAAGGTTGAAGGTGCACTTGCTATAAATAAATGATAATGAAGGTGCATGAATAATCTTTGTTGTTGTGTCAAGTGTGCTTAATGAAATAGGCCATACTAAATAAAATCATCAAGAATGGGATGATGAAAAAAAAAAGAGAAACAATGTCCATGAGTTGATGGGATGTGTTGAAAAGGCGCTTAAGGATGCTAGTGGCTATTATTGGCTAATCCAATATTTACTAGTTCCATAGCTTCCATTACAACCCATTAAAGTCCTACGTGATCTTACATCGCACTTCTTTATATTAGTGGAGTAATACACTAAGGGCAAGCTTATGGGTCATGACATGATGCATGTGAATTCTTTCGGGAGAGAGAGTGAAATTGTGTGTACATGCCCCTGTTTGAATGTTTGTGAGTCATATGAGCAAAAAGGGGAAGATTCTCTTGTGTTGTGAGGGCACATGCTTGATGAAAGATTAATTTTCGTGTCAGACATCTTGATCGGCTGATTTGCATGAGTTTGCCGATATCGAGAGTCGATTCTTAAAGTCTAGGAGGTCTTAAGGTATTGAAGGTCATTGCATTGATAAGAGCATGCATGTTTTCTTGATGATTTGCTGTATTGAATAATCGATATGACCGTAGCTTAAATTGTCAAACCGAAGTAGCGAGGTTGGGATGTAAATTGCATGAATTGTATGTTTGTTGTTCGAGGACGAACAAGGATTTAAGTGTGGGGTAAGTGATCTTGGGCAGATTTATATGCCCAAGTGATACTCAAAAGTATCATTTTCGCCTTGTTTATCTATCAATGTGTATGCATTCTCATGTAATTGGTAATAAAATGTGAATTTATACTAACCAACATGATTAGCATTGTTTTGCAGGTAAAATGTGATTTCGGGAAGCTAAAATACATATTGGATGACATCGGAGTTGGACTTGGATGCGAGCAAGGGAAAAGGCATTGGACAGCATGAAATAAAGGAGCTCCGCGATGGAGCCGTGTCACGCTGCCATCGCGGAGGCATTCTGCCTGGATGGGGAAAATTCACCCAATTTCCAGTTGAGGTCCGCGTTTGCTCCGTGGCACGGAGCCAGTGCTCCGCGATGCACGCCGTGCCACGTTGAGCCTGAATTCCCGGACCCCCAGTGCCAGTGAGGGTCCGCGTTCATGGCGTGTCACGGAGGCAGTGCTCCGCGATGCACTCCGTGACACGTTGCTCATTATTCCGGGAAAAATTCCCAGCAGTATAAATAGAACACATAAGTTCATTTTTCAGAATTCTGACTTGGTAGAGCAAGGACGTGGGTTACAGGCAGTTGAGGGACGAAAAGTTCAGGGTTTTTTCTCTCTTTCTTTCTTCTTTAATTCAATTGCTTGTATGATTAACACTCATTTTATGATGTTTAATCCACAAATGAGTGGCTAATTCCTATCCTTTCTGAAGTTATGAACAATTGTGATGAAATTTGATTATTGATTCTATGGTTTTCATCTTTTCTTCCATGTTGTTCTATTAATTCTTGTTTTTACTGCATTGGTGTGTGGCCTACATTAATGTACATCTGAAAAGTCCGGTTTCACTCGAGAGAGCACGAAATTGGAAAGTTGTGAATTAATAGGATATGTTCTTTACTTGGTTGGGAAAATTGAGTCTTGATTTGCTTTCAGGATAGAAATATACCTGAAAGTCGTATTAGTCAATTTAGGAACCGGAATTGTATGGCTAGGACATGAATTGCATTTGATCACAGAAATGTAGACGGATGGTTCATGATTCTTAAGTGAGGTTAAATACGAGAGTTTTAATCTCTTGGAAAATGTTCTTGGCTAGCAACAGGAAGAAAAGATTAACCAAAGTATGATGATAATTAGTTTCATTACATGTTCGTTTAACCTCAACATGATTTCATTCATAGTTCAGATTCAAAGTAGATAATTGTTCTTAGTTTTAGTATAAAAATTTATAAAACAAACTATCAACTTTTTGGTTACGCTGTTGTCTGCATTTTTAGAAGTAAAATATAGTACACTTGAGCAATTCGCACTTCATCCAAGTCTCCGTGGGATCGATACTTGGCTTACTAAAGCCACTTACTACTTGTTCGACCACGTGTACTTGCGTGTCAGTTTCATACCCCATATAACACCCCAAACAACTACCTTTAAAATCCATAACACATGCCCTCAACATATCCTCAAGGGTCTGAATGGTCTGCTCTGCTTGGCCGTCCGTATGAGGATGAAAAGTTGTGCTTAGCTTAACCTGAGTCCCAAGCCCCTTTTGAAACGAACGCCAAAATTGAGAAGTAAACTGAGTAGCTCAGTCCGAAATAATAGACAAGGGAACTCCATGAAGCCAAACCAATTCCTGAATATACAACTTATCATAATCATCTGCTGAATTTGTGTTCTTGACCGGTAGGAAATGTGTAGCCTTGGTCAACCTGTCTGCCACTACCCAAATGGAGTCGTATTGTCGGCGAGTACGACGTAGACCTGTATTGAAGTCCATATTGATTTCTTCCCACTTCCAAGTGGGAATAGTAATATCCTAAAGTACGCCTCCTGGTCTTTGATGCTCGATTTTCACTTGCTAGCAGTTTGTACATTTCGCTACGAACTTTGCAATATCATTCTTCATACCACCCCACCAATAGATTTGTCGCAAATCCCGATACATTTTCGTGGATCCTGGATGAATAAAATATATAGTACCATGTGCCTCATATAATATCCAAACTCTCAAATTGTCGACATCCGAAACACATAGCCGACCCTAGTATCGTAGCACACCATCTCCCTTTGGGAGGAAACCTCCACTCTCTGACTCCGCACCGCCTCTTTCAGCTTCCTCAATATTGGATCCTCATATTGCCTAGATTTAACATCAACTACCAAGGATGATTCCGACCCGTTATGCATCACAACACCGCCATCGGTCGAATCGATCAATCTAACTCCCAGCCTTGCAAGCCAGTGAACATCTTTCACCAATTCCTTCTTCCCCTCATACACATGGGACACACTCTCCATTTAGATCCTACTGAGCGCATCTGCAACCACATTATCCTTGCCCGGGTGGTAAAGGACACTCATGTCATAATCCTTAAGTAACTCCAACCACCTCATTTGCCAAAGATTCAGATCCTTCTGTGTGAACACATAGTGCAAGCTCTTGTGATCCATAAATACATCCACGTGGACTCCATACAAGTAATGCCGCAATATCTTTAATGTGAACACCACTGCGGCCAGTTCAAGATCATGGGTCGGGTAATCTTCTCATGCACCTTCAGCTGTCGAGAGGCATAAGCTATCACCCTCCCACGCTGCATCAACACACACCCAAGTCCAACTGTGGAAGCATCACAATACACCACGAAACCATTGTTACCCTCGGGAAGGGTCAACACCGGTGCCAAAGTAAGTCGAGTCTTAAACTCTTGGAAGCTTTTCTCACAAGCCTCCGACCACTGAAACTTTTGAGTCAACTTAGTCAAAGGCACTGCAATGGATTAGAAACCCTCAACAAACCTCTGATAGTAGCCAGCTAAGCCTATGAAACTCCGAATATCCGAAGGATTCACACGGTCTTGGCCAATTCTTCACAGCCTCAATTTTCTGAAAGTCTACTTTTATGCCTTCACTAGACACCACATGGCCCAAGAATGCCACAGAGTCTAACCAAAACTCACACTTGCTGAACTTTGCATACAATTGGCGGTCCTTGAGGGTCTGGAGCACTACCCTCAAGTGAGCGGCATGCTCCTCCTCGCGCTGAGAGTATATCAAGATGTCACCAATGAACACAATCACGAACATGTCCATATATGGCTTTAACACCCTATTGATCAGGTCCATAAAATCTACAGGAGCATTCGTTAGTTCAAAAGACATAACTACAAACTCGTAATGACCATACCCTGTTCTGAATGCCATCTTCAGGATATCACTCTCCCAAACTCTGAGCTGATGATACCCAGATCTGAGATCTATCTTTGAAAACCACTTAGCACCCTGAAGCTGATTAAAAAAATTATTGATCCTGGGTAAGGGATACCTGTTCTTGACAGTGACTTTGTTCAACTATCGATTATCAATGCACATACGAAGGGAACCATCTTTCTTCCGAACAAATAATACTGG
The DNA here is from genome assembly GCA_035772735.1 of Datura wrightii. Classification (NCBI taxonomy): domain Eukaryota; kingdom Viridiplantae; phylum Streptophyta; class Magnoliopsida; order Solanales; family Solanaceae; genus Datura; species Datura wrightii. The sequence continues at coordinate 57,593,257 of JASDFA010000007.1, read as the reverse complement.
TGCGCCCCATGGAGAATGGCTCGGTCTAATGAAGCCCTTATCTAGTAAGTCCTTTAACTGATCCTTCAACTCTTTTAGCTCGGCTGGAGTCATCCTGTAGGGAGGAATAGATATAGGCTACGTATCGGAAGGAGGTCAATACCGAAGTCAATCTCCTGCTTGGGAGGATTACCTAGCAAATCATCAATAAAGACCTATAGATACTCACTTACTACTGGAACTGATTGGATAGTCGGGGTCTCGGACTCAATATCCTTGACCCTAATCAAATGATACATGCAACCCTTGGAAATCATCTTCCTGGCCTTGACGTAGGAAACAATTCGACCTATAGGCACACTGAACTACCCTTCTATTCTAAGACTGGCTCACCCAAGAATGTGAACTCTACCGATCGGGTCCTGTAATTAATGGAAGCATAACAAGAATACAAATAATCCATGTCGAGAATAACATTGAAATTGGCCATGGCTAACTCTATCAGATCTGCTGAGGTGACCTTATGGAGGACTAAGACTTGGCAATTTGTATACATCCTTATAGCTATAATTGAGTCACCTACTAGAGTAGAAACTAAGAAGGATTCTGACAAGACATCGAGACTGACTCCGAAGCTACTAACTACATAAGGTTTCACAAAGGACAAGGTGGCCCCTGGATCTAGCAATGCATCAACATCAACATGGAAGACTCGTAACATACCAATAACCACGTCCAGGGAGACCTCCTACTCCTGATCGAATGCTAGGGCATAGAATCTATTTTGGCGCTAACCGCCAGCTGCATTGGTAGACGCCCCCTGATGTGCTGAGTGAGGGGGTGGGGCTGCTGAGCTAGAGGTTGGGCCACGACCCCCAACCCGATCCTATCTCGCTGTTGGAAAATCTCTAAGCATGTGTCCGGATTGCCTGCACCCAAAACACGCACCCGGACCTGCCAAGCACTGGCCTGTATGCCCTCGGCCACATCTACGACAAGCTGGGGACACCTGAATCTATGGGACTCCTGCTCTGACCCCTAGAGCCTGATGCTCGCCCTCTCTGATCGTGCCTAGGCCGAGATGGAACACTCAAAGCTGATGAAGCTAGGGCGGATGATCTATGATAGGTGTGCTGTCGATGCCCACCGCCGGATCTCTGTTGGGAGAATCTGTGGTCCTCAATCCTAGCCCTCTTGGCCTCTCTCTCTCAAATGTGTCTCCTCCATCTGCTGGGCGTACAACACCATCCGAGGGAAGTCCATATCGTGATGGAGCATAGAAATCCTGCATTCCTTATCCAAGTAACCTACTATCCCATGTACAAACCTACTCACTCACGCCCTCTGGTCAACCACTAACTCAGGAGCATACCTCGATAGGCAGGTAAACTCAAGGGATTACTCTAGTACTGTCATCCTCCCTTGCTTTAGATTTACAAACTCACCTTCCTTCAGCTCCCTCAACTATCGAGGGAAGAACCGATCGAGGAATGCAACCTGAAACTCCTCCCATGTGACCGGACCTGCTCTAGCAACCCTGCTGTCTTTCCACTAGTGGAACCAAATATGCGCAACCCCCTTCAACTGGTAGGAGGCCAACTATGCGCACTCAACACTACTCACCCCTATGACCTGGGTGTTCTTGATAACCTCATCCACAAACTCATGCAAGTCCTCATCCACCTTGGACCCAAGAAACTCCGGCGGGTTCATCCTCAAGAAGTCCATGACTCGATCCGCTGCTGCACTAACATTCTGCGGAATATGTGCAACGGCCTACTGATTGACGTGAGCGGTCAAGGCCTGCGCAAGCATCTGGATGGCAGCTCCAAACTCAGCATGAGTAGCTGGCTCCGGTACCTGGGTCTCCTGAACTGGTGGGGCTGGCTGATGCTCCTGACTATTTCCATCCTCATGGCTTTCACCACGTCCATTCCTCTTTCCATTCATCCTTCGAGGAGCCATGATTCTACAATCGCAAATAGCATGAATTAGAAGGATAGAAAGGCTTTTCATCACACGACATAGATCATGAAAGAAAGGGAACATTTCCGAAAATGTCTAGTAGCTTATTCGTCATAAGTGTGGCGCACTTCACACCCATGAAAAAGACTCTACCTAACGCGACTTTCAGACTCCCTAGGACACATCAAACCTATGTCTCTGATACCAAGTTTGTCATGACCCGAGCATAGACCCGGATCATAAACACAGGACAAGGGACCCCGAGAGACCCCAAGTCAACCCATGGCATAAGAATTCACTAACTCATTTAACAAACATGAAGAAAAAATAAATATAAACTCAGCAGAAGTCTAGCTTAACATAACAACAGAATAAACATTTGAAGCTGAATACATGTCTAAGTCTGATAAACCTCTAGTCTGGATAAGCTGATGGGACAACACCCCCAACTAGCTCAGATACACTGAAACTGAAAATACATCCAAGATAAAAGAAAGTCTAGTCCTCGAAAGATGAGGACTCACCAACCAAGCGGGTACTGACTCTGATAAGCCACTATGAATGGGGATGGACTTGAGAACCGAATCCTGCATCATGAAACAATGCAGCATAGAAAGTATGCAGTCAGCACGTGGAATGCACCGAGTATGCAAGGTAAATAAAACCTCTTAAGTAAATAAATCATTTAAAACATTCCATGACATATCATAAGCTTTTAAGTGCAAATAGAAAGCTACATGCAATCATTCTGAAATTGTACTCTTATCATAACATGACCATGCATAGTTTTAGAACATCATGATTGACTCAAATGACTTAAAGCTTAAATATAACATTTATATTAAAAGTTGAAGAATGAGTCAAACCTTGCTTTATGAGCACACATGCATAAGTAATCATCATCAGTAATGAATATGCAAATGTGAAATGATATAGACAGTGGAGACTCGTCACTTAACCGACATACCACGATAGAGATTAGGTGGTCCCAACTATCACACTCAAGTGGGAAGAGTTGTCCACAACTTTTCCAGGGCTATGGATGCTACCATGATATCGATATCAAGCTGAAGGGCCAATCAGGCCGGGGATAGCTCACAAGGGAGGTCCCAATAATACAATAGAATCAACCTACATTGGCGCGTCGTTTTGGGGCATACGGTTATCGGCCCTTAGCCTGCTCGGTGCTAAACTCTTCTCCTAAAACATGCAATGCTCTACATCATATAAATACGAAGCTCAACAACGTCTAGTGACGAAGCTTAACATGAAATCATGCATAAACTCAACATTGTATGAAATGAAGCTCAACATTGCCTATTGACAAAGCTCATTATGAAATCATGAATACACTAAACATCATATAAATATGAATCTCAACAATGTCGTTTCGACAAATCTTAGAACGAAATCATGCATAGACTCAACATCATGTGGAATAAAGCTTAACATTGTCCTTGACAAAGCTCGTCAATAATAGGCATCTCAATTAAGAGTTTACGCATATAGAAGGTTGTTTGAACATACCACAAGCTAGTATTTAAATAATAATAATTGAGGAAAATTCACTTCAACACATGTGGTAAGCTTATGTCGGGAAGTTCATCACATTAAATCAACATATCGGCATCACCCAAAGCTTTATCATACTTGAACTAATCAATTCATTTTCAAAACATCACCATAGTCATGGGTAGTTTTATAAACATGCTATTTATCATCAACTTCATCATCATAACTCATTTGTCAAGAATCTCTTCCTTTGTGAACTCCTCACTCATGGGCATTTTGGATTCAAATTTTAAAAAAAAACAATTTTATAAGGGAAAATGAGTTATAATCCATCCAAGCTTCATAAATCATCAATATAAATACAATCTAATCATACCCATGTATAGAGGTTGAAGAATCATGTAATTGGGCAAAACCCATACTTAATCATAGATAATTTTAATCACATTTTGATAGGGAATGGGCATGGGTGTGGAAGAAACCACCTACTCATAGTCTTACATACCTGGGATTGAAGAATTCTAACTCTTCCTAATTTCCCAGCTGACATTCCCCTTTGAAAACCTTTATAATTCACCTTGCTTCTTCTCGTCAGACCCCCAACCTTGCATGCATGAAAGTAATGGCCTAAGATAGGTTTTTCTCTGCTAAAAACCCTCTATTATGAGCTTAAAAGAACGTACTATAGGCCCTTAGAACATAGGAATTATGAAAAGACCCTTACTAAATTCGCAGGAAAACACTGCCAGGTCACCTTAACGGGTGACCTGATGATTCGTCAGGATGGGCCATGACTCGTTGACTCGCCCATCAATTAAACTGGTCAACTGATATATTGGAGCTCATAATGGCGAAGATAACGACTCATGCCTCAAGACCACGACTCGTGGTCATCTTCCATCAAGTAGACTTCCTTAATTCCCAATAATAATCCTCATGCTTGCTCACGACTCTCCTCGCGAGTCGTTGGGACTGACCACGACTTGTGGGGTCCCATTCGTTAAGTACATTAGATAAATCCTCCTTTAACATTCCAACTCCACCCCACGATTGACATGACGACTCGTGGTGGCTGACCATGAGTCATTGATTCACTCGTGGGGACTTCGATCCCTTGATCACTCCAGGCCTTCCCACGGGTCACTTGATGACTAGTGGGGTCTTCTCACGAGTCATTTAGTGACTCATTCTGCAACTGCTACAACATTTTACAATTTTTCTCCGTTTCAACTTCGGGGTCCGATTCTTGAATTCTTAGGGTATAACATATAGGCATAGCTGAACTACCCTTCAATTTTAGGACTGGCTTACCTAGGAATTGAAACTCTATTAACCGGGTTCTACAATTAACTGAAGCATAGCAAGCATACAACCAATCCATACCAAAGATAACATCAAAATCTATCATATCTAACTCCACTAAGTCAGCTGAGGTAACCATTTAAAGAACTATGACAAGGTAATTTCTGTATAACCATCGTGCTATAATGGACTAAGCGACAGGATTAGAGACTGAGAAGAGTTTTGAGAGGATTTCGGGACTGACATCAAAACTGATAGTAACATAAGGAGTCATGAAGGATAATTTGGCCCCTTGATCTTCATACATAAGTATCAAGATGAAAAACTTGTAATAAACCCGTGACCACATCTGGTGAGCTCTCCTGCTCCTGATGAGATGATAGTGCATAGAACCTGTTCTGGCGCTAGCTACCACCTGCAATAGAAGATGCGCTCTGCTAAGGGGGACAAGCTGATGGAGCTGCTAAAGTGGTGACTGGGACACGACCTCTACCATCACCCTATCTTGCTAAAGGTAAATCCCTAACTCTGTGTCCAAGTTTCCCATACCTGTAGCAAGCATATGATTAAATCAACCACGCTCCTGGGTGGTTCTTACCACACTTCCTGCAAACTGGGAAAGTGCGTTCCCCTGGTATGCTCCTCTGAGCCTTAAAGCCTTATGCTCTACCACTGTGATCACCTCAAGGTCTAGATGGGACACTAGCTTATGATGGAGCTGGGGCTGATGACCTCTGCTAGGACTATGGGCAATGTCCACCACTGGACCTCTGCTGAGAATGCCCAAAGCTCCCCGTCCTAGCCCTCTTGGCCTCTCTCTCCTTCTCCTTTATTTGATCCTTGTCTATCCACTGAACATATATCATCAATCAAGAGATGTCCATGTCTCTAATGAGCATAGCAGTCCTATACTCCTTGATCAGCAAATTTGAGACCTCATTCACGAACTTACTCATGCGAGCCCTCGACTCAGCAACCATCTCCATAGTACACTTGGACAGCTGGGTAAACTTCAAGGTATAATTCGAATATTTATGTCATTTTGCTTCAAATTGATGAACTCCGCTACCTTTTCTTCTCTCAACTCTCGAGGAAAAAATTTGTCCAAGAATGCCATAATGAACTCCTCCTAACCAATTGTTATAACCCGTGAGTTTCTATCATTTAACCGACGCATGCGTGAATTTGTTGAGATTATTGGAGTACAAAGCATGTGGGAAAAGGCCCAGTGGATGAATATACGAATATGTCATCGAGCGAGCAGGAGGCCGGGGCTAGAGGCCAGGCGCACTGGGTGCTGCACCGCACCAACCAGCCTGGCATCATGGCCAGCATGTCGTGCCTCTTGGCCGACGCTATGGGCGGTGCCTACGCCCCTAGGCCACCAACTCCCCACCTATATACATGTGTTGGGTGAAAGTTTAAATCATTTCCAACATTTCAGAAAATCGGCCCTCGACCCCTACGTTACATTCTCTCAACTTTTTATTAGTTTTTAGCAGAATTATACCGTTAAACTCCATCCAAATGCAAATTCATCTTGGATATTGAGTTCTAGGCCTATTAGGAACGTCACTGCGGAGTTATTTTTTGAAAATTTGCTCGAAGTACCAAACCCCGCCGATCAAAAGTTGTCAAAATCATTTCTAATTGACGTCTATGCGACTACAAGTAATAGGTAAGCATTTCTACCTTCTGAACTCTTGGGAAATTGTGAGTTTTTGGCCAAATTAAATGGGGTTGAACTACAATTATTATTATTGAAAGATATCGTTGTTTGCCGAGTTTTAGTATTGAAAATAGCCTTATTTTCTCAACATAAAGGCCATAATTGAGTGGAATCGTCGTCTATAGGTTGGAACTAATTAGCTAAGAGAGAATCAGCATTTGAGGTATGTTAAGGCTATTCCTTCGGCAAGTTACTTCTGTCGTAACATTGATACGACTAGCACTTCTATAGTGACTTAAGAACTCAAATGTTATAGTTAGCTATTACGAATAGACTTGAGATGTAGTGTAGCATCACTAATAGGGGTAAGTCATATTTTGTACGACCCCTCACTATCAACAGTTGTGGAGTTTCTAGTTGTATGAATTGCTTACGGAGCTATAAACTACTTATGGATCTATGTTGCTTCTTATGCCTGTGGGGCTATAGATTGCTTACGAAGCTATGATGCTGCTATTACTCACCCGAACTATAGAATTGCTTTAGGAGCCATTATATTGCTTATAAGCTACTGAATTGCTTACAGAATGATTAAGGGTCTGAAGGGACTAAATAAGCCTTTGGGGCCACGTTGGAGTCTTCTATGAACTCCTTCTATGTTAAAAATTACACTATCATCCCTCTCGAGCACCTAGTTTGTCTGAGATGCAGTTGCAGTCACTGATGGAGCCTCAGGGGTATCGCTAGGGGTATATGGGTTTTTTGGTGATTTCTAGGGCTTATGGGGGGCTAGGTAGGTTATTCTGTGTTGATTGTACCTTCCAGGATTATGGGGGCCCAGTTAAGTTCTTGTTTGTATATTTACTTGTTAGTTATGATTTAGATTATGAGGCTATTCAGGTTAAACTGTTATCCCTTACAACTAATTACTTTCAGTTCATTTATCAGTTTCATTCAGTCTTTATTACTGCCTTACATATTTGGTACATATTGTACTGACGCCCATCTTTGGGGCACTGTATACATGCCTGCAAGTGTGGATAAACATGGTTCAAGACCTTCTTAGCTATCAGGCAGAGTTAGCAATGCAGTCAGCTCCTTTTCTCCGAAGTTGATAGTTAGAAAGGTTTGCTCTTTTGTCGTACAACTCTTGGATAGGTCGGGGCCCTGTCCGAACCATTTTTCTACTCTTAGAGGCTTGCAGACTATAGATTCTTAGTTGTGGGTTGTTGTTTGCTGTCTGGGGTATGTGTTATACTTTGTATGTTGGCCGTCTGGGGCCTAGTTTAGCTAGATAGTTAGCAGCCTTGTCAGATTAGTGTAAATATGATTTCCTATTTTCATTTTGTTATAACTAAACAACATGGTGGTCTTGTAGGCCCGCATAGGATCCCTCTATTCTTATATTGCTTGGTTAGCTATTTGTCTTTTACAAGTGCCGCGTGGCCTTATTGGCTTGAGGCTGTATTTACAACTGAGATATAGCAATTTGTTTTCTTGATTTTGAGTTACTACCATGCACCAGAGGTGCTTATACCCAGCCAGGTCAGCCTAGATCCCAGTATGTCACAAGGTGCCAATCATGCCCCCCAAGGTGGGGTGTGAAAAACTTGGTAGCGTAGCAACATCGTATCCTTGGGAGTTTGCTAGCCGTGTCTAGTAGAGTCTTGTCTATGGGTGTGTTGTGCACCATATTCTATAGACAGGAGGCTACGAGGCATGACAATGTGGTTACCCTCTTTTCTTCTCCAATCATGCTATAGAGCCATGTTGTATAAGGTTGAGTCCCTAAGCTTATGTTATTCTGCTTATCTACAGAGAAATGTCTGAACTACGACAGATCATGACTGGTCGGGAGTTTGACACTGCGGTAGGAGAAGGCACCAGCGGGGTGCCACAGTTAAAGTTGGCCGACCGAAGGGTGAGAGGGAGACATCACCTCAATCTCCCTAGTACCCACTGCCACACCAGGAGCCCTCCAAAGCAGCAAATATATCGGTACCACTCCTACTCATCCCGGTACCATCGGATCAGGAGATTGGGAGCGCAGTTTACATGTTGGCTCATATGCTAGTCACTCAGCATCTGCCAGTGACACTAGTTGCTTCTGAAGTCACTGAGGGGATTAGAAGTTTGAGGGTCCGAGAATTTCTTGCCTTGGGTCCCCCGTAGTTTATGAGGGTAGACCGTAGAGAGGATCCTCAGGACTTCTTGGACAAGCTGCAGCATATATTCAGGGTGATGCACGCCTCATCCACAGAGTCAGTTGAGTTGGCAGTGTTTCATCTGCGAGATATAGCGGTTCTGTGGTACAAGAGTTGGGAGAGGTCTAGGAATGGAAATGTATCCCCACCTACTTAGCCCAGTTTTCCGAAAGCTTTCTTAGAGCATTACTTGCCCTGGGAGATCCGGTAGGCTGGGTGTTACACCCCGTAAGATTTCTGGCACCTAGATGGCTTATTCACGCGTTGGGTAAGCATATTTGAAAGCCATACGTGCTAGAGAAAGGCCCGGGAAAGGATCGGACGAGTAGCCTGTCGAACCATCACGGAAGGAGCCGTGGCAGAGCCCCTCCGTGATGGCAGCGTGTCACGGAGGCGGGGTCACTGCGTTGGCTCCGTGACACGTTGGGCTTGTCCAGGCCCAAGTATATAAAGCCCCACTTCGGTTTATTTTCATTAAAAATCATTTGATAACATCCAGAAAATGTAGAAAACAGAGAGAGACGAAGAGGATTAACATATTATCATCCGATTACGCTGCCAAACGTAGTCCAAATCTAAATTAACCTCAGGTACTGAGGTATTTAGCAGCAGGGAGCACTCCTACGGATTTTGTTTTGTGAAATATGGCCGACGAATCATCGAGCTACCGGACTAAGGTAAGTAGAATTGCTCCAAACTAGTGTCTATGTGCTCCTAGCCATAAAGTGAATACTTCTCCCTTCTTGACTTCTGAAAAATTAGCAAGTTTTCGACCGTCTTTCGATAAGCCTAAGTTTAGGCTATAATTATATCCAAAGTGACGTCATCTTTCAGAATAGTGCTGTATTTAGTACTAATGGACGTATATACGAATGCAGTTGAGAGAAATAGCTGGAGTACTGACCGAGCCTCGTCCGACAGTCGGATAACTCGAGGTTAAGGTATGTGAAGTTGTTCTTCGGCAAGTTAGTAAGTCTTAGCTTGGTAAATCATAGTAAACTCCGTATTTGAAACTCTCGGAGTTGAATGTTGAGAATTAAGTAAGTCTAATAGATTCTGAGTTGTGTTGTCATATCGTATTCAGTCCAAAAGTTAGTAAAGCATGCGCCAAAGGGCGAGTTAGCATTCCAGATTCAGTATAGCTTATTGTATGATTAGCAAGCATGTTGTAGAATAAAAAGAGACAGATTTTTAGAATAAAAGCTAATAAAGTAAAATCAGATAGACAGACAGTTTTATGGCTACAGACTATCCATCTAGACAGATGGAATATTGGCTACAGATTAGCCAACAGTTAAAGAAGGATTTCAGAATCAGTATAATCAGTAAAGAATCAATTCAGTATAGAAATAGATTAGAATAAGAAGTTAGATTTCATATAGTCTTTTCAGTTATACATACTTGCTATTTTTATGTGCTATTTGCTTGTTGAGACTTGTTGTGGCGTGAGGGCCCCTTATTGAGCGTCCCCGCCGCCCCTGGGTTGGTAATCATGTCGCCCACTGAGCGGGTGGGTTTACATCACTCCAAGGAGTGGCATGCCGTCCCCAGCCTGGACGAAGATGGGATGAAGCTTCCCCCATAGCAGTCTGATCAGCATTACAGGTGCAGCTCCGGTTTCAGATAGCCTTGAGGAGAGTTTTGGGGAAACAGACCCTATCTGTTACTGTCTGTACAAATCTTATTACAGGTGCAGCTCCGGTTACAGATAGCCCTGAGGAGAGTTCCGGGGAACCAGACCCTATCTGTTACTGTCTACACAGGAGTCCTCCGGACTCAGACACGGTTATTTATATCGGAGGCTATGACCCAAGCAGGAGACCCTAGGGGCCGGTAGAGGAGTTCCGAGTGAGCAGATGAGTGGAGTGACTTATTTTTGGCAGGTTTTGACCCGGGTAGGGGTATATAGATTGTTTGCTTGCTTGGTGCCATCCGACTTATGGGGGTTGGTATTGGCTCTTGTTTGATATATATATATATATATATATATATATGTATTTATGTGCTATATATTAGTTAATAGATAGCAGGCCGCCGCGTCTACAGATACGCTCCTGCCCTATCACAGCACAGGAAGTCTGACTCAGTTCATATCGGTTCTTACAGATTTAGTATTCTCCTGCTATCCAGAATTGCTAGTTATGTTAATTGTATTTAGTTGTATCCAGTTGCTTTGCATACTCGGTACCAGTGGTACTGACGCCCGTTTGGGGCGCTGCACTACTTGCCTGCAGGTACTCATAGACGAGGAGGCGATCCCTCGTGATCCTAGCCAGCGTAGAGTCATCAGCTCCTGTCATCCAGAGCTTGATATTTCAGAGGTTTATATCATTTCCTTGTTGTAAAGTACGGGTAGGTCGGGGCCCTGTCCCGACCATCTTATCAGTATTCCTAGAGGTTTGCAGTCTGTATATATTTCCCTGTGGTTATTTATGCCAGTCGTGTGGGGCCGTGCGTATGTTTAGTTATTTATTTTGGCCGCGTGAGGCCTTATCCAGTCAGTAGTGGTGACCTTGCCGGTCTCGTAGTTGTTCAGCATTTGTTATACTGGCTTAGACTCAACTAGACAGCATGGCGGCCTTGTCAGCTCGCATAGGCTCCCTTATGTTTACATGATTCTGGTTAGCTGTCATTATAGTACAAGTGGATATAGGCCTAGTCAGCCGGAGGCTGTATTTACAGTCGTTATATAGCCCGTTGATCCCTTGAATTTGAGTTAGAGCCAGCCAGGCACCAGATGTGCTTAGGCTCAGTAGTCTAGGAGTTCAGATCCTAATAGGGCACCAAGTCCCAGTCATACCCCCCAAGGTGGGGTGTGGCAAACTTGGTATCAGAGTAGGTCGTGTCCCAGGGAGTGTGCAAGCCGTGCTAAGTAGAGTCTTGTCTATGGATGTGTTGTGCACCACATACTATAGGCAGGAGGCTGCGAGGCATGATAGGATGGTTACTCTTCTTTCTCATTCAGTCGTGCTATAGAATGGTACATTATAGGGTTGGGTCCCTAAAACTTGTGATATTCTTTGTCTACAGATAAGAATGGAAGAGCGTCACCCTGCCACCGGAAGAAGATTAGACACAGCAGCAGGAGAAGGAACCAGTCGGATGCCTCAGCTTCAGTCAGAGTCAGCTCGATCTGAGGGCGATATAGAGGCTTCATCACAGCCCTCTCAGCAGCCCCCCTCACATCAGGAGCCGTTGGGCACTACACCGCCCCCGATAGCTCCTGTGCCTTCGCCATCAGATCAGGAGGTTCGTAGCACTGTAGTTATGTTGGCACAAATAATGGCCACACAACGCCAGTCAGTGCCACTTGTAGCAGCAGAGCCTTCAGGTGGGTCAGGTAGTTCCAGGGTCAGGGAGTTTTTGGCACTAGGTCCCCCACAGTTCACTGGGTCAGATCAGGCAGAGGACCCCCAGGATATCCTAGATCAGATGCAGAGAATTTTCCGGGTTATGCATGTGACCCCTACAGAATCAGTTGAGCTGGCAGTGTTTTGGTTGCGGGACATAGCTGTATTATGGTACGAGAGTTGGGAAAGGTCTCGAGAGAGAGATGTTGCCCCTCTGACCTGGTCCAGCTTCTCGGAGGCCTTCCTGGACCATTATTTGCCACGGGAGATCCGGCAGGCCCGGATGGATCAGTTTCTGCATTTGGAGCAGGGGATGAGGAGTGTATGAGAATATGCCCTATAGTTTGACTCCCTAGCCCACTATGCTCCAGCGTTTGTGGACACTATGCCATCCAGAGTCCATCGGTTCATTATAGGTCTAAACTCGGAATATATTGAAGCTTGCATGACGGCCACGTTACGAGAAGATATGGATATTGCCTGAGTACAGGCCTTTGCTCAGACCATTAAGGGTCTTAGACAGCGGCAACAGAGTAGTAGACAGACCAGTCATGAATAGAACCGTAGAGATAGATCGGACGAGATGCAAAGGGAAGTTTAGAGAGGACCGAGGCCTCGACTATTGGATAGACCCCCTAGACCCCCACCTCCACCACAGCAGTAGCAGCAGCGAGGTAGATATGTGCGACGAGGGCAGTCAGAGCCCAGTGGCAGTTCCAGAACAATAGATTCCCCGCAGTAGAGAAGGGGAGAACAGAGCAGATTTGTACCCTCACCCTGCCCCTATTGTAATCAACCACACTCCGGAGCTTGTAAATATGGCTCCACTGGGTGTTATATTTGCGGACAGGAGGGGCATCGGATGAGAGATTGTCCGACCAGAGGTCAGGGGAGTAGAGACAGTCAGGACAGGGGATCCGCAGGGCCACGATCCCCAGCAGCCTTAGCGGGGCGTGGGCCTTAGGGTTCAGCAGGCAGAGGCCGAGGTAGATCAAGAGCTTCCAGTTCCGGTACGGGCTCAAGCCGTACTTATGCATTACAAAGAAGACAGGACTCAAAGGCATCTCCGAATGTAGTGACAGGTATGATGACTATCTGTTCATGCCCTGCTTATGTACTGATTGATCCAGGGTCCACTCTATCATATATTACCCCATTTGTGGCTCGAAAGTTTAATGTCGCACCAGAGTTATTACAACAGCCCTTTTGAGTATCTACAACCGTCGGCGACTCCATTATAGCTAGTAGAATTTATCGAGGGTGTACAGTAGAGGTTGCTGATCGCCAGACTACAGTAGATCTGATAGAGTTAGAAATGATTGATTTCGATGCCATTATGGGTATGAATTGGTTGGTGCCATGCTATGCTAACGTAGAATGTTGGACCAAGACAGTCCGATTCCACTTTCCAGGAGAGGCAGTGCGAGAGTGGAAAGGCTGCACAGCTACTCCAAAAGGTAGGTTTATTTCCTACCTTCAGGCGAGGAAATTAATAACTAAGGGATGTATCTGCCACCTAGTCAGGGTTCAGGATGTCCGAGCAGAATCTCCGACACTCCAGTCTGTTCCGGTGGTGAACGAGTTCCCTGATGTGTTTCTAGATGAGTTGCCTGGTATTCCCCCAGAGAGGCAAATAGATTTCGCTATTGATTTATTGCCACTCAGCCTATATCAATTCCTCCTTATCGTATGGCTCCTGCAGAACTCAGAGAGTTGAAGGAGCAGTTGAAAGATTTTCTAGATAAAGGTTTCATCAGGCCGAGTACTTCACCATGGGGTGCGCCAGTTCTATTTGTGAGGAAGAAAGATGGATCGCTCCGTATGTGCATAGATTATCGGTAGTTGAACAAAGTTACAGTAAAGAATAAGTATCCGCTTCCCAGAATAGATTATTTGTTTGATCAGCTACAAGGGGCCAGATACTTTTCCAAGATTGACTTGTGGTCCGGATATCACCAGGTTCGAGTTCGTGAAAGAGATATTCCCAAAACGGCGTTCAGGACCCGATATGGACACTTTGAATTTCTAGTTATGTCCTTTGGGTTAACGAATGCCCCAGCAGTATTCATGGACCTGATGAATTGTATTTTCAGACCATACCTGGACCTGTTCGTGATAGTGTTTATTGATGATATTCTGTGTATTCTCGCTCTGAAGCAGATCACCGGATTCATTTACGGACAGTACTCCAGATCCTCAGGGACCGCCAGTTATATGCTAAGTTTTCCAAGTGTGAATTCTGGCTTAACTCGGTAGCCTTCTTAAGGCACATTGTGTCAGATGCTGGTATACAAGTTGATACACAGAAGATAGCAGCAGTTAAAACATGGCCTAGGCCTACCACTCCGACTAAAGTCCGTAGCTTTCTGGGATTAGCGGGATATTACAGGAGATTTGTTGAGGGCTTCTCTACTATAGCGGCACCTTTGACCAAACTGACGCAGAAAGCAGTGAAGTTTCAGTGGACAGAGGCATGTGAGCAGAGCTTCCAGGAGTTAAAAGACAGATTAACCTCCACCCCAGTGTTAGTACTGCCGGAAGGTACAGAAGGTTATTCAGTGTATTGCAACGCATCAGGCGTTGGGTTGGGTTGTGTGTTGATGCAGCATGCTAAGGTGATTGCGTATGCTTCCAGACAGCTGGGGAAACACAAAAAGAATTACCGTACCCACGACCTGGAGTTAGCCACAGTGATCCACGCCTTAAAGATATGGAGACATTACTTGTATGGCGTCCATGTGGATATTTTCACAGATCATAAGAGCCTACAGTATATCTTCACTCAGAGGGAGTTGAATTTGCGATAGCGTCGCTGATTGGAGTTATTGAAAGATTATAACGTGGACATTCTGTATCATCCGGGAAAAGCAAACGTAGTAGTAGATGCTCTTAGCCGTAAATCCATGGGAAGTTTGGCATATTTGCAACCCGAGCAGTGGGAGTTGGTCAGGGAGATACATCAATTAGCCAGCCTAGCCGGTCGTATAGCAAACACAGATAACAACAGAGCGGTAATTCAGAACACCACTATGTCGTCATTAGTGGTGGAGGTAAAAGAACGGCAATATGAAGATTCTGATCTGGTCCAGCTTAAGGATAGAATTCAGCAAGGAAAAGCGCCAGATTTTCAGATAACTGAGGAAGAAGTGCTGTTATGTAAAGGTCACCTCTGTGTTCCAGATGTTTCAGGGCTCCGCCAGCAGATTATGAATGAGGTACATTACGCCCGTTATTCTCTTCACCCCGGTGCGACGAAAATGTACCATGATATCAAGGAAAACTACTAGTGGCTAGGTATGAAAAGAGAAATTGTTGAATTTGTAGCCCAGTGTCCTAACTGCCAATGGGTAAAAGCGGAACACCAGAAACTAGGCGGTTTGACTCAGGACATAGTTGTGCCTCTCTGGAAATGGGAAGCAGTAAATATGGATTTTGTGGCAGGATTACCCCGTACCAGACACAGACATGACTCTATATGGGTGATAGTTGACAGATTGACAAAATTAGCTTATTTCCTGCCAGTAAGAACTACCTTCTCGATCGAAGATTATATAGAGTTGTATATCCAAGAAATAGTCAGGTTGCATGGAGTACCAGTATCCATTATTTCAGATAGAGGAGCACAGTTTACGGCTAGATTTTGGCAGTCGTTTTAGAGAGGTCTAGGAACGCAAATTAATTTGAGCACAGCATTCCACCCTCAGATAGATGGACAGGCTGAGCGCACTATTCAGATGCTCGAGGACATGCTACGAGCGTGTGTGCTAGATTTTGGAGGTAGCTGGGACGAGCATTTGCCGTTAATTGAATTTGCTTATAATAATAGATATCACTCGGCTATTCAGATGGCGCCTTTCAAGGGTTTATACGTGCAAAAATGCAGATCGCCGGTTGGCTAGTTTGAAATAGGGGAATCGGCGTTGATTGGGCCAGACATTGTTCAGCAGTCAGAGGAGAAGGTAAAGCTTATTAGAGAACGCTTACTGACTACACAGAGCCGCCAGAAATCGTATGCAGATGTGCGGCGCAGAAACCTGGAATTCAATGTGAATGATTGGGTATTTTTGAAAGTGTTCCCGATGAAAGGGGTGATGAGATTCGGCAAGAAAGGTAAGCTCCGTCCAAGATTTGTTGGGCCTTATCAGATTCGTCGAAGAATAGTCCAAGTGGCATATGAGTTGAACTTGCCTCCAGAGCTAGAATCCGTTCATCCGGTCTTTCATGTATCTAAGCTGAGGAAATGCATAGGAAACCCGTCCAGAGTAGTCTCAGTCCAGGATATCCAGGTTACAGAAGAGCTGGCCTATGAAGAGGTTCCAGTAGCTATCCTAGACAAACAGATTCGCAGATTGAGGACTAAAGATATTGCGTCTGTCAAAGTATTGTGGCATAACAGGAATCGAGAGGATATGACTTGGGAGGCGGAGAAAGATATGAAAGCTAGATATCCTCACTTATTCCAGGCCTAGTCAGGTGACAGGTATGTCCGTATTATTACTTATGCAATACCTTATGGTTGTATTTGTATAAATGAGAAAGATTGATGTTTAACTATCAAGTGAATCTTAAAGTATTGTGTGTAGTACCTGTATTGGACTTTTCTGTGTTTCAGGTTTTTGGGATAGTCCATATTACAGGGGAAACTCTGCCGAAATTTTCTTAGAAACAAGTTGAGCTAATTGAATAGTCCGCTAAACAGCAGTTTCATTCGAGAATGAATGTTATTAAGGGGGGAAGAATGTTACACCCCGTAAGATTTTTGGCACCTGGATGGCCTATTCGCACGTTGGTTAAGCATATTTGAAAGCCATACGTGCTATAGAAAGGCCCGGGAAAGGATCGGACGAGAAGCCTGTCGAACCATTGCGAAAGGAGCTGGGGCAGAGCCCCTCCGCGATGGCAGCGTGTCACAGAGGCGGGGCCACCGCGTTGGCTCCGTGACACGTTGGGCCTGTCCAGGCCCAAGTATATAAAGCCCCACTTCGGTTTATTTTCATTAAAAATCATTTGATAAGCTCCAGAAAACGTAGAAAACAGAGAGAGACGAAGAGGATTAACATATTATCATCCGATTACGCTGCCAAACGTAGTCCAAATCTAAATTAACCTCAGGTACCAAGGTATTTAGCAGCAGGGAGCACTCCTAAGGATTTTTTTTCGCGAAATACAGTCGATGAATCGTTGAGCTACCGGACTAAGGTAAGTAGAATTGCTCCAAACTAGTGTCTATGTGCTCCTAGCCATAAAGTGAATACTTCTCCCTTGTGGACTTCTGAAAAATAGCAAGTTTTCGACCGTCTTTCGATAAGCCTAAGTTTAGGCTATAATTATATCCAAAGTGACGTCGTCTTTTAGAATAGTGCTGTATTTAGTACTAATGGATGTATATACGAATGCAGTTGGGAGAAATAGCTGGAGTACTGACCGAGCCTCGTCCGACAGTCGGATAACTCGAGGTTAAGGTATGAGAAGTTGTTCTTCGGCAAGTTAGTAAGTCTTAGCTTGGTAAATCATAGTAAACTCCGTATTTGAAACTCTCGGAGTTGAATGTTGAGAATTAAGTAAGTCTAATAGATTCTGAGTTGTGTTGCCGTATCGTATTTAGTCCGAAAGTTAGTAAAGCATGCGCCAAAGGGCGAGTTAGTATTCCAGATTCAGTATATAGCTTATTGTATGATTAGCAAGCATGTTGTAGAATAAAAAGAGACAGATTTTCAGAATAAAAGCTAATAAAGTAAAATCAGATAGACTGACAGTTTTATGGCTACAGACTAGCCATTTAGACAGATGGAATATTGGCTACAGATTAGCCAACAGTTAAAGAAGGATTTCAGAATCAGTATAATCAGTAAAGAATCAGTTCAGTATAGAAATAGATCAGAATAAGAAGTTAGATTTCAGATAGTCTTTTCAGTTATACATGCTTGCTATTTATATGTGCTATTTGCTTGTTGAGACTTGTTGTGGCGTGAGGGCCCCTTATTGAGCATCCTCGCCTCCCCTGGGTTGGTAATCGTGTCGCCCACTGGGTGGGTGGGTTTATGTCACTCCAAGGAGTGGCATGCCGTCCCCAGCTTGGACGAAGATGGGATGAAGCTTCCCCCAAAGCAGTCTGATCAGCATTACAAGTGCAGCTCCGGTTTCAGATAGCCCTGAGGAGAGTTCCGGGGAAACAGACCCTATCTGTTACTATCTGTACAGATCTTATTACAGGTGCAGCTCCGGTTTCAGATAGCCCTGAGGAGAGTTCCAGGGAACCAGACCCTATCTGTTACTGTCTGCACAGGAGTCCTTCGGACTCAGACACGGTTATTTATATTGGAGGCTATGGCCCGAGCCGGAGACCCAGGGGGCCGGTAGAGGAGCTCCGAGTGAGCAGATGAGTGGAGTGACTTATTTTTGGCAGGTTTTGACCCGGGTAGGGGTATGTATATTGTTTGCTTGCTTGGTGCCATCCGGCTTATGGGGGTTGCTATTGGCTCTTGTTTGATATATATATATATATATGTATGTATGTATTTATGTGCTATATATTAGTTAATAGACAGCAGGCTGCCGCGTCTACAGGTACGCTCCTGCCCTATCACAGCAAAGGAAGTCTGACTCAGTTCATATCGGTTCTTACAGATTCACTATTCTCCTACTATTCAGAATTGCTAGTTATGTTAATTGTATTAAGTTGTATCCAGTTGCTTTGCATACTCGGTACCAGTGGTACTGACGCCCGTTTGGGGCGCTGCACTACTTGCTTGCAGGTACTTATAGACGAGGAGGCGATCCCTTGTGATCCTGGCCAGCGTAGAGTCATCAGCTTCTGTCATCCGGAGTTTGATATTTCAGAGGTTTATATCATTTCCTTGTTGTACAGTACGGGTAGGTCGGGGCCCTGTCCCGACCATCTTATCAGTATTCCTAGAGGCTTGCAGTCTGTATATATTTCCATATGGTTAGTTGTGCCAGTCGTGTGGGGCCGTGCGTATGTTTAGTTGTTTATGTTGGCCGCATGAGGCCTTATCCAGTCAGTAGTGGTGACCTTGTCGGTCACGTAGCTGTTCAGCATTTGTTATACTGGCTTAGACTCAACTAGACAGCATGGCGGCCTTATCGGCTCGCATAGGCTCCCTTATATTGACATGATTCTGGTTAGCTGTCATTATAGTACAGGTGGCTATAGGCCTAGTAAGTTGGAGGCTGTATTTACAGCCATTATATAGCCCGTTGATCCCTTGAATCTGAGTTAGAGCCAGCCAGGCACCAGATGTGCTTAGGCTCAGTAGTCTAGCAATTAAGATCCTAATAGGGCATCAGGTGCCAGTCATACCCCCCAAGGTGGGGTGTGACACTGGGGTGGATCAATTTTTGCATTTGGAACAGGGTAGAATGAGCATTCGGGAGTACTTGTTGAGGTTTGACTCTTTGGCAAGGTATGCACCAGCTTTTGTTGATACTATGACATTTAAGGTACACCGATTCGTCATTAGGCTTGCTACGGAGTATGTGGAGGCTTGTATTACCACCATATTGCATGAGGACATAGATATTGTGTGCGCATTTAGGCTTTTTCTCAAAACATAGAAGAAATCAGGCAACACCAATATAAGGCTAAGAGGTTGAGTCAAGAGCAGCACCAGAGGGCGAGGCCCACTAATTTGCAGGAAAAATATCAAGGGGGACCCAGACCTCGGTTGCCAGGCAGGCCACCTAGACCTTTTCCTCCATAGAAGTAGAGCAATAGGTCAGATCTTCATGGACAGCCAGGGCCCGACGAGAGTTCACGAGCATTAGGCTCATAGCAGTAGAGAGGTTTTGATCAGAGCAGCCCCATTACCCCGCATTGCAGAACTTACGGTAGACAGCATTTTGGGAGATGCAGATATGGATCCATTGCTTTTTATACTTGTGGACAAGAGGGGAATATGATAAAGGGTTGTCCAGTCATAGATCAGGGTGACCGAGATCAGCCGAACAGGTCTTTAGCAAGGTTATATACTCCAGCATCTTCAGCAGGGCATAGGCCCTCAGCTCCAACCAGCAGAGACCAAGGTAGATCAGGGGCATCTAGTTCTGGAAATGGTCAGGATCGTACTTATGCTTTACCAGGACGATAGGAGTCAGTGCTGTCACCAGATGTTGTGACAGGTATACTAGATGTTTGCTCTCACTCTATTTATGCTTTAATAAACCCAGGCTCCACTTTGTCTTATGTTGCTTCGCTAGTGGCATAAAAGTTTTGTATAGTGCCAGAATTGCTTCAGCGACCCTTCTCGATATCTACACCCATTGGTGATTCTATTATTGCTAAGAGAATTTACCAGGGTTGTACAATAGAGATTGTCGGTCGTCAGACCTTAGCAAATTTAGTGGAGCTAGAAATGATTGATTTTGATGTAATTATAGGTAGGGATTGGCTAGCGCCACGTTATGCCAATATGGAGTTTTAGACCAGAATCATCTGATTTCACTTTCCAGGAGAGGTAGTGCGAGAATGGAAAGGTAATGCAGCTATGCCAAAAGCTAGGTTCATATCCTATCTTTGGGATAGAAAGTTGATAGCGAAGGGATATAACTACCATATCTTTAGGATCTGGGATATGCAAGAAAAATCCCCGACTCTTCAGTCTATCCCTGTGATTAGTGATTTTCCAGATGAGCTTCCTGGTATTCCTCCAAAGCGTGAGATTGATTTTTCTATCGACCTGCCACCAGGAACGCAACCTATATCCATCCCTCTATACCGAATGGCTCCTGCCGAGATGAATGAATTGAAAGAACATTTGAAGGATTTGCTAGATAAGGGTTTTATCCGGACGAGTGCTTCGCCGTAGGGTGCACCAATTCTATTTGTAAGAAAGAAAGATGGCTCCTTATAAATGTGTATTGATTATCGGCAGTTGAATAAAGTTAATATCAGGAACAAATATCCTCTCCCAATGATAGATCATTAGTTTGACCAGCTGTAGGGGGCGAAATATTTCTCCAAGATCAACTTAAGGTTAGGGTATCATCAAGTGCGGGTTCGGGAAAGAGGTATTTCGAAGACATCTTTCAGGACCAGGTATGGTCACTTTGAATTCTTAGTCATGTACTTTGGATTGATGAATTCCCCAACAGTGTTTATGGATCTGATGAATAGCATATTCAAACCGTATTTAGATCTATTTGTGATGGTGTTTATTGATGATATACTGGTATATTCCCGCTCAGAAGAAGAACATAAAGATCATCTACGAATGGTACTCTAGATCCTTAAAGGTCGCCCGTTATATGTGAAGTTCTTGAAATGTGAGTTCTGATTAAATTCGGTAGCTTTCTTGGGCCATATTGTGTCAGATGTAGGTATCCAGGTTGACTCACAGAAAATTGAGGCAGTAAAGACATGGCCCAGACCCACGACTCCTACCGAGGTTCACAGTTTTCTGGGGTTAGCCAGGTATTACAAAAGGTTCATGGAAGGATTTTCTACCTTATCAGCACGATTGACAAGGTTGACTCAGAAAGCAGCCAAATTCCACCGGACCGAGGCTTGCGAGCACAGTTTCCAAGCGCTGAAAAACAAGTTGACATCTGCACCAGTATTGGCCTTACTGGAAGGTTTAGAGGGCAACACTGTATACTGTGATGCTTCGGGCGTTGGGTTAGGTTGTGTTCTGATGCAACATAGCAAAGTGATTGCTTATGCTTCGAGGCAGCTAAGGAAGCACGAAAAAGAACTACCCCACCCATGATTTGGAATTAGCTGCAGTAGTTCATGCTTTGAAAATATGGAGGCATTACTTGTATGGTGTTCTTTTGGATATCTTTACTGATCATAAAAGCCTCCAATATATCTTCACGCGAAAAGAGTTAAATTTGTAGTAGCGTCGTTGGCTAGAATTGCTGAAAGACTATGACGTGAATATTCTGTATCACACAGGAAAGGATAATATTGTAGTTGATGCCCTTAGCCGCAGATTCATGGGTAGCCTAGCATATTTGTGGCCTGTATCCGTTGCCCTTAGCCACATATCCATGGGCAGCCTAGCATATTTGAGGCCAGAACAGCGAGAAATGGCTCGAGAACTGCACTAGTTAGCTAATTTAATAGTCCGGTTAGTAGATTTAGAGGATAATGGGGTTGTGTTCTTTCAAAACACAATAGTATCATCTCTAGTCGTAGACATAAAGAAGCGGCAATACGAGGATCCTACTCTAGCACAGCTCAGATACAAGTTTCAACAAGGCGAATTATCAACCTTTGAGTTTCCAGAAGATGAGGTATTGAGATTCAGAGGTCGGCTCTGCATTCCAGATGTAGCAGGGCTCCGCCAGCAAATCATGGCAGAGGTACATTATTTCGTACTCTCTTCACCCAAGCTCGATGAAGATGTACCATGATATAAAGGAGTTGTATTGGTGGCCTGGAATGAAGAAAGGTGTAGCGGAGTTTGTAGCACAGTGCTCTAATTACCAGCAGGTAAAAGCAGAACATCAGAAATCTGGCGGAGTGACTCAGGAGATAGCAGTACCTATGTGGAAATGGGAAGCAATTAATATGGACTTTGTGATAGGGTTACCTCGCACCAGGCGTAAATTCGACTCGATTTGGGTCATTGTCGACAGATTGACGAAGTCAACTCATTTCTTGCTAGTCAGGACTATGTTTTCAGCCGAAGATTATGTGAGTTGTATATTAAGGAAATAGTCCGACTACACGATATCCCACCGTCTATTATTTCTGATAGAGGGGCACAATTCACAGTTAAATTCTGGCAGTCATTTCAGAAAGGTTAGGGGATGCAGGTTAATTTGAGTACGGCCTTCCATTCCCAGACAGACGGTCGGTAGAGCACACCATTCAAACACTCAAGGACAGGTTATGGGTATGCGTGCTAGACTTTGGAGGGAGTTGGGATGAGCATTTACCCCTTATTGAGTTTGTGTAAATAACAGTTATCATTCGGCTATTCAGATGGCATCTTATGAGGTTCTATATGGGCAAAAATGCAGGTCCCCCATAGTATGGTTCGAAGCAGGGGAGGCAAGGTTGATCGAACCTGATATGATACTTCAGTTAGAAGAAAAGGTAAAACTTATTAGAGAATGGTTGTTAACAGCCCAGAGTCGTCAGAAATCCTATTCTGATGTGCGGCGTAGAGACTTGGAATTTAATGTCGGTGATTGGAACTTTCATGGGCTTATGGGGCCCAGGTAGGTTATTTTGTGTTGATTGTACCTTCTATTATTATGGGAGCCCTGTTAGGTTCTTGTTTGTGTAGTTACTTGTTAGTTATGATTTAAATTATAAGGCTATTCAGGTTAAACTCTTATCCCTTCCTACTAATTACTTTCAGTTCATTTATCAGTTTCATTCAGTCTTTATTACTGCCTTACATATTCGGTACATATTGTACTAACACCCATCTTTAGGGCACTGCATACTTGCCTACAGGTGTGGATAGACGTGTTTCAGGACCTTCTTAACTATCAGGCGGAGTTAGCACTGCAGTCAGCTCCTTTTCTCTGGAGATGATAGTTAGAAAGGTTTGCTCTTTTTGTTGTACAACTTTTGGGTAGGTCGGGGCCCTGTCCCGTCCATTATTTCACTCTTAGAGGTTTGCAGAATATAGATTCTTATTTGTCAGTTGTTGTTTGCCATGTGGGACCTATGTGTGTTATACTTTGTGTGTTGGCCATGTGGGGCCTAGCTTATCTAGATAGTTAGCAGCCTTTTCAGGTTTAGTGTGAATATGATTTTCTATTTTCATTCTGTTATAACTAGACAGCAAGGTGGTCTTGTCGGCCCACATAGGATCCCTTTGTTGTTATGTTGCTGGATTAGATGTTTGTCTTTTACAGGTGTTGTGTGGCCTTGTTGGCCCGAGACTGTATTTATGGCCGAGATATAGCATTTTTTTTTCTTATTTTTGAGCTACTGGCAGGCACCAGAGGTGCTTATACCCAACCAGGTCAGCCCAAATCCCAGTATGGCTGTAGGTTCCAATAATGCCCCCTAAGGTGGGGCGTGACACCTATAGGAGTTGCACCTACTCCACGACCCTCCTTCCACTGTTTGAACCAAATATGAGCTATCCCCTTCTATTGATAGGAGGCCAAATCCTCACTCTCCTCTCCCGAAACTCCCATAATCTGGGTAGTGTTCTGAATCTCCTATGGATCCTCGCCCACCTTAGAACCATGAAACTCCAGCGGGTTCATCCTTGTGAAGTCTCGCACTTTAGCCACCGCTGCATTCCAATTCATGTTCACATGAGCCACAGCCTGCTGGTTGACTTGGGTTGTCATGGCCTGTGCCAACATCTGAAAAGCTGCTCTGAACTCGACATAAGTCACCATCTCATGCCAAGGATCAGCTGGAGTTGGTAGGGCCGACTGATGCCCATCTCCATTGCCATTCCCATGGCCATTACCATAGCCATTTCTTCTTCCACTGACTCGACAAGGTGGCATGTTTCTGCAAATACGTATAGCATGAGTTAGAGGAATAGAGAGAGTTAAACTTCATCGCACAACATAGATCAACAAAAAAGGGAAGTTCCCTAAAATGTCTTGTAGCCTCTTCCTTATAAGTGTGGCGCGCTTCACACCCATTAGAAAGACTCTACTTAACGCGTATTTTGGACACCCAAGGACACACCTAAACTTGATGCTATGATACCAAGTTTATCACGACTCGAGCATAGACCCCTGACCTCGATATGGGACCTTGAACCACGAATAACTCCAAGCTAACCCATGGAACATATTTAACATATTATTGAGAATAAACTAATGAGAAAGGAATCATGAACATAATATAAGAGGAAGATTGAATATCATAAAGCATAAACAAGGCTACAAATCAACAATACTGAATCATCTAATACATAGTTGTCTGGAAAGCCTCTAGTCATAAGGTGAGCTGATGGGACAACACCCCGAACTAGCTCTACCAAAATCTGAATACTGAAAGACATAAATATAATAACATATGACAAGACGGATGTCTTTGGATCATGAGAACTCACCCAATCTGGGGCTGGATGGACTGGTGCGGGAGCGAAGCTAACATCAGGGCTAAGACTGATTACCCGAACCTATATCATGAGACAATATAGCATAGAAGTATGCGGTTTGTACTTTGAAAGTACTAAGTATGTATGGTAAGTAAAACATGAGATTAAGGACAAAATGCTAAAATCATAGTCCAGAGATAGTCATAAGCATGAGATATTCATCATAAACTAAACATAATGAACCAAGGTTTTGAAAGTAAAATCATATGGTTTAACATGTTTGAAATCATTAATAAAAGCTCATAAGTTGATCAATAGATCAATCATACTATAACATGATATTATAAGATCTGAACATGAATATCTTCAAACATGAGAAACAGTGAGAGACTCATCATAAACGACAGCATCATGAATGAGCACATGATGCCCAACTATCTTGCTCAAGTTGGTATAGTCTTCCTAAGCCTTGCCAGGGCAAAGAACGATAAAAGCGTGATATCACTCGTGAGCCCTGTCGGGCTACGGGAAACACTCTCTGGTGAGGCACAAAAAATAAAAATATATATATATATACACCCCTACGGTGGCACATAGTTCTGAGACCTAGGTGCGCTGAACCCTGGCCTACTCGATGCTAGATATTTTTCCCAAAACATGCATATTGCTCATAGTCATAATTATGAAATATACTTGGTTTTGCATGGGGTAGTTAAAAATCATAAAAACCATAGTCATACATATCATATGTGAACCAGCCATGAAAATAATAACGCTCAAATACACTCCTTGTTTAGAGAAAGTGTAAGCGATCATTATATCAAAACAAATATTCTCGATAGATAGTCGGGGTCGAATCCCATAGAGACTAGTGAATGATTTGCACAGGCATTGTTTTAGGAAATTTGAATTAACTTGCACCAATTAATAAAAATAAAACAGTAATTTTTTTTTGAGGGGGGGGGGGGGGGGGGTACATAAACTGAACAATATTGTGCATTTTAAACCATCTTGCCAAAATAGAAAAATAATCAAAATTGATAGATAATAATGAGAGAAGACTAGAGGTGTGTTATAGATGGGGTGCTAATCAATAAGGATATGCTAGCTCATCAAATCATTGCGAATAAGTGTAAATAACTTTGGATGAGATGGCAGCCTATGTTTTTCAACCTCATGGATGCCTTTTTCTCAAGTCTTTTCGAACCTCAAGACACAATTCAATTAGCCCAACAGAGTTTGGGTTAATAGCTGAACTATTTCTAGCCATCAACTACTACTTAGGAATACGAACATGGGTTTTGACTATTTCTAGCCCAACTACACACAATCATATCCTTTTCCACCATCAAATTCTCTCCCAATACTTGAATTCTTCTTTTTAATCTAAAATCAAGTAAGAAAAGTAAACCCACATTTGCAACTGTGGATCATCAATTATAAATTGAAGAGAACTCAACAGATTTACACTAATTAAGTAATATGAATATGAATCTAGAAATATACAATCTAATTAAGCACCCATCATCATACACCTCTAGTTGATGATTTAGCTACTCATGATTAAGAAACTAAAGAGTATATTTTTCAATAAACTCAATAACTTCATTAGTAAGAGCAAGAAAAATCAAACTCAAAATATGTCTGCAACAATGGCTATACCTTACAATGGAAGAAGAAGAGAATATAAGAAAAGCAATATTCAACAATCTCCTCCAATGGAGTTCTACTTTTTTTCAAGACAAAAACAATGTTTAAAAAGTTAAAAAGTATAAAAGTCATAAAAGTTAGGTCCAGAGTACTTTCTTATAGACTATATATAAATATAGGGCAACCAATCTCCTCTTTTTTCAGTGTTGCATGTAATTTCCCCTGTTCAGGCATTTTTTCACTTGTAGGGGAGCCAGCAGTTCACCGGTTGCATTACGCGAAGCGCCGTCCATTATTTTCTGCACATCTAGTGATTTTCCAAGACAATTTGGCGACACCTTCAGCGGTTCACTAACCTTCATCTACGATCCACCAATTCATTTACTCTTTGTCCTGAAAGTGCAGGCACCGGTAGGCGATTTGACCGGCAAGTTTCCGCTTGATGTCCAAGGCTTCCGGTTGCATATTATCCTCTAGTTAGTGGTCATCTGTGTTTGGCTGACATTTTACTGGTGGAGCGCTGGTTTCATCTGATTTCATTCTTTTTACTCCACTTCTTGCTCTTCCACTTCAACTCAGATACCTACACATAAAAATGTAAAAAGGGCATAAGATTCATCTAAATGACTTGAAAACTAAGATAAAGCTCATGCCAAGAGCCTAATGAGTTGGTAAATTACCAACTCATCAAACCCCCAAATTTGAACCATTGCTTGTCCTCAAGTAATGCAATTCCCATTAGTTATGAAGCATGCCACTCCACAAAAGTTTAGACACCAATGACCAATTAATTCATGACAATCCAAAAAAAATGCTCTCTAACTCAATGAAAAGGAGAAGCAAATTCCCCAAATGAAATCAAATAAAAATATATGGAAACATTTCAAAAGGCCACCACAATTCAAGGACATGATTCACGAATGCTTTCATTTTGAAAAATAAGGACATGGCTTATCTCAAGAAATATACATAGCATCTCAATTCATAATCACTACACATTCAAAGTTTTCTTTAGATCTTGCACCGCTCATGCCTCAATCACATATTTACCTTAATGCAAAGGTATCCTCCAAAGGAAGGACGCCACTCACCAAGTAGGGAATCCCTTTTTTCTATCATGAATTAACATACACACCAGGATTTTAGAAAAAGATGGTCACACTCACTCTCCTAAAAGAAATCTTCATGCATACAACTCAACCCATAGGCTTTCCCCTCATGTATAGAGCAACTACACTCAAAATCAATTAGGACTTGCGGGTCATGATGAAGGCTAGGGGTAATGATAAGAAAATTATTTGGCTCTAGTGAATAGATCCTCCCTAATGCCTTTATGTGAACACTTCAACCCTTCCCATCTCACTTTTTTATATCGCTCCACCTTATTCCTTCGTTCACAACCATTTGTCTCTTTTATTGTTCAAAGATCTTCCCTGTAGCTCCTTTGTTCATCACATTAACCCTTGTCTAATCAAGAGGTAACACCATTCCGCTTCTCTTTTCTCTTTTGATATATTAAGGTTCCTTAGATTATCATTTCATTCTTTTTCCCACAATATGGTGCTACCTCAGATTTATGTTTCTTATTTATCCCCCTTTCTTGAAGACCCCCACACTTAGTCTCTTTGCATCTTACTCACATATTTCTTTATCTCTCCCTAGGCCTTTGAGCCCACTTTTTTTTCGCTCACCACTAGCAATTAGGGAGGATGGGTGCCAAGAAGAGGGAAGGGACATCAGTTTGTAATGTAGTTCCAAAAATAAATAGTTCACAAGGCTCAATATTGTCTAGCAACGGAAGACATTTTCGAAGGCCATTTTTGGTAGAGTGACTGGTCAAATGAAAGCCTAAAATCATGTTCGATGTGCAACTACATCTAAGATATCGCCTTAAGTCACACTTAGGGTAAATTCTAGACAAGAAGTTATGCATGAGAATCACAAAGGTCCTTACCACACAAGGAATCACACCCAAAGATTCCACAAAAGTCATTATCATCACAAGATATTGATTCAATACACTAGAGTATGCAAATTCATAAGCCAAACAAGGAATCTACAATGTATGACCAAAAAGTGCTACATTTCTCATTCCAAATGCCCATTTTTTTCATTTCTCATTTTCATGTGACGTTTCAAAATTTTTGTTGGTATATCTCAATACATCTCCACAGTAGACTCAAGAAAGACATGGCATTTTCCCTTAAGAGAGTCACCTCACAATCTATCATGGGCAAGTGCCAATGCGGTTCGACAATAATAGAAAAGAAAAATAAAAATGCTCCTTGGGAAAGAATTGTGGTATGAAGAAAACCCTTGGAGTTTGATTACTATTCTACTATTTACATAGGCAAACAAAAAAGATTGTCTCACAACACAACATTTGACAGCTTAAAGCAAGGACCCATTTTTCAACACTAACACACTAACATCATTCATTTCATTCATTCAAAATTTCATCAACACAACCAGCCCAGCAAGGGCAATTATCAACAATACTGAAGAACTTATGAGCCAAACAAAGACTTACCACTCTTCTTCAGATAACAAGAACAAAAGCCCGACAAGTGCTACATCAAAACATCAATAAAATAAGACCCAAATGACCCCCCAAATAAATCATTCATCCCACCCCAACTTAAAGGCTACATTGTCCCCAACATAGGCATGCAAAATAAAGGGGGTGAGAGACTCACTGAGTGGGTCACTCCTCATCATCCACATCATCATCTGCACCTGCTCCTACCTCACCATCAAAGCCTGTATCACCTGGATCTTCAGCGTCATCTCCCAAACCCTCGAATAAATCATCTAGAAGGCCTTAAATTGTAGAAGGGGCAGCCATTGCAGTGTCAAGAGCACTCAAATCAGGCATCTTTATGGATATCTGGCTTTTCCACTCCCCTACTTTAGTTTAGAGAGAGGTGACATCCCCCTCCAAAGTATCACCCATTTGCACAGTGTGGTAAGACTCTCATACATAGATTTCATCTCCCTTTTTACCGTTTGGGCAATGAGGGTAGAGAGGCTCCTATCCAACTTTTGAAGCTGACTCTCATGAGAGTTGGTCATTTCCACCAGCTTGTGGAGACCACTTGATTGGGAAGATGCTGGAGGGGCTAATGCTTTTGGCATAGGTATGTCGCTAGAGGTATGGCCTGAAGTTTCTAGGTAAGGGATATTCAAATTCGGGGCTTGTGGAGACTGCTCAGAACCATGAGAACCCTCTGTCAAATCAAAAGCCTGCATCCACTTTTTCTTGACTGTGGGTATCAGCGTCTCTTTTTCGTTCCAATGTGATTACACCTGAACCAGAAATAGGGGTCTCATCTGGGAACAATGGCAGTCCATCTTGCAAGCACAGTTGAGATATGAGCATGGCATATGGCATAGAGGTGCTGGCCTGTCTTGCTTTCCTCTTCATTTGTTAAGCCACAATCTCCCCAAAGTTTATGGGGACTCCTTTCATGATGCAAGCTATAAGTGTTATACCTCGAAAGCCCTAAGATCAAACCTGAGAGTTGAAATGGATAAAACTAGAAATTTGGTTCCAAGTCACAGAATGATTCATTCTGTGACCTGCGGAGTAGACCATAAGTCATGAAGAGACTCGTGGTGAGGTACAGGACTTGAATTGAAATTTTGGGTTTTGGAAGTCCCAATAGACCTGACCACGAGTCGTGGTTAGTCACCATTACTCATTGAGTCAGTCGTGGTCAAGGGATACGAGAAGGAGAAGAAAAAACTTGGCAATGTACCCTACGGTTGGTCACCACGAGTCGTGGATAGACACCATGATTCGTGGGATGAATCGTGGTCATCCGGTTGCGAATGGTTGAGATTTTGGGTAGTGAAGGTGACGAGTGGTGACCACGGGTCGTGGTCACTAATAACGACTCGTAGGGTCCCCCGTGGCGAGCCCCAGATGAATTATTGGACAGTGCACATGATGACTGATGCCACGAGTCGTGGTCTTGGGTAACGATTTGTCTAGTCCCTTATCGGAACTGGCAGTCAGTTATTTTTTGCGAATTTAGTAAGGGCTTTTCTGTAATTTCTATGATCTTGAGGCCTAAACTAAGTTGTTTTAAGCTATGAATTATGAGCTTTAAGATGGATAAGTTCATTTTAGGCTATTCTTACTCATGCATGAAAATTTAGAGAGTTAGAGAGGTGATGAAACTCATTTTCCTTCAAGTTTTCTTCAATTCTTTATTGGGCAATCAAGGGGTGGTAAAATCAGTTCTTCCCCGGATATGTAGGGTTATGAATGGGTGAATTCGTTCACACCCATGCCTAATCTCTCTCTAAATCATGAAAATTCCTATATTGACTCTATGGGGTTTTAACCCAATGTATGAAATTCCTAATTATCTACATGGGTATCATTTAAATATGTTTCTACTATTGAATTATGGTTCATAGGCAAGTTTAACATTGTTTTCAATTAAAGTCATCTTACAAGCTTTATAAATTAAAAATGCCCATTTTTGAGAAGTTCATGAAAGTTGAGATTTATGATGAATGTTCAAGTATGATGAGATATTATTGATGAAAAGAACGTTTTCAAGTTACCCATATTTATGATCATATTTTCAAGTGAATTATGTATTTTTAAGCATGTTAAAGTATCGGGCAACACCTATATATTCAGGTATGATTTATGATTTTACGAATAAGCTTACCACATGGTTTTGGAGCGAAGACTCCCATTTATATTCATCTTGTGGCATGGTTTGAGAAAAGAGCTCCCCATATATATGATTTCAGATTTGATAAGAAATTGATTATTGAGTTTCGTCAATAGACGATTGTGAGCTTCATTGAAAAACGATGGAGAGCATATGCATGTTTTTGGGAGTAGTTTCTAACATCAAGTATACTAAGGATCGATCACCCTATGCCTCAGAACTACGCACCAACGTAGGTTATTACTTATATATATACTACTTTGGGACCTCCCTTGTGAGTTATCACCTGCCCCGAGTGGGCCTCGAGCTTGATATAGATATCATGGTATCATCCTTAGCCCTAACAAGGCTTTGGATGGCTCTACCCACTTGAATGTAATAGTTGGGACCACGTAAGCTCTATCGTGGTATGTTGGTTATATGACGAGTCTCCCATTGTTCCTCATGATTTCAGAAATGCATATTTATCACTCAAGATATATATATATATATATGTTCTAAAAGAGGTTTGATCCAATGTTTATTTTTACTTATGATTATCAAATTTAAGCTTTGGGTCATTTGATTCAGTTATGATGTTATGTTATGTTCAGATCATGATTTCAGAAAATAGCATGCAAGCCCTACTCTCATGATTTTACTTATTTAAGTGGTTTTACTTACCTTGCATACTTGGTACATTCTACATACTGACTGCATACTCTATGTTGTATCGTTTTATGACAGGCCCCAGTATTCAAACTCAACCTCGTCCTTAGCCAACCTTTCAGAGTTATCATCCCACATCTATTGGTGAGTCCTCATCTCCCGAGGACCATGCTTTATCAGTTTTCTTTATGTATTCAATTTCAGACTTAGAGAGTTAGTTGGGGTCTTGTCCTATCAACTCATCAGTATTAGAGGCTTTTCAAAAATAGAATGTAATCAGCTTCAGATTCGTGTATATTTATGATGTTATGCTTATTTCATACTTCCGCTAAGTTTATCATGTTGATATTCCACTTTATTTGATTTATTTAAATGTATGTTCATGCCATGGGTTGACTTGGAGTCTCTTGAGGCTCCTTGTCCCGTGTCTCGATCCGAGCCCATGTTCGGGTCGTGACAAACTTGGTATCAGAGCAATAGGTTTGAAGTTTCCTAGGGTGTTTGAAGTCCGCATCAAGTAGCATCTTTTTCATGGGTGTGAAGCACGCCACTCTTATGATGAAGAGGCTACGAGATGTTTAGGAAATATTTCCTTCTTTCATGATCTATGTCGGGCAATGAGATGTCTCCCTATCCTTCTAACTTGTGCTATTCACGATTGCAGAATCATGGCTCCCTGCAGAGTTAACGATAGGAGGAATGGGAATGGAAATGGCCATGAGGATAGAAACGGAGATGGGCATCAACAAGCCCCACCAGTCTAGAAGCACCATGCACCGGTTGCCCATGCTGAATTTCGGGCAGCCATTCAGATACTAGCGCAGGACTTGACCTCTCAGGTCAACCAACAGGTAGTGGTGCATGTCCTATAAAAGGGAAATGTAGTGGCAGCATGAGTCATAGATTCCTTGAGAATGAACCCACCAGAGTTTCTTGGTTCCAAGGTGGAAGAGGATCCACATGAGTTTATCGATAAGATTGTGAAGATCACCCAAGTCATGGGGGTGAATAGAGTAGAGTGTGATGACTTGGCCTCATATCAGCTAAAGGGGTCACACATATTTGGTTTATACAGTGGAAGGACAGTAGGGTAGCCGAAGCAGGCCCTATCACTTGGGAGGAGTTTCAAGCTTCTTTTCTAGATTAGTTTTTCCCTCGTGAGATGAGGGAGTTGAAAGCAGCTAAGTTCATGCATCTTAAGCAGGGGAAAAGGATGGTGAAGGAGTATGCCTTAGAGTTCACTCATTTGTCAAAGTACGCCCCAGAGTTAGTGGTTGATCAGAGGGCGCGAGTGAGAAGATTTGTTCATGGGGTGGCAGATTATTTAGACAAGGATTGCAGGACTGCTATGCTCCATTAGGATATGGATTTCCCTCAAATATTCTTATACGCCTAGTAGATGGAGGTTGCACATGTGAGGGAGAGAGAGGCCAAGAGGTCCAGGACAAACAACTACAGATTCTCTCAGTCGAGGCCAGGTAGTGGGCACCGGTAGCAGACCACCAGAGATCTTCAGCCCCAACATCTTCAGCGGTGAGTGTACCATCCAGAACTAGGCATGATCAGAGAGGGCGAGCATCAGACTCTAGGGGTCAGAGCAGCAGGCCCATAGATTCTAGTATCCCAGTTTGCGGGAGGTGTGGTCGGGGGCACACTGGTTTGTGCTTAGTGGGTATAGGTGCTTGCTTTGGGTGTTGGAAGCCCAGACATATGCTCCGAGATTGCCCAGAAGCTAGACAGGTCCATGATAGGGGCTGACATCGAGCTTCCAGTTTAGCAGCTCCACCCGCATGCCTAGCTCAGCAAGGGGCATCTACTAGCATAGGTGGCGGTCAGCGCCAAAATAGATTCTATGCCTTAGCATCCCTCTAGGAGTAGGAGGTCTCTCCGGATGTAGTCACTGGTATATTACGAGTTTTCCATCTTGATGTTTATGCCTTGTTAGATCTAGGGGCTACCTTGTCTTTTGTAACACCTTATATGGCTAGTAGTTTCGGAGTCAGTCCCAAAGTCTTATTAGAACCCTTCTCAGTCTCTACTCCAGTGGGTGATTCAATTGTAGCTAGACGGTTGTATAGAAGTTGCCCAGTCAAAGTCCTTCAGAAAATAATCTCAGCAGATCTAGTAGAGTTATCCATGACCAATTTTGATGTTATCCTTGGCATAGATTGGCTATTTGCATGTTACGCCTCAGTTAATTGTAGAACCCGGGCAGTAGAGTTCATATTTTCGGGTGGGCCAGTCGTAGAATAGAAGGGTAGTTCAGTTGTGCCTGTAAGTCATTTCATTTCCTACCTTAAGGCCAAAAAAATGATCTCCAAGGGTTGTGTATACCATCTAGTTAGGGTTAAGATGCTGTATTTGAACCCCGACTATCCAGTCAGTCCCAGTAGTATGTGAGTATCCATAAGTCTTCCTAGATGATATATCAGGAATCCCTCCCGAGAGGGAGATTGATTTTAGTATTGACCTTTTTCCTGATACACAGCCTATATCTATTGCCCCTACAAAATGGCTTCAGCCAAGCTAAAAGAGTTGAAGGAACAATTGAAGGATCTTTTGGATAAGGGTTTCATTAGACCGAGCAAGTCCCCATGGGGTGCACCAGTTCTCTTTGTCCGAAAGAAAGACGGTTCTCCTCGTATGTGTATTGATTATCGGCAACTAAACAAGGTTACCACCAAGAACCGATATCCTCTACCTTGGATTAATGATTTGTTTGACCAGCTTTAGGGTGCCAAGTGCTTTTCGAAGATAGATCTTAGGTTCGGATACCATCAGCTCAGGGTTTGGGAGAGTGACATTCCAAAAAATAGCCTTCAGAACTCGGTATGGTCACTATGAGTTTGTAGTTACATATTTTGGACTAACGAATGCTCCTATAGCTTTTATGGACCTGATGAACAGGGTGTTCAAGCCATATCTAGGCATGTTCATGATTGTTTTCATAGATGACATCCTTATATACTCTCGGAGCGAGGAGGAGCATGCCGCTCATTTGAGGGTGGTGTTACAGACTTTGAAGGATCATCAATTGTATGCAAAATTCAGCAAGTGTGAGTTTTGGTTGAATTTGTATCGTCCTTGGGTCATGTGGTGTCTAGTGATGGTGTGCAGGTAGACTCACAAAAGATAGAGGCGGTGAAGAATTGGCCCAGGCCGGTGAATCCTTCAGATATCAGGAGTTTCTTGGGCTTAGCTTGCTATTATCGGATATTTGTTGAGGGCTTTTCATCTATTGCAGTGCCATTGACCAAATTGACCCAAAAGAGAGTGAAATTCCAATGGCCGGAGGCTTGTGAGAGAAGCTTTCAAGATTTGAAGACTCGACTTACCTCGGCACCGGGTGTTAACTCTATTGGAAGGTACCGATGGGTTTCTGGTGTATTGCGATACTTCTAGAATCGGCCTTGGTTGTGTATTGATGTGGCATGGCAAGGTTATAGCATATGCTTCGAAACAGCTGAAAGTGCATCACAAGAATTACCCGACCCATGATCTTAAATCGGCGGCCATGGTATTCACCTTGAAGATATGGAGACATTATTTTTATGGGTCCACGTGGATGTGTTTACGGATCATAAGAGTCTACAATATGTGTTTACCCAGAAAGATATAATCTGCGGCGAAGGAGGTGGTTAGAGCTACTTAAGGATTGCGACATGAGTGTCCTTTACAATCCGGGAAAGGCTAATGTAGTAGCAGACGCACTTAGTAGACTCTCTATGGAGAGTGTGACCCATGTGGATGAGGGGAGAAAGGAGCTGGTGAAGGATGTGCATCGACTTGCAAGGTTGGGAGTTCGGTTGGTTGACTCGACCAATGACAGTGTTATTGTTCAAAAAAGATCGGAATCGTCCTTAATGGCTGATATAAAATCTAGACAAGATGAGGACCCTGTTTTGGTAATGTTAAAAAAGGCCATTCAGAATCAGAAGGTAGAGGTCTTCTCTAAAGGGGGAGATGGTGTGCTACGATACCAGGGTCTCTTAGGTGTTCTGGATGTTGGTGATTTGAGGTGTTACACCGCGTAGAATGTTATCGGTTAGTAAGCGTACACGTGAATTGTGACAAGGAAAGAAAGCTTGACGCGTGTGGGAAGAGCCTCGGCAGTAGGGTTGAGCGAGGCCAGGCCGCAAGGGCCAGCGCGGTGCGCCAGCACACTGGCGCCCTGGGCAGCGCGGCGCGCCAGCCCTACTTGTGTTGTGAGAGGCGCAACACAGTAGGGAGGTTGGCTCTTTAGGCAGCACAGGGAGGCCCCCTGCCACCGCCCTTGGTTATATATATAGCTCCTTAGTTTATTTTAAATCACTTCTAAGTTATCCCCACGACTAAAATAGAGTAAGCACGTAACTCTCTCTACATTTTTCGTCCAATTACTCTACCAAACGTCGTCCAAACCTAAATTAACTTCAGGTAATGAGTCCTAGGCCTACGGGAAGCATTACTATGAAGTTATTTCTCAAAAATTCGCTCGGCAAAGTGGAGCTCTACCGTGTAAAAGTTGTCAGAATTATTTCAAATTGATTTCTAATCGGCCACAGGCATTAGGTAAGCACTTCTCCCTTCTAAATTCTCGAGAAATTACGGGTTTTCACCGAGTTATTTGAAGTTGAATTATAGTAAAATTAGTATCAAAATTTATTGTTATTTGGCTGAATTTAGTATTGAAATTAGCCCTATTCTCTTAGTATCATGGTTGCAGTAGGATAGATCCACCGGTTACAAGTAGAAACTCGACAGTCCAATGAAAGTCGGTACTCGAGGTATGTAAGGCTATCCTTTCAGCAAGTTACGTTCATCATAAAGCTAGTACGAATTTTCTGTCTATAGTATTTCAGAGTAAACCTATTGGGGTCAGCTGTTATGAATGGAATGGAGATGATAACGACGATATAGAAACCCTTGTCAAAGTTAACCCTAGCTACTTTGAATGTTGTTGCCTATAAAAATTATGTTTACAAGAGCAGTATAATATTCAAAGGGACTATAGTGAGGCCGTGAGGGACATATTAAGTTTTATCAGATTGAGGCCATGAGGGCCATATTGAGTCCTATCAGATTTAGGCCATGAGGGCCAGTTCTATCAGATTGAGGTCGTGAGGGTCATCTTGAGTCACCCCAGATAGAGGTCGTGAGGGTCGTATCTAGCTACAACAATTATATTATAGCCCATAGTCGAGCCAATGCTCGGGGCCTAGTTACACAACCTAGACAGCTCAGACACAGATACAGCTACAGGAGCCTATCTGGCTAAGACACAGTTTCAGAGAATGGATATTCCTGAGTTACAGTATGTTTACTAACCTTCAATAGCGAGACAGTAGAGTGTACATTGTTTGTACCTACCAGGGCTTATAGGGGCCCTGGTAGGTTATTCTGTGTTGTTTCTACCTTCCAGGCTTATAGGGTCCCGGTTAGGTTCTTTTTTGTATATGTATACTTGTTCCTTATATGTTTCAGATGGTGAGATCGTTCAGGTTAAACTCTTACCCTTCTTCATGATTACTTCAGTTTTATCAGCTTTCATTCAGTTATCATTTTATTTTCTTACATATTCGGTACATATTATACTGACGCCCATCCTTGGGGTGCTGCATTACTAGCCCGCTGGTGCGGATAGATGCGGTTCGAGACCCTCTTAGTCATCAGTTGGAGTTAACAGTTTGTTCAGCTCTCTTCCTATGGAGTTGGTAGTTAGAAGAGGTTTGTTCATTTTTCGCACAGTTTATGGGTAGGTCAGGGCCCTGTCTCGACCATTATTCTACTCTTAGAGGCTTGCAGGCTACAGATTTCTACCAGTTAACTTTTGTTGTTAGCCGTGTGGGGCCTATGTATGTTTATTTCGTGTGATGGCCGTGTGGGGCTGATCTTGGGCAAATTTATATGCCCAAGTGATACCTAATTGTGTCATTTTAGCCTTTTTTGTCTATCAATGTTTATACATTCTCATGTGATTTATAATAAAATGTGAATTTATACTAACCAACATGATAAGCGTTAATTTGCAGGTGAAATGTAATTTTGGGAAGCTAAAATGAGTGTTGGGGAAGATCGGGGATGGACTCGGATGATTAGCAAAGGACAAAGCATTGGACGACAAGAATTAAAGGGGCTCCGCGATGGAGCCGTGTCACGCTGCCTTCGCGGAGGCCTTCTGCCTAGCTAGGGAATTTTTGGCCAAATTCCAGTGTGGGTGCGCGTTGGGGCCGTGGCACGTTGGCCTAGCCCCGCGTTGCACGCCGTGCCACGTTGGGCTTTATTACCTGGACAGTCTATTTCCAGTGAGGCTCCGCATCTGTGGCGTGTCACGGAGGCAGTGCTCCGCAATGCACTCCGTGACACGTTGCTTGTTATTCCAGCAAAAATTCCCACTAGTATAAATAGAACACTTAGGTTCATTTTTCAATATTCTGACTTAGTGGAGCAAGAACGTGGGTTACAGGCAGTTGAGGGGACGAAAATATCAGGGTTTTTCTCTATCTCCTTCTTCTTGAATTCAATTGCTTGTATGTTTAACACTCATTTAACGATGTTTAATCCACAAATGAGTGGCTAATTCCTCTTCTTGCTGAGGTTAAGAACAATTGTATTGAAATGTGATTGTTGATTAAGTTGGTTTTTCATCTTTTCTTCCATGGTTGTTCTATTGATTCTTGTTCTTACTGCATTAATGTGTGGCCTATATTAATGTACATCTAAAAAGTCCGGTTTCACTCGAGAGAGCAAGAAATTGGAATGTTGTGAATCAATAGGATATGATCTTTTCTTGGTTTGGGAAAATTGGGAATTGATTTACCTTCAGGATAGAAATATACCTGAAGGTCGTATTAGTCAATTAAGGAACCGGTTTTGTATGGCTAGAACATGAATTTTGTTTAATCACAGAAATGTAGATGGACGGTTCGTGATTCTTAAGTTGGGTTAAATACGAGAGTTTTAATCCATTGGCAATAGTTCTTGACTAGCGAATGGAGGAAAAGTTAACCAAATTATATCGATAATTTATTTCCTTACATGTTCGTTTAACCTCAGCATGCTCACATTTATAGTTGAGACTCAAATTATATAATTCTTGTAGACTTAGGATAAAAATTAGAAATCAAAATATCAAACTCTTCGTCACACTGTTGTCTTCATTGTTAGAATTAAAATATAGCACACTTGAGTAATTTGTTACCTCATCCCAGCCCCTGTGGGATCGATACTTGGCTTACTTAAGTCACTTTACTACTTGTTCGACCACGTGCACTTGCGTGTAGCTATACTGTCACACCCCACCTTGGGGGGTATGACTGGCACCTAGTGCCCTACTAGGACCTGACCTGCTGAAATTGTTAAGCCTGGGCGCATCTGGCGCCTGGCTGGCTCTAACTCACATTTCTGGAAACAAAGGGCTATATAACGGCTATAAATACAGCCCCCGACCCATTGGCCTATAGCCTTCTGTACCTGTATTACAGCTGACCAGAAACATGTTAATTCAGGGGAACCTATGCGGGCCGACAAGGCCACCATGCTGTCTAGTTATCTGTAACTCAAACATAACATACTGGAAAGCTACGTGACCGGCAAGGTCACCACTACTGGCAAACTATGGCCCCACACGGCCATTACAAAAGAAAGAAAGGAGTAAAGGCAACTATACAACTGCACGGCCTCACACGACCGACTCATCTGACCACAGGGAATACATACAGACTGCAAGCCTCTAAGAAGAATAATAGAAATGATCGGGACAGGGCCCTGACCTACCCGTACTGTACAACAAAAGGAACTGAACTACACCTCTAGAAATTCAGTCTCCGGATGACAGGAGCTGAATACTCAACCGCTGATGGGGATCACGTGGTATCGCCTGCTCGTCTATGGGTACCTGCAGGCAAGTAATGCAGCGCCCCACTAGGCGTCAGTACCGCTGGTACTGAGTATGTAAAGCAAACTGAATACAGCTGAATACAAGTAATATAACTAAAAATTCTGAATAGTAGGAGATAACTGAATCTGTAAGAACTGAAGGGATATCTGAAATCAATAACATAACTGTCAAAACTGAAATAAGAAGGAGTAGATAACTGTCTGATGGTGTAGATCGTACCTGTTCTTAATCATACTGAATTGCAGTAGGAATCATACCTGGAGACGCATCATTCTACTACTAATCTGCTCGTATCTACTGTAATATAACATAACATACATAACGTAACATGGCATACACAACCTTACCCGGCCCCCATAAGCCGGGAGGTACAATCAACACAGAATCTATACCCCTACCCCAGTCATCCCATCTCCTATACTGGCTGTAAGCATCCTTCCGGTCCCCTGGGTATGCACTTGGGCTCGCTGAGCCCCTGACTATAACTGCATCTGAGTCCGGAGGACTCCTGAATCTGCACCCGGGCGTATCCGCTCGACAGGGGTGTGTAAGGGCCGATCAAGGGACAAATATGGGGAAAATCTGGCATCCCATCTTCGTCCCCTGGCGGGATGGCATGCCACTCCGTAGAGTGACGTATCCTCATCCTCTGGTGGACGAGTCGATACAGCTATTAACCCTGGGGCGGTCATGGATGCTAGGTAATCCAACCCCAAACAATACAACGGTCTCGACTGGTAATACTGTCTGTGTATCTCACATACTGAGGCTAATAGGGGTAAAGTATCATATATATTACATGCTGGGCTAATGATAGTAATCTGTACGTATTTAATATGTGCTGAGGTAGGTAAGGATGTATAAATATGAATATAGTCTCCTGCCGGGCTGTACTGGGCAAATGCTATATAAGATAATGTTTCTGCTGAAAACTCTGCTGTTTGCTAAGTTTCTGTATACACTATATGCTGGGCTAGTGATAGAAATATGTACACACTTGATACATGCTGAGGCTGGAAGTACTATATATATATGTACGAATATAGTCTTTCTGCTGAACTATGCTGTATACTGATTTTCTATAGTAACCTGATTTACTATTCCTGACATGCTTTCTGAACTTCATTTTAGCCTGCTATTCTATTTCTGAAGTGCTTTACGGATACTGTACTACTCCGCGGGGTTTCAGCTGAACACAACAATATCTTAACATGGCATATTACATCACACACTAAATATACTGGGCAATCTCTAACGCTTGCGTTAGAATCTATATCATACTGATAGGTTTCATACACATTACAATCCAATGTTTCTCACATCGTACCAACATTAATAATAACGCAACATTTGACTTCTGACATTCTACTGGTCCGTAATTTGTTACACTACACTGATATTACTTAACTTGCTGAAGGAAATTAGCTTTACATACCTTCTCTTTGAATTATTCGTCCGTCGAACGAGGCTCGGACGGTACTTCAACTATTTTCTCCCAACTGCATTCATAAATACGTCAATTAATACTAAGTACAGCTTTATTATAAAGAACGACGTTACTTTCGATATAGTTTATAGCCTAAACTTAGGCTTATCAAAAGACGGTCGAAGACTCGCTATTTTTCAGCGGCCCAGAAGGGAGAAGTATTCACTTCTCAGCTAGGAACACATAGACATTAATTTAGAGCAATTCTACTTACTTTAGTTCGGTGGCTCGCCGATTCGTCGGCCGTATTTCGCGAAATTAATTCCGTAGAAATACTCTCTGCTGCTAAATACTCGGGTATCTGGGATTAATTTGAGTTTGGGCAGCATTTGGCAGCGTAATCGGACGGAAATATATAATTTTCCTTCGTTTTTCTCTGTTTACTGCGTGTTCTGGAATTGTTTTCAAGTGGAATGATTTTAAACCGAAGTGGGGGCTTATATACTTGGGCCTGAACCTGGGCAACGTGTCACCGAGCCATCGCGGAGGGCTTACCTCCGTGACACGCTGCCATCGCGGAGGGGCTCTGTGCTCCTCCC
This sequence comes from Datura wrightii, assembly GCA_035772735.1. Lineage (NCBI taxonomy): Eukaryota > Viridiplantae > Streptophyta > Magnoliopsida > Solanales > Solanaceae > Datura > Datura wrightii. The sequence continues at coordinate 57,551,391 of JASDFA010000007.1, read as the reverse complement.
GCGATGGTTTCGACGGGTTTCTCGTCCGATCTTTTCCCAGGCCTTTCCCTAGCATGTATGGCCTTCAAATATACTTAACCAACGTGCGAATAGGTTATCTAAGTGCCGAGAATTCTACGGGGTGTAACATTCTCCCCCCCTTAAGAACATTCGTCCTCGAATGTATACTGTTATCTAGAGGACTACTTACTTTACTTTTCTGGAAAAATTTTGGCAGAGTTTCCCCTGTACTATGGACTATCGCAAAAACCTGAAACGCAGAAAAGTCCAACACAGGCACTGCACACACTATTCTAAAATCCACTGGACAACTAAATATCACTTCTTTCTTTGTCATTTACAATATACAACCATAAAGTGCTGTATAAATAATGATACGGACATACCTGTCATCTGACTAGGCCTGAAATAAGTGAGGGTATCTGATTTTCATATCTTCTTCAGCCTCCCACGTCATTTCCTCCCGATTTCTGTTACGCCACAATACCTTGATAGATGCAACATCTTTAGTTCTCAGCCTGCTAATCTGTCTGTCTAAAATGGCTACGGGAACCTCTTCATATGCAAACTCTTCTGTGATCTGGACATCCTGAACTGGAACTACTGTAGAAGGGTCCCCTACGAACTTCCTTAACATAGAAACATGGAATACTGGGTGAACCGACGCTAACTCTGGAGGCAAGTTCAACTCGTATGCCACGCGGCCTATTCTCCGCCGAATCTGATATGGCCCAATGAATCTTGGGCTAAGTTTCCTTTCTTGCCAAACCTCATTACCCCTTTCATCGGGGACACTTTCAGATATACCCAATCGTTTACCGAAAATTCTAGATTTCTGCGCCGCCTATCTGCGTATGACTTTTGGCGGCTCTGAGCGGTCAGTAAACGTTCTCGGATAAGCTTTATCTTTTCCTCGGACTGCCGAACAATGTCTGGGCCAACTAATGCTGATTCTCCTATCTCAAACCAGCCCACCGGCGATCTACATTTTCGCCCGTACAATGCCTCGAAAGGCGCCATCTGAATAGTTGAATGGTAGCTGTTATTATAAGCAAATTCAATTAACGAAAGATGTTCATCCCAGCTACCCCCAAAATCTAACACACACGCTCGTAGCATATCCTCGAGCGTCTGAATTGTACGTTCAGCCTGCCCGTCTGTCTGGGGATGGAATGCTGTGCTCAAATTAATCTGCGTCCCCAGACCTTTCTGAAATGACTGCCAGAATCTAGCTGTAAACTGTGCTCCCCTATCTGAAATAATAGATACTGGCACTCCATGCAATCTAACTATTTCTCTGATATATAATTCGGCATAATCCTCAGCTGAGAAGGTAGCCCTTACTGGCAGGAAATGAGCTAATTTTGTCAGCCTGTCAACTATTACCCAAATGGAATCATTTCTGCGTCTAGTACGGGGTAACCCTGTTACAAAATCCATGTTTATTACTTCCCACTTCCACATAGGTATCATTATCTCTTGAGTCAAACCACCCGGTTTCTGGTGCTCTGCTTTCACCTGCTGACAATTAGCACATCTAGATACAAATTCAGCTATCTCAGTTTTCATACCTGGCCACCAGTAGATGTCTCTGATGTCGTGGTACATTTTCGTCGCCCCTGGGTGAAGGGAATAGCGGGCGTAGTGTACCTCATGCATGATCTGCCCATGAAGTCCTGTGACATTCGGGACACAAAGGCGGCCCTTACAATGTAGCACACCATCCTCGGTTATCTGAAAATCTGGCTCCTTACCTTTCTGAACTCTATCTCTGAGCTGGACTAAATCGGGATCCTCATACTGCAGTTCTTTTACCTCTGTAACTAACGATGACACTGCAGAATTCTGAATTACTGGTCCATTATTTTCTGTTTCTATTACTCGAACGGCTAGGCCAGCTAACTGATGAATTTCTTTAGCTAATTTCTGTTTCTCAGGTCGCAAATACGCTAAACTCCCCATTGACTTACGGCTCAGGGCATCTGCTACAACATTAGCTTTTCCGGGGTGGTATAGAATATTCACCTCATAATCTTTCAACAACTCTAACCAGCGGCGTTGCCGCAGATTCAACTCCCTCTGGGTGAAAATGTACTGTAAGCTCTTATGATCTGTATAAATGTCAACATGGACGCCGTACAGATAATGCCTCCACATCTTCAATGCATGAATTACTGCGGCCAATTCTAGGTCATGGGTATGGTAATTCTTTTCATGTTTTCTCAGCTGTCTGGAGGCATATGCAATTACTCTACCATGCTGCATCAACACACAACCCAATCCGACACCTGACGCGTCGCAATAAACTGAATAACCTTCTGTGCCTTCCGGCAATGCTAATACTGGGGCGGAGGTTAACCTGTCTTTCAATTCCTGGAAACTCTGCTCGCATGCCTCCGTCCACTGAAACTTTGCTGCTTTCTGTGTCAATTTAGTTAAAGGTGCTGCAATGGTTGAGAATCCCTCAACGAATCTCCGATAATACCCTGCTAACCCCAGAAAGCTACGAACTTCAGTCGGGGTGGTAGGCCTAGGCCATGACTTAACTGCTTCTATCTTCTGCTTATCTGCCTGTATACCATCGTCTGAGACAATATGCCCTAAAAAGGCCACTGAGTTAAGCCAGAATTCACACTTCGAAAACTTAGCATACAACTGGAGGTCCTTGAGAATCTGGAGCACTTTCCGCAAATGAGTCCGGTGATGTGCTTCAGAGCGAGAATACACCAGAATGTCATCAATGAATACTATCACGAACAAGTCCAGGAAAGGTCTGAAAATACTGTTCATCAGGTCCATAAAAACTGCTGGGGCATTCGTTAGCCCGAAAGACATAACCAGAAATTCAAAATGCCCATATCGGGTCCTGAATGCTGTCTTAGGAATATCCCTCTCACGTACTTGGATCTGGTGATATCCGAACCGCAAGTCAATCTTAGAAAAGTATCTGGCTCCCTGTAGCTGATCAAATAAGTCATCAATTCTGGGAAGCGAATACTTGTTCTTTACTGTAACTTTGTTTAGCTGCCGATAATCTATGCACATTCGGAGCGAGCCATCTTTCTTTCTCACGAATAAAACTGGCGCACCCCATGGGGAAGTACTCGGCCTGATAAAACCTTTATCTAACAAGTCTTTCAACTGCTCCTTTAATTCTCTGAGTTCTGTAGGAGCCATACGATAAGGAGGTATTGATATTGGCTTAGTGCCTGGTAGCAAGTCAATAGCAAAGTCTATTTCCCTTTCTGGGGGAATACTAGGTAACTCATCAGGAAATACATCTGGGAATTCATTTACCACTAGGACAGACTGGAGTGTCGGAGATTCTGCTTGGACATCCTGAACTCTGACAAGATGGTAAATGCACCCCTTAGATATCAACTTTCTCGCCTGAAGGTAGGAAATAAACCTACCTTTTGGCGTCACAGTGCTGCCCTTCCACTCCCGCACTGCTTCCCCTGGGAAGTGGAATCGGACCATTTTGGTCCAACATTCAACATTGGCAAAGCATGGCACTAACTAGTCCATACCCATTATGGCATCGAAGTCTATCATTTCTAACTCAACCAGATCCACTGTGGTCTGACGGTCAACAATCCCTACTGTACACCCGCGGTAGACTCGGCTAGCTGTGATAGAGTCACCAACGGGCGTAGATACTAGAAAGGGCTGCTGTAATGATTCTGGTACAATACTAAACTTCCGTGCCACAAATGGTGTAATATAGGACAAAGTAGACCCTGAATCAATTAACACATAAGCAGGGTGTGAGCAGATAGTTAGCATACCTGTCACAACATCAGGCGACGCTTCTGAATCTTGCCTCCCTGGTAAGGCATATGTGCGTCTTGGACCCGCACCTGTACTGGAGGCCCCTGATCTGCCCCGACCCCTGCCTGCTGAAACTGAGGGCCTGCGCCCAGTCGAAGACGCTGTAGCTCGTGATCCTATTGATGCCCTATCCTGTCTATCCCGGTCCTCTCGACCTCTGGCTGGGCAATCTTTCATCAAATGGCCTTCTTGGCCACAATTATAACATGCGGTGGAGCCATATCTGCATGCTCCAGGATGGCGTCGATTGCATATAGGGCAAAGTGGTAGGGTATACCTGCTCTGCTCTGCCCTCCTCGGTGATGGTGAATCTGCCATCTGCTAGCCTCTACCAGTCCCTGACTGCCCCCTGCGGCTGAATCTACCCCCCTGTGACTGTGACGGAGGCGGGGGCCTGGGCGGCCTGTCTGACAATCGGGGCCTGGGTCCTCCCCGGGCCCCTCCCGGTAATTCAACTGGCCTGTCCCGGCGATGCTGTTCCTGATTAACCCTTCTGACCTCTCGTTGCCGCTGTCTGATGCCCTCAATATTCTAAGCAAATGCCTGAATGCGAGCAATATCCATGTCCTCTCGCAGTGTGGCTGTAGTGCAAATCTCAACATATTCTGGATTCAATCCCTTAATGAAGCAGTGCACTCTGGATGCCATAGTATCAATAAAGGCCGGTGCATATCGGGCTAAGGAATCAAACTGCAAAGAATATTCCCGAACACTCATGGCCCCCTGTTCTAGATGTAGGAACTGGTCTACCCGGGCCTGTCGAATCTCCCGCGGCAAATAATGATCCAGAAAGGCTCCTGAAAAGCTGGACCAGGTGGGAGGGGAAACATCTCTCCCTCGGGACCTCTCCCAGCTTTCATACCATAACACCGCAATATCCCGTAACCGGAATGCTGCCAACTCAACTGACTCGGTAGATGTGGCATGCATAACCCTGAAGATTCTCTACATCTGATCCAGAAAATCCTGGGGGTCCTCTGTTCGGTCCGTGCCTGTGAACTGTGGGGGATTTAGGGCTAAAAACTCTCGGACCCTCGAACTACCGAGCCCTCCTGATGATTCTGCAACTGTAGATGGCATTGGTTGACGCTGAGTAGCCATCATCTGTGCTAACAGAACTACAGCACTCCTAACTTCCTGATCAGAAGGAGTCAATATAGGGGCTGCTGAAGGTAATGTCGCCCCAAGTGGCTCCTGACGTGGTGGAGACTGCTGAGGAGGCTGGGATGATGCCTCTGTAGTGCCCTCTGGTCGGGCTGTCTCCAAAGGAGGGTGAGGCATCCTGTTGGTGCCTTCCCCTGCTGCAACATCTAAGTTCCGACCTGTGATAGGATGGCGCTGGTCTGACATTATCTGTAACCAAAGAGTATGGTAAGATTTTTAGGGACTCAACCCTAAACTGTACCGCTCTACAGCACGACTGAATAAGAATAAAAGACAACCATCCTATCATGCCTTGCAGCCTCCTATCCATAGTATGTGGTGCACAACACGTCCATGGACAAGACTATGTTTAGCACGGCTTCCAGACTCCCTGGGATATGACCTGCTCTGATACCAAGTTTGTCACACCCCACCTTAGGGGTATGACTTGCACCTGGTGCCCTACTAGGACCTGACCTGCTGCACTTGTTAAGGCTGGGCGCATCTGGCGCCTGGCTGGCTCTAACTCACATTTCTGGAAACAAAGGGCTATATAACGGCTGTAAATACAGCCCCCGGCCCATTGGCCTATAGCCTTCTGTACCTGTATTACAGCTGACCAGAAACATGTTAATTCAGGGAAACCTATGCGGGCCGACAAGGCCACCATGCTGTCTAGTTATCTGTAACTCAAACATAAAATACTGGAAAGCTACGTGACCGGCAAGGTCACCACTACTGGCAAACTATGGCCCCACACGGCCATTACAAAAGAAAGAAAGGAGTAAAGGCAACTATACAACTGCACAGCCTCACACGACCAGCTCATCTGACCACAGGGAATACATACAGACTGCAAGCCTCTAAGAAGAATAATAGAAATGATCGGGACAGGGCCCCGACCTACCCGTACTATACAACAAAAGGAACTGAACTACACCTCTAGAAATTCAGTCTCCGGATGACAGGAGCTGAATACTCAACCGCTGATGGGGATCACGTGGTATCGCCTGCTCGTCTATGGGTACCTACAGGCAAGTAATGCAGCGCCCCACTGGGCGTCAGTACCGCTGGTACTGAGTATGTAAAGAAAACTGAATACAGCTGAATACAAGTAATATAACTAAAAATTCTGAATAGTAGGAGATAACTGAATCTGTAAGAACTGAAGGGATATATGAAATCAATAACATAACTGTCAAAACTGAAATAAGAAGGAGTAGATAACTGTCTGATGGTGTAGATCGTACCTGTTCTTAATCATACTGAAGGGAGTAGGAATCATACCTGGAGACGCATCATTCTACTACTAATCTTCTCGTATCTACTATAATATAACATAACATACATAACGTAACATGGCATACACAACCTTACCCGGCCCCCATAAGCCGGGAGGTACAATCAACACAGAATCTATACCCCTACCCCGGTCATCCCATCTCCTATACTGGCTGTAAGCATCCTGCCGGTCCCCTGGGTATGCACTTGGGCTCGCTGATCCCCTGACTATAACTGCATCTGAGTCCGGAGGACTCCTGAATCTGCACCCGGGCGTATCCGCTCGACTGGGGTGTGTAAGGGCCGATCAAGGCACAAATATGGGGAAAAACTGGCATCCCATCTTCGTCCCCTGGTGGGACGGCATGCCACTCCGTAGAGTGACGTATCCTCGTCCTCTGGTGGACGAGTCGATACAGCTATTAACCCTGGGGCGGTCATGGATGCTAGGTAATCCAACCCCAAACAATACAACGGTCTCGACTGGTAATACTGTCTGTGTATCTCACATACTGAGGCAAATAGGGGTAAAGTATCATATATTTTACATGCTGGGCTAATGATAGTAATCTGTACATATTTAATACGTGCTGAGGCAGGTAAGGATGTATAAATATGAATATAGTCTCCTGCCGGGCTGTACTGGGCAAATGCTATATAAGATAATGTTTCTGCTGAAAACTCTGCTGTTTGCTAAGTTTCTGTATACACTATATGCTGGGCTAGTGATAGAAATATGTACACACTTGATACATGCTGAGGCTGGAAGTACTATATATATATGTACGAATATAGTCTTTCTGCTGAACTATGTTGTATACTGATTTTCTATAGTAACCTGATTTACTATTCCTGACATGCTTTCTGAACTTCATTTTAGCCTGCTATTCTATTTCTGAAGTGCTTTACGGATACTGTACTACTCCGCGGGGTTTCAGCTGAACACAACAATATCTTAACATTGCATATTACATCACACACTGAATATACTGGGCAATCTCTAACGCTTGAGTTAGAATCTATATCATACTGATAGGTTTCATACACATTACAACCCAATGTTTCTCACATCGTACCAACATTCATAATAACGCAGCATTTGACTTCTGACATTCTACTGGTCCGTAATTTGTTACACTACACTGATATTACTTAACTTGCCGAAGGAAATTAGCTTTACATACCTTCTCTTTGAATTATTCGTCCGTCGAACGAGGCTCGGCCGGTACTTCAACTATTTTCTCCCAACTGCATTCATGAATACGTCAATTAATACTAAGTACAGCTTTATTGTAAAGAACGACGTTACTTTCGATATAGTTTATATCCTAAACTTAGGCTTATCGAAAGACGGTCGAAAACTCGCTATTTTTCAGCGGCCCAGAAGGGAGAAGTATTCACTTCTCAGCTAGGAACACATAGACATTAATTTAGAGCAATTCTACTTACTTTAGTTCGGTGGCTCGCCGATTCGTCGGCCGTATTTCGCGAAACTAATTCCGCAGAAATGCTCTCTGCTGCTAAATACTCGGGTATCTGGGATTAATTTGAGTTTGGGCAGCGTTTGGCAGCGTAATCGGACGGAAATATATAATTTTCCTTCGTTTTTCTCTGTTTACTGCGTGTTCTGGAATTGTTTTCAAGTGGTGAATGATTTTAAACCGAAGTGGGGGCTTATATACTTGGGCCTGAACCTGGGCAACGTGTCACAGAGCCATCGCGGAGGCCTCACCTCCGTGACACGCTGCCATCGCGGAGGGGCTCTGCCTGGCTCGTCCCGCGATGGTTTCGACGGGTTTCTCGTCCGATCTTTTCCCGGGCCTTTCCCTAGCACGTATGGCCTTCAAATATACTTAACCAACATGTGAATAGGTCATCTAAGTGCCGGGAATTCTACGGGGTGTAACATATAAACCCATAGCAAACAACCGAACAAGTTTTTGGCGTCGTTTCCGAGGATTGGCAATTGGTGAATTTTTCTTAAGTGTAAATTTACTATATTTTTTCTTAGTGTTGACAACTTGGTCTTAGCCTGTATTTTTCAGATTTTAATTTCTGTTGAACACTGGCAAGAGACAAGGAGCTGGTGGAATTATATTTAGAGCCTGAAAGATTATTTCATCGTCAGCGGAGAGAAGCTCTAGAGAGAAAGCTGCAGTTGCCCAGACAAACAATTATGGAGCAATAACAGAATCCACCAGTTGTACGGGCAATGTTAGTGCCCGAGGAAGTAGCAGCTCGGCCGGTTCGCGAGGTGGCAATCCCACATGCTAACAATGTCACATCTAGCATCCGCAAACCTGAGCCAGGAGGGAGGTTCGATCTCAAACAAAACATGGTGCAATTGTTGCACACCAGCGGGCAGTTCACAGGTCTCCCTCATGAGGATCCACAGCAGCATCTCCAAATTTTTTTGGAGATAAGTGACACTTATATCCCCGCTGGAGTGTCATCAGATTATGTCAGTCTTACATTGTTCCCTTTTTCACTATTGGGAGAAGCCAAGAGGTGGTTGAAAGCTGAGCCACCAAATTCTATTACTACTTGGGATGATCTTGCAAGGAAATTTTTGATACGATTTTTTCCATCCGGTAAAACAGCAAGACTTAGAAGTCAAATTCTAAGTTTCAAATAGAGAGAGGGGGAGAATCTATATCAGGCTTGGGAGAGATTTAAGTCCATGTTGCGGGATTGTCCACATCATCATCAATCCAATGATGTGCTGGTGCACACTTTTATAGAGAGTTTGGAACCCCACACAAAAGTCCTGCTAGACTCAGTAGCTGGGGGACAAGCATTGGAGAAAACTTATGAGGAGCTGTATACCTTGTTAAAACGTATTTCGCAAGGCAATCGGGAGTGGAATGCTGATTCATCAAGAGGAGGAACAAGGAAAGCAGCAGGAGTTCTAGAAGTGGATGGTTTTACAGCTATTGCTGCACAGATAGCTGCTTTACAGAATCAACTCAACACCCACTTTAGTAACATGACAATGAACCAGCCTCAAACCCCAGTGAATGCAGTGCAACAGATTTGGTGTGAAGTGTGCGGGAGCAGTTAGCACTCAGCTGAGTGTTGTGGAGCAAATCCTGACTCGGTGAACTTTGTGGGAAATGTACAGAGGAACAACCACCAACACTATGGCAACAGCTACAATTCCAACTGGAGGAATCATCCGAATTTCTCTTGGGGTAGCAACAACCATCAAGGGCAAAGTTTGAGTCAGGGGGCGCAGAGGAATCAAGGAGGGCATCAGAACTATCAGGCACAATATAGAAACAACAATGCACCTCCTCCACCACCATCACCCAACATTGAGGAGATGTTCAAGACGATGATAGCTAACCAAGCTCAATTGCAGGCTGACTATGTGAAATTGGCAGCCGAGGTGAAGAACAACCAGTTAGCTACTAAGGCACTTGAATATCAATTTGCGCAATTTGCTGGAGCCCAAGATACCAGGCCTAGAGGAGGACTTCCGAGCGACGCAGATCCCAATCCCAAGCAGGTGAATGTGGTGACCACAAGGAGTGGTTTGCAGTTGAAAGAGGTGGAACCGGAAATACCACCTCAACAATCGGGAGCAACAGAAGTTGAGAGGGAGCAAAGTGATGAGAGGGGGAAGAAAAAGGAAGCTGAATCAAAAAGACCACCACCCCCGTTCCCTCAAAGATTAAAGAAACACAAGGAGGAGGCGTGTTTCAAGAAATTCATGGAGGTGCTGAAACAGGTACATATTAACTTACCTCTTGTTGATGTTTTGCAGGGAGTGCCGAAATATGCAAAGTACATAAAGGACATCGTGGCAAACAAAAGTTGGTTGACTGAGTATGCTACGGTAGCTCTCACGGAGGAGTGCACCTCCCGGATACAAAACTAACTGCCCACAAAGCTCAAAGATCCTAGGAGCTTTACTATACAAATTACAATTGGGCAGAGTATCCGAGCTCACGGATTATGTGATTTGGGAGCGAGCATTAATTTGATGCCGTCATCGGTATTAAAAAAGTTGGGTTTAGGGAGTCCTAGACCAACAACAGTGATCTTGTAACTAGCAGATCGGTCCTTAGCCAGACCTGATGGCATTGTGGAGGATGTGTTGGTGCAAGTGGGCTCCCTTATCTTCCCGGTAGATTTCGTCGTGCTGGATTTTGAACCAGACGCGGAAGTCCCATTTATTTTGGGATGTCCTTTCTTGGCGACCGGGAAAGTGCTAATTGATGTAGCTGCAGGGCAGCTAACCATGCGGGCACACGACAAGGTGGAAGTGTTCGATGTATATAAGGACCCCAAGCTCCCGACTGTGTACGAGGAACTCTCGGTGATCAACGTGATTGATCGAGGTAATGATGCTCAGATAGTTGAATCACGAGAGTTAATGGGAAAACCACCGGAGAGATGTAAGCACTATTGGGGTGAGGACGGTGGTCGAGAGAAAACGTCTGTCACCCTAGAAGATGAATGACCTGAATGACGTCGAGCCGCGACGGTAAACCAGGCGCTGCACGGGAGGCAACCCATGAAATTTTTCTTTGCAATTTTTGAATAGATTTCTTTTTCTTTTTCTTGATTAACAACAAAATTTTTAGTTTTTGTTTTTGTTTTTATTCTTATTTTGAGTGAAACCTATAATTCTAACCAATTTCTTGCCGTAAGATGAATTTCAGGTTGAACGGAGGATAAATGTGCAAGTGATCGCAAAGGAAAATTCGAGGTATGAAAAATAATAAAAAGTGGCAAAACAGTGAGCTAGGGCGATGGCTCCGTGTCATGGAGGAGGGCCTCTGCGTTACCCTCTGTGACACATTGAGGTGTAAATCTAGAATTTTTAAAATTTCCAGAACACCCTCGCGACAGCTCCGTGTCACGGAGGGAGTGCTCCGCGTTACCCTCCGTGACACGTTGCAGTGTATATCGCGACGGGTCACACCGGGTCGCCGGGTGACCCGCACGAATTTCCCACTTTTAAACCCCGATTCCCCCTCAAATTTCCTTATTTCTCACACACTCCGCGACCAACCTCCCTAAAACCCCTCTCCCCTCAACGTGACACGGACTTAGGCCAAGAATTTCATCAAGTTTTCTTCAATTCTTTGAATTCAAGGTATGTTCTTCAATTCCATCTCATTTCTTGTCGATTTTCTTCGATATTGAACATGTGATATGAGATAAACTTGCCCTAAGTAGAAATTAAGGGTAAATTCAATTGAATTATTGTTGATGGATGTTCGGAGTATCATTGTGATTGCTTGAACTCGTTAATTCCATAATTTAATCGAATTTTTGATACAATCATAGCTAGGGCTTGCTTTTGAGCTTGAAGTGGAAAAATTTAATGAACTAGTGAAATTCATGCTGGGTTGTACATGTTGAGTGAGATGAGTCGATGTGCTAACTGTTACTATGCTAAAAGACTGACGGATTCTCGGGTGAAGGAAATATTGGAATTTGCAAGAATTGGGTGAATTGTATAGGTTCATGTAGATAAATCCTTTTTGTTTTCGTTTCTTTGTTTCTCCTTGATAAGTGCGATGGAATAAAATGTTATCGATGGTATGATTGTGGTTAGCTGTACGAAGTCTGAGTAGTACATAGAATATATACCGTCGAATTCTCCAAATGCACTAAGCATATTTGTTATGTTCTGTTGGTTGTTTGTGTAAATAAGCATGATCTTGCCTTAATGTTGTAATTTTGGCTAAGGACTAAGTGTGGGGTAGCCTAGCTTAACCCAACCTTAGTCGAAGCAAATTTTAGTTGGCTTAACATTGATCTTGTCTATTTGGTTTGATAGGAAAAATGGCAAGCAGGCAGGACAAGGGAAAAGGCGCATCAACATCTGGCGCTGGCAGAAAAAGAATCAGACTGGGCACAGCGGTCCCAGCAGCACCAGCGGTTCCACGCGGCCAATGCCATCAATATGGAACCAGGTGGGTGACTGAAGAGGGGAAGAAGTGGTACGCAAAGCACAAGGAGAGCAAGTACTTCCCCGAGGAACACATAGCAAAGGAACCGTTGGCACAAGAGTTCCCCAAGATTGTCCAGAGGATCGAGGCAGCTGGGCTGAACTTCATTTTTGAAGAGCCCAAAGAATGTAATTTGCACTTGATTCGAGAATTCTATGCCAACTGGAACCTGACTCTCAGAAGTCACACCATTAAAATAAGGGGGCAAATAGTCACTTTTGAGCCCCACCACCTCAATGCTATCTTAGGGGCGCGGGACACAGACGCCCACGTGCTTCGACAGCTGAATATCACTCCACCATATGCGGACATCAGACGCACTTTGTGTGGAACCCGGTCGACGGCTAGATGGAGTAGACATAAGGAGAGGGGCTATCATCAGACTTTGCCCTACTCATAGATGAACAGGGAAGCCAGGATATGGCTTAATATCGTGTGTTCCTACCTAATCTCGGGGGTGCGTATGACGTATGTAACCCAGGATCGTGTATGCTTGGTGTATGCCCTGATGAAAGGGCTGGAGATCTATGTGGGGGCGGTGATTATCTCCGACATGAAGAGAGCCCGGTTGCATCAGGGGCACAGATACGGATTTGGTGGATTACTCACCACATTCCTGAGGGTCCTGGATATAGAGGAAGAGGCCCTTGACTATATCCCGCAGATGGAGCGGCTGGCCTTAGATGTCACCAAAACTAAGGCTCCCAACACCACCCATGGGCTAGTTCTTACACTAGGCGAGCGACATGCTCGGGATGATCAGTACATGGCTCGTATGTACGGGATGCAGATGCTCCAGCTACGTATAGGCAGGAGGTCGGCAACAGAGGAGGAGCTATGGCATCTTGAGCTAGACTACCCTTTTGGTGAAAATGTCAGGGCTCTATGCCGAGTGGGGCCAGCTTTTGTAGAGCCAACAGATGATGATGTCCCTACAGATAAGGAGACACGTCGTGAGGGCTCCAATGTGGAGTCCGATGATGACGATGGGGGTGATTCAGACATGGGAGATGAGGCAGCAGCACCTGATGAAGAAGTGGAGTATTTTGATTGATCAGGGAGTTCCACCACCCATTCTTTTTGTGCTATGTTAATTTTTGTGAAAACTGGGGACAGTGTTCGTTATAAGTGTGGGGTGGGAGTAGTTAGGTGCTGGTTGTGTTGTTATGTTATGTATGTTCTATTCTGTTGTTGTGCCTGATGAAAAATTTTGTGACCCTGTGATTTGTGATTGTGAAGTTTTTATTCTGTATTGTAATTAAATGTGAAACTGTTGTGTGCTACTGAATATTGTGCTAGCTGATTTTGTACATATTTCTGTTTTATCGAAATGATCGATATTTTTAAATTAATTTTTTTTAAATTCTTGGGTTTCTCGGCGTTTGTTTTTGGTTCTTTTACCGAGAATGGTCCCATTGAACCGAAGTCTTAGTTAGTGACCGTTCCCTATGATGGATGGATGACGACTGTCTTAAGGGAAATGTAGTCGTTAGGAGTAGATTTTTTTTCATTTATTTTTCAGTTGTTTTCTTTTGTGGGTTGCATCCCAAAACCTGTAGTTACTTTATGGTTGCGGAATCCTGGTTGCGTGTCGTACATGATATTTGAAATGCAAAGGTGATTCATATGAAAACATGCAACTCTATAAATATGTGGAGATACCTAGGCCATAGAGTTGATTCAGTGTGATTGAGGCTTAATGTTTGAATTCTTGTAATTAGCTGATTGAAGAGTCTGTGAATACGTCTTGAATTGAGCATGTGCAATAAGTGTGAAGTGAGGTTTTGTTTATTCCATGCTATTGTGAAGTGTCTAGAACTTGCCTGGTGTGTGTATTAAACGAAATGAAGGAGGTGTATTGTAGGAAAGGATGTAGGCATTTCTTTGTGTTAACTGAAAGTTTCTCTTTTTCATTATTGTACCCACCTTGATTGTACACCCTAGTTAGCCCGTTGAGCCTTTAGCCTATTATTTGTTTCTTTTATCAAAAATGTGTAAACCGAGCTTAACCCCTTCTTTTCATTAGCCGTAAATTGATCCAACACTCTTAAGCGCTTAAGAAGAGAAAATAATTTTCCCAAAGTGTCAAAGAGTGAGAATGGTGAAAAGAAAAGAAAAGCAGAGTGATGAAAGGAAAGAAAAGGTTGATGGTGCACTTGTTGTAAATAAAATATAATGAAGACGTATGAATAATCTTTGTTATTGAGTCAAGTGTGCTTAATGAGATGGGTCAAAATAAAGACAGACTTCAAGAATGGGAGGATGAAGAAAGAAACAATGCCCATGAGTTTGATGGGATGTATTGAAAAAGCGCTTAAGGATGCTAGTGGCTATTATTGGCTAGCCCAGTATTTACTAGTTCCGTAGCTTACATTACAACTTGTTAAAGTCCTACGTGATCCTACATCACATTTCCTTATATTAGTGGAGTAATACACTAAGGGCAATCCTATGGTTCATGACATGATGCATGTGAATTCTTTTGGGAGAGAGAGTGACATTGTGTTTATATGCCCCTGCATGTAACCGTTAGAGTTCATGTGGTTAAAAAGGGAAAATTCTCTTGCATTGTGAGGGCACATGCTTGATGAGAGATTAATTTTCGTGTCGGATATCTTGATCAGCTGATTTGCATGAGTTTTCCAATATCGAGAGTCGATTCTTGAGTCTAGGAGGTCTTGATGTGTTGAAGGTCATTGCATTGATAGGACCATGCGTGTTTTCTTGATGATTTGCTGTATTGAATAATCGGTATGACCGTAGCCTGAATTGTCGAACCAAAGTAGCCAGGTTGGGGTGTAAATTGCATGAGGTGTAAGATTGTTGTTCGGGGACGAACAAGGATTTAAGTGTGGGGTAAGTGATCTTGGGCTAATTTATATGCCCAAGTGATACCTAATTGTGTCATTTTAGCCTTGTTTATCTATCAATGTTTATACATTCTCATGTGATTTATAATAAAATGTGAATTTATACTAACCAACATGATTAGCGTTATTTTGCAGGTGAAATGTAATTTTGGGAAGCTAAAATGAGTGTTGGGGAAGATCGGGGATGGACTCGGATGATTACCAAAGGACAAAGCATTGGACGGCAAGAATTAAAGGGGCTCCGCGATGGAGCCATGTCACGCTGCCATCGCGGAGGCCTTCTGCCTGGCTAGGGAATTTTTAGCCAAATTCCGGTGTGGGTGCGCGTTGGGGCTGTGGCACGTTGGCCTAGCCCCGCGTTGCACGCCGTGCCACGTTGGGCTTTATTACTTGGACAGTTTATTTCCAGTGAGGCTTCGCGTCTGTGGCATGTCACGGAGGCAGTGCTCCGCAATGCACTCCGTGACACGTTGCTTGTTATTCCGGGAAAAATTCCCACTAGTATAAATAGAACACTTAGGTTCATTTTTCAATATTCTGACTTGGTGGAGCAAGAACGTGGGTTACAGGCAGTTGAGGGGACGAAAATATCAGGGTTTTTCTCTATCTCCTTCTTCTTGAATTCAATTGCTTGTATGTTTAACACTCATTTAACGATGTTTAATCCACAAATGAGTGGCTAATTCCTCTTCTTGCTGAGGTTAAGAACAATTGTATTGAAATGTGATTGTTGATTAAGTTGGTTTTTCATCTTTTCTTCCATGGTTGTTCTATTGATTCTTGTTCTTACTGCATTAATGTGTGGCCTATATTAATGTACATCTAAAAAGTCCGATTTCACTCGAGAGAGCAAGAAATTGGAAAGTTGTGAATCAATAGGATATGATCTTTTCTTGGTTTGGAAAAATTGGGAATTGATTTACCTTCAGGATTGAAATATACCTGAAGGTCATATTAGTCAATTAAGGAACCAGTTTTGTATGGCTAGAACATGAATTTCGTTTAATCACAGAAATGTAGGTGGACGGTTCATGATTATTAAGTTGGGTTAAATACGAGAGTTTTAATCCATTGGCAATAGTTCTTGACTAGCAACCGGAGGAAAAGTTAACCAAATTATATCGATAATTTATTTCCTTACATATTCGTTTAACCTCAGCATTCTCACATTCATAGTTCAGACTCAAATTATATAATTCTTGTAGACTTAGGATAAAAATTAGAAATCAAAATATCAACTCTTCGTCACACTGTTGTCTTCATTGTTAGAATTAAAATATAGTACACTTGAGTAATTTGTTACCTCATCCCAGTCCCTGTGGGATCGATACTTGGCTTACTTAAGCCACTTTACTACTTGTTCGACCACGTGCACTTGCATGTAGCTATACACCCATAGCAAACAACCGAACAGGGGCCTTGTTTAGCTGTCAGTTAGTGGCCTTGTCGGCTATAGCGTAATTTAGTTACCTAATTTCATTTCAGTGATAAGAAGACAACATGGTGGTCTTTTCGGCCCATATAGGATCCCTGTTATTGTATTGTTGATGGTTAGTTGTCTTCTTTTATAGGTGTCCTTGTCAGCCAGAGGCTGTAATTACGGTCGAGATATAACTCATTGGTTTTTTTGAATTGAGTTGTAGGCGTGCACCAGAAGTGCACTAGGCCAACCAAGCTAGTCCAGATCCTAGTGTGGGACCAGGTGCCAGTCTTGCCTCTCAAGGTGGGGCGTGACAAACTTGGTATCAAAGCAGGTCGTATCCAAGGGAGTATGCAAGCCATGTCAAGTAGAGTCTTGTCTATGGATGTGTTGTGCACCACATTCTATGGACAGGAGGCTACGAGGCATAATAGTGTGGTTACTCTTGTTTTTCCTCCAGTCGTGCTATAGAGCTATGTTTTATAGGGTAACTCCCTAAGCTTATGTTATTCTACTTATTTACAAAGAAATGTCTGACGCAAAATGGACCGCGACTAGTCGAGATCAAGATGTGGCAGCAGGAGAGGGCATTATTAGGGGGCCTAGTTAGAGTCAACCCGATCTGAGGGAGACAGGGAGACATCACCTCAATCTTCCCAGCACTTACCACCACACTCGGAGCCCACTAGAGAAGTAGATATACTAGTACGACCCCCAGCTATTCCTATACCATCAGATCAGAAGCTCAGGGGTGCATTCTATATGTTGGTTCATATGATGGCTGCTTAGTGACAGCCTCAGCCAGTAGTACCAGTTGCCATTGAGCCCATAGAGGATCCCGGTAGTTTGAGGGTCCGTGAGTTCCGTACCTTGAGTCCCCCGTAGTTTACAAGCACAGATCATAGAGAGGACCCTCAGAACTTCATAGATCAGTAGTAGAGAATATTCAAGTTTATGCATGCTTCGTCTACAAAATCAGTTGAGTTAGTAGTATTTCGATTGCGAGATGCGGCAGTCTTGTGGTACAAGGGTTGGGAGAGATCCCGAGGCAGAGATGTACCTCCACCTACATGGCCTAGCTTCTCGGAGGCTTTCATAGACCATTATTTTCCCCGAGAGGTCCGGCAGGCCAGAGTAGAGCAGTTTTTGCATCTAGAGCAGGCAGAATGAGTGTTAGAGAATATTCATTGAGATTTGATTCCTTAGCCAAATATGCACCCTCATTTGTTGACACTATGCCAGCCAGAGTGCACCGATTTATTATAGGACTTGCTCAGGAATATGGGGAGTCCTTTATTATAGCCACACTGTGAGAAGATATAGATATTTCACGGATCCAGGCCTTTGCTCAAAATATAAAGGAGCTCAGACAGTGTTACTATGCCATGGAAAGGGCAGGTTAGGAGCAGCGTTGGAGGGCTAGGCACGCAGGTTCTCAGGAAGGCTTTCAGGGTGTGCCCAGGCCCCGTTTATCAGGTAGGCCACCTAGGTCCCCATTTTAGCAACATCAGGACAGCGGATTGGATCGTCGAAGACAGTTAGGTCTCAGCGAGAGTTCGGGAGCGCCAGGCTCACATTATCAGAGGGGGCCAGATCAGATAGAATTAGTAGTACCCCGATGTAGTACCTGCCATAGGTAGCATATGGGAAGGTATAGGTATAGTTCCACCGCCTGTTATTCCTTCGAACAAGAGGGACACATGATGTCAGGCCAGTCAGGGCCAACAGGATAGATCCTTAGCAGGTTCATATGCCCCAGCACCTTCTGCAAGGCGCAGGCCCTCAACTCCAGCTGGCAGAGACCAAGGGAGATTAGGGGAATCTAGTTCAGGCAGTGGTCAGGATCGCACATATACACTTCCAGGGCAACAGGAATCAGAATCATCGCTAGATGTTGTGACAGGTACATTAGATGTTTGCTCTTATTCAATTTATGCCTTGATAGACCCGGGCTCCACTTTATCATATCTTATTCCCTTAGTAGCCCAAAAGTTTGATATAGGGTCAGAATTGCTTCAGCGACCCTTTTTAGTGTCTACACTCATCGGTGACAACATTATTGCAAAAAGAATTTACCAGGGTTGTACAGTAGAGATTGTTGGTCGGCAGACCTTAGTAGATCTAGTAGAACTAGAAATAATCGATTTTGATGTGATTATGGGTATGGATTGGTTGGCACCATGTTATGCCACTATACAGTGTTGGACCAGAAATGTCCGATTTCACTTTCCAGGGGAGGTAGTACATGAGTGGAGGGGTAATACAGATATGCCAAAAGGTAAGTTTATATCCTATCTCCAAGCGAAAAAGTTGATAGCAAAGGGTTGTATCTACCATATTGTTAGGGTTCGGGATATGCAAGCAGAATACCCGACTCTCCAGTCTATCTCAATGGTTAATGAGTTCCCAGATGTGTTTCCATATGAACTTCCTAGCATTCCCCAAGAGAGGGAAATAGATTTTTCTATAAACTTGCTACCAGATACTCAGCCTATATCTATTCCCCCGTATCGAATGGCCCCTGCTGAATTAAGAGAATTGAAAAAATAGTTGAAAGATTTGTTAGATAAGGATTTTATCAGGTCGAGTACTTCACCATGGGGTGCGCCAATTTTGTTTGTGAGAAAGAAACACGGCTCCCTCCGCATGTGTATAGATTATCGGCAATTGAATAAAGCTACTGTTAAGAATAAATACCCATTTCCTAGGATAGATTACTTGTTTGATCAGCTACAAGGAGCGAAATATATTTCTAAAATTGACCTGAGATTCGAGTACCACCAGGTCCGAGTTCGGGAGAGAGATATCCTGAAGACAGCTTTCAGGATCAGGTATGGTCATTTTGAATTCCTAGTCATGTCCTTCGAATTGACAAATTCCCCAATAAGGTTCATGGATCTGATGAACAGTATCTTTAGGCGATACTTAGATCTATTTGTGATAGTGTTTATTGACGATATTGTAGTATACTCCCACTCAGAAGCAGAAAATAGAGATCATTTGTGAACAATACTTCAGATCCTCAGAGACCTCCAGCTATATGTAAAGTTCTCTAAATATGAGTTCTGGTTGAATTCTGTAGCTTTCTTAGGCCACATTGTATCATAGGCTGGTATTCAGGTTGATTCGCAGAAAATAGAGGCAGTAAAGACATGGCCTAGACCTACAACTCCAATGGAGGTTGGCAGTTTCCTGGGATTAGACGGGTATTATAGAAGGTTTGTGGAAGGATTTTTTTACCCTTTCAGCGCCTTTGACTAAATTGACTGAGAAAGCAGCCAAATTTTAGTGGACCGAGGCCTGTGAGCAGAGTTTCCAAGTGTTGAAAAACATATTGACATCGGCGCCGGTGTTAGCTTTACCAGAAGGCTCAGAGGGTTACGGTTTGTATTGCAATGCTTCAGGCATTGGATTAGGGTGTGTTTTGATGCAACACAGAAAGGTAATTATATGTGCTTCAAGGAAACTGAGCACATGAAAAGAATTATCCCACCCACGATCTGGAGTTAGCTACAGTAATTCACGCCTTAAAGATATGGAGGCATTACTTATATTGTACATGTGGACATTTTTATTGGTCATAAAAGGCTCCAGTACATTTTCACGTAGAAAGAGTTGAATTTACGACAGTGCCGTTGGCTAGAATTGTTGAAAGATTATGACGTGAACATCTTATATCATCCAGGGAAGGACAATATTGTAGCAAATGCCCTCAGTCTCCGACCCATGGGCGGTTTGGCACATCTGAGACTAGAACAGTAGGAAATGGCTTGAGAATTACACCGACTAGCCAGCTTAGCAGTTCGACTAGTGGATGGATTGAGGGTTCCAAACCTTCCAATCCAATATTCTAAAGATAGTAAGTGTGACCTGTGTGGTTTCTAAGCAATAGCTTTCAATCGTTCCCAACGCTTAGATTGAGTAGAATGTACGCACGACCGAACTCTAAATCCTGCCCCTCCCAGCCTTTGAAGCATCGATATAGAAATCGAATATCTTGCATTCAGAGGATAATAGGTCTATAATTCAAAATACAACAGTATCATCCTTAGTGGTAAAGGTAAAAGATCGGTAGTACAAATATCCTCATTTAGCACAACTCAGATATAAAGTTCAGCAAGGTGAATTATCAGCTTTCGAGGTAACCGGAGATAGGGTTTTGAGGTATAGAAGTCGCCTATGCGTTCTAGATGTAGCAGGGCTCCGCCAGCAAATTATGGTAGACGTACACTACTCTCGTTACTATCTTCATCCAGGTTCAATGAATATGTACCACGACATAAAAGAGATATACTGGTCTCCTAGAATGAAGAAAGTTGTAGCCGAATTTGTGGCGCAGTGTCCTAATTGCCAATAGGTAAAGGCTGAACATCAGAAACCTGGCGGCCTTACTCAGGAGATGGCTATACCTATGTGGAAATGGGAGGCAGTCAATATGGACTTTGTGACAGGACTACCCCGTACCAGACACAGATTTGATCCATCTAGGTGATTATTGATAGGTTGACAAAAATAACTCACTTTCTGCCAGTCCAGACCACATTCTCATCTGAAGATTACGCCGAGCTATATATTAAAGAGATAGTCCGATTGCACGGTGTCCCAGCATCTATCATCTCAGACAGAGGGGCATAGTTTACAGCTAGATTTTGGCAATCATTTCAGAAAGGTTTGAGGACACAGGTTAATCTGAGTACAGAATTCCACCCTCAGATAGACGGCCAGGCAGAGCGCACCATTCATATGCTCAAGGATATGTTACAGGCGTGTGTGCTAGATTTCAGAGGAAGTTGGGATGAACATTTTCCCCTTATTGAATTTTCATATAATAACAATTATCATTTTGTAACTCAGATGGCACCTTATGAGGCATTATATGGGCGGAAATGTAGGTTCCCCATCGGATGGTTTGAGGTAGAAGAGGTAGAGTTAGTCGGACCAGATATGATTCGCCAATCAGAAGAGAAAGTGAAACTTATTAGGGAGCAGTTACCGACAGCCTAGAGTCACTAGAAGATGTACTCCGATGTGTGGTGTAGAGACTTGGAATTTAATATAGATGATTGGGTATTCCTTAAAGTGTCGTCGATGAAAGGCGTGATGAGATTTGGAAAGAAAGGCAAGCTTAGCCTGAGGTTCATTGGGCCATATCGAATCATCCGAAGGATAGGCCGAGTGGCATATGATTAGAGTTGCCTTCAGAGTTAGAGTCCGTTCACCCGATATTTCACGTGTCTATGTTGCAAAAGTGTATAGGGGAACCATCCCCAGTTGTGCCAGTTGAGAACGTCCAAGTTACTGAGGAGTTACCCTACAAAGAAAGTCCAATCGCTATATTAGATAGATAGGTTCATAGACTGAGAACTAAAGACGTCGCTTCCGTTAAAGTGTTGTGGAGGAACAGAAATAAAGAAGAGATGACCTGGAAAGCTGAGGATAATATTAGATCTAGATATCCTCACTTGTTCCAAGATTGATTCAGATAATGTAGTTAAGGTGATGTTGTTATTCAGTTGTTATTTTACTGCTTATGTTATCAGTACTATTTAGCTGGCTACCTCTTTATGATGAAATAGCTATTTATAGCGGCCTGTGAGATGCCTATGTTAGACTTTTCTACGGTTTAGGTTTTTGAATAGTCCGTATTGTAGAGGAGACTCTGCCAAAATTTTTCGAAGTATTAGCTAAAAGAGTTAACTCCTTTAAGGCCTAAAGTTGCCATTCGAGGATGAATGTTCCTAAGGGGGGAAGGATGTTACACCCCGTAGAATGTTATCGTTAGTAAGCATACGCGTGGATTACGATGAGGAAAGAAAGCTTGACGTATGTGCGAAGAGCCTCGGCAGTAGGGTCGAGCGAGGCTAGGCCGCAAGGGCTAGCGCAGTGCGCCAGCACACTGGCGCCCTGGGCAGTGCGGGGCGCCCCCTACCACTGCCTTGGTTATATATATAGCCTCTTAGTTTATTTTAAGTCACGTCTAAGTTATCCCCACGGCTAAAATAGAGTAAGCACGCAACTCTCTCTACATTTTCGTTTGATTATGCTATCAAACACCGTCCAAAGGTAACTTAACTTCGGGTAACGAGTCCTAGGCCTACGAGAATCATTACTATGGAGTTATTTCTCAAACATTTGCTCTGAAAACTGAAGCTCCATTGGGTAAAAGTTGTTAGAATTATTTCAAATTGATTTCTAATCGGCCACAGGCATTAGGTAAGGACTTCTCCCTTCTGAACTATCGAGAAATTGCGGGTTTTCGCCGACTCATTCGAAGTTGAATTATAGTAAATATTACTATCAAAAGTTATCATTATTTGGCCAAATTTACTATTGAAATTAGCCCTATTATCACAGTATCAGGGCTGCAGTGGGATAGAACCACCACTTGCAAGTCGAAACTCGCCAGTCCAATGAAAGTCGGCACTCGAAGTATGTAAGCTATCCTTTTAGAGAGTTACATTTTTCGTAAAGTTAGTATGACTTGTATGTCTATAGTATTTTAGAGTAAACCTATTGCGATCAGCAGTTATGAATTGAATGGAGACGATAACGACGATATAGAAACCCTCGTCACAATAAACCCTAGCCTGTTTGAATATTGTTGCCTATAAAATTATGTTTACAAGAGTAGTATAATGTACAAAGGGACCAAAGTGAGACTGCGAGGGCCATATTGAGTTTTATCAGATTGAGGCCGCGAGGGCCATATTAAGTCCTATTAGATTGAGGTCGTGAGGGCCATAGTGAGTTCTATCAGATTGAGGTCGCGAGGGCCGTCTTGAGTCACCCCAGATAGAGGTGAGAGGGTCGTATCTAGATACAGCAAATACATTATGGCCCATAATTGAGCCAAGGCTCGAGCCCAGTTACACAGCACAGACAGCTCAGACATAGATACAGCTATAGGAGCCTTTCTGGCTCAAACATAGTTTCGGAGAACGAATATTCCTGAGTTACATTTTTTTACGAACCTTCAGTAGCCAAACAGTAGAGTGTACATTGTTTGTACTTGTCGAGGCTTATGGGGGCCCAGGTAGGTTATTTTGTGTTGTTTTTACCTTCTAAGCTTATGGGGGATCAGTTAGGTTCTTATTTGTATATGTATACTTGTTAGTTAGATGTTTTAGATAGTGAGATCTCTTAGGTTAAACTCTTACCCTTCTTCATGATTACTTCAATTTTATCAGCTTTCATTTAGTTATCATTTTGTTGCCTTACATATTCGGTATATGTTGTACTGATACTCATCCTTGGGGCGCTGCATTACTTGCCTTCACGTACGGATAGACGCAATTCGGGACCCCTTAATCATCAGCTAGAGTTAACAGTTTTTTCAGCTCCCTTCCTCCGGAGTTGGTAGTTAGAAAGGGTTTGTTCTTTTTTCGTACAGTTTGGGGGTAGGTTGGGGCCCTGTCTGGACCATTATTCTATGATTAGAGTCTTGCAGGCTACAGATTTCTAGTAGTTAGCTTTTGTTTTAGCCATGTGGGGCCATTTCTAGTAGTTAGCTTTTGTTTTAGCCATGTGGGGCCTATGTACATTTATTTCGTGTAATGGTCGTGTGAGGGCTTGTTTAGCTGTCAGTTAGCGGCCTTGTCGGCTATAGCGTAATTTAGTTACCTGATTTCATTTCAGATATAACTAGACAGTATGGTGGTTTTGTTGGCTCGCATAGGATCTCTGTTATTGAATTGTTGATAGTTAGCTGTCTTCTTTTACAGGTGGCCTTGTCGGGCAAAGGATATGTTTACAACTGAGATATAGCTCGTCAGTTTCTTGAATTAAGTTATAGGCGCGCTCCAGAATGCACCAGGCCAACCAGGCTAGTCCAGATCCCATTGTGGCACCAGGTGTCAGTCATGCCTCCCAAGGTGGGGTGTGACATGAGGAACTGGATATTGCAAAAGGCTCATGGATCCAGGTATTCTATACATGCAGGTCCCACCATGATATACCATGACCTATGGAAAGTCTATTGGTGGAATGGCATGAAGAAGAACATAGCAGAATTTATGGCTAAGTGTCCAAACTGTCAGTAGGTAAAGGTTGAGCACAAAGGCCCGGAGGTGTGCTTCAAGATATTAGCATTCCTATTTGGAAGTGGGAAGAGATTAATATGGACTTCATAATAGGTTTTCCTCGCACTCGTCAGCAATATGACTCCATTTAGGTTGTTGTAGACAGGTTGATCAAAGCCGCTCATTTTCTACCAGTCAAAATCACTGATTCGGTGGAGGATTATGCCAAATTATACATCCGAGAGTTAGTTCGGTTGCATGGAGTGTCATTGTCCATCATATCGGACAGATGTGCCTAGTTTACCTCTCAGTTTTGGAGTTCGTTTCAAAAGGGACTTGGTACTCAGGTTAAGCTCAGCACAGAATTTCACTCAAAAATGGATGGTCAAGTGGAGCGGACAATTCAGAGTCTCGAGGACATCTTGAGACCATGCATGATAGACTTCAAGTGTAGTTTGGATGACCATTTGCCTCTTACCGAGTTTGCGTACAATAAAAGCTACCATTTCAGCATTCAGATGGTTCTATTTGAGGCTCTCTATGGGCGGAGATGTAGATCGCTCATTGGCTGGTTTGAAGTTGGTGAAGCTGCAATGATAGGGCCGAATTCAGTCCATGAGGATATGGAGAAAGTTCAACTCATACGGGATAGGTTGAAAACAGCTCAAAGTCGCCAAAAGTCCTATGCCGATGTGAGAAGAAGAGAACATGAGTTCGAAGTGGACGATTGGGTCTTTCTGAAGGTGTATCCCACGAAGGGAGTAATGAGGTTTGGAAATAAAGGGAAACTCAGTCCTTTTTATGTTGGTCGCTATCGGATTGTGAAGCGAGTTGGCAAGGTGGCATATGAATTGGAGTTGCCCTCAGAATTAGCTTCTGTACATCCTGTTTTCCATGTATCTCTCTTAAAGAAGTTTTTGGGTGAGCCAGCTCTAGTTGTTCCGGTAGCAAGTGTCGGTGTGAAAGACAACCTTAGTTATGAGGAGGCTCCGGTGGAAATACTAGATCGTTAGGTTCGAAGGCTAAGAAATAAGAAAGTAGCTTCAATTAAAGTTTTATGGAGGAATCAACATGTTGAGGGAGCTACATGGGAAGCTGAAGCAAACATGATACCCATATTTATTCTCTACTGACTCGGTTCCAGCTTGAGGTATTAGTTTTTTCCCTAAAACTCTATACAGTTTCATGTTCAATTCATGTGCCCAAGTTTATTTTATTTCAAACTATGTATGTTTAGTTCATCAATTCAGTTCAGCCCTGTAACTCAGTTTAGAGGTAGTCATTCCGTCAGTTTTCAGCTTAATGATCAGTATTTGAATATGATGATTGCATTTCTCTGCTTTCTATATGGTTTTCGACATTTGAGGACAAATGTTCCCAAGGGGGAGATATTGTTATACCTCGGAAGCCCTAAGATTAGACCCGGGAGTTGAAATGGAGAAAACTGAAAATCTGTCACCAGGTCATAGAACGAGTCATTTTATGACCCGTGGGTCTCGATTCGGGCCCATGTTCGGGTCGTAACAATAAGGATAGTTGCTTCCGAGCTGACCCGCTGCTCATTTTTGGAAGATATGATACGGCCACAGATGAAATATAGGCACAACTTGGCTTCAAATTTCAGATCATGGCGAGAAATTTTGCCGCCCGTAGTAGCCCAAAAAGGTGTCTTCCGCAATGATAGGAGCTATCCATGTGAAATGGTTTTTCATGTCAGCAATACTGGCCATGTATTCTGAGCCAATGTCAATCTCTTCCTCCCAGAACAGATAGTTGATGGTTGCTGGAGTGATGTCCACCTCCACCCCTTGTACCATGACTGAAGGTAGGCAGGGGAATTCATAGACTTTTCCTCTATGATTCATGCTCTCCTGCCTAGCCTGGTGTCACGACCCGAATGTAGACCTGAATCGCAACACAGGACAAGGAGCCCCGATAGACTCTGAGTCTACCCATGGCATGAACATACATCTAACTCAATCAAATAAAGTGGAATACTCAACAAAATAACATAGCGGAAGCATAATCATGACATAACATAAACAGTGATACGCATTTCATACATGACAGCTGGATACTACATATAGTCTGAAAGCCTTTAACATATATGATGGGTTGATGGGACAACACCCCCAACTAACCCGACAAGTCTGGAAAACTTAACATAAAGGATAACTAATGTCAACTAGTCCTCGGGAGATGAAGACTCACCAATGAACTGGATGCTAACTCCGGGAACGAGCTAATGACGGTGCTGGGTCTAAAGGTTAGAGCCTATATCATAAAATGATGCAGCATAAAGTATGCGGTCAGTATGTGGAATGTACCGAATATGCAAGGTAAGTAAAACGGACATTTTAAATACTTAAAAGTTCATAAGAGTAGGACAACATGATCGTAATATAAATATCATAACGTAACATAAGGCTCAAGGTTTTCAAAACATTCATAAACCAGTCATAATCATAATAATAGGAAAAAAGCTTCATTAAACGTAACTTGAGCCAAAATAATATGAATACAACCATGAATAAATTATGAGAACAATGGGAGGACTCGTCATAATCGACACCATCATGGTAGAGCTTTACATGATGCCCCAACTATCTCACTCAAGTGGGCAGAGTCGTCACAGGATTTTCGGGCAAGGGACGTGTAGTATGTGATATCACGAAAGAGGGGATCCATTAACATTGTAATGTATCAATATGAACTTACGGTGGCACGTACTTATGAAACACCGGTGTAGTCCTTTGAACGCCAGGCTACTCGGTGTTAGACACTGCTCCCAAAAACATGCATATTAGGCTCGTATGTAAATCATAAACATCATTCATGAGATTCATGGCCACATAAACATTAACATCGTTGATCCCCATTTACATACATTTTATCCATGAATGAAAGGCCCATGAATCATCCAACATCATAAATTGATCAATCATGAAATCCATATCATAAATCATAAATCATACTTGAACATGTGGGCATTGACCAATACTTTATCATGCTTGAAAATACTCAATTCACTTGAAAACATGATTATAAACATGGTTAACTTGAAAACATTCTTTTCATCATACATGAGCATTCATCATTAATAATCATACATGAACATTCATCATAAATTACAACTTTCATGAACTTCTCATAAGTGGCCATTTAAAATTTATAAAGCTTGAAACATGATTTTAATGGAAAACAACATAAAACTTTCCCATGATTCATAATTCAATAATAAAAACTCATTTAGATCATACCCATGTAGAGAATTAGAAATTTGATGCATTGGGTTAAAACCTCATAGAATCAACATAGGAATTTTCATGATTTAGAGAGAGATTGGGCATGGGTGTGAACAGATTCACCCATTCATAACCCTATGTACCTGGGGAATATTTGATTTTACCAATGGATTCACCCATTCATAACCCTACATAACTGGGGAAGATCTGATTTTACCACTCCTTGAAAGCCCAATGAAAGATTGAAGGAAATCTTGAATAAATCTAACTTGATCACCTCCTAAACCCCTTCAATATGCATGCATGGATGTGAATGAGCCTAGGATAGATTTTTCCTTCATAAAACACTGTATTTCAAGCCTTAAACGACCTAGTTTAGGACCCTATGACTTAGAAATAATGAAAATACCTTTAATGAATTCCCTGAAACTTTTGCACTGGCAGAGATAATGACCGATCCTATGGGTCGTGCCTCTATACCATGACTCGTGGTGGCTGTCCGTTAAATCTCCTTCCAATTCTTAACTTCTCAGATTCTAATCCCACGACTCGACAAGACGAGTCGTTAAATTAGATGACGATCCATTGGATCCTCCCATTACTTCCCCTTGACGACCTGCACCTGGGCTTTCCCACGAGCCACACCACGACTCGTGCCTCCTTTTAACAATGTCATGGTTTCTATCTGTTACCTCGACTGGAGATTTTCCTACTCCTTCCCACGGTTACTTACCACGATCCATTGTTACTCACAACGAGTCGTCCTAAGCCTGTTACTTTTCCTAGACTGAGGACCAGTCTCACCATGATCACACACAACGACCCGTGACATCAAACAACAGGTCATTCCTTGACCTGTTACTCCCAACTTCAACCCTGCTATACCTCACCTTGAACACCTCCTATGGATCGTAGGTGGAACCAACAATCCATTGCATGACCCGTTCTATGATAATTTTCCATATTTCTGCCAACATCCATTTTTAAATTCCCGGGTCTAGTCTTAGGCATTTTCGGGGTATTACACCTAGACTCCATCAACAAATCCATTGACAATAATTTAGCCATAGGATCAATTATGGATCAAACGTATGGGTTAGCTGAGGCCCTCTTGGATAGAATGACAAAGATAAATCGGGCATGGCATACTAGGGAGACTAATGTATCATCACATGATGTAGGTTCTAGTGCATTAGCCGCTCAAATGTGAAAAAGAGATAAAGAGCGAGAGGAAAATCTTTTTAAAATGATGACTCGGATGGAGTTAATGACTAAACATGTGATGGGGGTCGGGCCTAAAGTTGTGAATGTTGTAGGAATGCAAGGTCTAATGCAGTTTGAAGGAGAATCATTGCCACCATGATACGAGGAGGAGTGTCAATCCAAGGAAAATCAGATGGGGGTTCTTGACCCAGGTATCAAGGGGCTAATCAGGGCCCTTAGAGCCCACGGGAAGATAATCAAGGTTGAAGAAACTATGACGTATAGGAATGGCCCGAGAGAAATAAGAGATGGGAAAATAGAGAGAAAAATCATGAGGGGGACCGATACCATCAAAGCTTGAATTCATATGTTCCCCCTCTTAAAGCTGAGAACGCCCAAGCTCAACATGGTGTGGGCTATGTAGGGAGTTCGAAAATTGAAGAGATGTTGTCAAGGTTTCTTAAGAAAGTGGAATCAACCAACAGCGGGGTCAAGGAATTGAAAACAGAGGTGTCTAACCTTGCCCAAATCATGAGTTCACACTCAGCTTCCATCAAGCATTTGGAAGCCCAAATGAATCACTTATCCTCTCAAAATGAATCCCTGAATGAAGGGAACACTTTCAAGTGATACAATGCCAAACCCTAAGAAAGATAGTAAATGCATGGCCATTATTATGAGGAGTGGTAAAATGCTTGGAGACGCAAATGTTAAGCCAAAGGAAGTGGTGGTTCCTTAGAAAAATGATGAAAAAGAATCTGAGGCGATGCCAAAAGCACCAAATGGTTGTGATAATGCTGGGGCTGGAGATGAAAGAGATGTTGACGAAGTTCCCTCAAATGCAGATGAAGAAGAGGTAGGAATGAAGGCCTCAAGTGAAAGAGAACAAGAACCAAGAGTTCCACCTCCTTATCCATAGCATTTAGGCAAGATAAAGAAAGATGATCAGTTCAGTAAGTTTATCGACATGTTCGGCAAATTGTTCATAAATATGTCGTTGGTGGATTCTCTACTTCAAATGCCCACACATGCAAAGTTCATGAAAGAGTTGTTTAATAAGAAGAAGGTTGTAGATATAGGCACCAGAGAGACAACACATCACTATAGTGCTATGATGATAAGCAACCTTACCCCAAAATGGGAAGATCCGGGTGCCTTCACTATCCCATGCACTATTGGGTTGTGTGTGTTCAAGAAATCCCTTTGTGATCTTGGGGCATTATAAGCAATTATAAATCTGATGCCTTTCATAATCTTCAAGAAATTGGGTATTGGGAACACCAAACCTACATCAATGAGATCGTTAATGGTTGATCGCTCTATCAAGAATCCTGTGGGTGTTTTAGAGGATGTATTGGTGAGGGTAGATAAGTTTATTCTACCAACTGAATTCGTAGTCCTTCATTGTTAGATGGATATAGAAGTTCCAATCATTTTGGGGAGACCATTGCTCGGCACAGGTAGAGCTTATAGATGTGGAGCTAGGTGAGCTCAAACTCCAGGTTGGAGGTGAAGAGGTTACCTTCAAAGTGTGCCAATCCACTGAACCTCCTGATGAATATAAAGTGGTTGAAGTGTTGTAGGAGGAAGATGAGTCAGAGGATGATCCTTCGAAGATTAAATGTTAAATGAGAAATACGTTGATCCACGATGTTAATTAAGGCGCTTCTTGGGAGGCAACCCAAGTGTCTTCTTTTGAATTTTATTCATATCATTGTTGTTTTTAATTTTGTACGATTAAGTAGGTGAGAAGAAAGGAAAAGAAGCACAAAACAAGGCAAGCACTACATTAAGACAGGCGAAACACCGATCAAGCTACGCGAACCGCCGTACATTTGATCATAAAAGTAGAAACCTGGGAACAAAAAGGTTAGACCAGCGAAGGCATCGGCCGAACGCCGATAAATAGTCACTAATCTCTGCTTGAATAGCGGTGCGAGCTAGAAAACCTGAACAATGGATGCAAAATCGATGAACCACTGGAGGAACGCAGAACCCAATTCTCGAATTTCTGGTCAATTGTCGGTACAAAACAGTGAACTAGGCACAAAATCAAGCATGTGATGGTAAGGTGGCAAACCGTCGGCTCCAACCAGCGATCGCCAGTGTAACACCGGTGAAGGTACGTATTCTATTTTAAAATCTTGACCAAATCAAGGACCTACCCTACCCAGAAACTTTTTGTAGCACTTCCCCTTTCCACCTTTTTAACACTTCCCGGCACTCCTTTTTATTTTCCCAACATCCCACCTTTCCATATTCCCACAACTCCCTCTCTTCCACTTCCCATACAATTAAACACCACTAACCATCCACCTCCTCCTTAACCAACCACATTTACACCTTCTCACCTATAAAATCCCCCAAACCCTTCTACCTAACTCTCACTACACTCATACTCTCCCTATCTAGTAGCCAAGTCCCAAACTTTTGTCATTGTTGAGCATTATCCAGCTTCCATAGCTAGTCTTTGCAAAGCATTCTCTTGATAGTGGTAATGTACTATTAACTTCCTTATTTTCTCATCAATTGAAATCTAGTTTCATATATATGTTGTTATGATATACATCCCCCTTCTTTTTACTGCCATTATTCCCAACTTTTTCATGATTGATACCATACTTGTTATTGTGTAAACTTAGAGGGATGATAGAGAGTTGATATTTAAATGGGTGTGGGGAAAATATTCATTTTGTAGTTGAGTAGGGTGAAGTCTGAGTAACCCTAAGGGATTAAAAAGACCTATTTTGCCCTATGATAGATCGTGTGTTTCCATTCTTAAGGGTAAATCATCGTTTTAGCCTTTTTCATGTGTAAAGGTACTGCTTTGTATGATGTGAGTGAATGTTTAAGAAATTTTGATATTGGAGTTCATGGTGAAGCATTGGGGACAATGACTATAGGCTAATCGCTGGTTAGGTCCCCCGAAATGCCGGTTCGGGCTAATATTGGCTTTAGGCCACTACCTTGACCTCGTATTACATCAGCGGTTCACAGATCGAGACTGGTGATTTGCCAATCTATCGCTGGTTGAATATCTGCTACCCCAGTTCTCTGCTTCTCATCGGCAGTTCCTTAGTGGTCTGCGGATACCCTCTTATGGTTTGCCGGTGTTTCACCAGTGCAGCCAGTTCATTGGATGCTAATTCTTCCTCTTTCTTTCTCATTTAAATTTTTGCGTAGTTGTTCGTTGTTTCCTTTTATCATTGAAAAACAATACAAAAATACACATTGTGAGTGCCACTAACATCATGTTTGCATAAAATGACTTCATCCAGGAACCCTGGTAAGGGAAAAGCTCCAGTCTCTTCATCCACAAAGGGATAAAAGAAAGACAAAGGCATCCGCAGTGCCCGCCAACTCTTGGGAGGCCATCATCTTATGTGTGCCCGATATGAAGGGGCACTACACCATCTTCAAGGGTTGATCAATCACCGTAGAAAAAAGGTTTGATTTGGTGGGGCTGTACAGTGTCCTTCCCAACATCATAGCTCAGTTCATGGACAGACAATGGCACACTTTCGCCAATCCTCTCCGGTACTATTATCCAAGCTTGGTGTTGGAGTTCTACGCTTCTTACTAGGTGTAATACCTCAAAATTGCCTAAGACTAGACCCAAAAATTTAAAAATGGAAGTTGGCAGAAATCTAGAAAATTATCACTGTTCGGGGTGTTTATAGGGGTGTATAAAACGACACGCAAGTGCACGTGGTCGAACAAGTAGTAAGTGGCTTTAGTAAGCCAAGTATCGATCCCACAGAGACTTGGCTTAAGTGCAAATTGCTCAAGTATACTATATTTTTACTTCTAAGTATGCTGACAACAACGTAACCAAAAAGTTAATAATTTGTTTTATAAATTTTATGCTAAAACTAAGAACAATTATCTACTTTGAATCTGAACTATGGATAAGAGCATGCTAAGGTTAAACGAACATGTAATGAAACTGATTATCATCATAAATTGGTTAATCTTTTCTTCCTGTTGCTAGCCAAGAACATTTGCCAAGAGATTAAAACTCTCGTATTTAACCTCACTTAAGAATCATGAACCATCTGTCTACATTTCTGTGATCAAATGCAATTCATGTTCTAGCCATACAATTCCGGTTCCTAAATTGACTAATACGTCTTTCAGGTATATTTCTATCCTGAATGCATATCAAAACTCAATTTTTCCAAATCAAGTAAAGAACAATATCCTATTAATTCACAACTTTCCAATTTCGTGCTCTCTCGAGTGAAATCGGACTTTTTAGATGTACATTAATGTAGGCCACACACCAATGCAGTAAGAACAAGAATTAATAGAACAACATGGAAGAAAAAGATGAAAAAACAGATAATCAATAATCAAATTTCATCACAATTGTTCACAACCTCAGCAAGGAAGGGAATTACCACTCATTTGTGGATTAATCATCATAAAACGAGTGTTAATCATGCAAACAATTGAGTTAAAGAAGAGAGAAAGAGAGAAAAAACCCTGAACTTTTCATCCCTCAACTGTCTGTAACCCACGTCCTTGCTCCACCAAGTCTGAATTATGAAAAATGAACTTAAGTGTTCTATTTATACCGCTGGGAATTTTTCCCGAAATAATGAGCAACGTGTCACGGAGTGCATCGCGGAGCACTGCCTCCGTGACACGGCACGAACGCGGACCCTCACTGGAACTGGGGGTCTGGGAATTCAAGCTCAACGTGGCACGGCGTGCATCGCGGAGCACTGGCTCCATGCCACGGAGCAAACGCGGACCTCCACTGGAAATTTGGTGAATTTTCACCCTCCAGGCAGAATGCCTCCGCGATGGCAGCGTGACACGGCTCCATCGCGGAGCCCCTTTAATTCATGTTGTCCAATGCCTTTTCCCTTGCTCGCATCCAAGTTCAACTCCGATATCCTCCAACATGCATTTTAGCTTCCCGAAATCATATTTTACCTGCAAAACAATGCTAATCATGTTGGTTAGTATAAATTCACATTTTATTACCTATTACATGAAAATGTATACACATTGATAGATAAACAAGGCGAAAATGATACTTTTGAGTATCACTTGGGCATATAAATTTGCCCAAGATCAATCACAAAATGGGTCATGCAACGGATTGTTGGTTCCACCAACGATCCGTAGGAGGTGCTCGTGGTGAGGTACAGTAGGGTCGAAGTTGGGAGTAACGGTTCAAGGAATGACCTGTGGTTTGATGTCACCAGTCATTATCTATGGTGGTGGTGAGAATGGTCCTCAGTCTAGGAGGAAGTAATGGGTCGTAGGATGATTCGTCGTGAGTAACAACTGATCGTGGTAAGTAACTGTGGTAAGGAGTAGGAAAATCTCTAGTCGAGGTGACGTATGGAAACCACGACTCATTGGAAGGAGGCACGAGTCGTGGTGTGGCTTATGGGAAAGCCCAGGTGCAGGTCATCAGGGGGAAGTAACGGGAGCATCCAACAAATTGTCGTATGATGTAACGCCTCGTCCTATCGAGTCGTGTGATTAGAATCTGAGAAGTTAAGAATTGGCAGGAGATGTAACAGATGACCACCACAAGTCGTGGTATCAGGGCACGACCGTAGGATCGGTCATTATCACTACTAGTGTAGAATTTTAAGGGAATTCATTAAGGGTATTTTCGTCATTTCTAAGTCCTAGGGTCTTAAACTACGTCGTTTAAGACTCAAAATGCAGTATTTTATGAGGGAAAAATCTATCCTAGGCTCATTCACATCCATGCATGCATATTGAAGGGGTTTAGGAGGTGATCAAGTTAGATTTCTTCAAGTTTTCCTTCAACATTTCATTGGGCTTTCAAGGAGTGGTAAAATCAGATCTTCCCCGGGTATATAGGTTTATGAATGGGTGAATCCATTCACACCCATGCCAAATCTCTCTCTAAGTCATGGAAATTCCTATGTTGATTCTATGGGGTTTTAACTCAATGCATGAAATTCCTAATTCTCTACGTGGGTATGATCTAAATGAGCTTTTATTATTGAATTATCATGGGCAAGTTTTACGTTGTTTTCCATTAAAATCATGTTGCAAGATTTATAAATTTAAAGTCCATTTATGACAAGTTCATTGAAGTTGTTATTTATGATGAATGTTCATGTATGATGATATATTAATGATGAAAAGCATGTTTTCAAGTTACCCATGTTCATAATCATGATTTCAAGTGAATTGAGTATTTTCAAGCATGTTATAGTATTGGGCAATGCCCACATGTTCAAGTATGATTTATGATTTATGACATGGATTTCATGATTGATCGATTTATGATGTTGGTCGATTCATGGCTAAACATGTATGTAAATGGGGATCAACAATTTTAATGTTTATTTGGCCATGAATCTCATGAATGATGTTTATGATTTACATACGAGCCTAATGTACATGTTTTTGGAAGCAGTGTCTAGCACCGACTAGCCCGGTGTTCAAAGGACTACAACGGTGTCTCATAACTACATGCCACCGTAGGTTCATATTGATATATTACAATGTTAATGAATCCCCTCTTTCATGATATCACATATTGCACGTCCCTTTCCCGGCAAGCCTGGGACGCTCTGTCCACTTGAGTGAGATAGTTAGGGCATCATGTAAGGCTCTACCATGATGATGTTGGTTATGATGAGTCCTCCCATTGTTCCTCATGATTTATGCATGGTTATATTCATATTATTTTGGCTCAAGTTACGTTTAATGAAGCTTTTCTCCTATTATTATGATTATGATTGGTTTATGAATGTTTTAAAAACCTTGAGCCTTATGTTACATTATGAGATTTATGTTATGAGCATGTTGTCCTACTCTTATGACCTTTTATGTATTTTAAATGTCTGTTTTACTTACCTTGCATACTCGGTACATTCCACGTACTGACTGCATACTTTATGTTATATCATTTTATGATACAGGCTCCGACCTTCAGACCCAGCACCGTCATTAGCTCGTTCGCGGAGTTAGCATCCAGTTCATTGGTGAGTCCTCATCTCCTGAGGACCAGTTGACATCAGTTATCCTTTATGTTCAGTTTTCCAAACTTGTTGGGTTAGTTGGGAGTGTTGTCCCATCAACCCATCAGATATGTTAGAGGCTTTCAGGCTATATGTAGTATCCAGCTATCATGTATGAAGTGCATTTCGCTGTCTATGTTATGTCATGATTATGCTTCCACTATGTTATTATGTTGAGTATTCCACTTTATTTTATTGAGTTAGATGTATGTTCATGCCATGGGTCGGCTTGGAGTCTCTCGGGGCTCCTGGTCCGGTGTTGCTATCCAGGTCTATGTTCGGGTCATGAAAAACTTGGTATCAAAGCAATAGGTTTGAAGTTTCCGACGGTGTCTGAAAGTCGTGTTAAGTAGATTCTTTTTCATGGGTGTGAAGCGCGCCACACTTATTACGAAGAGGGTATGAGACATTTAGTTAATGTTCCCTCCTTTCATAATTTGTGTCGTGCGATGAAATGTCTCCCTATCCTTCTAACTCATGCTATTCAAGATGATAGAATCATGGCTCCCCGCAAAGTTAATGGTAGAAGAAATGAAAATGGAAACGTCCACAAGGATGGCAATGGAGATGGGCACCAACAAGCCCCACCAGTTCAGGAGCACCATGCATCGGAGCCGGTAGCCCATGCTAAATTTCGGGCAGCCATTCAAATGCTAGCACAGGCCTTGATTGCTGAGGTCAACCAGCAGGTAGTGGCACATGTCCTGCAAACTGGAAACACGGTGGCAGCATGGGTCAGAGATTTCTTAAGGATGAACCTATCAAAGTTCCTTGGGTCAAAAGTAGATGAGGACCCACATGAGTTCATTGATGAGATTCTGAAGGTCACCTAAATAATGGGGGTGACTGGGGAGGAGTGTGCTAATTTCGCCTCATATCATTTAAAGGGGGTCTCGCACATCTGGTTTAAGCTATGGAAGGATAGTAAGGACTATGGGAGCAGGTCCTATTGGTTGGGAGGAGTTCCACATTGCTTTTCTGGATCGATTCTTCCCTCGGAATTAAGGGATATTAAAGCAGAAGAGTTCGTGAATCTAAAGGAAGGGAAGATAATGGTTCAATTGTATGCTTTGGAGTTCACTCGTTTGCCTAAATATGCCCCAAAGTTAGTGGCTGACAGAGGGATCGGGTGAGCAGGTTCGTTCATGGGGTGGCGGACTGTTTGGATAAGGGTTGTAGGATTGCCATGCTCCATAGAGATATTGACTTTCCCCTAATAGTGTTGCACGCCCAGCAAATGGAGGCAGTGCATCTAAGAGAAAGAGAGGCCATGAGGTCCTGGACAGACAGTTATAGGTTCACTCAGTAGAAATTCTATGGTGGTCACCGCCCTCAAATTCAGCAAAGATCACTAGGTACAGCACCATCATCATCTAGTGTTCCATCCAGACCCAAAGGTGATCAAAGGAGCAGGGCCTCAGGTTCGATGGAATAGAGGGGCATGCAAGCAAAGCGCACATTTTCGGCCTACGAGAAGTGTGGCAAGAGTCATGCCGAGGAGTGCTTGCTCGGCTCAAATATCTGTTATGGGTGCGGTAGATCCGGCCACATGCGCCGAGCGTATCCATTGGCTAGGCAGGGTGATGATGGATGTCGTGCTCAAACCACCAGGTCAACAGCAGCTCCAACACGCTCATCTCCAAAGGGGGCATCCACTAATAGGGGTGGAGGGTAGTGCAAAAACATATTATATGCCCTTGCTTCGCGTTAGGAACAAGACACTTCACCAGATATGGTTACTGATATGTTATGAGTGTTTCATATTGATTCTTATGCTTTGTTAGATCCAGGGGCTACCTTGTCTTTTGTGACACCTTATATTTCTAGTAGCTTTGGAGTCGGTTCTGAAATTATGTCAAAACCATTCTCAGTCTCTACCCGTTGGTGATTCAGTTGTAGCTAGGCGGGTGTATAGAAGTTGCCCGGTCACATATTGCAAAAAGTCACCTCCGCAGACCTAATAGAGTTAGCCATGACTAACTTTGATATTATTCTCGAGATGGATTAGTTGTATGCATGTTACGCTTCTGTTAATTGTAGAACCCGTGCAGTGGAGTTTTGCTTTACGGATGACTCCGATTTAGAGTGAAGGGTAGTTCAGTTGTTCCTGTAGGTCATTTTATTTCCTATCTTAAGGCCAGGAAAATGATTTCTAAGGGTTGTGTATACCATCTAGTTAGGGTAAAGGATGTTGAGTCCGAGACCCCGACTATCCCGTCAGTCCCGGTAGTAAGTGAGTTCCCAGATGTTTTCCCAGATGATCTACCGGAATCCCTCCTGAGCGGGAGATTGATTTTGGTATTGAACTTCTTCCCAGTGCGCAACCTATATCTATTCCTCCCTACAAAATGGCTCCAGTCGAGCTAAAAGAGTTGAAGGAACAGTTGAAGGATCTTTTGGATAAGAGTTTCATTAGACCAAGCAAATCCCCATGGGGTGCACCAGTTCTCTTTGTCTGAAAAAAAGATGTCTCTCTTCGTATATGTATTGATTATCGGCAATTGTACAAGGTCACTATCAAGAACAGGTACCCTTTACCAAGAATTGATGATTTGTTTGACCAGCTTCAGGGATCCAAGTGCTTTTCAAAGATAGATCTCAGATCTGGGTACCATCATATCAGGGTGTGGAAGAGTGACATCCCGAAGACCGCCTTCAGGATGCGGTATGGTCATTATGAGTTTGTAGCTATGTCTTTTGGACTAACGAATGCTCCTGTAGATTTTATAGAATTGATGAACAGGGTGTTCAAGCCATATTTGGATATGTTCGTGATTGTGTTTATTGATGACATTCTGATATACTCTCGGAATGAGGAGGAACATGTCGCTCATTTGGGGGTGGTGCTACAGACTCTCAAGGATCACCAGCTATATGCTAAATTTAGCAAGTGCGAATTTTGATTGAATTCGGTGGCATTTTTGGGTCATGTGGTATCAAGTTAGGGTATAAAGGTGGACTCTCAGAAAATAGAAGCGGTGAAGAATTGGCCTAGACCGGAGAATCCTTCAGATATCCAGAGCTTTTTGGGCTTAGCTGGCTACTATCAAAGATTTGTTAAGGGCTTTTCATCTATTGTAGTGCCATTGACCAAATTGACCCAAAAGAAAATGAAATTCCAATGGTCGGAGGCTTGTGAGTTAAGCTTTTAGGAGTTGAAGACTCAACTTACCTCAACACTGGTGTTACCTCTACCAGAGGGTACTGATGGGTTTGTAGTGTATTGTGATGTTTCAAGGATCGGCCTTGGTTGTATTTTGATACAGCACGGCAAGGTTATAGCATATGATTCTAGATAGCTTAAAGTTCATGAGAAGAAATACCCGACCCACGATCTTGAATTGGTCGCAGTGGTATTCGCCTTGAAGATATGGAGACATTATTTGTAGGGGGTCCATGTAGATGTGTTTACGAATCATAAGAGTTTACAATATGTGTTTACCCAGAAGGATCTCAACCTTCGGCAAAGGAGGTGGTTGGAGCTACTTAAGGATTATTACATGAGTGTCCTTTACCATTCGGGAAAGGGTAATATAGTAGCAGACGCACTTAGTAGACTCTCTATGGAGAGTGTGTCCCACGTGGATGAGGGGAGAAAGGAGCTAGTGAAGGATGTGCATCGACTTGCAAGGTTGGAAGTTCGATTGGTTGACTCGACTGATGGCGGAGTTATTGTTCAGAACATATCAGAATTGTCCTTGGTGACTGAGGACCTTATTTTGGTAAATTTAAAGGAGGCCATTCAGAATCAGAAGGTAGAGGTCTTCTCCAAAGAGGGAGATGGTGTGCCTCGATACCAAGGTCGCTTATGTGTTTTGGATGTTGATGATTTGAGGAACCGAATGTAGCACGACGCTCATGGATCCAGGTATTAAATCCATCTAGGTGTCACCAAGATGTACCATGATTTACAGGAAGTATATTAGTGGAATGGCATGAAGAAAGACATGGCAGAATTTATGGCCAAGTGTCCAAAATGGTCAGCAGGTGAAGGTTGAGCACCAAAGACCCGAAGGTGTGCTCCAAGATATTAGCATTCCTACTTGGAAGTGGGAAGACACCAATATGGACTTCATAACCGATTTTCCTTGCACTCGTCGGCAATATGACTCCATTTGGGTTGTTGTAAATAGGTTGATCAAAGCCGCTCATTTTCTACTAACCAAAACTACTAATTCCATGGAGAGTTATGCCAAACTATACATCCTAGAGCTAGTTCGGTTTCATAGAGTGCCCTTGTCTATTATATCAGACAGAGATACCCAATTTACCTCTCAGTTTTGGAGGTCATTTCAAAAAGGACTTGGTACTAAGGTTAAGCTCAGCACAGCATTTCACTTGCAAATGGATGGTCAAGCGGAGCGGACAATTTAGACTCTCAAAGACATGTTGAGAGCATGTGTAATTGACTTCAAGGGTAGTTGGGATGACCATTTGCCTCTTATTGTGTTTTTGTACAATAACAGCTACCATTCCAGTATTTAAATGGCTCTGTTTGAGGCTCTCTATGGGCGGAGATGTAGATCGCCTATTGGCTGGTTTGAAGTTGGTGAAGCTGCAATGATAGAACCAAATTCAGTCCATGAGGCTATGGAGAAGGTTCAGCTCAAACAGGGCAGGTTGAAAACAGCTCAAAGTCACCAAAAGTCCTATGCCGATGTGAGAAGGAGAGAATTAGAGTTTGAAGTGGATG
This sequence comes from Datura wrightii, assembly GCA_035772735.1. Classification (NCBI taxonomy): domain Eukaryota; kingdom Viridiplantae; phylum Streptophyta; class Magnoliopsida; order Solanales; family Solanaceae; genus Datura; species Datura wrightii. The sequence continues at coordinate 57,510,699 of JASDFA010000007.1, read as the reverse complement.
ATTGGATGTTTCTAAAGGTGTCTCCTATGAAGGGAGTGATGAGTTTTGGAAAGAAAGAAAAACTCAGTCCTCGGTACATTGGCCCTTATCGAATTTTGAGGCGGGTTGTTAAGGTGGCATATGAATTGGAGTTGCCCTCAGAATTAGCTTCTGCTCATCCTGTTTTTCATGTACCGCTCTTGAAGAAGTGTTTGAGTGATCCAGCTGTAGTTGTCCAGTGGATCGTGTTGGTGTGAAAGACAGCCTTAGTTATGAGGAGGTTCTGGTGGAGATACTGTATCATTGGGTTCAAAGGCTAAGGAACAAGGAAGTAGCTTCAGGCAAGGTTTTATGGAGGAATCAGCACGTTGAGGGAGCTACATGGGAAGCCGAAGTAGACATGATGGCTAGATACCCGCATTTATTCTCTATCAGCTTAGTTCCAGCTTGAGGTATCGGTTCTTGCCCTAGAACTCTATTCAGTTTCATGTTTGGTTCATGTGCCCCAATTTCTTTCATGTATATGGATGTGTATATGATTCATGAGTTTAGTTCATCCATGTAGTTTGTATTGGGGTTAATCTTTCCATCAGTTTTTAGCTTATATGATCAGTATTTGCGTATGATGATTGCATTCTCTGTTTTCTGTATGCTTTCCCATATTCGAGGATGAATGTACCCAAGGGGGAGATGTTGTAATACCCCAAAAGTGCCTAATACTAGACCCGGGAATTTAAAAATGGAAGTTGGCAGAAATATAAAAAATTATCACAAAACGGGTCATGCAACGGATCGTTGGTTCCACCAATGATCCGTAGGAGGTGTTCGTGGTGAGGTATAACAGGGTCGAAGTTAGGAATAATGGGTCAAGGAACGATCCGTGGTTTGATGTCACGAGTCATTGTTTGTGGTCGTGGTGAGACTAGTCCTCAGTCTAGGAGGAGGTAACGAGTCGTAGGATGACTCATTGTGAGTAACAATGGATCGTGATAAGTAACCGTGGGAAGGAGTAGGAAAATCTCCAGTCGAGGTGACGGATGAAAACCACAACTCATTGGAAGGAGGCACGAGTCGTGGTGTGGCTCTGGGAAAGCCCAGGTGCAAGTCGTCAAGGGGAAGTAACGGAAGGATCCAATAGATCGTCGTCTGATGTAACGACTCATCCTATCGAGTCGTGGGATTAGAATATGAGAAATTAAGAATTGGCAGGAGATGTAATGGACGACCACCATGAGTCGTGGTATTAAGGCACAACCCCTAGGATTGATCGTTATCATTACCAGTGCAGAATTTTCAGAGGATTTATTAAGGGTATTTTCGTCATTTCTAAGTCCTAGGGTCCTAAACTACGTCATTTAAGGCTCGAAATGCCGTGTTTTATGAGGAAAAAATCTATCCTAGGCTCATTCACATCCATGCATGCATATTAAAAGGGTTTAGGAGGTGATCAAGTTAGATTTATTCAAGCTTTCCTTCAATCTTTCATTGGGCTTTCAAGGAGTGGTAAAATCATATCTTCCTCAGGTATGTAGGGTTATGAATGGGTGAATTCGTTCACACCTATGCCCAATCTCTCTCTAAATCATGGAAATTCCTATCTTGATTCTATGGAGTTTTAACCCAATGCATTAAATTCCTAATTCTCTACATGAGTATGATCTAAATGAGTTTTTATTGTTGAATTATGAATCATGGGCAAGTTTTACGTTGTTTTCCATTAAAATCATATTTCAAGCTTTATAAATTTAAATGCCCATTTATGAGAAGTTCATGAAAGTTGTGATTTATGATGAATGCTTATGTATGATGAGATATTAATGATGAAAAGCATGTTTTCAAGTTACCCATGTTCATAATCATGTTTTTAAGTGAATTGAGTATTTTCAAGCATGTTATAGTATTGGGCAATGCCCACATGTTCAAGTATAATTTATGATTTATGATATGGATTTCATGATTGATCGATTTATGACATTGGCCGATTCATGGGCCCTTGATTCATCGATAAACATGTATGTAAATGGGGATCAATGATGTTAGTGTTTATTTGGCCATTAATCTCATGAATGATGTTTATGATTTACATACGAGCCTAATTTGCATGTTTTTGGGAGCAGTGTCTAGCACTGAGTAGCCGGGCGCTCAAAGGACTATGCCAGTGTCTCATAACTATGTGCCACCATAGGTTCATATTGATACATTACAATGTTAATGGATCCCCTCTTACGTGATATCACATACTTCACGTCCCTTTCTCGGCAAGCCTGGGATGACTCTGCCCACTTGAATGAGATAGTTGGGGCATCATGTAAGGCTCTACCATGATGGTGTCGGTTATGAAGATTCCTCCCATTGTTCCTTATGATTTATGCATGGTTTTATTCATATTATTTTGGCTCAAGTTACGTTTAATGAAGCTTTTCTCCTATTATTATGATTATGACTGGTTTACGAATGTTTTGAAAACCTTGAGCCTTATGTTACATTATAATATTTATATAATGAGCATGTTGTCCTAATCTTATGAACTTTTATGTATTTTAAATGTCTATTTTACTTACCTTGCATACTCGGTACATTCCACAAACTAACCGCATACTTTATGTTGTATCGTTTTATAATACAAGCTCCGACCTTCAGACCTAGCACCGTCATTAGCTCGTTCCCGGAGTTAGCATCCAGTTCATCGATGAGTCCTCATCTCCCGAGGACCAGTTGACATCAGTTATCCTTTATGTTCAGTTTTCCAAACTTGTTGAATTAGTTTGGGGTGTTGTCTCATCAACCCATCAGATATGTTAGAGGCTTTGAGACTACATGTAGTATCTAGCTGTCATGTATAGTGTGTTTCGCTGTCTATGTTATGTCATGATTATGCGTCCTCTATGTTATTATGTTGAGTATTCCGCTTTATTTGATTGAGTTAGATGTATTTTCATTTCATGGGTCGACTTGGAGTCTCTCGGGGTTCTATGTCCCATGTTGCAATCCGGGTCTATGTTTGGGTCGTGACACTAGGGCTCGATAAAAGCTTTGAAGGAGCATTCCATCGGGAAGACCATGGTTAAGGCAAAGGGACACTTTCTTCTTGAACTTTAGCCATGCTTCATGTAAAGGCTCCCATGGCTCTTTCCTAAAGTTTGTAATGTCATCCCTCAGCTGCAAGATCTTTGAGGGAGGGAAGAAATGATCCAAGAACGTTTCAGTCAATTCTTGCCATGAGATGATACAACCCGGAGGGAGATCCTCCAACCACATAGTGGCCTCTCAAAAATGGAAAGAGTCTTAACCTAATAGACTCTTGACTGATATTTTTTATGCTAAAGGGTTGGCAAATCTCCAAGAAATTTATCAAGTGGTTCTTTGCATCTTCACATGGTATTCCCCCAAAGAGCCCATTTCATCTGTAACAAGTGTAACATTGCACTTGTAACGTGAAACACTGCATTCCCTACCGTGGCTGGTAGGACACTCCTGCAACTTCAGGCATAACTAGGTTATCCTCCTCATGCTCCATGCGATCTTCAACCGAACTATCTCCTTCTTGCGAATGATGGCTCATATGAACTCACCCTAACAACCAACAGCAAAAATCAACATCAATAACTAAGATGCAAGATTAACTCAAATTAACAAACAACACAAGGATATTATGCACTAGTCCCCGGCAACGGCGCCATTTTTTATAACATTCAAATACACTCCTCGTTTAGAGAAAGTGTAAGCGATCGTTGTGTCAAAACAAATATTTACAACAGATGTCGGGGTCGAATCCCACAGAGACTAATGAATGATTTGCGCAGGCGTTAATTTAGGAAATTTGAATTAACTCACACCAATTAACAAAAATAAAAAAAGTAAATTTTTGGGGAAAATAAATGAAGTGAATAATATTGTGGATTTTAAACCATCTTGCCAAAATAGCAAAATAACCAAAATTTATAGACAATAATGAGAGAAGACTAGAGGTGTGGTGTAGATGGGGTGCTAATCAAATAAGGATATGCTAGCTCATCAAATCATTATGAATAAGTGTAAATAACTTTGGACAAGATGGTACCCTATGTTTTTCAACCTCATGGATGCCTTTTTCTCAAGTCCTTTCTAACCTCAAGACACAATTCAATTAACCCAATAGAGTCTGGGTTAATAGCTGAACTATTTCTAGCTATCAACTACTAATTAGGATTATGAACATGGGTTTTGGCTATTTCTAGCCTAACTCCACACAATCACATACATTCCCACCATCAAATTCTCTCTCAATACTTCAATTCTTCTTTTTCAAGCTAAAATCAAGTAAGAAAAGTAAACCCACATTTTCCACTATAGATCATCACTTATAAATTGAAGAGAACTCAACAGATTTACACTAATTAAGCAATATTAAGATAAATCTAGAAATATCCAATCTAATTAAGCATCCATCATCACACACCTCTAATTGATGATTTAGCTACTCATGATTAAGACACTAAAGAGTATATTCATCAATAACTCAATGATTTCATTAGTAAGAGCAAGAGAAATCAAACTCAAAATATGTCTGCAACAATGGTTATACCTAGCTAATGGAAGAAGAAGAAAATAAGAAAAGCAATATTCAACAATCTCCTCCAATGGAGTTCTTCTCTTTTCCAAGGAAAAAGGAATGTTCAAAAAGCTAGAAAGTATAAAAGTTATATAAGTTGTGTCTAGAGTACTTTCTTCTAGATTATATAAAAAAAATAGGGAAACCAATCTCCTCTTTTTACAGTGCTGGATGTAATAGCCGCTAACAGGCGTTTTGTCACTTGCGGGGGAGCCGGCAGTTCATCAATTGCATTCCGCAAACCGCCATCCACCATTTTATGCACATCCAGTGATTTTCCAGGACCATTCGGCGGTTCTCCGGTCTTCATCTGTGATCTTCCGATTCATTTACTCCTTTGTCTTGAAAGTGCAGGCATCGATAGGCGATTTGATTGGCGAGTCGCTAGTTGATTTCCGCAGCTGCCGATTGCACATTATCCTCAAATCAATGAAGGTGAGAAGGAAAGACTAGTTCTTCGAAATCCGGCTGACATTGAACTTAAACTAGCTGTTGCCATTGAAAGAGAAGAGAGCTCTGTGACTTTCGGGCTTAGCTCTTTTATTCATACCATTTAATAACTCATAATCAGATCTTAGTAACTAACTATTTTCAACTTGACAACACCGGTGGAGCGTTGATTTTCACCCGATTTCACCCTTTTTACTCCACTTCTTTCTCTTCCTCTTCAACTTAGATACATGCACATAAAAAGGCATAAAATTTATCTAAATAACTTAAAAACTAAGTTAAAGCTCATGCTCAAGAGCCTAATGAGTTGGTAAATTACCAACTCATCAGAAAACAATGTCATTTAGTCACCATGATATATTAGCTTGAGATTCATGAAATCATACATATTGAGTAGAATCATCATAACTTGAAATTCATAGGTTCATGAGCGATACTTGTAGGAAACATGCATTTATAATCATAAAACATGGATTTAATCATAATATAATCAAATTCTTAGAAGATGATGAGAGTTTTCATCAAAATTATTTCTAACCCTAAAATTTCATACAATCTTGGTTGGAGACTTGAATTCATGAGATTGAGATGAAAATGGCCATAAGGGTGGAATAAATCCCCCATTCATGACCTTACATACCTAGGCTTGATGATTCCTTAACTTGTCTTGAAGACCCAAGAGAAATTGGGAAGAAGATGATGAAGAACCCTAGCCTTTTTTCTTGAGAGAGAAATCCTACCTACAGTGTTTTTAAGAGGATAAGGGCTAAGGCTTAGATTAACCCTTAAATAAGTTCTTTAGGAAGCCTAAAACAACATCACTTAGGAGTTAAAGTTATAAGGTTTTACCAAAATACCCCTGACTGCCGAACATAAAAATGGATCTAGCAGAGCAAACGACCATAACCACGGGTCGTTGGTACATACAACGATCCACTGTATCCTCCCATTATTTCCTACTCTACATCTGAATCACTCTCTGAACCTGCTCCAACGACTACAAATAACGGCGGGTAAATTCTAACAACGGGCCATACAATCCACTCATCAATTCTTGATGAATTTTGACATTTTTCAGAAGTTCTACACTGTGGAGCAACCAACAAGCCGTTGGTACATAGGACGACCCATCCCGATGTTCGTCCAATGGCCTGGTGCCATTTTTCTACTGGCAAGTCTTGGATTTGATCTTAGAGACTTTTGGGGTGTTATGAGAATTCTTCACCTATGACTCTTGGTATAAATCACAGCTCCCTAGTACGAGTGGTACCGAGAGTCTATAGGTCCCCGATAAGTAGTCTGTTCCATAGTTACGAAAGGAAATGACAAGTCATAGATTTGGCCTAGCACTCATGGTATGAGTTATGGTAACACTTTTAATTAAAATAACCACATGACCCCACTCGACCTAGAAGTTTAAATCCACCCCAAACCTATTAAGAACTCAAATATTGTCTGAAATTCACAATAGATTAATGCACAAATCTCTCCCACTACTCACCACTCTCACGGTAACACACTCCCATTCCCATTTAGCATGAATTTACAAGTGATTTAATGCATAGAGTTAGATTTCCACTCCAACCCCTAAGCAATGAAGCACTGCTTAAGAATCTGTCAAGTAAGTTGAAAATTTTCATAGATTCTTCTTGCTAGTTTTGGCTAGTTGTTGACTATGATACTCCATTCATTAAATTGATGGAGGAACATGATCAGGAGACCACTATATGGATATAATGTGGGTTTATGGATAGATATTACTCTATACTTTTTAAATTACTTGTGAGTAGGTAGTTAATGGGAGAAGTGGGTAGTTAAAATTTTGATTTTATATGAATGTATAGGTGTTGAAGTCTGAATTAAATTATTTAAGTACAGGGATGAGGAAAAGCTTTATGAGCCATCCTATGACTCATGGTATCTCATCACGACCTGTAGGATGGTCCATTGGGACTGTCCCACAAGGCCCAACATATAGCACTGGTACGAGATTTGGTACGAATCGTGGTATCTCACCACGAGTCATATCAAGTGATTGTATGAGAAAACCAAAGAAGGGTCACATATAAAATAGTGATCACGACCCATGTATGACTCGTATGATCCTATCACATGTCATAGTGTAGAGTCATAGCAAAACATCTGAACATGAAACCTACAGAAGTGGATTCTACGACCCTTAGTATGAATCGTACCTTCATGATACGGGTTATACCAAGGAGTCGTACCTGTGGACTTGAATGTCACAACCCATAATATTAATCGTACCACTACGGTACGAGTCATAATGATGAGTTGTAGTGAGAAACTGCAGATATCCTTTTGCTTACACAGTTTTGAATTACTTCTACTAATCCCTCTTCCATAGGTACAATGGCACGTAAAGGACAATCAAGCAAAAATGCACAGGATAAGAGGGTCCGGGAAGAAATAGTAGCCCGAAGAGCACCGAGGGATGAGGCCTCGACATCTTAGCAGGAGGAAAATTCACCTAGTGTTTTGATGGAATAGTATGATATCGACACAGATAAAACTGACAAGCCATGAACCACTAGGGTACAGACAAAATCAAGAGCCATGGTGCCCTTGGCGACCCTGATAAAAAATCCCCAATCTGAAGGGGAGGGTGAATAAGGGAGTGATTTAGGAAATGGCTCAAATGCAGAAGAGGGCTCTAATGATGAAGGGTCTGGTAATGAGGAGGCCAAAGAAGGGGTCGAAAAGGCTAGCGATGAGGCGTCCCTATCCGCAGAAAGACGCGCTATTGGATAGGGTATATTGGGTTCACAGGAGACTTATGAGCACGATCTAAAATTGACCTCAAAGGGGAACCCAAGGTAAAGTGTTCAGGAGGAGCCTCAGATGTTGACTGGGGCACTGAATGAGGTTGAAGGGTTGAAGAAACTCTTTGACGCAATGAATTTAGGTGGATGACACAGAACCATGACAGATACAGTGTCTAGATGGTTTGATAGTTCTATGCCAACTACTTGGCAATACTAGAGGTGTAGACACCGGTAGGGCAAAAAGTGAGGGATTATCCCAAGCTTGACAGTGTGGTAGTTTGTGGGAGAACAGTAGATATTTCTGAGAGGACCCTTTCCAGATTTTTCTATGGCCCAAATTTCACAGAGCCAGTTGTAACCCTAGAATATGACTATCTGATGCAGGCCTTGAAAAAGGTCAAGCAGATGATACCGAGGAGCGACAGATGCATGTCAAGTGGTTGGCTAATGTTATCATCGAGGCAAAAGAGGAAGTTGAGTAGGTGACTAGTGGAAAGCAGTGGACAAAGTTATCCTGACTAGTGGAAGGCAGGCGATAAAGGCTTTGCTAAACTTCACGGAGAATGCTTTCTGGACACTAGTCCGCCAAAAATTAGCACCGATTGCGAATAATAGTACACTGACTGCTGATATAGTAGGGTTGGTGGCTTGTATCACGTCCGAGTATATGTTGAACATTTCGAGGATTATAGCTAAGGAGATCCAAAATAGAGCCCTGGCACTGAGTGCCAGCTTTCCATTTCTGAGCCTTATCTTCCAGTTGTGTTGGGAGGTTGGGGTCAGGATGATAAAGGAGCTTGACATCCTAACCGGAGCTATGAAAACAATAGATATTGCACTGACTAGATATGAGATGAACTCATGGGTCAGCTCAGAGGATAGACTGCAGTGTTAGGACCTAGGGTGAGTGGGACCAAGCAGGCTGATGCACATACTCGAAGGGAGCAATGCAGTGAAATCCCAGCTATTTAGGCCAGAGATATAGAAGCCACACTTAGCAAATCTTCCGCACCAGCATCGACTGTACCCGAGCAGGCACCTACTAATATTTCTTCGTTCCTCAAGAGTTTCTGTAGAAGATGGCCAAATAGCTAACCCTCACAGAAAAGAGAGTGAGTATGCTAATGGATCAGGTCAATCCGTGGGTTCAGATTGAGATCAAGGAGGCCTCCAGAGTGCTACACATCAGAGTTGATGGTTTTGATATATGGCTCAATGACCAGTTAGCCAATATACCCAATATGTGGAGCCTAAGGGATGAGTTGAGCAAGCTGAAGAGAAAGGTCGCTAAGTTGTCATCTCGACAGCCAGCAATATTGTCAACCCCAACCATCTTACCATTTAATGAGGGGCTTGATGAGGAGTTGGAGGTCAAAGATTTCTGGACCTATGAGCCAGCTGTTGGAGATAAGGGTAAGCGAATGGCGAGTGGGGAAGAAGAAGAAAAGACCCCTAGAAGGACGAGAATGAGATCTAGGATGGAGCACAAGGGGGCAACAGTAGCCAGCCAGTAGACACATGACCTGCACATGGCGGAGCTGCAGGAGAGAGTGAGAGGAGTTGGGAGCTCTACTACTGCACCCGACCGGATCGTGAGTGGCGAGGACCCTTCGGTGGAGCCATATTCAGCCCAGAGGACTATTGAGGTCGTGAAGATGATCGAGATTATCGAGGGGGTGAAGGTAACCCCCAACATCACTAGCGTACCTTTAAGTGTGCTAGTCAACGCTGGAGAAATGATTTTTTAGGCGGAAAGTGTGCCACCATACCCACCCAATGAGACAGACAGGAGTGCTTAAGGCACCATAGGTATTCTTCAACTCTCTAGTTTACTTTGATACTTTGGGGACAAAAGCATATCTTTTTATGGGGGGTGGTACCTATTTTTGTTTCACCCCAAGGTTTTTTTTATTGTATTTCTTTTTTCCTAGGATATACTATATAGTAGAATTGGCATGATTAGAATGTATATTTTGTTTCATTAGAAGTAATCTAGGAGTACTCTGAAGACAATAAATGCACATGTGTTTGAATTTTGAAGATTTTGAAAAATAACCCCCTTTAAATTTTTGTGATGAGTTTTGTGTATATATGTTGTAAAGTATGACCAAATGTGGATCTTTTTATGATATTGGAGATATGAGCATGATAACTGTAGCTTAACTATGCATGAACTAGATAGGTAGTAGTGGTGATATAACCCTGTGCCATGTGAGAGTGAGGTACTTGCTTAGTTTGCCTTTGTGTGTGATCTAGAACCTGCCCGGTTAGTCTTGCTTAGATCAGAAGATAGTTGGTTAGATAAGCATCATAGGAAATTTTTTATTAAGCCCATTTTTAGCCTAAATTGTCCAACTAAATGAAATAAGTATCCCTTGATCCCAAGATTCAAGCCTGAATTTGACCCTTTTTTTATTAGCCCATTCATCTTCCCATTTGTTTATAATGGCCTGTTTTGGCCCTGTTTATAAGGCAGTAATGAAAGCTGAATAAAGCCAATAAAAGAACTGAAAGTAATCAATAAGGAGGATAAGAGTTCAACCTAAATAGCCTTACAATCTGGAGTATAACTAGCAAGTATATATACAAACAAGAACCTAGTCGGGCCCCATAAGCCTGAAAGGTACAATCAACATAGAATAACCTACCTAGGCCACCATAAACCCTAGCAAGTGCCAAACAAAATCTATATTCCCCTAGCGGTACCCCTAAGGCTCCATAAGTGACTGCAAGTATGTTTCAGATAAACCAGTCCCTCGGGAGGGTCGGTAGTATCATCTTTAGCATAGATGGAGTTCATAGAAGACTCCTACATGGCCCCGAAGGCTTTACTTTAGTCCCTTCAGACACTTAATAGCTCCGTAAGCAATTTAGTAGCTCATAAGCAATACAATCTCTCCAAAATCAATTCTGTAGTTCGTGTAAGTAATAGCAGCATCATGGCTATATAAGCAATCTATGGCCCCATAGGCATAAGCAGCATCATAGCTCCGTAAGCAGTCTGTACGATTAGTAGCTCCTTGGCTCTTTACAGTGAGGGGTCATACAAAATATGATCTACCCTTACCAGGGATGCTACACTACAATATCAAGTCTATTTGTAATGGCTAACTATAACATTTGAGTTCCTAAGTCACTACCGAAGTGCTAGTCGTATCAATGTTATGATAGAAGTAACTTGCCGAAGCAATAGCCTTAACATACCTTGAATGTCGATTCTCGTTATCCAATTAGTTCCAACCTATAACCAGCGATTCCACTCAATTACAACCTTTATTCGGAGAAAATAAGGCTATTTTCAATATTAAAACTCGACAAACAACAATATCATTCGATAATGTCAACAAAAACTCCCAATTTCCCAAGAGTTCAGAAGGTAGAAATGCTTATCTATCACTTGTAGTCGCGTAGAAGTCAATTAGAAGTGATTCTGACAACTTTTTCCCAGCGGGGTTCTGGTACTCCGAGAGAAGTTTCAAGAAATAACTCTGTAGGGATGTTCCTTGTCGGACTAGAACTCGATATCCAAGATGAATTTGCGTTTGGACGGAGTTTAATGGCGTAATTCTGCTAAAAACTAATACAAAGTTGAGAGAATATAGCATAGGGGTCGAGGGCCTATATGCTGAAATGTTGAAAGTGATTTGAACTTCACATAACACATATATATAGGTGGAGGGTCAGTGGCCTAGGGATGAGGCACCGGCCAAGAGGCGCAATGCACCGGCCATGGCACCAGGCTAGCTGGCACGGCGCCCAGTGCGCCTGGCCTTCGGTCTCAACCTCCTGCTTGCTCGATGCCATATTCGTATATTCCCCCCTAGCCCTTCCTCGCATGCATCATACTTTAAAACTCTCAACATACGTACACACGCGCCTGATAAAGATAGAAACTTACGGGGTGTAATATCATCCCCCCTTAGGAACATTCATCTTCGAATGTAATCTTAGGCTTAAGAGACTTAACTCCTTTAAATATTGCTAGAAAAATTTTGATAGAGTCTCCTCTATATTATGGACTATCCAAAAATCTGAAATATAGAAAAGTCCAACATAGGCGTCTCACAGGACGCCATAAACAACTACTCTACAACACAGAAGTGAATAACTGATTCACAATTCTGATTATATAAGCAATAAAATAACAACTGAACGACAATCTCACCTCAACTGCATAATCTGGGTCAAGTCTAGAATAAGTGAGGATATCTAGACCTCATGTCATCCTCAACTTCCCAAGTCATCTCTTCTACATTTTTGTTCCTTCATAAGACTTTAATGAAGACTACATCCTTAGTTCTCAATTTGTGAACCTACCAATCTAGTATAGCAACTAGAGTCTCTTTATATGACAATTCTTCAGCAACTTGAACATCCTCAACTGGAACCACCCGAGACGGGTCTCCTATGCATTTCCGTAGCATTGACATGTGAAAGACTAGATGAATGGATTCTAGTCCTGAAGGCAGTTCTAACTCATATGCCACTCAACCTATTCTTTGAAGGATCCAATATGGGCCAATCAACCTAGGGCTAAGCTTTCCCTTCTTGCTAAATCTCATCACGCCCTTTATAGGCAAAACCTTAGGAAATACCCAATAATCAACATTAAACTCCAAATCTCTACGTCGGACATCAGAATAGGACTTCTGATGACTCTGGGCTGTCAGCAAGCATTCCCTGATAAGTTTCACTTTTTCTTCTGACTGATGGATCATATTAGGTCCGATTAACCTTTCCTCCCCTACTTCAAACCATCCTATGGGGGACCTACAATTCCGCCCATACAAAGCCTCATATGGCGCCATCTGAATAGTAGAATGATAATTGTATTGTATGCAAATTCGATAAGGGGTAGTTGCTCATCCCAGATCCCTCCAAAGTCTAGGACACAACCCAGTAGCATGTCCTCAAGCATCTGAATGGTGCACTCGGCCTAACCGTCTGTACTGGAAAGTTGTACTAAAATTAACCTGTGTCCCCAAATCTGAAATGACTGCCAGAACCTAGTGGTGAATTGTGCCCCTCGATCTAAAATAATGGATGCTAGGACACCATGTAGTCCGACTATCTCCTTAATATACAACTCAGCTTAGTCTTCGGCTTAAAACGTAGTTCTAACTGGCAGGAAATGGGCTTATTTTGTCAATCTATCAACAATGACCCAAATGGAGTCGAATTTACTCCTCATGTGGGGTAGCCCTATCACAAAGTCCATATTAATTGCTTCCCATTTCCACATAGGTACATCTATCACCTAAGTCAGTCTGCCAGGTTTCTGATGTTCAACCTTCACTTGCTGGCAACTAGGACACTATGCTACAAACTCAGCCACACCTTTCTTCATTCCAGGCCACCAAAATATTTCTTTTATATCGTGGTACATCTTCATCGAACCTGGATAAAGAGAGTAATGGGAATAATGTACCTCTTCCATGATCTGCTAACGAAGCCCTGCTACGTCTAGAACGCAAAGTCAAACTCTAAATCTCAAGACCCCATCTTCTGTTAACTCAAGGGTTGATAATTCGCCCTAATGAACCTTGTCTCTAAACTGTACTAGACTAGGGTCCTCGTACTGCCACTGCTTTACCTATACAACTAGAGATGATACTGTTGTGTTCTAAATTACAACCCCATTATCCTCTAAATCTACTAACCGGACTGCTAAATTATCTCACTGGTGCAGCTCTCGAGCCATTTCTCGCTGTTCTGGCCTCAAATATGCTAGGCTGCCCATGGATCTATGCCTAAGGGCATCGGCTACAATATTAGCCTTCCCTGGGTGATACTAGATGTTCATGTCGTAGTCTTTCAACCAATCTAACCAATGACGTTGCCGCAAATTCAACTCTTTTTGTGTGAAGATATACTGGAGGCTTTTATGATCAGTAAAGATGTCCACATGCGCACCATATAAATAATTCCTCCAATGAAGGCATGAACCACTACAGATAACCCTAAGTCTAGGTGGGGTAGTTCTTTTCATACTTCCTTAGTTGTCTTGAAGCATAGGCAATCACTTTGCCATGTTGCATTAGAACACACCCTATGTCATGCCCCAAAACTAGGGTAGGGTGCAACTGGCACTCGATTCATGGTCGATCGAGAAACCGGCTGTATAGCATCTATAAATGTAACACTAAGGCTGACCAAGCCCGCTGTCACAACCAACCAAGATAAATACTGGGCCAATAATGCCTTGACAATTATAAATATGCAACCTGGAAAGCTAACAAGGCTACAATAAAGCTAAGAAAAGCAATGAAAAACCAATACGACTACACAACCCACACTACTATACAAACTAGTCCACATCAGCCTCTACAGAGTAAACAAACTGAAATGCACGGGACAGGGCCCCGACCTACCCATGTTGTACACAAAACTGAAAATAGTCCAAACTAGGACATGGCTCCTGGAAGAGAGGAGCATACCACTATTCTGCTGAAATCTGGCTCCTACTACATCCTATGATCTGAGCCTCGGCCTGTACCTACAGCACTATTGCAAGAAGTGTCCCAAGATGAAGGGACGTCAGTACAAATAAAATGTACTGGTATGTAAGGCTGAAAACTGTAAACATGTAAGATAAAAATGATAACTAGGTCATAAATAAGGAGTAGTAACAACTCAGAATCCTGAAAACAGAAACCTGACAATAACTCATTATTGAAGTGTAAATGCAACCATCTAATGCACAACAAAGACTATAACTGAAATGCCAGCAGACAGCCTATCATAATATATACAATTCGTCCAACCAGTGTACCACACCGGGGTAAAAATAAAAAGGCCTCCAGCCGGTGTACCATACTGGGGTAAAATTCGTCCAACCGGGGTAAAATAACAAGACTTACAGCCGGTGTACCACAATGGGGTAAAATCAATAAATCTTAGACAAAATCATAAATGGAGTCGATATGGCTTATACTGGACAAGATCAATACGTACAACATAGAAATGACGAACACTAAACATGTGGCCTGCATAGGCCTCCTTCATAATGCATAACTAGAACTAAGTATATATAACATGTAAAGCTAGAAAATAGAACTTAAATACATGTATTAAAAACATGTATAAATCATAAGGAACTACGTATGACCTAAGAGTTTCAACAAAATTTATAGATCGTGTTCAAGGGACATTAGAGCTCGGAAACTCGCTAGCTTGTCGTTCAACTTAAGGGAAAGGGATTATGAAATCTCCCCTTGGCCAGAAATATTTCATAACATACACATAAGATAAAGGACAACCATAACCAGGTAATCCTAATTTGATAAGCTCGTTTACCCTCAATAGCTTGCGACGTCTTTACGTGGCTTAAAATTGTTTACATGTCCTCATCTTAGCTCTTTCACCAATTTCAGTTAGCAACCAGACCTTTAAACACATTTAACATAATATATATATATACACATGACATACAGTAAAGACCAGCTAACAATGCCCACGCTGAGGGGTCTCCAACTCAATGTACAACTACGACAACAATCAACACAATATTACACTTTAGATGTCTCACTTCGGCTAGGCATAATCTTAACATTTATCCTCAATAAAACATGGAAATTTAAAGCTTAAATGAAGCTTAACATACTGGCTCAAGACTTTTAAATAGGTTGTTGTCTCATTCGATTCACAACACACGAATCGTGCTTAAAAGAATGATAGACAGGGCGCCTTACATACCTTTCTCCGCTGAACTTTTCTCTAGCCGATTTCCTATCTCAATGATAAGCCTTCAACCTCCTTAATCCAGTGGTTTTATAGGCCAACGACAAGCTTAATCTATATAAAAAAATGCATCAAAAGTAACTAACCATAGTCAGTCACAACAGCAACAACAACACACGGCAACATCAACAACATTTAGCCATTTTCTTGACTAGTTTTCACTAACTTTTGAGGGAGAAACAAGAGGGAAATTTTACCTTAGTTTTTTTGTAATTCCACCCCTCAATATGAAGTATAATTCCATAAAAATAAACAGCCAAAAAGTCTAAGGAAAACGAGCAAAACTCAGCTAACAAACAGTCCATCGGCAGCTCACTTAGTTGCCAATTTCCAGATTTTCGCTTTGCAATTTGAGAGGTTTAAAAGGGGAGAAATCCTTAAATTTTCTCATGATTTCATCACCTAATAAAATATGGATATATATTCAGTCCAAATAGATTTTGAAACGCATAAAAACATCTTCAAAACCTTGCCAGAACGAGCTCCAAAACAGCCCCTAACATACCTGGCAAGGTAATCTCAACTTATCTTGTGATTTTCTTGAACTTTGCTTGATGTTCCTCCTTAATTTTCTTTGTCCTAGCTGCTGGAGTTGAGAGATAAATGGAATCCTTAGCAATATGGTCGATTTACATTTAGCTTAAAATGTTTTCTACAAGTGAAAAATCAGATTTTAAGTAAATAGGGCGGTGGAGGCTCTAGGGTGTCATGCCCGCGTCACTGCTCGCGATGCTTCGGTAAAATGTCCATAACTTCTTACTATGAACTCCGATTGACAAGAGGTTTGATATTCTGAAAACAATACTCAAAGATCTTTAATTTGATAGAACGTGGGGCTTATAATTCATTATATATTGGGAGATATGATCATTTAAAGTTGACCCTTACTTATGAACTTCACATACTCTTTGATTTTTTGATCGTACACATTTCCCTTGTCATCTACGACCAATATACAACCCGTAATTTCCTTAACCTAGCATAAAAACATCAAATAATCACCAAAAATTTTCCAGGGTGTTATACTCTAACCTAACGCCTGAAGCGTCAAAATATACGGCATAGCCCTCTGAACCTTCCGGTAAGGCCAACACTGGTGCAGATGTCAATCTATTCTTCAGCTCGTCAAAACTCTTCTCACAAGCCTCTGTCCAGTGGAATTTAGCTGCCTTCTGAGTCAACCTTGTCAATGGTGCTGATAAGGTAGAAAATCCTTTCTCGAACCTTCTATAATACCTGGCTAACCCCAGGAAACGGCGTACCTCAATTGGGGTCATGGGTCTAGGCTATGTCTTTACTGCCTCGATTTTTTGTGAGTCAACCTAGATACCTGAATTTGATACAATATGGCCCAAGAAAGCTACCAAATTTAACCAGAACTCACATTTCGATAACTTCGCATATAATTGGAGATCTCTGAGGATCTAAAGTACTGCTCGCAAATGATTCTTGTGTTTAGCTTCGGAGCGGGAATATAACAGAATATCATCAATAAACACTATCACAAATAGATCTAAATACGTCCTGAAGATGTTGTTCATCAAGTTCATAAATATTGTTGTGGGAACTCGTTAACCCGAAGGACATAACTGAGAATTCAAAATGACCATATGTAATCCTGAAAGCTGTTCTCAAAATATCTTTTTCCCTAACTCGCACCTGATGATACCTGGACCTTAGTTCAATTTTAGAAAAATATTTCGCCCCCTGCAACTGGTCAAACAAATCATCTATCCTTGGAATAGGATATTTATTCTTAATAGTAACTTTATTCAACTGCTAGTAATTTATACACATTCACAGGGAGCCATCTTTCTTTCTCACAAATAGGACTGGCGCACCCCACGGTGAAGCACAAGGCCTGATAAAGCCCTTATCTAGCAATTCCTTCAACTATTCTTTCAATTCCTTCGGCTCAGCAGGATCCATTCAGTATAGAGGGATGGATATAGGTTGCGTGCCTAGTGGCAAGTCGACAGAAAAATCGATCTCAGGCTTTGAGGGAATACTAGGAAGCTCATCTGGGAGCACTTCTGGAAATTCACTAACCACAGGAAAGGATTGAAGAGTCACATATTCTGCTTGCATATCCCAAACCCTAACAATATAGTAAATACAGCCCTTCGCTATCAATTTTCTCGCCCGAAGATAGGATATGAACCTACCTTTTGGTGTTGCTGCATTGCCTTTCCATTCTCGCACTACCTCCCCTGGAAAGTGAAATCGGACGATCCTGGTCCAACACTCCACATTGGCATAACATGAAGCTAGCCAATCCATACCTATAATTACATCAAAATCAATCATTTCTAGCTCCACTAATTTGGCTAAGGTCTGACGATCGACAATCTCTACTATACAACCCCGATAAATTCTCTTAGCAATAATAAAGTCACCGACGAGTATAGACACTGAAAATGGTCACTGAAGTAATTCTGGTGTTACATCAAACTTCCGTGCCACTAGTAGAGTAACATAATACAAAGTGGAACTTATGTCTATCAAGGCATAAACTGAGTGAGAGCAAACGTCCAGCATACCTATCACAACATTTGGTGAGGACTCCAACTCTTGTCGCCCTGGTAAGGTGTAAGTGCGATCTGGACCACCGCCAGAACTAGTGCCCCTGATCTACCTTGGCCTTTGCTGCCTAGAGCTGAGAACATGTGCCCTGCTGATGATGCTGGAGCATGTGACCCTGCGGAAGACCTGTTCAACTGGTCCCAATCACCCTGATCTTTGGCTAGGCAATCCCTCATCATATAACCCTCTTGTCCACAAGTATAACAAGTAGTGGATCCATACCTATATTTCCCAAAATGTTGTCGACTGCTAGTCCTACAATGCGGGGAAACTGACCTGCTCTGATCAGAATCTCTTTGTTGTTGTGAGCCTAATGCTCGTGAACTCTCACTGGGACCTGATTGTCCGTGATGATCTGGCGTGCCTCCCTACTGCTGTGGAGGCAAAGGTCTAGGTGGCCTGCCTGGAAACCAAGGTTTGAGCCCCCCCCCCCCCGAAACACTGCCTGCATTCAGTGGGTCTAGCCCTCTGGTGCTGCTCTCGCCTCACCCTCTCAGCCTCATACTGGAGTTTCCTGGTTCCTCTTATGTTCTGAGAAAAAGCTTTAATGCGCGCAATATCCATATGCTCACATAGTGTGGCGGTAATACAAGCCTCATACTCCATAAAAAGCCCCATGATGAACCGATATACCCTAGTTGGCATTGTATCAACAAAAGTTGGTTCATACCTTGCTAAAGAGTCAAACCTCAGCAAGTACTCCCGAATGCTCATTCTACCCTGCTCTAGATGCAGAAACTGATCCATCGGGGCTTGTCGGCTCTACCGGGGCTAGTAATAATCTAAGATGGCTTTCAAAAACTGGGCCAAGTAGGTGGGGGTACATTTACACCCACGGACCTCTCCCAACTCTCGTACCACAGAACCGCTATATCTCGTAGATGAAACACTGCCAACTCAACTGACTCTATGGACGAGGCATACATCACCCTGAATATACACTGCAACTGGTCCATGAAGTCTTGAGGATCCCCTCTTCGGTCCGTCCCCATAAACTATGAGGGACTCAAGGCAAGAAATTCTCAGACCCTCAAACATCTAGGCCCCTCAGTGGCTTCAGCAGCAACTAGTGCCACTGGCTGACATTGAGTGGCCAACATCTGAGCCAACATGTAAACTACGCTTCTAATCTCCTAATCCGATGGTGTCGGGATGACTAGGGGTTGTTACCGGTATATTTGCTGCCCTAGAGGGCTCCTTATGTGGTGGTGGGTGCTGGGAAGATTGAGGTGATGTCTCCCTCTCGCCCTCCGGTCGGGCCAGCCCTGACTGTGGCACCCTGATGGTGCCCTCTCCTGCCGCAGTGTCCACCTCCTGACCAGTTGTTGTATATTGTACGTCAGACATTTCTCTGTAGATGAGCAGAACAATGTAAGCTTAGGGATTCACCCTATACAACATAGCTATATAGCACGACTGGAGAAGAAAGGAGGGTAACCATGCTATCATGCCTCATAGCCTCCTGCCTATAGAATGTGGTGCACAACACACCTACAGACAAGACTCTACTAGACATGGCTTTCATACTCCCTAGGATATGATGTTGCTTTGATACCAAGTTTGTCATGCCCCACCTTAGGAGGAATGACTGACACCTAATGCCAAACTGGGACCTGGGCTGACCTGGCTGGGCATATGCACCTCTGGTGCCTGCCAACAACTCAAATCAAGAAAACAAACTACTATATCTCGGCTGTAAATACAGCCACGGGCCACAAGGTCAAGCAGTACACTTGTAAAAGAAACCAACTCACCCAACAAGGTAATAATAAAGGAATCCTATGCGGTCCAACAAGACCACAATGTTGTCTAGTTATAACAAAAGAAAACAGGCAGTCATATTCATACCATAGCTAACAAGGCTGTTAAGTAACTATCTAAATTAGGCCCTACACGGCCAACATGCAAAATATAGCATACATGGGCCCCACACGGCCAACAACAACCCACAATTGAAAAACCGTAGTCCACAAGCCTCTATGAGTGGAATAATGGTCGGGACAGGGCCCCGACCTACCCATAAGATGTACAACAAAAGAAAAAACCTTTCTAACTATCAACCCTGGAGAAAAAGAGCTGACTGAACTGCTAACTCTAGCTGACAACTAAGAAGGTCCTGAATCACGTCTATCTGCACCTGCAGGTAAGTATGCAGCACCCCATAGTTGGGAGTCAGTACAATATGTACCGAATATATAAGGAAATAATGAAAGTTGAATAAAGCCAATAGAAGAACTGACAGTAATCAACAAGGAGGATCAGAGTTCAACCTGAATAGCCTTACAACCTGAATTATAACTAGCAAGTATATATACAAACAAGAACCTAGACGAGCCCCCATAAACCTGGAAGGTACAATCAACACATAATAACCTACCTGGGCCCCCATAAGCCTTGGCAAGTGCCAAACAGTCTATATACCCCTAACGGTACCCCTGAGGCTCCATAAGTGACTGCATGTATGTTTCAGACAAACCAGGCCCTTGGGAGGGTCGATAGTATCATCTTTAGCATAGAAAGAGTTCATATAAGACTCCAACGTGGCCTCTAAGGCTTTACTTTAGTATCTTCATACACTTAATAGCTCTGTAAGCAATTTAGTAGCTCAAAAGCAACACAATGGCTCCAAAAGCAATTTTGAAGTTTGTGTGAGTAATAGCAGCATCATGGCTCCGTAAGCAATCTATAGCCCCGCAAGCATAAGCAGCATCATAGCTCCGTAAGTAGTTTATAGCTCCGTAAGCAGTTCGTACGATTAGCAGCTCCTTGACTATTTACAGCGAGGGGTCGTACGAAATTTGACCTACCCTTACCAGGGATGCTACACTATAATCTCAAGTCTATTCGTAACGACGAACTATAACATTCGAGTTCTTAAGTCACTACAGAAGTGCTAGTCGTATCAATGTTATGATAGAAGTAACTTGCCGAAGGAATAGCCTTAACATATCTCGAATGTCGATTCTCGTTATCCAATTAGTTCCAACCTGTAACCGGCTATTCTACTCAATTACGGCCTTTATGCTGAGAAAATAAGGCTATTTTTAATACTAACACTTGGCAAACAATAATATCTTTCGATAATGTTAACTATAACTCAACTCCATTTAATTTGGCTAAAACTCCTCTCGAGAGTTCAGTAAGTAAAAAATGCTTACCTATCACTTGTAGTTGCGTAGAAGAAAATTAGAAGTGATTCCGACAACTTTTGCCCATCGGGGTTCCAGTACTCCGAGTAAATTTTCAATAAATAACTCTACAGGAACGTTCCTCGTAGGCCTAGAACTTGATATCCAAGACGAATTTGCGTTTGGACGGACATTAATAGTGTAATTCTACTAAAAACTAATAGAAAGTTGAGAGAATATAATGTAGGGGTCGAGGGTCTGTTTGCTAAAATGTTGAAAGTGATTTTAACTTAAATGTAACACATATATATAGGTGGGTATCGGTGTCCTAGGGGCACGGCTCACCGCCCAACGCACTGGCCAAGAGGTACAACGCGACGGCCATGGCGCGAGGCTGGCTGGCACCTAGTACGCCTGGGCTCCCGTCCCGGCCTCCTGCTCACTCAATGCCATATTTGTATATTCATCCCTCGAGCCCTTCCTCGCATGCGTCATACTCCAAAATTCTCAACATACGTACGCATGGACCCGATAATAATAGAAACTTATGGAGTATAAAACATTCATCCTCAAATATAATTTAATCTTAGGAGATTTTACTCCTTAGGCTTTGCCAGAAATTTCAGCAGAGTCTCCTCTGTATATGGACTATCTGGAAACCTGAAACGTAGAAAAGTCTAACATAGGCATCTCACGGGATGCTATAATAGCTATATAAGATGATTCCACCACAAATAAATGACCAATCAACAACAATACTATCAAAAGCGGTAAAACTATATTTGACTAATTGTCTCACCTCAAACTATATCTCCTGTGTTGGTACTACTGTCAGGAGGTCTGGAACAAGTGAGGATATCTAGACTTCATGTCGTCCTCAGCTTGCTAAGTCATCTTTTCTATATTTCTGTTCCTCCATATGACTTTAACGGAGGCTACATCCTTGGTTTGCAATCTACAGACCTGTCGATCTAATATAGCTATTGGAGTCTCCTCGTAGGACAACTCTTCTGTGACCTGAACATCCTCGACTGGGACAATCCGAGATGGGTCTCCTATGCACTTCATTAGAATCAATACATGAAAGACTGGATGAACAGATTTTATCCCCTAAGGCAATTCTAACTCATAAGCCACTTGGCCTACCTGCCAAAGAATCTAGTATGGCCCGATGAATCAAGGGCTAAGCTTTCCCTTCTTGCCAAATCTCATAACGCCTTTCATTGGTGAAACTTTCAAGAATACCCAGTCATTAATGTCAAACTCTAAATCTCTACGTCGTACATCGAAATAGGACTTCTGACGACTCTTGCTTGTCAATAAGTGTCCTCTGATAAGTTTAACTTTCTCTTCTAATTGATGTACCATGTCTGATCCAATCAACCCTGACTCGCCTACTTCAAATCATCCTATGGGGGATCTGCACTTCCACCCATATAAAGCCTAACAAGACGCCATCTTAGTGGTAGAGTAATAACTATTATTATACTCAAATTCGACAAGAGATAGGTTCTCATCCAAACTTCCTATAAAGTCTAGCAAGCATGCTCGTAATATATCTTTGAGCGTATGAATGGTGCGCTCTGCCTGTCCATTTTTCTGGGGATGAAAAGTTGTCCTCAAGTTAACCTGGATCCCTAAACCTTTCTAAAATGACTTCCAAAATCTAGTTGTAAGCTAGGCCTCTTTGTCAAAAATAATAGACATTGGAACACCATACAATCGGACTATTTCTTTAATATACAACTCAGCATAATCTTCAGCTAAAAATGTAGTCCTGACTGGCAAGAAATGAGCTAATTTTGTCAGCCTGTCGACAATGACCCAAATGGAGTCAAATTTACGTCTAGTATGTGGTAAACCTTTAATAAAATCCATATTGATTGCTTCCCATTTCCACATAGGTACGGCTATCTCCTGAGTCAACCCACTGGGTCTCTAATGTTTAGCCTTTACCTGCTGGCGATTGGGACACTATGTTACAAACTCAGCAATATCTTTCTTCATCCCATGCCTCCAATAGATCTCTTTTATATCATGACACATTTTTATTGAACCCGACTGAAGAGAATAACAGGAATAATGTACCTCTACCATAATCTGCTGATGAAGTCCTGCCGATTCTAGAATGCAGAGTCGGCCTTTGAATCTCAAAACTCCATCCTCTGTTATCTCAAAGGCTAACAACCCTTCTTGCTGAACCTTTTCTTTGAGTTGTGCCAGTCTTGGGTCTTCATACTGTCATTCTTTCACTTCCACCACCAGAGATGACACTGCAGTATTCTGAGACACCACTTCACTACCATCTGAATCACTACTCGAACTACTAGACTGACTAACTGTGCATCTCTCGAGCCATTTCCCGTTTCTCTGGCCTTAAATATGATAAACTGCCCATGGATCTATAACTAAGGGGCATCGGCGATAATATTATCCTTTCCTGGGTGATACAAGATGTTCACGTCATAGTCTTTCAACAACTCTAGCCAATGACGTCACAAATTCAACTCTTTCTGCATAAAAACATATTGGTGACTTTTGTGATCAGTGAAGATGACTACACGAACACCATATAAGTAATGCCTCTAAATTTTTAGAGCATGAATAACTGTAGCTAATTCTAAATCATGGGTAGGATAATTCTTCTCATGTTTCCTTAGTTGCTTTGAAGAATGAAAATTACCTTACCATGTTGCATCAGAACACATCCTAACCCATTGCCTGAAGCGTCACAATACACAACATAACCCTCTGAACCCTTTGGTATGGATAATACTGGTGCAGATGTCAATCTATCTTTTAATTCTTAGAAACTCTATTCACAAGCCTCAGTCCACTATAACTTAGTTGCTTTTTGAGTCAGTTTTGTTAATGGCACTAAGAGGGGAGAGAATCCTTCCATAAATCTTCTGTAATACCCGGTAATCCCAGGAAGCTACAAACTTCGATTGGGGTTATGGGTATAGGCCAAGTTTTTACAACCTTGATTTTCTACTAGTCCACCTGAATACCTGAATCTGACACAATATGGCCCAAGAAAGCTACAAAATTTAACTAGAACTCACATTTCAAAAACTTCGCATACAACTTGCGATCTCTGAGGATTTGAAGTATTGTTCGTAGATGATCTCTATGTTTAGTTTATGAAAGTGAATATACCAGAATGTCGTCAATAAACACTATCACGAACATAGTTAGAAATGGTATGTATGTGGTATTCACCAAATCTATAAACACTGTTGGAGCATTCGTCAACCCGAAACACATAACAAGGAATTCAAAAATTGCCATATCTGGTCCTAAAGGCTGTTTTCGAAATAACCTTCTCCCGAACCCATACCTAGTGGTACCCTAACCTTAAGCCAATCTTTGAGAAGTACTTTGCCCCCTACAACTAATCAACAAGACATCTATTCTCAGTAGAGGATACTTGTTCTTCAGTAACTTTATTTAGCTGTTGATAATCTATACACATTCACAGTGAGTCATATTTATTTTTCATAAATAGGACTAGAGCACCCCCACAGTGAAGCACTAGGCCTAATGAAACCTTTATCTAAAAAGGCTTTCAACTGATCTTTCAACTGATCTTTCAATTCTTTTAACTCGGTAGGGGTCATTTTGTACGGAGGAATAGATATGGGTTGTGTATCCGGTAGCATATCAATAGGGAAGTCAATTTCCCGCTTTGGGGTGTCACACCCCACCTTGGGAGGCATGACTAGCACCTGGTGCCCTACTAGGACCTGAATTGCTGAGCTGACTGAGCCTAAGCACCTCTGGTGCAGGGTTGACTCTGATTCTGGAATCAAGAAAACAATGGGCTATATAGTAACTGTAAATACAACCCCCGGCCGACAAGGCTTATAGCCACCTGTGAAAATAAACAGCTAACCAGAAACACACAATCATAGGGAGTTCTATGCGGGCCGAAAAGGCCGCCAATCAACAGCTAAACAGTGCCCCACACGAACAACACACAGTCTAAAACACATATGGGCCCCACATGGCCGACATCATCTAACCACAGGGAAGTAACACAATCTACAAGCCTCTAGGAGTAATAAGATGGTCGGGACAGGGCCCCAACCTACCTATACTGTACAAACAAAAGGAATGAACCTCTATCACACCAACCCCGGAAGAAGGGAGCTGACGGTTCTGTACGGCTGACTGGAACTACGAGGGACCTGCTCCTCATCTATCTGTATCTGCAGGCAAGTAATGCAGCACCCCGGTAAAGGCATTAGTACAATATGTACCAAGTATGTAAGGCAATAGATAAACCGAATAGGATAAGAAGTAAATAAAAAGAAGAGCCGAAATATTAACCTGTACGCCTACTGATTCGTAATCTGCGTCTAACTGACACTACATGTACATAAGCTAAAACTGCATACTTACACATTTATATGCTACAGGTAGCATACAAGAATTCATACAAGAACCTCACCTGGCCCCCATAAGCCGGGATGTACAATCAGTACAGAATAACTCGTTCAGGCCCTCATAAGTCCTGGCGAGCACATCTCAATCTATATACCCCTATTCAGGTATCTACAACTATACTGGTACTGTAGCCAACCTACCGATCCCCTGGGTCTACAACTAGGCCCGCTTGGCTCCTAAACTGTAGTTGCGTCTGAGTCCGGAGAACTCCTGATCTCTACACCCTTGGCGTAAATGCTCAGCAGGGGTGTGTATAAGGCCAACGGAAATATGAGGATCTGGATCCCCATCTTCGTCCCTTGTGGACGGCATGCCGCTCCGTAAAGCGACGTATCCTCGCCCCTGGCAGGTGAGTCGACACTGCTATTAACCCTGGGGCGGTCATGGAAGGCTTATAATTGAGGCAACCCCAACCTAGGTGCTATACTGGCACATCAATCTATTTGTATAAAGAAAGCGTATCTGGCCTTCTGGGCCTCATGCTAATTCCACTCGCTTCTGGGATAATCTGTATGGTTGTCTGCAGGCACGCCATGTGCCCGTATTTGATTAGAGGATCCTGATAGTGATCATGATCTCTAATAGTCTCAAAAGAATGGAGCGAGGTCTGAAGTGGCCTAACAATACTATGAATGTCCTACTCATACATCTATAAGTCATGAATAACTATGGGGTTACGGATAGCTAACTACTTTATTCTTCTAATTAAACAACTATAGGGATGGCCCTCTCCTGGCACTCTATACCTGAATACCTTACAAGAATCGTCTAGGGTGTTGGCCCGGTCATTGACTATTGATGTGGACCCCTCCTTGGGGTACCCACGGGTTTATGTGACTCGGACGACTGGACTAGCTTGTTGGGCATCCCACATGATAACTGTTAAGTCGACTAAGACTGACAATCACTGATAAGGCTAAAGGGATGGAAGACAATCCCTCAATACACTGGAGAACCCTGGTGTCGCTAACTCTAGAATATACCTATTCTGTCTCTATTTCTAGTTTTGGAATGTGCGATAATGTCAATAACCTCTAGGGATGCTTTCCTACCAATACAGGCGCCAACTGGTCGTTAGACCACCTAACTGCGCCCATACTGTTTAACTAACTAATTCAGGCCACTAACTCTTATGAACTTCTGAAGTCTACGCCTAGCAAAAAACATATAAGTCTACCATCACAATAAGCTGAGAACTAAAAGAGTTTCTATAGCGTTCATAACGCGAATCACATTTAACCTACTCCCTTTTAGAAAGGGGTCGTGCAATACGATTTGTATATGCTTTCTAGCAGCTAACTAGGATTTATATAACTATAATCCCTATTGGAAGCTACTCGCAACATAGCTAATATTTATATATGTATATCAAAACATCTAATTACAACATATCGAATTACAATCTAGTGGTAGCAACTATCTGCAACATCTGAGATCATTATTTCTATTCGAAAACATAAGTCGTAACACTGTACGACAAGGATACTTGTCGAGAGTTAAGCCTTACATACCTTGTTCATCATTTTCTGACTAAGTGATGAGTATCAGCTCATATTCAACTACCCTTCTCAACTGTAATCATATTAATGGAAGAATAGGGCCAACTTCATTACTGAATTCAAAGAAAACAATAACTTTTATATACATATATATTGACTATACTTCAACTTATCGAAAGATGATTAGAAACTTGCAATTTCTCGGGAATCTAAAAGGGAGAAATACTTACTTTAGGCACGTGATTGTATTGACACTAGTTTGGAACAATTCCATCAACTTAAGCTCGGTGGGACAATGATTCTCTGGGCGAATTTCACGAAACTAACTCCGTAGAAATGCTCCCTGCAACCTTATACTTTGATACCCGAAGTTAATTTGGATTTGGACGGCATTTAGCAGCGTAATCGGATGAAAATTAAATGTTTTCCTGCGTCCTTACCTCTACTGGTCGAGTTATACGCACTATATTCTAACTTCTAAGTGTGAGACCCTTATATACTTGAGGCAGCAGACAAGGCAACTTGGCACGTTGCCCAACGCACTGATTCTGCTTTGTGCCACATTGGCTAACGCGGAGGAGAAGCACCATGCCACTTTTCCCCTCTGGGCAGCTGGTTCAGCCTCCTCCCACAAAATCCCAACTTGGCACTCGTTAGGCCTTTCCCTGGGCTCTTTCCTCGTATGTATGGCACTCTAAAACTCTCAACCAACCTACGAATAGGTAGATTAAATGTTAAAAACTTACGGGGTGTAACATCCTCCCCCCTTAAGAACATTCGTCCTCGAATGTTAACTTCTGCTTGCAAGAACCTTAACCTTGCAATTACTTATTCTAGAAAAATTTCGGCAGAGTCTCCTTGTGATATGGACTATCCAAAAACCCTGAAACGCAGAAAAATCCAATACAGGTACTCCACTCAATACTATGGAATTCATTTCATAATAGACTAAAATCAATTATCTCACATATACTTGTATATAATGCAACTTATGAAACAACAACAGCAGCATACCTCTAGATGCACAATCTGACTAAGTCTGAAATAATTGAGGATATCTGGCTTTCATATCATCTTCTGCCTTCTAGGTCATCTCCTCTCGGTTCTTATTTTGCCATAACACCTTAACGAAAGCAACATCTTTTGTTCTTAATCTGCGGATCTGCCGATCTAGTATGGCTACTTGAGCTTCTTCATAAGCTAACTCCTTAGTGATTTGGACATCTTTGACTGGGACAACTTGGGAGGGATCTCTTATGCACTCCCTCAACATTGATACATGAAAAACTAGATGAACAGATTCAAATTCTGGAGGTAAATCCAATTCATAAGCCATCTGGCCTATCCTTCGGCGAATTTGATAAGGTCCAATAAACCTCGAGTTGATCTTTCCTTTCTTACCAAATCTCAACATGCCCTTCATTGGTGAAACCTTCAGGAATACCTAGTCACCTACATTAAACTTTAGGTTTCTCCGTCGCACATCAGCATAAGATTTCTGGCGGCTTTGAGCAGTCAACAGACGTTCCTTGATAAGCTTTATTGTTTTTCCTTCTGCCCATTTTAACATGTCCAGGTTTGCTGTATCTGCCTGAATTTGTCATCCAGAAGGCTTCCACTTCCATTATAGTGGGACTCTAGAGTCTGAGTTGTATATTCTACTTAGCCACCAATTGGGGTACGAGGAACTGTGCTTAAGTTAACATGTGTCACCATCTTTTCCAACATCCCTTCCTAAAATTTAGTCGTAGGTTTTGCCCCTATATCGGAGTTTATCAAACATTGGGGTTCCATGATTTCTAGGGTATTTAACTTGGCATAAGTTTTAATGACAACATAAATTCATCTGGCGAGGCATGAATCTGTTACACCCCGTAAGTTCTTGAAACTTAGTTGGCCTATTCGGATGTTGGTTAAGAGTTTTAGAATGCCATACGTGCGAGAAAAGGGCCCAGGGAGAGACCGGACAAGCGCCAAGTTGGAGCATCGCAAGGAAAATGCGACTTAAATGCGATTTATAAATCGCATTCGACAAATGCGACTTATAAATCGCATTTGAAAAATGCAACTTAAAGGCCCCAAGTATATAAGGTTCCCACTTTGTTTTAAATCATTTTCCCTTCATATAATTTCCAGTAAACGAACAAAAACAGAGAGGAACGAAGGGTTTGATTAAATTTCCTTCCGTTTACGCCGTCAAATGCAGTCGAAACTCAAATTAACTTCGGGTAGCAAAGTATAAAGCCGCAGGGAGCATCCCTGCTGAGTTAGTTTCGCAAAATTCGGCCGACGAATCGTTGTCTCACCGAGCCAAGGTAAGTGGAATTTCTCCAAACTAATGTTAATATATTCCCAACATTAAAGTGAGTATTTCTCCCTTCTAGACTTCTGAGAAATTACGAGTTCTCGGTCGTTCTTCGATAAGTCGAAGAATAGGCAGTAGGTATATCCATAAGTATGGTTTCTTTCGAAAATAATAGTAGATTTAATTCTATTCTTTCATGAATATGAATACAGTTGGGAGAAATAGTTGAATACTAGCCGAGCTACGCCAGTTAATCAGAAAGTCGGCAGTTGAGGTATGTAAAGCTAGTTTCTTTAGGCAAGCTAGTAGTTCCAGTACAGTAAAATAGTACAAATTCCAGTAGAATGTTTCAGAAGCCATATATTATATTCAGTATGAGTTCAGTAAGCATGTTAGAATTATTATACAGTGTTCAGCATGAAACTCAATAAAACTGTATAATTCCCAGCAGAATATTCTAGAAATATTATTTCAGACTCAGTATATCTCAGTATCAAATTCAGTATATTTCAGTATCAGATACAGCATATTTCAGTATCAGATTCAGTATATTTCAGTATGAAATTCATAACAGAATACCAGAATATAAATATTATTATCAGATTCGGTATATATATATATATATATTACATGCGGTCATTGCTATCTGTGGAGACAGGATTGTTCTGTGTTGGGCACCCATAGAGCTTCCTTGACCGCCCCAAGGTTAATAGCTGTGTTGACTCGCCCGCCAGAGGGTGAGGATACGTCGCTCTACAGAGTGGCATGCCGTCTGCCAGCGGACGAAGATAGGATGCAGATTCCCCATAGCAGGCTGATCAGCACTATACCACACCCCCTGTCGAGCGCTTGCGCTCGGGGTGCAGATTACAGTTTTTAGATTTCATATTTCAGATTTCAGGAGTCCTCCGAACTCATATACAACTATAGTCAGGGGCCCAGCGAGCCCAAGTTGCATACCCAGGGGGCCAGTAGGATGCTCATAGTTACTAGGTGGATGGTAAGACCTGGGTAGGGGTATATAGATTGTGTGCTGGTTGGTACCTTACGGTTTATGGGGGCTAGTAAGGTTCTTGTATGCTATGTTGTGTTAGTTATTAATAGATAGAAAGTAGACCGCCATGTTATCAGGTATGACTCTTACTCTCTTCAGTAAAGTTACGCTCTTTTCAGTCAGTTTCAGCTCGTCTCCTATTACTTCAGTATCTATCAGTATTATTATTTGCTTTCAGTTATTTTCAGTTATTGCTTGCATACTCAATACCAGTGGTACTGACGCCCGTTTTGGGGCGCTGCATTACTTTCCTGCAGGTACTCATAGATGAGGAGCATATCCCTCGTGGTTCCATTCAGCGTACAGAGTCTTCAGCTCCTATCATCCGGAGCTTGACAGCTAAAGGTTTACTTCTCTTTTTGTTTGTACAGTATGGGTAGGCCCAGGCCCTGTCCCGACCATCTTATTATTCTTAGAGGCTTGCAGATTGTATATTCCCTGTGGTTAGTTGTACCGGTCATGTGGGGTCGTGTGTATGTTTTTAGTTTTGATGTGATGGCCGTGTGGGTCCTTGTTCAGTTGTCAGTTGGTGACCTTGTCAGTCATAGATCAGTTTAGTGCTTGATCCTACTTTTCAGTGATAACTAGTCAGCATGGTGGCCTTGTTGGCCCGCATAGGTTCCCTTATGTTCAGTTGTTCTGGGTAGCTGTTATATTCCTACAGGTAGCTATAGGCCTTGTCGGCCGGAGGCTGTATTTAGAGCCGTTATATAGCCCGTTGGTTTCATAAATCCAGAATTAGAGCCAGCCTGGCACCAGAAGTGCTTAGGCTCAGTAGTCCAGCAGTCCAGGTCCTCGTAGGGCACCAGGATCCATTCATGCCTCCCAAGGCGAGGCGTGACAAACTCGACCTCATTGGTCCTACTATACTGACTCAAATAAGGTCAGGCTACACCTAGTGTGAGATAACCCTGTGACCGTATTCATATTAATTACTCTCCACTCCCTTGCAGACACGACCATCTCTTATATTGGATAGCACGGTTCCTGCTATTTCACCTTTTCTTCCCTATTACTGGGGCTCTACTTCTATGATTTAATGATATTTCCTGCCCTATCATACCATCTCATTGCATTTTCATTAAATTCTGGGGGCAGAACACATGCACCTTAGCTATGGTCTGCGATTTGAAGTTTCGCCATCCTTGGAACGTGAGGTCAACATCCTGACCTTGTGACCTTGCTTGTTGTTATATTGAAGGCCCGTAATCGTCTGCTGGGCCTTGTTTCCAAGCTGCACTAGATTAGAGTCTCCGTGTCGGCACTCTCTTGTCTTCCCCTTAGGCGGGCGTACCGCAACATTCTAGGCTACAACCTTACTATCTCTTAGCTATTATCCCGAGGCTTAGTCCTTAATATGCGATGTTCTATCAACCTGGAGGTGATTCTGATTTCCCCCAAAGTCTGGTATTTGTGCTTTTCCCCTTACCTTCCTTAGACTGAGCTCTGGAGTTCATGGTTCCTACCTTACACTATCAATAAAGTTATCGGCCAAGTCTCGGCCTATACTTCTTCGGGCTTGCAGTCGAACCCATTTTATTTATATGACCTCCCTGTCTTTTGATATCACAAACTAAGATCATAACCATTATCTTGCAGGTATATCCTGCCGTCATTAGCATGCTACGGCGGATTCAGCCTTTTTCTGACTTGAACTTGACTATTACTAGGAATTTATCACTTATGGATTTCTTACAGACACCTCGAGTAAGATGGTAGTCTTACCCACTCTTTTGACTTATTACCGTGAAGGTATGGGCAACTTATATAAATATTGGGGGTCCCCACTATTTCCTAACACTTTCTGGAGTCAACAAATCCAACCTTCACTTACTATTTACTCTGGGCAACATCGCCTCAATTCTATGCCTTTTGCTATACTGGAAACAAAACTACGAGGTAGGAATAGCCTTTTCTTACCGCAATGAAACGAAAATATGGAACTGTACAACATTCGAAAGGATGGAGGTGGAAATCCTGCATTTCCGTCTCTTTCTCACATCCATCAGGTAATCTAATATTAACAATCATCTTGACCAGATCTTGTATACCTAACACATAAGTCGACTCGTATATACACTGTACTCCTGACTTCCTACTCTGAGGTTATAAAAAGGAACTGGGGACAGTGCTGGTAGATGTATCACATTGTGAGGTTCTTGGTACCTCAGGAGAGTATTGGGGAGATCAAAGACGTCTGCTCCCGTCCTTAGGATGACTACCTCCCAACTATGGCGTCTTAATGATACCTCCTCCTGCCACTATAGTTATCCTGCAACTGGCTGGTGTTTGTCTCATATTAAACATTACCTTAGACAGACATAACAAGGAAAACTTAGGGACTTAACCCTATACAAATTTGCTCTATAGCACGATCTGAGAAGAAGAAATAGTAACCATCCTATAATGCCTTGCAGCCTTCTGCCTATAGTATGTGGTGCACAACACATCCATAGATAAGACTCTACTTAGCACGGCTTGCAGACTCCCTGGGATACGACCTTCTCTGATACCAAGTTTGTCACACCCCACCTTGGGAGGCATGACTGGCACCTGGTGCCCTACTAGGACCTGAATTGCTGAGCTGACTGAGCCTAAGCACCTCTCGTGCAGGGCTGACTCTGATTCTGGAATCAAGAAAACAATGGTTTATATAGCGGCTGTAAATACAACCCTCGGCCGACAAGGCCTATAGCCACCTATGAAAATAAATAGCTAACCAGAAACACACAATCATAGGGAGTTCTATGCGAGCCGACAAGGCCACCAATCAATAGCTAAATAGGGCCACGGCCAACACATATAGTCTAAAACATATATGGGCCCCACATGGCCGACATCATCTAACCATAGGGAAGTAACACAATCTGCAAGCCTCTAGGAGTAATAAGATGGTCGGGACAGGGCCCCGACCTACCCATACTGTACAAACAAAAGGAATAAAGCTCTATAACACCAGCCCCGGAAGAATAACTTTTATATATATATATATTGACTATACTTCAACTTATCGAAAGACGATCAAAAACTCGCAATTTATCGGTAATCTAGAAAGGAGAAATACTTACTTTAGGCACGTGATCGTATTGACACTAGTTTGGAACAATTCCATCAACTTAAGCTCGGTGGGACGATGATTCACCGGGCAAATTTCACGAAACTAACTCCGTAGAAATGCTCCAATGCAGCCTTATACTTCGATACCTGAAGTTAATATGGATTTGGACGGTGTTTAGCGGTGTAATCGGATGAAAATTAAATGTTTTCCTGCGTCCTTACCTCTGTTGGTTGAGTTATATGAATTATATTCTAACTTCTAAGTGTGAGACCCTTATATACTTGAGGCAGCAGACAAGGCAACGTGGCACGTCGCCAACGCGCTGATTCTGCTTCGTGCCACGTTGGCTAACGGGGAGGAGCAGCTCCGTGCCACTTCGCCCCTCTGGGCAGCTTGGTTCGGCCTCCTCCTGCGAAATCCCGACTTTGCACTCTTCGACCTTTCCCCGGGCCCTTTCCTCGTACGTATGGCACTCTAAAACTCTCAACCAACCTACGAATAGGCAGATTAAATGTTATAAAGTTACGGGGTGAAACATGGGGGACTACTAGGAAGCTCATCCGAAAATACATCTGGGAACTTAGTAACCACCGGAATAGACTGAAGAGTCGGGGGTTATGCCTGTATATCCCTTGCCCTGACAATATAATAGGTACATCCCTTTGCAATCAACTTTCTTTCCTGAAGATAGGATATAAACTCACCCTTCGGTGTAGGTGCATCTCCTTTCCATTATCGTACTACTTCTCCTAGAAAGTGGAATCTGATAGTCTTTGTCCAGCACTTAACATTGGCATAACATGATGCTAGCCATTCCATGCCCATAATTACATCAAAATCAATCATTTCTAACTCTGCCAAGTCTGTAAAAGTTTGGCGGCCAACAATTTCCATCGTACAACCTCGATAAATTCTCTTGGTGATAATGGATTCCCCAATAGGTGTAGACACATAAAATGGTTGTTGAAGTAACGTTGGTACTATATCAAACTTTCGTGCCACTAATGGAGTAACATATGACAAGGTAGAGCTCGAATCTATCAAAGCATAAACTAAATAGGAGCAAACATTCAATGTACCTGTCACAACATCTGGTGACGCTTCGGAGTCTTGTCGCCCTACTAATGCATTAGTATGATCTGAACCACTGCCAAAACTGGATGCCTCTGATCTACCTCTGCCTCTACCTGCTGGAGCTGAGGGATTGCGCCCTGCAGAAGGTGCTGGAGCATATGCACCTGCTAAAGACTTATTCTGCTGGTCCCGATCACCCTGGTTTCTAGTCGAACAATCCCTTATCATATATCCCTCCTATCCACAGTAATAACAGTGGTAGATACATATCTTCATCTCCCAATATGTCTCCTATTACAGGTACTGCAACGTGGTATAGCTGGTCTCATCTGATTTGGGCCCCTCTGCTGTTGTGAGTCTGACGCTCGTGAACTCTCGTTGAGACCTGACTATCCACGACGATCTGATCTGCTGCCCTATTGCAGCTGAAATGGGGGCCTAGGGGGCCTACCTGATAGACAAGGCATGGTCCTAGCCAGAAACTCTATGTGGAAGTCGGGGGGTCTAGCCCTCCAATGTTGGTCCTGACCTGCCCTGTCAATCCTATACTAACACTGCCTGATTTCCTCTATGTTCAGAGAAAAGGCCTGAATCCGTGAGATATACATATCCTCCCATAATGTAGTTGTAATACAGGATTCCACATACTCTGGTGCAAGCCCCATAATGAACCGATATACCCTAGCTGGCACAGTATCAACAAATGCTGGCAAATCTCAATGCATATTCTCAGACACTCTTCTTCCCTACTCCAGATGTAATAACTGCTCTATTCTAGACTGTGAGATCTCTCGAGGCAAGTAGTGGTCTATGAAGGCTTCAAAAAAGCTAGTCTATGTAGATGGAGGTGAATCTCGATCTCTAGTCCTTTCCCAACTTTCATACCATTAAACCGCTATCTCTCGTAATCGGAACACTGCTAACCTGAATGACTCTATGGATGAAGCATGCATAACCCTGAATATTCTATGTAGCTGGTCTATAATGTTTTGAGGGTCCTCTCTATGATTTTTCCCTGTAAACTGCAGAGGACTCAAAGCAAGGAACTCACGAACTCCCGAGCTCCCGGTCCCCTCAGTAAGCTCTGCAATAACTTGTACTATTGGCTGAGGCTGGCGCTAAGCAGCCATTATCTGAACCAACATACATACTGCACTTCTAACATCCTATTCTGAGGGTGTATGGTGAACTTGAAGTGATGTCGATGCTATGTAACCCTCGGAGGTTCCTGGTGCCCTAGAGAATGCTCGGGAGACTGAGAGGATGTCTCCCTTTCGTCTTCAAGATAGGTTGTCCCCAACTGTGGCACCCTACTGGTAGCCTCTCCTACTCCGGTATCTAACTCACAACTAGTTGTGGTCTGCCTTATATCTGACATCTCTGTAGACAAACATAACAATAAATCTTAATGACTCGCCCTTATATAACTCAGCCCTATAGCACGATCTGAGAAGAAGGAAGGGTAACCATACTATCATGCCTCGTAGCCTCCTGCTTATAGAAGGTGGTGCACAACACATATATAAACAAGACTCTAGTACACAGCTTGCAAACTCCCTAGGATACGATGCTTCTCTAATACCAAGTTTGTCACACCCCACCTTGGGAGGTGTAACTGTCACCTCATGCCACACTGGACTCTAAGCTGATCTAGCTAGACATATACACTTATAGTGCATACTAGCAGCACATTATCAAGGAAACAAATAGCTATATCTCAGCTGTAAACACAGCCTTAGGCCGGCAAGGCCACTACACAATACTTGCAGTAAATCAGCTAACCCAACAGTTGCAACAGTGATATCATCCTATCTCGACCGACAAGACTACCATGCTCCTAACAGATAACATAACTAGGCCCCACACGACCAACAAAGCATATCATATCACATATAGGCGCCACCCGGCCAATAACGCATAACTAACAAAAAACTTTAATTTGCAAGCCTCTAAGAGTAAAATATTGTTTGAGACAGGGTCCCTGCATACCCAGAAACTATACAACAAAAGATAGTCACACCTTAAACGTCTGGAAACTCCAGAAGAAAGGAGTTGGCCAATCTACTGGATCTGAACAGCTACTGAGATGGTCTCCAACCCTGTCTGTCTGGACCTGCAGGCAAGTATGCAGCGCCCCATTCATGGGTGTTAGTACAATATGTACCGAATATGTAAGACAATAAATAATAACTGAATGGAGATGATACAGAACTGAAAGTAATCAGTAATAAAGCCAGAAGTTAACCTGAATAACCTCATAATATGGACTACAACTAACAAGTAATGTACAAACAAGAACCTAACCTAGCCCCCATAAGCCTGGAAGGTACAAACAGCACAGAATAACCCCCCATAAGCCCCGGCAAGTGCAAGAAATCCACACTCTTCCTATTTGTACCACTATAGGCCCGTAAGCAAGCTATAACTAAGGTACACTTGACCTATGGAGCTGTAACTAAGCCTTCTGGGCTCCTGTGACTATGTCTGAGCCGTCTGGGCTTCTGTAACTATATCTGAGCCGTCTGGGCTCCTGTAATTATATCTAAGCCGTTTGGGCTCCTATAACTATATTTGAGTCGTATGGGCTCCTGTAATTGTATTTGAGCCATCTTGGCTTCTGTAACTGTATCTGAGCCGTCTGGACTCTTGTAACTGTATCTGAGTCATCTGGGCTCCTATAACTAACTGTAAGTGGAAAGGAGCTATATGGTCGCTAAAAATAGGTAGTTCACCTAAAAAGCTAACACCCGGCCCATTTGGAAACCTTGGTGCCACTGACTGGAAAATAAGGCAATTCTATCATGATTCTAGATCGATTGCGTCAAGATACACCAATGGCACGTAGGCGAGCTTTACTGTATATATATAGGCGTCCACTAAAAAATTATCTCGCCAAGCTACGCCTTATGTTGCCTAACTTAACAAAGTACGCTAATAGCTAACCTCAGGCCTCTTTGGACTCAATATGGCAGCACAACACTACTAGTCTCTTTAACTAGTAAATAACTTAATAGGGAATCCCTTCGTCTCCCCTAGAGATAATCAAAACTGAATACAACTTTCCCGACAAGGGATACTATGTTATACCCTCAATTCATCTCATAGCAGCTAACCACAACATTATAAACATAAGCTACTACAAGGTATTGGTCGTATCAACTAGCAACGGAATAACTTGCCTAGAGGAGTTAGCCTTAACATACCTTAATCTCCGAATTTCACTCAATTAACCTTGCTATAATTCAAGGACCGATAACCCCTCCAAATGGTAGTCCTTACGCTAAGTAAATATGTCTAGGAAACTTCATTTACAAACGTAATAACCACAAGTCTTAACATGTTTAATTCTCCCGAAAGCTTACAAATTTTCGAGAGTTTAAAAAGTAGAAATACTTACTTATCACTTATAGACATTTAGGACTTAACTAGAAGTGATTTCTGCAACTTGTACTTGGCGGGACTCTAAAAATATGAGCTGGATTTCAAGAAATAACTCTATAGATGTGTTACCAATAGGCTCGGAACTTATTATCCAAGACAAATTTGCAATTGAACGAAGTTTAACGGCATAATTTTGCGATTAACCGACAAAAAGTTTGTAATGCCCCAAAAACTCAAAGACTGGATTCGGGACTTACATCATAGAAAATTGAAAAATCTACACCAAGTCACAGAACAAGTCGTTCTATGACCCGTGAGAGGTGGCCACGAATCGTTAAGTAACTAGTGGTGAGGCCTGGGATCTAGTTAAAGGTATTGTTCAGCGGAGTCATCACGGGCATGACCATGAGTCGTGGTCAGGACCCAAGACTCATCAGGTCAGCCGTGGCTAGAGGAATTAAAAAGGAAAAAAATAAGCAGTGCACTTAATAGAAGAACCCCACGAGTCATGATCAGTCACCACGATTCGTGGGATGGGTCGTGGTCAATCAGATGGAATTTATTTGAAATTTAGGCAATGCATGTGATGAGTGGTGAACACGACTATAACAATTCATGATTTCCCTCATGAAGAACCCAGATGATTAGTTAGGCAGTGCACTTGACGGATGATGCCACGAGTCATGGCCTGAAGTGACGAGTCATTAGGTCCCTCCTTGGGGCCTTGACAGCCCATTTTCCTGCGAATTTTCTAAGGGTGTTTCAGTAATTTCCTAACCTTATAGAGGCTAAACTATGTCATTTTAGTGTATTTTTAAGGGAATTTAGAGGGGCTAAATAGTTTCCCCCTTCATTCCAATTCAGATTCTCAGAAAAACATCGAAGAGTTTCTCTCAAGAACTTTCAGAGCAAGAACTAGGGCAGTCCATTCCTCCTCAGTTTCTCAAGGAAATTCTTTGGGCTCCTTCACCAAGTATGTGGGAATTCAAAAAGGGAATGATTCTTCCCTTGTGTCCCCAAATTTCTCCCTACTTTTCTCTATCAGTTCTAGCCCTGGAATTATCGAATGTTAAGAAATTTTAGTCATACTTCATCTAATCCATGTGGAATGTTACTTCATGTTAGTTGATCTTGGGCAAATTT
The DNA here is from genome assembly GCA_035772735.1 of Datura wrightii. Classification (NCBI taxonomy): domain Eukaryota; kingdom Viridiplantae; phylum Streptophyta; class Magnoliopsida; order Solanales; family Solanaceae; genus Datura; species Datura wrightii. The sequence continues at coordinate 57,471,479 of JASDFA010000007.1, read as the reverse complement.
ATATGCCCAAGTGATACTCAAACGTATCATTTTTACCTTGTTTGTTGTGAAATGTGTATATAATATCATGTATTTGGTAATAAAATGCGAATTTATACTAACCAACATGATTAGCATTTGTTTTGCTGGATAATGTGATTTTTAGGAGCTAAAATGCGTGTTAGAACTATGTCGGAGTTGGACTTGGATGCGAGCGTGGAAAAGACCTTGGATGGCACATTTTACACTGGCTCCGCGATGGAGCCGTGCCACGCTGCCATCGCGGTAGCACACTGCCTGGGCAGGAATTAATTAGGCAATTTCCAGTGTGGCTGCGCGTCAGTTCCGTGGCACGGAGATAGGCCTCCGCGATGGCCTCCGTGCCACGTTGAGACCAATTATCCGGACCCTGCAATTTCCAGAGAGGGTCCGCGTCCACGCCGTGTCACGGAGGCAGTGCTCCGCGTTGGCCTCCATGACACGTTGCTTGTTATTCCGGGAAAAATTTCCCACTAGTATAAATAGCACACTTAGGTTATTTTTAAAGGAGTCTTTTTTTTAGTTCTAGTTTTTAGCAGAGTTCAGGAGTGGAGAGAGGAACGTGGTTTTGTGGCAGTTGAAGAATAGAAAAGATAAGAGTTTTCTTCTCTTCCCTTCTTCTTTTCCTTCAATTGTATGCATGATTTACACTCATTCTAGGACGATTAATCCAAGAATGAGTGGCTAATTCCTTTCTTGCTGAGGTTTTGAACTTGTGTAATGATTATTGGTAATAATTGATATGGTTTCTTCTTCTTCTTGCATATTGTTCTATTAATTCTTGTGCTTAGTACATTCTTGATTGGCCACCATTAATGTATATCTAAAAAGTCCAATTTCACTCGAGAGAGCATGAAATTGGAAAGTTGTGAATTAATAGGGTATTGTTCTTAACTTGATTTGGGAAAATTGGGTTTTGATGTGCTTTCTTGATAGAAATATACTTGAAAGCCGTATTAGTCAATTTAGGAACCGGCATTGTAGTGTTAGGTCATAAATTTCATTTGATCACAGAAATGTAGACGAATGGTTTATGATTCTAAAGTGAAATTAAATACGAGAGTTTTAATTTCTAGGCAAACGTTCTTGACTAGCAATATGAAGAAGAGGATGACCAAATTATCATAATTATCAACTCCATTACTCGTTCTTAACCTTGGCATGAGCATATCCATTGTCTGAATTCAACGTAAATAATAGTTGTTAAGTTTAGTATATAATTAGTTTAGAAACAAAACTCCCTCAATTCTTGATTGGATAGTTGTTAGCATAGTTAGAAATTGAATAGAAATATAGTGAACTAGGAAATTTTGCATATCCAGAGCAGCCTCCTTGGATCGATACTTGGCTACTTAGCCACTTTATTACTTGTTTGACCACGTACACTTGCATGTCGGTTTTTAACACATACCGAGCAGCAGAGCGCGAACATTAGTTATAGATATTTTCCACCAGGTTATGACTGAAATGATGTTTATTCTTGTTAAGTGAAATTTAACCCTATTTCTTGAACTAGAAAATCTTGAATTTTGCAATAGTGTATGAATATCTAAATTTTGCTTGATTTTATTATTGTTGGGGACTCCTATGTTGTTAGTAGCATTGAAACTAAATTAGATTATTGTCAGTTCAGTTTTAGCCAAAATGTTAGAACTCTCAGCGTCAGTCAGAAATGTTAACTGATCAGTTTGACTGCAAAACTTTACGAGGTGTCAGTAGTACCTCCCAGTTATCAGAATTAGATTCAGAACTCAGTTTTAGTGGTCCACTAGGCGGTCATGACACGTTATACCAGCAACTCTGACTATCCTTAGGACCCCAGCTTCAGATTACAGTTAGTTCCTTAGACAGTTATGATGCTTTCAGATAAGCAACTCTGACTAGTCTTAGAACCCAGTTCTAGAATCTAGACCGATAAGACTCTCAGGGTGCTTTCAAATATGTATCCCTGACTAGTCTTGGGCCCCAGTTTCGAGCTATGAACTTAGTATTCAGTCTAGGACCATCCAATGGGAGTAGGAATTAGCACCGAATGGACCAGGGTTCCAACGCATCCAGGTTCCCAGAACTACGTTGCCACCGTAGGTTATAGTTTTATTGGCTGGATGGCCCTAGACTCTCGTGATCACCCAGTTCATGCCTTTATACCCTGGCAAAGTATATGGGGTCCTACAGATGGGGTGTATACATCTGACTCCACGTCTAGCTCATGTGGTTATATATTAATTATAGACTCTCCCACTAGTCAGATCAGTTCAGTTTAGTATCTCATAATTAGGGTATGTCCTTGACCATCAGACAAGGTCCTTTAGACCATCTCAGTTATTTCAGCTATTCAGTTCAGTAGCGTTAGTTGGTAATTGCATGTCTTTTCAGTTCAGCACTTTTATTCCCCTATGTTATGTTTTCTACCACTTATTCAGTACATTCAAAGTATTAATGCATACTTTTATGTTATATCATTTTATGATACAGCTGCAGGATCTCAGTCTCAGCCTCGCTAGTCGATCGCTCTCTAAAGAGTTCAACTGTTCTAGTTGGTGAGTCCTCATTCTTTGAGGACGGAGATTATTTAATTCAGTTACATTTTCTTTCCTTTTATTTAGATTTGGAGTTACTTGGGGGCTTGTCCCATCAACTCATCAGTTGTAGTGGCTTTCATACACAGATTTGATTTTTTTTCAAACTTGTAGCTTTGTTCAAACCAATATTATGAACCAACTTTATTCTCTCAATTGTTTATATTTTTTGTTTAAACTTCCACTATATATATTTATATGTTACTCAGAATGCTAGTGTATGATAGACCAGGGGTTGACTTGCGGTTACTTATGACTCCAAGTATCGTGTCCCGTCCAGGGTGTAAACTTGGTATATGCCAAACTTGGTATCAGAACCCTAGGTTTAGAGTATCCTTGGATATCTGAAAGTCGCATCGAGTAGAGTCCTCCTCATGGGTGTGAAGTGCGCCACACTTATGACGGGGAGGCTACGAGATGTTATTAGCAAAACTCTATTTATTTCATACTCTTAATCATGCGTTGAAATTCAGTTCCAGAATCATCCTCCTAAATCGTACTCTGTTTCGTTTTAGTGAATCATGCCTCCATGATGTGGTAATGAAAGAAGGGTCGTAATGCTCACCGACCTGCCCCACCAGCTCCGGCAGGCCTCCAGGATGACTCGATGTCTGCCATAGAATTCAAGGCGACCATTCAGCTACTCACTCAAACTGTTACCAACTAGGTGACCAGCAGGTGGTTCCAATCAACAACAACGGTTCCACAGTAGCTTCCCAAGTGCCAGACTTCACCCAGATGAATCCTCCAGATTTTCATGGATCTAAGGTGGGAGCGGACCCACAAGGATTTATGGACTAGATTAAAAAGATCACCCAAATTATGGTGTCAGTCCCTTAGAGAGTGTCGATGGCTGCCTACCAGCTAAAAGGGGTAGCCCAGGTAAGGTACCAGCAGTGGAAGGAGGGGAGGCCAGCGGAGGCAGGACCGATGGAATGAGAGGAGTTCACTACATCCTTCTTAGACAGATTCTTCCCTCGGGAGCTTAGGGAGGTGAAAGTAGTGGAGTTCATGAATCTGAGATAGGGAAACCGCACAGTAGAAGAGTATGCTCTATAGGTCACCAGGTTGTCCAAATAAGCCCCAGAGATGGTGGCCGAGCCAAGGGCTCGCATGCTGAATTTTATTAACGGGGTGTCGAACCTGGTCCTCAAAGAGTGCAGGATAGCGATGTTGATTAAGAATCGACCTCTCTAGACTAATTGTCTATGCCTAGCAGATTGAGGCAGAAAAACTGATAGACATGGAGCAAAAGAACAAGCGAGCAAGGACTGGCCAATCAGATTATGCCACGAGAGGTCTGCAGTAGCAGCAGAGAGCTACAACACCCAGCTCAGCCAACGCCCCTACCTTTTAGTCCCACAGGATCGGAGGGGTGGAACATATGGCTCTCAGTCCCAGAGCTACAGTACCGACAACAAATATCTAGCTTGCCCCAATGTGGCAAGAACCACCCAGGAAAGTGTCTTCACGGTCGAGAGGGCTGTTTTGGTTATGGATAGCTTGGTCATCCACTTAAGGAATGCCCGTCAGTAGGACGGGGAAGATCACAATCCACTACCTCAGCATCTCCATCAGGTCGTCCAGCTAAGTAGGCCAACACATCAGGTATGGAGGGCGGTCAACACCAAAACCATTTTTATGCATTGTCTTCTCGTCAAGATCAGAAGAGCTCACCTAATGTGGTTATGGGTATGTTACATCTTTTCCACGTAGATGTATATGCCCTACTTGATTCGGGGGACACATTATCATTCGTAACTCCCTATGTAGCAGTCTAGTTTGATATCAGTCCAAAGGTCCTCTCAGAACCATTTTTAGTCTCCACCCCAGTTGGTGAGTCAGTTAGAGCTAGCCGGGTGTATAGAAACTGCCCAGTCTCAATCTTCAATAAAGTCATTCCAGCTGACCTTGTAGAGTTAGACATGGTCGACTTTGACCTCATTCTTGGCACGGATTAGTTACACTCCGGTTATGCCTCAATCGACTGCAGAACTAGGGTCGTCAGGTTTCAGTTCCCTAATGATCCAGCTCTAGAATAGATGGGCAGTAGTTTAGCGCCTAAGGGTAGGTTTATTTCCTACTATCAGGTCAGGAAGATTATATCTAAGGGATGTATTTACCAACTAGTTAGGGTCAAGGACTCCGACTATGAGACCCCAACTATCCAGTCAGTCCCTATTGTCAGCGAATTTCTAGATGTGTTCCTCGAAGATCTTCCCGGAGTTCCTCCTGAACGGGAAGTTGACTTCGGTATAGACCTTATTCTAGATACTCAGCCTATCTCCATCCCTCTTTATAGAATGGCCCCTGTTGAACTTAAGGAGTTGAAGGAGCAACTAAAAGATCTTCTTGATAAGGGTTTTATTAGACCCAGCATCTCTCCCTGGGGTGCTCTAGTGCTATTCGTGCGAAAGAAAGACGGTACCCTCAGAATGTGCATTGATTACCATCAGTTGAACAAGGTCATAGTCAAGAACAGGTATCCCCTACCCAGGATTGATGACCTATTCAACCAACTTCAGGAAGCCAGTTGTTTCTCTAAAATAAATCTCAGGTCGGGGTATCATCAGCTAAGAGTCAGAGAAGGTGACATACCAAAAGCTTTCAAGACTCGGTATGGTCACTACCAGTTTGTGGTTATGTCCTTTGAGACTAATAAATGCCCCTGCAGCCTTGATGGACCTGATGAACAAAGTCTTCAAGCAGTATCTGGATATGTTCTTCATTATGTTTATCGACGACATTCTGGTATACTCCAGAAATGACGAAGAGCATGCTAATCACCTGAGGATAGTGTTTCAGACACTTAGAGACCGCTAGCTATTCTCCAAGTTCAGCAGGTGAGAATTTTGGTTGAAGTTCGTGAGTTTCCTGGGTCATGTGGTCTCGAGTGAGGGTATTCAGGTTAATTCTCAAAAGACAGCAGCAGTGAAAGACTAGCCTAGACCTACCTCCCCAACCGAAATCAAAAGTTTCTTGAGTTTGGCTAGTTACTACCGATGCTTTGTGAAAGGCTTTTTGTTATACCCTAGAAGCCCAAAGATCAGACTCGGGAGTTGGAATGGAGAAAAATTAAAATTTGGCATCAAGTCACAGAATGGGTCATGAGGTGACCCGTTGGTGCAGTCTACGAGTCGTAAGGTCACTCATGGGAGAGGCCTAGGTGATGAGTTTGAAAATTTGAGTAATGGGATCCCACGAACGTGACCACGAGTCGTGGTCAGGCCCCACGACTCGTTAGGTCAGTCGTGGGGTGGGTGAGCAAGAAAAGAGAAGGAAGAGGGGGTAGTGGACTTGACAAAAGGACCCCACGAGTTGTGTCAGTCACCATGATCTGTGGGGAGAGTCGTGAGTAGCAGGGAATGATTTTGTTGAAACTAAGTCAGTGCATATCACGGACGGTGACCACGAGCCGTGGTCACCAGGTAATGAATCATTGAGTCTTCCTTTACAAGCCCAGCAGATTTAAGAAGCAGTGTACTTCACGGGTCATGCCACGATTCGTGGCCCAAGGTAACGAGTCATTAGGTCCCTCATTGGGAACATCTGGCAGTTAAATTATGTGAATTTAGTAAGGGCTATTTTGTAATTCCTAAGATCTTAAGGCCTAAACTACATCGTTTTTAGTTATGAATGATGAATTTTAAAGGGGTTAAGTTCATTTTAGGCCTTATTCGTTCATACATGCAAGGTAGAAGGTGAGAGAGGGTGATCAAGCTTAGTGTTCTTCAATTTCTTTTTGGGCTATCAAAGAAGTGTAAGAATCAGATACCAACAAGTATATAGGGTTATGAATGGGTGAATTCTTTCACACCCATGCCCAATACCTCTCTGAATCATGAGATTTTTGTGTCTAATCTATGGGGTTTTGACCCAATGTATGAATTTTCTAATTCTTTACATAGGTATGATTAAATATGTTTCGGCTATTGAATTATGAAGCATGGGCAAATTTTATAATGTTTTCAATTAAATATCATGTTTCTAGTCTTATGAATTCAAAATCCCATTGACGAAAAGTTCATGAAAGATGAGATTTGTGATGAATGTATGATGATGATGAGATATTATGATGAAAAGCATGTTTCAAGCTACCCATGTTTATAATCATGTTTTGATATGAATTGAGTTTTTTCAAGTATGATAAAGCTTTGGGCGATGCCCATATGTTCAAAGTATGATTTATGATTTCTCGAATTAAGCTTACCACATGGTTTTGGAGCGAAGACTCCCAATTATCTTTCATCTTGTGGTATGGCCTGATTTGAAGCTTCTCATATGTATGATTTCATATTTGAGATGTATCGATTATTGAGCTTCGTCAATAGACGATTTTGAGATTCATTGAATAACAATGTAGAGCATATGCATGTTTTTGGAAGTAGTGTCTAGCACCGAGTAGGCTAAGGGTTGATCACCCTATGCCTCAGAACTACGCGCCAACATAGGTTTATACTTATATGTTACTTCGGGACCTCCCTTGTGAGCTATCCCTAGCCTTATTGGCCCATGAGCTTGATATTGATATCATGGTATCGTCCCTAGCCCTAGCAAGGCTTTGGACGGCTCTACCTACTTGAGTCTGATAGTTGGGACCACATAAGCTCTAATGTGGTATGCCGGTTAAAAGATGAGTCTCCCATTGTTCCTCATGATTTCAGATATGCATATTCATCACTCATGAGATTTATATATCTATATGTTTTAAAGTAGGTTTGACTCAATGTTCAGTTTTACTTATGAATATCAGATTTCAGCTTTGAGTCAATCGATATAGTTATGATGTTATTATTATGTTATGATGAGATCATGATTTCAGAAAGAATGCATGCAAGCCATACTCTCATATTCTTAATGTCTATGTTTTACATTATGCATGTCTTTAAATGATTTTACTTACTTAAGCGGTTTTACTTACCTTGCATACTAGGTACATTCCACGTGCTGACCGCATACTCTATGTTGTATCATTTCATGATACAGGACTCGGCTCTCAGGTTTAGCCCCGCTCATAGTCAGCCTTTTGAGATAGCATCGTTCGTTGTTGGTGAGTCCTCATCTCTCGAGAGCTAGACTGTTTAGATTTTCTTTATGTATTTTCAGTTTCAGCTTGTTGAGTTAGTTGGGGGTCTTGTCCCATCAACTCATCATGTTTAGAGGTTTTTCAGATAAAAGATGTATTCAGTTTCGGATTTTGTATTCTGATGTTATGCTTGGCTTAGACTTTCGCTATGATTATCTTGTCGATTCTTCTATTTTGTTGATTGAGTTAGATGTGTGCTAATGCCATGGGTCGACTTGGGATCTCTCGGGGCTCTTTGTCCCGTATTGCGATCCCGACCTCCGTTCGGGTCGTGACACTTTTCTTCTATAGCATCTTCTCTGACTAGGCTGACTCAAAAGAAGGTGAAATTCCAGTGGTCAGATGCGTGTGAGAAGAGTTTCCATGAGTTAGAAACTCGACTCACTACCACTCAAGTGTTGACACTATCGGATGGGTTTGTAGTATATTGCGACACTTCCAGAGTTGGACTTGGTCGCGTTCTAATGCAGAGGGGAAAGGTGATAGAGTATGCTTCCAGTCAGCTTAAAATTCATGAAAAGAATTATCCTACTCATGACTTGGAGTTGGCAAAATATAGAGACACTGTCTGTATGGGGCTCACGTGGATGTTTTCACCGATCACAAGAGCTATCAGTATGTATTCAGTCAGAAGGACCTAAATCTTCGTCAGAGGAGGTGGTTAGAGCTCCTGAAGGATTATGACATGAGCATGCTATATCACTCGGGCAAAGCCAATGTGGTGGCTGGCGCTCTAAGCAGAGTGTCTATGGGTAGTGTGGCTCATGTTAAGGAGGGAAAAAAGGAATTGGCGAAAGATATTAACCGACTAGCTCGGTTAGGGGTGCAATTGGTTGAATCAGCTGAGGGTGGAGTGGTAATGCAAAGCGGGTCAGATTCCTCTTTGGTGGTCAAAGTTGCAGGTCAGATTCCTCTTTGGTGGTCAAAGTTAAGTCCAAATAGGATGAAGATCCCATCTTACGTAAACTTAAGGAAGCGGTTCTCAGGAAGGAGGTTAAGGCTTTCTCCAAAAGGGGAGATGGTGTACTCCATTACCAGCCGCAGATTATGTGTATCGGATGTCGGTGACTTGAGACAGCAGGTAATGGCTGAAGCACATAGCTCGAGATACTCCATCCACCCTGGTGCTACTAAAATATACCGTGATTTGTGGTATATTTACTAGTGGAATGACATGAAGAGACGCATCGCCAAATTCATGGTTAAGTGCCCGAACTATCAGCAAGTCAAGGAAGAACACCAGAGACCGGGAGGTATGACCTAGGATATCAACATACCCACGTGGAAGTGGGAAGAAGTGAATATGGACTTTATTATGGGTCTACCTCGAACTCGTTGGCAACATGATTCTATCTAGGTAGTAGTAGACCGGATGACTAAGTCAGCACATTTCCTCTCAGTTAAAACTATTGATTCAGCTGAGGACTATGCTAGGTTTTATATCTGGGAGTTGGTCAGACTTCATGGGGTGCCATTATCCATTATTTCAGACAGAGGTACCCAGTTCACCTCGCACTTCTGGAAGTCTTTTTCAAAAGGGACTTGGTACCCAGGTCAAGCTCAGCACAGCTTTTCACTTGCAGACAGATGGGCAAGCTGAGCGGACTATTAAGACCCTAGAAGATATGTTGAGAGCGTGCATGATCGATTTCAAGTGCAGTTGGGATGACCACTTGCCTCTTATCGAGTTTGCATACAACAACAGCTACCACTCCAGTATCCAGAAGCTATGCAAAAGGTACAACTCATTAGGGAAAGATTGAAAATAGCTCAGAGCCATCAGAAATCTTATGCTAATGTGAGGAGAAGAGAATTGGAGTTTGCTATCTGAAAATTTCACCCATGAAAGGGGTGATGAGGTTTAGGAAGAAGGGAAAGCTAAGTCCGAGATATGTGGGACCCTACGTAATTTTGAGGCGAATTGGCAGGGTAGCTTATGAGTTAGAATTACCTTCAGAATTGGCATCTGTGCACCCAGTATTCCATGTGTCACTATTGAAGAAGTGCATCGGTGATCCAACTTCAATTGTGCCATTGGACAGTGTGGGAGTGAAAGATAGTCTCTCACACGAGGAGGTCCCAATTCAGATCCTTGACCGTCAGGTTCATAAGCTGAGAAACAAGGAGGTAGCTTCTATCAAAGTCTTGTGCAGGAATCAGTAGGTTGAGGGAGCTACGTAGGAGGCTGAAGAGGATATGATGGCTAGATACCCACATTTGTTCCGTTGCGACTCAGTTTAAGTTTAAGGTATCAATTCCCTTCCCAAAACTGCTTTTAGTTCATGTGTTTCAATTTCCTTCATGTAAATAAATGAATATGTGCATGATTAGTGAATTCAATTCAGACTTGTGATCCATTTCATAGGTATTCATTCCGACAGTTTCAATTTTCATAATCAGTATTTATGTATAAAGACTGTCATTCCCTGTTTTCCTGCGTGTTTTCCAACATTCGAGGATGAATGTTTTCAAGGAGGAGATATTGTAATGCCATGGAAACTCAAAGACTAGGCCCGAGACTTAAATCAAAGAAAACTTGAAAATCTGCACCAGGTCATTCTGTGACCTGTGAGAGGTGACTACGAGTCGTTAAGTGACTCGTGGTGAGGCCTAGGCTGGAGTTAAGGGCATTGTTAAGGGGAGTCATCACGGGCATGACCACGAGTTGTGGTCAGGGACCACGAGTCGTGGTCAGGCCCCATGACTCATCAGGTCATCTGTGGCCAAAGGAATTAAAAAGGAAAAAAATAAGGCAGTGCACTTAACGGAAGGACCCCACGAGTCGTGGTCAGTCACCACGATTCGTGGGATGGGTCGTGGTCAGCCGGATGGAATTTATTTGAAATTGAGGCAGTGCATGTAACGAGTGGTGACCACGAGTCATGTTCACCTATAAAGATTCGTGATGTCCCTCGTGACGAACCCAGATGATTAGTTAGGTAGTGCACTTGACGGACAATGCCACAAGTCGTGGCCTGAAGTGACGAGTCGTTAGGTCCCTCGTGGGGGCCCTGACAGTCTATTTTCCTGCAAATTTCCTAAGGGTGTTTATGTAATTTCCTGACCTCCTAGACTCTAAACTACGTTGTTTTAGTGTAAATTTAAGGGAATTTAGAGGGGCTAAATGGTTTCCCCCTCATTCCCCACTCAGATTCTCAAAAAAACATTGAAGAGTTTCTCTCAGGAACTTTCAGAGCAAAAACTAGGGCAGTCCATTCCTCCTCAGTTTCTCAAGAAAATTCTTCAGGATCCTTCATCAAGTATGTGGGAATTCAACAAAGGAATAATTCTTCCCTTGTGTCCCAAAATTTCTCCCTACTTTTCTCTATCAGTTCTAGCACTGGAATTATCGAATGTTAAGAAATTTTAGTCATATTTCATCTAATCCATGTGGAATGTTACTTCATGTTAATTATAAATATTCTCCACCAGGTTGTGACTGAAATGATGTTTATTCTTGTGAAGTGAAATTTAGCCCTATTTGTTAAACTAGAATATCTTGAATTTTGCAATAGAGTTTGAATATCGAAATTTTGCTCGATTTTATCAGTGTTAGGGACTCCCATGTTTTTAGTAGCACTGAAAATAAATAAAATTATTCTCAGTTCAATTTTAGCCAAAATGTTAGAACTCTCAATGTCAGTCAAAAATGTCAACTGATTAGTTTGACTGTAGAAATTCTCGAGGTGTCAGTAGTACCTCCTAGTTATCAGAATAAGATTCAGAACTCGGTAGTCCACTAGGCGGTTATGACACTTTAGACCAGAATCTCTGACTAGCCTTAGGACCTCAACTTCATATTATAGTTAGTTCCTTAGACGGTTACAACACTTTCAAATAAGCAGCTCTGACCAGTCTTAGAATCCAGTTCCAGGATCTGGTCTGATAAGACTCTTAGGGTACTTTCACATATGTATCCCTAACTAGTCTTGGGCCCTATTTTCGAGCTATCGGCTTAGTATTCAGTCTAGGACCATCTATTGGGAGTAAGACTTAGCACCGAGCGGATCAGGGTTCTAGCGCACCCAGGTTCCCAGAACTACGTTGCCACCGTAGGTTACAGTTTTATTGGTCAGATGGACCTAGACTCTCATGATCACCCAGTTCATGCCTTTATACCCTAGTAAGGTATATGGGATCCTACCGATGTGGTGTATACATCGGACTCCACGTCTAGCTCACATGGTTATATGTCGGTTATAGACTCTCCCACTAGTCAGCTTAGTTCAGTTTCAGATCAGTTCAATTCAGTATCTCAGAATCAGGGTATGTCCTTGACCATCAGACAGGGTCCTTTAGACCATCTCAGTTATTTTAGTTATTCAGTTTAGTAGCGTTAGTTGGTCATTGCATGTCTTTTTAGTTTAGCACTTTTATTCCACTGCTCAGTACATTCAAAGTACTAACACATACTTTTATGTTGTATCGTTTTATGATACAGCTGTAGGATCTCAGTCTCAGTCTCGCTTAGCCGGTCGCTCTCCAAAGACTTCAGCTGTTCTAGTTGGTGACTCCTCATTCTTCGAGGACAGAGATCATTTAATTCAATTACATTTTCTTTTCTTTTATTTATATTTGGAGTTAGCTGGGGGCTTGTCCTAGCAACTCATCATTTGTAGTGGCTTTCAAACACAGATTTGATTTTTGTTTTCAGACTTGTAGCTTTGTTCAAATCAACTATTATAAACCAACTTTATTCTATTGATTGTTTATATTTTTGCTTTAAACTTCCGTTGTATATATTTATATGTTACTTAGAATGCCAGTGTATGATAGACCAGGGGTTGACTTGGGGTTACTTATGACACCAAGTACCATGTCCCATCCAGAGTGTAAATTCGGGGCGTGACAAAGTAGAAGAAAGATGTTGCACTGCCGAAGTATTCTTCAGGGAGTTTTAAATGAAACTTCAACGCAAACTTAACTATATATATATTGATATGGTGGGGGTAGGGGCGCGCCAAACCATGGGTGTGATGAGCCGGCCATGGCGCAGGGCTGGCTGCGTGATGCGACGACTAGCCTCCAGCTCCGGCCTCTTGCTTGCTCAATCATTTGTTCACGCGCTCATCCCTTGAGTCTTCTCCCACATGCACCATACCCTAAAATTCTCAAAATACGTACACAGGCATTGGTTAAATGACAGAAACTTATGGGGTGTAACAAAGAAAAAGAAAAGTGAAAAATAAACCACACCCGTGAGTTGAAAACAGAATAGAAAGGAGAAAAGGGAGAAAAGGTTGAAAGTGGAACCAGAATCTGTGTAGTGCCAAGGAGGGTTGATTCACTTTATCTATATTTACCATACCCCATCCCTACGCCTACATTACAAATCGAAAAAAATCCTATAGTAATCCTAATCTAACTATCTAGAAAACCAAAGTAGAGAAAGTAAGGGCATGCCTATGGTCTCGTATGGGACAGTAATTGAACTTTTTTGTGAAAGTAAGTGCTTTTTTGCTAGTCTCGATGTCTAATTTGCATATGATTTTAAGTGTATAGGACTTCTTTTGTCGTGAGAGTGCATGGGTTATATTATCAACTGTAAGTTTTCTGTGTAATATAGCATTAGGGCATGCTAAGTTGTCTGTTGATAATTTGATGCCATCTTCAGATCCCTTTGTGTCATGGTGAGTTGCTACATGTGTACACAACATTCTCAGTTTTAATAATTTGATGGGGGGAGGGGGTTGACAATTAGTGATGATCATGTGTGTAAGTTTTTAACATGTAAGTTGTGAGTCTTCTAGGTTTCTTTCTAATTAAGCATCATATATGTAGTAGTATTATGTTTGCTTGAGAACATGCAAAACTTCTAAGTTGAGGGTGTTGACGTTCCATGTTTTACGGCACTTTCGACACTTAAAACGAAGAAAATATGCTAGTACTTAGGTGTGTTTATGTAGATATAAGGTATGTTTATTGTTGTTGCAAGAAAAATCAATTTCAGAGTCAGATTGTTGAAAAGAAGTGCAAAAGGGTAGAAAAAGACTTCCTACGGGTCACAGCACGAACCGTACCATCTGGGTACGAGTCGTTGTAAGTTCCCATGACAAAAGATCAGAGAATCAGCAAGTTTAGAATCTCAGAGTACGACATGGAAGTAGGGATCGTGACAACATAGTATAATTTGTACTAATGACCCGTAGATAGAAGCGAGAATTAACAAGGTTGATATCCTCAAGGCACGAGTTGATTGTATGGGTCGTGATAGCATAGTATGACTCATAGTGAGGGCTTGTAGGATGATAATCAGAGATGCTGAAGTGTAGAAGTCCACATCATGACTGTTATCTACGACCCGCAGTGACCTACCATAAATCGTACTAGATATTCATACCTGAGGAGACTAGAAGCTGCCAGCTATGTATGACTATGGACCACAATTCGTAGCACCCGATTATGACTCGTAGGTCATCTCTACACTGCATTTCTTGTTAATTTAGGAAAGGATTTTAATCATTGTATAAATACTTTCCTTGTAGTTTTTATTTGACATACACAGTATTATGGTATATTGGAGTTTTCCTTACATTACTTGGAGACCGAATTGAGATGCAATATTTCTTCTTGATTTTGAAGATCAATTGCAATTGATACTTGGGGTTTAATTCGTTCAATATTGTACATTCTTAATTATGATTTCTCTTATGTCTTCTAATTTAGTTCTTGCAATTTTGAGTAGCCAAACTCCTACAACTAGGGTTGTGGAAACCATGGTGAAATAACAAAGTAGGGTTTAACACAAAGTAGTTCTAAGCCAATACGAATGCGTGTATTGTCTTTTCCTTCATTATAATTATTTCTTAATAGTGCACAATGTTAGAACTCATCATTATTCTCTACTTTCTTGAATCTAGAGAAGTAGAGATTAGGAAAAGGGAATTACAACAAAGACTTGAAATTATCAACTTTCAATTATTAACTTGAGTTGAGGTTGCAAGAAAATTAATTTGGAATCATTGATAAGTGTTATTTACAAAAGCTCATGAGACATAATTCAGTGAATGAGTATAGTAATCTAATAGGGGCAAATCACCTATTTAGATGAAAGTAACTTACCGATTCTGTAGGCTAAGTATTGGAATGGATCACTAGTATAATAACTCTACATAGTTATGAAGTCATGGGGAATACTTTCCTAGTTAATTGCATATTTTTTGTAACAATACAATTTTACAACATTGTTACTTATTCTTTCTACAAAATCCCCATTAGGAAATAACTGAACTAGAAGAATAAATAATAGCATTAATCTTAACCATATTCCTCGTGGGATCGATCCCACTCTGGTTGGATTCTTTACTTGATCAACAACCGCTATATACTTCTTTTGAGGTGTACTTTGGGCATTATCAAAGTTTTGCAAGTTAAGATCGAAGGAGATCGTGATGGTAAAGGTCCAGTGAAAGAATCATCCGATAGAGGAAGCCACTTGGGAGACCCAAGATGACATGTGAAATAAATACCCCCAGCTATTTGTGGAATCAGGTAATTTCTCTTTCTTATTTTCTTGGGTCGTTCGGGGATGAACAATGTTTTAATTGGTATATGATGTAATGACCAGTCCGTTGTTACAATAAATAAGTCCAAAACATCCTCTTCTCACCTAGTTGCGTGGGGAAAAAGTGTTGGGTGAATGATAGTTGAACTTGGGGGTTGAGCTATGTTATGTGTGCAATGTACTAGGAGCTACTGGTTAACAGGGAATCGCTGCAGAGCATGTGAAAATTTTGCAGTGAGACCGTTATGATGGTCAGAGGTCCACTGTAGAGAGCCCGTCGCAGCGGACTACAGGGGGCAGTAAGTCGGTTTTAAGTGGGAAATTGGGGTTTCCACCCCATTATTCTAAGGCACAAAAACTGAAGAGCTTAGGGGCGATTTCTCAAGGGCAGAAGGGTTTCATCTTTTCAAAGTAATAATCCTTGCTTATTCATTCTATATTTTGATTCCCTAACACCCTAGACTGAAGGGGTGATCCTATTACACCCCGTAAATTCTTGACATTTAGATGGCCTATTTACATGTTGGTTAAGAGTTTTAGAATGTCATACATGCTAGAAAAGGCCCGGAGAAAGACCGGACAAGCGCTACATCGAACCATCGCAAGAAGAGGCTGGGCAGACCCCCTCCGCGATGGACAACATGTCACGGAGGGCTCACCTCCGCGATAGCCAACATGCCACGGGAGTGAGGTTCAGCCTTAAGTATATAAACCCCTCCACTTCGGTTTTTCCTCATTTTAACTTAAAATTTCCAAAAACCAAACCAGAAACAGAGGGCACAAGAGGGTTAGTGAAATTTCCTTCCGTTAACACTATTAAACGCGGCCCAAACTCGAATTAATCTTGGATAGTGAAGTATTAAGCTGCCCGGAGCATTCCTGCGGAGTTAGTTTCATGAAATTCGGCCGGTGAACCGTCATCCTACCGAGATAAGGTAAGTGGAATTGCTCCAAATTAGTGTCAATATACTCTTAGCCCTAAAGTGAGTATTTCTCCCTTCTGGACTTCCGCAGCGAGTTTTCGGTTGTTTTTCGATAAGTCAAAGTTTGGGCTATATATATTCTCAAAGTAGTACTTTCTTCCAGAATATTGATGAATTTAGTTCTAATTGCTATGAATATGAATGCAATTGGAAGAAATAGCTGAAAATTAGTGGAGTTACACCAGATACTCAGAAAGTTAACGGACAAGGTATGTAAATCCAATATCTTCGGCAAGCTAGTAGTTTCGGTATAGTAAAATAGCTCAAGTGCCAGTAGAATGTTTCAGAAGTCGCATATTATGTTTAGTATAAATTTTAGTATGATGTTAGAAACATCATGTCATGAGTAGCATGAAACTTACTAGCACGATGTAAATTCTAGTAGAAAGTTTCAGAAATAATACAGCATGCCCAGTATGCAATTTAGTAAAGTACGTCAGGATATTATCGTGTTCATCCGAAACTTAGTAAAGAACCTGTAAAGTATATCAGAAATAGAATAGTAGTTTAATATGAATTTTAGAAAGCATGTTAGAAGTAGTAAATCATGTTTACCATGAAACTTAGTTATACAGCATGATTCTCAGCAGAAATATTATATCTTCTTTCAGTATCAGATTCAGCACAGCATGACAGAAATTATATATACACCATTATCAGTTTCAGCATGTATTATATATACATACATTACTATCATTAGTTTTAGCATATATCGTATCCTTTTGGGTTGGATTACCTAGCATTCATGACCGCCCTAGGGTTAATAGTTGTATCGACTCGTCCGTCAGATCGCGAGGATACGTCGCTCTACAGAGTGGCATGCCGTCCCCTAGGGGACGAAGATGGGATGCCAGTTTCCCCATATTTTTCCTTGGTTGGCTTTTATACACCCCCGTCGAGCGGGTACGCCCGGGATGTTGATTCAGGAGTCCTCCGGACTCAGGTACAGTTATAGTCAGGGGCTCAGCGGGCCCAAGTGCATACCCAGGGGACCGGTAAGATGCTTATAGTTACTACGGGAGATGGGATGACCGGGGTAGGGGTATAGATTGCGTGTTGGTTGTACCTTCCAGCTTATGGGGGTCAGGAAAGGTTTATATGTGCTATGTTATGTTATGTCATGCGATATTATGCCATGTTATGTTAGTTACGAATAGATAGACAATAGAATGTCGCGTTACCAGGTACGACTCCTACTCCTTTCAGCATAGTTGAGGACAATCTTAAACTCATACTTTCAGTCAGTTACAGTCTATTTCTTTCTATTTCAGTTCTATCAGTTATATTGCTTGTCTTTAGTTATTTTCCAGTTGTTGCTTTGCATACTCAGTACCAGCGGTACTGACGCCCGTTTGGGGTGCTGCATTACTTGCCTGTAGGTACTCGTAGACAAGGAGCTGATCCCTCGTGATTCCAACCAGCACACAGAGTCATCAGCTCCAGTAATCCGAAGCTAGACAGCTAGAGGTTTACTCCTTTTTCTTTGTTGTACAGTATGGGTAGGCTGGGGCTCTGTCTCGACCATCTTATCAGTATTCTTAGAGGCTTGCAGATTGTATATTCCCTGTGGTTAGCTGTACCGGTCGTGTGAGGTCGTTTGTATGTTTTAGTTTGTTTATGATGGTCGTGTGGGGCCTTATTCAGTTGGTAGTGGTGACCTTGCTGGTCACGTAGAAATTTAGCACTTATTTTCTTGAGTCAGAAATAACTAGACAGCATGGTGGCCTTGTCGGCCCGCATAGGTTCCCTATTAAATCAGTTGTTCTGGGTAGCTGTTGTTTGCTTTCAGGTGGCTATAGGCCTAGTCGGCCGGAGGCTGTATTTACAGCCATTATATAGCCCGTCGTTTTCTTGAATCTAGAAGTTAGAGCCAGCCTGGCACCAGAAGTGCTTAGGCTCAGCTAGTCCAGCATTCCAGGTCCTAGTAGGGCACCAGGTGCCAGTCATGCCTCCCAAGGCGGGGCATGACAAACTTGGTATCAGAGCAGGTCGTATCCCAGGAGTCTGCAAGCCGTGCTAAGTAGAGTCTTGCCTATGGATGTGTTGTGCACCACATACTATAGGCATGAGGCTGCAAGGCATGATAGGATGGTTTCTTTTTTTTTCTTATTCAGTCGTGTTGTAGAGCGGTACAGTATAGGGTTGAGTCCCTAGAGCTAACTATATTCTTTGGTTACAGATAAAATGTCAAACCAGCGACATCCTATCACAGGTTGGAGATTGGACATTGCAGCAGGGGAAGGCACCAGCAGGATGCCTCACCCTCGTTTAGAAAAAGCCCAATCAGAGGGAAATATAGAGGCATCTTCCCAACCTTCTCAGCAGTCTCCACCACATCAGGAGTCACTTAGGCGACACCACCTCCAGCAGTCCCTATACCGATACCTTCAGACCAGGAGGTCAGGAGTGCGGTAGTCATGTTAGCACAAATGATGGTTGCTCAGCGTCAGCCGATGTCGTCTATAGTTGCAGAGTCGTCAAGAGGGCCCGGTAGTACGAGGGTCCGGGAATTTTTGGCTCTAAATCCCCCACAGTTTACAGGTACGGATCGGGCAGAGGACCCTCAAGATTTTCTAGACCAGATGCAGAAAATTTTCAGGGTTATGCATGCCACGCCTACAGAATCGGTTGAATTGGCAGCATTCCGATTACGGGACATCGCTCTGTTGTGGTATGAAAGCTGAGAAAGGTCCCGAGGGAGAGATGTTTCCCCTCCGACCTGGTCCAGCTTCTCAGGAGCTTTTCTGGATCACTATTTACCACGGGAGATTCGACAAGCCCGGGTGGACCAGTTTTTACATTTATAGCAGGGGGCCATGAGTGTTCGGGAATACGCCTTGCGGTTTGATTCTTTGGCCCGGTATGCACCAGCTTTTGTTGATACCATGGCATCTAGTGTACACTACTTCATCATGGGGTTGAATCCAAAGTATGTTGAGACTTGTATTACGGCTACTCTGCGGGAGGACATGGATATTGCCCGAGTTCAGGCATTCGCCCAGAATATTGAGGGCATCAGGCAGCGGCAGCGGGAGATTAGGAGGACCAGTCAGGAACAGCACCGCAGGGATAGGCCAGTCGAGTTACAGAGGGAGGTCCGGGAGGACCCAGGCCACGATTGTCAGACAGGCCGCCCAGGCCCCCGCCTCCACTATAGCCACAGAGCGGCAAATTTAGTCGCAGGGGGTAGCTAGAGACCGGCAGGGGCTCGCAGACCACAGATTCACCACTATAGAGAAGGGTGGAGCAGAGTAGGTATACCCTACCATTTTTCCCTATATGCAACGACGCCATTCTGGAGCATGCAGGTATGGCTCCACCGGATGTTATATTTGTGGCCAATAGGGCCATCTGATGAGAGATTGTCCAGCCATAGATCAGGATGACTGGGATAGACAGGATAAGACATCCGCAGGGTCACGAGCTTCAGCATCCTCGGCAGGGCGCAGGCCCTCAGTTTCAGCAGGCAGAGGCCGGGGCAGATCAGGGGCCTCCAGTGTAGGTGCGGGTCCAAGCCGCACATATGCTTTACCAGGGAGGCAGGATTCAGAAGCGTCACCTGATGTTGTGACAGGTATGATGACTATCTGCTCATACCCTGCTTATGTATTGATTGATCCAGGATCTACTCTGTCCTACGTTACCCCATTTGTGGCTCGAAAGTTTAGTGTTGCCCAGAGTTGCTTCAGCAACCCTTTTCAGTATCCACACCCGTCGGTGACTCCATCATAGCTAGAAGGGTCTATCGAGGGTGTACAGTAGAGGCTGCTGATCATTAGACAACAGTAGATCTGGTAGAATTAGAGATGGTTGATTTCGACGCCATTATGGGTATGGATTGGTTAGCTCCGTGCTATGAAAATGTAGAATGCTAGACCAAGACAGTCCGATTCCACTTTCCAGGGGAGGCAGTACGAGAGTGGAAGGGCAGTACAATTACGCCAAAAGGTAGGTTTATTTCCTATCTTCAGGCGAGAAAGTTGATAGCTAAGGGGTGCGTTTACCACATTGTCAGAGTTCAGGATATTCGAGTAGAGCCTCCGACTCTCCAGTCTGTTCCAGTGGTAAATGAATTCGCAGATGTATTTCCAGATGAGTTACCCGGTATTCCCCCAGAAAGGGAAATAGATTTTGCAATTGATTTACTACCAGGAACTCAACCCACATCAATTCCTCCATATCGTATGGCTCCTGCTGAACTAAGAGAAGGAGCAGCTGAAAGATCTATTAGATAAGGGATTTATCAGGCTGAGTACTTCACCTTGGGGTGCGCCAGTTCTATTTGTGAGAAAGAAGGACGGCTCACTCCGTATGTGTATAGACTACCGACAGTTGAATAAGGTTACAGTCAAGAATAAGTATCCGCTTCCCAGAATAGATGATTTTGATCAGTTACAGGGGGCCAGATATTTCTCCAAGATTGACTATGGTTCGGATACCATTAGGTTCGAGTTCGTGAAAGGGACATTCCAAAGACTGCCTTCAGGACTAGATACGGCCATTTTGAATTCCTAGTCATGTCCTTTAGGCTGACGAATGCCCCAGAAGTATTTATGGACCTGATGAACAGCATCTTCAGACTATACCTGGACCTGTTCGTGATAGTGTTTATTGACAATATTCTGGTGTATTCTCGTTCAGAGGCAGACCACCAGGATCATTTGCGGACAGTGCTTCAGATTCTCAGGGACCATCAACTGTATGCCAAGTTCTCTAAGTGTGAATTTTGGCTGAACTCAGTAGGTTTCTTAGGGCATATTGTGTCAGATGTTGGTATACATGTAGACACACAGAAAATAGAAGCAGTAAAAACGTATCCCGACCTACTACTCCGACCAAAGTCCATAGTTTTCTGGGATTAGCAGGGTATTACAAAAGATTTATTGAGGGATTCTCCACCATAGCGGCACCTCTGACTAAGCTGACGCAAAAAGCAGTGAAGTTTCAGTGGACCGAGGCATGTGAGCAGAGTTTCCAGGAATTGAAAGACAGGTTGACCTCCGCCCCAGTGTTAGCATTGCCAGAAGGTACAGAGGGTTATGCAGTTTATTGTGACGCTTCAGGTATTGGGTTAGGATGTGTATTGATGCAGCATGGTAAAGTGATTGCTTATGCTTCCAGACAGCTGAGGAAACACAAAAAGAATTATCCTACCCATGACCTGGAACTAGCCGCAGTGATCCACACCCTAAAGATATGGAGACATTATTTGTATGGCGTTCATGTGGATAATTTCACTGATCATAAGAGCCTACAGTATATCTTCACCCAGAGAGAGTTGAACTTACGGCAGCGTCGCTGGTTGGACTTGTTGAAAGATTATGATGTAAATAGTCTGTATCACCTAGGCAGAGCTAACGTAGTAGCAGATACCCTTAGCCGTAAGTCTATGGGGAGCTTGGTGTACTTGCAGCCCGAGCAGCAGGAATTGGCCCGGGAAATACATCAGTTAGCCAGTTTAGCCATTCGTGTAGCAGAAACAGAGGACAACAGAGCGGTAATTCAGAACACCGCAGTGTCGTCACTAGTTGTGGAGGTAGAGGAATGGCAGTATGAAGATCCTGACCTGGTTCAGTTTTTAAAGACAAAGTTCAACAAGGAAAAGCGCCAGATTTTCAGGTAACTGAGGATGAAGTATTACGATGTAAAAGTCGCCTTTGTGTTCCATTATTTCAGGGCTTCGCCAGCAGATTATGAGTGAAGCACATTACGCCCGCTATTCTCTCCACCCAGGCATGACAAAAATGTACCATGATATTAAAGAAATCTATTGGTGGCCAGGTATGAAAACGAAAATAGCAGAATTCGTAGCCCGGTGTCCTAACTGCCAGCATGTAAAAGTGGAACACCAGAAACCAGGCGGATTAACTCAAGACATAGTTATGCCTCTTTGGAAGTGGGAAGTAGTAAATATGGATTTTGTGGCAGGATTACCCCGTACCAGACATAGAAATGACTCGATTTGGGTAATTGTTGACAGACTGACAAAATCAGCCCACTTTCTGCCAGTAAGGGCTACTTTCTCTACCGAAGATTATGTTGAGTTGTATATCAGAGAAATAGTCAGACTGCATGGTGTTCCAGTGTCCATTATCTCTAATAGAGGGACGCAATTCACAGCTAAATTTTTGCAATCATTTCAGAGAGGCTTGGGGACACAGATTAACCTAAGCACAGCTTTCCACCCTCAGACAGATGGACAGGCAGAACGCATTATTCAGACACTCGAGGATATGTTACGAGCGTGTGTATTGGACTTTGGAGGTAGCTGGGATGAGCACCTACCACTTATTGAGTTTTCTTATAACAATAGTTACCACTCAGCTATACAAATAGCGCCCTATGAGGCTTTGAATGGGTGAAAATGCAGATTGCCGGTTGGCTGGTTTGAAGTAGGAGAGTCAGCACTGATTGAGCCAGATATTATTCATCAGTCAGAAGAAAAGGTAAAGCTTATTAGAGAACGCCTACTGACTACTCAGAGCCGCCAGAAATCGTATGCTGATGTGCGGCGCAGAAACCTGGAATTTAATGTGAATGACTGGGAGTTTTTGAAAGTTTCTCCGATGAAAGGGGTGATGAGATTCGGCAAGAAAGGCAAGCTCAGCCCGAGATTTGTTGGACCTTATCAGATCTGCCGAAGAATAGGCCAAGTGGTATATGAGTTGAACTTACCTCCAGAATTAGAGTTTGTTTACCCAGGTTTCCACGTGTCCATGCTGAGGAAGTATATAGGAGACCCCTCCAAAGTTGTCCCAGTTCAGTATGTCTAGGTTACGGAGGAGCTGGCTTATGAAGAGGTTCCAGTAGCCATACTAGACAAACAGATTCGTAGGTCGAGAACTAAAGATGTTGCTTCTGTCAAGGTATTATGGCATAACAGGAACCAAGAGAAAATGACTTGGGAAGCAGAGGAAGATATGAAAGTCAGATATCCCAAGCTGTTTCAGACTTAATCAACCAGAGGTACGCTAGTATTGCTATTTTATAAATTGCCTTATATTATGTGTATAAATGAGATAGATTGGCTTTAGCCTATTGCGTGATGAATACTAGTATTATGTGGAGTACCTGTATTGGACTTTTCTGCGTTTCAGGATTTTTGAGATAGTCCATATTACAGGGGAGACTCTGCTGAAATATTTTCTAGAATCAGTCAGGTAAGTCGAAATTCTTGCAAGTAGAAGTTTACATTCGAGGACGAATGTTCTTAAGGGGGGGAGGATGTTACACCCCGTAAATTTTTGACATTTAGATGGCCTATTCGCGTGTTGGTTAATAGTTTTAGAATGTCATACATGTTATAAAAAGCCCGGAGAAAGACCGGACAAGCGCTACATCGAACCATCGCATGAGGAGGCAGGGCAAACCCCCTCCGCGATGGCCAACGTGTCACGGAGGGCTCACCTCCGCGATTGCCAACGTGCCGTGGAGGTGAGGTTCAGCCTCAAATATATACACCTCTCCACTTCAGTTTTTCCTCATTTTAACTTAAAATTTCCAGAATACAAACCAGAAACAGAGGGCAGGAGAGGTTAGTGAAATTTCCTTTCGTTTACACTATTAAACGCGGTCCAAACTCGAATTAATCTTGGGTAGTGAAGTATTAAGCTACCGGGAGCATTCCTGCGGAGTTAGTTTCGTGAAATTCGGCCAGTGATCCATCATCCTACCGAGATAAGGTAAGTGGAATTGCTCCAAATTAGTGTCAATATACTCCTAGCCCTAAAGCAAGTATTTCTCCCTTTTTGACTTCCGAGAAATAGCGGGTTTTCGACTGTTTTTCGATAAGTCAAAGTTTGGGCTATATATATACTCAAAGTAGTACTTTCTTCCAGAATATTGATGAATTTAGTTCTAATTGCTATGAATATGAATGCAGTTGGAAGAAATAGCTAAAAATTAGCCGAGTTACACCAGATACTCAGAAAGTTAACGGACAAGGTATGTAAAGCTAGTTTCTTCGGTAAGCTAGTAGTTTTGGTATAGTAAAATAGCTCAAGTGCCAGTAGAATGTTTCAGAAGCAGCATATTATGTTTAGTATAAATTTTAGTATGATGTTAGAAACATCATGTCATGTGTAGCGTGAAACTTACTAGCACGATGTAAATTCTAGTAAAAAGTTTCAGAAACAGTACAACATGCCAGAATGTAATTTAGTAAAGTATGTCAGGATATTATCGTGTTCAGCCGAAACTTAGTAAAGCAACATAAGTCCCATAAAGTATCTTAGAAATAGAATAGTAGTTTAATATGAATTTTAGAAAGCATGTTAGAAGTAGTAAATCATGTTTACCATGAAACTTAGTTATACAGCATGATTCTCAGCAGAAATATTATATCTTGTTTCAGTATCAGATTCAGCACAGCATGACAGAAATTAAATATACACCATTATCAGTTTCAGCATGTATTATATATAGACACATTACTATCATTAGTTTCAACATGTATCGTATGCAGTTAGTATTATCAGTTGAGACTTGACTGTATTTGTCACACCCCGCCTTGGGGGGTATGACTGGCACCTGGTGCCCTACTAGGACCTGAACTGCTGGACTGCTAAGCCTGGGCACATCTGGTGCCTGGCTGGCTCTAACTCGCATTTCTGGAAACAAAGGGCTATATAACAGCTGTAAACACAGCCCCGGGCCTATTGGCCTATAGCCTCTTGTACCTGTACTAATAGCTGACCAGAAACATGTCAATATAGGGAAACCTATGTGGGCCGACAAGGCCATCATGCTTTCTAGTTATCTATAACTCAATCATAAAATACTAGAAGGCTACGTGACCGGCAAGGTCACCACTACTGTCAAGCTATGGCCCCACACGGCCAACATAAAGGAAACGGAAGTACTAACAGCTATACAACTGCACGGCCTCACACGACCGGCTCATCTGACCACAGGGACATATATACAGACTGCAAGCCTCTAGGAATAGCAATAGAAATGATCGGGACAGGGCCCCGACCTACCCATACTATACAACAAAAGAAAATGAAATACACCTCTGGAATTCAGTCTCCGGATAACAGGAGCTGAATACTCGATCGCTGACAGGAATCACGTGGTATCGCCTGCTCGTCTATGAGTACCTGCAAACATGTAATGCAGCGCCCCACCGGGCGTCAGTACCACTGGTACTGAGTATGTAAAGCAATAACTGAAAGAAATATCTGGAAACAACAATATAACTGATGAAACTGAAGTAGGAAGGAATAGATTAACTGTCTAATAATGTAAGTCATACCTTCTCTCAATTATACAGGAAGGAGTAGGAGTCATACCTGAGGATTTATCGTTCTACTGTCGATCTACTCGTATCTACTGTAACACAGCATTACATATCATAACATAACATAGCACACTCAAACCTTACCCGGCCCCCATAAGCCGGGAGGTACAACCAACACGCAATCTACACCCCTACCCCGGTCGTCCCATCTCCTATAATAACTATAAGCATCCTGCCGGTCCCTTGGGTATACACTTGGGCTCGCTGAGCCCCTGACTATAACTGTACCTGAGTCCGGAGGACTCCTGAATCAACACCCCGGGCCTATCCGCTCGACGGGGGTGTATAAGGGCCGATCAAGGCACAAATATGGGGAAAAATTGGCATCCCATCTTCGTCCCCTGTGGGACGGCATACCACTCCGTAGAGTGACGTATCCTCATCCTCTGGCAGACAAGTCGATACAGCTATCAACCCTGGGGCAGTCATGGACGCTAGGTAGTCCAACCCCAAAGAATACAACAGTCTCAACTAATAATACTATCTGCATGTCTCACATACTGAGGCTAATAGTGGTAAAGTATTTGTATATACTATATGCTGAGCTAGTGATAGTAATCTGTATGTATTTAATACATGCTGAGGCTGGTAATAGTATATATGTATAAATATAGTCTTCTGCCAGACTGTACTGGGTCTAATGCTGAACATGATATAATGTTTCTGCCGAAAACTATGTTATATACTGAATTTCTATAGTAACATGATTTACTATTCCTAACATGCTTTCTAACTTCATTTTAACTTATCATTCTATTTCTGAGATGTCTTACAGGTATTACATCGCTTTACTGGGTTTCGACTGAATACAATGGTATCCTAACATTCTGTGTCACATCACGTACTGAGCATATTGTGCAGTTTCTAACACCTGTATTAGAATCTATATCGTGCTGGCAAGTTTCACGCTGATCATACCATAATGTTTCTAGTATCGTACCGTCATTCATAGTAAACATCATACATGGCTTCTGAATATTCTACTAGCCTTTAAATTACTGTACTGTACCAAGATTACTTAACTTGCCGAGGAAACTAACTTTACATACCTTATTCTCGAACTATCCGGCTGTCGGACGAGGCTCGGCCAGTACTTCAACTATTTCCTCCCAACTGCATTCATAAATATGTCAATTAATACTAAATACAGCTTTATTGTAAAGAGCAACGTCACTTTCGATATAGTTTATAGCCTAAACTTAGGCTTATCGAAAGACGGTCGAAAACTCGCTATTTTTCAGAGGTCCTGAAGGGAGAAATATTCACTTCACAGCTAGGAACACATAGACACTAGTTTAGAGCAATTCCACTTACCTTAGCTCGGTAGCTCGACGATTCGTCGGCCGTATTTCATGAAACTAAATCCATAGGAATGCTCTCTGCTGCTAAATACCTCGGTATCTGAGGTTAATTTGAGTTTGGACAACGTTTAGCAACGTAATCGAACGAAAATTATATTACCTCTTCATACCTTTTTCCTTTTCTGCTGGTTTGCTCTGTTTTCTGGAAATTACATGAGTGATTAATGATTTAAAACCGAAGTGGGGCTTTATATACTTGGGCCTGGACAAGGCCAACGTGTCACGGAGCCAACGCGGAGGCTTCACCTCCGTGATACGCTGCCATCGCGGAGGGGCTCTGCCTCGGCTCCTTCCGTGATGGTTCGACAAGTTTCTCGTCCGATCTTTTCCCGGGCCTTTATCTAGCACGTATGGCCTTCAAATATGCTTAACCAACGTGCGAATAGGTCATCTATGTGCCGGAAATTCTACGGGGTATAACATTCTCCCCCCCTTAAGAACATTCGTCCTCGAATGTACACTACGATCTAGAGGACTCCTTAACTTACTTTCTAGAAAAATTTTGGCAGAGTTTCCCCTGTAATATGGACTATAGCAAAAACCTGAAATGCAGAAAAGTCCAACACAGGCACTGCACGTAATATTTTAAGATCCACTGGATAACTAAGTATCAATCTTTCTCATTCACACACATATAATTATAAGGTACTGCATAAGTAATAATACGGACATACCTGTCGCTTGACTAGGCCTGAAATAGGTGAGGGTATCTGGCTTTCATATCTTCTTCAGCTTCCCACGTCATTTCCTCATGATTCCTGTTACGCCACAATACTTTGACAGACGCAACATCTTTAGTCCTCAACCTGCGAATCTGTCTGTCTAAGATAGCTACGGGAACCTCTTCGTATGCTAACTCTTCTGTGACCTGGACATCCTGAACTGGAACTACTGTAGAAGGGTCCCCTACAAACTTCCTCAACATAGAGACATGGAATACTGGGTGAACAGATGCTAACTCCGGAGGCAAGTTCAATTCGTATGCAACTCGGCCTATTCTTCACCGAATCTAATATGGCCCAATGAACCTCGGGCTAAGCTTGCCTTTCTTGCCAAATCTCATCACCCCTTTCATCGGAGACACTTTCAGATATACCCAGTCATTTACCGCAAATCTAGATTTCTGCGCCGCATATCTGCATAAGACTTTTGGCGGCTCTGAGCAGTCAATAAACGCTCTCGGATAAACTTTATCTTTTCCTCTGACTGCCGAACAATGTCTGGGCCAACCAATGCTGATTCTCCTATTTCAAACCAACTGTCCGGCTGGTTCGGTAGGGGTTAAAAACCGACACGCAAGTGCACGTGGTCAAACAAGTAATAAAGTGGCTAAGTAAGCCAAGTATCGAACCAAGGAGACTCTGGATAAGTAAAATTGCTTAAGTATACTATATTCTATCTTACCTCTAATTATGCTGACAACAACGTAACCAAAAGTTAAATAATTTTTGTTTATAAATTATATACTAAAACTATTAACAAATATTTACTTTGAATTGAAACTATGGATATGAGCATGCCAAGGTTAAGAACAAGTAATGAACTTGATTATAATCATAATTCGGTTATTCTTCTCTTCTAGTTGCTAGCCTAGAGATTAAAACTCTCGTATTTAATCTCACTTTAGAATCATAAACCATCCGTCTACATTTCTGTGATCAAATGCAATTTATGACCTATCAATACAATTCCGGTTCCTAAATTGACTAATACGGCTTTCAAGCATATTTTTATCAGGAAAGCACATCAAAACCCAATTTTCCCAAATCAAGTTAAGAACAATACCCTATTAATTCACAACTTTCCAATTTTGTGCTCTCTCGAGTGAAATTGAACTTTTTAGATGTACATTAATGTCGGCCACACACTAATGCAGTAGAAACAAGAATTACTAGAACAACATAGAAGAAGAAGATGAAAAACCATACAATTCAATAATCAGAATTCATCACCATTGTTCACAACCTCAGCAAGGAAGAGAATTAGCCACTCATTTGTGGATTAATCATCCTAAAACAAGTGTTAATCATACAAACAATTGATTGAAAGAAGAAAGAAAGAGAGAAAAACCCTTAGCTTTTTCGTCCCTCAACTGCCTGTAACCCACGTCCTTGCTCCTCCAAGTCTGAATTCTGAAAAATAAACCTAAGTGTGCTATTTATAGTAGTAGGACTCTTTCCCGGAATAACAAGCAACGTCTCACGGAGTGCATCGCGGAGCACAGCCTCCGTGACACGCTACGGATGCGGAGGCCCTCTGGAAATCACCCGAAATCGGCCCGAGCAGCACCCGGCCGCGTTGGCAGCGTGTCACGCTGCTTGGGCAGCGCGTTGGCAGCCCTTGGTCGCGGAGGCCACCTGCCGTGGCACGTTGCCAACGCGCAGGTGGGCTGTTGTGGGCGGCCTGCCTGCCGTGGCACCTTATCGACGCGCCGGTGGGCTGTTTTGTGCCTCCTCTTTGCCGACGTTCGCGTGTTGATTCCGTTTCCAAGCCTCTACCTCACCAACTCATAGATTAGTTGCTCAAAAGTCATCAAAACCTACAAAACAAAGGCTAATCATGTTGGTTAGCACATATCTTTACTTTATCTACAATTACATGAAAATGTATACAATAATCTTAGATAAACAAGACTAATTTAAGTCATAAAGCGTATCTCGGGCATATATTTTTGCCCGTGATCACAACCCCACACTTAAAGCCTTGTTCGTTCTCGAACAAACTTTTACATATCATGCATATGGAGACTCCCACATAACTAATTTAGCAAGAGAATTCAAGTTACGGCTATAATGATTATGTAAGATACAAGCTAAAAATAGAGCATGCCTGATTTGATCATTGCAATGAAATAAAACTGTGTTAAGACTTCTTAACCTGAAGAATCGACTCTCAATCTTAGCAAACTCATGCAAATCAACTGATTAAGAAATCCCACATGAATTATATCCTTCATTCAACATGTGCCCCTCACGGGAAGAGATTTACCAAATTTCACACGCAAAAACAATTTTTATATCACAACATGTGTGGGTACATGCATAGAATTACACTCACTCTCACAAAGAATTCACATGCATCATGTAATGACCCATAAGCTTGCCCTTAGTGTTTTATTCCACTAATTTAAGGATGTGTGAATGTAAGATCAAGTAGGACATTTTAGGTTGTAATGTAACTCAGGTGCGGGTAGGTACTATTATGATCAGTAATAGTGACTAGCTTTCCTAAGCGCTTATAATACATCACGCCTTCATTACAAACTTCCCTTCCCTCACTTCACCTTTTTCTCTTTTTAGTTTTCTTTTTCCTCTTTTGTTCCCCCCTTTCTTTCGGCACTTTTAGCTTATTAGTAAGGAGTACTTAAGCAATATGTTTCATTCATTTCTTTTCTTACTCCTTACTAATAATCAACCATTTTCACACAAATGCCCCTTTTTCCTTTTCTCAACTATTTACAACATGCTATTTTTCCTTCTTTCTCCCAATTCTCACTCCCTCACTCTTTCGGATTTTTTTCACTTACGCGCTTCGGAGTTTTGGATCAAATTCAAGGCTAATGAAAGAAAAAGGATTAAGCTTATGTTGCAGCTGTCAAAGAATAGGCTCAAGGCTCAATGGGGTTAACTAGGATTAATTTTTCAAGGTAGGTATAATGAGGGATAAAAGTTTGGTTCATTCAAAGAAATGCCTAAATCATCTCCTACAATTCACATCCTTCATTTCGTTTTATATACACACCGGGCAAGTTCTAGACATTCCACAATAGCACAGAATACTCAAAAACCTTACACTCATGGCACATGCTCAAATCAAGACACAATCAGTAGACTCTTACTCAGCTAATCACAAGAATTCAGAATTAAGCTTCCATCATATTGAGTCAAATACAAGAGCCTAAGTCTCTCAAACAAAGTTATACGCTTGCATGCTTCAACACTGAACATACTTGCATCTTACAACCATTTATAGCCCATAACAAGAACCTCAAGCATCGATTAGCTACGGGTTCACAAACCCACAACCTATCGACTAATTTTTCCTCAAGACGGTCGTCATCCATCCATCGTCGGAAACAGTCCCTACCTATGACTAAAAACTTTATATACAGACAAAGAAAAGTTTTTATTCTTCGGTTCAAAGACCCCCTGTCAGAAAAGAACCGAAAAGAAAAACCAACGGGTGATGAAGTCATGCTTAATTCACAAAAAATTTTCAAATTTTTCAAATTTTTCACAAGCATTACATTCACCAAAAATCGTTAAGCACAGAAAATTTTGAAATTTTCATGAAATTTCCATCACCCCACACTTAAATCATGCCATGTCCTCATAGCATCAAATTAAAATTTAAAAAGGGTGAGAAATACTCCCTGAGGCCTTTAGGCTCAGCTAACAGCATGCGTTTCTTCGACTTTGCACAAGTGGGTGTTCAACCCCACACTTTTTCTCTTCCATGCTTGCTAGCTTCTTCCTCCACGGGTACTCAGACTTCCCCTCCATCTGTGCTTACCTTTCCACCAAAACAACACAAGATGAAAAATAAATAAAATCAACTTAAATGCAAGAAATTAAAATGGTACGCATGGTACCCTTGGGTTGCCTCCCAAGCAGCGCCTAATTTTACGTCGCGGCACGACGTATCCAGTTTCACCGCTTTTTCCTCCACCTTGAGGATATGAATCTCACCCCTAATTTCTTCTCTAATTTCCTCTTATGCTCTAGGGGTGGTGGTGAAAAATTGTAAGGACCAAGAAGTAGATGTTGCCTTTTTAACCTCTTGGACCTCAAGTAAGCGAAGTCATTTTGTCTTTATGAGTTAGCAAATTTCAAAATATACGAGGCTTGGTCCTCCTCTAGACATTTCTCTATAAGCTTGGAAGACTCTATTTCTATGTTGTCAACCAAACTTAATGTCGAAAAATGCTTCGAGTGTGGTCCAATAAACCTCAACTCTGAAACTGCATTGTGCTTGACCTCCTTACTTGTAAACACCTTCTCAGCATCGACATCTATCTCTCCATTAAGGTCAAATGGGGGATACTCTATCTCTTCTTCCATGAATGGATTTTCCATAAGTGTGAGCCCATCACGGGGACACTCAAGAGATTCTAATTGTTGGGCTTCATCCAAAAATTCACCTTTGTCTTCCGCTTGTATTTCCTCTTGAATATCAGCTAACACTGTTACCTGCAATTTATCACAAGCTTCAGCCTCATCAATCATCTCCGTGAATTTGATGCTCATCCTTTCTAGAGCCTCTGCATTCTCTTCTTGCTGAATTCTCAATACCACCATCGCCTCCTTCATTGCTTCTGATTGCTCCAGGAGTTGTTTCAGCATGTCTTCTATTCGAGCTTGGCGTCCCAAGTCCTCATTTTCAGCATGCCTATATTCAGAAAAAACAATAGAAGGATCATAGTAGGGGCTTGGGGGAGGGGAATATGCATTCGGACAACCATCCCAATGGCCATCTTGACCACCACATATATTACACGTGTTATATTGTTGCCACAAGTGGTGTCCTCCGCAATTCAGACAAGATTCACTAAAATATGAGTATCCACCATTGAAACCATTTTTATTCCACGATGTCATCTCAATAAGGGTATTCGAAAAAGAAAAAGTAAAATGCAAAAGAATTAAAACAAACACTAAGACTAAGTTGTCAGCACTTGAAAAAAATAAAAATACAGTAAATTACACTTAAACAAATTCACCTATTTCCAAGTCTCCCCGGCAACGGCGCCAAAAACTTGTCCGGCTGGTTCGGTAGGGGTTAAAAACCGACACGCAAGTGCACGTGGTCAAACAAGTAATAAAGTGGCTAAGTAAGCCAAGTATCGAACCAAGGAGACTCTGGATAAGTAAAATTGCTTAAGTATACTATATTCTATCTTACCTCTAATTATGCTGACAACAACGTAACCAAAAGTTAAATAATTTTTGTTTATAAATTATATACTAAAACTATTAACAAATATTTACTTTGAATTGAAACTATGGATATGAGCATGCCAAGGTTAAGAACAAGTAATGAACTTGATTATAATCATAATTCGGTTATTCTTCTCTTCTAGTTGCTAGACAAGAACATTAGCCTAGAGATTAAAACTCTCGTATTTAATCTCACTTTAGAATCATAAACCATCCGTCTACATTTCTGTGATCAAATGCAATTTATGACCTATCAATACAATTTCGGTTCCTAAATTGACTAATACGGCTTTCAAGCATATTTCTATCAGGAAAGCACATCAAAACCCAATTTTCCCAAATCAAGTTAAGAACAATACCCTATTAATTCACAACTTTCCAATTTCGTGCTCTTTCGAGTGAAATTGGACTTTTCAGATGTACATTAATGTCGGCCACACACTAATGCAGTAGAAACAAGAATTAATAGAACAACATAGAAGAAGAAGATGAAAAACCATACAATTCAATAATCAGAATTCATCACCATTGTTCACAACCTCAGCAAGGAAGAGAATTAGCCACTCATTTGTGGATTAATCATCCTAAAACAAGTGTTAATCATATAAACAATTGATTGAAAGAAGAAAGAAAGAGAGAAAAACCCTTAGCTTTTTCGTCCCTCAACTGCTTGTAACCTATGTCCTTGCTCCACCAAGTCTGAATTCTGAAAAATAAACCTAAGTGTGCTATTTATAGTAGTAGGACTCTTTCCCGGAATAACAAGCAACGTGTCATAGAGTGCATCGCAGAGCACAGCCTCCGTGACACGCTACGGACGCGGAGGCCCTTTGGAAATCACCCGAAATCGGCCCGGGCAGCACCCTGCCACGTTGGCAGCGTGTCACGCTGCTTGGGCAGCGCATTGGCAGCCCTTGGTCGCGGAGGCCACCTGCCGTGGCACGTTGCCAATGCGCAGGTGTGCTGTTGTGGGCGGCCTGCCTGCCGTGGCACCTTATCAACGCGCCGGTGGGCTATTTTGTGCCTCCTCTTTGCCGACGTTCGCGTGTTGATTCCGTTTCCAAGCCTCTACCTCACCAACTCATGGATTAGTTGCTCAAAAGTCATCAAAACCTACAAAACAAAGGCTAATCATGTTGGTTAGCACATATCTTTACTTTATCTACAATTACATGAAAATGTATACAATAATCTTAGATAAACAAGATTAATTTAAGTCATAAAGCGTATCTCGGGCATATATTTTTGCCCGTGATCACCAACCAATCGGCGATCTGCATTTTCGCCCGTATAATGCCTCGAAAGGCGCCATCTGGATGGCCAAATGATAGCTATTATTGTAGGCAAATTCAATCAACGAAAGATGCTCATCCCAGCTACCCCCAAAATCTAGTACACACGCTCGCAGCATATCTTCGAGCGTTTGGATAGTCCGCTCAGCCTGCCCATCTGTTTGAGGGTGGAATGTTGTACTCAAGTTAATCTGCGTTCCCAAACCCTTCTGGAACGACTGCCAAAATCTAGCTGTTAACTGTGCTCCCCTATCTGAAATAATGGATACCGGCACTCCATGTAGTCTAACTATTTCTCTGATATATAATTCGGCATAATCCTCAGCCGAGAAGGTAGCTTTTACTGGTAGGAAATGAGCTGATTTTGTCAGCCTGTCAACTATTACCCAAATAGAATCATTTTTGCGTCTGGTACGGGGTAACCCTGTTATAGAATCCATGTTTATCGTTTCCCATTTCCACGTAGGCACCGTTATATCTTGCATCAAACCGCCCGGCTTCTGGTGCTCCGCTTTCACCTGCTGACAGTTAGAACATCTAGATACAAATTCAGCGATCTCAGCTTTCATACCTGGTCACCAGTAGATGTTTCTGATGTCGTGGTACATCTTCGTCGCTCCTGGATGAAGGGAATAGCGAGCGTAATGTACCTCATGCATGATCCACCCGCGAAGCCCTGAAATATTCGGGACACAGAGGCGGCCCTTACAGCGTAGCACCTCATCCTCAATCATTTGGAAATTTGACTCCTTACCTTTCTGAATTCTATCTCTGTGCTGGACTAAATCAGGGTCCTCGTATTGTCGTCCTTTTACCTCTGTAACTAATGATGACACAGCAAAATTCTGAATTACTGCTCTATTATTTTCTGTTTCCATTACTCGAACGGCTAAACCAGCTAACTGATGAATTTCTTTGGCTAACTCCCGCTTCTCAGGTCGTAAATACGCCAAACTCCCCATTGACTTACGGCTCAGATCTGCTACAACATTGTCTTTCCCCGGGTGATACAGAATGTTCACATCGTAATCTTTTAACAGCTCCAACCAGCGGCGCTGCCGTAGATTCAACTCCCTCTGAGTGAAGATGTACTGTAGACTCTTGTGATCTGTGTAAATATCAACATGGACGCCGTACAGGTAATGCCTCCACATCTTTAAGGCGTGGATTACTGCAGCCAATTCCAGGTCGTGGGTAGGGTAATTCTTTTCGTGTTTCCTCAGCTGTCTGGAAGCATATGCAATTACTCTACCATGCTGCACCAACACACAACCTAACCCGACACCTGACGCGTCGCAATAGACTGAATAACCTTCTGTGCCTTCCGGCAATGCTAACACTGGGGCGGAGGTTAATCTGTCTTTCAGTTCCTAGAAGCTCTGCTCGCATGCCTCTGTCCATTGAAACTTTGCTGCTTTCTGTGTCAATTTGGTTAGAGGTGTCGCAATGGTCGAGAACCCTTCAACGAACCTCCTCTAATATCCTGCCAACCCTAGAAAGCTACGAACTTCAGTCGGAGTGGTAGGCCTAGGCCATGACTTAACTGCTTCTATTTTCTGCTTGTCTACCTGTATACCAGTATCCGACATGATATGCCCTAAAAAGGCCACTGAGCTAAGCCAGAATTCACACTTAGAAAATTTAGCATACAACTGGCGGTCCCTGAGAATCTGGAGCACTGTCCGCAAATGAGTCCGGTGATCTGCTTCAGAGCGAGAATACACTAGAATGTCATCAATGAATACTATCATGAACAAATCCAGGAAAGGTCTGAAAATGCTGTTCATCAGGTCCATGAAGACTGCCGGGACATTTGTTAACCCGAAGGATAGGACTAGAAATTCAAAATGTCCATATCGGGTCCTGAACGCTGTCTTAGGAATATCTCTCTCACGTACTCGGACCTGGTGATATCCGGACCGCAAGTCAATCTTAGAAAAGTATCTGGCTCCCTGCAATTGATCAAATAAGTCATCAATTCTGGGAAGCGGGTACTTGTTCTTTACTGTAACTTTGTTTAATTGCCGATAATCTATGCACATTCGGAGCGAGCCATCTTTCTTCCTCACAAATAAAATCGGCGCACCCCACGGTGAAGTACTCGGCCTGATGAAACCTTTATCCAATAAATCTTTCAACTGCTCCTTTAATTCTCTGAGTTCTGTAGGAGCCATACGATAGGGAGGAATTGATATCGGCTGAGTGCCTGGTAATAAATCAATAGAAAAATCTATCTCCCTTTCTGGGGGAATACCAGGTAACTCATCAGGAAACACATCGGGGAATTCATTCACTACCGGAACAGACTGGAATGTCGGAGATTCTGCTTGGACATCCTGGACTCTGACCAGATGGTAAATACATCCCTTAGATATCAACTTTCTCGCTTGAAGGTAGGAAATAAACCTACCTTTTGGCGTAGCGGTGCTGCCCTTCCACTCCCGCACTGCTTCTCCTGGGAAGTGGAATCGGACCGTCTTGGTCCAACATTCAACGTTGGAAAAACATGGTACTAACCAATCCATACCCATTATGGCATCGAAGTCTATCATTTCTAACTCGACCAGATCTACTGTGGTCTGACGGTAAGCAACCTCTACTGTACACCCGCGGTAGATTCGATTAGCTGTGATAGAGTCACCGACGGGCGTAGATACTAAAAAGGGCTGCTGCAATAATTCTGGTGCAATACTAAACTTTCGTGCCACAATGGAGTAATGTAGGACAAAGTAGACCCTGGATCAATCAACACATAAGCAGGGTGTGAGCAGATAGTTAACATACCTGTCACAACATCAGGTGACGCTTCTGAATCTTGCCTCCCTGGTAAGGCATATGTGCGGCTTGGACCCGCACCTGTACTGGAGGCCTCTGATCTACCCCGACCCCTGCCTGCTGAAACTGAGGGCCTGCGCCCTGTCGAGGATGCTGTGGCTCGTGACCCTGCAGATGCCCTATCCTGTTTATCCCGGTCCTCTCGACCTCTGGCTGGGCAATCTTTCATCAAATGGCCTTCTTGGCCACAATTGTAACATGCGGTGGAGCCATATCTGCATGCTCCAGGATGGCGTCGACTACATATAGGGCAAAGTGGTAGGGTATACCTACTCTGCTCCGCCCTCCTCTGTAATGGTGAATCTGCCATCTGCGAGCCTCTACCAGTCTCTGACTGCCCCCTGCGGCTGAATCTACCCCCTTGCGACTATGGCGGAGGCGGGGGCCTGGGCGGCCTGTCCAACAATCGTGGCCTGGGTCCTCCCCGGGCCTCCCTCTACAACTCAACTGGCCTGTCCCAGCGACGCTGTTCCTGATTAACCCTTCTGATCTCCCGATGCCGCTGTCTGATGCCCTCAATATTCTGGGCAAATGCCTGAATTCGAGCAATGTCCATGTCCTCTCGCAGTGTGGCCGTAATACAAGTCTCAACATATTCTGGATTCAACCCCATGATGAAGCGGTGTACTCTGGATACCATGGTATCAACAAAGGCCGGTGCATACCGGGCCAAAGAATCAAACCGCAAGGAATATTCCCGAACACTCATGGCCCCCTGCTCCAGATGCAGGAACTGGTCTACCCGAGCCTGTCGAATCTCCCGCGGCAAATAGTGATCCAGAAAAGCTCCTGAAAAGCTGTACCAGGTGGGAGGGGAAACATCTCTCCCTCAGGACCTTTCCCAGCTTTCATACCATAACACGGCGATGTCCCATAACCGAAATGCTGCCAACTCAACTGATTCGGTAGGCGTGGCATGCATAACCCTAAAGATTCTCTACATTTGATCCAGAAAATCCTGAGGGTCCTTTGTCCGGTCCGTACCAGTGAACTGTGCGGGATTCAAAGTGTTATACCCCGTAGAATTCCCGGCACTTAGATGACCTATTCGCACGTTGGTTAAGTATATTTGAAGGCCATACGTGCTAGGGAAAGGCCCGGGAAAAGATCGGATGAGAAATCCGTCGAACCATCGCAGGAGGAGCTGAGGCAGAGCCCCTCCGCGATGGCAGCGTGTCACGGAGGTGAGGCCTCCGCGATGGCTCCGTGACACGTTGCCCTTGTCCAGGCCCAAGTATATAAAGCCCCCACTTCGGAGTAAACTCATTTTCATCACTTAGCAATTTCCAGAAACGTAGTGAACAGAGGGAAAACGAAGGGAGATTATAAATTATCGTCCGATTACGCTGTCAAACGCTGCCCAAACCCAAATTAATCCTAGATACCAAGGTATTTAGCAGCAGAGAGCATTTCTATGGAGTTAGTTTCGCAAAATACGGCAGACAAATCGGCGAGCCGCCGAACTAAAGTAAGTAGAATTGCTCTAAATTAATGTCTATGTGTTCCTAGCTGAGAAGTGAATACTTCTCCCTTCTGGGCCGCTGAAAAATAGCGAGATTTCGACCGTCTTTCGATAAGCCTAAGTTTAGGCTATAAACTATATCGAAAGTAACGTTGCTCTTTACAATAAAGCTGTATTTAGTATTGATTGGCATATTTATGAATGCAGTTGGGAGAAAATAGTTGAAGTACCAGTCGAGCCTCGTCCGATGGACGAATAGTAGAAGATAAGGTATGTAAAGTTAGTTTCCTTAGGCAAGTTAAGTAATATCAGTATAGTGTAATAAATTACGGACCAGTAGAATGTTCAGAAGTCGAGTATTGCGTTATTATGAACATTGGTACGATGTGAGAAACATTGGGTCGTAATGTATATGAAACCTATCAGTATGATACAGATTTTAACGCAAGTGTTAGAGATTGCCCAGTATACTCAGTATGTAATGTGATATGCCATGTCAGGATATGGTTGTATTCAGTTGAAACCCCGGATAGTAATGCAATACCTGTAAAGCACTTCAGAAATAGAATAGTAGACTAAAATGAAGTTCAGAAAGCATGTCAGGATTAGTAAATCATGTTACTATAGAAAGTCAGTATACAGCGTAGTTTAGCAGAAAGATTATATTCGTACACACATATATAGTACTTCCAGCCTCAGCATGTATTAAGCATGTACATATTTCTATCACTAGTCCAGCATATAGCGTATACAGAAACCCAGTAAACAGCAGAGTTTTCAGCAGAAACATTATCTTGTATAGCATTTGCCCCAGTACAGTCTGGCAGGGGATTATGTTCGTATTTATATACATTCACCTGCCTCAGCACGTAACAGATACGTACAGATTACTATCATTAACCCAGCATGTAATATATATGATACTTTACCCCTATTAGCCTCAGTATGTGAGATACACAGACAGTATTACCAGTCGAGACCGTTGTATTGTTTGGGGTTGGATTACCTAGCATCCATGACCGCCCCAGGGTTAATAGTTGTATCGACTCGTCCACCAGAGGATGAGGATACGTCACTCTACGGAGTGGCATGCCGTCCCGCCAGGGGACGAAGATGGGATGCCAGTTTTTCCCCATATTTGTGCCTTGATCGGCCCTTACACACCCCAGTCGAGCGGATATGCCCGGGTGCAGATTCAGGAGTCCTCCGGACTCAGATGCAGTTATAGTCAGGGGCTCAGCGAGCCCAAGTTCATACCCAGGGGACCGGCAGGATGCTTACAGCCAGTATAGGAGATGGGATGACCGGGGTAGGGGTATAGATTCTGTGTTGATTGTACCTCCCGGCTTATGGGGGCCGGGTAAGGTTGTGTATGCCATGTTACGTTATGTATGTTATGTTATATTACAGTAGATATGAGCAGATTAGTAGTAGAATGATACGTCTCCAGGTATGATTCCTACTCCCTTCAATATGATTAAGAACAGGTACGATCTACACCATCAGACAGTTAATCTACTCCTTCTTATTTCAGTTTTGACAGTTATGTTATTGATTTCAGATATCCCTTCAGTTCTTACAGATTCAGTTATCTCCTACTATTCAGAATTTTTAGTTATATT
Source organism: Datura wrightii (assembly GCA_035772735.1). Classification (NCBI taxonomy): domain Eukaryota; kingdom Viridiplantae; phylum Streptophyta; class Magnoliopsida; order Solanales; family Solanaceae; genus Datura; species Datura wrightii. The sequence goes on along the minus strand of JASDFA010000007.1, from coordinate 57,431,500 downwards.
GCTTGTATTCAGCTGTATTCAGTTTGCTTTACATACTTAGTACCAGCGGTACTGACGCCCAGTGGGGCGCTGCATTACTTGCCTGCAGGTACCCATAGACGAGCAGGCGATACCACGTGATCCCCATCAGCGGTTGAGTATTCAGCTCCTATCATCTGGAGACTGAATTTCTAGAGGTGTAGTCCAGTTCTTTTTGTTGTACAGTACGGGTAGGTCGGGCCCCTGTCCCGATCATTTCTATTATCCTTCCTAGAGGCTTGCAGTCTGTTTATATTCCCTGTGGTCAGATGAGCCGGTCGTGAGAGGCCGTGCAGTTGTATAGATGTTAGCATTCCTTCTGTCTATTGTGATGGTCGTGTAGGGCCATAGCTATCAGTAGTGGTGACCTTGCCGGTCACGTAGCTTCTTAATACGTTACAATTGAATTGCAGATAACTAGACAGCATGGTGGCCTTGTCGGCCCGCATAGGTTCCCCTGAATTACCTTGTTTCTTGTCAGATGTAATATAGGTACAAAAGGCTATAGGCCAATGGGCCGGGGGCTGTATTTACAGCCGTTATATAGCCCTTTGTTTCCAGAAATGTGAGTTAGAGCCAGCCAGGCGCCAGATGCGCCCAGGCTTAGCAGTTCAGCAGGTCAGGTCTTAGTAGGGCACCAGGTGCCAGTCATACCCCCCAAGGTGGGGCGTGACAAACTTGGTATCAGAGCAGGTTGTATCCCAGGGAGTCTGCAAGCCGTGCTAAGTAGAGTCCTATCCATTGATGTGTTGTGCACCACATACTATGGGTAGGAGGCTGCAAGGCATGATAGGATGGTTGTCTTTTATTCTGATTCAGTCGTGCTAAAGAGCGGTACAGTATAGGGTTGATTCCCTAAAAATCTTACCATATTCTTTGGTTACAGATAATGTCAGACCAGCGCCATCCTATTACAGGTCGGAACTTAGACATCGCAGCAGGAGAAGGCACCAGTAGGATGCCTCCCCCTCATTTGGAGACAGCCCGATCAGAGGGCCCTACAGAGGCTTCATCTCAACCTCCTCAGCAGTCTCCACCACGTCTGGAGTCACTTGGGGCGACATTACCTTCAGCAGCCCCTATATTGACTCCTTCCGATCAGGAGGTTAGGAGTGTTGTAGTTCTGTTAGCACAGATGATGGCTGCTCAGCGTCAGCCAATGCCATCTATAGTTGTAGAATCTTTAGGAGGGCCCGGTAGTTCGAGGGTCCGAGAGTTCTTAGCCCTGAATCCTCCAGAATTTACAGGCACGGACCGGACAGAGGACCCTCAGGATTTTATGGACCAAATGCAGAGGATCTTCAGGGTTATGCATGCCACATCTACCGAGTCAGTTGAGTTGGCAGCATTCCGGTTACGGGATATTGTGGTGTTATGGTATGAAAGCTGGGAGAGGTCCCGAGGGAGAGATGTTTCCCCTCCCACCTGGGCCAGCTTTTCAGGAGCCTTTCTGGATCATTATTTGCCGCGGGAGATTCGACAAGCCCGGGTAGACCAGTTCCTACATCTAGAACAGGGGGCCATGAGTGTTCGGGAATATTCTTTGCAGTTTGATTCCTTAGCCCGATATGCACCGGCCTTTGTTGATACTATGGCATCCAGAGTGCATCGCTTCATTACGGGATTGAATCCAGAATATGTTCAGATTTTCACTACAGCCACACTGCGAGAGGACATGGATATTGCTCGCATTCAGGCATTTGCTCAGAATATTGAGGGCATCAGACAGCGGCAACGAGAGGTCAGAAGGGTTAATCAGGAACAGCGTCGCCGGGATAGGCCAGTTGAATTACAGGGAGAGGCCCGGGGAGGACCCAGGCCCCGAATGTCAGACAGGCCGCCCAGGCCCCCGCCTCCGCCACAGTCATAGGGGGGTAGATCCAGCCGCAGGGGACAGTCAGGGACTGGTAGAGGCTCGCAGATGGCAGATTCATCATCACAGAGGAGGGCAGAGCAGAGCAGGTATACCCTACCACTTTGCCCTATATGCAGTCGACGCCATCCTGGAGCATGCAGATATGGCTCCACCACATGTTATAATTGTGGCCAAGAAGGCCATTTGATGAAAGATTGCCCAGCCAGGGGTCGAGAGGACTGGGATAGACAGGATAGGGCATCAACAGGATCACGAACTACAGCATATTCGACTGGTCGCAGGCCCTCAGTTTCAGCAGGCAGGGGTCGGGGCAGATCAGGGGCCTCCAGTACAGGTGCGGGCCCAAGCCGTACATATGCCTTACCAGGGAGGCAAGATTCAGAAGCGTCGCCTGATGTTGTGACAGGTATGCTAACTATCTGTTCACACCCTGCTTATGTGTTAATTGATCCAGGGTCTACTTTGTCCTATATTACACCATTTGAGGCACGGAAGTTTAGTATTGTACCAGAATCACTACAGCAGCCCTTCCTAGTATCTACGCCCGTCGGTGACTCTATCACAGCTAGCCGAATCTACCGCGGGTGTATAGTAGAGATTGTTGACCGTCAGACCACAGTAGATCTGGTCGAGTTAGAAATGATAGACTTCGATGCCATAATGGGTATGGACTGGTTAGTACCATGCTTTGCCAATGTTGAATGTTGGACCAAGACGGTCCGATTCCACTTCCCAGGAGAAGCAGTACGGGAGTGGAAGGGTAGCACCGCTACGCCAAAAGGTAGGTTTATTTCCTACCTTCAGGCGAGAAAGTTGATATCTAAGGGGTGCATTTACCATCTTGTCAGAGTTCAGGATGTCCAAGCAGAATCTCCGACACTCCAGTCTATCCCAGTGGTAAATGAATTCAGAGATGTATTTCCTGATGAGTTACCTGGTATTCCCCCAGAAAGGGAAATAGACTTTGCTATCGACTTGTTACCAGGCACTCAGCCAATATCAATACCTCCTTATCGTATGGCTCCTGCAGAACTCAGAGAATTAAAGGAGCAGTTGAGGGATTTGTTAGATAAAGGTTTTATCAGGCCGAGTACTTCACCGTGGGGTGCGCCAGTTTTATTCGTGAGAAAGAAAGATGGCTCGCTCCGAATGTGCATAGACTATCGGCAGCTAAACAAAGTTACAGTAAAGAACAAGTATCCGCTTCCCAGAATTGATGACTTATTTGATCAGCTACAGGGAGCCAGATACTTTTCTAAGATTGACTTGCGGTCCGGATATCACCAGGTCCGAGTACGTGAGAGGGATATTCCTAAGACAGCATTCATGACCCGATATGGGCATTTCGAATTTCTGGTTATGTCCTTCGGACTAACGAACGCCCCAGCAGTCTTTATGGACCTGATGAACAGTATTTTCAGACCTTTCCTGGACTTGTTCGTGATAGTATTCATTGATGATATTCTGGTGTATTCTTGCTCTGAAACGGATCACCGGACTCATTTGCGGACAGTGCTCCAGATTCTCAGGGACCGCCAATTGTATGCTAAATTTTCGAAATGTGAATTCTGGCTTAACTCAGTGGCCTTTTTAGGGCATATTGTCTCAGATGCTGGTATACAGGTAGACAAGCAGAAGATAGAAGCAGTTAAGTCATGGCCCAGGCCTACCACCCCGACGGAAGTTCGTAGCTTTCTGGGGTTAGCAGGGTATTATCGGAGATTCGTTGAGCGATTCTCAACCATTGCGGCACCTTTACCTAAATTGACACAGAAGGCAGCAAAGTTCCAGTGGACGGAGGCATGCGAGCAGAGTTTCCAGGAACTGAAAGACAGATTAACCTCCGCCCCAGTACTAGCACTGCCGGAAGGCACAGAAGGGTATTCAGTTTATTGTGACGCGTCAGGTGTCGGATTGGGTTGTGTGTTGATGCAGCATGGTAAAGTAATTGCATATGCCTCCAGACAGCTAAGAAAACACGAAAAGAATTACCCTACCCATGACCTGGAATTGGCCGCAGTAATTCATGCCTTGAAGATGTGGAGGCATTATCTGTACGGCGTCCATGTTGACATTTATACAGATCATAAGAGCTTACAGTACATTTTCACCCAGAGGGAGTTGAATCTGCGGCAACGCCGCTGGTTAGAGTTGTTGAAAGATTATGAGGTGAATATTCTATACCACCCCGGAAAAGCTAATGTTGTAGCAGATGCCCTGAGCCGTAAGTCAATGGGGAGTTTAGCGTATTTGCGACCTGAGAAACAGAAATTAGCTAAAGAAATTCATCAGTTAGCTGGCCTAGCCGTTCGAGTAATAGAAACAGAAAATAATGGACCAGTAATTCAGAATTCTGCAGTGTCATCGTTAGTTACAGAGGTAAAAGAACTGCAGTATGAGGATCCCGATTTAGTCCAGCTCAGAGATAGAGTTCAGAAAGGTAAGGAGCCAGATTTTCAGATAACCGAGGATGGTGTGCTACATTGTAAGGGCCGCCTTTGTGTCCCGAATGTCACAGGACTTCATGGGCAGATCATGCATGAGGTACACTACGCCCGCTATTCCCTTCACCCAGGGGCGACGAAAATGTACCACGACATCAGAGACATCTACTGGTGGCCAGGTATGAAAACTGAGATAGCTGAATTTGTATCTAGATGTGCTAATTGTCAGCAGGTGAAAGCAGAGCACCAGAAACCGGGTGGTTTGACTCAAGAGATAATGATACCTATGTGGAAGTGGGAAGTAATAAACATGGATTTTGTAACAGGGTTACCCCGTACTAGACGCAGAAATGATTCCATTTGGGTAATAGTTGACAGGCTGACAAAATCAGCTCATTTCCTGCCAGTAAGGGCTACCTTCTCAGCTGAGGATTATGCCGAATTGTATATCAGAGAAATAGTTAGATTGCATGGCGTGCCGGTATCTATTATTTTAGATAGGGGAGCACAGTTTACAGCTAGATTCTTGCAGTCATTTCAGAAAATTCTGGGGACGCAGATTAATTTGAGCACAGCATTCCATCCCCAGATAGACGGGCAGGCTGAACGTACAATTCAGATGCTCGAAGATATGCTACGAGCGTGTGTGTTAGATTTTGGGGGTAGCTGGGATGAACATCTTTCGTTAATTGAATTTTCTTATAATAACAGCTACCATTCAGCTATTCAGATGGCGCCTTTTGAGGCATTTTACGGGCGAAAATGTAGATCGCCGGTGGGCTGGTTTGAGATAGGAGAATCAGCATTAGTTTACATTGTTCGGCAGTCCGAGGAAAAGATAAAGCTTATCCGAGAACGTTTACTGACCGCTCAGAGCCGCCAGAAGTCATACGCAGATAGGCGGCGCAGAAATCTAGAATTTTCGGTAAACGATTGGGTATATCTGAAAGTGTCCCTGATGAAAGGGGTAATGAGGTTTGGCAAGAAGGGCAAGCTTAGCCCAAGATTCATTGGGTCGTATCAGGTTCAGCGAAGAATAGGCCGCATGGCATACGAGTTGAACTTGCCTCCAGAATTAGCATTTGTTCACCCAGTATTCCATGTTTCTATGTTAAGAAAGTTCGTAGGGGACCCTTCTACAGTAGTTCCAATCCAGGATGTTCAGGTCACAAAGGAGTTAGCCTATGAAGAGGTTCCCGTAGCCATTTTAGACAGACAGATTCGCAGGCTGAGAACTAAAGACGTTGCATCTGTCAAGGTATTATGGCGTAACAGAAATCGGGAAGAAATGACGTAGGAGGCTGAAGAAGATATGAAAACCAGATACCCTCACTTATTTCCGGCCTAGTCAGACGACAGGTATGTCCGTATCATTATTTACACAGTACTTTATGGTATGTATGTTGTAAATGATAAAGAAAGAAGTGATATTTAGTTGTCCAGTGGATTATAGAATATTGTGTGCAGTGCCTGTGTTGGACTTTTTCTGCGTTTCAGGTCTTTGCGATAGTCCATATTACAGGGGAAACTCTGCCAAAATTTTTCCAGAAACTAGAGTGAGAAGTCCTCTAGATAGCAGTATACATTCGAGGACGAATGTTCCTAAGGGGGGGAGAATGTTATACCCCGTAGAATTCCCGGCACTTAGATGACCTATTCGCACGTTGGTTAAGTATATTTGAAGGCCATACGTGCTAGGGAAAGGCCCGGGAAAAGATCGGACGAGAAATCCGTCGAACCATCGCGGGAGGAGCTGAGGCAGAGCCCCTCCGCGATGGCAGCGTGTCACGGAGGTGAGGCCTCCGCGATGGCTCCGTGACACGTTGCCCTTGTCCAGGCCCAAGTATATAAAGCCCCCACTTCGGGTTAAACTCATTTTCATCACTTAGCAATTTCCAGAAACGTAGTGAATAGAGGGAAAACGAAGGGAGATTATAAATTATCGTCCGATTACGCTGTCAAACGCAGCCCAAACCCAAATTAATCTTAGATACCAAGGTATTTAGCAGCAGAGAGCATTTCTATGGAGTTAGTTTCGCAAAATACGGCCGACGAATCAGCGAGCCGCCAAACTAAAGTAAGTAGAGTTGCTCTAAATTAATGTCTATGTGTTCCTAGCTGAGAAGTGAATACTTCTCCCTTCTGGGCCGCTGAAAAATAGCGAGTTTTCGACCGTCTTTCGATAAGCCTAAGTTTAGGCTATAAACTATATCGAAAGTAACGTTGCTCTTTACAATAAAGCTGTATTTAGTATTGATTGACGTATTTATGAATGCAGTTGGGAGAAAATAGTTGAAGTACCAGTCGAGCCTCGTCCGACGGACGAATAGTAGAAGATAAGGTATGTAAAGTTAGTTTCCTTCGGCAAGTTAAGTAATATCAGTATAGTGTAATAAATTACGGACCAGTAGAATGTTCAGAAGTCGAGTATTGCGTTATTATGAATATTGGTACGATGTGAGAAACATTGGGTCGTAATGTATATGAAACCTATCAGTATGATACAGATTTTAACGCAAGTGTTAGAGATTGCCCAGTATACTCAGTATGTAATGTGATATGCCATGTCAGGATATGGTTGTATTCAGTTGAAACCCCGGATAGTAATGCAATACCCGTAAAGCACTTCAGAAATAGAATAGTAGACTAAAATGAAGTTCAGAAAGCATGTCAGGATTAGTAAATCATGTTACTATAGAAAGTCAGTATACAGCGTAGTTTAGCAGAAAGATTATATTCGTACACACATATATAGTACTTCCAGCCTCAGCATGTATTAAGCATGTACATATTTCTATCACTAGTCCAGCATATAGCGTATACAGAAACCTAGTAAACAGCAGAGTTTTCAGCAGAAACATTATTTTGTATAGCATTTGCCCCAGTATAGTCTGGCAGGGGATTATGTTCGTATTTATATACATTCACCTGCCTCAGCACGTAACAGATACGTACAGATTACTATCATTAACCCAGCATGTAATATATATGATACTTTACCCCTATTAGCCTCAGTATGTGAGATACACAGACAGTATTACCAGTCGAGACCGTTGTATTGTTTGGGGTTGGATTACCTAGCATCCATGACTGCCCCAGGGTTAATAGCTGTATCGACTTGTCCACCAGAGGACGAGGATACGTCACTCTACGGAGTGGCATGCCATCCCGCCAGGGGACGAAGATGGGATGCTAGTTTTTCCCCATATTTGTGCCTTGATCGGCCCTTACACACCCCAGTCGAGCGGATACGCCCGGGTGCAGATTCAGGAGTCCTCCGGACTCAGATGCAGTTATAGTCAGGGGCTCAGCAAGCCCAAGTGCATACCCAGGGGACCGGCAGGATGCTTACAGACAGTATAGGAGATGGGATGACCGGGGTAGGGGTATAGATTCTGTGTTGATTGTACCTCCCGGCTTATAGGGGCCGGGTAAGGTTGTGTATGCCATGTTACGTTATGTATGTTATGTTATATTACAGTAGATACGAGCAGATTAGTAGTAGAATCATACGTCTCAGGTATGATTCCAACTCCCTTCAGTATGATTAAGAACAGGTACGATTTACACCATCAGACAGTTAATCTACTCCTTCTTATTTCAGTTTTGACAGTTATGTTATTGATTTCAGATATCCCTTCAGTTCTTACAGATTCAGTTATCTCCTACTATTCAGAATTTTTAGTTATATTGCTTGTATTCAGCTGTATTCAGTTTGCTTTACATACTCAGTACCAGCGGTACTGACGCCCAGTGGGGCGCTGCATTACTTGCCTGCAGGTACCCATAGACGAGCAGGCGATACCACGTGATCCCCATCAGCGGTTGAGTATTCAGCTCCTGTCATCCGGAGACAGAATTTCTAGAGGTGTAGTCCAGTTCTTTTTGTTGTACAGTACGGGTAGGTCGGGCCCCTGTCCCGATCATTTCTATTATCCTTCCTAGAGGCTTGCAGTCTGTTTATATTCCCTGTGGTCAGATGAGCCGGTCGTGAGAGGCCGTGCAGTTGTATAGTTGTTAGCATTCCTTCTGTCTATTGTGATGGTCGTGTGGGGCCATAGCTATCAGTAGTGGTGACCTTGCCGGTCACGTAGCTTCTTAATACGTTACGATTGAATTACAGATAACTAGACAGCATGGTGGCCTTGTCGGCCCGCATAGGTTCCCCTGAATTACCTTGTTTCTGGTCAGCTGTAATACAGGTACAGAAGGTTATAGGCCAATGGGCCGGGGGCTGTATTTACAGCCGTTATATAGCCCTTTGTTTCCAGAAATGTGAGTTAGAGCCAGCCAGGCGCCAGATGCGCCCAGGCTTAGCAGTTCAGTAGGTCAGGTCTTAGTAGGGCACCAGGTGCCAGTCATACCCCCCAAGGTGTGGCGTGACACAAGGTGCCAGTCATACCCCCGGCCTATTGGCCTATAGCCTCCTGTACCTGTACTAACAGCTGACCAGAAACATGTCAATATAGGGAAACCTATACGGGCCGACAAGGCCACCATGCTGTCTAGTTATCCATAACTCAATCATAAAATACTAGAAGGCTACGTGACCGGCAAGGTCACCACTATTGTCAAGTTATGGCCCCACACGGCCAACATAAAGGAAACGGAAGTACTAACAGCTATACAACTGCACGGCCTCACACGACCGGCTCATCTGACCACAGGGACATATATAAAGACTGCAAGCCTCTAGGAATAGCAATAGAAATGATCGGTACAGGGCCCCGACCTACCCGTACTATACAACAAAAGAAAATGAAATACACCTCTGGAATTCAGTCTCCGGATAACAGGAGCTGAATACTCGATCGCTGACAGGAATCACGTGGTATCACTTGCTCGTCTATGAGTACCTGCAGGCAACTAATGCAGCGCCCCACCGGGCGTCAGTACCACTGGTACTGAGTATGTAAAGCAATAACTGAAAGAAATATCTGGAAACAACAATATAACTGATGAAACTGAAGTAGGAAGGAATAGATTAACTGTCTGATAATGTAAGTCAAACCTTCTCTCAATTATACTGGAAGGAGTAGGAGTCTACCTGAGGATTTATCATTCTACTATCGATCTACTCGTATCTACTATAACACAACATGACATATCATAACATAACATAGCACACTCAAACCTTACCCGGCCCCCATAAGCCGGGAGGTACAACCAACACGTAATCTACACCCCTACCCCGGTCGTCCCATCTCCTATAATAACTATAAGCATCCTGCCGGTCCCCTGGGTATGCACTTGGGCTCACTGAGCCCCTGACTATAACTGTACCTGAGTCCAGAGGACTCCTGAATCAACACCCCGGGCGTATCCGCTCGACGGGGGTGTATAAGGGCCGATCAAGGCACAAATATGGGGAAAAACTGGCATCCCATCTTCGTCCCCTGTGGGACGGCATACCACTCCGTAGAGTGACGTATCCTCGTCCTCTGGCGGACGAGTCGATACATCTATCAACCCTGGGGCGGTCATGGACGCTAGGTAGTCCAACCCCAAACAATACAACGGTCTCAACTAATAATACTATTTGCATGTCTCACATACTGAGGCTAATAGTGGTAAAGTATTTGTATATACTATATGCTGAGCTAGTGATAGTAATCTGTATGTATTTAATACATGCTGAGGCTGGTAATAGTATATATGTATAAATATAGTCTTCTGCCAGACTGTATTGGGTCTAATGCTGAACATGATATAATGTTTCTGCCGAAAACTATGCTATATACTGAGTTTCTATAGTAACATGATTTACTATTCCTAACATGCTTTCTAACTTCATTTTAACTTATCATTCTATTTCTGAGATGTCTTACAGGTATTACATCGCTTTACTGGGTTTCGACTGAATACAATGATATCCTAACATTCTGTGTCACATCACGTACTGAGCATGCTGTGCAGTTTCTAACACTTGTATTAGAATCTATATCGTGCTGGCAAGTTTCACGCTGATCATACCATAATGTTTCTATTATCGTACCATCATTCATAGTAAACAACATACATGGCTTCTGAATATTCTACTGGCCTTTAAATTACTGTATTGTACCAAGATTACTTAACTTGCCGAGGAAACTAACTTTACATACCTTATTCTCGAACTATCCGGCTGTCGGACGAGGCTCGGCCAGTACTTCAACTATTTCCTCTCAACTGCATTCATAAATATGTCAATTAATACTAAATACAGCTTTATTGTAAAGAGCAACGTCACTTTCGATATAGTTTATAGCCTAAACTTAGGCTTATCGAAAGACGGTCGAAAACTCGCTATTTTTCAGAGGTCCTGAAGGGAGAAATATTCACTTCACAGCTAGGAACACATAGACACTAGTTTAGAGCAATTCCACTTACCTTAGCTCGGTAGCTCGACGATTCGTCGGCCGTATTTCACGAAACTAAATCCGTAGGAATGCTCTCTGCTGCTAAATACCTCGGTATCTGAGGTTAATTTGAGTTTGGAAAACGTTTAGCAGTGTAATCGGACGAAAATTATATTACCTCTTCGTACCTTTTTCCTTTTCTGCTGGTTTGCTCTATTTTCTGGAAATTACATGAGTGATTAATGATTTAAAAACGAAGTGGGGCTTTATATACTTAGGCCTGGACAAGGCCAACGTGTCACGGAGCCAACGCGGAGGCTTCACCTCCGTGACACGCTTCCATCGCGGAGGGGCTCTACCTCGGCTCCTTCCGCGATGGTTCGACAAGTTTCTCATCCGATCTTTTCCCGGGCCTTTATCTAGCACGTATGGCCTTCAAATATGCTTAACCAACGTGCGAATAGGTCATCTAGGTGCTGGAAATTCTACGGGGTATAACAGTATTCTTTTGGGTTGGATTACCTAGCATTCATGACCCTCCAGGGTTAATAACTGTATCGACTCGTCCGCCAGAGCGCGAGGATACGTCGCTCTACGGAGTGGCATGCCGTCCCCTAGGGGATGAAGATGGGATGTCAGTTTCCCCATATTTTGCCTTGGTCGGCTTTTATACACCCCTGTCGAGCGGGTACGTCCGCGGTGTTGATTCAGGAGTCCTCCGGACTCAGGTACAGTTATATTCAGGGGCTCAGCGGGCCCAAGTGCATACCCAGGGGACCGGCAGGATGCTTATAGTTACTATGGGATGACCGGGGTAGGGGTATAGATTGCGTGTTGGTTGTACCTTCCGGCTTAAGGGGGTCAGGTAAGGTTTATATGTGCTATGTTATGTTATGTTATGCGATATTATGCCATGTTATGTTAGTTAAGAATAGATAGATAGTAGAATGCCGCGTTACCAGGTACGACTCCTACTCCTTTCAGCATAGTTGAGGACAGTCTTAAACTCATTCTTTCAGTCAGTTACAAGTCTATTTCTTTCTATTTCAGTTCTATCAATTATACTGCTTGTCTTCAGTTATTTTCCAGTTGTTTCTTTGCATACTAAGTACCAGCAGTACTGACGCCCGTTTGGGGCGCTGCATTACTTGCCTGCAGGTACTCGTAGACGAGGAGTCGATCCCTCGTGATTCCATCCAGCACACAGAGTCATCAGCTCCAGTCATCCAGATCTAGACAGCTAGAGGTTTACTCCTCTTTCTTTGTTGTACAGTATAGGTAGGCCGGGGCCCTATCCCGACCATCTTATCAGTATTCTTAGAGGCTTGCAGATTGTATATTCCCTGTGGTTAGCTGTACCGGTCGTGTGAGGCCGTCTGTATGTTTTAGTTTATTTATGATGGTCGTGTGGGGCCTTATTCAGTTGGTAGTGGTGACCTTGTTGGTCACGTAGCAGTTTAGCACTTGTTTTCTTGATTCAGAAATAACTAGATAGCATGGTGGCCTTGTCAGCCCGCATAGGTTCCCTATTAAATCAGTTGTTTTGGGTAGCTGTTGTTTGCTTTTAGGTGGCTATAGGCCTAGTCGGCCGGAGGCTGTATTTACAGTTGTTATATAGCCCGTCATATTCTTGAATCCAGAAGTTAGAGCCAGCCTGGCACCAGAAGTGCTTAGGCTCAGCTAGTCCAGCAGTCCAGGTCCTAGTAGGGCACCAGGTGCCAGTCATGCCTCCCAAGGTGGGGTGTGACAGATCCTAGGTAGCAAGACTCTAGTTAAGAACCCTCAAACTGAAGACTAGGATAGGAGGAATGGGTATCGATGGGTGTTGATTTCTAGGCTTAGAAATGAGTAATTAGCACTTTCTAAGGATAATGTGAATGTATTATTTCATCTTTACGATAACTTGAGACTAGAAGTCATAAAGCTTGGACCTTTAGCATTTAAAACTACTTAGAAAGGGTTAAGAGAGTAGAAACTCCATGAGTTGGATTGGAATGATCGTTGGGAGGTTAGACTATGATAAACTATCATGGGTAATGAATTGAGCCGTACTAACAGGTAGAATTGGGGGAATTTAACTTCCCAAGACCCTAATTTGAAGAGTAAATAATAAATTATTTTGTGATTATTATTATAGAAGTTTTGAGAAAAGACAAGGCTCCTATAGAGTAGTTGATTTTTCTTATCCTGCAATCAAGGTAGGTTATCATTTATAAGGAGTTAGACTTTATATAATGATGTTTATATGTGTGTGGAGTGACATCATGTTAGTTGATCTTCGGATATAATTTATTGTTGTGTCATGGTGTGTTTCCCATGAATTGTTAAATAAATAAAGTTGATGATTGTCGGTGAAGTCGTTGTAAAGTTTGAACATTTTGAGATATATATGTGTTCCTTTAAATAGTCATGTAAATGTTTGAGCACTAGTAGATATATCTACCAAGCTATTGAGAGTAACTTGATGCCTCTGGAAAGTCATACTAAATGACCGAGTGATAAAATACATATGATTTGATATGATAATGGAAGGGCAACATGCTTTACCCTGAGATGAGTGGCTCGTGCCTGAGCGGAACATCCGGGAGAACGATGATTAAACCCTGAGATGAGTGACTCGTGCCTGAGAGGAGCATTCAGCGATGATTGAGTTGCTTATGCCTGAGGAGAGCATCCGGACGAGCAAATGAGAGGGAGTGGGTACCACACCGGTACAATATATGGATTTCTAGAGTCCCCTGTAGGTCATGACTGAAAGGGAAGAAATAAGACCATCTGGTATGTGTTTACTTCGATAGTGAAAGTGCATGTGTGGGTGATGTGATGGAGGTGTGTGTCCAGCATATTACTGGAGTGAAGTTAGCAAAAGATGAATGGACCATTGAGGATTCATCTTTGCATAGTCCTTATATGATGACTTGATTGTTGAGTACCCATGGGTGTATATTCCCTATGACAAGTTGATGATTTGATTGTTGAGAGTCCATATGTTTATAATCCCTCTATTAAATTGATAACTGATTGTTAGTCCATGTGAAAGAATGATAAATTGACTATTGAGCTTGGTTATATATGCATTTATTGAGTTGTTGAACTGACTAAGAAAATTGCTAAGTGTAGGAACAAGATTGACAGTTAGGTCGAGCTACTGCCTACATAATATCACTACAGTGCTACTCTTACCGCCGCCGCGACAGAAATCTTGCTGTAGCGAGGCCTAATCCAATGAGAAGGCCAACTTAGACCCTGCTCTGAACAATGTTAGAAAAGGATCGTGAAATGAATAATTTTTTCATGAATGGATGTTGATATATATATATATATATATATATATATATTCATTATTATCTAAGGCAGCCGATGATGCTACTAGTACATTGTGTCCTACTGATGCTACTCCTGCACTTTTTTTCTAAGTGCAGACTGTGTTTCAGGAAATTCTTCTCGACCCCATCTGTAGAGCAACAACAAGATATTAGCAAGTAAACGGATTCGGTCGTGCTGCTAAAATTCCACCACAGAAGATGTCTTTTGTTTAGACATTGACTTGTTTATTTTCTTAATTTATTCCTTCTTAGACTCTGTTCAGTAGATGTCCTCGAGTATAATGACTTTTAGTTTCTAGGAATGTAATTGATAAATTTGCAATCATTTTCTGTTAATTTATTTAAGGCTTTCGCTATTGTCTTTAGAATGCTTATTTAAATGTATGACTATTGAAATTTGATAATTAGTTGGGACACATTCGTTAGCCCATTGGAGGGGGTGGGGATTTGTGTGGGTGTCAATCACGGACACTTGGATCGTGACAAAAAATAATGAAAAATGAAGCATTTAGTCTTCAGGAATTACATAAGTTTATCAACTTGCTTAGTCCATATGTAATGACCATTGTTATCCAACTTCTAATCAAAATCTTAGCACAAAATTTTGATGCGAATCTTTCTTTCGATATTATTTTGATGATTCTAAAAATTGCCGAAGTAAAATCTGTTGCAGTTTCACTATATCTCACCTCATAGTCCCCTTCAAGTGCACTTGCCACTAATAAAATAATAATTTCTAGCAAAAAAAAGTGTGATGATTAAAATAATTTGGTGCTCAATTTATAAGGCTCCGCTTAACAAAAATATTATTCTATTCCTATTTAGGAAGTTGCCCATATAATTTTCTAGAGAATCGAATACTATAATAATTTATCAATCTACAGATGGATTGGATATTAAGATAGACCAACTAAATAAACTAAACATTAAGGAAAAAAAATTTAAAATTATTTTACAAGATTAATATTCTAATAAAAATAAAAAAGTGTCTCTTACTGCCGATTGATTTTGAAGCCACATAGTAAGATAAAGTAAAATTAAATGAAAGCAAATTTTTAATGGTGATGATTGAGACAAAAGTCCTTTTATGTAGGTATAAATAACTTTCTTAATTAATAAAGAAGGCATGATTACAAATCAAATAAAAAATTCTTAGTTGAGAAGTGAAAAGGTCCAAATATTTATAATTATAATAATTTATCATTTTATGGCATTTTAGTTAGTTACATTTATGTAATTAAAATTTTATACTTGATAGGGGTTATTATATTTTTTTAATGATGAAGGGCAATATTGTTATTCAACTTTTAAAGGGTATTTTTGTAAATTAACTTTCCGCTATGAGGCTTTCCACTTTTAGAATATTATAGATTACTCCCTCCATTTCAAAGTAAGTGGTATTTTTAGTTTGGACACATCCCTTAAGAAAATTACTCATTCTTAGAAAGTAAAATGTACTTTTACCAACTTACCATTAATAAATACCTTGAAAAAGATGTAACTCTTTAGTATTTATTAGGTTATGTAAAACTCTTTTCATTTAAATAAATGTAAAATTGGAAGAACATCATTAATGTTTTCTTGATGATATAAAATACCACTTATTTTGAAACGGAGGGAGTATAGATTATAGATTATAGATATAGACATATAGATAGATCATGTTTTTTAAATACTACTATAAGAAAATAGTGGGTCTGCGATTGAAAACATAAAAACTTAATTACCTAAGAGTGTGTTTGGAAAGCCACCCGATAATTGAAACTGGTGTAGTTACTAGGTAGTAATTACACAATACAATAATTACATAGTATAGTAATTACAGTGATCTATTTATTTTGTAATGTAATTGCAATGTAATTACAAGAGTACTGTTTGATTACACAAGTGTAATTACACAGTTAGATTAAAATTTTAAAATTCTCTTTATAAATAATGTTAAATTAAGTATTTAAGATACATATTGTATCTAAAAAATATATTACTTAATAAAATATATAACTAATATTGTAAAAAATAATTGATATATATTTTTAAATTGATAATATTTTAATTTAATTAATTATAAAAACTAAAAGCCATATTTTTTAAGAACGTCGTGGAATACTATTTGACAAAAATATTAATATTATAAATATAATATCATAAATGTTATACCCCGTAGGATTCTCGGCACCTAGATGGCCTATTCGTGCGTTGGTTAAGCATATTTGGAAGACATACATGCTAGAGAAAGGCCTGGGAAAAGACCGGACGAGAAACCTGTTGAACCATCGCAGAAGGAGCCGAGGCAGAGCCCCTCCGCGATGGCAACGTGTCACGGAGGTGGAGCCTCCGCGTTGGCTCCATGACACGTTGGCCCTGTCCAGGATCAAGTATATAAAGCCCCACTTCGGTTTGTTTTCATTTAAAACATAAGATAATTTCCAGAAAACGTAGAGAGGAGTGAGGGACGAAGAGGATTAAGATATTTTCGTCCGATTACGCTGCCAAACGTAGTCCAAACTCAAATTAACCTCAGGTACCGAGGTATTTAGCAGCAGAGAGCATTCCTACGGATTTAGTTTCACGAAATACGGCCGACGAATCGTCGAGCTACCGGACTAAGGTAAGTAGAATTGCTCCAAACTAGTGTCTATGTGCTTCTAGCTGTGAAGTGAATACTTCTCCCTTCTGGACTTCTGAAAAATAGCAAGTTTTCGACCGTCTTTTGATAAGCCTAAGTTTAGGCTATAATTATATCGAAAGTGACGTCTTCCTTAAGAATAAAGTTGTATTTAGTATTAATTGACGTATATATGAATGCAGTTGGGAGAAATAGCTGGAGTACTAACCGAGCCTCGTCCGACAGTCGGATAACTCGAGGTTAAGGTATGTGAAGTTGTTCTTCGGCAAGTTAGTAATCTTTAGCTTGGTAAATCATAGTAAACTCCGTATTTGTAACTCTCGAAGTTGAATGTTGAGAATGAAGTAAGTCTAGTAGATTCTGAGTTGTGTTGTCGTATCATATTCAGTCCGAAAGTTTGTAAAGCATGCGCCAAAGGGCGAGTTAGTATTCCAGATTCAGTATAGCCTATTATGTGATTAGCAAGCATGTTGTAGAATAAAAAGAAACAGATTTTCAGAATAAAAGTCAGTAAAGAAAGATCAGATAGACAGATAGTTATGGCTACAGATTAGCCATTCAGACAGATAGTGTCCTGGCTACTGATTAGCCATTTAGTTAATTAAAGATTTCAGAATCAGTATAACCAGTAAAGAATCAGTATAAACAGAAAGAGATCAGAATAAGAAATCAGATTTCAGATAGTCTTTTTCAGTTATACATGCTTGCTATTTATATGTGCTATTATTTGTTGAGACTTGATATGGCGTGAGGGCACCTTATTGAGCGTCCTCGCCGCCCCTGGGTTGGTAATCGTGTCGCCCACTGAGCGGGTGGGTTTACGTCACTCCAAGGAGTGGAATGCTGTCCCCAGTTTGGACGAAGATGGGATGAAGCCCATATCAGGCTGATCAGCATTACAGTACAGATAGCCCTGTTGTGCGCAAGCACCCAGGGAACAGATACAGATACAGTTACAGTACAGATCTTATTACATGTGTAGCTCCGGTTTCAGATAGCCCCGAGGAGAGTTCCGGGGAAACAGACCCTATCTGTTACTGTCTACACAGGAGTCCTCCGGACTCAGACACGGTTATTTATATCGGAGGCTATGGCCCGAGCCGGAGACCCAGGGGGCTGGTAGAGGAGCTCCGAAGTGAGTAGATGAGTGGAGTCACTTATTTTTGGTTGGTTTTGACCCAGGTAGGGGTATATAGATTGTTTGTTTATTTGGCGTCGTCCGGCTTATGGGGGTTGGTATCGACTCTTGTTTGCTATATATGTATATATGTATTTATGTTCTATATGTCAGTTAATAGGCAGCAGGCCGCCGCGTCCACAGGTACGCTCCTGCCCTATCACAGCACAGGAAGTCTGGTTCAGTTCATATCAATTCTTACAGATTCAGTATTCCCCTGCTATTCAGAATTTCTAATTATGTTATTGTATTCAGTTATGTTATTTCAGTTGCTTTGCATACTCGGTACCAGCGGTACTGACGCCCGGTGGGGCGCTGCATTACTTGCCTGCAGGTACTCATAGACGAGGAGGCGATCCCTCGTGATCCTTGCCAGCGCAGAGTCATCAGCTCCTGTCATTCGAAGCCTGATATTTCAGAGGTTTATATCTTTTCCTTTTGTTGTACAGTATGGGTAGTCCGGGGCCCTGTCCCGACCATCTTATCAGTATTCCTAGAGGCTTGCAGTCTGTATATATTTCGCTGTGGTCAGTTGAGCCGGTCGTGTGAGGCCGTGCAGTTTGTTATAGCTATTTAGTATTTCAGTTATGTTGGTCGTGTGTGGCCATAAGCAGTCAGTAGTGGTGACCTTGTTGGTCACGTAGTTATTTAGTATGCTACTGTTGAGTTACAGATAACTAGGCAGCATGGTGGCCTTGTCGGCCCGCATAGGTTCCTTGTTATGAATATGTTTCTGGTTAGCTGTTATTACAGGTACAGATGTCTATAGGCCAGTTGGCCGGAGGCTGTGTTTACAGCCGTCATATAGCCCTTTGTTTCTAGAAATTTGAGTTAGAGCCACTCAGGCACCAGACGTGCTTAGGCTCACCAGATAGCAGTCTAGGTCCTACTAGGGCACCAGGTGCCAGTCATACCCCTAAAGGCGGGGCGTGACAAACTTGGTATCAGAGCAGGTCGTGTCCCAGGGAGTCTGCAAGCCGTACTAAGTAGAGTCTTGTCTATGGATGTGTTGTGCACCACATACTATAGGCAGGAGGCTGCGAGGCATGATAGGTTGGTTACTCTTCTTTCATACTCAGTCGTGCCATATTATAGTACAGTATAGGGTCGAGTCCCTAAAACTTATCGTATTCTTTGTCTACAAATAAGAATGGCAGACCAGCGTCACCCTGCCACCGGCAGAAGATTAGACACAACAGCAGGAGAAGGCACCAGCAGGATGCCTCAGTTTCAGTTAGAGTCAGCCCGATCTGAGGGCGATATAGAGGCTTCATCACAGCCCTCTCAGCAGTCCCCCTCATGTCAGGAGCCGTTGGGCACTACATCGCCCCCGATAGCTCTTGTGCCCTCGCCATCAGATCAGGAGGTTCGTAGCGCTGTAGCTATGTTGGCGCAAATGATGGCCACACAGCGCCAGTCAGTGCCACCTGTAGCAGCAGAGCCTTCAGGTGGGTCAGGTAGTTCCAGCGTCGGGGAGTTTTTGGCACTGGGTCCCTCGCAGTTTACAGGGCCAGATCCGGCAGAGGACCCCCAGGATTTCCTAGATCAGATGCAGAGGATATTCCGAGTTATGCATGTGACCCCTTCAGAGTATGTTGAGCTGGCAGTGTTCCGGTTACGGGATATAGCTATATTGTGGTTTGAGAGTTGGGAAAGGTCCCGAGGGAGAGATGTTACCCCTCCGACCTGGACCAGCTTCTCGGAGGCCTTTCTAGATCATTATTTGCCACGAGAGATCTGACAGGCCCAGATGGACCAGTTCCTACATCTAGAGCAGGGGGCGAGGAGTGTACGTGAGTATGCTTTGCAGTTTGACTCCTTAGCCCGTTATGCTCCAGCGTTTGTTGATACTATGCCAGCGAGAGTTCACAGATTTATCATGGGTCTGAATCCGGAGTATACTGAGGCATGTATGACGGCGACATTATGGGAAGATATGAATATCGCCCGAGTACAGGCTTTTGCTCAGACCATAGAGGGTCTTAGACAGTGGCAGCAGAGTAGTAGACAGATTAGTCAGGAATAGCGCCGCAGAGACAGACCAGATGACATACAAAGGGAAGTTCAGAGAGGACCCACGCCTCGACTATCAGATAGACCCCCTAGACCCCCACCTCCACCACAGCAGCAACAGCGAGGTAGATATGTTCGTAGAGGGCAGTCAGAGCCTAGTGGCAGTTTCAGAACTGTAAATTCCCCGCAGCAGAGAAGGGGAGAACAGAGTAGATTTGCACCCTCACCCTGCCCCTATTGTAATCGACCACACTCCGGAGCTTGTAAATATGGCTCCACTGGGTGTTATATTTGCGGACAGGAGGGGCATCAGATGAGAGATTGTCCGACCAGAGGTCAGGGGAGTAGAGGCAGTCAAGACAGGGGATCCGCAGGGCTACGAGCCCCAGCAGCCTCAGCGGGGCGTGGGCCTTCAGGTTCAGTAGGCAGAGGCCGAGGTAGATTAGGAGCTTCCAGTTCAGGTACGGGCTCAAGCCGTACTTATGCATTGCCAGGGAGACAGGATTCAGAAGCGTCTCCAGATGTAGTGACAGGTATGATGACTATCTGTTCATGCCCTGCTTATGTACTGATTGATCCAGGATCCACTCTGTCATATATTACCCCATTTGTGGCACGAAAGTTCAACATTGCACCAGAATTATTACAGCAGCCCTTTGCAGTATCCACGCCCGTCGGTGACTCTATTATAGCTAGTAGAATTTACCGAGGGTGTACAGTGGAGGTTGTTGACCGCCACACTATAGTGGATTTGGTAGAGCTAGAAATGATAGACTTCGATGCCATAATGGGTATGGATTGGCTAGTTCCATGCTACGCCAATGTAGAATGTTGGACCAAGACGGTCCGATTCCACTTTCCAGGGGAGGTAGTGCGAGAGTGGAAAGGCAGCACCGCTACTCCAAAAGGTAGGTTTATTTCCTACCTTTAGTTAAGGAAATTGATATCTAAGGGATGTATTTACCATCTGGTCAGAGTTCAGGATGTCCGAGCAGAATCTCCGACACTCCAGTCTATTCCGGTGGTGAATGAGTTCCCTGATGTGTTTCTGGATGAGTTACCTGGTATTCCCCCAGAAAGGGAAATAGATTTTGCTATTGATTTATTACCTGGCACTCAGCCTATATCAATTCCTCCTTATCGTATGGCTCCTGCAGAACTCAGAGAGTTAAAGGAGCAGTTGAAAGATTTGCTAGATAAAGGTTTCATCAGGCCGAGTACTTTGCCATGGGGTGCGCCAGTTCTATTTGTGAGGAAGAAAGATGGCTCGCTCTGTATGTGCATAGATTATCGGCAATTGAACAAAGTTACAGTGAAGAACAAGTACCCGCTTTCCAGAATTGATGACTTATTTGATCAGTTGCAGGGAGCCAGATACTTTTCTAAGATTGACTTGCGGTCCGGATATCACCAGGTTCGAGTTCGTGAAAGAGATATTCCCAAAACGGCGTTCAGGACCCGATATGGACACTTTGAATTTATAGTTATGTCCTTTGGGTTAACGAATGCCCCAACAGTATTCATGGACCTGATGAATAGTATTTTCAGACCATACCTGGACCTGTTCGTGATCATGTTTATTGATGATATTCTGGTGTATTCTCACTCTGAAGCGAATCACCGGACTCATTTACGGACAGTGCTCCAGATTCTCAGGGACCGCCAGTTATATGCTAAGTTCTCCAAGTGTGAATTCTGGCTTAATTCAGTAGCCTTTCTAGGGCATATTGTGTCGGATGCTGGTATACAGGTTGACACGCAGAAAATAGAAGCAGTCAAATCATGGCCTAGGCCTACCACTCCGATCGAAGTCCGTAGTTTTCTGGGATTAGCAGGATATTACAGGAGGTTTGTTGAGGGATTCTCTACCATAGCGGCACCTCTGACCAAACTGACGCAGAAAGCAGCGAAGTTTCAGTGGACAGAGGCATGGGAGCAGAGCTTCCAGGAACTGAAATATAGATTGACCTCCGCCCCAGTGTTAACATTACCGGAAGGTACAGAAGGGTATTTAGTGTATTGCGAAGCATCAGGCATTGGGTTGGGTTGTGTGTTGATGCAGCATGGTAAGGTGATTGCGTATGCTTCCAGACAGCTAAGGAAACACGAGAAGAATTATCCTACCCATGACCTGGAGTTAGCCGCAGTGATTCACGCCTTGAAAATGTGGAGACATTACTTGTATGGCGTTCATGTTGATATTTTTACAGATCACAAGAGCCTACAGTATATCTTCACTCAGAGGGAATTGAATCTGCAACAACGTCGCTGGTTAGAATTTGTCACACCCCGCCTTGGGGGGTATGACTGGCACCTGGTGCCCTACTAGGACCTAACCTGCTGGACTGTTAAGCCTGGGCACATCTGGTGCCTGGCTGGCTCTGACTCACATTTCTGGAAACAAAGGGCTATATAACGGCTGTAATTACAACCCCCGGCCCATCGGCCTATAGCCTTTTGTACCTGTACTAACAGATAACCAGAACATAGCAACTCAGGGAAACCTATGTGGGCCGACAAGGCCACCATGCTGTCTAGTTATCTGCAACTCAATCATAACGTATTAAAAAGCTACGTGACCGGCAAGGTCACCACTACTGACAACTATGGCCCCACACGACCATCACAATAGAAAGAAGGAAGGCTAACAACTATACAACTGCACGGCCTCTCACGACCGGCTCATCTAACCACAGGGAATATATACAGACCGCAAGCCTCTAAGAAGAATAATAGAAATGATCGGGACAGGGCCCCGACCTACCCGCACTGTACAACAAAAGGAACTGAACTACACCTCTAGAAATTCAGTCTCCGGATGACAGGAGCTGAATACTCAACCGCTGATGGGGATCACGTGGTATCGCCTGCTCGTCTATAGGTACCTGCAGGCAAGTAATGCAGTGCCCCACTGGGCGTCAGTACCGCTGGTACTGAGTATGTAAAGCAATAACTGAAGGAGATATCTGAAATCAAATACATAACTGACGAAACTGAAATAAGAAGGACTAGATTAACTGTCTGATGGTGTAGATCGTATCTGTTCTTACTTATACTGAACGGAGTAGGAATCATACCTGGAGACGTATCATTCTACTACTAATCTGCTCGTATCTACTGTAATATAGCATAACATACATAACATAACATGGCATACACAACCTTACCCGGCCCCCATAAGCCGAGAGGTACAATCAACACAGAATCTATACCCCTACCCCGGTCATCCCATCTCCTATACTGGCTGTAAGCATCCCGCCGATCCCCTGGGTATGCACTTAGGCTCGCTGAGCCCCTAACTATAACTGCATCTGAGTCCGGAGGACTCCTGAATCTACACCCGGGCGTATCCGCTCGACTGGGGTGTGTAAGGGCCGATCAAGGCACAAATATGGGGAAAAGCTGGCATCCCATCTTCGTCCCCTGTGGGACGGCATGCCACTCCGTGGAGCAACGTATCCTCGTCCTCTGGCGGATGAGTCGATACAGCTATTAACCCTGGGCGGTCATGGATGCTAGGTAATCCAACCCCAAACAATACAATGGTCTCAACTGGTAATACTGTCTGTGTATCTCACATGCTGAGGCTAATAAGGGTAAAGTACCGTATATATTACATGCTGAGCTACTGATAGTAATCTGTACGTATCTGTTATGTGCTGAGGCAGGTAAATATATATAAATATGAACATAATCCCCCTGCCAGACTGTACTGGGGCAAATGCTATACAAGATAATGTTTCTGCTGAAAACTCTACTGTTTACTAAGTTTCTGTATACACTATATGCTGGACTAGTGATAGAAATATGTACATGCTTAATACATGCTGAGGCTGAAAGTACTATATATGTATGTACGAATATAGTCTTTCTGCTGAACTATGCTGTATACTGACTTTCTATAGTAACATGATTTACTATTCCTAACATGCTTTCTAAACTTCATTTTAGTCTGCCATTCTATTCTTGAAGTGCTTTACGGGTATTGCATTACTATACGGGGTTTCAACTGAATACAACCATATCTTAACATGGCATATCATATCACATACTGAGTATACTTGGCAATCTCTAACACTTCCGTTAGAATCTATATCATACTGATAGGTTTCATACACATTACAACCCAATGTTTCTCACATCGTACCAATATTCATAATAACGCAATACTCGACTTCTGATCATCCTACTAGTCTGTAAAATGCTATACTGTCTCAATATTACTTAACTTGCCGAGGAAACTAACTTTACATACCTTATCTTTGACTATTCGTCCGTCGGACGAGGCTCGGCCGGTACTTCAACTATTTTCTTCCAACTGCATTCATAAATACGTCAATCAATACTAAATACAGCTTTATTGTAAAGAGCAACGTTACTTTCGATATAGTTTATAACCTAAACTCAGGCTTATCGAAAGACGGTCGAAAACTCGCTATTTTTCAGCGGCCCAGAAGGGAGAAGTATTCACTTCTCAGCTAGGAACACATAGACATTAATTTAGAGCAATTCTACTTACCTTAATTTGGTGGCTCGCCGATTCGTCGACCGTATTTCACGAAACTAAATCCGTAGAAATGCTCTCTACTGCTAAATACTTGGGTATCTAGGATTAATTTAAGTTTGGGCAGCGTTTGGCAGCGTAATCGGATGAAAATATATAATTTCCTTCGTCTTCCTCGGCTTCACTGCGCTTTTCTGGAAATTTATAAGTGATAATTGATTTTAAACCGAAGTGGGGGCATTATATACTTGGGCCTGGACTTGGGCAACGTGTCACGGAGCCATCGCGGAGGCCTCTCCTCCGTGACACGCTGCCATCGCGGAGGGGCTCTGCCTCGGCTCCTCCCGCGATGGTTCGATGGGTTTCTCGTCCGATCTTTTCTTGGGCCTTTCTCCAACACGTATGGCCTTCAAATATGCTTAACCAACGTGGGAATAGGTCATCTACGTGTTGGGAATTCTACGGGGTGTAACAGAATTGCTAAAAGATTATGACGTGAATATTCTGTACCACCCGGGAAAAGCCAATGTTGTAGCAGATGCTCTCAGTCGTAAGTCCATGGGGAGTTTGGCGCATTTGCAGCCCGAGAAGCAGGAGTTGGTCAAGGAGATATATCAATTAGCCAGCCTAGCCGTTCGTGTAGCAGAAACAGAGAACAATAGCGCGGTAATTCAGAATACCGTCGTGTCATCATTAGTTGTAGAAGTGAAAGAACGGCAATATGAGGATCCTGACCTGATCTGGCTTAAAGATCAAATTCCACAGGGGAAAGCGCCAGATTTTCAGGTAACAGAGGATGGAGTTCTACGTTGTAAAGGTCGTCTTTGTCACGCCCCGCCTTGGGGGGTATGACTGGCACCTGGTGCCCTACTAGGACCTGAACTACTGGACTGCTAAGCCTAGGCACATCTGGTACCTGGCTGGCTCTGATTCACATTTCTGGAAACAAAGGGCTATATAACGGCTGTAAACACAGCCTCCGGCCCATTGGCCTATAGCCTCCTGTACCTGTAATAACAGCTGACCAGAACAAGCAACTATAGGGAAGCCTATGCGGGCCGACAAGGCCACCATGTAGTCTAGTTATCTGCATTCAGCTATAGAATACTAGAAGGCTACGTGACCGGCAAGGTCACCACTACTGTCAAACTTATGGCCCCACACGGCCAACATAAAAGAAGCAAGAGTACTAACAGCTAACACTGAACGGCCTCACACGACCGGCTCAACTGACCACAGGGAAATATACAGACTGCAAGCCTCTAGGAATAGCAATAGAAATGATCGGGACAGGGCCCCGACCTACCCATACTATATAACAACAGAAACTGAAGTACACCTCTGGAATTCAGTCTCCGGATGACAGGAGCTGAATGCTCAACGCTGACAGGAATCACGTGGTGTCACCTGCTCATCTATGAGTACCTGCAGGCAAGTAATGCAGCGCCCCACCGGGCGTCAGTACCGCTGGTACTGAGTATGTAAAGCAATAACTGAAAACAAAATCTGAAAGCAATAATGTAACTGATAAAACTTAAGTAGAAGGAATAACTTAACTATCTGATAATGTAAACCTTACCTTCTCTCAATCTTTACTGGAAGGGATGAGAGTCATACCTGGAAACGTATCGTGCTACTGCTGATCTACTTGTATCTAACATAACATGGCATAACATGAAATAACATAACATAGCACACACAAACCTTACCCGGCCCCCATAAGCCGGGAGGTACAACCAGCACAGAATCTATACCCCTACCCCGGTCATCCCATCTCCTATAATGGCTGCAAGCATCCCGCCGGTCCCCTGGGTATGCACTTGGGCTCGCTGAGCCCCTGACTATAACTGCATCTGAGTCCGGAGGATTCCTGAATCTGCACCCGGGCGTATCCGCTCGACTGGGGTGTGTAAGGGCCGACCAAGGCACAAATATGGGGAAAAGCTGGTATCCCATCTTCGTCCCCTGGCGGGACGGCATGCCACTCCGTAGAGTGACGTATCCTCGTCCTCTGACGGACGAGTCGACACAGCTATCAACCCTGGGCGGTCATGGATGCTAGGTAATCCAACCCCAAACAATACAACGGTCTCAACTGGTAATACTGTCTGTGTATCTCACATGCTGAGGCTAATAAGGGTAAAGTACCGTATATATTACATGCTGAGCTAATGATAGTAATCTGTACGTATCTGTTACGTGCTGAGGCAGGTAATATATATATAAATATGAATATAGTCTCCTGCCGGACTGTACTGGGGCAAGTGCTATATAAGATAATGTTTCTGCTGAAAACTCTGCTGTTACTAAGTTTCTGCATACACTATATGCTGGACTAGTGATAGAAATATATACATACTTAATACATGCTGAAGCTGGAAATAATATATATGTATGTACGAATATGGTCTTCTGCCAGACTGTACTAAGGCTAATGCTGAACATGATATAGTCTTTCTGCTGAAACTATGCTGTAAACTGATTTTCTATAGTAACATGATTCACTATTTCTAACATGCTTTCTAACTTCGTTTCAACTTATCATTCTATTTCTGAGCTGTCTTACAGGTACTACTTACTCTATTGAGTTTCGATTGAGCACAATAATATACTAACATCCTGTGTAACATCGCATATTGAGCATACTGTGCAGTTTCTACTGCTTATATTAGAATCTCTAGCATACTAGCAAATTTCATGCAAATTGTAACTCGATACTTTCAATATCGTACCAACAGTCGTAACAAATGTAACACCTGACTTCTGGACAATCTACTGGCCCTTAAATTACTATACTGTATCAAGATTCTTAACTTGCCGAGGAAACGAACTTTACATACCTTATCTTGAACTATTCGTCTGTCGGACGAGGCTCAGCCGGTACTCCAACTGTTTTCTCCCAACTGCATTCATAAACATATCAATTAACACTAAATACAACTTTATTTCAAAAGGCAACGTCACTTTTGATATAGTTTATAGCCTAAACTTAGGCTTATCAAAAGACGACCAGAAACCCGCTATTTTTCAACGGCCCAGAAGGGAGAAATATTCACTTCTCAGCTAGGAACACATAGACACTAATTTAGAGCAATTCCACTTACCTTAGCTCGGTGGCTCGACGATTCGTCGGCCGTATTTTACGAAACTGAATCCGTAGGAATGCTCTCTGCTGCTAACTACTTCGGTATCTGGGATTAATTTGAGTTTGGGCAGCGTTTAGTAGCGTAATCGGACGGAAATTATATAATTTCCTTCGTTCTTACCTTCTCTCTGCCGCTTTGCTCTGTTCTCTGGAAAATTATATGTGATTAAATGATTTAAAACCAAAGTGGCCTTTATATACTTGGGCCTGGACAAGGGCAACGTGTCACGGAGCCATCGCGGAGGCCTCACCTCCGTGACACGCTGCCATCGCGGAGGGGCTCTGCCTGGCTCCTCCCGCGATGGTTCGACGGGTTTCTCGTCCGATCTTTTTCCCGGGCCTTTCTACAGCACGTATGGCCTTCAGATGTGCTTAACCAACGTGCGAATAGGTCATCTAGGTGCCGGGAATTCTATGGGGTATAACATTCTCCCCCCCCCCCCTTAAGAACATTCATCCTCGAATGTACACTGTTATCTAGAGGACTACTTACTTTACTTTCTAGAAAAATTTCGGCAGAGTTTCCCCTGTAACATGGACTATCGCAAAAACCTGAAATGCAGAAAAGTCCAACACAGGCACTGCGCATAATATTCTAGGATCCACTGGATAACTAGATATCAATTTTTCTTTATCATTTACAGACATACAACCATAAGATACTGCACAAATAATAGTACGGACATACCTGTCGCCTGGCTAGGCCTGAAATAGGTAATGATATCTGGTCCTCATATCTTAATAGACGTAAATCTTTAGTCCGTAATAAGTGAATCTACCTGTCTAGGATAGCTACTGGGACCTCTTCATAGGCCCGCTTTTTCGTAACCTATTCTGGACTGGAACAACCGTAGAAGAGTCACCTACGAATTTCCTCAACATGAATATATGGAATACTGGGTGAACGGATACTAACTCTGGAAGCAAGTTCAATTCGTATGCAACTCGGCCTATCCTTTGCCGAATCTGATCTGGCCCAACAAATCTCGGGCTGAACTTACCTTTCTTATCGGGGATACTTCTGAAATACCCAGTCATTTACATCAAACTCTAAGTTTCTGCGCCGGACATCTGCATATAATTTTCTGGCGACTCTGTGCAGTCAGTAAGTGTCCTCAGATAAGCTTTACCCTTTCCTTTGACTGTTGAACAACGTTTGGGCTAACCAACGCTGACTCTCCTATAAGTAGATTAATTAACGGCACATGCTCATTTCGGCTACCACCGAAATCTAGGACATATGCTCGCAACATGTCTTCGAGCGCCTGAATTGTGCGCTCGGCCTGTCCATCTGTCTGAGAATGAAATGCTGTGCTTAGATTACTCTGCGTTCCCAAACTTTTTTTTTTTGGAACGACTGCCAGAATCTGGCTGTAAGCTATGCTCCTCTGTTTAAAATAATGGATATTGGTATTCCATGTAATCTGACTATCTTTCTGCTATGCAACCCAGCATAATCTTTGGCCGAGAAAGTAGTTCTTACTGGCAAGAAATGAGCTTATTTTTGGCAAGCTGTCATTTATCACTCATATAGAGTCATGTCTGTGTTTAGTACGGGGTAATCTTGCTACAAAATTCATCTTCACCGCTTCTCATTTCCAAAGAGGCACAGCTATGTTCTAAATTAACCTGCCTGGTTTCTGATATTCTGCCTTCAACTATTGGCAGTTAGGACACTGGGCTACCAATAGTTTTCTTTAATGTCATGGTACCTCTTTGTCATATCGGGATGAAGAGAATAGCGGGCGTAATGCGCCTCGCTCATAAACTGCTGACGATGCCCCAAAATCTCTGGAGCGCAATGCGGCCTTTATATCGCCACATTTCATCCCCGGTTATCTGAAAATATGTCATCTCTCCTTACTGAATCTTGTGTTCAAGTTAAACCTGGATAGGGTTTCTATACTGCCGTTCCTTTACTTCCACCTCTAACTGCAATGCTCGACATTCTGTATTATCATTCTGTTATCCTTTATTTCTGCTATGTGAACGGCTAGACCGGCTAACTAGTAAAATTCTTGGGTCTCTTCCCGCTGTTCAGGAGGCAAGTATGTCAACTCCCCGTAGATCTATGGCTAAGGGCATCTACTACCGTATTAGCCCTCCCCGGGTGACACAAAATTCTTGATTTTTCAAGTATAAACTACTGCAACTACCTCCAGGTCATGGGTAAGACAATTCTTTTCACGTTTCTTCAATTGCCTGAAAGCATAAACTGTTACCTTACCATGCTGCACCGACCCTCTGTACCTTCTGGCGATGCTAACACTGGGGCTGAGGTTAACCTGGCTGTTAACTCTTGGAAGTTCTGCTCACACGCCTCAGTCTACTGGAACTTTTGCTGCCTTCTGTGTCAACTGCAGTACCCGGCTAACCGCAGGGACTGCGTACTTCGATCGGAGTGGTAGATCTAGGCTATGTTCCCACTACTTCGATTTTTTTTTGTGTATCTATCTGTACCCCAGCCTTTGACACCATGTGACCAAAAAGGCTACTGGACTCAACCAAAATTCACATTTACAAAATTCGACATATAACTGACGGTCATACTGGTTTATTATACCGGAGAATCCGACAAGTAGTCTACTGGTATAACTAGAGCTTATA
Source organism: Datura wrightii (assembly GCA_035772735.1). Classification (NCBI taxonomy): domain Eukaryota; kingdom Viridiplantae; phylum Streptophyta; class Magnoliopsida; order Solanales; family Solanaceae; genus Datura; species Datura wrightii. The sequence goes on along the minus strand of JASDFA010000007.1, from coordinate 57,401,426 downwards.
TGGCCTTCTGTCCGCATGCTAAAGCTGCTTGTTGCTAAGGTAACCTTGAACGACTATCTACACACCATGTGCCCGTATCTGATCAGGGGGTCCTGATATCGACCATGACCTCTAATGATCTGGCAGCATAACCTTAAATAACTGAATAGTCGGGTTGAATGACCCAAATGTGGCAGTAGTCCCACCATACTCTACCTGTGCTACTTGAGTGCTTATAGTTCGTGCATAATCGCAAACTCGTGGGCATCTAATTGCTTTGTTATTTTGCTTAACCCACTGGAAGGCTGGACTTATTCAACTTACTCCCAGGCGATCAATCTCTGGATCTTCACGGGGAGTCTACTGATCCCCCGATCTTAATAAACACTGTGCTAGCAGGGTACTATCAATTACTTATGCCTTGTGTGTATCCACTTGGATCTATACTGCTGTTTTGAGGAATTCTCGGTCTTATAGGCTATTCTGTAACTACTGGCCTTCCGCTAGGGCTCTGTATCTGAATATCTTACGAAACCCAGCTGAAGTACCAGCCTGTCACTGACTACTGATGTGGACCCTTCCTTGGGGTACCCACGGGTATTCTAACTGGGACGGCCGGCTGACTTCTGGGGGGGGGGGGGGGTTCTACATAACAACTGCTAGGTTGACTAAGGTCGACTGTCGCCCACAAGGCTGGGAAAACGACGTATGACCACTTAACATGCTAGAACAATTCTGGTATTGCTAATCTCTGAAATTTGCCTACTCGACCTCTAATCCTGGTTCTGGCACATGCACTACTGTTACCGATCTTCAGGGATGCCTCCCTTCTAATGCGGGTGCCAGTTGGTCGGTAGACCGTCTAACTGCGCCCCTATCATCTGGCCATCTGTCTTAGGTCAATAACTCTGGTAAGCTCCTAGAGCCTAGATCTGACAACAACGCATAAGTCTGTTAATCTAATAACTGAGAACAGAGATAGTTTCTATGACTTCATACGTAACTCACACTCACACTTAATCCGCCCTTTCTCTTCTTCTTTTCTTTCTTTCTTCTCCCTTTTTCTTCTCTTTTCTTTTTTTTTCGCAATGCAATTTGTATAGGCTTTCTATTACTAATCAGCATCTGTGATTGTAGCCCTTATAGGCAACCACTCACAACATATCTATGATCTGTATACATATATATCGCTATCTACGTACAATATGTACTAATTCCTGCGGTAATTCATAACCTCTGACATGTTCTGCTGAGTCTCACATCATACATGATACATTTCTTCTACGGCCTAATAATATCTCCGGCCCTGACTCATCATTTCATTGCATTGTCACCCCATTCTGAAAGTAACAACATAAACATTCTAGTTATTATCTGCTGTTTGAAATTCCGCCACTCTTGCGATGTGGGGATCGACGTTCGAATCCGGTAGCCTTACTAGGCATATATTGAGAGCCCATAACTGTCTGCTGGGCCTTATCTCTAGGCTACACTAGATTAGAATTGTTGTATCGGTAACTTCTTAACTTTTCCATAGCGGACATGCTGCGGTATTCTGAACCGTAGTCTTACTGTCAGCCCGAGGCTTAATCCTTAATACGATACTTTATCAATCCGGGGTAGTTCTAATTTCCCCACAAGATCTGACATTCCTGCTTCTTCCTCTCATCTGGCTTAGACTGAACTCTGGGGTTCAAGGTACCTGCCTTTCATTGCTAATGAGATTACTCATCAAGCCTCGGCCTATACTTCTTTTGGCGTATATGGCGGACTTGGCCTTTTTCTGACTCAAACTTGACTATTATTAGGCATTCATCACTAGCAGGTCTGTTACCCCTACTTCGGGTAAGCTAACAGTCTTACTTTCTTTACTGGCTTGTTACCATAAGGGTCTGCACAACTTACGTAATCATAAGGGCTTTTTATATTTTCTAATACTTACTAGGATCACTCAGCCCATCTTTACTTACTGCTTGATCTGGCAACCCCATCTCAAGTCTTATGCCCCTTTACTATACTGGCATCAAAATCAGGAGGTAGGGATAGCCCTTTTCTTATTGCAACAAATAAAAGCGTTCAACTGTACCATATCCAACAAGATATATTCGGAATTCCTGCATTTTCCTCTCTTTTTCATACTTATCTGGTGGTCTGACCTTATCTGTAATCATAATCAGATCTCATATAGCTAATAAATGAATGAGTTCATATATACATTATATTTCTGACTTCCTATTCTGACGTTATCAACATATACTGGGAATAATGTCAATAACGGTATCACGCTGGGAGGTCTCTGATACCCCCTCCTGCTGCTGTAATTATCATGTAACTGACTGAGGTTCTCTTCTGTTGCTATCTCAGATCTTCTGCCTGTGATAGGGAAATGCTGATCTGCCTTTGTATCTGTAATCAAAGAATACGGTAAGTTTTCAGGGACTCAACCCTATACTGTACCGCTCTAAAGCACGACTGACTGAGAAGGAAAGGTAACCATCATATCATGCCTCGCAGCCTCCTGCCTATAGTATGTGGTGCACAACACATCCATAGATAAGACTCTACTTAGCACGGCTTGCAGACTCCCTGGGATACGACCTGCTCTGATACCAAGTTTGTCACGCCCCGCCTTGGGGGGTATGACTGGCACCTGGTGCCCTACTAGGACCTGAACTACTGGACTGCTAAGCCTAGGCACATCTGGTACCTGGCTGGCTCTGATTCACATTTCTGGAAACAAAGGGCTATATAACGGCTGTAAACACAGCCTCCGGCCCATTGGCCTATAGCCTCCTGTACCTGTAATAACAGCTGACCAGAACAAGCAACTATAGGGAAGCCTATGCGGGCCGACAAGGCCACCATGTTGTCTAGTTATCTGCATTCAGCTATAGAATACTAGAAGGCTACGTGACCGGCAAGGTCACCACTACTGTCAAACTTATGGCCCCACACGGCCAACATAAAAGAAGCAAGAGTACTAACAGCTAACACTGCACGGCCTCACACGACCGGCTCAACTGACCACAGGGAAATATACAAACTGCAAGCCTCTAGGAATAGCAATAGAAATGATCGGGACAGGGCCCCGACCTACCCATACTATATAACAACAGAAACTGAAGTACACCTCTGGAATTCAGTCTCCGGATGACAGGAGTTGAATGTTCAACGCTGACAGGAATCACGTGGTGTCACCTGCTCGTCTATGAGTACCTGCAGGCAAGTAATGCAGCGCCCCACCGGGCGTCAGTACCGCTGGTACTGAGTATGTAAAGCAATAACTGAAAACAAAATCTGAAAGCAATAATGTAACTGATAAAACTGAAGTAGAAGGAATAACTTAACTGTCTGATAATGTAAACCTTACCTTCTCTCAATCTTTACTGGAAGGGATGAGAGTCATACCTGGAAACGTATCGTGCTACTGTTGATCTACTTGTATCTAACATAACATGGCATAACATGAAATAACATAACATAGCACACACAAACCTTACCCGGCCCCCATAAGCCGGGAGGTACAACCAGCACAGAATCTATACCCCTACCCCGGTCATCCCATCTCCTATAATGGCTGCAAGCATCCCGCCGGTCCCCTGGGTATGCACTTGGGCTCGCTGAGCCCCTGACTATAACTGCATCTGAGTCCGGAGGACTCCTGAATCTGCACCCGGGCGTATCCGCTCGACTGGGGTGTGTAAGGGCCGATCAAGGCACAAATATGGGGAAAAGCTGGCATCCCATCTTCGTCCCCTGGCGGGACGGCATGCCACTCCGTAGAGTGACGTATCCTCGTCCTCTGACGGATGAGTCGACACAGCTATCAACCCTGGGCGGTCATGGATGCTAGGTAATCCAACCCCAAACAATACAACGGTCTCAACTGGTAATACTGTCTGTGTATCTCACATGCTGAGGCTAATAAGGGTAAAGTACCGTATATATTACATGCTGAGCTAATGATAGTAATCTGTACGTATCTGTTACGTGCTGAGGCAGGTAAATATATATATAAATATGAATATAGTCTCCTGCCGGACTGTACTGGGGCAAGTGCTATATAAGATAATGTTTCTGCTGAAAACTCTGCTGTTACTAAGTTTCTGCATACACTATATGCTGGACTAGTGATAGAAATATATACATACTTAATACATGCTGAAGCTGGAAATAATATATATGTATGTACGAATATGGTCTTCTGCCAGACTGTACTAAGGCTAATGCTGAACATGATATAGTCTTTCTGCTGAAACTATGCTGTAAACTGATTTTCTATAGTAACATGATTCACTATATCTAACATGCTTTCTAACTTCGTTTCAACTTATCATTCTATTTACGAGCTGTCTTACAGGTACTACTTGCTCTACTGAGTTTCGATTGAGCACAATAATATACTAACATCCTGTGTAACATCGCATACTGAGCATACTGTGCAGTTTCTACTGCTTATATTAGAATCTCTAGCATACTAGCAAATTTCATGCAAATTGTAACTCAATACTTTCAATATCGTACCAACAGTCGTAACAAACGTAACACCTGACTTCTGGACAATCTACTGGCCTTTAAATTACTATACTGTATCAAGATTCTTAACTTGCCGAGGAAACGAACTTTACATACCTTATCTTGAACTATTCGTCTGTCGGACGAGGCTCAGCCGGTACTCCAACTGTTTTCTCCCAACTGCATTCATAAACATATCAATTAACACTAAATACAACTTTATTTCAAAAGGCAACGTCACTTTCGATATAGTTTATAGCCTAAACTTAGGCTTATCGAAAGACGGCCAGAAACTCGCTATTTTTCAGCGGCCCAGAAGGGAGAAATATTCACTTCTCAGCTAGGAACACATAGACACTAATTTAGAGCAATTCCACTTACCTTAGCTCGGTGGCTCGACGATTCGTCGGCCGTATTTTATGAAACTGAATCCGTAGGAATGCTCTCTGCTGCTAACTACTTCGGTATATGGGATTAATTTGAGTTTGGGCAGCGTTTAGTAGCGTAATCGGACGGAAATTATATAATTTCCTTCATTCTTACCTTCTCTCTGCCGCTTTGCTCTGTTCTCTGGAAAATTATATGTGATTAAATGATTTAAAACCGAAGTGGCCTTTATATACTTGGGCCTGGACAAGGGCAACGTGTCACGGAACCATCGCGGAGGCCTCACCTCCGTGACACGCTGCCATCGCGGAGGGGCTCTGCCTGGCTCCTCCCGCGATGGTTCGATGGGTTTCTCGTCTGATCTTTTTCCCGGGCCTTTCTACAGCACGTATGGCCTTCAGATGTGCTTAACCAACGTGCGAATAGGTCATCTAGGTGTCGGGAATTCTACGGGGTATAACAGTCTTTGTGTTCCAGACATTTCAGGGCTCCGCCAGCTGATTATGAATGAGGTACATTACGCCCGATATTCTCTTCACCCCGGTGCGATGAAAATGTACCATGATATCAAGGAGAACTACTGGTGGCCAGGTATGAAAATAGAAATTGCTGAATTTGTAGCCCAGTATTCTAACTGCCAACAGGTGAAAGCAGAACATTAGAAACCAGGCGGGTTAACTCAGGACATAGCCGTGCCTCTCTGGAAATGGGAAGCAGTGAATATGGATTTTGTAGCAGGATTACCCCATACCAGGCACAGATATGACTCTATATGGGTGATAGTCGATAGATTGACAAAATCAGCTCATTTCCTACCAGTAAGAACTACCTTCTCGGCCGAAGATTATGCGAAGTTGTATATCCGAGAAATAGTCAGGTTGCACGGAGTACCAGTATCCATTATTTCAGACAGAGGAGCACAGTTTACAGCTAGATTTTGGCAGTCATTTCAGAAAGGTCTGGGAACGCAGATTAATTTGAGCACAGCATTCCACCCTCAGACAGATGGGCAGGCTGAGCACACTATTCAGACGCTCGAGGACATGCTACGAGCGTGTGTGCTAGACTTTGGTGGTAGCTGGGATGAGCATTTGCCGTTAATTGAGTTTGCTTATAATAATAGCTATCACTCGGCTATTCAGATGGCACCTTTCGAGGCTTTATACGGGCGGAAGTGCAGATCGCCAGTTGGCTGGTTTAAAATAGGGGAATCGGCGTTGATTGGGCCAGACATTGTTCAGCAGTCAGAGGAGAAGGTAAAGCTTATCAGAGAACGCCTACTGACTGCACAGAGCCGCCAGAAATCATATGCTGATGTGCGGCGTAGAGACCTAGAATTTAATGTGAATGACTGGGTATTTCTGAAAGTATCTCCGATGAAAGGGGTGATGAGATTCGGCAAGAAAGGTAAGCTCAGTCCGAGGTTTGTTGGGCCTTACCAGATTCGTCGAAGGATAGGCCAAGTAGCATATGAGTTGAACTTGCCTCCAGAGCTAGAATCCGTTCATCCAGTCTTTCATGTGTCTATGTTGAGGAAATGCATAAGAGACCCATCTAGAGCAGTCCCAGTCCAGGATATCCAGGTTACGGAAGAGCTGGCCTATGAAGAGGTTCCAGTAGCTATCCTAGACAGACAGATTCGCAGATTGAGGACTAAGGATATTGCGTCTGTCAAGGTATTGTGGCGTAACAGGAACCGAGAAGAGATGACGTGGGAGGCTGAGGAAGATATGAAAGCTAGATATCCTCACTTATTCTAGGCCTAGTCAGGCGATAGGTATGTTCGTATTATTACTTATGCAGTACTTTATGGTTGTAGATATATAAATGAGAAAGATTGGTGTTTAGCTAGCGGGTGAATCTTAAAGTATTGTGTGCAGTACCTGTATTGGACTTTTCTGCATTTCAGGTTTTTGCTATAGTCCATATTACAGGGGAAACTCTGCTGAAATTTTCCTAAGTAGTGAGTTGAGAAGTCCTCTAGATAGAAGTTTACATTCGAGGATGAATGTTCTTAAGGGGGGAGAATGTTATACCCCGTAGGATTCCCGACACCTAGATGGCCTATTCGTGCGTTGGTTAAGCATATTTGGAAGCCATACGTGCTAGAGAAAGGCCCGAGAAAAGACCGGACGAGAAACCTGTCGAACCATCGCGGAAGGAGCCGAGGCAGAGCCCCTCCACGATGGCAACGTGTCACGGAGGTGGAGCCTCCACGTTGGCTCCGTGACACGTTGGCCCTGTCCAGGCTCAAGTATATAAAGCCCCACTTCGGTTTGTTTTCATTTAAAACATAAGATAATTTCCAGAAAACGCAGAGAGGAGTGAGGGACGAAGAGGATTAAGATATTTTCGTCCGATTATGCTGCCAAACGTAGTCCAAACTCAAATTAACCTCAGGTACCGAGGTATTTAGCAGCAGAGAGCATTCCTACGGATTTAGTTTCGTGAAATACGGCCGACGAATCGTCGAGCTACCGGACTAAGGTAAGTAGAATTGCTCCAAACTAGTGTCTATGTGCTCCTAGCTGTGAAGTGAATACTTCTCCCTTCTGGACTTCTGAAAAATAGCAAGTTTTCGACCGTCTTTCGATAAGCCTAAGTTTAGGCTATAATTATATCGAAAGTGACGTCGTCCTTAAGAATAAAGTTGTATTTAGTATTAATTGACGTATATATGAATGCAGTTGGGAGAAATAGCTGGAGTACTAACCGAGCCTCGTCCGACAGTCGGATAACTCGAGGTTAAGGTATGTGAAGTTGTTCTTCGGCAAGTTAGTAAGCTTTAGCTTGGTAAATCATAGTAAACTCCGTATTTGTAACTCTCGGAGTTGAATGTTGAGACTGAAGTAAGTCTAGTAGATGCTGAGTTGTGTTGTCGTATCATATTCAGTCCGAAAGTTAGTAAAGCATGCGCCAAAGGGCGAGTTAGTATTCCAGATTCAGTATAGCCTATTATGTGATTAGCAAGCATGTTGTAGAATAAAAAGAAACAGATTTTCAGAATAAAAGTCAGTAAAGAAAGATCAGATAGACAGACAGTTATGGCTACAGATTAGCCATTCAGACAGATAGTGTCCTGGCTACAGATTAGCCATTCAGTTAATTAAAGATTTCAGAATCAGTATAACCAGTAAAGAATCAGTATAAACAGAAAGAGATCAGAATAAGAAATCAGATTTCAGATAGTCTTTTTCAGTTATACATGCTTGCTATTTATATGTGCTATTGTTTGTTGAGACTTGATATGGCGTGAGGGCACCTTATTGAGCGTCCTCGCCGCCCCTGGGTTGGTAATCGTGTCGCCCACTGAGCGGGTGGGTTTACGTCACTCCAAGGAGTGGCATGCTGTCCCCAGTTTGGACGAAGATGGGATGAAGCTTTCCCCATATCAGGCTGATCAGCATTACAGTACAGATAGCCCTGTTGTGCGCAAGCGCCCAGGGAACAGATACAGATACAGTTACAGTATAGATCTTATTACATGTGTAGCTCCGTTTTCAGATAGCCCCGAGGAGAGTTCCGGGGAAACAGACCCTATCTGTTACTGTCTACACAGGAGTCCTCCGGACTCAGACACAGTTATTTATATCGGAGGCTATGGCCCGAGCCGAAGACCCAGGGGGCCGGTAGAGGAGCTCCGAAGTGAGTAGATGAGTGGAGTCACTTATTTTTGGTTGGTTTTGACCCGGGTAGGGGTATATAGATTGTTTGCTTGTTTGGCGCCGTCCGGCTTATGGGGGTTGGTATCGGCTCTTGTTTGCTATATATGTATATATGTATTTATGTGCTATATGTCAGTTAATAGGCAGCAGGCCGCCGCGTCCACAGGTACTCTCCTGCCCTATCACAGCACAGGAAGTCTGTTTCAGTTCATATCAGTTCTTACAGATTCAGTATTCCCCTGCTATTCAGAATTTCTAATTATGTTATTGTATTCAGTTATGTTATTTCAGTTGCTTTGCATACTCGGTACCAGCGGTACTGACACCCGGTGGGGCGCTGCATTACTTGCCTGCAGGTACTCATAGACGAGGAGGCGATCCCTCGTGATCCTAGCCAGCGCAGAGTCATCAGCTCCTGTCATTCGAAGCCTGATATTTCAAAGGTTTATATCTTTTCCTTTTGTTGTACAGTATGGGTAGGCCGGGGCCCTGTCTCGACCATCTTATCAGTATTCCTAGAGGCTTGCAGCCTGTATATATTTCCCTGTGGTCAGTTGAGCCGGTCGTGTGAGGTCGTGCAGTTTGTTATAGCTATTTAGTATTTCAGTTATGTTGGCCGTGTGTGGCCATAATCAGTCGGTAGTGGTGACCTTGTCGGTCACGTAGTTATTTAGTGTGCTACTGTTGAGTTACAGATAACTAGGCAGTATGGTGGCCTTGTCGGCCCTCATAGGTTCCTTGTTATGAGTATGTTTCTGGTTAGCTGTTATTACAGGTACAGATGTCTATAGGCCAGTTGGCCGGAGGCTGTGTTTACAGCCGTCATATAGCCCTTTGTTTCTAGAAATTTGAGTTAGAGCCAGCCAGGCACCAGATGTGCTTAGGCTCACCAGATAGCAGTCAAGGTCCTATTAGGGCACCAGGTGCCAGTCATACCCCCCAAGGCGGGCATGACAATAAAATTATTCAAATATTTGATAAAAATAATCTATCAATTCTAACTAAAAAATAAATGACATGCAATGTGAAATACCAAGTCAATACTACTAAAATAAATAAATTAGAACCGAAAAATAATATAACATAAATTCAAAATTAAGCAAAAAAAAAAAAGTTAACATAATGCTCTTATGATAAATTTCAACATAAGTTAAAATAAGTAAATATAATTCAAAAGAAAGCAAAAAGTAAGTCTATAACATCATTCAACAATGAAATTCTACTTTAATTCAAAAACTAGAATAATAATGCACTTATATTTTTTTTAAAATAAAAAAATACGAGCAATTACATAGAATCACGAGAAGTAAAGATTGAAAAATAAGAAGAAAGGAAATGAAAGATAAATAATGTAAAATAAAAAAATTTAAAATTAAAATAATAAAAATAAAAAAGAAATTATAATAATAAAAAAAAATAAGAAGAAATATTAATTAATATAAAAAAATATAAAAAATATAAAATTAACCTTATAATTAAATCATGTAACTACCTACAATTATCATCTTCCCTATAAATTTGAGAGTATAATTACTCTCTTCTAATTACACAATATTTCCTGTTATCTATATTATATTAAAAGCGTGAAGACCCTTAGAAATGTTGATTAAACTTTTTGCCCTTCATTAAAAGACTGCAACAGACAAAATTGTCATTTATTATTTTAATATAATTATTATTTAAATTATTATTTTTAATTATTTTATCACCTTATTTTATAATATTATATTTTCTATTTGTGGCATAGCTTTATTTATGATGTAAACTAAAAATAAAATAAAAAATTCTACCAAATTTTTTTATTATTTTATTATATTAATTTTCTACTTATAACATCACTCTATTTATAAGGTAAATCTTAATAAAAAAATAAAATAAAATAACCCTTCTGTCGAAATTCTCTCTCTTTAATTTGGAAAACCCCCATTTTGATTGTGAAAAAAGGGTTTTCTTTTTCCCTTTTTCATAAAAGTTTTTTTCCCCTTTTTAATAATCAAGTAAGGTCTTCCTTTTTCTTTTTGTTATTTTTTTTCCTTTTGATTGTAATGTCCTAATATGCTTATATTTTTAAATTCTTCTTAATTTATAAATCTTACTACTTCTATAAAAAGATTTATAATTACATCATTTAATCCATCAACTCTTTTACATCAATATTTTTTGATTCAATCTCCAACCTTGTATGCTTTCATGTTAATCTATCTTCTCTTTTTCATATTGTGATTTTATTTTATATTGTGGAATTGAAAAAAGACAATAATAATTATTATATCAAGTCATTATTTATATTCAAAACAATTTAACTTAGATTGTCTCTTTTAGTTGAGTTTAATATTGATACTATATTATCTACTTTAATTGTTGATATTATATGATTTAAAATTTATGTTATTTACAAGTGTCATTCTGTATCTACTCGTACATTCACAAGTTCCAACTATTAAGGTAACAATCTCTTCATCTCATAAATAATTTTTTTTTATATAATTATAACTCTTGTGCACAATTTGTCTTAGATAATCTTACAAAGGAATCTCAAAAAGATTTCATGAATGAAATTGTGCTAATTAATAATTTAAGGCGATATGATTCTTATTAGATAATAAATGTATTAATAATTAGAGTTGAATTAGTAAAAGAGTATAAAAAGAAAATAAAGGAAGTGAGTGATTATAACATTAATCAGTGAAGAGGTAATAATTCTTTTTTATATTATATTTTATATTTTTACATATATGTTTGAGTTCTTATCTATTTTTATTATATTTTATATTTTTATATATATGTTTTTTGATTATTGAAGTTTAATTTTCTGCAGAGCACAAAAGTTTATGTTATACTTTTCAATAATAATATTGAAAAGTGAAAAAAATTATTTACAATAAGACAAGATCTGTTACGTCACAAATGGACACATTAATAGTGTTAATCTGAATTTTATATCAGTAAACAAAGAGATTGAAGTTGGATTCAATGACAACACTATAGTTCAAGAATGCAATAATCACTTTTTTATTGTTACTTTCTTGAATAATTTTGTTTTGCTTGAAGATGCAATATAATCTTCCGATGGAACAATCTTTGATAATATCTTTAGATTTGATCAACTAATCTAACATTCAATATATGCATAATACTCTAATCCTATTTACTTAATATAATACAGTCCCTTAGAAATGTTGATTGAATTTTTTACCCTTCATTAAAAGATTCTACAATAGACAAAATTGTCATTTACTATTTTTTAAAAATAATTATTATTTAATTATTATTATAATATTTAGGACTTTGATATTAATTAAAGTTATAATTATTAAATTAAAGGTAAAATGAAAAATTTAAAATTAAATTATTACTAAATATTCATAGTATGATGCTTCATAGCAAAAAATCGTTCAGTCTTTTACCCTTTTAAGAATAGAAATCACACTAGACAAAATAGTTATTTAATTATTTTTTTAATATTTGAGATTTTAAAATTAACTAAATTTTATGAATTAAATTCTTCCTTGTACAAAACATGTAAAAGATAAAAATATAATTCATGCATTTAAGTGCTTCCGTAAAAGCGAACGATTTTTTTACCTTTAAATCAAATGTTATTTCTAGAACGTTTTTATTAATTGAAACAAATATTAGAACAAATTGAAGAAAGAACTACTAGATTAATCAAACTATTACATAATCATTTATCAATTACAAATTTATAAATTTCTTTCTAAATTCTTATATTATTATACAAACACATTTTTTAAAATTATTTTTATAAATTAATTTTTATTAATATAGAGACACGAGCGAACCGCGAACGCTTAAATTAGTCTAAACAAATAAGTTAAACCATAAAGTTACGCTCAAATCTAATTCTAAGATGATTTTCCAATCAAATTTTTTTAAGTGTAATATAATATTGTGGATTGTACTTTTCCAACATTATTCCAAATTAAAGAGGAAATAGTTTTTTAGTCATTTACAATTTTTTTTCTAGTTTTATAATTTTTTCCAAAAAAATATTTACTTTTATATATATAAAATTTTTATTTTTACATCTAAGAAATTTTAAAAAAATAATTTATTCTGTTCAATTTATAAAAAAAATAAGAAATTTTATTTTCTTAAAAAAAAAGGGGTAAAATACCACCCCCCAACATTTGTGGGAATGAGCCCTAATCAAATGAGTGAAGTGAAAATAAAGCCCGAATCTCAATCCGGACCCGACAACTATAACCCTCAGAATTCACTCCGTTCTTTCTTTCACCTTATGGAAGAATAATTAAGAAGGCAAAAAGGTATAAATTTAGTATTTCCCCAAAAAACTCAGTTTCAGAAATTCGATTTAATTGAATTTATTGCTAATTTTTCATCACAGAATGTCTAGTCCTGGAGAAGATTTCTCTCAATTTGGTATTTCCGTAGAGGTATATCACATCCTTTTAATGCTTAATTCACTATATTTTTCTTTTTGACTTTTGTGTTTTCTTAACAGGAAAATGACAAGCTTGTAGCCGAGGTGATTCGCTATATATTATTCAAGACTGAACAGAGTTCAGGGTGCCCCATAAAGAGGGAGGAGCTAACCCAATTGATCACTGGCAAGAATTATCGTCAAAGAAATCTCCCTGCTTTTGTCATCAATGAGGCGAAATTGAAACTTTCCTCCATTTTTGGCTTTGAAATGAGGGAACTTCAACGCTCCCGCTCTTCTGCTACTCAAAACCCTCGCTCATCTCAGCCAGGTTTCTTTAAACTATTGCTCTTACTTCATTGAATTAACTGACTCTTCTTTTGGTTATTTTATTTAAAAAATTAAGTTGGATTGAGCAATTAAAACTCCCAAAATGTGTACTGCAGCATGGGTTAGGATGAAGCTATTATTGCACTGTTGGGTTAGCGGTTTCTGCGTAGGTTTATACTGCGGCCTTGTCGGCCTAAGGCTATGTTTTGAGCTGAGATATAACTGATTGTTTTCTTGATTATGTGCTGCTTACCAGCACCAGAAGTGTATATGTCCAGCCAGGTCAGCCCTTTTCTGTTTCAAACGGGCACTTCCTGTATTTTTTGGTGGATTAGATCATTAGAAAGAGCTTGGTGCTTATTCGCCTCCCAGATATTCAGGGGAAAGGCCTTCCTCAAATACAGTCCCCAATACAGAATTTTGCTCCCTTTTTTTTTCTTTCTATTTTTTAGTTTTAAGGTAGATAAGAGAAGATTTGATCCACCCCTGAGCTTCCACTGGATGTGATAGGAGAGCATTCAGGACCTGTTTGCTGTATTAATTAGAATAGTCTTTGGATTGAAATTTATCCAACCAATACATTGTTTGGTTACTCAATTCAACCTAATACATGAATTACTTATACACCATAGGGGGTATTATCTTATACCAAGGAAATAAAGAGATAATTAATCCTTGGATAAGACCCCTAAATGACTAGACTACTCCTCAATCCCTTTTTTCTAAATCTTTTTATACAAAAATTCAAGGGTATAATTGTAAGAAGATTTATATAGAGTTTTAAACCTAACACAATACATGGTATATCTAGTTTTTAACACAATGAACCGAACACTTGATAAAAAATAATCTCAGCATTACTATCCTTGTATTAGCAATCCATGCATTACTAATCCATATATTGTTAATCCCTGCATTACTTGTCTTCGTATCAGACGACCCCAATCTTAAAGAAGGAAACAGATAGCCTCTTCTTGACTTGCAAAACATTTGCCAGGTAAAGGAGGATGGGTTGCTCTAGGTTAATGGCCAATGTAAAAATAGCAACTAATATTAAGTTACTCAAGATGAGGGGTTACATTGGCACCCATGTGTGGTGTGAAATGAGGGTTTTAAAAAGAGATTTAAAAAAAAACATATACAGTCTAATATAAATATTACATTTACATAGGCCATATTTTTATATTACACCCGCATAGCCTTTTATTTTTGCAATAGTGCTTATACAACATTATAAACTTACTGTACGCAATGTATAAACCTGGTATAAAAGTGTATAATAGTGTACAAGAGACGCTTATATACACTTTTATACAGTTATACAAAATTACACAACTTGTACAAAAAATTGTGTTTAATCTCCCACTAACTTCAACTACGAAACTCCATCCGAAATGGGTCAAATCTTTTTCAAATGACTTCAAATTTTAATCACAACTTCAAATGACACCATCAACAAATCACAATTATCAATTTGTTAAAATTTTCAACAAATTCAAAAATCCATTTATGAGTTTTCAAGCTTTTAAGATTTCCAACAATGAAGTTTTAAATTTTTCAATTTAATTCACCTAATAATTAATGTTTAAATTCATAATAATAAAAAAGTATCAAATTTACACTTACTATCTACAAGAAGAAGAAGAAGAAGAAGAAGAAAAAAGATAAATAATGTAAAATAAAAATTATTTTTAAAATTAAAATAATAAAAATAAAAAAGAAATTATAATATTAAAATAAAAAATAAATTAAAAAGAAATATTAATTAATATAAAAAAATATGAAAAATAAAAAATTAACCTTATAATTAAATCATGTAACTACCTACAATTATCATCTCCCCTATAAATTAGAGAGTATAATTACTCCCTTCTAATTACTCAATATTTCCTGTTATCTATATTATATTAAAAGCGTGAAGACTCTTAGAAATGCTGATTGAATTTTTTGCCCTTCATTAAAAGACTCTGCAACAGACAAAATTGTCATTTATTATTTTAATATAATTATTATTTAAATTATTATTTTTAATTATTTCATCATCTTATTTTATAATATTATATTTTCTATTTGTGGCATAGCTCTATTTATGGTGTAAACTAAAAATAAAATAAAAATTCTACCAAATTTCTTCATTATTTTATTATATTAATTTTCTACTTATGGCATAACTCTATTTATAATGTAAATCTTAATAAAATAAATAAAAAATAAAATAAAATAACCCTTCTGTCGAAATTCTCTCTCTTTAATTTGGAAACCCCCCCTTTTTTTATTGTAAAGAAAGGGTTTTCTTTTTCGCTTTTTCATAAAAGTTTTTTTCCCCTTTTTAATAATCAAGTAAGGTCTTTTTTTTTTTTCCTTTTTGTTATCTTTTTTTCCTTTTGATAGTAATGTCCTAATATGCTTATATTTTTAAATCCTTCTTAATTTATAAATTCTTCTACTTCTGTAAAAGGATTTGTAATTACACCATTTAATCCATCAACTATTTTACATCAATATTTTTGATTTAATCTCCAACCTTGTATGTTTTCGTGTTAATCTATCTTCTCTTTTTCATATTGTGATTTTATTTTATATTGTGGAATTGAAAAAAGACAATAATAATTGTTATATCAATTCATTATTTATATTCAAAACAATTTAACTTAGATTGTCTCTTTTAGTTGAGTTTAATATTGATACTATATTATCTACTTTAATTGTTGATATTATATGATTTAATCTCCCACGAACTTCAACTACGAAACTCCATCCGAAATGGGTCAAATCTTTTTCAAATGACTTCAAATTTTAATCATAACTTCAAAATGATACCATCAACGAATTACAATTATCAATTTTGTTAAAATTTTCAACAAATTCAAAAACCCATTTATGAGTTTTCAAGCTTTTAAGATTTCCAACAATAAAGTTTTAAATTTTTCAATTTAATTCACCTAATAATTAATGTTTAAATTCATAATAATAAAAAAGTATCAAATTTACACTTACTATCTACAAATCTAAATATAAAAATCACGGAAGAATCTTCAATCATCCCACTCAAAATTCATTTACACGGCAGGTGGAATGGTCTGCCTCTTTTATGAACTTCAATTTTTGGTTTCACCAGTCAAACGATTTTCTGGAAATGTTTGCAAGGCCGAACTTGAGCTTGATGCCTTGATTTTAGCAACATCGTTTCCACTAGGATCTTTTGTGATCTGTAGCTCTTTAAACATTTTTATAAGCTTTCTCAGGCTTAAAACTTTCAAAGATTGCTTATTGCCATTGCCAGCAGTGCCTTTGCTTTCTTTGATATGAACCAAGTTTTCCTTCTCATCTGTAGCAAGTATCTACCCTATGCTTGTTGCTGCTGATGAATTCTTAAGTGGTGTCTTGCTTGAAGACTTCTTCGCTGGGGTCAAGCAGCTGCCTGAGCGATATGTTCTGGCTTCCTGCTTACAAGGGCAGAAGGATTTTGCATAGGATTCAGTTCCCCAGTTAAGACTCTTTATGGGGAAGCATTAGGTATGAGAGAAGCTAGGGGATGAAGAGCATGAGTAACACTATCCACATTAGTCTCATCATGATCAATCACAGATTGTCCCATATGTTCTTCTCCAATAACTTCTGTATTAGTGTCTGAAACATGTAAACATTGCTAACTTCCATCCACCTTAATCTCGCACTCACGTTCCTGGGAAGCATCAGGTATGAGAGAAGCCAAGGGCAGAAGACTATAAGCTGCCCTCTCCATAGTAGCCTCAACATAATCAACTCAGATTCTTCCATGGGTTCTTCTTGTCCAACAACTTCCAGAGCATCAGCTGGTGCATCCACATTAGCCTCGGTACGATCAACATCATATTCTTACATGGGTGCTTCTCCAGCAGCTTCCAGACCATGCGCTTCACTATGCACACAGCTGCAGAATGATAAACTGGGTTCTTCTTATCCAGCATCTTCTGTGTTAGGTTCGGCAATATCTTTCAGACATTGCTGACTAAAACTCACCTTAGCCTCCACCTCACTGTTGAATTGCCCGAACAAATTCACCTCATGAGAATCTATGTTTGTATCTGGATTGGCACTTACAGGTTCTCCCATCAACTCTTGTTTCCTGCAACACCAGAGTTACATTCTGCACCCTCATCCACTTGAAATTCAAACATTTGATTAAAGTTATCTTCATCCTCTCCATTTTCTGCCAAAAAGTCAGATGGATCACCACTATGGGGCTGATCTTGTTCATGCAGCTCTTGGTCAGAACCACATTACCACCTGAATTTCTCTTCGTATCATCGCCAAGTTCTGGCTTTTGTTCTGAAAATCTTTTTCCTTTTTAGCCTTAGCATGAGAAATTTCAGATTCTTCCATGGGTTGTTCTCTTCAGATCCATTGTTATTGTGACAAAGTGCTGCTTCCTCTGAGCCCTCTTCTGCTTTTGTATCTAAAGCAAATACTACCAGGTCATTGCCACTGTCTTGTTGAACTCCATCTTCCATGTCTACTTCATTTTGTACCAAGGTATTTGAATCTTGACTTGATACAGTATTTGATTTATTCTTGATGTTCAAACTCCCGGATGATATCAAATCAGTACCATTTTTGTCTAATTCTTCAGTCTTGTGAACAGAATACAGCTCAGAGTCCACCTCCAAACTTTCATCAGTTTCTTCAGAAAACCATCAAATGTGATGGTTCCTGACTCTTCATTCTCTCCTGTGCTTGATTCCTGCATAGGGTTCCCAGCTAACCTCACTGATCGATGAGTGCTATAGACTTGCCTAACTGAACTCTTTGCCTTCACTTCCTTTCTTTGGTTAGTGAGAACAGCTGCTGGTGTCATTGGAACATCTTTCTTTTCTTCCTTATTCTGATCCCCAGTTTTCTCCTTGGTTCACATTCCTTCATTACAGTTTCCAGCTTAGTGTGAACTGAAGTTGTTGCCACCCTCTTTCTGGTATTTGGTAATGCAAGAGTCTCATGCATATCATTTTTGGCTTCATCAAAGTCTCTTTCTACCGTTGCTGTTGTTCTGCAGCGACTCCTAGTCAAAGTCTGCAAAGTTTCTGAGTCATGTTATGTGGTCTTTTTTTGTGTAGATCGGCGACCAGTCCGAGGTACACTTGTTACTGCTTCTGACTTCCAGGAGACTCCATGAACGATATGAGAGAAAATTTGCTTGATGGACCCATTTAAGTTTCCAATTGGCAAAATGGCCTCCTTTCGTTTTTCCATTTCGAAATCTTTTTCAATGTGTCTTCTTCTTCCACTCTCAATCTATTCTCTATGCACATGATTGTGAGATATTGAGGTCCTAAAGCTCTTCTTGGTAAATTCAACAAGTTCTTTAAAATTTTGGAGAAAGATGGTGTTAAAGTTTGAAAAAAAATAACCAGGCTCAAGTTAAATCCAATTAACTTATTTGTAATTCTTAAAAGATGAGAACTATTCTCACATAATTAATTAAATTTAAACCACAAGTAAATTGGGGCATTTTACCTAATCTAAAAAGTGGGTCATTTCATTAAGAAAATAATATTGTGACCCTTTTAATTGAATGGAAGATTTTGGAAGGCCTTTTAATTAAGATTCCTTGAGAGATTGAAGAGAATCGTCCATGGTGACACGACGGTGATTTTAGTTGGGATTTTGTTCTTCTTGTAGAGAGCTTGCAATTCTCTCCTTGTGAGGCTGTGGAAATCCGTCTCTGTTTTTGAAATGAAACAGGAAATCGACCTGCAATTGTTGGGGGGTGGGGGAAGAAGTTTTTATGAGCGGCACTTGGATTTTCCATCTGATTATCCCTAGATACATATTAGAAAGTGTGGATATTCGCTACTTGTAGTAAAGCTATAATCTTCA
This sequence comes from Datura wrightii, assembly GCA_035772735.1. NCBI lineage: Eukaryota > Viridiplantae > Streptophyta > Magnoliopsida > Solanales > Solanaceae > Datura > Datura wrightii. The sequence goes on along the minus strand of JASDFA010000007.1, from coordinate 57,382,289 downwards.
AGAACAAACTAAAGTTGGAAGTTGATGTATAAGGTAGTTATTAGTAGGTAGTGATCACAATTGAGGCTGCAAAATGGAATTCTTCAGTTTAAGCTGCAAAATGTTTTATTTGGAGCCAGAGGTTGTGTATTCTGTTATTGAATTGTGTATTTCCAACATGGACAGTGGCAGCTGATGCAAAGTCATATATTCTCAGAAGTCTGCTTCCCGCAGATATATACAAGGCATGTGTAGAGGATGATAAGAAATCACATGTCACTGCTCTTACTTTTGTCGTTACTAGCATTGTTCGTCTTGCTGGAGGCAAAATTAGTGAAGGTATATTTGCAAATTCATTTGTGCTTGAACATATTATTCCGTTCTTATTTATTCTGTGTCCTTTACCTCCTAATATCTAATGAGAGGATTGAAGCTTTAAATTGTTGACATCAATGTGTTGAAGAAAATCTTTGGCCTCATTTGAGACGGCTGGGATTGTCTGAAACTGATGAAAGCCATCCTGTTCATGGAAACGTCAAACTAGCATTGGAAGCAATTGTTCAACAAAGGTTAGAACCGACAAACCAGAGGAGTCCATGTCCATGTCACATTGTTCTGCTTTCTGGTATTCTGATTTTTGCACATCCACAGATACTTGCACAAAGAGAGAGTTAATGGTCCAGAAGGTAATGCAACATTTTATGAACTTGCTGAGAGGGCACTAGATGGGCCAATTAATGATGGAATGAAAGAGCATATATCAAAGGTATAATTCAGACTTTTGTTGCGTCTTATGCTTTTAGTATGCAATTATCTCTTGACTGGCACTATTTCAGTCTTGTGAGGGTAAATACGAGTTGAAGAGAGTTACATTCACCTGGATTATGAACTGTCAATCATTGTGTTACTAAGCTTTTGCTGCATCCCTATGGTTCCTGAATTGTTATTTGAGTAGATTTATGTGGCTGTCATTTATTTGTTGCAAGAAATGCATCTGCTAGATTTCTAATGTACCACAATCCTTGCATCAATATAATATATGCTGTTTTTCCCTATTTTGGAAGCTGGGGGTGATAAAGGTAGCAACCGATACAGTATAGAAAGTGTCTAATTATACTTGTTGCAATTTGACAAACTTGCCATTTGGTCGACTCCAAATATCCAAATGGACTTGCTAATTAATCCTTGAACTACCCCATTGCAGATTGTGAACAAAGATATTGCCTCGGTGGATGCTGACTAGTTTCTTTACTGCTGACTGGGATTCTTCACAAGTGTTTTTGTCCAGTTCCTAGTTGTATGAGATTGGTCTTTGAAGCTGTTAATTTGGTATGGTGTTTTAGATTCGTCAGAGCTGCTACTTTTGTTCTCCGGCGACTTTTGTTAAATACAGCAATTAGTGTATTTAGGCAGCTGAATTTGATGTTCTATCTGATCATCCATCCTCTTTGTCTGGCATACTAATTAATTTCTGTTTACAGAAATACTAATAGAGCCCCCCATGTAGCAAAAATCTTGAATTGGTCTTCTTTTGGATAATATTTGACAATGTATCATGCATCCATCTTTAATTTAGTTACTCGTGCGTGAACAGCCTCCTTGCGCTGAGGGTCTATCGAAAACTGTCTCCCTGCCTCTGAGTTAGGGGTAAGGTCTATGTATACTCTACCCTCTTCAGACTCCCCCCCCCCCCCCCCCTCTTTTTTTTTTGAATCTATACTGGGTATGTTGTTGCCTGAGCAAATAACTAGCAATTCAGATTGTTGTCCTTAGATTTAACTTAGTTGTTTATTTTGGAGATCTACGTTTAACAATTATTCATCCACTACAACAAGTAACAGAAATGACGGGCAACAAAATAATATTAAAATTTCAAATAGAACACTTTGTTTTGTATGTAACCAAATGGGACACCTCGCAACAAAATAATATTAAAATTTCAAATAGGGCACTTTGTTTTGTATGTAACCAAATGGGACATCTCGTTGAGAATGGAACGAGGTGTCCCATTTGGTTACATACAAAACAAAGTGTTCTATTTGAAATTTTAATATTATTTTGTTGTCGAACGAGGTGTCAAAAGTTTTAAATGGCTGTGTGAAAAATATATATATATTGGTGGACTTTAAACAGCCGTGTGAAAAAATATATATATATATTGGTGGACCTCGTTGGGCTTCTCATGAGGTCCGTTTATTTTTTTTTAAACGAAATTCTTTTGAACTCATTGGTCTTTCAATGAGATTTAAATTTATTTATTGTTTTAAAATTTTGGTTGGCTGTGCAACGAGATGCAATTGAATAACTTTACTTGGCTAAATTCCTCTAATAATTTGTAACATCTGCAATTACTTTAATTAGAAGATAATAATGCAAATGTGCTATCCCTGTAAACAGATTTCTTATTTAAAATTAGTAAAGGTAAAACCTGCTACTAGTAAGATAATAAAATTCGTTGTTGAATTTATTGTAACTATAAGTAAAATAACAATCATTCCACGTGTTATTATTAACCTTATTCTTCCTTTGTTGCTGATACAAAAAAGATAGAAATCAAGACTGAGCACCAAATAAATTAAATAAGCTAGCAATTAATTAGAACATAAATTTAGGTAACAAGCCCAGACATATATTTCCCTTGCCATTAACCGGGCAGGGTAAAGTGGTAAATATTTTTTTATTTTTATGGGAGATTTTAAATTTGAGTCTTGTTGATTATGAAATTATTTTTGTTATGGAGCATTTTTATCTTTTAATATAAATTTGAACTTAATCAAATTCTAATATAAATATCAAACACCGAATAAAATATTTTTTACCCATCAGCAATAAACGTATTTTCTGAATATATCAATAAATAATTAAAAATTTTTGGAAAAAACAAGAATAATCTTCTTATAAATTTCTCAATAATTAAATTTGTAGAATATTGTAAGAATATATTTTGGTAAATAAGGAGAGGCAAGGGGTGTTGACAATAAATTCAAAAACCGACCAGAAAAGATAAATTCAGAAACAGTTAAAAATAAATAGAGGGAGAAAGAAGTTGACAATGAATTCAACAACAAATTTTATTATCTTAGCAACAAGTTTTTCCTTTATTAATTTTAAAAGAGAAGCACATTTGCATTGTTATCTTCCAATTGCATCTCGTTGCAAAGCCAACGAGTTCCAGCAAACCAAAATTTAAAAATAAATATATAAATTTAAATCTCGTTGAAACATCAACGAGTTCAAAAGATTTTTTTAAAAAAAAAAAGTTAAACAACACCTCGTTCCCTTCTCAACGAGGTGTATAAGGATCCTGCTGCATGTAACAGTAAGGCAATTTAAAAACTAGCAGCTAGTATGCCTTTAAAAATGAACTATGGTTAGCTGAAATAAATGTCCAAAAGGTAAGGCCAGATTGCTCCAGAAAATGGACTTGAGCAGCATTATTACTCAAGACGGGCTTTCTAGTTTCTATTGAATCAAGATGAAGTAAATTATACCAAATAGAGTATAGTGGAAATGATTAGATTTGAGTCTGGGAATGAAGAAACACTTGTTAAAAGATTATTTCCTCTTATTGAATTTTCTAAATTAATTAGTTGAGCTAATAAATTTTAAATATATATATTCAAAGAAAATTAAGATAAAAGATCCCCCATTTCCCTGTTGTGCGCTTTTCTTTTGTTTTTTCTTTAAACTATTGAAAATGTTTTTCCGCCAAATCAGTCATAGTTGCAAGCTTTAAATTGTTTTCCCCGGCAACTACTTACACTCTGAGGACTCAGCTTGGTACGAGAGGCAGGAATACTAATTTCAGAATAAAATGTAAAATTATTTTATTTTATATTTAATTATTAATTTTATATTTGTACTATAATGATGGGATAAATTATCTCATACTAATGGTGTGATAACTAATCTAATGAAATATCTCAATCATGGGATAACTTTATCTATCCATCCCCCGTACCAAACTACTCCTAAAAGTACGTGACCAAAAAGACCGTATATGTCAAAATAAAATTTCTTTATTTCTCTCAAACTTCCCGTAGAGATGAGTTGTGGTATTTATACCAACCTTACATGAGTATGTCTTTATCCATATCTTTTATCTCATATTGACACATTCACTTTCAGTGAGCGAGCATTCACGATTTTTATCACAAGTCACATGCTATTTAAGAAATGGAGTATAATTATATGTACTTGCTTCATATTTTTTAAATTATAGGCTCACTATCATATCTTGAAATTTATTATATTTATATGACCCACCTCAACATCATTTTGAAAGGTAAAGCGTGCCCCACTTTATATTTCTTCCTTTTAATAGAGGATTTATAAAACTTACCAAATCTAGAAGCACAATAACCGCGTGTCAAATTGCCTTTCATATCTTGTTGATGAAAAAAATTACCTTCACATTTTGAAAGACCATTTTAAGAACTCATAATGTTCTTCATTTTCTAATTATCACAATGGTGAATTTTTTTTCCTCAACGCGTACATTCATACATTCAAACGTTTGTCTTCTTTCAGACTTATGAATTGTTATCATGTTTGATGGTTTCGTGACTTCTCATAAAAAATATATTATTTTATCATGGTCATCAATATAGTGTATTGGGACTTGAATCCAATATCTTACCCATATAAAGGTGTGTTAGACCATAATATGATAGGACTTAAATTCAAAATCTTATTTTCATACTGTACCAGGATTCAAACTTAATGTCTTACCTGATAATGCTCAAATCACACCTCTTACTGAAGTATGAAGCGAACGTTGTCAATAAAGAACCCAACTAGACGTTGGGGTCGAACCCACAGGGAATATGGGAGAACTTGATTATAGCCGGTAATTAAACTTGTGAGGTAGTTACTTCAAAATAGGGGGATTCTGAAGAAAATCAATAATAAAAACAATAAATTAAAAATCTGGTGTTGAGTCAATATCAAAGGATAACAGGGTTTGTATTCCCCATGGGTTCATAACTGCTTTGGGTATACACTCGCGATTATCACCAATACTTACTTATAGAACTGATAATTTAGATTCATTCAAATGACTGACCAGTCCCAGTGACTATACTCAATCACTCGACCAAGTCTCATGAGCGGTTTCAAACTATCCATTATCACTAAGTTCCATATTTAGCTATTCTGTGACCACAACTCAAGTTAATACAATGATTATCAAAATCAAGGCTCTGTTGTAATTCTCTTTTCCTAATCTCTACCTTTTAGTCCTAAGCAAGTAAAGAATTCAGGCATGCCCTAACATTGCGCACCGTTAAGAAACGTTTAAGCATGAAGAGAATACAATATAAGTATTTTGTATTGGTTTTAAAATCACTTTGTGCAACCTTAGCTTGTTAATCCACCATGGTTCAACCCTATCTATGGAGGTTTTAGCCTCTCATAGTTGTAAAGTTGTGAATTGCTTTCATGATTAAGAACAAAAATCAATACTTATAATTATGAATGAGAAAAACACTTCCTTTAATTACTCAGCAAAATCTTCAAGAACAAGTAGCAAGAATAAGATTAATTCAAGAAAAGGTTGATCATAAGTTGAATCAACTCAATTCTCCTAAAAGATCTCTTCTCTGGTCTTCTATCTTCTTGTCTACAGAAAAATAAAACTTAAAACGTATTTATACAGACACAAGAATCCTTTTCCTAGGCTAACAGGATAAATTTCCATATCTGGTTCCACATTTGTCAGGATTCAACCTATGACCGTAGCAGCATCCTACGATCCATAGCTTCCTTTCGTACTTTGCATGGTTGGCTGAATTTTGGCTAAGTGTTGAATCCTGGTACGATTCGTACCTCCTTCAAACGATCCGTACTGAGCTCCCGTGGTTTGATTCTGAAACTTTGAAATTCTTCTGAAGTTCATTACGACCGTCATGGTACGACTCGTACCTTCTTCCCATGGGTCGTACTTTGTTTCCGTAGCAGGAGTCAGTCTCTTATGCAAATTTTCTGGATTTTGTCACGACTTCAACACCATGACTTGTACCAGCTTGGTACGACTCGTACTAAGACTCGTACATTGCATCTCTTCAATTCTAGCCTTCTGTAACTTTTCACGACCATCAGTATGACTCGTAGGACATTCCTACGGCTCTACTGTAGTCTGCACTCTGAGCCTATTTTGCATACTTCAGGCTTTCTTTTGCAATTTTTAGGTCTAACACCAATTTATCCTGTAACCAAAGGAAAAGTGTCTTATATCCACATAAACACACCTAAGTCCATGCTATTTTCTTAGTTTTGAGCGTCGAAAGTGTTGTAAATCCACAACACATCAACACATCCTCAACTTAAGACTTTTGCATGTACTCAGGCAAAGAAAAGAAAAACTAAATACGACGCTCAACGAGAAAATAGACTTAAGATACTACAACCAATACTCAAACAAACTTGCACTTCTATACAAACTCTATTGACCCTTTCTCATGAAACAACATAAGCTAATGTATTACAAGTAACCTCAAAACATCATAAATAGGGATTAAAACATGTCATTCATCTATCAACAGACAATCAAGTCATCACCAATGTTTTCACACAGACCAATGGTAAAAGCAAACATAATCCATGTACCCTCAAATAAATGAAGTCCCCACTTAGATATGAAATGTCAAATATAATATGGGACTAAGTAAGTAAGGCACTCACTCTCACAAAGAAGTTACAAGTATTATGTGTCAGATACCATAAGTTTGCCCTTATTTTCTCTGCTTTGGTTTATTAGATGGTTAAGTTAGGATCACTATAGGACTTGATATAGCTTGTAATGTAGGCTTAGGGTTGGACATGATAAAGATGGGGGATTTTACCAGTGACTATCCCTTCCTTGGCACTACATATATTGGCTACACCATTCACCTATTTCACTCTTTTACTCTTTCATTCCCTTTTCTTCCCTTTTTACCCCCTTTTATACATTTTCATGGGTGTGGTGAGTTTTCAACTTTTTTAGCATTTTGATTTTCTTTTGAAACTTCTTTTTCAAGATTCTCAACATTTTTCATCTTTTTTTTTCTTTTCATCTCACCACATCTCATTTTTCACTACTTCTTTTCTTTTTTCTTTTCCTTTCTTCCGTTTCCACCATTTACAACACCCCTACTCTAGCCACCCTCAACTTAAGCATTTTTCTTATGTTGAGGTTCACAATATCCAAAGAAGGACCAGGGCCAAAATAGGTTCATTGTAAAAAATGGGTAGGGTTAATCGGTGAATCAAAGAGACATGGTCTATTAAGGTTCAAACTTGGGATCAAGGGATTCATGCAACTTTGGTAGGGTAATATAGGCTAAAAGTGAGATGAAAAAAAAAAGCCTACGATCATATCCTAGACAATCATCCTTAGCCTATGCAAAGACCAACTAGGCAAGTTCTAGATCTTCAACACAATGCCAAACTAAATACTATACCTCACTCACACATGGTACATGAACTATTTTCACCTCACCTATATGGTTTATACATGATTTAACAAGACTACTCATGTTGACAAACTAAATGACATTAGAAGATCCACAACAATCATGCATGTTGTCACAAATACATAGCTAATGCATCAAAATTTTTAAATAGGGTCAACTTTTTTCAAAAATCAAAATTAGTGCATTTTTATTGGCTAAGTACTCCTAAGCTACTTTCTAATTAAACAAAAATTACAAACTAAAAAAAATAAAAATCCTACATATGCCGGTTCTACTAGATAGCATTCCTGAGGAAAAAGAAACATGGCAAGAAAAATCCTCAGACGAACCAAAAATTCCAAAAATCACAAGTACACCCCCTCCCGTTTTTGAAAAGTAAGCTTCTCCCCGAAGCATCAACTATAAGAACATAGGGAAGAGAACATACCCGTGTCGCACTAGGCGCTCCTGTCATCTTGTGAAGGTGGTACCTCCACTGTAGTAGTGGTGCTAATGGTGGCCGGCGCGCTCAATTGTGTGTCAATAGGGGGAGTGGTCCCCCCCAGTAATCGTGGCTGCCTAATGGCCTCTGAAACTGTTGGGGCTGAATGTGGCTCTCCAGAAGGGTCATGGCCAGGGGCAAGCTTGGGCTGAGGTATGGTGGAGCTGCCTGCTCCTCTAGCTCTCTCATGCAGCTCAGACATATGTGCGTCATGAGTTTGCATGCTCTCTGCTCTGGCCCGCTTGCGCTCTTTTCTCTCCTTCCTCCTCCTTTTTCTCAAACTCTCCTCTCTAGCATCCTCAGCAGCTCTTTTCTTGCCCTTCTCAACAGCTGTAGTTTGCTCCCAATATGCCTCCAAATCAATCTCCTTGTCGAGCTCAGCATCTAGGTCCGGATGAGTGGGGGATGCTAATACTGTTGGTTGCCGTGATGACAACTCAACTACTCGCCTTTGAAGAGCCCCCAACTCTACACGGATACTACTGGTATCGGTCTGCTCCACCATCCTCTCATTGAATCAGCTCTCAAAACTATCTAGGCGAGCATGTAGAGCCTAAGCTACTGCCTCTATCTCTGACTTCACCCATGGTTTTACATTTTCCATCATAGCCTGAATCTTTCACTTCGTCATGGTCAATCGTTTTACTAGCTTTTGGAGGAAGTCCTGTGGTACCAAGGTATACCCTGCTGGTGTTTGAGTCTGCATGCTGGGCAGTGGTGCAACTGAGGTGCTAGGAGCTGACTCTGAATAACCGACATCTGTAGCTAGTGTCTCGCTCTGGTCCTGTGTAATAGGGACATTCACCTGTGCGTCCCCTGCTGGCTGGGCTACTGGGATAGTTGTGGGAATCCTGGATCTGCTTACCGGGTTCATCTCATCCCTGATAAGCCCTATGTCTGCAATCCTTTGGCCTCCAATCAACCGCTCTTCACCCCATGAAACTTCTACCTCCATACATAATCTGAACACAAGACTCGGGAATGGAATAGTAGTGCTTACTCCCACTGCCTGGTCTCGTATCTTATCTTCTATGATCCTCGGGATATTGATGGGGTAACGAGACATGAGGCATGCCACCAAAGACACTCTGTCAGCACTCAATGTGTTTTCGTTGACCGTAGTGCTAACCGATGGCGCACTAGTGTCCATCAGGCTTTTGCTATGAAATTTAGTGAGTTCTTGGTCACCTGCTTTCCACCTGCAACCCATTCAACTTCATCATTGTTCTCAGTAATCACCTCTGCTAGCCATTGCAGCTTCCTCTGTCGCTCCATCATAGTCAGGGATCTAATCTGCTTCATTGCCTCCACCCTGTAATCATACTCTAGCATCATCCTAGTAGGCACGAACTGTGGTCCGTACAACATTCGAGAGATGGTCCGCTTAGATATATCAACCTCTCGACCTCAGACCATAACACTCTCCAGACGATGCTGGTCTTTTACCTTCTGCCCTTCTTTTGCCTTTACCTCCATGGTGGCCAAGTAGTTGGCATAAAACTCCCGGACTATGTCTTCTGTGTACTGTGCTGGAGTATTGGCCATCCACTCAAAACCATAGAAGCTAAAAATATGCTTCATCTCCTCAACTTCGTTCAGTGAGGTTTTGAGGATCCACTGCTCTTCTTGGATGCTCCTCCTTGGATTATTCTTGGTGGTGAGAGAGATGCCTTGCTCATAAATTTCTTTAGCTCCCGACACTCTCCACCGGATTGTACGGCTTGCCTGGGTGGGGTCTGCTCTTGTGCAACATCAAGAACCTCCTTCTCTGACTCTTCACTACTGCTTTCTTCTCCACTTTGGGTCTCCCCTGACCCTTCTTCAGCATTAGCCTGACTTCTGTTGTTCCTCTCTAATTCCCTCCTCAGACTGGGGAGCTTGAGCGGATGTGGCAGTGGTTGCTACAGCTTGGGCCTTTGCTTTTGCCCTAGTGGTTTGGGTTCCATCAGTGTCTGAAGTGTCTACTTGATACTCTTCAATTGAACCACTAGGTGAGTCTCCTGCCTTGTCAGACTCCGATTTAGTTGTTTCATCAATCAGTGTCCTTTGGGCTTTTGTTTTGTTTGCCCGGCGTTTGTATGTCATTGTACCTGTAGACAAAGAAGTTAGCATTCTGTTTTTGAAAAAGAAGAATTGGAAAAGAGATGTTCAGATTCTTATCATGGGTCCTCACTACGGGTCATACCATGAAGGTACGACTCGTGAGAAGTCCCAGAATTACAACCATTTTTTAGTACAACTCGTACCATAAAGGTACGATCCGTACCTGATTCGTCTGATGAATCCCTGCATTGGTAGTTTTTTGAATTTTTCCACGACTCATGGGACGACCCATAGGTCGATTCCACGAGTCATAGGAAAGACATTTTTTGCAACTTTGTTCAGCTTGGTGGTACGAGTGCTCAGCACAACTCATAGTAGCAAACGATCCGTACTGTGCCTCATACCACTTCCAAATTTTCATTCTCATTTTGCAAGGGTTCTTTCTCACATTTCAAGGTACTCAAATTTCCCCCCAGGTCTAGGCTCATCATTAACCCAATTTAACCCATGCCCAATCCTCCTCTTTTTGACCTACTACCCATAACTCATTATGTTTCAAGACCTAAGTTCATCAAAATTTAGCATCTCTTTAGTCGAAAAAGACCATTACACAACACCCTGATCATTGTCTCTTTTTCAAAATCAAGTTTCAAGCCTAGTGAGTGGCTCACAGGGGTTTTGACACCATCACTCTCAGTATATGAATCTTAGCAATGTTTAATACAACAAACTTACTTGATTGATGCTTTATCAACTATGAATGACCGTATAGAGTTTTCCAAACTTGGGTCGAGCAAGAATTTGACTTGATTCAGTGATGTTGAGTTACAGGTAGGGGGTGAGTTTGAGTCAGGTTTTTGAGTGTTTAAGCGTGGGAGAGGGTGTTTGTGGGGTTTAAATAGGTAAGGGAAAATTTTTAAAAAATTTTGGCCGAGTCGGGTATTAATGCCAATTTTAATCCTTCACGACTCATACCACGAGTCGTAGGAAGTACCTATAGCTCGTCCCTTGGACTCGTACGCGACCCTGTTGAAGAAAACTTACCTGACGACCTACGAATAAATCCTACGACTCGTACCATCAAGGTATGATCCGTAGGATGAATCGTAGGTCAGAGCTTGGAATCCTTTTTTCTGAACCTCACCACGACTGCTGCTACGGCTCATAGGATCTTATCACGGGTCGTACTTAGAGCCGTAGCAGCTGATGTTTCAGCCTCCTGTTTTTAATTTTCACTGCACACTGAGCACACATTAGTTCAATAAGTTGGGTTGCCTCCCAAGAAGCACTTAATTTAACATCGCGGCACGATGTGGGTAGCCTAGTTATTCAGACTTCACCAAACTACCACTTGGGTTGCCTCCCAAGAAGCGTCTGATTTAACATCACGGCACGACGCAAATCTCTTGACTACTTAGAATTTGTCAAGTGATTCATACTCATCCTCCAGTGCTGAGATCACACTAAATTCCTTGGGTTGCTTCATTGTCCCGCAGATGTTGAATGTGACCTCTTCTTGATTTAATCTAACTTTCAGCAGGCCAGCTTCCACATCTACTAGAGCCCTCCCGGTTGCAAGGAATGGTTGCCCCAATATGATGGGGACATCATAATCAACCTCGCAATCCATGATCACGAAGTCTGCTAGGAATATAAATTTGTCTACCTTGACAAACACATCAATTAGGATGCCCACCGGCTTCTTAACTGTTCTGTCGGCCATCAGTAGCCATATGTTGTTCAGTGTGGGGGCTCCCAATCCTAATTTCTTGAATACAACAAATGGCATCAAATTAATGCTAGCTCCCAGATCACAAAGTGCCCTTGCGAACTCGACATTGCAAATCATACATGGTATAGTGAAAGCACCTGGGTCTTCCTTTTTCTATGCAAGGATCCTTGTAGCTATGGCACTGCAGTGATGCACATTGTCAATAGGCTCATATCTCACAAATCTCTTCTTAGGCACTAGGTCCTTCATAAACTTTGCATATCCTGACATCTTCTCTAACGGTTCGACCAATGGTATGTTCAAAGATAGTTGCTTAAGCATTGAAAGGAATTTCTGGAACTTACCATTCTCCACCTTCTTCTTCATCCTTTGGGAAATTGGTGGTGGTGGTTGATCTTGGGCAGAATTTCATGCCCAAGTGATACTCAAATGCTTCATTTCGACTTGTTATCTATTGTTATGTGTATATTCTCATGTGATTCTTAGGTAAATGTGAATTTATACTAACCAACATGATTAGTGTTGTTTTGCAGGTAGAAGGAAATTTTGGAAACTAATATATATGTTGGTGAAGTGCGGGAATGGACTTGAAAGCAAGAAGTGAAAGTTGACAAGAGAAGTTGGAAAAAATAAGGGCTCTGTGATGGAGCCGTGTCACGCTACCATCGCGGAGGCATTCTGCTTGGGATGAATTATTTATGTCAAATTCCAGTGGAGGTTCGCGTTACCTCCGTGGCACGGAGGCAGTGCTCTGCGATGCACTCCGTGTCACGTTGAGTGTGATTACCTGGAACCTCAAGTTCCAGTGAAGGTGCGCGATAGCGCCGTGGCATAGAGGCAAGGCTCACGATACAAGTCGTGCCACGTTGAGGTGCAGTTTCCTGGGAGCCGATTTCCAGTGAGGGTCCGCGATATCCCCGTGGCACGGAGGGAGTGCTCTGCGATACACTCCGTGCCATGTTGCTTGTTATTCCGGGAAAAATTCTTAATAGTATAAATAGCACACTTAGGTTTTATTTTAAACATTCTGACTTGGTTGAGCAAGAACGTGGGTTACAGGCAGTTGAGAAGACGAAAATTCTAGGGTTATTCTCTTCCTTTTTCTCTTTAATTTCAATTGTTTGTATGAATTCTAGTTATTTGAAGATGTTTAATCCACAAATGAGTGGCTAATTCACCTCTTGCTGAGGCTAAGGATAATTGTAGAGGAATGTAATCATTAATCATTTTAGTTTTCATCTTTTCTTCAATGGTTGTTCTATCAATTCTTGTTTTTACTGCATTAATGTTCTGTCAATGTTAATGTATATCTTAGAAATCCAATTTTGATTCTGAAAGGGAAAGGAATTGGACAGATGTGAATTAGTAGGATATGATCTTTTCTTAGCTGAGTAAATTGAGAAAAGATTTACGTTCAGAATAGAAATATATATGAAAGTCTTATTAGTCATTTATAGAATCAGTTATGTATGGCTAGAGCATGAGATTCTTATATCACAGAAATGTAGAATAAGGCTTCATGATTCTTCAATTGGATAGGAGTCAAAAGATCCAATCCATAGACAATTAATTCCTGACTAGCAACCGAAAAGAAGATTAGCTGAATTGAATTAATAAATTACATCCCTGCAAGCTTGCCTTATCCTCAGCTTGTTCATTGCTATTGTTCAGACTCAAATTATACTCTTGACTTAGATTCTTATTACTTAGTGATCTTAACTCATAAAACATTATTTATTTGGTTGTCTGCATTCATAGAGATATGGTTCACTGACGCTTAAGTTAATTAATACCGTAGTTTAGTCCCTGTGGGATCGATACTTGGCTTGAAATAAAGCCACTTTACTACTTGTACGACCACGTGCACCTGCGTGTAGTTTTGAGTCGAACAAGTTTTTGGCGCCGTTGCGGGGGACTGGCAATTGGTAAATTTATTTTCTTAGTGTTAGTTTACAAATTCAATATAAGTGTTAACAACTTGATCTTAGCCTTTCTCTTGCAGGTATTGAATTTTTCTGAACGTTTGCAAGAGATAAGGAGTTGGTGGATTCATATAGAGCTGGAGAGACAATTTCATCGCCAAAGAAGGGAAGCTCCAGAGAAGAAGCTGCAGTTGCTAAGACAAGCAATTCTGGAGTAACAACATAACCCACCACTTGTGAGGGCAGTTTTAGTGCCTGAGGAGATGGCAGCAAGACCGGTCCGCGAAGTGTCAATACCACATGAAAATAATATTACATCTAGTATTCGCAGACCAGAGCCAGGAGGGAGGTTCGAGCTTAAACAGAATATGGTGCAGTTGTTGCACACCAGCGGGCAATTCACAGGTCTCCCTCATGAAGATCCACAACAACATCTCCAAAACTTTTTGGAGATAAGTGACACTTACATTCCCGTTGGAGTATCATCCGACTATGTGAGGCTTACATTATTCCCGTTCTCATTATTGGGGGAAGCAAAGAGGTGGTTGAAAGCTGAACCACCTAATTCTATCACCACTTGGGATGATCTTGCAAGAAAGTTTTTGATATGATTCTTTCTATCTAGGAAGACAGCCAGACTTAGAAGTCAGATTCTAAGTTTTAAATTGAGAGAGGGTGAGAATTTGTATCAAGCTTGGGAGAGGTTCAAGTCAATGTCAAGGGATTGTCCTCATCATCACTAGTCTAATGATGTGTTGGTGCACACATTCATTGAGGGTTTGGAACACATACTAAAATTTTGTTAGATTCAACAGCTGGGGGGCAGGCATTGGAGAAGACTTATGAGGAGCTTTACACTTTTTTAAATCGTATTTCACAGGGAAATCCAAAATGGAACGCGGACTCAACACGAGGAGGAACAAGGAAAGCGGCAGGAGTTTTTGAGGTAGATGGTTTTATAGCTATCGCTGCACAGATAGCTGCATTGCAAAATCAACTCAACACCCATTTCAGCAGTATGAGCTTGAATCAAGCACAAGCCTCAGTCAATGCAGTTCATCAGGTATGGTGTGAAGTATGTAGGAGTAGTGAACACTCAGCTGAGTGTTGTGGTGCCAATCCAGACTCAGTAAATTTTTTTGGGAACGTCCAAAGGAACAACAATCAACAATATGGCAACAATTACAACTCAAATTGGAGGAATCATCCGAATTTATCTTGGGGGAGTAATAGCCATCAAGGACAGAGTTCGAATCAGGGCGTGCAGAGAAATCAAGGGGGGCATTTGAATTTTCAGTCTCAATACAGAGGAAACAATGCACCTCCTCCACCACCTAACAACATTGAGGATATGTTCAAAATAATTATAGCTAACCAAGCGCAGATGCAGGATGATTATGTGAAATTAGCGGCTGACATGAAAAATCAGCAGTTAGCTACAAAGGCGTTGGAGTACCAGTTTGGACAGTTAGCTGGAGCTCAAAACACCAGGCCCATAGGAGGACTACCGAGTGATACTGACCAAATCCCAAGCAGGTCAATGCAGTGACCACAAGGAGTGGACTACAACTTAAGGAGGTGGAACCAGAAAGACCACCTCAGCAATATGGAACAGTGGAAAAAGATGGGAAACATGATGATGTGAGGGTGAAGGAAAAGGCAGCTGAGATAGAAAAACCACCACCCCCGTTCCCTCAGAGATTAAAGAAGCACAAGGAAGAAGCTTGCTTTAAGAAATTCATGGAAGTGCTGAAACAGGTACACATTAATTTACCTCTAGTTGATGTTTTGCAGGGAGTACCGAAATATGCCAAGTATATCAAGGACATCGTAGAAAATAAAAGCAGATTGACGGAGTATGCTACGGTGGCGCTTACTGAGGAGTGCACTTCCCAGATACAGAACAGGTTGCCGACAAAGCTCAAGGATCCTGGGACCTTTACCATTCAGATTACAATTGGGCAAAGTATTAGAGCTCGCGGATTATGTGATTTGGGAGCAAGCATAAACTTGATGCCGACATCGGTGTTCAAGAAGTTGGGGCTGGGCATCCCTAGACCAACTACAGTGATCTTGCAGCTAGCTGACCGTTCTTTGGCCAGACCAGATGGTATTGTGGAATATGTGCTAGTGCAAGTGGGCTCCCTCATTTTCCCGGTGGATTTTATTATCTTGGATTTAGAGCCGGATGAGGAAGTCCTATTTATTTTGGGATGTCCTTTCTTGGCAACCAGGCGAGCTTTGATTGATGTGGCTGCTGGGCAGCTAACCATGCGAGCACATGATAAAGTAGAGGTTTTTGATGTGTACAAGGCCATGAAGCTACCGGCCATCTACGAGGAGCTATCAGCGATCAATGTGCTAAATAAGGAATCAATTCTGCAGATTGTTGACTCTTAGGACCCATTGGAGAGAGCCTTGATGGGCTCCGATCAGTTTGGAGACATTGCTATGTATGAGATGGTGCAGATGCTGAACGAGCCAAAATGGTTTCCCAGGAAGCAAGACTTTCAGCCATTGATGAGGTCCTTGGAACCCTTGCCAAAACCATCAATTGAGGAGGCACCAAAATTGGAGTTGA
Source organism: Datura wrightii (assembly GCA_035772735.1). Classification (NCBI taxonomy): domain Eukaryota; kingdom Viridiplantae; phylum Streptophyta; class Magnoliopsida; order Solanales; family Solanaceae; genus Datura; species Datura wrightii. The sequence continues at coordinate 57,366,097 of JASDFA010000007.1, read as the reverse complement.
AGACATTGCCTCCACATCTGAAGTATGTATTTTTTGGGGAAGATGACACCTTGCCAGTCATTATTTCCATAGAACTGACAGAGGCACAAGTGAGAGATGCAGTGGTGGTCCTCAAGAGGTGGAAGAAAGTAATGGGTTGGCAAATGTCGGACATCAGAAGAATTAATCCAGCTTTTTGCACACACAGGATTTTTATGGAAGAAGGATCCAAGCCAACTGTGCAGCATCAGCGGAGGTTGAATCCGGTGATGAAGGATGTAGTCAGGAAGGAAGTGATCAAGTGGCTTGATGCAGGTGTGGTAGACCCCATTTCAGATAGTGAATGTGTTAGCCCCGTTCAGTGTGTCCCAAAGAAAGGAGGGATGACTGTGGTCACCAATGAAAAGAATGAGCTGATTCCCACACGCACAGTCACACGTTGGCGAATTTGCATGGATTACAGGAAGCTCAATTAGGCCACAAGGAAAGATCATTATCCTATCCCATTTATTGATTAGATATTGGACAGGTTGGCAGGTCAAAAGTATTATTGTTTTATTGATGGATATTCTGGCTATAATCAAATAGCCATAGCATCGGAGGATCAGGCGAAGACCACTTTTACATGTCCTTATGGGACATATGCTTTCAGGCGGATGCCATTTGGTCTATGCAATGCACTAGCCACATTCCAGAGATACATGAAGGCGATCTTTCACGATATTGTGGAAGATTTTGTCGAGGTATTTATGGATGACTTTTCTATTTTCGGTAATTCGTTTGCTACATGTTTGCAGAATCTTGACAGGGTGCTAGCTCGATGTGAAGACTCTAACCTTGTGGTCAACTGGTAGAAATGTCATTTTTTAGTCAAGGAGGGTATCGTCCTTGGCCATAAGGTGTCATGCAAGGGGTTGGAAGTCGATCGTACAAAGATTGAAGTGATCGAAAAGCTACCACCACCAGTGTCAGTGAAGGGTGTTCGCAGTTTTCTCGGACATGTGGGGTTCTACAGACGGTTCATCAAGAACTTCTCTAAAATTTCTTGAACAATATACCGGTTGCTAGAAAAAGAGGTGAAGTTCGAGTTTGACGAGGATTGTGTTAAAGCATTCGAGGAGTTAAAACAGAAGCTGGTAGAAGCGCCTATTCTCATTTCTCCGGATTGGGAGCAATCGTTTGAATTAATGTGTGATGCAAGTGACGTGGCTGTAGGAGATGTATTGGGGCAACAGAGGAATAAAATTTTTCATTCCATTTATTATGCAAGCAAAACACTTGACACAGCCCAAGTCAATTATATAGTCACGGAAAAGGAGATGCTAGCATTAGTGTTCACATTTGATAAATTTAGGTCCTACCTGGTGGGTTCTAAAGTAGTGGTGTATACTAATCATGCAACAATTTGGTATCTATTTAACAAGAAGGATGCAAAGCCCAGACTAATCAGATGGATATTGTTGCTACAAGAGTTTGACCTAGCGATTCAGGACAAAAAGGGGAGCGAGAATCAAGTGGCAGATCACCTATCGCGATTGGAAAGCCGGTTGCATATAAAGGAAGGTGATATTATCAAAGAAGATTTCCCAGATGAGCAGCTCTTGGCAATCAGGGAAGATGAAATCCCTTGGTATGCAGACATTGTGAATTTGCTGGTAAGTGGAGTCTACCCACCGGAGGCTACTGATCTTGGGCAGAATTATATGCCCAAGTGATACTCAAATGCTTCATTTTGTCTTTATCCATTGATAGTTGTACATTCTCATGTGATATGTAGTTAAAATGTGAATTTATACTAACCAACATGATTAGTGTTGTTTTGCAGGAAAAATGTAATTTTAGGAAGCTAAGATGCATGTTGGGAGAAATCGGGAATAGACTCGGAAGCGAGAAGTGGAAAAGGCCAAGGTCATGCAGCAAATTAAGGGGCTCCGCGATGGAGCCGTGTCACGCTGCCATCGCGGATGCATTCTACCCCGGATGATAAAAATAGGCCAAGTTCCAGTGAAGGTCCGCGTTGGGGCTGTGACATGTTGGCCAAGCCCTGCATTGCACGCCGTGGCACGTTGGGCATAATTACCTGGAGGACCGAATTCCAGTGAGGGTCCACGTTTGTGGCATGTCATGGAGGCAGTGCTCCGTGATGCACTCCGTGACATGTTGCTTGTTATTCTGAAAACATTTCCACTAGTATAAATAGCACACTTAGGTTTATTTTGAATTATTCAGACTTGGTTCAGCAAGAACGTGGGTTACAGGCAGTTGAGGGGACGAAATTCTTAGGGTTCTTCTCTATCTCTTTCTTCCTTATTTCAATTATTTGTATGATTTACACTCATTTAACGATGTTTAATCCACAAATGAGTGGCTAAATTCACTTCTTGCCGAGGTTAAGAACATTTGTAGTGGAATGTAATTATTGATCATCTTGGTTTTTCATCTTTTCTTCCATGGTTGTTCTATTAATTCTTGTTCTTACTGCATTAATGTGTGGCCAATATTTATGTATATTTAAAAAATACGGTTTGTGCTCGAAAGAGAAAGAAATTGGAAAGTTGTGAATTAATAGGATATGATCTCTTCTTGGTTTGGGAAAATTGAGAATTGATTTACCTTCAGAATAGAAATATATCTGAAAGTCGTATTAGTCAAGTAAGGAATCGGTTTCATATGGCTAGAACACGAATTTCTTCTTATCACAGAAATGTAGGTGGAAGGTTCATGATTCTTAAGTTGGGTTAAATACGAGAGTTTTAATCCATAGGCAATAATTCTTGACTAGCAACCGAAGGAAAGATTAACCAATTTGTATCAATAAATTACTTCCCTGCATATTTGTTTTAGCCTCAACATGCTCATTACTATAGTTCAGACTCAAATTGTACATTTGTTTTAGATTAGTATAAATTAGGAAACAAAATCCCAATATCTTCTTGAAACTGTTGTCTGCATTATTAGAGTTAGAGTTTATTAACACTTAATTAGATTATTACCTTGTTCCAGTCCCTGTGGGATCGATACTTGGCTACTCTAGCCATTTTACTACTTGTTCGACCACATGCACTTACGTGTAGGTATTCCAAACCACCGAACACGTTTTTGGCGCCGTTGCCGGAGACTGGCAATTGGTAAAATTTTTGTCTTCAGTGTTAGTTTACAATTTCTTATTAGTGTTGACAACTTGGTCTTAACTTGTCTTTTGTAGATATTGAATTCTGTTAAACACTGGCAAGGGACAAGGAGCTGGTGGATTCACACTTAGAGCCGGAAAGACAATTCCATTGTCAAAGGAGAGAAGCTCTAGAGAGAAAGCTGCAGTTGCTTAGACAGACAATCCTGGAGCAACAATAGAATCCACCCATTGTAAGGGCAGTGTTAGTGCCCGAAGACATGGCAGCTAGGCCGGTTCGCGAAGTTGCAATCCCACATGCTAACAACGTTACATCTAGCATTCACAAACCTGATCTAGGAGGGAGGTCGAGCTTAAACAGAATATGGTGCAATTGCTGCACACTAGCGGGCAATTCACAGGTCTCCCTCACGAGGATCCACAACAACATCTCCAAAACTTTTTGGAGATAAGTGACACTTACATCCCCGCTGGAGTGTCACCCGATTATGTCAGGCTTACATTGTTCCCATTTTCACTTTTGGGAGAAGCAAAGAGATGGCTGAAAGCTGAGCCACCTAATTCCATCACTACTTGGGATGATCTTGCACGGAAATTTTTGATACGGTTCTTTCCATCCAGTAAAACAGCAAGACTTAGAAGTCAAATTCTAAGTTTTAAACAAAGAGTGGGGGAGAATCTGTATCAAGCTTGGGAACGATTCCAATCTATGTTGCGGGATTGTCCTCATCATCACCAATCCAATGATCTGCTGGTGCATACTTTCATAGAGGGTTTGGAACCCCACACAAAAATCTTGCTAGACTCAGCAGCTGGGGGACAAGCATTAGAAAAAACTTATGAGGAGCTGTATGCTTTGTTGAACCGTATTTCGCAGGGAAATCCAGAATGGAATGCGGACTCTTCTAGAGGAGGAACAAGGAAAGCAACAGGAGTCTTGGAAGTGGATGGTTTTACAGCTATCGCTGCACAGATAGCTGCGTTACAGAATCAACTCAATACCTACTTCAGCAATATGAGCATGAATCATTCTCAAGCCCCAGTGAATGTAGTGCAGCAGATTTGGTGTGAAGTGTGTGGCAGTAATGAACACTCAGCTGAGTGTTGTGGTGCGAATCCTGATTCAGTAAACTTTGTTGGTTATGTACAGAGAAATAATCACCAACAGTATGGCAACAACTACAACTCTAATTGGAGAAGTCACCCGAATTTCTCTTGGGGTAGTAACAGCCATCAAGGGCAGAGTTCGAGTCAGGGAGCACAGAGAAATCAAGGAGGGTAGCAGCACTATCAGTCGCAATACAGAAGCAACAATGCACCTCCTCCACCACCATCACCCAGTATCGAGGAAATGTTCAAAATGATGATAGCTAATCAAGCTCAATTGTAGGCTGACTATGTGAAATTGGCAGCCGATGTAAAGAACAATCAGTTAGCTTCAAAGGCATTGGAGTACCAGTTTGGGCAACTAGCTGGAGCTCAGAACACCAGGCTGAGAGGAGGACTTCCGAGTGTCACTGACCCCAACCCCAAGCAAGTGAATGCAGTGACCACAAGGAGTGGTTTACAACTCAAGGAGGTAGAACCAAAAAGACCACAACAGTAGCCGGGAACACAATGATGATAGGGGGAAGGAGAAGGAGCTGAACCAAAAAGACCACCACCCCCGTTCCCTTAAAGATTAAAGAAACACAAGGAGGAAGCGTGTTTCAAAAAGTTCATGGAGGTGCTTAAACAGGTACACATTAATTTACCTCTTGTTAATGTTTTGCAGGGAGTGCCGAAGTACGCAAAATATATCAAGGACACCGTGGAGAACAAAAGCAGGTTGACGGAGTACGCTACGGTGGCACTTACGGAGGAGTGCACTTCCCGGATACAAAATAGGTTACCCACAAATCTCAAATACCCTGGGAGCTTTACAATTCAACTTACAATTGTGCAGAGTATCCGAGCTCGTGGATTTTGTGATTTGGGAGTGAGCATTAACTTGATGCCGACATCGGTATTCAAGAAATTAGGGCAAGGCAGTCCTAGACCGACAACAGTGATCTTGCAACTAGCGGATTGTTCTTTGGCCAGACCAGATGGCATTGTGGAGGACGTGCTGGTGCAAGTGGGCTCCCTTATCTTCCCGGTTGACTTCATTGTGTTGGATTTTGAGCCGGATGTGGAAGTCCCATTTATTTTGGGATGTCCTTTCTTGGCGACCGGGAAAGCACTGATCGATGTAGATGTAGGGTAGCTAACCATGTGGGCACATGACAAGGTGGAGGTATTTGATGTGTACAAGGCCACGAAGATTCCGGCCGTGTATGAGGAACTCTCAGTGATCAACGTGCTTGATCGAGCGAATATTGCTCATAGTGTTGATTCACGAGAGCCAGTGGGAAAACCACCGGTGAAGGACCCCCCAAAATTGAAACCATGGAAAAAAGATCGAAGTGCCACGTTCTAAGTCAATAGGCAGCGATGTAAGCATTACTGGGGTAAGGACGGTAGTCGAGAGAAGACATCCGTCACCCTAGAGGATGACTAAGCTTCAATGACGTTGAGCTGCGACGGTAAACCAGGTGCTGCACGGGAGGCAACCCGTGAAATTGTTGTAACACTTGAGTAGATTTAGTAGAAGAGAAAAAAAAAGAAAGAAAAAAATAGAAAATAAAAATAAAAACAAAAATTGTATTTTATGTGAAACCTATGAATTCTAACCAATTTCTTGTTGTGAGATGAATTTCAGGTTGAACGGAGGGCAAAAATGCAAAGGATCGCAAAGAAAAAATCGAGGTGAGAAAAATAATAAAAAGTGGCAAAATAGTGAGCCTGTGCAATGGCTCCGTATCACGGAGAAGGGCCTCCGCATTACCCTCCATGACACGTTGAGGTGTAATTCTGGAATTTTTAAAATTTTAGAATACCTCCGCGTCGGCTCCGTGTCACGGAGGGGGTGCTCCACGTTACCCTCCGTGACACGTTGAGGCTTTAATCGCGACGGGTCACACCGGGTCGCCGGGTGACCCGTGCGAAAATACCCCTTTTTAACCCCAAATTCCCTTAATTTTCCCTCATTTCTCACTCTCTCTGCGACAAACACCCAAAAAAAACCCCCTTCCCCAATGTGACACGGACCTAGGCACAAGTTTTCTTTGACTTTTCTTCGATTTCATCGAATTAAAGGTATGTTCTCTACTTTCATCTTAATTCTTGTCAAATTTTTCGATTTTGAGCATGTAAAGTGAGCAAAACTTGCCCTAATTATAAATTGAGCTTGAATTCATTTAAGTTATCGTTGATTAAGGTTCGTAGTATCATTTTGATTGTATGAACTCGATAAATACATACTTGATCGTATTTTGGTGAAATATGTAGCTAGGGTTACAATTTGATTACGAAGAAACTAAATGTGATTGAAAATGTGGAAATTATGGGTTGGGCATGTTGGGTAAGGTGAATTGTGTTGTGCTTCTTGTGAATATGCTAAGTAAACGATGGATTTTCGGGAGAATGAAATTGTTGAATTGCATTGAACTTGGTGAATTGCATAAGTTGTGTTAAGAGAAGTTTTTTTTTGTTAAGTGCTATGTGATGTAATGGTATCGATGGTGATATTTGGATTAGCTGTAAGTCTGAGTAGTACATAGAATTTATTCCATCGAATTCTCTGAATGCACGAGGCATGTTGTTTTTTTTTTTGTAAATTGGAAAGTGAGAATTGTCTTGCCATAATGTCGTAATTGTGGCTAAAGACTAAGTGTGGGGTGGCCTAGCTTAACCCAACCTTAGTCAAAGCTAATTTTAATTTGAATAACATTGGGACTGTCTGTTTGATTTGACAGGAACAATGACAAGCAGGCAAGACAAAGGAAAGGGCGCATCTACATCGGGTGCCGGAAGGAAAAGAATTAGACTGGGAAAAGTAGTCCCAGCAGCACCAGCGATTCCGCGCGTCCAACACCGTCAATATGGAACCCGATGGGTGACAGACGAAGGGAAGAAATGGTACACAAAGCATAAGAAGAACAAATACTTCCCCGAGGAGCATATTGCAAGGGAGCTGTTGGCATAGGAGTTCCCAAGAATTGTACACCGGATTGATGCTGCCGGGCGGAACTTCATTTTTGAAGAGCCCAAGGAGTGCAATCTCCACCTGATTCGGGAGTTCTACGCCAACTGGAACCCGACACTCTGAAGTCACACTATCAAAATAAGGGGGCAGGTAGTCACTTTTGAGCCCCATCACCTTAATGCCATTTTGGGGGCGCGAGACACAGACGCCCATGTACTCCGACAGCTGAACATCACTCCACCATATGCGGATATCAGACGCACTCTGTGTGGAGCCCGTTCTACAGCACGATGGAGCAGACATAAGGAGAGGGGCTACCATCAGACGCTGCCCTACTCTCAAATGAACAGGGAAGCCAGAATTTGGCTTAAGATCGTGTGTTCCTGCCTGATCCTGGGGGTGCGCATGACAGATGTCACCCGGGATCGTGTGTTCTTGGTATACGCCCTGATGAAAGGGCTGGAGATTAATGTTGGGGCGGTGATCATCTCCGCCATGAAGAGAGCCCGTTTGCATCAAGGGCACAGGTACGGGTTTGGTGGCTTGCTGAACACTTTCCTGAGGGGCCTAGATGTTGAGGAAGTGGCCCTGGACTACATCCCGCAAATGGAGAGGCGTGCCTTGGACATCACCAAAACTAAGGCACCCGACACCACTCACGGGAAAGTTCTCACATTAGCCGAGCGACATGCTCGGGATGATCAGTATATGGCCCGCATGTTCGGGATGCAGATGCTACAGTTGCGCATAGGCGAAAGGCCAGCAATAGAAGATGAGCTGTGGCAGCTAGAGTTGGACTACCCCTTCGGCGAAAATGCCAGGGCTCTATGCCGAGTGGGGCCAGCTTTTGTGGAGCCCGTTGATGATGATGTCCCCATAAATGAGGAGACATGCCGCGATGACTCAGATGTTGAGTCAGATGAGGATAGCGGGGGTGATTCGGATATGGGGGACGAGGCAACTGCATGAAGAAGTAGAATACTTCGATTGATCAGGGAGTTTCACCACCTACTCTTGTGCTATGCTGAATTTTGTGAACACTGGGGATAGTGTTCGATTTAAGTGTGGGGTGGGAGTAGTTAGGTGCTGGTTGTTTTGTTGTTGTGCCTGTGAAAAATTGTGACCCTGTGATTTTGATGTTTTTTGATGTTTATGTTTTGTATTGTAATTTGGTATTGTAATTAATGTGAAGCTGTTGTGTACTGTATGGAGTTGTTGTTAGCTGGTTGTGTAAATATTTTTGTTTTATTGAAATTATCGATATTTTTAAAATTTTTCGTGAAATCTTTTTTTATGATTGGGTTTCTCGACGTTTGTTTTCGGTGCTTTTACCGAGAATAGTCCCATTGAACCGAAGTCGTAAATAGTGACTGTCCCCTATGATGGATGGATGACGACCGTCTTAAGGGAAATGTAATCGATAGGAGTAGATTTCTTTTGTTCTTTTTAATTTTTTCTTTTGTTTGTTTTTATCCCAAACGTGTCATTACTTTATGGTTTGGAATTCTGGTTGCGTGTTGTACATGATGTTTAGAATGAAAACGTGATTCGTATGAAAGCATGTAACTTTGTAAACATGTTGAGATACCTAGACCGTAGAGTTCGATTCGGTGTGATTGAAGCTTAATGTTTGAATTCTTGTAATTAGCTGATTGAAGAGTCTGTGAATATGTCTTGAGTTGAGCATGTGCAATGAGAGTGTGGTGAGGTTTCGATTCTTCCATGCTATTGTGAAGTGTCTAGAACTTGCCTGGTGTGTGTACGAAACGAAATGAAGGATGTGTATGGTAGGAAAGGATGTAGGCATTTCTTTGATTTAACCGAAAGTTTTTTTTTCATTATCGTACCTACCTTGAATGTACATCCTAGTTAGCCCATTGAGCCTTTAGCCTATTTTTTTCTTTTTTGTCGAAAAGGTACAAACCGAGCTTAACCCCTTCTTTTCATTATTCGTGAATTTGATCCAAAACTCTTAAGCGCTCAAGAAAAGAAATTTTCCCACAGTGTCAAGGAGTAGTAATTGTGAAAGGAAAGGAAAAGCGGAAGTGGTGAAAGTAAAGAAAAGGTCAAGGGTGCACTTGCCGAATTTAATAAAATAAAGATGTATAACTAATCTTTGTTATTAAGTTGAGTGTGCTTAAAGATATGGGAACAAAAATAAAGAAAGGCTTCAAGAAAGGGGAGGATGAAAGAAGAAACAATGCCCATAATGTGGTGGGATGTATGGAAAAGCGCTTAAGGGTGCTAGTTGCTATTATTGGTTAGCCAGTATGTACTAGTTCCTTAACTTACAACCCGTTAAGTCCTGCGTGATCTTACATCACTCATCCTTATATTAGTGGAGTAATACACTAGAGGCAAGCTTATTGGTCATGACATGATGCCTGTGAATTCTTTGGGAGAGAGAGCGAAATCGTGTTCATATGCCCCTGCATATAATGTTTTTGAGATCATATGATTGAAAAGGGGGAAATTCTCTTGTGTTGTGAGGGCACATGCTTGACGAGAGATTTAATTTCGTGTCGGATGTCTTGATCAGCTGATTTGCATGAGTTTGCCGAGATCGAGAGTCGAATCTTGAGTCTAGGAGGTCTTAATGTGTTGAATGTCATTGTATTGATGAGACTATGCATGTTTTCTTGATGATTTGCTATGTAAATAATCGGTATAACCGTAGCTTGAATTGTCAAGCCAAAGTAGCTATGATTGGGTGTCAATTGCTTGAGATGTGAGATTATTGTTCGAGGACGAACAAAGTTTTAAGTGTGGGGTAAGTGATCTTGGGCAGAATTATATGCCCAAGTGATACTCAAATGCTTCATTTCGTCTTGTTTATCCATTGATAGTTATACGTTCTCATGTGATTTGTAGTTAAAATGTGAATTTATACTAACCAACATGATTAGTGTTGTTTTGCAGAAAAATGTAATTTTAGGAAGCTAAGATGCATGTTGGGAGAAATCGGGAATAGACTCGGAAGCGAGCACTGGAAAAGGCCAAGGTCATGCAGCAAATTAAGGGGCTCCGCGATGGAGCCGTGTCACGCTGCCATCGCGGATGCATTCTGCCCTGGATGATAAAAATAGGCCAAGTTCCAGTGAAGGTCCACGTTGGGGCGGTGGCACGTTGGCCAAGCCCCGCGTTGCACGCCGTGGCACGTTGGGCATAATTACCTAGAGGACTGGATCCAGTGAGGGTCCGCGTTTTTGGCGTGTCACGGAGGCAGTGCTTCGCGATGCACTCCGTGACACGTTGCTTGTTATTCCGAGAAAAATTTTCACTAGTATAAATAGCACACTTAGGTTTATTTTTAATTATTCTGACTTGGTTGAGCAAGAACGTGGGTTACAGGCAGTTGAGGGGATGAAATTCTTAGGGTTCTTCTCTATCTCTTTCTTCCTTTTTTCAATTATTTGTATGATTTACACTCATTTAACGATGTTTAATCCACAAATGAGTGGATAAATTCACTTCTTGCTGAGGTTAAGAACATTTGTAGTGGAATGTAATTATTGATCATCTTGGTTTTTCATCTTTTCTTCCATGGTTGTTCTATTAATTCTTGTTCTTACTGCATTAATGTGTGGCCAATATTAATGTATATCTAAAAAATCCGGTTTGCGCTCGAAAGAGAAAGAAATATGAAAGTTGTGAATTAATAGGATATGATCTCTTCTTGGTTTGGGAAAATTGAGAATTTATTTACCTTCAGAATATAAATATATCTGAAAGTCGTATTAGTCAATTAAGGAATCGGTTTCGTATGGCTAGAACATGAATTTCTTCTTATCACAGAAATGTAGGTGGAAGGTTCATGATTCTTAAGTTGGATTAAATACGAGAGTTTTAATCCATAGGCAATAATTCTTGACTAGAAACCGAAGAAAGATTAACCAATTTGTATTAATAAATTGCTTCCCTGCATGTTTGTTTTAGCCTCAGCATGCTCATTACTATAGTTCAGACTCAAATTGTACATTTGTTTTAGATTAGTATAAATTAGGAAACAAAATCCCAAAATCTTCTTGAAACTGTTGTCTGCATTATTAGAGTTAGAGTTTATTAACACTTAGTCAGATTATTACCTTGGTCCAGTCTCTGTGAGATCGATACTTGGCTACTCTAGCCATTTTACTACTTGTTCGACCACGTGCACTTGCATGTAGGTATTCTAAACCACCGAACAGCTATGACTCAGCAAACAAAGAAATTGAGACATGATTGCAGGTATTACATATGGGATGAGCCGTATCTGTTTAAGCAAGGACTAGATCAAGTGATGAGACGATGCATCCCAGAGAGCCAGATTGCAGATGTGTTGAGGAGTTGTCACTCATCATTGTATGGAGGACACCACGGAGGAGAGCGGACAGCTCACAAGGTGCTCCAGTTAGGTTTCTTTTGGCCTACACTGTTCAGAGATTCTATAGCATACGTAAAAATGTGTGATAGATGTCAAAGAACAGGCACAATTGGTAGAAGACAGGAGATGCCACCGCAGCAGATATTAGAAGTGGAGATTTTTGATGTATGGGGAATAGACTTCATGGGCCCGTTTCCACCAACATTTGGTAATCGTTACATCTTGGTAGCAATTGACTATGTATCTAAGTGGGTAGAGGCAACAGCTTGTCCCAGGAATGACAACAAGGTGGTGACGAATTTGTGAAAAACCAAATTTTCACCAGGTTCGGGACACCCCGAGCTATTATCAGTGATGGAGGGGCTCATTTTGTAAATGCGAGTTTCAAGAACTTGCTAGCTAAGTATGGGGTGTGCCACAAGGTAGCAACAGCGTATCATCCCCAAACTAGTGGGCAAGTGGAGGTGTCAAACAGAGAGATAAAGCAGATTCTACAGAAGACAGTGAATGCACAATGAATTGATTGGTCAAGCAAACTTGACGATGCATTGTGGGCTTATAGAACTGCATACAAGACACCCATTGGGACTTCTCTGTATAGATTGGTCTACGGAAAGGCATGTCATATGCCTGTGGAGCTGGAACATCGAGCTTTTTGGGCCGTAAGAAAGCTGAACATGGATCTGGAGCTAGTGGGGAAGAAGAGGTTGATGCAACTCAGCGAACTAGATGAGTTTCGATGGCATGCCTATGAAAGTGCCAAATGCTACAAGGAGAAAACTAAAAGGTGGCACGACAGGCATATGGTGCATCGGATCTTTGAGCTGGGGCAGAAAGTGTTGTTATTTAATTCAAGGTTGAAGCTTTTTCCAGGTAAGTTGCGGTCCAAGTGGTCAGGGTCGTTTGAGGTGGTGAGAATGACCCCACACGGGGCAGTGGAGTTGTGGCAAGAAGATAGAAGTGCCACTTTTTTGGTGAACGGGCAACGATGTAAGCATTATTGGGGTGAGGACGTTATTCGAGAGAAGACGTCCATCACTTTAGAGGATGATTGAGAATGAGTAGTGTTGAGCCGCGACGGTAAATCAGGCGCTGCACGGGAGGCAACCCGTGATTGTATTGTAATAGAAGAGTAGAATTATTTGGAAAAAAATAAGAGAAAAAGAAAAACAAAGAAAAAGAAAAATAAAAATTGTTGCGTTGCAACCTATGATTTCTAACCAATTTCTTGTGGTGAAATGATTTTCAAGTGGAACGGAGGGCAAAAATACAAAAAAAGCACAAAGGAAAAAAAATCAAGGTAAGAAAATAAAAATTGGCACATTCCAGTGAGCCTGCGAGATGGCTCCGTCTCACAGAGGAGGGCCTCCGCGTTACCCTCCGTGACACATTGAGGTGTATTCCAGATTTTTTTAAAATTTCCAAAATACCTGCACGATGGCTCCGTGTCACGGAGGAGGGGCTCCGCATTACCCTCCGTGACTCGTTGAGGTGTATTTCGCGTCGGGTCACCAGGTAACCCGCGCGAAAAACCTCTTTTAAACCCCAATTTCCTTCATTTTTTCCCTATTTTCTCAGTTCCTCTGCGACCCACACACAAAATCCCCTTCTCCCCCAATGTGACACGGACTTAGTGATCAACTTTCTGCGAGTTTTCTTCAATTTCACTGAAGTAAAGGATCTTGAATTTTTCCTTATCATTGCTCAAATTTTCGATTCTTGAACATGTTTTGTGGTGAAACCTTTCCCTAAGTGAGAAATAAGCTTGAAATCAATTGAGTTATGATTAGATGATGTTCATAGTATCATTGTGAGTAGATTAACTCATTTGTTGCATGTTTTGTTGAAATTCTTGCGATATTGTTAGCTAGGGTTGAGGATTGAATAGGAAGAACACAAAATGCATGAAAATGTTGATAAATTGGGTTGTGCATGTTGTTTGAAGTGCAATGTATTGTGATTGATGTTGAATATGCTAAGTTAGAATAAGAATTTTTGGGAGAATGCAAATGGAGAATTACATAGGTTGTTGTGAAAAAAAATTCAAAGTGCTAATGATGATGCAATTGAATCGATGGAGAAATTTTTATTCATTGTACAAAGTCTGAGTAGTACAAAGTAATTGTTCCACCGACTTATATGAATGCACTAAGCATGTTGAATGCTAAGAATGGCAAAATCATAAATGTCTTGTCGAATTGTGTTGATTGCGGCTAAAGACTAAGTGTGGGGTGATCCAATTAAACCCAACCTTAGTTGTAGCTAATTATGACTTGAATAACATTGGGACTGTATGTTTGAATGTACAGGAACAATGTCAGGAAGACAAGACAAGGGAAAGGGCACATCCACATCGGGCACCAGCAGAAAGAGGGTAAGATTGGGGACAACAGTTCCAGCAGCACCAGCGGTTCCTAGAGGTCAACGCCGACAATACGGAACCAGATGGGTGACTGATGAGGGGAAGAAGTGGTATGCTAAACATAAAGAAACCAAATAATTCCCGGAGGAGCAGATAGCATGGGAACCACTGGCACAGGAATTCCCGCAGATTGTACACAGTATTGACACCGCTGGGCTAAACTTCATTTTCGAAGAACCCAGGAAGTGCAATCTCCATCTTATCCGGGAGTTCTATGCCAATTGGAACCCGACCTTATGCAGCCACACCATAAAAATCACAGGACAGGTAGTCACCTTTGAGCCCCACCACTTGAATACAATCTTGCGGGCGGGGGACACAGACGCTCATGTCCTCCGTCAGCTGAACATCACTCCACCCTATGCGGACATCAGACGCACCTTATGTGGAGCCCGATCGACAGCCAGGTGGGGTAGGCACAAGGAGAGGGGCTACCATCAGACATTGCCCTATTCTCAGATGAACAGGGAGGCCCGAATTTGGTTGAAGATTGTTTGTTCATGCCTGATCCTGGGGGTGCACATGATAGATGTCACCTGGGATAGAGTTTGGTTGGTGTATGCCCTGATGAAGGGGTTGGAAATCAATGTTGGGGCGGTGATCATCTCCGCCATGAAGAGAGCCCGACTGCATCAGGGGCATAGATACGGGTTCGGTGGTCTGCTTACCACGTTCCTGAGGGGCCACAATATTGAGGAGGAGGCCCTAGATTACATCCCTCAGATTGACAGGCGTGCCTTGGATGTCACCAAAACCAAGACACCTGACACTACTTATGGGCCGGTGCTCACACTAGCCGAGTGAGATGCTCGGGATGATCAGTACATGGCTCACATGTATGGGATGCAGATGTTGCAGCTGCGCATCAGAGGACGGCCCGCAACGGAGGATGAGCTGTGGTAGCTTGAGTTGGATTACCCATTCAACAAGAATGCCCGAGCTTTATGTAGAGTGGGGCCCGCATTTATGGAGCCCGTAGATGATGATGTCCCTACCGATGAGGAGACACGCCGGAAGGATTCAGATGTTGAGTCGGACGAGGACGGCGGCGGAGATTCTAATATGGGAGATGAAGCACTAGCACCTGATGAAGAAGTTGAATACTTTGATTGATCAGGGAGTTTCACCACCCAACCTTTGTGATATTTTGCAATTATATGAACACTGGGGACAGTGTTCGGCTTAAGTGTGGGGTGGGAGTCGTTAGGTGCTAGCTGTTTTGTTTATTTTTTGTTTATGTTTGTTGTGCTTGTGCTAAATGTGACCCTGTGACTCTGTGTTTTGTGTTCTGTAATTAATGTTGGTGTTGTAATGAATCTTGAGATGCTGTGGTGTTGAGCTGCTGTTTTGTGTGATGTGTAAATATTTTTCAATTATATTTTTATCTTTTTCTATCAAAATTTTTTTGTTGAAATTTTTTAGGGTTTCTCGGTTTTTGTTTTCGGTGCTTTTCGTGAGAATAGTCCCATTGACTGTTCCCTATGATGGATGGATGACGAATGTCTTAAGGAAAATGTCGTCGATAGGAGTAGTTTTTTTCCTTTTTCTTCTTTCTTTTGTTTGTTTCCCAAACGTGTCGCTAATTAATGGTTCGGAATTCTTGTTACGTGTTGTACATGGTATTAAGATGCAAAGGTGATTTGTATGAAAGCATGCAAATGTGTTAAACATGTTGAGATACCTAGGCCATAGAATTCGATTCGATGTGATCGAGGCTTAATAGTGAATTCTTGTAATTAGATGATTGAAGAGTCTGTGAATATGTCTTAAGTTGAGCATGTGCAATGAGTGTGAGGTGAGGTTTCGACTATTCCATGCTATTGTGAAGTGTCTAGAACTTGCCTAGTGTGTGTACTAAACGAAATGAAGGATGTGAATTGTAGGAAAGGATGTAGGCATTTCTTAGAATAAACCGAAAGTTTCTCCCTTATCATACCTACCTTGACTGTTATATCCTAGTTAGCCCCATTGAGCCTTTAGCCTATTCTTTGAGAGGTACAAATCGAGTTTAATCCCTTCTTTTCATTAGCCACGAATTTGATCCAAAACCCTTAAGCGCTTAAGAAAATTAATTTTTCCCAAAGTGTAAAGGAGTGAGAAGTGTGAACCGGAAGGAAAGGAAGTTGTGAAAGCTAAAGAAAAGGTCAAAAGTGCACTTGTTGAAAATGATTAATTAATAGTAGAGGGTAAGAAAATCCATGAATGAGAAAAAAAATAAAGATGCATAAATACTCTTGCTAGTAAGTCGAGTGAGATTAAAGAAATGGAAACAAAAACAAAGAAGAAAATTCAAGAATGAGAGGATGGAGGAAGAAGCAATGCCCGTACTGAAGGTGAGATGTATTGAAAAGCGCTTAGGGAAGCTAGTTTCTCTTATTGGTAAGCCCAGTATTTACTAGTTCCTTAGCTTACATTACAACCCATTAAGTCCTACGTGATCTTACATCACGCGTCCTTATATTAGTGGAGTAAAACACTAGAGGCAAGCTTATGGTTCATGACATGATGCATGTGAATTCTTTGGGAGAGCGAGCGAAATCGTATTTGTATACCCCTACACATAGTGCCTTGGAAATCTTATGATGGCAAATGGGGTAATTCCCTTATGTTGTGAGGGCACATGCTTGACGAGAGATAAAATTTCGTGTCGAATGTCTTGATCAGTTGATTTGCATGAGTTTGCCAAGATCGAGAATCGATTCTTGAGGTTAGGAGGTCTTAATGTGGTGTATTTCATTGTATTGATGAAACCATGCATGTTTTCTTGATGATTTGCTATCTTAAATAATATGTATAGCCGTAGCTTGAATGGTCGAGCCAAATTAGCTATGCGTGGGTTTCAATCGCATGAGATGTGAAAGTATTGTTCGAGGACCAACAAGGTTTTAAGTGTGGGGTAAGTGATCTTGGGAAGAATTTCATGCCCAAGTGATACTCAAATGCTTCATTTCGACTTGTTGTCTATTGTTATGTGTATATTCTCATGTGATTCTTAGGTAAATGTGAATTTATACTAACCAACATGATTAGTGTTGTTTTGCAGGTAGAAGGAAACTTTGGAAACTAATATATATGTTGGTGAAGTGCGGGAATGGACTTGGAAGCAAGAAATGGAAGTTGACAAGAGAAGTTGGCAAAAATAAGGGCTCCACGATGGAGCCGTGTCACGCTACCATCGCGGAGGCATTCTGCCTGGGATGAATTATTTATGTCAAATTCCAGTGGAGGTTCGCGTTACCTCCGTGGTACGGAGGCAGTGCTCCGTGATGCACTCCGTGTCACGTTGAGTGTGATTACCTGGAACCTCAAGTTCTAGTGAAGGTATGCGATAGCGCCGTGGCACGGAGGCAAGGCTCTGTGATACAAGCCGTGCCACGTTGAGGTGCAGTTACCTAGGAGCCGATTTCCAGTGAGGGTCCGCGATATCCCCGTGGCACAGAGGGAGTGCTCTGCGGTACACTCCGTGCCACGTTTCTTGTTATTCCGGGAAAAATTCTCAATAGTATAAATAGCACACTTAGATTTTATTTTAAACATTCTGACTTGGTTGAGCAAGAACGTGGGTTACAGGCAGTCGAGAAGACAAAAATTCTAGGGTTATTCTCTTCCTTTTTCTCTTTAATTTCAATTGTTTGTATGAATTCTACTTATTTGAAGATGTTTAATCCACAAATGAGTGGCTAATTCACCTCTTGCTGAGGTTAAAGATAATTGTAGAGGAATGTAATCATTAATCATTTCAGTTTTCATCTTTTCTTCAATGGTTGTTCTATCAATTTTTGTTTTTACTGCATTAATGTTTGGCCAATGTTAATGTATATCTTAGAAATCCAATTTTGATTCTGAAAGGGAAAGGAATTGGACAGATGTGAATTGGTAGGATATGATCTTTTCTTAGCTGAGTAAATTGAGAAAAGATTTACGTTCAGAATAGAAATATATCTGAAAGTCTTATTAGTCATTTATGGAATCGGTTATGTATGGCTAGAGCATGAGATTCTTATATCACAGAAATGTAGAATAAGGCTTCATGATTCTTCAATTGGATAGGAGTCGAAAGATCCAATCCATAGGCAATTAATTCCTGACTAGCAACCGAAGAGAAGATTAGCTGAATTGAATTAATAAATTACATCCCTGCATGCTTGCCTTATCCTCAGCTTGTTCATTGCTATTGTTCAGACTCAAATTATAATCTTGACTTAGATTCTTATTACTTAGTGATCTTAACTCATAAAACATTATTTATTTGGTTGTCTGCATTCATAGAGATATCGTTCACTGACGCTTAAGTTAATTAATACCGTAGTTCAGTCCCTGTGGGATCGATACTTGGCTTGAAATAAAGCCACTTTACTACTTGTACGACCATGTGCACTTGCGTGTAGTTTTGAGTCGAACAGTGGTCGTGAGATAGCTTTATGCACTTGCATTGCCCTTTGATCCATGTCAGGTTCCTTCTCACCTCTTCGGGTCTTTTGCAACTCACCAGTCTCTCTCTCAGCACTTGTATCATCATCCTCCATTATGCTCTCTTTCATCCTCTCAACTTCAACTGGAAACGGGGGGTCAACTGTGGTTTTACCACTCCTAGTCATCACCACCATACAATGTGCATCGTTCTTTTGATTTTGGACAGTGTTGCTAGGTAGTGTACCCTTTTGTCTAGGGTTCATTAATGCTGACAGTTGCCCAAGTTGATATTCAATCTTCTTGATGGCGGTAGCATGAGATTCCACTTTTTGACCCATACTTGACAAGTTACCTCAGATCTCCTTTAGTTGATCATCAGTGGACCTCACCTTCTTCAATATCTCGGCCATCATGCTCTCCACCTTTGATTTCCCAGCCTCCCCTTCTCGTGCATTCAGAGGCACATAGAATCCAGCCCGGTCATTGCGATATCCACCGTTCCGTCTCCAATCACCTTCGCATTCACGACCTCGACTCCTTTCTCTAATCCCATTTCTATTGTAGTTGTCTCTATGCTGGTTCCGACCTTGATTTCTACAACCTTGGCGCCAATTGTCTTGTCCAGATGCTTGGGCGTTGGTTCTGAAACATGCCACCTGGCTATCCAAGAAGTTTGCCTCCTCCTCAGAATCAGAGTGATCAGCTCCTTGCTCCCTTCGTTGAGTTCCCACTGCATTGACCTATTTGTCTCCGACTCCCATAATGTGCTTTGTCAGCAAGTGCAATGATGTGCGCATATGAGCCAACTCTTAGTCGCGCTCTTCTTCTTTTCTTCATTGGTCTGCAGTCAAACCAACAACATATGTGCTTTCCACTGCATCATCCTCCCTCATATGCCAGACCCTATTTGTCTTAGTCACCCTATCAAGAATGGTGGTAGCTTGCTCCCAGGTGTGACTCATCAATGCTTCTCCAGCCACCGTGTCTGCTATAGCTTTGGTGCTATTGTTCAGAAACCTGTAAAAAATTTCCAACAAACTATCATCTGGGATTTTGTGGTTAGGGCACTTTGTCAACTTCGTTTTGAATCTCAGCCAAGTTTCATGAAGTGCCTCGGTCTTAATCTGTCGAAAATTATTAATCTCATCCTTTAGCTGCAACATCCGGGATGGGGGAAAGAATCTCTCCAAAAAGGCCTGTTTGAGCTCCCCCCGGTTGGTTATGGAGTCGTTGGGTAACTCCGATAACCACAAAGTAGCTTCCGCTAATAGAGAAAAAAGGAAGAGTCTGAGCCGTATTGCATCCTAGCTTACTCCGGGCTACCTGTACATCTTGCATATTCCTACGAAGTTCATTAAGTGCAAGTTGGCGTCATCCATTGCATGGACACTGAACACCCCTTTAATGTTTAACAATTGAATCATGGTGCTCTTAATGTCGAATTTGGCCCCAGAGGGTAGTGGTGGTGGCACAATTGCTATAGTCGACCCGACTTCATCAATATCTGGGTCATCATCATCAACGAACTGAGGGGAAAATCTATGAGCTATGTTGCCTCGCCCCTATCGACCAACATTTACCACCTTATCTCTTTCATCTTCCGCATGTTGTAGTGCAGCTTTCCTAGCTAGCTTGGCTTGCCTAGCTTCTTCAGCTATGTGGGCTTCTCTTTGCTCGTGATTCTCCATTCTATGCAGTGCTCTCTCAATTTATAGATTTAGTGGAACAAGGGGATCTCCTCTACTCCGAGTGCTTGGAATTCACCGGAGAACAACCTATGGGTATCAAAAATACAAAAATAAATGTAATTAAGAAAATACTATCAAAAAGTTAATTACAAGATAATAACCTAGTTTCAGCTGTATTCCCCGGCAACGACGCCACTTTTTGATAACGCTCAAACCACACCTCTTACTGAAGTATGAAGCGAATTTTATCAATAAAGAACCCAATTAGAGGTTGGGATCGAACCCACAGGGAATATGGGAGAACTGTATTATAGCCAGTAATTAAACTTGTGAGGTAGTTACTTCAAAATAGGGGGAGTTTGAAGAAAATCAATAATAAAAACAATTATTAAAAATCTGGTGTTGAGTCAATATCAAAGGATAACTAGGGTTTGTGTTCCCCATGGGTTCATAACTGCTTTGGGTATACACTCGTGATTATCACAAATACTTACTTATAGAACTAATAACTTAGGTTCATTCAAACGATCGACCAGTCCCTTTTGAATGACTATACTCAATCACTCGACAAAGTCTCATGAGCGGTCTCAAACTATCTATTATCATTAAGTTCCAGATTTAACTATCTTGCAACCACATCTCAAGTTAATACAATGATTATCAAAATCAAGGCTCCATTGTAATTTGCTTTTCCTAATCTGTACCCCTTAGTCCTAAGCAAGAAAAGAATTCAGACATGCCCTAACGTTGCGCACCATTAAGAAACGTTTAAGCATGAAGAGAATACAATATAAGTATTTTGTATTGATTTTAAAATCACTTTGTGCAACCCTAGCTTGTTAATCCACCACGGTTCCCACAACCCTTGCTATGGAGGTTTTAGCCTCTCATAGTTGTAAATTTGTGAATTTCTTTCATGATTAAGAACAAAAATCAATACTTACAATTTTGAATGAGAAAAACACTTCCTTTAATTACTCAGAAAAATCTTCAAAAACAAGTATCAAGAATAAGATGAATTCAAGAAAGGTTGATCACAAGTTGAATCAACTCAATTCTCCTAGAAAACCTCTTCTCTGGTCTTTTCTCTTCTTGTCTACAGAAAAATAAAACCTAAAACGTATTTATACAGACAAAAGAATCCTTTTCCTAGGATAACTGGATGATTTTCCATATTTGGTTCCGCATTCGTCACGAGCCAACCTACGATCCGTAGCAGCATCTTACGATCTGTAGCTTCCTTTCCTACCTTGCATGGTTGGCTGAATTTTGGCTAAGTATTGAATCGTGGTACGATTCGTACCTCCTTCCAATGATCCGTACTGAGCTCCCATGGTTTGATTCTGAAACTTTGGAATTCTTCTTAAGTTCATCACGACTGTCATGGTATGACTCGTACCTTCTTCCCACGGGTCGTACTTTCTTTCCGTAGCAGGAATCAGTCTCTTATGCAAATTTTCTGGATTTTGTCACGACTTCAACACTATGACTCGTACATCTTGGTACGACTCATACTGAAACTCGTACATTGCATCTCTTCAATTCTAGCCTTCTGCAACTTTTCACGGCCATCAATATGACTCGTAGGACATTCCTACGGCTCATATTGTAGTCTGCACTCTGAGCCTATTTTGCATACTTCAGGCTTTCTTTTGCAATTTTTAGGTCTAACACCAATTTATCCTGCAACCAAAGGAAAAGTTTCTTATATCCACATAAGCACACCTAAGTCCATGCTATTTTCTTAGTTTTGAGCGTCGAAAATGTTATAAATCCACAACACATTATTACCCTCTTGGTGTAATAAGTCGTGAATTCATCAACTTACCCTCAACCATTAACATAATAGATCAAAATGCATTAAGACCCACCCTCGAGCCTTTAAATATCATAACACCTTTAGGTGCCGTTTGGTTACTGGATAAAGGTCAAAATAATACATGAATAAGTTAGTTATTCATGTATTAATTTTATACCATGTTTGGTTATCAAATAGGATAAAAGTTATTCATGTATTAATTTTATACAATGTTTGGTTGGTAGGTTCCAAACGTTCTATAAAAGTTATTATGTATTAATTTTATGTAATGTTTGATTGTATTTTAGTAATTCTACATAACTAATACTCACATAACTTATGAGGAAACCTATGTATCATTTTTATACTGGGTAGAAGATGGAATAAGTTATGTGGGTATTAGTTATACATGGATTAAGATAATATGAATATATATATATATATATATATATATATATATATATATATATATATATATATATATATATATATATATATATGTATGTATATGTGTGTGTGTGTGTGTGTATATATATATATATGTATATATATATATATATTGTTATTGATCCTTTTTTTTTAATTCGATGTACATTTACACCTCCATTTTCTTCTTTAAAACAATCAATTATACAATAATTTTATACTATTTATTTACTTATTTATTTATAAATAATACATATTAATTTACAATAAATTGAATATTCAATAATCAATAATTCATGTATTGTAATCTCTATATAACTAAATCCTACATAACTAATATCTACATAACTAATACCTATACAACTAATACATGAATAACTAGAACCTGCATAACTAATCCCTTCATAAAATAATACATAAATGTCCTCATAACTAAATCATGTATTATTAATAACTACATAACTCTAACCTGCAACCAAACGACCCCTTAATAGTTATAATTTTGATGATTATAAGCACAAAAATATTCAATTGTTAGATTAAAAATGAATTCATCTAAAAAGCAGAGAAGCTTAACATACCCAATTATGCCATGAAAGTCTAGTATGACTAATCTGCAACTCAGTAAACCACAAAGACTCGGACATTATAAAAATCAGATATGATTAGTTGAGATTATGAATATAAAATACATAAGCTTCTAGACCATCTATAGATAATATATGTACGTTTATACAGTATTATATTTAGGAATATATCATAATCCAAAGAAAATATGAAATAATTATAATAAGGGTTCCACTAGAATGCTATTCCTGAAAATAAAGCTCACATGGGATTCTTGATTTCAACAAGTAATATGGATACACCTCTAATACAATCACGTGACACAAGTAATATGAATCAGTAAAGTATTTTTGCATATTGAAATTATTTAACTCTATCATGCTTAGCTGTATTAATTTTATGGGAACACAAGAAGAGAGAGTAATTATTCCCTTAACAATTTGCATGTCTACCTAATATAGCAATATTATCATTACATACACATATACATGCTGAAATGAGATAAAAATTAATTGGGTATGACCCATTCAATTCGGCCCAATTGTTTTTAAACGCTCCATTTTTTCATTATTCCATTCTTTACTTAGATTCACCCCATCCCGACCTTCGATCCTAATTCGGGATTCGACCTTGACTTGATTAACGAGCCTCGATCCTTGTCCTCAACCTGAGAATCAAGATATAACCTCGACGCAATCTTGACTCGAGACCTGAGAATCGATCCTTAACCCTATCCTGACTCGAGACCTGAGAACCAGTCCTCGACCCAGAACTCGGAGCATGAGACTAGAGACCTGATCCAAGAATTGAGATCCAACCTCAATTCGACTCTACTAAAAAATATCAAAAACTAACCTCAAGGGGATTGATTTTTATTCTGTTTAAATTTATATTTTTGTGAAAAAAACAAACCCTCTGAGATTTTTTTTTGGTTGCAAAAACAACTTTCGAAGGTCGGAATTTGCAAAAAAATTAAAAATACTTTGAAACTGACCTCTCGAGTTTGATTTTTGCAAAAAGAAATTATTTTTAAAGAAATCAAGGTTGGTTAGCATTTTATCAGTTTTCTGGTGCTAAAAAAGCAACCTCCAGGTCGGTATTGTTAATTATTTTTTAATGATAACTAACCTTGTGATGTTCTTTTTTTTGACCTCTTTTGAGACAGTTTTTTAATAGTGCGAGATCCTGATCCTGATATAGGACTCGACACCCAATCCAATCACAACCCAGGACCAAAGCCCAAACCTATTAAAAAAAAAGTAAATATCAAGTAGTAAATCTAAATTAAAGTTGATTTTATATATGGGCTAGTATTGGGCTAAATTGAAGATCACTTAAAATGGGTTATGTTGGATTGTGCTAAAATCAACCCAATATAAAATTATCTTGTGCCCAACCCATAAAATATTGGCGGCTTGCACGGTCCATTAATTTTTGGGTTATATTTGACACCCCTACAGAATACTGATGTATCGCAGTTTTATGATACTTTTGATGCTTAAAACATAGAAAAATGCTTGGTCTTTGGTGTTTTTATACGGATATGAGGTTTTTTTTTCCAGGGAAATCAGGTCCAGGAGTTGGATCTTGAAAAAAGAGAATAGAAGTGTAGAAAATGGCTTGTTGCAGGTCATAATATGAGTCGTACCATCCTGGTACGAGATGTACCTGACACCCATAGCAAATCTTTAGAGAAAATGCACAAGTGTAGAGCCAAAGTACGATTGGACAGTACGAGCCATACTAAGGGTCCGTGGTTAAGATTCAGAAAATATGCACTTACAGAGTTCATGGTACGAGCAGTAGTCACGAGTCATAATAACGCCGTACGAACTGTACTGACAGACTCGTGGTAAGATTAAGAGGATTGTATACTTGGCATATTCAGGGTACAAATGGATTACACGAGTCATACCAGCATGGTACGAATCGTATGAAGGACCAATAGGAGAATCATCAGAGATGCCAGAGTTCAGAAGTTCAAGCCATGACTGGTACTACGACTCATAGTGACAATGTACGAGCCGTACCAGCCACTCGTACCTGAAAAGACCAGAAGCTGCAGCATCATACTACGGAAGCAGACCACGACTCATAGCAGCATGCTATGACTCGTAGGTCACCCTGATGGCAGAATCCCTATCAAATTAGGAGAGAATTACATTAGTTATATAAATACTTCGCTTTTATTTTTCTCCTAGAGAACCGATACTTTTTCATGGTAATCGTTGTTTTTTGGGTTTTCTAACACTACTTGGAGAACAAATATACGAAAACCTTGATCTAGTTCATCATTGTTCTTGATTTTTGAAGTTTGATTATCCAATATATTATTGAGTTTTTATTCCATCAATTGTGTAAGTGTTTAATTATGATTTCTTTCATGAATTCTAATTTCTTGCTTACAAAGATGAGTAGCTAAATCCTCTATAACTAGGGTTGTGAGAACCATGATGGAATAACAAACTAGAGTTAACACAGAGTGATTCTAAACCAATATGGATGCCTGTATTGTTCTTTTCTTCATGATTAATGTTTCTTAACGGTGCACAATATTAGGACTAGTTCGAATTCTCTATTTTTTTGAACCTAGAGAAATAGAGATTAGGAAAAGAGAAGAACAACAAAGCCATGAACTTAAGTTTCATTCAATAACTTAAGTTGCGGTTATAGGAAAGTTAATTTGGAATTATTGATGAAGGTTAATTGAAAGCACTCATGAGATCTAACACGGTGATTGAGTATAGTCATCTAATAGGGGCAAATTAGTAGTTTGGATGAATATAGTTTATCGTTTTACAGGCTTAGTATTGAAATAGATCACAAGTATAATAATCCGACATAATTAAGAAGCCATGGAAACACTACCCTAGTTAATTGCATAACTTTGATCACAACACCAGTTCACAATATTTTCACTTGATTATTTCTCTTGAAATCCCCCTTTAGGAAATAATTGAACTGACAGTCTAAATACTAGCATTAGTCTATATTTTTACTATATTCTCTGGGGGATCGACCCCAACCTTAGCTAGATTCTTTATTGACAACATCCGCGTTATACTTCTTCAGATGTGTAATTTGAGTGTTATCATATACTACAGAGAAAGAGAACATCTAATCTTTTGAAAAGTATAATTACTCCATTTGTAAACATCCCCCAATTGAAGTGTGCTAGCAACATAATAAGAGAATTGTGTTGATAATGTGTTAAAAAATGAAACCAAAAGAATAACAATGTTGAAACATGTGGACAAGATATGTAGAAAGAAGATAGAGCTTTTCTTATTCTTTTCATGTCTTTCTCTAAAATTCTATAAAGTATCAAATGTATTTCATATCATATCTCATGCATCTATTTATACTATTACATAAAGGTAGAATTACAAAAAAGATGTCTTAAACAAGACATTGATCATTGACATCATGAGAAAAGATCATGAATGAGGTTGTAGTGGTTTGTGAAATTATGAGGGAAACCATAGAGGTGTGGGAATTAATTACTAGAGTAGTGGACATCCACACTATATTCAAGAATAGGATACTAAATTATCTATATTTAAAATGACACTCTTGTAGAAGGAACCATCTAAGTCTCAATCATGTCTGGACATTCTTAATATTTCAATGTTAAAGTACAAATATCTCTTGATCTACATTCAAAATCATGCAAAGTTTTAATAATTGAAAAACTATGTACAAGTGTTAATCCACATGCTAAAGAATGAAGAAAGAATTATCAAGAATTAGATCCTCATAGAATCTCCAAGAATAAGTGAATATACAAGCAATCCTGCAAGAGAAACTTAACAAAGAACTTGTACCTCTGAGCAAAGAATGAGACTGTCAAATATAGAAGATTAAAGTTGTTCACATGTGCACTAGGATCCCTTGGAGAATTTTAATATAGGAGAATTCAATTCAACAAGGAATTGTAAAGCTAAATAAAGAAAGATATCATAAAGTTAAACATGGAATTAGTTTCATATAAGGATACCAAGAAGCCCATACACGTCAACAAGAAGAAGACCAAGTTAAGCTAGGGTTGAAGTCATGAACTATTTCTTGTTTGGACTGGAAAGATAGAAGGCGACTCCTTACTCCTATATATGTATATAGCATAATATATAACCGTTTTAGCTTTACCACACCTAAAGCCAGAGGCCCTAGGGGTGTTCCCAGTTCTATATGAATATTCTCCAAGATGAAACTGCTGCTTAACTAGAAGAAGACTAAGTCAAACTAGGGTTGAGTCATGAACCAATTCTTATTTGGATTGGAGAGCTAGAAGGAGACTACTTACTCATATATATATATATAGCATGATATCCAGTATTTAGAGTTTGACCACACCCAAAGACATAGGTCCTAAGTGTTCCCAGTTCTACATGAAGAGTCTCAAAGAAGAGATTATTGCTACAACAAAGAACCCATTCTTATCAAGTTTTATCAATACAATTCTTTAGATTATAAAAGCTTGTTCTTTTGAAGTGATTCCAAAATAGAATCTTGATTACATTCATAGACTGTAGTTGGTTTATCTTGTTTATTATAAGGGACTTCGTTAACTATGTTAGAGTCATTAAAGATTAAGGAGGTAGGCAGAACTATTGAGAAAAATTCTTTAGGTGTTACAAGAGAGATTATAAGCCTATTTGCAGTTGGAGCTCGAGTTTAGTGAAAGAGTTCGGGGAAAGTCCTAAAGAGGTAGGTTGTGATTTCTGACTCCCTTGATCAAGGAGTTTTTCATGTAAAATACTTGTGTTGATTTATTTACTACAATTTACCTTCTTGTATTACTCAAAAAATCAGGTTCTTTGAGTGTATAGGTTGCAACAAAACTAATAAATAGTATCAGAGACAAATCTTTCGATAAAGGCTAACACTTTGAAGGGTTGATAATGGTTTCACCTCCAGAAATTCAAGAAAGGAAATCAACAAAAAAGCCACCATATTACAATAATAATCATATTAAATGGTGGAAACAAGACAAATAAGATGCAAATAAAGGACAAAAATCAGACCCTGCAGAGGAAGACTTTACCCTCTTTGCAAAAAGAACTCAAAGAATAATCAAGAAAAAATGATCGTTAAAAGAGGAAAGTATCTCAATTCATGACCATCCACCAAAAAACTCTCTAGAATAAGAAATTGAAATATAGTGAAAAGCGTCACGCCCCGCCTTGGGGGGTATGACTGGCACCTGGTGCTCTATTAGGACCTAGACTGCTAACTGGTGAGCCTAAGCACATCTGGTGCCTGGCTAGCTCTAACTCAGATTCAAGGAATCAACGGGATATATAACGGCTGTAAATACAGCCTCTGGCCGACTGGGCCTATAGCCACCTGTACTGTAATATCAGCTAACAAGAATCATACTTATATAGGGGAAACCTATGCGGGCCGACAAGGCCACCATGCTGTCTAGTTATCTGTAACTCAATAATAGAATACTGAATAACTACGTGACCGGCAAGGTCACCACTACTATCAGACTATGGCCCCACATGGCCAACATAATCAACAATACTAAACAAAACGCACGGCCTCACACGACCGGCACAACTGACCACAGGGAGATAAATACATAAAATCTGCAAGCCTCTATGAATATTGTAAGAAAATGATAGAAATGATCGGGACAGGGCCCGGACCTACCCATACTGTACAACAAAAGAAAAAGAGCTACACCTCTGGGAATCAGACTCCGGATGACAGGAGCTGATGACTCCATAGTTGGCTGGAGTCACGAGGGATCGCCTCCTCGTCTATGAGTACCTGCAGGCAAGTAATGCACGCCCCACCGGGCGTCAGTACCGCTGGTACTGAGCATGCAAAGCAACTGAAATAATACAACTGAATACAGATAACATAACTAACAAGTCTGTAAGCAGAAGATAACTGAATCTGAAGAGCTGATAGGAACTAGATCAAGCCTTTCCGCACTGATAGGCAGGAGCGTTTCTGTAGTCACGGCGGCCTGCTGTCTATTAACTAGTATATATAAAGCACATAAATACATATACATTTAGCAAGCAAGAGCCAATACCAACCCCCATAAGCCGGATGGCGCCAAGAAAGAAAACAATCTATATACCCCTACCCGGGTCAAAACCAGCCAAAAATAAGTCACTCCACTCATCTGCTCACTCGAAGCTCCTCTACTGGCCCCCTGGGTCTCCGGCTCGGGCCATAGCCTCCGATATAAATAACCGTGTCTGAGTCCGGAGGACTCCTGTACTGTATCTGTAACTGTAACTGTATCTGAATCTGTTCCCTGGGCGCTTGCGCACAACAGGGCTATCTGTACTGTAATGTTGATCAGCCAGATATGGGGAAAGCTTCATCCCATCTTCGTCCAAACTGGGGACGGCATGCCACTCCTTGGAGTGACGTAAACCCACCCGCTCAGTGGGCAACACGATTACCAACCCAGGGGCGGCGAGGACGCTCAAAAGGGTCCCCTCACGACACAACCAAGTCTCAACAAACAAATATCACATATAAATAGCAAGCATGTATAATTGAAAAAGACTATCTGAAATCTGATTTCTTAGTCTGATCTCTTTCTGTATAATACTGATTCTTTTCTGATTATACTAATTCTGAAATCTTTATTTAACTATTTGGCTAATCTGTAGCCGGGATACTATCTGTCTGAATGGCTAATCTGTAGCCATAAAACTATCTGTCTATCTGATTTTACTTTACTAACTTTATTATGAAAATCTGTATCTTTTTATTCTACAACATGCTTGCTAATCATATAATAAGCTATACTGAATCTGGAATGCTACCTCGCCCTTTGGCGCATGCTTTACTAACTTTCGGACTGAATACGATACGGCAACACAACTCAGAATCTATTAGACTTACTTAATTCTCAACATTCAACTCTGAGAGTTTCAATATGGAGTTTACTATGATTTACCAAGCTAAGGCTTACTAACTTGCCGAAGAACAACTTCACATACCTTAACCTCGAGTTATCCGACCGTCAGACGAGACTCGGTCAGTACTCCAGCTATTTCTCCCAACTGCATTCATATACACGTTAATTAGTGCTAAATACAACACTATTCTGAAGGACGACGTCGCTTTCGATATAATTATAGCCTAAACTTAGGCTTATCGAAAGACGGTCGAAAACTTGTTATTTTTCAGAAGTCCAGAAGGGAGAAGTATTCATTTCACCGGTAGGAGCATATAGACACTAGTTTAGAGCAATTCTACTTACCTTAGTTCGGTAGCTCGATGATTCGTCGGCCGTATTTCGCGAAACAAAATCCGTAGGAATGCTCCTTGCTGCTAAATACCTTGGTACCTGAGGTTAATTTGAGTTTAGACTACGTTTGGCAGCGTAATCGGATGATAATATGTAAATCCTCTTCGCCTCTCTCTGTTTTCTACGTTTTCAGGAATTTACCAAATGTTTTTAATGAAAATAAATCGAAGTGGGGCTTTATATACTTGGGCTTGGACAGGCCTAACGTGTCACGGAGCCAACGTGGTGGCCCCGCCTCCAAGACACACTGCCATCATGGAGGGGCTCTGCCCCAGCTCCTTCCGCGATGGTTCGATCGGCTACTCATCCGATTCGTTCCGAGGTGTGAAGTGGGAGAGAAGGGATGTCACAATTGGGGTTTTGAATAAAACGACCTTTTGATTTTTTTCCTGGGCCTTTCTCTAGCATGTATGGCTTTCAAATATGCTTAACCAACGCGCGAATAGGCCATCTAGGTGCCGGGAATCTTACGGGGTGTAACATTCTCCCCCCTTAAGAACATTCGCCCTCGAATGTAAACTTCTATCTAGAGGACTTCTCAACTTACTCAACTTGTTTCTAAGAAAATTTTGGCAGAGTTTCCCCTGTAATATGGACTATCCCAAAAACCTGAAACGTAGAAAAGCCCAATACAGGTACTGCATACAATACTTTAAGATTCACTTGATAGCTAAACATCAATCTTTCTCGTTTATACATATACAACCATAAGGTACTGCATAAGTAATAATACGGACATACCTGCCGCCTGACTAGGCCTGGAATAAGTGAGGATATCTGGTTCTCATATCTTCCTCCGCCTCCCACGTCATCTCCTCTCGATTTCTGTTACGCCACAATACTTTGACAGACGCAATATCTTTAGTCCTCAATCTACGAATTTGTTTGTCTAGGATAGCTACTGGAACCTCTTCATAGGCCAGCTTTTCTGTAACCTGGATATCCTGGACTGGGACTACTCTGGATAGGTCTCCTATGCATTTCCTCAGCATAGACACATGAAAGACCGGATGAACGGATTCCAATTCTGGAGGCAAGTTCAACTTATATGCTACTCGGCCTATCCTTCGACGAATCTGATAAGGCCCAACAAACCTCGGACTGAGCTTACCTTTCTTGCTGAATCTCATCACCCCTTTTATCGGAGATACTTTCAGAAATACCCAGTCATTCACATCAAATTCCAAGTCTCTGCGCCGCACATCAGCATATGATTTCTGGCGGCTCTGTGCAGTCAGTAGGCGTTCTCTGATAAGCTTTACCTTTTCCTCCGACCGTTGAATGATGTTTGGCCCAATCAACGCTGATTCTCCCACTTCAAATCAGCCAACCGGTGATCTGCATTTTCTCCCATACAAGGCTTCAAAAGGTGCCATCTGGATGGCTGAGCGATAGCTATTATTATAAGCAAATTCAATTAATGGCAAATGCTCGTCCCAGCTACTTCCAAAATCTAGCACACACGCTCGTAGCATGTCCCCGAGCATCTGAATAGTGCGCTCAGCCTGTCCATCTGTCTGAGGGTGGAATGCTGTGCTCAACTTAATCTGCGTTCCCAAACCCCTCTGGAACGACTGCCAAAATCTAGCTGTAAACTGTGCTCCTCTGTCTGAAATAATAGATACTGGCACTCCAGGTAATCTAACTATTTCTCTGATGTATAATTCGGCATAGTCCTCGGCCGAGAAGGTAGCTTTCACTGGCAGGAAATGAGCTGATTTTGTCAGCCTGTCAACTATTACCCAAATAGAATCGTGTCTATGTCTGGTACGGGGTAATCCTGCTACAAAATCCATATTCACTGCTTCCCATTTCCAGAGAGGCACAACTATGTCCTGAGTCAAACCGCCTGGTTTCTAGTGTTCCGCTTTTACCTGTTGGCAGTTAGGACACTGGGCTACACATTCGGCAATTTCTCTTTTCATTCCTGGCCACCAATAATTCTCCTTGATATCATGGTACATTTTCATCGCGCCGGGGTGAAGAGAATAACGGGCGTAATGTACCTCATTCATAATCTGCTGACAGAGCCCTGAAACATCTAGAAAACAGAGGCGACCTTTACATAACAACACTTCTTCCTCAGTTATCTGAAAATCTGGCGCTTTCCCTTGCTGAATTCTGCCCTTAAGCTGGACCAGGTCAGGATTGTTGCCGTTCTTTTACCTCCACAACTAATGACGACACAACGGTGTTCTGTATTACCGCTCTATTGTCCTCTGTTTCTCTACACGAACGGCTAGGCTATCTAATTGATGTATTTCTCTGACCAACTCCCGCTTCTCGGGCTACAAATGCACCAAACTTCCCATTGATTTACGGCTGAGAGCATCTGCTACTACATTGGCTTTTCCTGGATGATACAGAATGTCCACGTCATAATCTTTCAATAACTCCAACCAGCGAAGTTGTCGCAAATTCAGCTCCCTCTGAGTGAAGATATACTGTAGGCTCTTATGATCTGTGAAAATATCCACATGGACGCCATACAAGTAATGTCTCCATATCTTTAAGGCGTGGATCACTGCGGCTAATTCCAGGTTGTGGGTAGGGTAATTCTTTTCGTGTTTCCTCAGCTGTATGGAAGCATACGCAATCACCTTACCATGCTGCATCAACACACAACCCAACCCAACGCTTGATGCGTCGCAATACACTGAATAACCTTCTGTACCTTTCGGCAATGCTAACACTGGGGCAGAGGTTAATCTATCTTTTAACTCCTGGAAGCTCTGCTCACATGCCTCTGTCCACTGAAACTTCACTGCTTTCTGCGTCAGTTTGGTCAGAGGTGCCTCTATAGTAGAGAATCCCTCAACAAATCTCCTGTAATATCCCGCTAAACCCAGAAAACTGCGGACTTCGATCGGAGTGGTAGGCCTAGGCCAGGTTTTAACTGCTGCTATCTTTTGCATGTCAACCTGTATACCAGCATCCGACACAATATTCCCCAAGAAGGCTACTGAGTTCATCCAGAATTCACACTTGGAGAACTTAGCATATAACTGGCGGTCCCTGAGAATCTGGAGCACTGTCCGTAAATGAGTCCGGTGATCTGCTTCAGAGCGAGAATACACCAGAATGTCATCAATAAACACGATCAAGAACAGGTCCAGGTATGGTTTGAAAATACTGTTCATCAGGTCCATGAATATTGCTGGGGCATTCGTTAACCCAATGGACATAACTAAAAATTCAAAGTGTCCATATCATGTCCTGAACGCCGTTTTAGGAATATCTCTTTCATGTACTCGAACCTGGTGATATCCAGACCGCAAGTCAATCTTAGAAAAGTATCTGGCTCCCTGTAACTGATCAAATAAGTCATCTATTCTGGGAAGTGGGTACTTGTTCTTCACTGTAACTTTATTCAGCTGCCGGTAATCTATACACATGCGGAGTGAGCCATCCTTCTTTTTCACAAATAGAACTGGCGCACCCCACGGTGAAGTACTCGGTCTAATAAAACCCTTGTCTAGCAGGTCCTTCAGCTGCTCCTTTAATTCTCTGAGTTCAGCAGGAGCCATACGATAAGGAGGAATTGATATAGGCTGAGTGCCTGGTAATAAATCAATAGCGAAATCTATTTCCCTCTCTGGGGGAATACCAGGTAACTCATCTGGAAACACATCAGGGAACTCATTCACCACGGAACAGACTGGAGTGTCGGAGATTCTGCTGGGACATCCTGAACCCTGACTAGGTGGTAGATACATCCCTTAGTTATCAATTTCCTCGCCTGAAGGTAGGAAATAAACCTACCTTTTGGAGTAGCTGTGCTGCCTTTCCACTCTCGCACTGCCTCTCCTGGAAAGTGGAATCGGACTGTCTTGGTCCAACATTCTACGTTAGCATAGCATGGCACCAACCAATCCATACCCATAATGGTATCGAAATCAATCATTTCTAACTCTACCAGATCTACTGTAGTCTGGCGATCAGCAACCTCTATTGTACACCCTCGATAAATTCTACTAACTATAATGGAGTCGCCGACGGGTGTAGATACTGAAAAGGGATGCTGTAATAACTCTGGTGCGACATTAAACTTTCGAGCCACAAATGGTGTAATATATGATAGAGTGGACCCTGGATCAATCAGTACATAAGCAGAGCATGAACAGATAGTCATCATACCTGTCACTACATCTGGAGACGCCTCTAAGTCCTGTCTCCCTGGTAATGCATAAGTACGGCTTGAGCCCGTACCTGAACTGGAAGCTTCTGATCTACCTCAGCCTCTGCCTACTGAACCTGAAGGCCCACGCCCCGCTGAGGCTGCTGGGGCTCGTGGCCCTGCGGATCCCCTGTCCTGACTGTCTCTACTCCCCTGACCTCTGGTCGGACAATCTCTCATCCGATGCCCCTCCTGTCCGCAAATTTAACACACAGTGGAGCCATATTTACAAGCTTCGGAGTGTGGTCGATTACAATAGGGGCAGGGTGAGGGTGCAAATCTGCTCTGTTCTCCCCTTCTCTACTGCGGGGAATCTACTGTTCTGGAACTGCCACTGGGATCTGACTGCCCTCATCGCACATATCTACCTCGCTATTGCTGCTACTATGGTGGAGGTGGGGGTCTAGGGGGTCTATCTGATAGTCGAGGCCTGGGTCCTCTCTGAACTTCCCTTTGCATCTCTTCCGATCTATCTCTGTGGCGCTGTTCCTGACTGGTCTGTCTACTACTCTGTTGCCGCTGTCTAAGACCCTCAATAGTCTGAGCAAAGGCCTGTACTCGGGCAATATCCATATCTTCTCGTAACGTAGCCGTCATTCAACCTTTAATGCATTCCGGGTTCAGACCCATAATGAACCGGTGGACTCTGGATGGCATAGTGTCCACAAAGGCTGGAGCATAGCGGGCTAGGGAGTCAAACTATAGGGAATATTCTCGTACACTCCTCGCCCCCTGCTCCAAATGCAAAAACTGATCCATCCGGGCCTGTCGGATCTCCCGTGGCAAATAACGGTCCAGGAAGGCCTCCGAGAAGCCGGACCAGGTCGGAGGGGAAACATCTCTCCCTCGAGACCTTTCCCAACTCTCGTACCATAATACAGCTATGTCCCGCAACCGAAGTACTACCAACTCAACTGATTCTGTAGGGGTCACATGCATAACCCAGAAAATTCTCTGCATCTGATCTAGGAAATCCTGGGGGTCCTCTGCCTGATCTGACCCAGTGAACTGTGGGGGACCTAGTGCCAAAAACTCCCTGACCCTGGAACTACCTGACCCACCTGAAGGCTCTGCTGCTACAGGTGGCACTGACTGGCGCTATGTGGCCATCATTTGTGCCAATATAACTACAGCGCTATGAACCTCCTGATTTGATGGCGAAGGCACAGGAGCTATCGGGGGCGGTGTAGTTCCCAACGACTTCTGATGTGAGGGGGACTGCTGAGAGGACTGTGATGAAGCCTCTATATCGCCCTCAGATCGGACTGACTCTGACTGAAGCTGAGGCATCCTACTGGTGCCTTCTCCTGCTGCTTTGTCTAATCTCCTGCCGGTGGCTGGGTGGCGCCGGTCTACCATTCTTATTTGTAGACAAAGAATATGATAAGTTTTAGGGACCCAACCCTATAATGTACCGTTCTATAGAACGACTGAATAAGAAAGAAGAGTAACCATCCTATCATGCCTCGCAGCCTCCTGCCTATAGTATGTGGTGCATAACACATCCATAGACAAGACTCTACTTAGCACGGCTTGCAGACTCCTTGGGACACGACCTGCTCTGATACTAAGTTTGTCACGCCCCGCCTTGGGGGATATGACTGGCACCTGGTGCCCTATTAGGACCTAGACTGCTAACTGGTGAGCCTAAGCACATCTAGTGCCGGGCTAGCTCTAACTCAGATTCAAGGAATCAACGGGCTATATAACGGCTGTAAATACAGCCTCCGGCCTACTGGGCCTATAGCCACCTGTACTGTAATATCAGCTAACCAGAATCATACTTATATAGGGGAAACCTATGCGGGCCGACAAGGCCACCATGCTGTCTAGTAATCTGTAACTCAATACTAGAATACTGAATAACTACGTGACCGGCAAGGTCACCACTACTATCAGACTATGGCCCCACACGGCCAACATAATCAACAATACTAAACAAAACGCACGGCCTCACACGACAGGCACAACTGACCACAGGGAGATAAATACATACAATCTGCAAGCCTCTATGGATACTGTAAGAAAATGATAGAAATGATCGGGACAGGGCCCCGACCTACCCATACTGTACAACAAAAGAAAAAGATCTACACCTCTGGGAATCAGACTCCGGATGACAGGAGCTGATGACTCAATAGTTGGCTGGAGTCACGAGGGATCGCCTCCTCGTCTATGAGTACCTGTAGGCAAGTAATGCAGCGCCCCACCGGGCGTCATTACCGCTGGTACTGAGCATGCAAAGCAAGTGAAATAATACAACTGAATATAGATAACATAACTAACAAGTCTGTAAGCAGAAGATAACTGAATCTGAAGAGATGATAGGAACTAGATCAAACCTTTCCGCACTGATAGGCAGGAGCGTGTCTGTAGTCACGGTGGCCTGCTGTCTATTAACTAGTATATATAAAGCACATAAATACATATACATTTAGAAATCAAGAGCCAATACCAACCCCCATAAGCTGGATGGCGCCAAGAAATCAAACAATCTTTATACCCCTACCCGGGTCAAAACCAGCCAAAAATAAGTCACTTCACTCATCTGCTCACTCGGAGCTCCTCTACCGGCCCCCTGGGTCTCCGGCTCGGGCCATAGCCTCCGATATAAATAACCGTGTCTAAGTCTGGAGGACTCCTGTACTATATCTATAACTGTAACTGTATCTGAATCTATTCCCTGGACGCAACAGGGCTATCTGTACTGTAATGCTGATCAGCCTGATATGGGGAATGCTTCATCCCATCTTCATCCAAACTGGGGACGGCATGCCACTCCTTGGAGTGACGTAAACCCACCCGCTCAGTGGGAGACATGATTACCAACCTAGGGGCGGCGAGGACGCTCAAAAGGGTGCCCTCACGACACAACCAAGTCTCAACAAACAAATAGCACATATAAATAGCAAGCATGTATAACTGAAAAAGACTATCTGAAATCTGATTTCTTAGTTTGATCTCTTTCTGTATAATACTGATTCTTTTCTGATTATACTAATTCTGAAATCTTTATTTAACTATTTGGCTAATCTGTAGCCGGGATACTATCTATCTGAATGACTCATCTGTAGCCATAAAACTGTCTGTCTATCTGATTTTACTTTACTAACTTTATTATGAAAATCTATATCTTTTTATTCTACAACATGCTTGCTAATCATATAATAAGCTATACTGAATCTGGAATGCTACCTCGCCCTTTGGCGCATGCTTTACTAACTTTCGGACTGAATACGATACGGCAACACAACTCAGAATCTATTAGACTTACTTAATTCTCAACATTCAACTCCGAGAGTTTTAATACGGAGTTTACTATGATTTACCAAGCTAAGGCTTACTAACTTGCCGAAGAACAACTTCACATACCTTAACCTCGAGTTATCCGACTGTCGGACAAGACTCGGTCAGTACTCCAGCTATTTCTCCCAATTGCATTCATATACACGTTAATTAGTGCTAAATACAACTTTATTCTTAAGGACGACGTCACTTTCAATATAATTATAGCCTAAACTTAGGCTTATCGAAAGACGGTCGAAAACTTGTTATTTTTCAGAAGTCCAGAAGGGAGAAGTATTCACTTCACCGCTAGGAGCATATAGACACTAGTTTGGAGCAATTCTACTTACCTTAGTCCGGTAGCTCGACGATTCGTCGGCCGTATTTCGCGAAACAAAATCCGTAGGAATGCTCCCTGCTACTAAATACCTTGGTACCTGAGGTTAATTTGAGTTTAGACTACGTTTGGCAGCATAATCGGATGATAATATGTTAATCCTCTTCGCCTCTCTCTATTTTCTACGTTTTCTGAATTTACCAAATGTTTTTAATGAAAATAAACTGAAGTGAGGCTTTATATACTTGGGCCTGGACAGGCCCAACGTGTCACAGAGCCCACACGGTGGCCCCGCCTCCGTGACACGCTGCCATCGCGGAGGGGCTCTGCCCCGGCTCCTTCTGCGATGGTTTGACAGGCTACTCGTCCGATCCTTTCCCGGGCCTTTCTCTAGCACGTATGGATTTCAAATATGCTTAACCAATGCGCGAATAGGCCATCTAGGTGTCGGGAATCTTACGGGGTGTAACAAAAAGGAAGCATGAAAGGTAAGAAGCAGGTTCCAAAAAATAAAATCACACAATAAAGAGTGTGGCACTCGAAATCAGAAGGGCACTAACAGTCATAGAAGAATTATCAAGTGATAATAATTCTAGAAGAATATAAATGTCTTTGAATCAAAGAAAAACATGTCATTTATGGACACTCCTTATTCAGACCTTGACCAGGATGATTCCCGCACAGAAGGGAGAAGAAGTAATCTAGAAGGTTGCTATAGATGTGGAAATTCAGACCACTTTATAAGAGATTGTCTAGAAAATAAAAATGGTTGGAGAAAAGGTGATCCTGATAAATGAAGAAGGAAATAGGTCCCTAGAAATGGGACGATCACAGGGAAAGCAGACCAAATAGTGAAGAATGCATTAACTGCCATGTAAAATATCTCCAGTTATAATAAGGATAATGATATTGTAATACCCCAAAAATTCGTAAGGCTAGACTTTAGATTTGAAGTGTGATCAGTAGGAAAAGTTAGAAAAAAGTTTACTTCAGTACGACTCAACCTACGAGTCGTAGGTTGGTAGTACGGGTCGTAGGAAGACCCATGGTCCAGATCAGTTAAGTTGTTTCCCAACCACGAGTCCTCACTATGAGCCATAGTATGTGGTATGACCCGTGGCCAGAAGTCGTAGCAAGTCTTTGGAGTTATCATGTGAATGATTGTATGGATAATAGTGCGACTCGTAGGATGGAATTATGGGTCGTGGTACGAGTAGTGAAAATATTCAGAGAGTTGGGGAAAAAACTCAGTAGTCACTGGAGGAAACCATAGGTTGGTGGTATAACTCATGGTACGAGTCATAATATGATGGTGTGAATCGTTGGTTCAGTCGTGAGTTGATATATTATAATGCCTCGGACTTTCGGGCTAAGTTGGGAACCCTTATAGGTATGTGGATAGACCCACACCCAATGAATTTATGAAAACAAGGTGTTAATATTAATTCCAAAGTGTAAGAATTGCATTGGATTCAAATTAAGGTCATAAGGAGCCTCTATCATGAAGTTGAGTTGAGAGCCTTCTTGCCGATTGGGTTTTTTCGTATTGATTCGTATAAGGATCAACTTCAACCAATCATAGCTCCCATTTTAAAAAATATTTTAGGTGATTCATCATATCAAATTGAATCCCTTTTAGTCTTCTTTCCAACACATCCGACCTTGGGCGAATCAGAATTCGGAGTAAAGAGTTATGAGTAATTTAGTGAACTGCAATAGGCATGGTACGGCTCTCATTAAGAGTCGTACAAGCAACCTACGATTCGTACTATTGGTTGTAGTAACTGTCAGTTACATGTTTAATTTCAATAGTTTTGGGGCATTTTGATGAACTCCTATGCTTCTAACTCCTAAATGACGACGTTTTGGGCTTTCTTAAGGTCAGATTAAAGGGATTAACCTAGCCTAAATCCTTACCCTCTCCAAAAGATTGATAATTGGATTTTCTCTCAAAAAAAGAGCTAGGGTTCTTCTTCAACCTCTTCAAATCTTCTTGGACTCTTCAATACAAGTCAACGAATCATCAAACAAGGTATGTAGGGCCATGAGTGAGGGGTTTCTTCCACCTCCATGCCTTTCTCAAGTCATATTCATGATTCTCACTTCCCATGACCTAACCTTTGAAACTTTAGGATTTAGCTCTTATGGGTGAATTCTTTGATGTTCTTCCATGAAATCAATTCCCTCATGATTAAATTTATATTTCTATAATTATGAATACTTTTTCCTTATCAAATCCCTCATTAATCCGTGAATTCTAAGTTTCAAGTATGATTTTAAGAACTTCTAGGGTTTTAACCCAAGTCACATGTGTGATCACGCCTTTCATGGTTCTACCCTTGGCATGGTACGAACATCCTTTCGACTAGGATTACAAGTCGGGCTCCATGTGTGCTCATATGGGGCATTTCAGTTAAGAGAATCTCCCACTGTTCCTCATGATTTATGCATGTTTATGATTATGTATATTGGCTCAAATTATGTTCAATAAAGTTTTTTTCTATTATGATTATGATTACGACTAAGTTACAAATGTTTTGAAAACCTTGAGCCTTATGTTATCGTATGCTAATTATGTTATGAGCATGTTGTCCTACTCTTATAATCATTTATGAGCTTTTATATATTTTAAATGTCTATTTTACTTACCTTGTTGTTATACCCCGTAAGATTCCCGGCACCTAGATGGCCTATTCGCGCGTTGGTTAAGCATATTTGAAAGCCATACGTGCTAGAGAAAGGCCCGGGAAAAGACCGGACAAGAAACCTATCAAACCATCACAGAAGGAGCCGGGGCAGAGCCCCTCCGTGATGGCAACGTGTCACGGAGGTGGAGCCTCCGCGTTGGCTCCGTGACACGTTGGGCCTGTCCAGGCCCAAGTATATAAAGCCCCCACTTCGGTTTGTGATGTTATAACCTTTATTTAATTTCCAGAAAAACGTAGAAAATAGAGAGAGATGAAGAGGGTTAATATATTATCATCCGATTACGCTGCCAAACGTAGTCCAAACTTAAAATAACTCTAGATACCGAGGTATTTAGCAACAGGGAGCATTCCTACGGATTTTGTTTCGCGAAATACGGCCGACGAATCATCGAGCTACCAGACTAAGGTAAGTAGAATTGCTCCAAACTAGTGTCTACGCGTTCCTAGCTGTGAAGTAAATACTTCTCCCTTCTGGACTTTTGAAAAATAGCAAGTTTTCGACCGTCTTTCGATAAGCCTAAGTTTAGGCTATAATTATATTGAAAGTGACATCGTCCTTCAGAATAGTGTTGTATTTAGCACTAACTAACGTGTATATGAATGCAGTTGGGAGAAATAGCTGGAGTACTGACCGAGCCTCGTCCGACAGTTGGATAAATCGAGGTTAAGGTATGTGAAGTTGTTCTTCGGCAAGTTAGTAAGCCTTAGCTTGGTAAATCATAGTAAACTCCATATTTGAAACTCTCGAAGTTGAACGTTGAGAATTAAGTAAGTCTAGTAGACGCTGAGTTGCGTTGTCATATCGTATTCAGTCCGAAAGTTAGTAAAGCATGCGCCAAAGGGTGAGTTAGCATTCCAGATTCAGTATTGCCTATTGTATGATTAGCAAGCATGTTGTAGAATAAAAAGAGACAGATTTTCAGAATATAGTTAGTAAAGTAAAATCAGATAGACAGACAGTTTTATGGCTACAGGTTAGCCATTCAGACAGATAGTATCCCGACTACAGATTAGCCAAACAGTTAAATAAAGTTTTCAGAATCAGTATAATCAGTAAAGAATCAGTGTAATACAGAAAGAGATCAGAATAAGAAACCAGATTTCAGATAGTCTTTTTTAGTTATACATGCTTGCTATTTATATGTGCTATTTGTTTGTTGAGACTTGATGTGGCATGAGGGCACCTTATTGAGCGTCCTCGCTGCCCCTGGGTCGGTAATCGTGTCGCCCACTGAGCGGGTGGGTTTACGTCACTCCAAGGAGTGGCATGCCGTCCCCAGTTTGGACGAAGATGGGATGAAGCTTTCCCCATATCAGGCTAATCAAAATTACAGTACAGATAGCCCTGTTGTGCGCAAGTGCCCAGGGAACAGATACAGATATAGTTACAGTTACAGATCTTATTACAAGTGCAGCTCCGGTTTCAGATAGCCTTGAGGAGAGTTCCAAGGAACCAGACCCTATCTGTTACTGTCTGCATAGGAGTCCTCCGGACTCAGACACGGTTATTTATATCGGAGGCTATGGCCCGAGCTGGAGACCCAGGGGGCCGGTAGAGGAGCTCCGAGTGAGTAGATGAGTGGAGTGACTTATTTTTGGCTGGTTTTGACCCGGGTAGGGGTATATAGATTGTTTGCTTGTTTGGTGCCATCCGACTTATGGGGGTTGGTATTGGATATTGCTTGCTAATTGTATATGTACTTATGTGCTTATCTATACTAGTTAATAGACAGCAGGCCGCCGTGACTACAGACACGCTCCTGCCTATTAGTGCAGAAAGGTTTGAACTAGTTCCTATCAGCCCTTCAGATTTAGTTATCTTCTGCTTGCAGACTAGTTAGTTATGTTATCTGTATTCAATTGTATTATTTTAGTTGCTTTGCATACTCGATACCAGTGGTATTGACGCCCGTTTGGGGCGCTGCATTACTTGCCTGCAGGTACTCATAGACGAGGAGACGATCCCTCGTGATCCTAGCCAGTGCAGAGTCATCAGCTCCTGTCATCCGGAGCTTGATATTTTAGAGGTTTATATCATTTCTCTTTTGTTGTACAGTATGGGTAGGTCGGAGCCCTGTCCCGACCATCTTATCAGTATTCCTAGAGGCTTGCAGTCTATATATATTTCCCTATGGTCGATTGAGCCGGTCGTGTGAGGCCGTGCATTTTGTTATAGCTGTTTAGCATTTCAGTTTATGTTGGCCGTCTGAGGCCTTAGTTTGATAGTAGTGGTGACCTTGCCGGTCACGTAGTTATTCAGCATTTTATTGTTGAGTTGCAGATGACTAGGCAACATGGTGGCCTTGTCGGCCCGCATAGGTTTCCCCCTTATAAGTATGTTTCTAGTTAGCTGAAGTTTCAAACAGGTGGCTGTGGGCCTAGTCGGCCGGAGGCTGTATTTATAGCCGTCATATAGCCCATTGATTTCATGAACTTGAGTTAGAGCCATCCAAGCACCAGATGTGCTTAGGCTCACTAGGTAGCAGTCTAGATCCTACTACGGCACCAGGTTCCAGTCATACCCCCCAAGGCGGGGCGTGACACTTGCATACTCGATACATTCCACGTACTGACCACATACTCTATGCTGTATCATTTTATGATACAGGCTCCAACCTTTAGATCCGGCATCGTCATTAGATTGTTATGGAGCTTCGCATCTATCTTGTTCGTGAGTCCTTATTCTCCGAGGACCATTTGATTCAGACCTTGATGTTTTCTTTTAGTTTTAGTTGCTGGGTTAGTTGGGGATGTTGCCCCATCAACCCATTTGTTATGTTAGATGCTTTCAGACCACGTGTAGTACTCTGCTATTATGTATTTAGCCCGTACTGATATCATTATATGTTATGTCATGTTCACGCTTTCTATATGTTGATATGTTAAGTATTCCATTTTGTTGATATGAAGTTAGATGAATGTTCATGCCATGGGTCGACTTGGAGTCTCTCGGGGCTCCTTGTCCCGTGTTACAATCTGGGTCCATGTTTGGGTCGTGAAAAACTTGGTATCAGAGCAATAGATTTAAAGTGTCCTAGGGTGTCTGAAAGCCGTGTTAAATAGAGTCTTTTTCATGGGTGTGAAGTGCACCACACTTATGGTGAAGGGGCTATGAAACGTTTTAGGAAATTTTCCTTCTTTCATGATCTATGTCGTGCAATGAAATATCTTTCTACCCTTCTAACTCGTGTATTTACACTCCAAAGAATAACTCCACTCAATGAAATAAGAGGCGCTCTTGAGT
The DNA here is from genome assembly GCA_035772735.1 of Datura wrightii. Classification (NCBI taxonomy): domain Eukaryota; kingdom Viridiplantae; phylum Streptophyta; class Magnoliopsida; order Solanales; family Solanaceae; genus Datura; species Datura wrightii. The sequence continues at coordinate 57,322,209 of JASDFA010000007.1, read as the reverse complement.
TATTTCTCCCTGCAGGAACTTGAAGTAAGGAACTAAAAGAGTGGGGGAGTACAACTAGAGAAGTATGAAGCCTTCCGTGATAGCCTTAGAGGCAAATGGGAAAGAAAGAGATAGTGATTCTTCCTAGTCTTAAGAAGGGGACCAATCCTCAGAATGATGACCTTTAAGCTAAGGGGGAGATTATAAGGTGAAGGACTAGGTAATGCCTTGAGTTTCAAGTGTGAAAGTCCAGGATCAATAATTATGGGAGATCGATCCACACTTATTTAGGTGTCCTTCTGTACTTCAGTATATGCAATACTCTACTCATGTCGTATGTGAACATGTTATACCCATGTCTAAGTTCCAAGTACTCCTTACGTGTATTCGTACTCAGATTCATAGAATGAGAAGTAACTACTTCAGATGGTGATTCTAGTCTTCTTCCATGATTCCACAAATCTCAGCTTCATGTCATGTCCCTCTTTATATATATAAACTCATGTCCCTCAGCATACTCAGCTCTATGAACTCAGTCCTTAAGATTTATCATATCAGCTCATAAGATTGTGTTATATCAAGTATATGCCCAACTTAGATTTCTTGAATGATTTGTGCTCATAATTTCCTTACTCTAAGACCTATGAATGTTCCCCCCATGATGGAAATGATGGTTAAAATATGTACGTTCAGGATAAATCCTTGTCCCTACCATAGATGTCGGGTATGTAAAAGTTCAGGAAAAACAGTTATTAGCCAAGCCTGGAAGTGTAACAACTCACATGGTCATTTTGTGATTGTCGATCCATTTCCCTGGGTTAACCTTTCCGTATCCTCATTTTGTTACTTATGAATTGCGGAGATGGATGATACAATTTCCAAGATGATCCAATGAATATTGGATAAGATTTTCAGTTTTTGGAAGGTTTGAAGTTTGAGAGGTTTGACCAAAGTCAACATTTCAGGTTAACTAGCTCAAATTTGGGTTCTGAAAGTTTTGTTAGTTATGGATGGTGATTTATGACTTAGTTGGATAGTTTGCATGGATCCCCAGGTGTTTGGGTGTGAATCCCAAAGACTTGAAACTCAAGGAAAGGAACAAAATCATGTGGATTGTAGTTGACTAGTGACTTCTCTTTGGAATAATTCGATCTGCGATAGAGTATGGAAAAGAGTAGAGATTTGAGTCATGTAGTGCCTGTTTTAGGGAAGGAAGCCAAAATTACATCGGCTCCGATCTTCAAACTCAGTCCCGCCACTAGCCAGCTTCGGAGTTAGCATCAGTCCCTGTGGGTGAGTCTTCATCTGTCGAGGGCCCCACTTTATTTCAGTTATGATTGAGTATTTTCATTTTTCAGCTTTAGCGAGTTAGTGGAGGTCTTGTCCCATCAACTCATCAGGCTTAGAGGCTTTTCAGACAAAAGAATGAAATTAGCTTCAGATTCGTGTGTATTTCTGATGTTATGCTTATTTCAGACTTTCACTAAGTTTATCATATGGATCTATCATTTTCATGACTGCGTTAGATTTATATTCATGCCATGGGTCAGACTCCAACCTTTGGTTGTATTCATGAGCTTTAAAGAAGCTAAGTTTGACCACGGTCAACTTTTGATCAAAACGACCTCATATCAGTGATTTGATGATTCTAACAGGGACGAATTTGTTTTATGATTGAATTGCATATTTAGTTTGTGATCGGAGGATTTCGGATGAGTTTTGGATGGATTTAAACATTTCAGTGTGTTTAGCATGATTTCAAGTATAAAATATGGCAACTCAGAGGTTCGTTTTTAGTTTTTGAGATCAAAAAATTTTTCTGAGACTTCCAAAAATCTTAGCATGAATTATAGGAGTTATTTGAAAAATTTGGTGCAATTTCAATAAGTCAAGATCGGGTTTTACTACAAAAGATGAAATAATTCTTGAACGAGTAAAAATGATGCCTGACTGGGCAAACGAGCACCAAATGGAGTTTTGATTGAAAAAGCAGGTCCTTATCATTATTTGGAAACTATAGGAAAAAGAATCATCGCATTTCGAGTTCATATGATGAAGTTATGACCATTTTAATAAAAATTAAAGTTGCTGGTGCGGTACTGGTGCAACCCTATATAAATACCTGAGTAGTGTATTTTTGCACAGACTCTGTTTATTTGGTATTTTTAGTATATTTGGAGTTCTGGTGTTTGGAATTGAGTGATTTTTGTGGAGTTCTTCTCTATTTAACAAGGGGTAATTATCTAATCCTTAATTTGATATTTCTCCATGATTTCATCAGTTTTTTCATTTGTATCCATGAATTTATTGAAGGAAAATTTAGGATTTTGGGTCTGGAGTTAAGAGACCGTATTTTAATGAATTCAAAGTCAATTTGAGCTCTGTTTTGGATGAAATTTCATATTTGAGTTCTTTACATTATGTGTAACATGATTTTCAAATAAAATTTCAGTTTTGCCCTTGCGGACTCGGGGTTGACTTTTTAGGCCCGGGATAGAAGTATATCAATATGAGTATCCATGATTTTTTCTTATGTAGAATACGTATTTGACCAGATTTTGATCATTCGAAATGTTTACGGAAGGGAAAATTCATAATTTGGATCTTAAGCTTTATTTTGAGGCAAGTAAAAATTTATTGATTCTTTGAGCGTTCGAAAAGAAGGGGAAGCTTAGTGCCCAGTATGTTGGGCCATACAGGGTTATAAGACATGTTGGCAAGGTGACCGATGAGTTGTAGCTACCAGCGGAGTTAGTTTCGATGCATCCGGTGTTTCATCTGTCCTTGCTGAAGAAATGCATCGAAGATCCATCTTTAGTGCTTCCGATAGAGGAAGTTAGGGTGAAGGACAACCTTACCTATGAGGAGGCACCAGTTGAGATCCTTGATCATCAAGTTCGTAAGTTGAGGAACAAGGAATTAGCCTCGGTGAAAGTCTTATGGATGAATCAACTTGTTGAGAAAGCTATGTGAGAAGCCGAAGCAGATATGATGGCTAAATACCGGTATCTTTTCCTACCAGCTCAGTTCCAGCTGGAGGTATAAATTTCATCCTTAGAACTCTATTCAATTTTATGTCAAGTCGTACATAATAGTTCCATTCATGTCTTAGCATGTATGTATGTTTCATGAATTCAGTTCAATCATGTGTATCAGCTCGGAGTCAATCACTCCGTCAGTTTTCAGCTTCAGATATTCAGTATTTGGGATGGCAGTTCTTTTCCCAGTTCTTCAGTATGCTTAACCCACATTCGAGGACAAATGTTCCCAAGGGGGAGATAATGTAATACCCCAAAAGTTCCTAAGGCTAGACTTGAGATTTGAAGTGTGATCAGCAGGAAAAATTGGAAAAAAATTTACTTCAGTATGACTCAACCTACAAGTCTTAGGTTGGTAGTACGAGTTGTAGGAAGACCCATGGTCCAGATCAGTTAAGTTGTTTCCCAGCCACGAGTCCCCACTATGAGCCATAGTATATGGGTACAACCCGTGGCCAGAAGTCATAGCAAGTCTTTGAAGTTATCATGTGAATGATTGTACGGGTAATAGTACGACTGATAGGATGGAGTTACGGGTCGTGGAAATATTCAGAGAGTTGGGGAAGAATGGACTCATTAGTCACTGGAGGAAACCATAGGTTGGTGGTATAACTCATGGTACGAGTCATAATATGATGGTGTGAATCGTTCGTTCAGTCGTCAGTTGATATATTATAATGCCTCGGACTTCTGGGCTAAGTTAGGAATCCTTCTAGGTATGTGGATAGACCCACATCCAATGAATTTATGGAAACAAGGTTCTTAAGATTAATTCCAAAGTGTAAGAATTTCACTGGATGCAAATTAAGATCATAAGGAACCTCTAGCATGAAGTTGAGTTGAGAGCCTTCTTGCCCATTGGGTTTTTTCATATTGGGTTTATCAAACCAGATATGTAGGGCCATGAGTGAGGGGTTTCTTCCACCTCCACGCCATTCTCAAGTCGTATTCATGATTCTCACTTCTCATGCCCTACCCTTTGAAATTTTAGGATTTAGCTCTTATGGGTGATGTCACGCCCCTCCTTGGGAGGCATGACTGGCACCTTGTGCCCTACTAGGATCTGAACTAACTTACTGACTGAGCCTAAGCACTCCTTGTGTAGGCTTACTACTTAAATCAAGAAAACAACGGGCTATATACGGGCTATATCTCAGCTATAAACATAACCTCCGACCGATAAGGCCTTATAGCCACCTGTAAAAGAAAACCAGCTAGCAGAAAAAACAACAACAGGGAATCCTATGCTGGCCGACAAGACCACCACGATGTCTAGTTATGACCGTAAAGTAAATCCAGAGCAACACTAAACTATGGCTGACAAGGCCGTTAATCTATCAGCTAAATAAGGGCCCATACGACCAACACATAAACTAAAACACATATAGGCCCCACACAGCCAATAACAGCTAACCACAGGGAAATAGGTACAATCTACAAGCCTCTAGGAGTGATATGATGGTCGGGATAGGGCCCCAACCTACCCATAAACTGTACAGTCAAAAGAGGTAAACCTTCTATCTACAAGCTCCGAAAGAAAGGAGCCAACTGCTCCAACGTTGCTGGTTAAAAGCTATGAGGGACCTGCTCCTCGTCTATCCGTACCTGCAGGCAAGTAATGCAGCGCCCCAGAAAGGGCGTCAGTACAACATGTACCGAGTATGTAAGGAAATAACTATAAATGACTAAATATAAAAGATAGAGGCTGAAAATAACTAAAAGAGAAGGAATAGAAGTTATTCCTGAATAGTTGAGTTCTTTATTATCTAGTCTATCAATAGCTAAAGCAAACAAGAACTTTACCTGGCCCCCATAAGCCGTAAGGTACAACCAGCAAAAAACAACCCATCCGGTGCTCCCATAAACCTTGGTGAGTACACATCAATCTATATACTCCTATCAAGGTCATAATGGGTCATACTAGTAACTATATCCGTCCTGTCAGTCCCCTAGGTTTGCAACTAAGCCCGCTCAGCTCCTGACTGTAGCTGTGTTTGAGTCCAATGGACTCCTGATGTCTGCACCCTGAGCACCAAGCTCATTGGGGGTGTGGTGCCGACACGACGTATTTATAATAGTATCGCCATGGAATGGACTCTATAAGTACCTGAGACCCCATCTTCGTCCCTCACGGACGGCATGCCGTTCTTTCTAGAGCGATGTCATCTCGCCCCTGTTGGGCGTCGACACAGCTAATAACCCTGGGGTTGGTCATGGAGGGCTATATAGACATATCAAATCCCAACACAGCGTAGAATACTAGTCTCAGCTAATAACAACAACTATTCATGATTAACGTACTTCTGATTCTCTTACTGGGATTTAAACTGAGTTATTATGCTATAGGAACTAACTTGCCGAATGAATTTGCCTTAACATACCTCGATTGTCGGCTTCTGATTAACTAGTAAGTTCCAATTCATATTCAACAGCTCTTCCCAACTGAAATCGTGTTACTGGAAGAATAGGACTAGTTTCAACACTGAATTCGGCAAAAAGGAAAACTTTATATATAAATATTAACTATATTTCAACTTTACAAAACACGATCGAAAACTCGTTATTTCTCAAAAGTCTAGAAGGGAGAAATGCTTACTTGAAGCTTGTGATTGTATTGGCTCTAGTTTGGAGCAATTCCAACAACTTTAGCTCGACGGAGTTGCAATTTGCCGGGCAAATTTCACGAAACTAACTCCATAGCAATGCTCCCTGCAGCCTTATACTTCGATACCTGAAGTTAATTTGAATTCGGGCAGCGTTGCGTAGCGTAAACGGAGGATTTTAACTTGGTTCCTTCGTACTCCCTCAGGTCTGGCTATATATATGTTGAATGAAATAAGATCCAAGGAGGGAGCATAAATATACTTTAGGCGGTGGATAGGGAAACGTGGCATGGACCCCAACTGTTACACCCCGTAAGTTTCTAACGTTTAGTAAGCCTATTTATATAATTGGTTGAGAGTTTTAGAGCGCCATATGTACGAGGAAAGGGCTCGGGCAAAAGCCAAACGAGTGTAGAGTCGGGATTTCATGGGAGGAGGCCGAACCAAGTTGCCCAGAGGGGCAAAGTGTCACGGAGCAGCCCCCTCCGCGTTACCCAAAGTGGCATGCCCGTAAATTGGCGCAACCGCCAGAGTGCCACGCTGCCTTGTCTACCGCCTCAAGTATATAAAGGCCTCACACTTAGATGTTATTTCATTACTCATATATCCTAGGCCAGCAAGGGTAAGAACGAAGGGAAACTATTGAAAATCATCCGATTACGCTGCTAAATGCCGTCCAAATCTAAATTAACTCCGGGTAGTGAAGTATAAGGCTGCAGAGAGCATCGCTGTAGAGTTATTTTCATAAAATACGCCCGATGGATCATTTTCCCGCCGAGCCTAAGTTGGTGGAATTATTTCAAACTAGTGTCAATACGATCACGTGCCTAAAGTAAGTATTTCTCCCTTCTAGATTCCAGAGAAATTATGAGTTTTTGATTGTTTTTCAATAAGTTGAAGCATAGTCAGTATATGTATGTATAAGCTATCGTTTTCTCCGAATATAGTAATGAAGTTAGCCCTATTCTTCTGTTAATACGATTACAGTTGAGAAGGGCAGTTGAACACGAGCCGAAACCCGCCAGTTAATCGGTAAACAACGAACGAGGTATGTTAAGGCATTTTCTTTCGGCAAGTTAGATTCTTCAGCATAGTAGTCCAGTATGAATCCCTGTAAAGCATGTCAGGAGTATGTTATCATGTATAGTTGTTGTTGTAAGTCGAGGCTCATAATTTGTATTATTTTGGGCTGGATTACACCTTATAGCTTCCGTGACCACCCCAGAGTTAATAGCTATGTCGCTGCCCGCCAGGGGTGAGGATACGTCGCTCTACGGAGCGGCATGCTGTCCGCAAGGGACAAAGATGGGGATCTAGATCCTCATATGCCGTGGTTGGCCTTATACACACCCCCGCTGAGAGCTAACGCCCGGGGTGTAGATATCAGGAGTCCTCAGACACAGCTATAGTCAGGGGACGAGCGAGCCCAATTGTAGACCCAGGGGATCGGCAGGACGCTTATAGCGGGTAATTGACTCAGTATGACCTGAATAGGGGTATATAGATTGAGGTGTACTCACTAGGGCTAATAGGGGCCTAGGTGGGTTATTCTGTCCTAATTGTACCTTCTGGCTTATGGGGGGCTAGGTAAGGTTTATGTTGCTTTAGTTACTGATAGTTAGACTGTAAGATGCCTCGCTTGTTAGGTATGACCCCTACCCTCCTTATTACAATTATGTTTAGATGTGATTTCACTACTTCAGTCATCTTCAGTCCATTTTCTTTACTTCAGTCATTGTCAGTTCTATTTCTTACTTTAAGTCATTTAAAGTTACCGCCTTACATATTCAGTACCTGTGGTACTAACGCCCTCTTCTGGGGCACTGCATTACTTGCCTGCAGGTGTAGATAGACGAGGAGCAGTTCCCTCGTAGTTCCAGTCAGCCGTACAAAGCCGTCAGCTCCCTTCTTCCGAAGCTGGTGGTGATAGAGGTTTACTTCTTTTGTTCGTACAGTATGGGTAGGTCGGGGCCCTGTCCTGACCATCTTATTACTCCTAGAGGCTTGTAGATAGTGTTACTTCTTTATGGTTAGATGATATCGGCCATGTGGAGCCCATATGTGTTTTAGATTATGTGTGTTGGCCGTGTGGGGCCCTGTTTAGTGGTTGATTGGCGTCCTTATCGGTCATAGTTTAGTTTAGCATCTGATTTTACTTTCCAGTTATAACTAGATATCATGGTGGCCTTTTCGGCCCGCATAGGACTCCCTATGATTGTTTGTCTTTGGTTAGCTGTTTATTTTCACAGGTGGCTATAGGCCTTGTCGACTGGGTGTTGTATTTATAGCCTCTATATAGCCCGTTGTTTTCTTGATTATAGAGTTAGAGTCAGTCCTGCACTAGAGGTGCTTAGGCCCAGTCATCTCAACAGTTCAGGTCCTAGTAGGGCACCAGGTGCCAGTCATGCCTCCCAAGGCGGGGCGTGACACCAACGTGCCGTTTTACGGGTGTGCCATGGAGCCCAACGCGGAGGAGAAAGGTCGGTGCCATGTTGCCCCTTTGGGCAGTTGGCCCGACCTTCTCCAGCGTAGTCCCAACTCTGTGCTCGTTCAACCTTTCCCTGGTCCCTTTTCTTACACGTATGGCACTCTAAAACTCTCAACCAACGTGCGAATAGGCTGTTTAAACATTAGAAACTTATGGGGTGTAACAAAATTCTTTCATGTTCTTCTACGAAATCAGTTCCCTCGTGATTAATTTTATGTTTCTATGATTATGAATACTTGTCCCTTATCAAATCCCTCATGAATCCGTGAATTCCAAGTTTCAAGTATGATTTTAAGAACTTTTAGGGTTTTAACCCAATTCCATGAAATTCTTTATAATATGTGTATGGGTCCAATTCCCTCATGTTCCAAAGTATGTTGTATGATCTATGGGCAGATTTTATAAATTTTTTTACTATTAATTTACAGTTTCAACTTCTAATTAAATTATGCCCAATCATGTAAGCTTCATGAAAAGTCAATTTATGGTTCCATTATAATCTTGATCTTCTTAATCCCAAATTATGATTTATGATTTATAATATGATTTCTCTCAAGTACTCATCATGGATTTATGAATATCAAGTATATACATGTTTTAAAAGTATGCATGAACCTCATAATTTACGATTTATGATTATGGCCGACTCACGGGCCTTGTTTCATGGCTAGTTCACGTATTTACAAGCATGTTTATGATTATCACGATTTAACTAGCCCATGAATCTCATGCATATTATAGTATGAGCACTATATATGTTTTGGGAGTAGTATTTAACACCAAGTAGGTTAGGGGCCTAGGTTCTTCCCCAGATCTCATAACTATGTGCCATCGTAGGATATGTTGGGACCTCTATTGTAACTGTCCCTTGGACCGAATGGCCCTTCTCATGTGTGATCACGCCTTTCATGGTTCTACCCTTGGCAAGGTACGAACACCCTTCTGACTAGGATTACAAGTCGGGCTCCATGTGTGCTCACATGGGTTATGTCGGTTAAGAGAATCTCCCACTATTCCTCATGATTTATGCATGTTTATGATTATGTATATTGGCTTAAGTTATGTTCAATAAAAAAATTTCTCTTATGATTATGATTACAACTGAGTTACGAATGTTTTGAAAACCTTTAGCCTTATGTTATCGTATGCTAATTATGTTATGAGCATGTTGTCCCACTCTTATGATCATTTATGAGATTTTATATATTTTAAATGTCCATTTTACTTACCTTGCATACTCGGTACATTCCATGTACTGACCACATATTCTATGCTGTATCATTTATGATATAGGCTCCGACCTTCAGATCCAGCATCGTCATTAGATTTTTATGGAGTTTTGCATCCAACTTGTTGGTAAGTCCTCATTCCCCGAGGACCATTTGATTCAGACCTTGATGTTTTCTTTTAGTTTCAGTTGCCAGGTTAGTTGGCGATGTTGTCCCATCAACCCATCTGTTATGCTAGAGGCTTTCAGACCACGTGTAGTACTCCGCTGTTATGTATTTAGCCCATACCAATTATCATGCTATGTTATGTCATGTTCACACTTTTGATATGTTGATATATTAAGTATTCCGTTTTGTTAATATAAAGTTAGATGAATATTCATGCCTGGGTTGATTTGGAGTCTCTCGGGGCTCCTTATCTTGTATTACAATTCGGGTCTACGTTTGGGTCGTGACAAATATAGAACAAAGAAATTAATCCTTGATAGCAATAAAAGAATCAGATTTAGAGGATGTCTTGACACTAATATCCAATTTAGATAAAGAATATGAAAATAAAAATTATGTGGTACACATTTCTAAGTCCAAAGGTGCCTATGAAGATATCCATACTCCAAGGTAGAAAGAAGACAATATTTGTTCTTCCCTTGAATTAGATCCTAAAGATCAAGGAGAAGATCAACAATGTTTGGAAGCTGAGAATCTAAAGGGAAGATTCTCCTTTTGTATTATGAAAAGCCCTAACACCTCATTCCATCAGGCTATGTTTTGACTCGTGGGATTTGAATAACCTAACTAAAACCATGAGAATATGATCAGATGTATGAATCAAGAAGTTATTTTGATGTATTACGTCATTACACAAGTATAAAAGCACTAAAAAGAATTAAAAAGTATAAATTTTGGAAAAATTGAATGATGTACCGCTCGTACATATGCAATATGGCCAGTACAATGATCCACAGAGAGAACTGACTAGTTAAGGCCAAGATGGACTAATCCATGGACCATAAAATTGACCCATGACCTGTAAATAATTTATGAGAGGACTATGTTGTGAGACTTCATGAATTCCAAGTGCGGGGATATGTATGATCATAAAATAGAAATGAGGACCATACATTCCATCGTGGTTAAGACCTTCCCAAAGTCGAGCAATTTTTTAACATAGGTGTCCATGTACGGACAAGTCTAAGGACCGTAATTGACTTCCACGGCCATGCATGACACCATTAATGATGACTCCAGATTGGAAGGGTCCGAATATGACTAGTTTTATTAAAAGATGAGATCTATGAATGTATTATGTAAATGAGAAGAGTGGATGTTGGAGTCACCGTTTAAGGACCTAATATGATTTGTGTCTAGGATCCATGGACCATAAATTGGTTCCATAGTCTATAAGTGGTACCAGGCCCTGATGTCGCCCAAATTACACCTTGCAACTGAGATATAAAGCGGTCGATGTCAAATATAGAACCCAACAAAGGTTGAGGTCGATGCCACAGGAAATATGGAAAGAACTTAAGTTAATGTGATTAGCTATTACTATCGATTGCTTATTTCCTAGGGGGTAAAGAAATAAATAAACAAGAGTAAAGACTACTAGATGGTTAAATCAATTTTGGTTTGTACTCAATCAGCAAATTGACTAGGATTGTGTTCCTCATGACTTCATAACCACAAGAATTTTACACTAATAATCTATTCCAGTGTTTAACATGCAATATTGGTAAGTTAGGTTCACCTAAATGGTTGGTCCCCTATCTATATGATTATCACTTCGCAACTGGGTCCATATACGGGTGTATGCTTAATTAACCTTTACCCTTAATATCGGATTAGCTATCCCCAGACAAGTTCAAGCTATTAGATGAGGGTTGATAGCCTCAAATCTCTGTTGTTAATCTCTTTTTCCATTCAATACCCCCTTGATCTGGTAATTAAGAATAAGGCAAGTTCCAACATTTGCAACCATTAAGAAATAATTAAAATGAAGGCAAAAACAATACATGCATTAAACTCCATTCAAGAATCACTAAGTGTTTAACCTATGTGTATTAATTCATCAAGGTTCACATAACCCTAGTTATGGGTTTATCTACTCATGTTTGAATAATCACAACCACAAAATATAAAATAAATCATAATTGTAACTTACAAAAATTCATAGAAGGAAACCAAGTAAATTAAATATAACTCCAAACTTGATGAACAAAACTCCAATGTTGATTAATTCCCAAAATCAAGAACAAAATTATAAACTTTGTTTCTTGAACCAAGAATGATTTTTAACAACATTAGTATTCACGTGAAAGTTGGTAAAATTAATTGCGTACGAAAAATAAACCTAAAAATTATATTTATAGTTCTAAAAAATTCTTGTCCTAACTAAATTTGGATTCCAAGTCGTCAGGGATAACGGGCCAAGTAACGACTCGTTGGGTCTCCCAACGAGTCATGGCCAGTACAAATCATCTGTTCTCAGCAAAAGGCCCAGCCGTGGTAATGGGTCACCTAACGACTCATTGTATCACGACACTAGTCGTTAGGCCTATCGCGGTCTTGACTCTCCAAAATTTCAGTGGACCTGACGATTCCTACCAAAGTCCTCCTGACGAGTCATCCCAACACCTGACGACTCGTTACATCTATCGTTGCCTTCACTGGATCTTTTTCCAAATTCCTCTTCCCAGTCTTCACGACTGGCTTAACGACTCGTTACCAAACGTAAATAGTAATGCCTTCAATTCATTGAGTACATTGCTTCTTCAGTATTGAACTTAATCTTCTCCCCAAGACTCCAGACACGAGTCGTGCTGTGACACAACGACTTGTGATGTGCCTAGCAGCCTACACTTTAGCCCTTTTCTGCCTTACTTTGCCTATTTCCCATTCCGGACTTGTTTTCCTGCAACATTCAACACAAACACATCATATCTACATAAACATACCCGGAATGCGCATAGTTTCTTGGTTTTAAGCGTCGAAAGTGCCATAAAATTACGACATATCAACACCCTCAACTTAGAACATTTGCATGTCCTCAGGAAAAAAATAAAATAAAAATAAACTACTTTGACGCTTCAATCAAAAGAACTCTAAGAAACTTACGGAAGTCATAATACTTCATCAAATCAAATTTTCTAACCCATCCTTTATCATACTAACTCAAATCACAATGCATATGCAAAATTTTCAACCATGACACAGAGGAGTCAAAACATGGAAAAACACTGTCACTTGCAACCATGCACATAAATCTATAACACTGACCCAGACAATTTGCAGATGATTCTGTTGACCAAATGCTCTCACCTCAAAGAAGTCCCACACTCACTCATGTGTATATGGTTATATCAATGTATTTCTCTTGGGACTAGGGAAGATCACACTCGCTCTCACAAAGAATTTCTAACTATGTGCATGCATTGCCATAGGCTTGCCTTTACTTTCAATACCTCGATTTCCGATAGGTAACAAGGATAACTATAGGACTTTTTAACCTTATAACATAGGCTCGGGTTTGGGTATGATACATATGGGATTATTAGCTTAACCCTCCTTGGAACTGCACACGCCTTGCCTCCACTTTTAACCTTTTTTCATATTTTCTCCCCTTTTTCCTTTACTTTCTTCTTCTTTTATTTTCGTTTGCAACTACTTGTGTGGTTCCTCTCTTTCTAGCATTAATTGACTTAACATTTTTCTTTTCTTTTCTTTTCTTGCTCTTTTTCTCTTTAACAACATTTTTGTTTTCTTCTTTTCTTTCGTTACGCACACCACACCCGCTCTTTCATTTTCATTACCCAATCTCATTCCACCCTACTCCTCGTAATCACCCCTATAATAGCCACCCTCAACTTAGCCGATTTGCCTGAGTTGAGGTTCACAGTGTCCAAGGAGAGACCAGGGACAAAATAGGTTCATTCTTAATCAAAGCAGGAAGGTGAATCAGTGTAAACAAAAAGAAAGGTCAATTTAAGCTCAAAATTTGGATCTAGGGTGCAACACCCCAAAACTGGGGTAGGGCGCAACTGGCACTCGATTCATTATTGATCGAGAAGCCGGCAATATGACATCTGAAACTGTAACACTTAGGCCATCCAGGCCACCTATTACAATCAACTGAAGTATAAACTGGACCCATAAGGTCTCAACAATACGGGGTAAAAGATTGAAATCCAACCAAGGCAATTAGTGTGCTAAATCAAGCAGCAATGAAACAACGAGGCCACAAACTAAATAACACTGTACACACTAAGTCCACAAAGCCTCTAAAGAGTAAACTGATTGATGGTCGGAATAGGGCTCCGAGCTATCCATAACTGCATCTCAAAACTCAAGCATAAATAACTAAGCCCTAGCTCTAGGAAGAAAGGAGCCTACCAACCATCCGCTGATCTCATGAACTGCTACTCAACTGGCAATCCTGACCTCAACGTGCCGCAGGTCCCCAAGAAAAGGGACGCCAATACGAATGAAATGTACTGGTATGTAAGGTTGAAACTGTAAACATGAGATAAAAATCTTGTAATAACTGACTCAACACTTAAACATATAAAGGATAGTTATAACCTAGAACTCTACAACCTATAATTGATAACAACTTACTATAACATAGGTGCACTCAAGATAACTGAACCAGGAATAAGGAATAGGAACAACCTGGAAGCCGAAACCTGATAATAACTCTATAATGAGATGAAAATGCAATTAAGAAATGCACAGGAAAGAAACTATAATTGTAATGCCGCGACCAGCTAACCATAAATCCATATATAAAATTCATCCAGCCGGTGTACCATACCGAGAAAAAATAAAAATATCTTCAGCTGATGTACCACATCCGGGTAAAATAAAAATATCTCAAGCCGATGTACCATACCGGGGTAAAATAAAAATATCTCTAGCCGGTGTGCCATACCAGGGTAATATAAAAATATCTCTAGCTGATGTACCACACAGGGATAAAATAAAATATCTTCAGCCGGTGTGTCATACCGAGGTAAAATAAAAATATCTCCATCTGATGTACCACACCGGGTTAAAATAAAAAAATAATTCTCAATTATAATCATAAATGGAGCCAATATAGCTTGTATTGAGTAAATTTAACACGTATGACATATAAATGACAAATGTTAAATCTGTAGCCGAAATAGGCCTCTTTCGTAACACATTAATTCAAGTGAGCAAACATATCATGCAAAGCTAAAAAATATGCATATATATCATGTAAAGCTTTCAAATTATATATATACATGTCAACTCAATTACCAGATGGACCTTCAAGAGGTTTAGACAACATAAGAACTTTCGTAGGCTTACAAATAATGCGCTACAAATAATCCTACCAATTTAACATATTTCTTGGATATAAACACATAGATATCATTTCTATACAATTCTTTAACATCTAAGAACTGCAAATACATACTGCCCACCAGATGGTTCCTTTACCTATATCGACAACTATACAGCGGAATTTCATTGCCAAATTTATCACGTATATAAGCACATATACTTCTTAATTCATTTGACTTATTTGAAGGAAAACATGGAAATTATAACAAGGAACTTGGAGTAATTTGTCATCGGTTAACATATACATAGAGCTGAGAGCTGAACTACAGACATACAACGTACGAGACTTCTATATAACGTATAACTCATATTTAGCTAATTGGGTGACCAACAAGAGACTTCCTGGTATTCAAAGTTTTGAGCTTAACTCATTATCAAAGCATGCGCTTATACTTACTTAGACATTAGGAACATTGGTACATGGAAGAATCTCTCTGTCACACCCCGCCTTCGGGGGGAATGACTGGCACCTGGTGCCCTACTAGAACCTGAACTGCTAGATTGCTGAGCCTAAGCACTTCTGGTGCCTGGCTGGCTCTAACTCTGATTTATGAAATGAACGGGCTATATAACGGCTGTAAATACAGCCTCCAGCCGACTAGGCTTATAGACACCTGTAAGCAAACAACAGCTAACCAGAACAACAGTAGTACGAAGAAACCTATGCGGGCCGACAAGGCCACCATGCTGTCTAGTTACTTCTGAATCAGGAAAACAGGTGCTAAACTGCTATGTGACCGACAAGGTCACCACTACTAACTGAATGAGGCCTCACACGGCCATCATAAACAAACTAGAGCATACACACGGCCTCACACGACCGGTACAGCTAACCACAGGAGATATACAATCTGCAAGCCTCTAAGAACACTAATTATATGGTCGGCACAGGGCCCTGGCCTACCCATACTGTACAAAAAAAGAAAAGAGATAAGCCTCTAGCTACCTAGCTCCAGATGACTAGAGCTGATAACTCTGTGTGCTGGCTGAAATCACGAGGGATTGGCTCCTCGTCTATGAGTACCTGCAGGCAAGTAATGCAGCGCCCCAAACGGGTGTCAGTACCGCTGGTATTGAGTATTTAAAGCAACAACTGGAAAATAACTAAAGACAAGCAATATAACTAATAGAACTGAAATAGAAGGAAATACACTGTAACTGACTGAAAGTATGAGTTCAAGACTATCCGCAACTATACTGAAAGGAGTAGGAGTCATACCTGGAAATGTAGCGTTCTACTGTAGATCTATCCATATCTAACATAACATGACATAATATAACATAACATAACATGGCATAGCACACATAAACCTTACCCAGCCCCCATAGGTCGGAGGTACAACCAACACGCAATTTATACCCCTACCCCAGTCATCCCATCTCCCATAGTAACTATAAGCATCCTGGTGGTCCCCTGGGTATGCACTTGGGCTCGCTTAGTGCCTGACTATAACTGTACCTGAGTCCGGAGGACTCCTGGATCAACACCCCAGGCGTACCCACTCGACGGGGGTGTATAAAAGCCGACCAAGGCAAAATATGGGGAAACTGGCATCCCATCTTCGTCCCCTAGGGGACGGTATGCCACTCCATAGAGCGACGTATCCTCGCCCTCTGGAGGACGAGTCAATACAACTATTAACCCTGGGGCAGTCATGAATGCTAGGTAATCCATCCCAAAACAATACAGTCAGGTCTCAACTAGTAATACTAACTGCGCATACTACATGCTGGAACTAATGATGAGAATGTGTATGTATATAAAACATGCTGAAGCTGATAATGGTATCTATATAATTTCTGTCATGTTGTGCTGAATCGGATACCGAGACAAGATATAATATTTTCGCTGAGAATTATGTTGTGTAACTAAGTTTCATGGTAGATATGATTTACTATTCTAACATGCTTCCTAAACTCTATTTTAAGCTACTATTCTATTTCTGAAATACTTTTCAGGAACTTATATTGCTTTACTAAGTTTCAGCTAAGCACGATAATGTCTTGACATATTTTACTAAATTAAATTCTAGACTTGTTGTACTGTTTCTGAAACTTCCTACATGAATTTATCTCATGCTGGTAAGTTATACGCTACACATAACATGATGGTTCTAACATTATACTAAAATTCACACCAAACATAATATGTGGCTTCTGAAACATTCTACTAGCACTTTAGCTATTTGACTATACCGGAATCGCTAGCTTGCCGAAGAACTGGCTTAACATACCCTGTCCGTTAACTTCAGAGTATCTGGCGTAACTCGGCTAATTCTCAGCTATTTCTTCCAATTGCATTCATATTTATATCAATTATAACTAAATTCATCAATATTCTGGAAGAAAACACTATTTTGGATATATATATATATAGCTCAAACTTTGACTGATCGAAGAACAACCGAAAACTCGCTATTTCTCGGAAGTCCAGAAGGGATAAATACTCACTTTAGGGCTAGGAGTATATTGACACTAATTTGGAGCAATTCCACTTACCTTAGTTCGGTAGCACGACGGTTCGCCGACCGAATTTTATGAAACTAAATCCATAGGAATGCTCTCTGCAGCTTTATACTCTGGTATCTAGGAATGGCGTAATTGGAAGGAAATTTCTATTAAACCTTTGTGCCCTCTATTTTCTTATGTACTCTCTGTTATTCTCTAGAAAGTTCTATGAATTTTATCACTTAAAACCGATGTTTGGGGGCTTTTATACTTGGGGCTGCACCTCACTTCCGTGGCATGTTGGCCATCGCGGAGGTGAGCCTCCGTGGCATGTTGGCCATCGCGGAGGGGGTCTTCCAACCTCCTCTTGCGATGGTTCGACGTGTCGCTTATCCGGTCTTTTCCCCGGCCCTTTTCCTAGCATGTGTGGCATCCAAAAACTCTTAACCAACATGCGAATAGTCCATCTAAACGTGAAGAATTTACGGGGTGTAACATCCTCCCCCCCTTAAGAACATTCGTCCTCGAATGTAAACTTCTACTTGCAAGAAGTTCAACTTACTTGACTTATTCTAGAAAACTTTTGGCAGAGTCTCCTCTGTAATATGGACTATCTCAAAAATCCTGAAACTCAGAAAATTCCAATACAGGTACTCCACACAATACTAATATTCATCACGCAATAGGCTAAAGCCAATCTATCTCATTATACACATAATATAAGGCAACTTATAAAACAACAATACTAGCGTACCTCTGGCTGATTAAGTCTGAAACAGCTGGGGATATCTGGCTTTCATATCTTCCTCTGCCTCCCAAGTCATTTCCTCTCAGTTCCTGTTACGCCATAACACCTTGACAGAAGCAACATCCTTAGTTCTCAACCTGCGAATCTGCCAGTCTAGTATGGCTACTGGAACCTCTTCATAAGCCAGCTCCTTCGTAACCTGGACATCCTGAACTGGGACAACTCTACAGGGGTCCCCTATATACTTCCTCAGCATAGACACGTGGAAAACTGGATGAACAGACTCTAACTCTGGAGGAAAATTCAACTTGTATGCCACTCGGCCTATTCTTCGGCAGATCTGATAAGGCCCAACAAATCTCGGGCTGAGCTTACCCTTCTTGCCGAATCTCATCACCCCTTTCATTGGAGAAACTATCAAAAACACCCAGTCATTCACATTAAATTCCAGGTTTCTGCGTCGCACATCAGCATATGATTTTTGGCGGCTCTGAGCAGTCAGTAGGTGTTCCCTGATAAGCTTTACCTTTTCTTCTGACTGATGAATAATATCCGGCCCAATCAGCACTGACTCTCCTACTTCAAACCAGCCAATCGACGATTTGCATTTTCACCCATACAAAGCCTCATAGGGCGCCATCTGGATAGCTGAGTGTTAAATATTGTTATAAGCGAACACAATAAGTGGTAAGTGCTCATCTCATCTACCTCCAAAGTCTAACACACATGCTCGCAGCATATCTTCGAGCGTCTGAATAGTGCGTTCTACCTGCCCATCTGTCTGAGGGTGGAATGCCATGCTCAGATTAATCTGTGTTCCTAGGCCTTTCTGAAATTTAGCTGTGAATTGTGCCCCTCATTCAGAGATGATGGAAACTGGAACACCGTGCAATCTGACTATTTCTTTGATATACAACTCAGCATAATCTTCGGCAGAGAAAGTAGCCCTTGCTGGTAGAAAGTGGGCTGATTTTGTCAGTCTGTCAACAATTACCCAAATCGAGTCATTTATGTGTCTTGTACCGGGTAATCCTACTACAAAATCCATATTTACTGCTTCCTACTTCTAAAGAGGCACAGCTATGTCTTGAGTTAATCCGCCTGGTTTTTGGTGTTCCTCTTTTACTTGCTGGCAGTTAGGACACTAGGCTACGAATTCTGCTATTTCCCTCTTCATACCTCGCCACCAGTAGATTTCTTTGATATCGTGGTACATTTTCTTCGTGCCTGGGTGGAGTGAATAGCGGGCATGATGTACCTCACTCATAATCTCTTGGCGAAGCCCTGAAACATCTGGAACACAAAGGCAGCCTTTACATCGCAACACTTCATCCTCAATTACTTGACAATCCGGTGCTTTCCCTTGCTGAACTCTATTTTTAAGCTGAACTAGGTCAGGATCTTCATACTGCTGTTCCTTTACCTCCACAACTAATGACGACATTGCGGTGTTCTGAATTACTACTCTGTTGTCCTCTGTTTCTGCTACATGAACGGCTAAACTGGCTAATCGGTGTATTTCTTTGGCTAACTCCCGCTGCTTGGGCTGCAAGTACGCCAAACTCCCCATAGATTTGCAGCTGAGGGCATCTGCTACTACATTGGCCCTTCCCGGATGACACAGAATGTTCACATCATAATCTTTCAATAACTCCAACCAGCGATGTTGCCGCAAATTCAACTCCCTCTGAGTGAAGATATACTGTAGGCTCTTATGGTCAGTGAAAATATCCACATGGATGCCATACAGGTTATGTCTCCATATCTTTAGGGCGTGGATTACCGCGGCTAGTTCCAGGTCATGGGTAGGATAATTCTTTTCATGTTTCCTCATCTGTCTGGAAGCATAAGCAATTACTTTACCATGCTACATCAACACGCATCCTAACCCAATACCCGATGCATCGCAATACACTGCATAACCCTCTGTACCTTCTGGCAACGCTAACACTGGGGCGGAGGTTAATCTGTCTTTCAATTCTTGGAAACTCTGCTCACATGCCTCTATCCACTGAAATTTTACTACTTTCTACGTCAGCTTAGTCAGAGGTGCCGCTATGGTGGAGAATCCTTCAACAAATCTTCTATAGTACCTTGCTAATCCCAGAAAACTGCGGACCTCGGTCGGAGTGGTAGGTATGGGCCATGTTTTGACTGCTTCTATTTTCTGTGTGTCTACCTGTATACCAGAATCCAACACAATATGCCCCAAGAAAGCTACTGAGTTCAGCCAGAATTCACATTTGGAGAACTTGGCATACAACTGACGGTCCCTGAGAATCTGAAGCACTGTCCATAAATGATTCTGGTGATCTGCCTCTGAGAGAGAATACACCAGAATATCGTCAATGAACACTATCACGAACAGGTCCAAGTATGGTCTGAAGATACTGTTCATCAGGTCCATGAATACTGCTGGGGCATTTGTCAGCCCAAAGGACATGACTAGGAATTCAAAATGGTTGTATCTGGTTCTGAAGGCTATCTTTGGAATGTCTCTTTCACGGACTCGAACCTGATGATATTCGGACCGTAAGTCAATCTTGAAGAAATATCTGGCCCCCTGTAACTGATCAAACAAATCATCTATTCTGGGAAGCGGATACTTATTCTTAACTGTAACCTTATTCAATTGCCGGTAATCTATACACATGCGGAGCGAGCCATCCTTCTTTTTCACAAATAGAACTGGCGCACCCCAAGGTGAAGTACTCGGCCTGATAAAGCCCTTATCTAACAGATCTTTTAGCTGCTCCTTTAATTCTCTGGGTTCAACAGGAGCCATACGATACGGAGGAATTGATATGGGTTGAGTGCCTGGTAGAAAATCAATTGCAAAATCTATTTCTCTTTCTGGAGGAATACCAGGAAGCTCATCTGGAAGTACGTCATGGAATTCATTCACTACTGGAACAGACTGGAGAGTCGGAGGCTCTACCCGAACATCCTGAACTCTGACAAGGTGGTAAATGCACCCCTTAGCTATCAACTTCCTCGTCTGAAGATAGGAAATAAACCTACCTTTTGGTGTAATTGTACTACCCCTCCACTCTCGTACTGCCTCCCCTAGGAATTGGAATCGGACTGTCTTGGTCCAGCATTCTGCATTTGCATAGCACGGAGCCAACCAATCCATACCCATAATGGCGTCGAAATCAACCATCTCTAATTCTACCAGATCTACTGTGGTCTGACGATCAGCAACCTCTACTATACACCTTCGATAGACCCTTCTGGCTATAATGGAGTCACCGACAGGTGTGGAGACTAAAAAGGGTTACTGAAGCAACTCTGGTTCAACACTAAACTTTTGAGCCACAAATGGAGTAATGTAGGACAAAGTAGATCTTGGATCAATCAATGCATAAGCAGGGTATGAGCAGATAGTCATCATACCTGTCACAACATCAGGTGACTCTTCTGAATCCTGCCTCCCTGGTAAGGCATATGTGCGGCTTGGGCCCGCACCTACACTGGAGGCCCCTGATCTGCCCTGGCCCCTACCTGCTGAAACTGAGGGTCTGCGCCTTGCCGAGGATACTGAAGCTCGTGACCCTGCGTAAGCCCTATCCTGTCTATCCCTGTCATCCTGACCTCTTGCTGGACAATCTCTCATCAGATGACCCTCTTGGCCACAAATATAACATCCGGTGGAGCCATACCTACATGCTCCAGAATGGCGTCGACTACATATAGGGCAAAGTGGTAGGGTATACCTACTCTGCTCCGCCCTCCTCTATAGTGATGAATTTGCAGTCTGCGAGCCTCTGTCGGTCTCTGACTACCCCCTACAGCTAAATCTGCCCCTCTGCGGCTGTGGTGGAGGCGAGGGTCTGGGCGGCCTATCTAACAATCGTGGCCTGGGTCCTCCCTGATCCTCCCTCTATAACTCAACTGGCCTATCCCTGCAGCGCTGTTCCTGACTGGTCCTCCATATATCCCATTGTCGCTACTTGATGCCCTCAATATTCTGGGCGAATGCCTAAACTCAGGCAATATCCATGTCCTCCCACAATGTTGCCGTAATACAAGTCTCAACATATTCTGGGTTCAATCCCATGATGAAGCGGTGTACTCTGGATGCCATGGTATCAACAAAGGCTTGCATTCCGGGCCAAAGAATCAAACCGCAAGGCGTACTCCCGAACACTCATGGCCCCCTGCTCTAAATGTAAAAACTGGTCCACCCGGGCCTGACGAATCTGCCGTGGAAAATAGTGATCCAGAAAAGCTACTGAGAAGCTAGACCAGGTCGGAGGCGAAACATCCCTCCCTCGGGACCTTTCCCATCTTTCATACCACAACACGGCGATATACCGTAACCGAAATGCTGCCAATTCAACCGATTTTGTAGGCGTGGCATGCATGACCCTGAAAATTCTCTACATCTGGTCTAGGAAATCCTGAGGGTCCTTTGTCCGATCTGTACCTGTAAACTGTGGGGGATTCAGAGCCAAAAATTCTCGAACCCTCGAACTATCGGGCCCTCCTGACGACTCTACAACTATTGACGGCATCGAATGACGCTGAGCAGCCATCATTTGTGCTAACATGACTACCGCACTCCTGACCTCCTGGTCAGAAGGTATCGGTATAGAGACTGCTGGAGGTGGTGTCGCCCCAAGTGGCTCCTGATGTAGTGGAGACTGCTGAGAAGGTTTGCACGATGCCTCTGTATGGCCCTCTGATTGGGCTATTTCCAAATGAGGGTGAGGCATCCTGCTGGTGCCTTCCCCTGTTGCAATATCCAATCTCCGACCTGTGATAGGATGTCGCTGGTCTGACATTATCTGTAACGAAAGAACATAGTAATCTCTAGGGACTCAACCCTATACTGTCCCGCTCTACAGCACGACTGAATAGGAGTAAAAAAAAGAAACCATCCTATCATGCCTTGTAGCCTCCTGCCTATAGTATATGGTGCACAACACATCCATAGGAAAGACTCTACTTAGCACGGCTTGCAGACTCCATGGGATTCGACCTGCTCTGATACCAAGTTTTTCATGCCCCGCCTTGGGGGTATGACTGGCACCTGGTGCCCTACTAGAACCTGAACAGCTAGACTACTGAGCCTAAGCACTTCTGGTGCCTGGCTGGCTCTAACTCTGATTCATGGAATCAACGGGCTATATAACTGTTGTAAATACAGCCTCCGGCCGACTAGGCTTATAGCCACCTGTAAGCAAACAACAGCTAACCAGAACAACAATAGTATGAAGGAACCTATGCGGGCCGACAAGGCCACCATGCTGTCTAGTTACTTCTGAATCAGGAAAACAGGTGCTAAACTGCTACGTGACCGACAAGGTCACCACTACTAACTGAATGAGGCCTCACACGACCATCATAAACAAACTAGAACATACATACGACCTCACACGACTGGTACAGCTAACCACAAGGGATATACAATCTTCAAGCCTCTAAGAATACTAATTATATGGTCGGGACAGGGCCCCAGCCTACCCATACTGTACAACAAAATAAAAAGGATAAGCCACTAGCTACCTAGCTCCGAATGACTGGAGCTGATGACTCTATGTGCTGGCTAGAATCACGAGGGATCGGCTCCTCGTCTATGAGTACCTGCAGGAAAGTAATGCAGTGCCCCAAACGGGCGTCAGTACCGCTGCTACTGAGTATGTAAAGCAACAACTGGAAAATAACTGAAGACAAACAATATAACTAATAGAACTGAAATAGAAGGAAATAGACTGTAACTGACTGAAAGTATGAGTTCAAGACTGTCCACAACTATATTGAAAAGAGTAGGAGTCATAATTGGAAATGTAGTGTTCTACTGTCGATCTATTCATATCTAATGTAACATGACATAATATAACATAACATAACATGGCATAGCACACATAAACCTTACCTGGCCCCCACAAGCCGGGAGGTACAACCAACACGCAATTTATACCCCTACCCCGGTCATCCTATCTCCCATAGTAACTATAAGTTTCCTGCCGGTCCCCTGGGTATGCACTTGGGCTCGCTGAGCCCCTGACTATAACTGTACTTGAGTCCGGAGGACTCCTGGATCAGCACCCCGGGCGTACCCGCTCGACGTGGGTGTATAAAAGCCGACCAAGGCAAAATATGGGGAAACTGGCATCCCATCTTCGTCCCCTAGGGGATGGCATGCCACTCCGTAGAGCGACGTATCCTCGCTCTCTGGCAGACGAGTCGATACAGCTATTAACCCTGGGGCAGTCATGAATGCTAGGTAATCCAGCCCAAAACAATACAGTCAGGTCTCAACTAGTAATACTAACTGCGTATACTACATGCTGGAACTAATGATGAGAATGTGTATGTATATAAAACATGCTGAAGCTGATAATGGTATCTATATAATTTCTGTCATGTTGTGCTGAATCGGATATCGAGATAAGATATAATATTTTCGCTAAGAATTATGTTGTGTAACTAAGTTTCATGGTAGATATGATTTACTATTTCTAACATGCTTCCTAAACTCTATTTTAAGCTACTATTCTATTTCTGAAATACTTCGCGGGAACTTATATTGCTTTACTAAGTTTCAGCTAAGCACGAAAATGTCCTGACATATTTTACTAAATTACATTCTGGACATGTTGTACTGTTTCTGAAACTTCCTACATGAATTTATATCGTGGTGGTAAGTTTTACGCTACACATAACATGATGGTTCTAACATTATACTAAAATTCACACCAAACATAATATGCGGCTTCTGAAACATTCTACTGGCACTTGAGCTATTTAACTATACCGGAATCGCTAGCTTGCCGAAAAATTGGCTTAACATACCTTGTCCATTCATATTTATATCAATTAGATCTAAATTCATCAATATTCTGGAACAAAACACTATTTTGGATATATATATATATATATAGCTCAAACTTTGACTGATCGAAGAACAGCCGAAAACTCGCTATTTCTCGGAAGTCCAGAAGGGATAAATACTCACTTTAGGGCTAGGAGTATATTGACACTAATTTGGAGCAATTCCACTTACCTTAGTTCGGTAGAACGACGGTTCGCCGGCTGAATTTTACGAAACTAAATCCGTAGGAATGCTCTCTACAGCTTTATACTCTGGTATCTAGGATTAATTTGTGTTTGGACCCCGTATAATGGCGTAATCGAAAGGAAATTTCTATTAAACCTTCATTCCCTCTGTTTTCTTATGTACTCTCTGTTATTCTCTGGAAATTTTTATGAACTTTATCAATTAAAACTGAAGTTCGGGGGCTTTTATACTTGGGGCTGCACCTCACCTCCGTGGCACATTGTCCATCACGGAGGTGAGCCTCCGTGGCACGTTGGCCATCGTGGAAGGGGGTCTGCCAGCCTCCTCTTGCGATGGTTTGACATTGACGCTTATCTGGTCTTTTCCCCGGCCCTTTTCCTAGCATGTGTGGCATCCTAAAACTCTTAACCAACATGCGAATAGGCCATCTAAATGTCAAGAATTTACGTGGTGTAACACTCTCCTCTGAATTTAGGAAATTCAAATGATAACTCCAACAAGAGCTAAACATATATATGAATGACTTTAATATAACTGAAAGAATTTAACTGTATGTTATAATATGAAAATCATATATATTAAGACTTCTTACCGGAGACATATAAAGACTTGAGTTTTTAGACTAGTACGAAACTTCAACTTGACCCAGACATTAGCATGATTCTCGAAATATGATCTCTTGAAAACTTCTTAGATTAGCTATCACATTTCAACATATATTAGGGACGTGAAGACATAACTTAAGGATCTGAGACTTGGATCTCCGTAACTTCGGAACTCGTGAGCATCTCTCTAAGTGATGCCTCATAGGCAAATAAAGATATATAGCCGTAATTCGGATGATGCTGGATTGACTTACATAACTTTTGCAATTATCTAAGGAGCTTTAAGAAAGCTTACATCATTTTAAGAA
Source organism: Datura wrightii (assembly GCA_035772735.1). Lineage (NCBI taxonomy): Eukaryota > Viridiplantae > Streptophyta > Magnoliopsida > Solanales > Solanaceae > Datura > Datura wrightii. The sequence continues at coordinate 57,296,369 of JASDFA010000007.1, read as the reverse complement.
CCTTAGAAGATCTTAGGATTACCCTTTTTAGACATGGTAGATAATTTCAAAACTTAGAATAGATAACTTAACATAATCGTTTAGGGGTATAGCAGAGAGCTTCTCAACTTAAGTTACTCTTTTACAGACGTTCAACTCTAATTATTTCGTGGAAGGTTAAAAATTTACTGTCTATTCATCAACATAACGCATACTGAACATAAACAACTTAATTTATAACTCTTTTACTAAACATCTTTAGAATAGGGTTAATCTTCCTAGCTATTTGCCTAACTCGTTCACAATCGTAACCCGTATAGTCTAATTTAACAACATTTAGCTCTACTTTCCTTATTCATCTTAACTTCTTTTCCAAACATTATTCACTCAACAGTAAAGTCTTTACTCTCGTGTTCACTATTCCATCAATTCTTATACACACTTACCTCTTTACATAATTGACAACTTTATCTGTTAAACCTCGTCTTGCTTATATTTTAACGTCGTTCAAAGGTTCTTGAAAGCAATTACGGGCATAGTGCATGTTACTCACAGATTACCTTAAAAGGGCTAACATTTACTCTTATCTTCCCTTTTTATAACATCACAAAAAGATTAACAACTTAGCCACGCTTTTCCCATTAACATCTATCGACTTAACTTATTCGCTACGTGCCGCTTTCTTAGCTTTAAGGAGTGAACATAAAATCTACTTTTTACCTTAAACACTTTAAAACATAAACATATAGGAGGGAGTAACCATATTATTAAAACATCATTTCAATAAGCTCGTTTATCCTCAATCGGCTTAGCGTCATCTTCCTAGCTTAAGTTCAATTACATGTCGCCGTCTTAGCATTTCCTAACAATTTCACCAAGTGGCCAGATCTTAACATATATTCAACATCACATATACAGTGTACTTCAAAGGACCAGCTCACGGTGCCCATGTTAAGGGGACTTCAGACTCGATTTACAACTACAACAACAATCGTAAAAAACTTACGCCTTTCGCTTCACATTTGTTCGCTTTAACCATTCTTAACAATTCAAGCTTTATGCCAAGTATTTCCAACCCTTTTAATAGGATCATACATGCCTCAATATTATTTTAAAAAAATAGGAATATTGATCCTTTCAATGACTTAGTTTCTTGCTTGAAAAACAAGGAAAGGGACGCCTTTACATACCTTGGCACGTCGACTCTAATTTTGCCGAAAATCTTCCTTTCAAGCTTACTCCTTAAGGCTCCTTCCAAATCCAATTTACAAACACAACAAGACGCAACTTGACTTCACCAAAGTTCTGGAAAAATTGGGCAGCAACATGCCATAAGAACACACAAAGAAACAACAACACAATACTACAACATTCTCCAATTTATAACCTCATAAACTCAAAGAAATCAAAAAGGGAATTACTTACCCTTTCTTGGAGATGTTATTAGCTAAAATTGGAGTAAACTCCTACACTTTCCTCTGCCTAGAATTATCTAAAAATGCAGCAACACCACAATCAACCACAAGACAACAACAAGCCATGAATTTCTTCCACGATTCTCTTTTCAAAGCCCAAAAGAGACAAGAGTGAAGTTTCTTACCTGGGATATCTTTTCACCATGTGATAGGGCTTTGAATTCTCTAAATTTTGGGAAAAAAATCAACTAAAATGGAATAGAAATGAGCTTTCTAGCTCAATTTTACTTCATATAGGCGGGCTGGCCCAGGTCTGGGCGGTGCCCGCATGCGGCGCGCGCGTGCCTACTGCCTGCCAGTCTTGGCGCCCGCGCACCTTGGCGCTTTTCCATCCGACAGTGCTATATTCTAATGAGCATAATTTTTTACTCCGAACTCCGATTGACGAAAGATTTTTTTTCACTGTAAACTATACTCAAATAACTTTCATTTGATAGGTTATGGGACTTCTGAATCATTATATGTTTGGAGATATGTCCATTTAAAGTTGACCCTTATTTACAAACTTCACATACTCTTTGCTTTTCCCTTTTCACATGTTTTCCTACTCACCTATGGACAACATACAACCCATAATTTCCTTAATATGACATATAACCATCAAATAATCATGAAAAAAAATTTTGGTGTGTAACATCCTCCCCCCCCCGTTAAATTCGTCCTCGAATGAGGGTTATACCTCGGTAGCCGTAAGTTTAGCCATACATCTTTAACTTTTCCTTTCCTTGTTCCATTAACGTAAATTCCATTTATTCGTAAACATATCCTTTCCTTTCGCTTTCTCATATCAAACTATACTTATTCAACTCAATCTATTTATCTAACATAAGACAGACATGCCTTAACACCACATAATCGATGAACTTTTCTAACCGTAAGCAAAATTTTACACTACCATGGTGGATGATTAACTCCAATACCACTTTCCATTCACTATTTAAGATATAGGATCAATTTTAAATCTAAAGCTGCGATTTTACCCCTGCTTTTACCACGACCCTTTATTGGCGGTCCTGCTAATTAAAACTAAAGCCTGATTTAGGGACAAAAAAAGGGACAAAATCTTCAAGAGAAACTAAACGTCTGGCCACCCAGTGCCTTGAAACACTACAAGGGACCTTAAATAATCTTGTTGACTTGGTCTCCCCCACTCTATTCTACTTTTATGTCGGTACTTGAAGACGGTGAATCAAATCCTCTATCTTGTGAGCAAATGCTTGTATTCGAGCAATAGTCATATCTGTCTGGGTAGACATTCCCAAACACTCTCGGACCAGATGGGGTCCCAAACCTAATATACTCTATCCCTCGTATTTTGCACCCTATCTGAAGCATATCGGGCCAAAGAATTAAACCTAATACTATATTCGCGAATACGCATGCTTCCTTTCTCTAGGTACAAAAACTTATTAGCTCGAACCCGTCGAAGTTCCGTGGTAAGTACTGATTCGTGAAGGCTAGGGGATTTAGACTCAAAACCCATGGGCACTAAAGCTCTCAAAAGTATTCTCCTAGACCCTGCCATTAATTTCAACAGCTAATTTTTGAAATGTCACTATTCGGGTTAACATTTAAAATGCTTTCTCAAAATCTCGTCCCTTTGATATAGCTGAAGGTGTTGGAGGATAAACAACTCTACCTCCTCCTGGATCTACTGAAATTGGGACAACATGAAGGGCTGAAACCCTTCCCACGATAGCTCTAACTAGAACCATAGGAACTATAACATGGGGAGTAAAACAAAATTCACTTCAAGAATTAACCTATTTCTCGGATCGACAGGAGGGCAACTAGGACCCTTTCCAACATCAATGTTGATAAATCTCGTAGCCATCTTCCTTAATCCAGGTGAATTCTAAAACATAAGCACGATATAGATTTCAAACAACCCTTACATTTTAGCTCTATAGAACGATCTATTAAGGAACAAAGTGAAACAACCCCTAAATGCCCTGTAGCCTCCTGATTATAAGAATGGTGCACAACATACCCATAAGCAAGACTTTACTAGACACAGCTTGTGGACTCCGTAGGATATGACTTCGCTCTAATACCAAGTCTGTCACGCCCCAAAACTAGGGTAGGGCGCAACTGGCACTCGATTCATGATTGATCGAGAAGCCAGTTATATGACATCTGAAACGTAACATTTAGGCCATCCAGGCCACCTGTCACAATCAACTGAAGTATAAACTGGACCCATAAGGTCTCAACAATACGGGGTAAATAATAAAAATGCAACCAAGGTAATTAGTGTGCTAAACCAAGCAACAATGAGCCGACGAGGCCACAAACTTAATAACACTATACACACTAAGTCCACAAAGCCTCTAAAGAGTAAACTGACTGATGGTCGGAACAGGGCTTCGACTTACCCATAACTGCATCTCAAACTCAAGCATAAATAACTAATCCCTAGCTCCAGGAAGAAAGGATCCTACCAACCATCCATTGATCTCACGAACTGCTACTCAACTGGCAATCCTGAACTCTATCTACACCTGCGGCACGAACGCAGGTCCCCAAGCAAAGGGACGTCAGTGCGAATGAAATGTACTGGTATGTAAGGCTGAAACTGTAAACATGAGAGAACAATCTTGTAATAACTAACTCAACACTTAAACATATAAAGGATAGTTATAACCTGGAACTCTGCAACCTGTAATTGATAACAACTTAGTATAACATAAGTAAACTCAAGATAATTGAACCAGGAATAAGGAATAGGAATAACCTAGAATCCGAAACCTAATAATAACTCTATAATAAGATGAAAATGCAATTAAGAAATTGTTACACCCCATAAATTCCCGGCATATAGATGGCCTATTCGCATGTTGGTTAAGAGTATTTGAAAGCCATACATGCTAGAAAATGGCCCGGGGAAAGATCGGACAAGCGCCAAGTCGGCGCGTCGCAAGGCAAAATGCGACTTATAAATTGCATTTCCTGAATGCAATTTATAGTGTCTATTATATATAAGCCCCACTTCGGTTTATTCCTTTAACATATCATAATTTCCAAAAACTTCACGATAGAGAACAGAGGAAGACGTAAAGTATTGATAATTTCCTTTCGATTACGCCGTCAAACGCGGTCCAAACTCAAATTAACCTCAGGTACCGAGGTATTTAGCAGCAGGGAGCATTCCTACGGATTTTGTTTCGCGAAATACGGCCGACGAATCGTCGAGCTGCCGAGCTAAGGTAAGTAGAATTTCTCCAAACTAGTGTCTATGTGTTCCTAGCTGTGAAGTGAATATTTCTCCCTTCTGGACTTTTGGAAAATAGCGAGTTTTTGACCGTCTTTCGATAAGCCTAAGTTTAGGCTATAATTATATCGAAAGTGATGTTGTTCTTTAGAATAAAACTATATTTAGTATTAATTGACATATTTGTGAATGCAGTTGGGAGAAATAGTTGAAGTATTGGCCGAGCCTCGTCCGACAGACAGATAGTTCGAGGATAAGGTATGTAAAGCTAGTTCCTTCGGCAAGTTAGTAGCTTTAGCCTTGTATAGTACAATAAACTCCGTAGTAGAATTCCCGGAAGTGGAATGTTAAGTATTATGCGAGTTCAATAAACCTAGTTCGCTTTGTGATATCATATTCAGGCTGAAAGTTAGAAAAGCATGTGCCCAAGCGCAAGTTAGTAGTTCAGATTCAGTACAGCCTATTATGTGAACAGAAAGCATGTTGTAGAATAAAAAGGAACAGATTTTCATAATAAAAGTCAGTAAAGAAAGATCTGATAGACAGACAGTTATGGCGACAGATTAGCCATTCAAACAGATAGTATCATGGCTACAGATTAGCCGTACAGTTAAACAGAGATTGCAGAATCAGTACAATTAGTAAGAATCAGTTCAGTATAGAAACAGATCAGAATAAGAAGTTAGATTCTAGATAGTCTTTTCATTATACATGCTTGCTATTTCTATGTGCTATTTGTTTGTTGAGACTTGTTGTGGCATGTGGGCACCCTTTTAGCATCCCCACCGCCCCTGGGTTATAGCTGTGTTGATACCAGATTCAGATACCGCCACCAGATGGGCGATGTCGTCCGCCTAGAGGACGATGATGGCCGACCACCATGATAATACGGTCCAGACCACCCTGCTTGCAGGGGTAGTTTAGTTTACTCTGCACAGAGCCAGTCCACCCTGTTTACAGGGGCAGAACACTCTGTGTGCGCTTGTGGTCGGGGGCAATTTTAGATACAGATTTTTATAAAATTACCCTGTTGCGTGCTTGCACCCAGGGGCAGTTTTTATTACACACCCCGTGTACACTTGCGCCCAGAGGCAGGAGTCTTCGGGCTCAGACACAGTTTATTGTCAGAGGCCAAGGCCTGAGCTACATACCCAAGGGGACCGGTAGGAGGAGCTCACAGTTATCAGATGAGTGGAGTGACTTATTTTTGGTTGGTTTAGACCCGGGTAGGGGTAAGTAGATTGTGTGTTGGTTGGCACCTTCCGGCTTATGGGGGTCGGTCAGGTATTGTGTGTATTATTATGTATACCTCTATGTGCTATTAGATACTGATAGACAGTGGGATGACACGGCATCAGGTACGCTTAGTCAAGTTATAGAATAAATAAACTCTCCCCAGTTATTCTCAGCTAGTTAGACTCAGCTACCTCCTGTTTATATGTCATGTTACTATTGTTATTCATTTCAGTTGTGTATTTCAGTTGCTTTACATGCTCAGTACCTATGGTACTGACGCCCAGTGGGGCACTGCATTACTTGCCTGCAGGTACTCATAGACGAGGAGGCGATCCCTCGTGATTCCAGTCAGCTATTGAGTATTCAGCTCCTGTCATCCGGAGACTGAATTTTAGAGGTGTATTTCATTTTCTTTTATTGTACAGTACGGGTAGGTCGGGGCCCTGTCCCGATCATTTCTATTGTTATTCCTAGAGGCTTGCATTCTGTATATATATTTCCCTGTGGTCAGCCGAGCCGGTCGTGTGAGGCTGTGCAGCTTGTCATAGTTATTTGTTATTTTTGTTCCTGTTGGCCGTGTGTGGCCATAACCAGTCAGTAGTGGTGACCTTGCCAGTCACGTAATTATTTAGCATGTTATTGTTGAGTTATAGAGAACTAGACAGCATGGTGGCCTTGTCGGCCCGCATAGGTTCCCCTGTAGTTGTATGTTTCTGGTTAGCTGTTTTCCAGGTGCAGGTGGCTATAGGCCTGTTGGCCGGAGGCTGTGTTTACAACCGTTATATAGCCCTTTGGTCCCAGGAATGTGAGTTAGAGCCAGCCAGGCACCAGATGTGCTTTGTCTCACCAGATAGCAGTCTAGATCCTACTAGGGCACCAGGTGCCAGTCATACACCCCAGGGTGGGGCGTGACAAACTTGGTATTAGAGCAGGTCGTGTCCCAGGGAGTCTGCAAGTCGTGCTGAGTAGAGTCTTGTCTATGGATGTGTTGTGCACCACATACCATAGGCAGGAGGCTGCGAGGCATAATAGGATGGTTACTCTTTCTTCATATCCAGTCGTGTCATAGAACAGTACAGTATAGGGTCGAGTTCTTAAAACTTACCATATTCTTTGAATACAGATACAAGTCAGACCAGTGATATCTTGTTCCAGGTAGAAGATCAGATATAGCAACATGAGAGGGCACCAACCAGCTACAAGGTAATTACAGCAGCAGAAGGAGGTACCAGGGACCTCCCAATGTGATACCTTTATCGGTACCATCCCCAGTACATTTCTATAACTTCAGAGTAGGAAGTTAGAAGCATAGCGTACATACGAGTTGATTTATTTGTTAGATATATAAGATCTGACTAAGATGATATATAATATTAGATTATCGAAGAGATGTGAGAGAGAGAGGGAAATGTAGGATTCCCACCTCCATCCTTTCAGATATGGTACAATTCCATGTCTTCGTTTTATTGCAGTAACAAAAGGTTATTCGCACTTCTTAGTTTTGATTCCAGTATAGCAAAGGGCATAAAGATTGAGGCGATATTGCCCAGAGTAAGCATTAAGTGAAGATGGATTGGTTGATTCTAGAAAGTGTTAGAAAGAGTAAGGAGCCCTTATGATTACGTAAGTTGTGCAGACCCTCACGATAATAAGTCAGAAGAGCAAGTAACACTATTAGTTTACTTAAAGTGCGCGTAGGAGATCCGTCAGTAATGGACTTCCAGTAATAGTCAAGTTCGAGTCAGAAAAAGACCAAGTCCACCATAACATGCTAACAAGAGCAAGATATACCTGCAAGATAATAGTTATGATTTCGGTTATGATACCGAAAGATAAGAAGGTCAATGAATCAGAGGGGTCTGACTACAAGACAAAAGAAGTATAAGCTGGGATTTGACCAGTAACCTTATTAATAATGTAAGGCAGGTACCTTGAACCCCAGAGCTCAGCTTAAGCAAGATAAGGGGAAGAAGCAGGTATACCAAATTTTGAGGGGAAATTAGAATCACCCCCAGAATTATAGAATATCGTGTATTAAGGACTAAGCCTCAGACTAACAATTAAGAGACAGTGAGATTGCGGTTTAGAATGTTGCGGTATGTCCGCCTACGGAGAAGTTAAGAAACTGCTGACTCAGAGACTCTAATCTAGTAGGTCCTGGAGATAAGACCCTGTAGACAGTTGTGGACTCTCAATATAATGCCAAGTAAGGCCACAAGATTCGAACGTTGACCCTACATCGCAAGAGTGGCGGAATTTCAAACAGCAGACAATAACTAAAGTGTTTATGTTTGTTACTTTCAAAATGGGGTGACAATACAATGAAGTGTTAACAGAAGGTAGGAGATATTATTAGACCATAGAAGCAATATATCATATACAATATGAAATTTAGCAAAGTGTGTCAGAGATTACGTATCACTACAGAATTCAGTATGTATTGTACGTATTTATTAATATATATTTGTGCAGATAATAAATATGCTGTGAGCAGCTGCTAATAGGGGTTACAATCACACAGATGCATATTAGTGCTGGGAAGTATATACAAATTGCATTGCAGGACCCCTTGCCAAAAATAAAAATAGAAAAGAGAGAGAAGAAAAAGAGAAAAGCGAAAAGAAGGGGCAAGTTAAGTGTGATTTACGTATGAATCCATAGAAACTGTCTCAGCTCTTAGTTATTAAGTTAATAGACTTATATGTTGTTTCCAGATCTAGGTTTTAGAAGCTTATAAGAGTTAGTAACCTGAATCAGGTAATTAGATGATAAGGGCGCAGTTAGACGGTCTACCGACCAGCTGGCGCCTATATTAGTAGGGAAGCATCTCTAAAGATCAATAACACTAGCGCATGTGCCAGAACCAGAATTAGAGACTGAATAGGTATACTTCAGAGATTAGCAATACTAGAATTATTCCAGTATGTTAAGTGGCCATACATCGTTTTCCCAGCCTTGTAGGTGAGAGTCGACCTTAGTCAACCTAGCAGTTATTACAAGGAATACCCCGCAAGTCAGACAAGCTCGTGGGCATCCCAAGAAAGGGGTCCACATCTGTAGTCAGTGACAGACTAGTACTTCAGCTGGTTCTCATAAGATATTCAGATACAGAGCCCTAGCAGAAGGCCAGTATTTACAGAATAGCTCATAAGACCGAGAATTCCCCAAAATAGCCGTATAAATCCAAGTGGATACACACAAGGCGTAAGAAATTGATAGTACCCTGCTAGCACAGTGTTTATTAAGACCAGGAGATCAGTAGACTCCCCGTGAAGATCCAGAGATTGATCGCCTGGGAGTAAGTTTGATTAAGCCCAGCCTTACAGTGGTTCAAGCAAAATAACAAAGCAATTAGATGCCCACAAGTCTGCAGTTATGCATGAACTATATTTACTCAAGTAGAACAGTTAGAGCATTGTTAGACTACTGCCACATTCGGGTCATTCAACCCGACTATTCAGTTATTTAAGGTTATGCAGCCAGATCATTAGAGGTCATGATCAATATCAAGATCCTCTGATCAGATAAAGGCACAAGGTGCGCAGACGGTCGTTCAGGTTATCCCAGCAACAAGTAGCCTTAGTATGTGGCCGAAAGGCCAGATAAGCTCTAGCTACGCCTGTAAACTACCTCTAGATCTCTTCGGCAAGACAAGCCAGTATGACCGTCAATTATATGCTGAGCTCTCTAAGTATGAAAATGTTATATCAGTCAAGAAGAGGTAATGGAGCAGCAAACGCTCTTAGCTATAGATCTATTAGGAGTGTGGCGTATGTGCAACCCGAGCAACGGGAGTTGGTCAGGGAGATACATCAATTGGTCAATTTAGCCGTTCGTGTGATAGAAATGAAGGACAACAGAGCGGTAATCCAGAACACCGTCGTGTCGTCCTTAGTTGTGGAGGTAAGAGAACGGCAATATGCAGATCCTAACCTGGTCTAGCTTAAGGACAGAATCCTGCAAGGGAAGCGCCAGATTCATAAATAACAGAGGATGGAGTGCTGTGTTGTAAAGACCATCTATGTGTTCAAGATGTTTCAGGCCTCCGCCATCAGATCATGAACGAGGTGCACTGCGCCAGCAACTATTTTCTCCACCCTGGCGCGACAAAAATTGTACCATGATATCAAAGAAAACTACTGGTGGCTAGATAAAAAAAATAAAAAAATAAAAAATAAAAAAGAAATTGCTGCATTTGTAGCCCAGTGTCCTAACTGCCAGCAGGTGAAAGCAGAACATCAGAAACCAGGTGGTTTGACTCAGGACATAGTTGTGCCTCTCTGGAAGTGGGAAGCAGTAAATATGGATTTTGTGGCAGGACTACCCCGTACTAAACATGGACATGACTCTATATGGGTGATAGTTGACAGATTGACCGAATCAGCTCATTTCCTGCCAGTGGAAACTACTTTCTCGGCCAGATTATGCAGGGTTGTATATCCGAGAAATAGTTAGGTTGCACGGAGTACCAGTATCCATTATTTCAGATAGAGAAGCACAGTTTACGGCTAGATTCTAGCAATCATTCCAGAAGGGGCTGGGAACGCAGATTAATCTGAGCACAGCTTTCCACCCTCAGACAGACGGACAGGCTGAGCGCACTATTCAGACGCTCGAGGATATGCTGCGAGCGTGTGTGCTAGACTTTGGTGGTAGTTGGGACGAGCATTTGCCGCTGATAGAATTTGCTTATAATAATAGCTATCACTCGGCTATTCAGATGGCACCTTTTGAGGCTTTATATGGGCGAAAGTGCAGATCGCCGGTTGGCTGGTTCGAAGTAGGGGAATCAGCGATAATTGGGCCAGATATTGTTCAGCAGTCAGAAGAGAAAGTCAAGCTTATCAGAGAACGCCTATTGACTGCACAGAGTCGCCAGAAATCATATGCAGATGTACGGCACAGAGACCTAGAGTTTAATGTGAATGACTGGGTATTTCTGAAAGTATCTCCGATGAAAGGGGTGATGAGATTCGGTAAGAAGGGTAAACTCAGTCCGAGGTTTGTTGGGCCTTGTCAGATTCGTCGGAGGATAGGCCGAGTAGCATATGAGTTGAACTTGCCTCTGAGCTAGAATCTGTTCATCCCGTCTTTCATGTGTCCATGCTGAGGAAATGCATAGGAGACCCATCCAGAGCAGTCCCAGTCCAGGATATCCAGGTTACCAAAGAGCTGGCTTATGAAGAGGTTCCAGTAGCCATCCTAGACAGGCAGGTTCGTAGATTGAGAACTAAGGATATTGCATCTGTCAAGGTATTATGGTGTAACAGGAACCGAGAGGAGATGACGTGGGAAGCTGAAAAAGATATGAAAGCTAGATATCCTCACCTATTCCAGGCCTAGTCAGGCGACAGGTATGTCCGTATTATTACTTATGTAGTACCTTATGGTTGTATATGTATAAGTGAGAAAGATTGATGTTTAGCTATCCAGTGAATCCTAAAGCATCGCATGCAGTACCTGTGTTGGACTTTTCTGCATTTCAGGTTTTTGCTATAGTCCATATTACAGGGGAGACTCTGCCGAAATTTTCCTAAGAACAAGTTAAGCTAATTGAGTAGTCCTCTATATAGCAGTTTACATTCGAGGACGAATGTTCTTAAGGGGGGGAGAATGTTACACCCCGTAAATTCCCGGCATATAGATGGCCTATTCGCGTGTTGGTTAAGAGTATTTGAAAGCCATACATGCTAGAAAATGGCCCGGGGAAAGATCCGACAAGCGCCAAATTTCCAGAAACTTCACGACAGATAACAGAGGAAGATGTAAAGTATTGATAATTTCCTTTTGATTATGCCGTCAAATGCGGTCCAAACTCGAATTAACCTCAGGTACCGAGGTATTTAGCAGCAGGGAGCATTCCTACGGATTTTGTTTCACGAAATACGGCAAACAAATCGTCGAGCTACCGAGCTAAGGTAAGTAGAATTGCTCCAAACTAGTGTCTATGTGTTCCTAGCTGTGAAGTGAATATTTCTCCCTTCTGGACTTCTGGAAAATAGCGAGTTTTTGACCGTCTTTCGATAAGCCTAAGTTTAGGCTATAATTATATCGAAAGTGATGTTGTTCTTTAGAATAAAGCTATAGTTAGTATTAATTGACATATTTGTGAATGCAGTTGGGAGAAATAGTTGAAGTATTGGCCGAGCCTCGTCCGACAGACGGATAGTTCGAGGATAAGGTATGTAAAGATAGTTCCTTCGGCAAGTTAATAGCTTTAGCCTTGTATAGTACAATAAACTCCGTAGTAGAATTCCCGGAAGTGGAATGTTAAGTATTGTGCGAGTTCAGTAAACCTAGTTCGCGTTGTGATATCATATTCAGTCTGAAAGTTAGAAAAGCATGTGCCCAAGGGCAAGTTAGTAGTTCAGATTCAGTACAGCCTATTATGTGAACAGAAAGCATGTTGTAGAATAAAAAGGAACAGATTTTCATAATAAAAGTCAGTAAAGAACTGATAGACAGACAGTTATGTCCACAGATTAGCCATTCAGACAGATAATATCATGGCTACAGATTAGCCGTATAGTTAAACAGAGATTGCAGAATCAGTACAATTAGTAAGAATCAGTTCAGTATAGAAACAAATCAGAATAAGAAGTTAGATTCTAGATAGTCTTTTCAGTTATACATGCTTGCTATTTCTATGTGCTATTTGTTTGTTGAGACTTGTTGTGGCATGTGGGCACCCTTTTAGCATCCCCACCGCCCCTGGGTTATAGTTGTGTCGATACCAGATTCAGATACCACCACCAACTGGGCGATGTCGTCCGCCTAGAGGACGATGATGGCCGACCACCATGATAATACGGTCCAGACCACCCTGCTTGCAGGGGTAGTTCAGTTTACTCTGCGCAGAGCCAGTCCACTCTGTTTACAGGGGCAGAACACTCTGTGTGCGCTTGTGGCCGGGGGCAGTTTCAGATACAGATTTTTATAAAATTACCCTGTTGCGTGCTTGCACCCAGGGGCAGTTTTTATTACACACCCCGTGTACACTTGCGCATAGAGGCAGGAGTCTTCAGGCTCAGACACAGTTTATTGTCAGAGGCCAAGGCCTGAGCTACGTACCCAAGGGGACCGGTAGGAGGAGCTCACAGTTATCAGATGAGTGGAGTGACCTATTTTTGGTTGGTTTAGACCCGGGTAGGGGTAAGTAGATTGTGTGTTGGTTGGCACCTTCCGGCTTATGGGGGTCGGTCAGGTATTGTGTGTATTATTATGTATACCTCTATGTGCTATTAGATACTGATAGACAGTGGGACGACACGGCATCAGGTACGCTCAGTCTAGTTATAGAATAAATAAACTCTCCCCAGTTATTCTCAGCTAGTTAGACTCAGCTACCTCCTGTTTATATGTCATGTTACTGTTGTTATTCATTTCAGTTGTGTATTTCAGTTGGCTTTACATGCTCAGTACCTGTGGTACTGACGCCCAGTGGGGCACTACATTACTTGCCTGCAGGTACTCATAGACGAGGAGGCGATCCCTCGTGATTCCAGTCAGCTATTGAGTATTCAGCTCCTGTCATCCGGAGACTGAATTCCAGAGGTGTACTTCATTTACTTTTGTTGTACAGTACGGGTAGGTCGGAGCCCTGTCCCGATCAATTCTATTGTTATTCCTAGAGGCTTGCAGTCTGTATATATATTTCCCTGTGGTCAGCCGAGCCGGTCGTGTGAGGCCGTGCAACTCTTCATAGTTATTTGTTATTTCTATTCCTGTTGGTCGTGTGTGGCCATAACCAGTCAGTAGTGGTGACCTTGCCGGTCACGTAATTAATTAGCATGTTATTGTTGAGTTACAGAGAACTAGACAGCATGGTGGCCTTGTCGGCCCGCTTAGGTTCCCCTGTAGTAGTATGTGTCTGGTTAGCTGTTTTCCAGGTGCAGGTGGCTATAGGCCTGTTGGCCGGAGGCTGTGTTTACAGCCGTTATATAGCCCTTTGGTTCCAGGAATGTGAGTTAGAGCCAGCCAGGCACCAGATATGCTTTGTCTCACCAGATAGCAGTCTAGATCCTACTAGGGCACCAGGTGCCAGTCATACCCCCCAGGGCGAGGCGTGACAGAAATGCACAGGAAAGAAACTATAACTGTAATGCCAGCGACCAGCCAATCATAAATTCATATATAAAATTCGTCCAGCCGGTGTACCATACCAGGGAAAAATAAAAATATCTCCAGCCGATGTACCACGCCGGGGTGAAATAAAAATATCTCCAGCCGATGTACCACATTGGGGTAAAATAAAAATATCTCCAGCCGGTGTGCCATACCAGGGTAAAATAAAAATATCTCCAGTCGATGTACCAGAGGTAAAACAAAAATGTCTACAGCCGGTGTGCCATACAGGGGTAAAATAAAAATATCTCTAGCTGATGTACCACCGGGGTAAAATAAAAAAATAATTCTCAATCATAATCATAAACGGAGGTGATATGGCTTGTATTGAGTCAATTTAACACGTATGACATATAAATGACAAATGTTAAATCTGTGGCCAGAATAAGCCTCTTTCATAACACATAAATTCAAGTAAGCAAACATATCATGTAAAGCTAAAAAATATGTATATATATCACGTAAAGCTGTCAAATTATATATATACATGTCGACTCAGTTACCCGATGGACCTTCTAGAGGTTTAGACAACATAAAAACTTTCGTAGGCGTACAAACAATGTCCTACAAATAATCCTACCAATTTAACATATATCTTGGATATAAACACATAGAGCTCATTTTTGTACAATTCTTTAATATCTGGGAATTGCAAATACATACTGCCCACCAGGTGGTTCCTTTACCTGTATCGACAACTATACATTGGAATTTCATTTCCAAACTTATCATGTAGATGAGCACATATACTTCTTAATTCATTTGACTTATTTGCAGGAAAACATGGAAATTACAACTAGGAACTTGGAGTTATTTGTCATAACGCTTAACATATACATAGAGCTGAGAGCTGAACTACAGACATACAACGTATGAGACTTCTATATAACGTATAAATCATATTTAGTTAACTGGGTGACCTCCAGGAGACTTCCTGGTATTCAAAGTTCTGAGCTTAACTCATTATCATAGCCTGCGGTTATACTTACTTAGACATTAAGAACATTGGTACATTGGAGAATCTCTCCTCTTAATTTAGGAAATTCAAATAATAACTCCAACAAGAGCTAAACATATAAATGCATGACTTTAGTATAACTAAAAGAATTCAACTGTATGTTATAACATGAAAATCATATATATTAAGACTTGTTACTGGAAAGACATATAAAGACTTGAGTTCTTAGGTTGTACGAAACTTCAAATACTTGACCGAGACATTAGCATGATTCTCAAAATATGATCTCTTGAAAACTTCTTAGATTAGCTAGCACATTTCAAGATAAATTAGGGATGTGAAGAGATAACTTAAGGATCTGAGACTTGGATCTCTGTAACTTCGGAACTTGTGAGCAACTCTCTAAGTGATGCCTTATAGGCAAATAAGGATATATAGCCGTAATTTGGACGATGCTGGATTGACTTACATAACTTTTGCAATTATCTGAGGAGCTTAAGAAAGCTTACAACATTTTAAGAGACTTATAAGATCTTAGTATTACCCTTTTCAAACATGGTAGATAATTACAACACTTAGAATAGATAACTTAACATAATCGTTTAGGGGTATAACAGAGAGATTCTCGACTTAAGTTACTATATTACAGACGTTCAACTCTAATTATTTCGTAGAAGGTTAACAATTTACTGGCTATTCATCAACGTAACACATACTGAACATAAACAACTTAATTTATAACTTTTTTACTAAACGTCTTTAGAATAGGGTTAATCTTCCTAGCTGTTTGCCTAACTCTTTCACAATCGTAACTCGTATCGTCTAATTTAACAACATTTAGCTCTACTTTCCTTATTCATCTTAACTTCTTTGCCAAACATTATTCACTCTACACTCAAGACTTTACCCTCGTGTTCACTATTCCATCAATTATTATACACACTTACCTCTTTACCTAATTGACAACTTTATTTGTTAAACCTCGTCTTGCTTATATTTTAACGCCGTTCAAAGGTTTTTGAAAGCAATTACGGGCAGAGTTCATATTACTCACATATTACCTTAAAAGGGATAACATTTACTCTTATCTTCCCTTTTTATAATGTCACAAAAAGATTAACAACTTAGCCACGCTTTCCCTGTTAACATCTATCGACTTAACTTATTCGCTACGTGTCGCTTGCTTAGCTTTAAGGAGGGAAAACATAAAATCTACTTTTTACCTTAAGCACTTTAAAACATAAACATATAGGAGGGAGTAACCATATTTTTAAAATGTCATTTCAATAAGCTCGTTTATCCTCAATCGGCTTAGCATCATCTTCTTAGCTTAAGTTCAATTACACGTCGTAGTCTTAGTATTTCCTACCAATTTCACTAAGTGACCAGATATTAACATATATTCAATATCACATATACCGTATACTGCGAAGGACCAGCTCACGGTGCCCATGTTAAGGGGACTTCAGACTAGATTTACAACTACGGCAACCATCGTATAAAAGTTATGCCTTTCGCTTCACATCTGTTCGCTTCAACCATTGTTAACGATTCAAGCTTTATGCCAAGTATTTCCAACCCTTTGGATAGTTTTATACATGCCTCAATATGATTTTAAAAAAATAGGAATATTGATCCTTTCAATGGCTTAGTTTCGTTCTTAAAAAGCAAGGAAAGGGATGCCTTTACATACCTTGGCACGTCGACTCTAATTTTGCCGAAAATCTTCCTTTCAAGCTTACTCCTTAAGGCTTCTTCCAAGTACAATTTACAAACACAACAAGCAGCATCTTCACTTCACCAAAGTTCTGAAAAAATTGGGCAGCAACATGCCACAAGAACACACAAAGAAACAACAACACAATACTACAACATTCTCCAATTTATAACCTCATAAACTCAAAGAAATCAAAAAGGGAATTACTTACCCTTTCTTAGAGATGTTATTAGCTAAAGTAGGAGTAAACACCTACTCTTTCCTCTGCCTAGAATTATATAAAAACGCAGCAACACCACAACCAACCACAAGACAACAACAAGACATGACTTTCTTCCAAGGTTCTTTTTTCAAAGACCAAAAGAGACAAGAGTGAAGTTTCTTACCTGGGATATCTTTTAACCATGTGATAGGGCTTTGAATTCTCTAAATTCTGGAAAAAAATCAACTAAAACGTAGTAGAAATGAGCTTTCTAGCTCTAGTTTACTTCATATAGGCGGTATGGCCAAGGTCTGGGCAGTGCCCACGTGCGGCGCTCGTGCGACATGCTCTCGCGCGCCTGCTGCCTGCCTGGCTCGGCGCCCGCGTGCCTGGGCGCTTTTCCAGCCGACAGTGCTGTCTTCAAACGAGCATAACTTTTTTCTCCAAACTCCGATTGACGAGCGGTTTTTTTCACTGTAAAATATACTAAAATACCTTTCATTTGATAGGTTATGGGACTTTTGAATCGTTATATGTTTGGAGATATGTCCATTTAAAATTGATCCTTATTTACAAACTTCACATACTCTTTGCTTTTTCCTTTGCACATGTTTCCCTCCTCACCTACGGACAACATAAAACCCATTATTCCCTTAATATGACGTATAACAATCAAATAATCATCAAAAAAATTTTCGGGGTGTAACAAAGGGATATTTATTTTCTTTTGGTAGGTCTATTAAGGCTAAAGTGGGCTCATTAATAAAAAATGGCCTATGATCCTTTCCTAGTTTCCCATCCTCTATCTCGGTATGACTGATCAGGCAAGTTCTAGATTGACACACACAACCGAATTGAACTACTAAACCTCACTCACACATAGCACAGGTCAATATCATCACTTCTACTAACTGCTAGTTCAGGTACAACCATACAATGGTAAACATGTTCATAGTTTTAATGCCATGAAAAGATTCACAAAAGTCATACTTGTCGATTTTAACACACAAATAAAAAAATTTAGGAGGGGGTATCACATTATCAACTAAAATAAAAAATTCAAGCTCTTGACTACCTTAAGTTCACCTAACGTTCTTTCGACTGACACAAACAAACATAAAAACATAAAACCCTAAACATGTCGGTTCTACTAGATAAGGAACACCCGAGGGAAAAGATATCCGGCAAGAAAAACCCTCGGGTTAATTCAGCAAAAATACACAGGTATCCCTACCCACCCCCATCAAGAAAAGCATGTGTCGTCCTCAACGCATATATATATAAAACAAAACTATGAAAAATAGGGAACATACCTGTACAACCTACGTGTCTGCGACCTGGTCGGTGGAGGGGGTAGATACTCCTCCAATGTCCTCTCTGATATACCGGCTTGATCCGGTGCATTTTCGGACCCTACTGAGCTCGTGCCTTCACCTCGAGCTCTCGCTGCCTCAACTGTGGCCCTCTGTCGAGCCTTCTCTCTAGATAAATGCAGTGTTGTATCCATCTCTCTCCACTCTCGATTCTACTGACGGAACAGAGAGTCATCCTCCTCAAAACTTGCCTCCTCACGAGGCCTTTTTCCCTTATCTTATTCCACCAGATCCTCAGTAATGAAGTCAAACACCGGCAGTAGCTCTTCTTCTCTCTTATCCTCTATCACTGGAAGCACAGGTGGAGAAATCGCAGCTACCTATCGTGCAGACAACTCCCGTACCTCCGTTCTGAGTTCTGCTTCCTCAGCATACCACCTTGCCAATTTGGGTGCCCGTAACTGTGCAAGGCGTTCATCCATGCATCTTTCAAAAGCATCTAACCTGCTATGCACCAAGCTAGAGAGCGCCTCCAATTCTTTGGTAACCCAAGGCTTGACTTGCTCCATTAGCACCTTTACCTGCAGAGCCATGTGTGCTTGTTGTTTTGTCAGCTCCAGTAGGGGTGACGGGTTGAGACCACGACTCTTTCGATGGACCACGAGTCGTGGTGAGGCTCGTGGTAGGGGGGACTCAGTTTTTGTGATGAGTAAACAACGGACGGTATAACGAGTCGTGGGTTGAAGGCAGGGGTCGTCCTGTCGACCCATTGTTTGGATCCAAGACTAGGTCATTCAGCAGCCTATTCAACGAGGGACACGACGGGTCATTGGTGGTTCCCACGACCCGCTGGTACCACTCGTGGGTCCTATCCGATCAGTTTTTAGGGCAGTTTCATTAAGGGTATTTTTGACTTTTTCATGATATAAGGCCCTAAACTACGTCATTTTTTCTTGGGAAAAGATGGGTTTTAAGAGGATGACCTATTATAAACTCCCATTCATGCATGAAAGAACTTTGAGAGGGGATTCAAGGGGAGATTTCAAGAATTTCACCTCAATTTCTTCAATTTCATTCTTGGGATTTTAAGGAGGGTTAGGAGTTGATAATCCCAGGATGTAAGGTCTTCAATGGATTGATTCTTCCACACCCATGCTCCTACTAAATGATTTTACTGATAAATTATCAAAAACTCATGGGGTTTTGTATTTGATGTGTATAAAATTAAATGACTTAATTATGGGTCTTGTGATTTTAAAATCTTATCATAATCTACTATTTTTTATCATCTTTGAGATTTAAATTGAGTATAATATTGTTGATTTTGAATTTCTAAACAATTAAGCTTGATTAAGCATGCCCCATGATGAATCGATTTATGATCCGTTGATCCATCGGTGTCTTTGATAAGCCCAGCATGAATTATGAATTTATTTATGAATTTATTATGTTATGTATTATGAACTTATGAATTTCAAGCTATACGCATGATCTACAAGTATGCATGAATTTTATCAATCATGAATTATGTTTTTGGCCGATCCACGGACCTCAAGTCATGGATAGTCCACGTATGTTCAAGCATGTTTATGATTATCATGATTTGACTAGCCCATGAACTCATGTATGTATTATTATGAGCACTATATATGTTTTGAGAGTAGTATCGAACATCGAGTAGGTTCGGAGCCCATGTTAAGCCCCGATCTCATGAACTACCTGCCACCATAGGTATGTTGGGACCCTTTCATGTTTGTCCCTAGCCCAATTGTGCCTTTTCATGTGTGATCACGTCCTTCATGATTCCTACCTTCGCAAGGTACGAACACCCTCCCGACTAGGGTTACAAGTCAGGCTTCACGTATGCTCATATGGGGCATGTCGGTTAAGAGAATCTGCCACTGTTCCTCATGATTTATGCATGTTTATGATTATGAATGTTGGCTCAAGTTATGTTAAGTAAGGCTCTTCTATTATGATCATGATTATGTTTAAGTTACGAATGTTTTGAAAACCTTGAGCCTTATGTCATATTACGATAATTATGTTATGAGCATTTTGTCTTATTGTTATGATCACTTATGAGTTTTATACATATTTTAAATGTCCATTTTACTTACCTTGCATACTCAGTACATTCCACGTACCGACCACATACTTTCTATACTGTATCGTCTCATGATACAGGTCCTAGTCCTGAGGCTCATCCTCACCCGTAGATAGACTCGGATTTGCTCTCTATGTATTGGTGAGTCCTCATGTTATGAGGGCTACATATTCATACTCTATGTATTCCTTTAGTTTCTAGATGTTGGATTAGTTGGGGAGTTGTCCCGTGAATTCGCCTTTCATATTTAGAGGCTTATCAAACTATAAGTTGTATTCAGTTGTATTGTATCAGTATTATACTATTTTCCCTCATGTTATGTTATGATTTCTTTCTCTATGCTAACTTTTCTCTCATGTGATTGAATTAGATGTATGCTCATGCCATGGGTCGACTTGGGGTCTCTCGGAGCTCCTTGTCCCGTGTCTACAATCTGGGTGTACGTTTGGGTCATGACGAACTTGGTATCAGAGCCATAGGTTTGAAGCGTCCTAGGATGTCAGAAAGCTGCGTTAAGTAGAGTCTTTTTCATGGGTGTGAAGCGCGCCAAACTTATGACGAAGAGGCTACTAGACGTTTAGGAATGTTCCCTTCTTTCATGATCTATGTCATGCGATGAGCGTCCTTTACCCCTCTAATTCGTGCTATTCGCGTTTTTAGGATCATGCCTCCACGCCGAGTAAATGCCAAGAGGAACGGTAATGGTGATGATCATGAGGGTGCACATGATGGGGAGCATCCGCCAGTTCCACCCATTCATGAGGGGCACGTACCAGAGCCATCCACCAATGCTGAGTTTAGGGTGGCGATCCAGATGTTGGCACAGGCCATGATAGCTCAGGTCTAGAATCAGACTGTGGCCCATTATTCGTAAAATAGAGATGCGGAAACTACTAGGGTGAGGTACTTTCTGAGGATGATCCCTCCGGAGTTCACAGGGTCGAAAGTAGATGAGGACCCACATGACTTTATTAAGGAAATTCTGAAGATCACCCAAGTTATGGGGGTGAATAATGGGGAATGTGTTGACTTGACCTCCTATCAGCTCAAGGGGGGAGCACATATATGGTTCAAGCATTGCAGAGGTTCTAGGGCAGCGGGTTCAGGCCCGATAGGTTGGGATGAGTTCCACACCGCTTTCATGAATTAGTTCTTCCCTCGGGAAATGAGGGAGCTTAAGGTGGCTGAGTTTGTGAATTTGAAGCAGGGAAACATGTCAGTCCAAGAGTATGCCTTGGAGTTCACTCGACTATCTAAATATACTCTGGAGTTGGTGGTGGATCAACGGGCTCGGGTGAGCCACTTTGTGCATGGAGTGGCAGATTACTTGGATAAGGATTGCCGGATTGCCATGCTACACTGGGACATCAACTTTCCCCATAATATATTGCATGCCCAGCATATGGAGTCAGTCTATAGGATGCAGAGAGAGGCCAAGAGGGCCAGGACCGACAGCTTCGGGGTTTCTCAGGCCAAGTCAGGAGGTGGATCCTGTTAGCAGTCCCAGCACAGGATCATTGATCCAACTCCATCATCGGCTAGCATGCCGTCCAGGTTCAGGGGAGACCATAGGAGCAGGGCTTCAGACTCGAGGGATCATGGTAGCTTGAGGTGGAGCACACTTTCCCAGCGTGTGCGAGATGTGGCAAAAATCATCCCAAGAGGTGCCTGGTCGGTGCGGATGCTTGTTTCGGGTGTGGAAAACCCGGGCATAGGATCAGAGATTTCCCAACAGCCAGTTCTATTTCTCTAGCAGCACGACCCGCTTAGTAAGGTTCCTCCACTAGTTCGGCAGATGGTCAGCGCCGGAACAGGTTTTATGCTCTAGTGCCTCGCCAAGAGCAGGAGGCTTGGCCAGATATGGTCACGTGTATGTTGCAAGTCTTCCATATTGATGCTTATTCTTTGTTAGATCCAGGAGCTACCTTATCTTTTGTAACCCCTTACATTGCTAGTAGTTTTGGAGTTAGTCCTGAAATTCTGTTCGAACCATTCTCCGTATCTACTCCAGTTGGTGAGTCAGTTGTAGCTAGGCGGGTATATAGAGGTTGCCCCGTTATGGTGTTGCATAAGGTTACCTCCGCGGACTTAGTAGAATTGTCCATGACTGATTTTGACATCATTTTGGGTATGGATTGGTTGTTTGCATGTTATGCTTCGATTAATTGTAGGACCCGTACCAGCCGGTCAGTTTATTTCCCATCTTAAGGCCCGGAAGATGATCTCTAAGGGTTGCGTGTACCACCTAGTTAGGGTTAAGGAAGTGGAGTCCGAGACCCCGACTATTCAGTCAGTTTCGGTGGTGTGCGAATATCAGGAGGTGTTTCTTGATGATTTGCCAGGTGTTCCTCTGGAGAGGGAAATTGATTTTAGTATTGATCTACTGCCCAATACGCATCCTATTTCTATCCCTCCTTACAGGATGGCTCCAGTCGAGCTAAAGGAGTTAAAGGATCAGTTAAAGGATTTGTTGGATAAGGGTTTCATTAGACCAAGCAAGTCTCCATGGGGTGCACCGGTTCTATTTGTTCGAAAGAAGTACGGTTCCCTTCGTATGTGTATTGATTATCGACAACTTAATAAGTTCACCATCAAGAATAGGTATCCCTTGTCCAGGATTGATGATTTGTTGGACCAGCTCCAGGGTTCCAGGTGTTTCTCAAAGATAGATCTTAGGTCTAGATATCACCAGCTCAGAGTTTGGGGAGTGTGACATTCCAAAGAAAGCCTTCAGAACCCGGTATGGCCACTATGAGTTTGTATTTATGTCTTTTGGACTAACAAATGCTCCTGCAGCTTTATGGACCTGATGAACAGGGTATTCAAGGCATATTTTGACATGTTCATGATTATGTTCATTGATGACATTCTTATATACTCGTGAAGCGAGGAGGAGCATGTCGCTCACCTGAGGGTAGTACTTCAACCCACAAGGATCGTCAGCTATATGCAAAGTTTAGAAAGTGTGAATTTTGGATGGAACTCGATGGCATTTCTGGGTCATGTGGTGTTGAGTGGGAGCATAAGGGTGGATTCTCAGAAAATCGAAGCAGTGAAGAATTGGCCTAGACCTTGTGAAGCCTTCAGAAATTCAGAGTTTCTTGGGCCTAGCAGGCTACTACCGGAGGTTTGTTAAGGGTTTCTCATCTATTGTGGCACCTTTGATCAGGTTGACTCAGAAAAAGGTGAAGTTCCAATGGTCAGATGATTGTGAGAAAAGCTTCCAGGAATTGAAGACCTGACTCACTTCAGCACCAGTGTTGACTTTACCCGAGGGTACCGATGGCTTTATTGTATATTGTGATGCTTCGAGAGTCAGACTGCGATGTGTGTTGATGCAGCATGGGAAGGTGATAGCATACGCCTCATGACAGTTAAAGGTTCACAAAAGAATTACCCGACCCATGATCTTGAGTTGGCCGCGGTGGTGTTTGCATTGAAGATTTGGTGACATTACTTGTATGGGGTTCGCGTGGATGTATTTACGGATCACAAGAGCTTGCAATATGTGTTCACACAGAAGGATCTAAATCTTCGGCAAAGAAGGTAGTTGGAGTTTCTAAAGGACTACGACATGAGTGTCCTCTACCACCCGGGTAAGGCAAATGTGGATGCGGATGCGCTTAGTAGACTCTATATGGAGAGTGTGTTCCACGTGGATAAGGGGCAGAAGGAGTTGGTGAAGGACGTCCACTGACTTACACGGTTGGGGGTTAGGTTAGTTGGCTCGACCGATGGTGGTGTAGTTGTTCAGAACGGATCAGAGTCGTCCTTGGTAACAGAGGTGAAGGCTAAGCAAGATGAAGATCCAACATTGGTAAAGTTGAAAGAAGCTATTCAAAATCAGAAGGTATAAGTCTTCTCCAAAGGGGGAGATGGTGTACTTCAGTACCAGGGTCGTTTATGTGTTCTGAACGTGGGTGATTTAAGGAGCTGGATGTTGCATGAGGCTCATGGATCCAGATATTCTATCCATCAAGGTGCCACCAAGATGTATCATGCCTTGCGGGAAATCTACTGGTGGAATGGCATGAAGAGGGATATTGCAGAATTCGTTGCCAAGTGTCCGAATTGCCAGCAAGTGAAAGTTGAGCATTAGACACCAGGGGTTGTACTCCAAGATATCAGCATTCCTACTTGGAAATGGGAAGAAATCAATATGTACTTTGTAACAGGTTTGCCCCGCACTCGTAGACAGTATGACTCCATTTGGGTTGTGGTCGGCAGTTTGACCAAGGATGCTCATTTCCTATCGGTCAAGACCACGAATTCAGCGGATGATTATTCCAAGTTGTACATTTGGGAGTTGGTTCGACTTCATGGAGTGCCCTTGTCTATTATTTCAGACTGAGGTACTCAGTTTACCTCCCAATTCTGGCGATCTTTTCAGAAGGGACTTGGGACTCAAATTAAGCTTAGCACAGCATTCCATCCACAAACGGATAGCCAGGTAGAACGAACCATTTAGACCCTCGAGGATATGTTGAAGGCATGTTCTATGGATTTGAAACGTAGTTGGGATGATCATCTTCCCTTGATCGAGTTTGCCTATAATAAAAGTTATCACTCTAGTATCCAGATGGCACCGTTCGAGGTTCTTTACAGCGAAGGTGAAAATCTCCCATTGGATGGTTTGAGGTTGGGGAGGCAGCCATGATAGGACCTGATTCGGTTCATGAGGCCATGGTAAAGGTCCAGTTGATAAGAGACCGGTTAAAAATTGCTCAAAGTCGTTAGAAATCGTATGCTGATGTGAGGAGAAGAGATTTGGAGTTTGATGTGGACGACTAGGTATTTCTAAAGGTATCTCCCATGAAGGGAGTCATGCGGTTCAGAAAGAAAGGGAAACTCAGTCCCCGCTATGTTGGTCCCTACCGGGTTATGAGAAGAGTTGGTAAGGTGGCATATGAGTTGGACTTGCCATCGGAGTTATCTTCAGTTCATCCCGTCTTCCATGTATCGCTTTTGAAAAAGTGTTTGGGTGATCCAGCCTTGGTAGTCCCGGTAGACAGCATTGGAGTAAAAGACAGTCTCAGTTATGAAGAAATTCCCATTGAAATCTTGGATTATCAGGTTCGGAGATTGAGAAATAATGAAGTAGCCTCAGTTAAGGTTTTATGGAGAAATCAATATGTTGAGGGAGCTACGTGGGAATCTGAAGCGGATATGATGGCGAGATACCCACATTTGTTCGCTATCGGCTTAGTTCCGACTTGAGGTTTCAGTTCTACTCTATGATTCCATTTAGTTTTCATGATCAGTTCATGTGCTCAAGTTTCTTTCATGTGTATGAGTGTGTATGTGAAGCATGAGATCAGTTCAGCTATGTGGTTTGGTTAGGAGGTAGTCATTCTGTGAAAATTTAGACTAAAATAATCAAAATTTGAGTATGATAATTATATGTTTCTGTTTGTTGCTCATTTCCTACATTCGAGCATGAATGTTTCTAAGGGAGAGATATTGTAATACCCAGGGAAGGCCTAAGAATAGACCCGGAAGTTGAATTTGAAAAGTGCAGAACACTGGCAAAACATCACAGAATGGACCACAGAATGACTCGTGGTTTGATATGCTATCGTTGGTTGGGGAAAGGATGGCGGCAGTGGAGACAACGAGAGGTATGACGACCCGTTGTGCGATACAACAGGCCGTCCTTTGCGGTCGTGGTTAGGGCCAGGCTGGGCAGCAGTGTAAGCAACGGGAGTCTCAACGACTCCTTAGGAGAAGCCACGGGTCATTGGTGGTGGTTGTTGTTGGAGGGTAAGAACCTCCAGTAGGGGTGACGGGTTGAGACCACAACTCTTTGGATGGAATCACGAGTCGTGGTGAGGCTCGTGGTAGGGGGTTCAGTTTTTGTGATGAGCAAACAACGGACGGTATAACAAGTCGTGGGTTGAAGGCACGGGTCATCTTGTCGACCCGTTGTTTGGATCCTAGACTAGGTCATTTAGCAGCCTATTCAATGAGGGACACGACGGGTTGTTGGTGGTCCCACGACCCGTTGGTACCACTTGTGGGTTCCATCCGGTCAGTTTTCAGGGCAGGTTCATTAAGGGTATTTTTGACTTTTTTAGCATATAAGGCCCTAAACTACGTCATTTTGGCTTGGAAAAAGTTGGGTTTTAAGAGGATGGCCTATTCTAAACTCCGATTCATGCATGCAAGAACTTTGGGAGGGGATTCAAAGGGAGATTTCAAGCTTTTCACCTCAATTCCTTCAATTTCATTCTTGGGCTGTTAAGGATGGTTAGGAGTTGATAATACCAGGTATGTAAGGTCTTCAATGGGTGGATCCTTCCACACATATTCTCCTACTCAATGATTTTACTTATAAATTATCAAAAACTCATGGGGTTTTGTATTTGACTTGTATAAAATTAAATGACTTAATTATGGGTCTTGTGATTTGGAATTCTGATCATAATCTATTATTTTTTATCATCTTTGAGATTTAAATTGAGTATAATATTGTTGATTTTGAATTTCTAAACAATTAAGCTTGATTGTGCATGCCCCATGATGAATCGATTTATGATCCGTTGATCCATCAGTGTCTTTGATAAGCCCAGCATGAATTATGAAATTATTTATGAATTTATTATTTATCTATTATGAATTTATGAATTTCAAGCTATATGCATATCTACAAGTATGCATAAATTTTATCAATCATGAATTATGTTTTTGGCCAACCCACGGGGCTCAAGTCATGGATAGTTCACGTATGTTCAAGCATGTTTACAATTATCATGATTTGAATAGCCCATGAACTCATGTATGTATTATTATGAGCACTATATATGTTTTGGGAGTAGGTTCGGAGCCCATGTTAAGCCCCGAATCTCATGAACTACGTGCCATCGTAGTTATGTTGGGACCCTTTCATGTTTTTCCATGGCCCAATTGGCTCTTTTCATGTTTGATCACGTCCTTCATGGTTCCGACCCTTGGCAAGGTATGAACACCCTCCCGACTAGGGTTACAAGTCGGGCTTCATGTGTGCTCATATGGGGCATGTCGGTTAAGAGAATCTCCCATTGTTCCTCATGATTTATGCATGTTTATGATTATGAATGTTGGCTCAAGTTATGTTATGTAAAGCTCTTCTATTATTATCATGATTATGTTTACGTTATGAATGTTTCGAAAACCTTGAGCCTTATGTCATATTATGATAATTATGTTATGAGCATGTTGTCTTATTCTTATGATCACTTATGAGTTCTATACATATTTTAAATGTCTGTTTTACTTATCTTGTATACTCAGTACATTCTACGTACTGACCGCATACTTTCTATACTGCATCGTCTAATGATACAGGTCCCAATCCTCAGGTGCATCCTCACTCGTAGATAGACTGGGACTTTCTCTATACGTATTGGGTGAGTCCTCATGTTCCGAGGGCTAAATATTCACACTCTATGTATTTCTTTAGTTTCTAGATGTTGGATTAGTTGGGGAGTTGTCCCATCAATCCGCCTTTCATGTTTAGAGGCTTATCAGAC
This sequence comes from Datura wrightii, assembly GCA_035772735.1. NCBI lineage: Eukaryota > Viridiplantae > Streptophyta > Magnoliopsida > Solanales > Solanaceae > Datura > Datura wrightii. The sequence goes on along the minus strand of JASDFA010000007.1, from coordinate 57,268,539 downwards.
TAAAAGTTGTGTTCTGTTGTATTGTATTAGTATTGTACTATTTTCCCCCATGTTATGTTATGATTACTTTCTCTATGCTAAGTTTTTCACTCATGTGATTGAATTAGATGTATGCTAATGCCATGGGTCGACTTGGGGTCTCTCGGGGCTCCTTCTCTCGTGTCTATGATCCGGGTGTACGTTTGGATTGTCACAAGCTCGTGAAAAGGGTACGAGCTATGTTGGTTTAGATAGTGTGCCGGTTAACCCCGATGCAATAGGATAGGAGATTAGGGGTGCATCTGCGCCTTCCACCAATCAGGCCACAGGCGTCTAAGTTGCACAGGTATATTCCCTATTCCCATGTTTTACTTTTCATATGCATCAAGGATCTCGCATGCTTTTTTGATGGGGCTGGGGTGTCTACCTGGGTTTTTACTGAACATAACTCAAGGGTTTTTCTTGCTGAATATCTTTTCCCTCGGGTGTTCCTTATCTAGTATAACCCACATGTTTAGTTTTTTTTTGTGGTTCGTGTTTTTTTTGTGTCAATTGAAAGGAAACTAGGTGAACTTAGGGTGGTCAAATAACATAGAGATGTTTTTATGTGATACCCCTCCTAAAATTTTTTATATGTGTACATGCTAAGTTTAAAAGCATGAACTTTTGTGAATCTTTGCATGGTATTAATATTGTGAATATGTTTACCATTGTGTGATTGTGCTTGAACTAGCAGTTGGTAGTAGTCATGATGTTGTCCTGTGCATTGTGTGGTGAGGTATTTAGTGTCAGTTCCACAGTGTGTACACAATCTAGAATTTGCCCGGTTAGTCATATCAAGGTTATAAGATAGTTGATGAGGAGATGATCATAGGCCATTATTCAGAATAGTCTAGTTAGCCTAAATGATCGACCAAGTATTAATATCCCTTGATCCTGAATTTGAGCAAAAATTGACCCTTTTTTTGTTTAACCAATTCGCCTTCCTGTTTTAATTATAATGAACCTGTTTTGGCCCCGGTCCCTTCTTGGACACTGTGAACCTCAACTCAAGAAAATTGCCTAAGTTGAGGGTAGCTATTATAGGGGTGAATAAGAGGAGTAGGGAAAAGGATTGAATAATGCGAACAAAAGGGTGGGTATGGTGTTCGTAGATATAAAAGAAAAATAAATGTGTATACCTGATGAAGAATTCATAAAAGAGTAGAAAAAAAAGAAAGTGAAAAAGAATAGCCCGCACCCGTGGTTTTGAAGAAGAAAAAACAAAGAAATAAAGAAAACAAAGGAGAAAGGGAGAAAAGTTAAAAGAAGGTTAATTGGAGCCAATGTTAGTGTAGTGCCAAGGAAGGTTGAGTCACTATGTCCATATCTACCATACCCGTGCCCAAGCCTATATTACAAGCCAAAGAAAATCCTATCGTGATCTGAATGTAATTCTCTAACCAACTGAGGTATAGAAAACAAGGGCAAGCTTATGATTTTGTATGCGCACTGTGAATTTCTTTGTGAGTGTGAGTGTGAGTATACTTGATACAGTCCCTGCATTGAATTGTAGTGATTGAGAGCTGTGAATGAGAGGGAATTCTTTGCAGTGAGGGCGTATGGGAAACAACATCATTTGCTAATTGTCTGGGCCAGTGTCGTAGGATTATGTGCATGGTTGCAGGTTGATAGTGTAATGCCATTCTTTGATTCCTTTATGTCATGGTGGAAAGCTTTGCATATGCACTATGATTTGGATTCTGATGATATAGGAGGGGTTAAGAAAGTTTGATATGATCATGCTAAGAGTTTCTGACTGCCTTAGGTTTCCTAGATTTCTTTTGATTGAAGCGTCGAGTTAGTTTTGTTTTATTTGTTTTGCCTGAGGACATGCAAAAGTTCTAAGTTGAGGGTGTTGATGTGTCGTGATTTTACGGCACTTTCGATGCTTAAAACTAAGAAAATATGCAAATTCTAGTTATGTTTATATAGATATAATGTGTTTTTGTTGAGTGTTGCAGGAAAATAGGTTCGGATAGTGAAATGGGCATGATGAGGCTAAATTGTGCTAAGTGTGGACTGCCGACAAGGTGACGAGTTTTCGTGTCACCGGACGACTCGTTCCTTGAGCCTTTGGGAGAAGGAGATTTTGGAGCACAATACCCAGGAGAGAAATAGTGGTGACCACGAGTTGATAGCATGACTCATTATGTCTGACAATGAGTCATTAGTAGGGTCGTGAGGATTGGGAGTTGAAATTGATGAAAAAGGCCTAGAAGACACAACAGAAGACTTAATGAGTCGTCATGAGACTTGACGACTCGTCGTGAACAGGCAGGTGCATTCGTCCTCAACACTGGAAGCTTCAAAGCTCAGAAGTCACGAGGGACCTAATGATTCATGCATTCACTTAACGAGTCGTTAGGTGACCCATTGTCCAGAAGAATTTATATGTTGAGCACAAGCAGTCCTTGCTTGCCACGACTCGTTAGGATACCACACCCGTTGCCACTGCCGACCTGCATCCTTTTTAATTTAGGAAAGAATTTGTCTAAGTCTATAAATACTTTATGTGGGTTTATTTTACAGTCTATGCAATTTTTATGACTTCCCAATATATTGTTTGAGTTGTTGATTAACATGAAGGTTCAAGAAACAAGTTTCAAAATTTTGTTCTTGAATTTGGTGATTCAAATGACTTTGGAGTATTAATCTTAGATTCTTGTTGATTTATTCAAGAAGCATGATTTCTTCTATGAATTATTGTAAGATGCAATTATGATTTCCTCTTTAATCTCTAATTGTAATATTTTGAGCATAAATAGCTAAACCCAAAACTAGGGTTATGGGAACCATGCTGAATTAACATAGGCAAAAATACTTAGTGAATCTTGAACGGGGTTTATGCATGTATTGTTTTTTTCTTCGTTTTAATTGTTTCTTAATGGTTGCAAACATTAGATTTTGCCTTTTTCTTACTCATTGGATCAAGGGGAATAATGAATGGGAAAAGTGATTAACAACGGATGTTTGAGGCTATCAACCCTCATCTAATAGTTTGACCTTGTCCGAGAATAGCTAATCCGATATCAAGGGCAAGGGTAAATCAAGTATACATCTCATACGGATCAAGTTGCATGGTAATAATCATCTAAGTAGGGAACCAACCATTAGGTGAAGTTAACTTACCGATATTGCATGTTAAACACCGGAATAGATCACTAATATAAAATGCCTTTTGGTTATAAAGTCATGGGGAACACAATCCTAGTCCACTCACTTTTTGAATTCAATCAATTTTAAATCAAGGATCTACTTGTTACTCTCTATTGTTTTCTATTATTTCTTTCTATAATTTCTCCCCTTAGGAAATAAGTATGCCAATAGTAGTAGTTAAACGCATTAACTAAGGTCCTCGCCATATTTCTCATGGGATTCGATCCCAACCCTGATTGGGTTCTATATTTGACATCTACCGCTTTATATCTCATTACGAGGTGTAATTTGGGCGACATCACCTCACCTACCTCAAACCAACCAATAGGCGATCTATATCTTCGCCCATAAAGAGCCTTAGACGGAGCCATCTAAATGCTGGAGAGGTAGCTGTTGTTTTAAGCAAACTTGATAAGAGGCAAATGATCATCCCAACTATCTTTGAAGTCAATCACACATTCTCTCAATATATCCTCGATAGTATGACTAGTATGCTAAACCTGACCATCTATCTTTGGGTTAAGAGTTGTGATAAACATGAACTAAGTACCAAGTCCCTTCTGGAATGATCTCCAAAGCTTCAAGGTGAACTGCGTACCTCTATCTAAAATGATGGACAAGGGAACCCCATGCAACCAAACAAACTTTCGAATGTAAAATTTAGCATAATTCTCCGCTGAATCGGTAGTTTGGACTGGTAGAAAATGGGATGCTTTTGTCAACCTGTCAACGTGTGTGAGGTAACCCTGTGATGAAATCCATATTGATCTCTTCCCACTTCCATGTAGGGATACTGATATCTTATAGCACTCCTCCCGGTCTTTGATGCTCCACATTCACTTGTTGACAATTCAGACACTTAGCCTTTAACTCTGCCATATCGTTCTTCGTGCAATTCTACCAATAAACTTCATGTAGGTCAAGGTACATCTTTGTCGCACCTGGGTGAATAGAATAACACAATCCATGAGCCTTATGAAACACCCATTCCCTCACGTGATTGACATTTGGAGAACACAAACGACCTTGATAACGAAGTACACCATCTCCCCCTTGGAGAAGACCTCTACCTTCTGTTTTTGAACTGCCTCCTTCAACTTTACCAAAATAGGATTCTCATCTTTCCTAGCCTTAACGTCAGTCACCAATAAGATTCTGAACTATTCTGAACAATGAAACCACCATCCATCGAATCAACAAGGCCAACCCCTAATTGTGCAAGCTGATGCACATCCTTCACCAACTCTTTCTTTCCATCTTCCACATGAGAAACACTCTCCATGGATAGCCTACTAAGGGAATCTACCACTACATTGGCCTTTCCCGAATTATAACGGACACTCATGTCATAGTCCTTGAGCAACTCTAACCATCTCCTTTGTTACACATTAAGGTCCTTTTGAGTGAACACATACTGTAGCCTCTTATGGTCTGTAAATACACCTACATAGACCCCATACAAATAGTTCCTCCAAATCTTTAATGCAAACACCACTGCTGCCAATTTCAAGCCATGTGTCCAATAATTCTTCTCATGAGTCTTGAGTTGTCTAGAGGTATACGCAATAACCTTACCATGTTGTACCAACACACACCCAAGACCAACCCTAAAGGTATCAAAATACAAAAAAAATCCATTTGTACCCTCAGGTAGGGTCAATACTGGGGTTGAAGTGAGTTGAGTCTTTAACTCCTGAAACTCTTCTCACAAGCATCCAACCATTGAAATTTGACTTTTTCCTAGGTCAACTTAGTCAATGGTGCAGCAATGGATGAAAATCCTTCAACAAACCTCCTGTAATAGCCAGTTAAGCCCAAGAAACTCATATCCAAAGGACTAAATGGTCTAGGCCAAATTTTTCACAACTTCAATCTTTTAAGAGTCCACCTGCACACCCTCACTTGACACCATGTGACCTAGTTCAACCAAAACTCATAATCGCTGAATTTAGCAAATAGCGACTCTCCATGAGAATCTGTATCACAATCCTCAAATGAGCGGCATGCTCCTCCTCACTCCGAGAGTATATGAGAATGTCGTCTATGAAGACGGTCATGAACATGTACAAATATGGGTTGAATACCATGTTCATCAGATCCATGAAAGCTGCAGAAGCATTCGTTAGTCCAAACGATATAACTACAAACTCATAGTGACCAAACCGAGTCTTGAAAGCTGTCTTCGGAATGTCACTCTCACTAATCCTGAGCTGATGATACCCGAATCTGAGGTTTATCTTTGAGAAAAAGCACTTGGCACCCTGAATTTGGTCAAATAAGTCATTCTGGAGAGACGATACTTGTTCTTGATTGTAACCTTGTTCAACTGCTGATAGTTAATGCACATTTGAAGTGACCATCCTTTTTTCGAGCAAAGAGAACTGGTGCACCCCATGGGACTTGCCAGAGCTCCTTCAACTCCTTCAGCTCTGCTGGAGCCATTCTGTATGGAGGAATAGATATGGCATGCATATAAGGAAGAAGGTCAACACCAAAGTCAATATCCCTCTCAGGAGGGAACCCTGGTAGGTCATTTGGAAAAACCTCCCGATACTCACACACTATAGGAACTAACTGGAGAGTCATAAGTTGCATCCTTAACCCGAAATAGATGGTAAACACAACCCTTGAAAATCATCTTTTTGGGCTTAAGGTAGGAAATAAAGTGACCTACAGGAACCGCTGAACTACCCTTCTATTCTAGGATTGGCTCACCCAAGAATTGGAACTTTACCATACGGGTTCTACAATTCACTGAGGCATAACATGTGTGCAACCAATCCATACCAAAAATAACATCAAAATCAGTCATGTCTAACTCTACTAGGCTGAGTTAACTTTCTGAAGGACTGTGATAGAGAAATTTCTGTATGCCCATCAAGCTACAACTGAGTCATTAACTGGAGTAGAGACTGAGAAGGGTTCTGATAGGATTTTGGAACTAACTCCGAAAATAATAGCAACATAAGGCATCACAAGATGAAATAGACCCTGGATCTAGCAATGCATACACATCAAGATGGAATAGTCTTAACATACCAGTAACCACATCTGGAGAGACCTCCTGCTCCTGATGAGATAAGAGGGCATAGAATCTGTTCTGACACTGACCACCTCCTACACTAGTGGATGCACCTTGTTGAGAAGGACATGCTACTGGAGTTGCTGCTAAACTGGTAGTCTGGGCACCACCTCTGTTATCGCCTTGCATAGCCAAAGGGCACTCCCTGCATATATGCTCGAGTTTCCCACACGCGAAGAAAATATCTAATCTGACTAGGCAGTCTCCTATGTGATTCTTACCACATTTTCCACAGACTGGAAATGTGCACTCTACTAGCATGTCCCTCTGTCCCCTTGAACCTGATGCCCTGCTCCTCCGATCACCCCAAGGTCTGGATGGAAAACTAGCTGATGATGACGTTGAGGCTGATAACCTAAGGTGGAACTGCTAATGATGTCCGTCATTGGCCTCTACTAGGAAAACCGAAAGTTGCCTGTTCTGGCCTTTTTGGCCTCTGTCTCCCTTTCCCTCATATAATCCACCTTAATCTGCTGAGCATATGTCACCAATTAGGATAAATCAAGATCACTACTCAACATTGCGGCCCTACACTCTTTGACCAGTGAATCCAACACCCCATACACAAACTTGTTCATATGAGCTCTCTGATCTGCCACCATCTTCGACATATATTTGGACAGCCGGGTGAAATCCAAGGCGTACTCTTAGATAGTCATATAATTTTGCCTCAAGTTGACGAACTCCGCCTCCTTTGCCTCCCTCAAATCCCTATGGAAGGATCTATAAGAAGGCTCTCGTGAACTCCTCCCAGCTCATGGAAACTGCGCCCACTACCCTACCGTCCCTCCAGTGATGGTACCAAATATAAGCAAACCCCTTCAGCTAATAGGAGGCTAAGTATCTACTCTCTTCTCCTGTCACCTCTATAATTTGGGTGATCTTTTGTATCTCTTCTAGAAACTCATAATGGCACTCCTTCATTCTCGACCCAAGGAACTCAAGGGGTTTCATCGTGAGGAAATCCCGAACTCGAGCCACAGTTGCATTCCCATGCCGAGGGATATGGGCCACCGCCTACTGGTAGACCTGAGCGGTCAAGGCCTGAACCGACAATTAAAAAGCTTCCCTAAACTTGGCATGAGAGACCTGCTCGGGCAAAGGATCTGCTGGTGCTGGCGGGGCTTATTGATGCTCATCCCTATTTCCATCCTCTTGGCCATTTCCATTCCCATTCCTTCTTCCATTTACGACATGGAGGCATGATTCTGTAAACGCATATAGCACTAGTTATAAGAATAGAGATATAGTTCATAGCACGACATAGATCATGAAAAAAGGAAAATTTCCTAAAACGTCTTGTATCCTCTCCCCCAATAAGTGCAGCGCACTTCACACCCATGAAAAAGACTCTACTTAATACAGATTTCAAATACCCTAGGACCCTATGACCTTTTCTCTGATACCAAGTGTTTCATGACCCAAACGTAGGTCTGGACCAAGACATGGAACCTTGAACCATGAGTGGCTCCAAGTCAACCCATGGAATGAACATAGCGGCTAAAGAGAACAAATTAATGGAAACTGATAAACTAAACAAGAATAAGTAGAAGTATACAGACATAATAATCATAAACCGAGTCAACACTAACAAGATAAGTTTCTACATATTGTCTAAAAAGCCTCTAACATAACTAGAGAGCTGATGGGACAACATCCCCAACTAGCTTGACAAAAGTCTGTAACTGAAATCACAAAACGATAAACAAACTGAATATCCTCGAAAGATGAGGACTCACTAATACTGGCTCAACTGAATTGATATGAAAGCAAGATTAACGGCGCGGTTGAGACAGATACCTCGAACATGTACCATGAAATGATACAGCATAGACTATGCAGTCAGTACTTTGTATGTACTAAGAATGTAAGGTAAGTAAAAATAGAACAATAAAATAAATAAGAGTTCATAAGAGTAGGACAGTTTAAAACATGAAGCGATAATCATAGCATAAACATGAGGGCTCAAGGTTTTCAAAACTATTCATAAACTAGTCATAATAGTAATCATAAGAGGATTCTTGTAAATCATCACTTGAGCCAAAGTATCATAAACATGACAATGCATAAAATCATAAATGAACAATGGGAGGACTTGTATTAACCGACACCATCATGATAGAGCTTACATGTTGCCGCAGTGATAACGCTCAAACCAAACCTCCTACTGAAGTATAAAGCGGACGTTGTCAATAAAGAACCCAACTATAGGTTAGGGTCGAACCCACAGGGAATATGAAAGAGCTAGACTAAAGCCGGTAAGTGAACTTGTTAGATAGTTACTCCAAATTGGGGGTTCTAAAGAAAACAATAATTAAAAACACAGTTAAAACTTTAGTTGAAATCAAGAATGAAAGATAACTAGGGTTTTTTGTTCCCCGTGGGTTCATATCTGCTTCAGATATACATACGTGATCATTACCAATCTTACTTGTAGAACTGATAACTTAGGTTCATTCAAACGACTAGTTCGTCCCTATTGAATGACTATACTCAATCACTAGATCAGGTCTCATGAGCGATTGAAAAATAACAAGTTATCACTATGTCCCAAATTTAACTATCCTGCCACCACAGCTCAAGTTAATACAATGATCATCCAGATCACAGCTTTGTTGTAAGTCTCTTTTCCTAATCTCTACCTCTCTAGGCTCAAGAAAGTAAAGAATTCGGGCATGTCTTAATGTTGTAAACCATTAAGAAATGTTTAAGAATAAATATAATACAATACAAGTGTTTTGATTAGTTTTGAATCACTTTTATGTAACCCTAGCTTGTTAATCCATCATAGTTCCCACAACCCTAGCTATGGAGGTTTTAGCCTCTCATAGTTTCAAGATTGTGATTTGCATTCATAATTAAATACATAAATCAATACTTACAATTATGGATGAGATAAAAACTTCTTTGTATTAATCAGCAAAATCCTCAAGAACAATATGAAGATCAAAAGAAAACCAAGAAAAGGCTGATCACAAGTTGAACAACTCAATTCTCACGTCTAAATCTTTCTAACTTGATTGCTAATCACTTCTAATCGCCTCTCTGATGAAACTAAAACATAAAACATATTTATACAGACATAAAAATTCTTTTCCTAGGCTAACAGCGTGAACTTCCATAACTGAAGTCGCCTGCGTCACGACTTGTCCTATGACTCGTAGAAGGTATGTACGGGTCGTACCTGCTTCCCGTATGTCATTGGCTGGCTGAAATTTGGCTAAGTGTTAGACCTTGGTACGACTTGTACGTGCTTCCTACGAGTCGTACTATGCTTCCGTGGCTTGACTCTAAGACTTTGAAATTTTTCTAAAGTTCATCACGAGTGCTTTGGTATGACTTGTACCTTGATGCCACGACTCGTACTGTCTATCCGTAGCAGGAGTCAGCCACTTGTGCAAATCTTCTGAATCTTTCCACAACTTCTTCACTATGACCCGTACAAGCTTTGTACGACTCGTACTGAGAGACATAGGATGCACTTCTTTATCCTTAGCCTTCTAAAACTTCTCATGACCAGCAGTACGGCTCGTAGCACTTTCCTACACCTCGTACTGAGGACTGTGAGTTAAGCCTATTTTCTACACTTTCAGGCTATCTTTTGCACATTTTTTCTCCATCACCTATTTATCCTTTAACCAAAGAAAAAGTGTCTTATATCCATATAAATATACCTAAATCCATGCTATTTTCTTAGTTTTGAGCGTCGAGAGTGCTGTAAATTCACAGCACATCAACACCCTCAACTTAAGACTTTTGCATGTCCTCGGGCAAAGAAAAAAGAAAAACTAAACACGATGCTCAACTAGAAAATAAATCTAGGATACTACAGCGAATACTAAACAAAACTTGCACTATGCATTCAACAATTTTCCAACCCTTTTCCATGAACCAACATCAGCTAATGTACCACAAGCAACCACAAAACATGATAAACAGGGATCAACACATGTCATCTAGCTATCCACAGGCAATCAAGTCATCATCAATACTTTTCACACAGACTAATGGTAAAAGTAAACATAATCCATGTACCCTCACAACAAATGAAGTCCTCACTCACATATATAGTGCCAAATATTACACGGGACTAAAAACGTAAGGCGCTCACTCTCACAAAGAAGTTTCAAGTATTATGTATCAGATATCATAGGCTTTCCCTTAATTTCTCTGCTTCGATTTATCAGATGATCGGATTACGATCACTATACGACTTTTTGTGGCTTGTAATGTAGGCTTTAGAGCTGAACATGATAAATATGAAAGATTTTATAAGTGACTATCCCTTCCTTGGCACTACATACGCTGGCTACACCATTCACCTATTACACCCTTTATGTTTTTCATTCCTTTTCTTTCGTTTTCACCTCTTTTATGTACATTTGTATGGGTGTGGTGTATTTTCAACTTTTTCCAACATTTTTTCTTTTGAATTCTCTTTGTCAAGATTTATAAAAAAATCTTTTTTTTTTCACACCGTACCTCATTTTTAACCTTTTCTCTTTTCTCTCCCTTTTTCTCATTCCCATAATTTATGCACCCCTAATCTAGCCACCCTCTACTTAGGCATTTTTTCTATGTAGAGATTCACAATATCTAAGGAAGGACTAGGGAAAAAACAGGTTCACTATAAAAAAATGGGTACGGTAAATTGGTTAATCAAAGAAACATGGTCTATTAAATGCTTAAAATTGAGATCAAGGGAATCATATGATTTTGGTAGGGTTATTTAGGCTAAAAGTGAGATTAACAAAAATGTATTATGATCATCTCCTAACCAACCATCCTTAGCCTATACAAAGACCAACCAGGCAAGTTCTAGATCTTCAACACAATACTGAACTAAGTACTACACCTCACTCACTCATGGTACATGACTTATATTCACCTCACATGTATGGTTTACACACTGCTTAACAAGACTCCTCATGCTAATAACCTAAATGACATCAAAATATCCTAGAAATCATGCATGCAGTCAAATACATAACTAATGCATCAAAAAATTTTAAACAGGGACAATTTTTTTCAAAAATCAAAACTTGTGCATTTTCATTGGCTGAGTACTCCTACATTATTTTCTAATTAAACAAAAATCACAAAATAAGAAATAAAAAATCCTAAACATGTCGGTTCTACTACATAACATGTCTAAGGGAAAAGAAACACGGCAAGAAAAACCCTTGGATGAATCAAAAATCCCAAAAATCAGAAGTGCATCCCCTCCCCTTTTTGAAAATTAAGCTTCTTCCCCGAAGCATGAACTACAAGAACATAGGGAAGGGAACATACTTGTGGCGCTCTAGGCGTTTCTGTCGTCCTGCGGAGGAGGTACTTCCATTGTAATCGTGGCGCTAGTAGTGGACGGTGCACTCAATGAAGTATTCATAGGGGAGTGGTTACCCCCTCAATAGTTTTGGCCGCTTCTACGACCCAGTGTCAATCTGGGTGGAAGGTGGCTCACCCAAAGGGTCACGACCACTGGCAAGATGGGGCTGAGTCGTGGTGAAGCTGCCTGTTCCTCTAGCTTGCTCCTGCAGCTTTAACATATGTGCGTCATGAGTCTTCAGGCTCTCTGCTTTGGCCCGCTTGCATTCTTTCCTTTCCTTCTTCCTCTTCTTTCTCAGACTCTCCTCTCCAACTTCCTCAGAAGCTTTTTTCTTTCCCTTATCTCCAGCAGCTACCGTTGGCTCCCAATAAGCTGCCAAGTCAATCTCCGCATTGAGCTCAAGGTCTAGAAGAGTAGGGGCTGCTATTAATACCGGTTGTCATGATGACAACTCGGCTACTTGGCTCTGAAGAGCCCACAACTCCTCACGGAGACTGCTAGTGTCGGTCTGCTCCACCATCCGCACATTGAATCGGCTGTCAAATCCATCCAACCAAGCATGTAGAGCTTGAGCTGCTGTATCTATCTCCGCCTTGACCCATGGCTTTACATTTTTCATCATAGCTTGAATTTTTCAGTTAGCCATGGTTAATCGTTTAGCCAGTTTCTAGAGAAAGTCATGAGGCACCAAAATATGCCTTGCTAGAGTCTGAGTCTGCAGGCTAGGCTATGGTGTAGCTAGAGTGCTAGGAGCTAACTCTGAATAACCGTCATCTGTAGTTGGTGTATCGCTCTGCTCCTTTAAGGTGGGGACATTCATCTGTGCGCCCCTTGCTGGCTGAACTGATGGAATTGCAGTGGGAATTCTATCTTGGCTTATCGGGTTCATCTCATCCTGAATAAGGCTGATGTCTCCTTTGGCCTCCAATCAGCTGCTCCTCACCCCATCGTATTGGCACCCCTGCCTCTGTGCATAGCATGAATACAAGGCTCAGGAATAGGATGGTAGTGCTCATTACCACCGCTAGGTCTCGTATCTCCTCTGTAATGATCCTCAGGATGTTAATAGGATAACGGGACATAAGGCATGCAACCAAAGCTGCCCTGTAAACACTCAATGTATTGTCATTGACCGTGGGTGCTAACCGATGGCGTAATAGTGTCCAGCAGGCTTTTTCTATGAAGTTGAGAAAGTTCTTTGTCACTTGCTTTCCACTAGTAACCCATTTGGTTTTGTCCTTATTTTCAGCAATCACACCTGCCAACCATTGTAGCTACCTTTGCCTTTCCTGCAAGCCCAAATTCCTAATCTGCTTCATTGCTTCCACCCTGTAGTCATACTCAGGCATCATTCATGTAAACACGAAATGTGGTCCATACAGAACCCGAGATATGGTCTTCTATAATATATCTACCTCTTGTCCTCAGACCATTACACTCTCCAGTCGGGCTGGTCTTTTGTTTTTCTGCCCCTCCATTGCCTTTTGCTCCACGGTGGCCAAATAGTTGGTGTAGAACTCCCAGACCAATTCTGTTGTATACTAAGCTGGAGTCTTGGCCATCCACTCCAAACCATAGAAGCTGAATATCCGCTTCATCCCCTAAACTTCATTCAGTGAGTTTTTGAAGATCCGCAGTTCTTTCTGGATGCTCCACCTTGGCTTATTCTTGGCGGTGAGAGAAATGTCATGCTCATAAATCTCTCTAGCTCCCGGCACTCTCCACCAGACTGTGCAGTTCTCTCTGGATGGGGTTTCTACTTTTGCAACATTTGGAGCCTCCTCATCTGATTCATCGCTGCCACTTGCTTCACATGATTGGGTCTCCTCAGACCCTTCTTCTGCGTTTGAGTCATTTCCCGACTCCTGATTACCTCCTCTAGCTCCCTCTAAGACTGGGGAGCTTGGGTAGATCTGGTAGTGGTTGCTTTGGCTTGTGCTCTTGCTTTTTCCCTAGTGGTTTTGGTTCTGTAAGTGTCTGAAGTATCTACCTAGTAATCCTCAACTGAACCACTAGGGGAATTGCCTGCTTGCCCAGCATCGGACTCGGATGTTTCATCAATTAATGTTCTCGGGGTTATTGCTTTGGATGCTTTTCGCTTCATTGTCATTTTACCTATAGAGAAGACAGTTAGAATTCCATATTTGAGAAAAAAAAGAACTAGAAAAGAACAATTTTAGGTTCTTAACACGGGTCGACAGTACAGGTCGTACCCTGAAGGTACGACTCCTATGAAGGCCCAGAAACTCTGTATGCATGTTACGGCTCACAAGTACGACTCGTACCACGAAGGTACGACCCGTACCTTGAGTCTTCTGATGAAGCCCCAACATTACCATTTCCTCTGTATTTTGCCACGACTTGTGGTAATACCCATAGGTCGATTCCACGAGTCGTAGGAAGGACTCTTCTGCTTAGCCCTGTTCAGTTCTTGGGTACGAATGTCTGTATGACTGGTAGTAACAAACTATGAACCATACTGTGTTTCATACCACTTTCTTGACTTTATTCAATTTTGTTCAGTTTGTAGGGATTTGTTTTCACAATTTGGGTACTCAGATTTCCCCCCAGGTCTAGGCATATCATTCAACCAATTAACCACTACTCATCCCTCCCCTTTTTAACCACTACTCATAACTCAAATTTTGAAAATCTTCAATTTACAAGTTAATCCCAACAAAAATATAATGCTTTCCCAGTTGTTCATGATCCAATAACATCCCTGATCATTGTATTTTTGAGATTTTTCGAGCAAAGACCACTACTCACGGGGGATTTGACAGTGATAACTTCAAGCAAGTTAAGATTTTCAATAATCAACACATTACTTACTTGTTGCTTCTTTCTTCGACTGGTAATCACATATGTGGGTTCAGACCCACCTAATTTGAGCAAGAAATTGCTCGTAGATTCCTTGCTCTTGAGTTATGGGTGTGAGAGATTGGTAGGTAGGGTTCGTAATTTTGTTTTTGTTTGCGTGGGAAGAAGGGTCGTGTGAGGTCTTTGGTTTAAAATAGGAAAAAGGGCAGATGTGAAAACTGGGTCGTCGAGTAATTTTAAAAATTTTGACCCGTCACAACTGGTACCACAAGTCATTGGAAGGACGTATGAATCATCCCTTGGACCCATAGTTCAGAGTTTAGAAAACTTACCCGGGGACCTACGAGTACATCATACAACTTGTACAAGGTGGTTACGGTTTGTATGATGACTCGTAGGTCGTTGCTTTTGAATTACATCTCTGAACCTCATCATGCCTCCTGCTACGGCTCGTAGGATGTTGTCACGAGTCGTACTATGAGCTGTAGCAGTTTCTTTTTCAGCAATTTTTCTACCTTCGATTTTTGTTTTCCTTACACACTGAGCACACATTAGTTCAATAACTTAGGTTGCCTGCCAAGAAGCACTTGATTTAACGTCGTGACACAGTGCAGGTGGCCCCGTTACTCAGACTTCAACAAACCACCACTTGGGTTGCCTCCCAAGAAGCGCCTAATTTAACGTCGCGGCACGATGCAAGTCTCTTGACTACTCATAATTCATCAAGTGACTCATATTCATCCTCTAGTGCTGAGATTACATTGTATCCCTTGGATTGCTGCATTGTCCAGCAGATGTTGAAATTGACCTCTTCTTTGTTTAGTCTAAACTTCAGCTTGGCCAGCCTCCATATCTACTAAGGCTCTCCCAGTCGCAATGAATGGTCGCCACAGAATGATGGGGACCTCATAATCAACCTCGCAATCCAAAATCACGAAGTCTGCTGGGAATATGAATTTTTCCACCTTAACTAGTACATAGAACAGGATCCCCACTGGCTTCTTCACAGTTCTGTCGGCCATCAGTAGTCGCATAGTGGTCGGTGTGGGGGCTCCTAATCCCAATTTCTTGAGTACTGCTAAGGGCATCAGGTTGACGCTTGCTCCCAGATCACAAAGTTCCCTTTTGAACTAGACATTTCCAATGGTACACGGTATAGTGAAAGCACCTGGGTCTTCCTTATTTTGAGACAGGACCCTTGTAGCTATGGCACAACAGTGATGTACATTGTCTATCAGCTCATAGCTTACGGACCTTTTCTTCTCACCAAGTCCTTCATAAACTTAGCATATCTCGGCATTTGTTCCAATGCCTCTACTAATGATATATTCACAGATAGTTGGTTAAGCATTGAAAGGAATTTCTTTAACTTACCATTTTCCACCTTTTTCTTTATTCTTTGAGGGAACGATGGCGGTGGTCGCGGGATAGCTTTGTGCACTTGAGTTTCTCCTTGATCAATGTCAGGTTCTTTCTCCTCTATCGGAACCTCTAGCAACTCAACACTCTCTATCTCAGCACTCTTATCACTTTCCTTAATAATGCTCTCTTTCTTTTGTTCAACTACAACCGGAAAAGGAGGGTCAAATGTGGTCTTACCACTCCTAGTCATCACCGCCATGCAGTGGCCATAATTCTTTGGTTTCTGGACGGTGTTGCTAAGCAGTGTACCCTTTTGTCTAGGGTTTAGTGATGCTGACAGTTGCCCAAGCTGCTGCTCAATCTGCTTGTTGGCATTTGGATGAGATTCCACTCTCTGACCCATACTTGATATGTCACCACGAATCTCCTTCAATTGCTCATCAGTGGACCTCACCATCTTCAGCATCTCGGCCATCATGCTCTCCAACTTTGATTGCCTAGCCTCCCCCTCTCGTGCATTGGGAGGCACATAAACTCTAGCCCAGTCATTGCGGTAGCCATTATTTCTTCTCCATTCTCCATCGCGCTCACGACCGCAGCTCCTATCTTTGTACCCATTTCAGTTGTAGTTATCTCTGTATTGGTTCCGACCTTGATTTCCAGAACCTTGGCGCCAATTGTCTTGTATAGACGCTTAGGCGTTGGCTCAGAAACTCGCCACTTGGCTATCTAGGAAATTTGCCTCTTCCTCAGAATCAGAGTGATCAGCTCCCAGCTCCATTCCTTGTGTCCCCACTGCATTAACATTTTTGGATCCTGCTCCCATGATGTGTTTTGTAAGCAAATCCAATGATGTGCACATGTGAGCCAACTTTTCGTCGCGTTCTTATTCCTTCCTATGTTGGTTTGCATTCAAACCAACAGCATATGTGCCGACCGCTGCATCAGCCTCCCTTGTATGCCATGCCCTGTTTGTCTTAGTAACCCTATCAAGGATTTTAGCAGCTTGCTCCCTGGTGTGACTCATCAACACTCCTCCTGCCACCGTGTCTGCAACAGCTTTTGTGCGATTATTTAAAGACCTGTAAAAAATTTCCAAAAAATGGTCATCTGGGATTTTATGGTTCGGGCACTTTTTCAACTTTTTCTTGAACCTTAGTCAGGTTTCATGAAGTGTCTCTGTCTTGAGTTTTCGGAAATTGTAAATCTCATCCTTTAGCTGCAACATTCTGGAGGAGGAAAAGAATCTATCCAAGAAGGCCTGCTTGAGTTACCTCCAGTTAGTTATGGAGTCATTGGGCAACTCCGATCATCATAAAGTGGCTTCCCCTGATAGAGAGAAGGGGAAACGTTTGAGCCGAATGGCATCTTGGGTTAACTCCGGGCAACCTGTACGCCTTGAATATTCCTACAAAGTTCATCAAGTGCAGGTTGGCGTCATGCACTGCGTGACCATTGAACACCCCCTTTATGTTTAACAATGGAATCATGGTGCTTGTGATATCAAATTTGGCCCCAGCCGGCAGTGGTGGTGGCACAATTTCTCCAGTTGACCCAACTTCACCAATGTTTGGGTCCTCATCATCGATAACTAAGGGGCAAGTCTATAACCTATGTTACCCCTCCCATATCGACCAGCATTAACTACCTCTTCTCTGACATCTTCCGCATCCTGAAGTGCAGCTTGCCAAGCTAGCTCATCTTGCCTGGCTTCTTCAGCTATGCGGGCATCTCTTTATTCCTCGTTCTCCATCTTGTGCAGTGTTCGTTCAATTTCTGGGTTCAACGGAATTAGGGGATCTCCACTACTCCAAGTGCTTGGGATTCACAGGAAAATAGCCTGTGGGTATCAAAAAAAAAGAAAACGTAATTAAGGAAATAACTACTAAAAAAGTCAAATACAATAAAATAATCTAGTCTTAGTTGTATTCCCCAGCAGCGGCACCACTTTTTTATAACGCTCAAACCATACCTCCTATAGAAGTATGAAGCGGACATTGTCAATAAAGAACCCAACTAGAGGTTGGTGTCGAACCCACAGGGAATATAGAAGAGCTAGACTAAAGCCGGTAAGTGAACTTGTTAGGTAGTTACTCCAAATTAGGGGTTCTAAAGAAAATAATAATTAAAAACACAGTTAAAACTTTAGTTGAAATCAAGAATGAAAGATAACTAGGGTTTTGTGTTCCCCATGGGTTCATAACTTCTTTGGGTATACATACGTGATAATTACTAATGCTTACTTGTAGAACTGATAACTTAGGTTCATTCAAATGACTGGTTCGTTCCTATTGAATGACTATACTCAATCACCGGGTCAGGTCTCATGAGCGATTGCAAATTAACCGTTATCACTATGTCCCAAATTTAACTATCCTGCCACCACAGCTCAAGTTAATACAATGATCATCAAGATCACGGCTTTGTTGTAATTCTCTTTTCCTAATCTCTACCTCTCTAAGCTTAAGCAAGTAAAGAATTGGGGCATGTCCTAACATTGTACACCGTTAAGAAACATTTAAGCATGAAGAGAATACAATACAAGTGTTTTGCATTGGTTTTGAATCACTTTTATGTAACCCTAGCTTGTTAATCCACCATGGTTCCCACAACCCTAGCTATGGAGGTTTTAGCCTCTACTAGTTGCAAGATTGTGATTTGCATTCATAATTAAATACATAAATCAATACTTACAATTATAGATGAGAGAAAAACTTCTTTGTATTAATCATCAAAATCCTCAAGAACAATATGAAGATCAAAAGAAAACCATGAAAAGGTTGATCACAAGTTGAACAACTCAATTCTCACGTCTAAATCTCTCTAACTTGATTGCTAATCACTTCTAATCACTCCTAATCTCCTTTATAATGAAATAAAATATAAAATGTATTTATAAAGACATAAAAAAATTCCTAGGCTAACAGGGTGAATTTCCATAACTGAAGTCGCCTGCGTCACGACTTGTCCTATGACTCGTAGCAGGTATGTACGGGTCGTACCTGCTTCCCGCATGTCATTGGCTGGCTGAAATTTGGTTGTGTTGGACCTTGATACGACTCATATGTGCTTCCGTGGCTTGACTCTAAGACTTTGAAATTTTTCTAAAGTTCATCACGAGTGCTTTGGTACGACTCGTACCTTGATGCCATGACTCGTACTATCTATCCGTAGCAGGAGTCAGCCTCTTGTGCACATCTTTTGAATCTTTACATGGCTTCTTCACATGACCCTTACAAGCTTTGTATGACTTGTACTGAGAGTCGTAGGATTCACTTCTTCATCCTTATCCTTCTAAAACTTCTCACGACCAGCAATACGGCTCGTAGCACCTTCCTACGGCTCGTACTGAGGACTGTGAGTTAAGCCTATATTTTGCACTTTCAAGCTATCTTTTGCACATTTTTGCGCCAACACCTATTTATCCTATAACCAAAGAAAAAGTGCCTTTTATCCATATAAATATACTTAAGTCCATGCTATTTTCTTATTTTTGAGCATCGAAAGTGTTGTAAATTCACAGCACATCACCCTGCTATCCTACTCAAGTGGGAAGAGCCATCCCTAGATTGTCAGGAAAGGGATGTAAATTGAGTGATATCACTAATAGGGACCCTATAGTGTTAACCATGAATATATACCTACAGTGGCAAGTAGTTTTGAGACCTCTGAGTTTAGTAAAATGTCGAGCTTACTCGGTGTGAGACACTGCTCCCAAAAATATGCAAATGAGGGCTCATATAATTATCATGAAATCATACATGAAGTTCATGGCTAGTTAAATCATAACATACTTGATCATACTTGAAATACATGATTATCCATGAAATAACGACCAGTGCGTCAGCCAAAATCATAAACTCATAAATCGCGAAGAACATACAAGCTTGAGAAGATCACCATACTTGAAATTCATAGATTCATGAAGCGTACTTGTAGGAAATCACATCATAAATCATAATCCTTAAAATAGGGCTTAGGTGGATCAAAATCATAATAGAATTATAAACTTGACTTTTCATAAACTTGCATAATTGGGCAAAATTTTTTAAAAACTTGAAACCATGAATTAATAATCAAAATAGGTATAAAATCTGCTCATGGATCTTAAAATATGCTATGAAACATAAAGAGAATTGACTCATAAATAAATCATAGAGAATTTCATGAAATTGGAATAAAATCCCATAAGATCATACACTTGAATTAACACTTAAATTCGTGAACTTGAGGAGAAATTTGGACATGAGAGTGAAAGAGAACTCTCATTCATGGCCCTATATACCTGGGTAAACTAATTCTCAACTTGACTTTGAAAGCCCAAGAGATTTGGAGGAGACTTGGAGGATTCTAGGCTTGATCTTCAATGGAAAACCTCTAAATTTGCATGCATGGTAATTGAATGATTAGAATAGATTAAACTCCCTTTATACACTTCTTTCAAGGCTTAAAACTATGTAGTTTAGGACCTAGGAGTTTAGAATTTACAAAAATACCCTTAATAAAAATTCTAAAAAGTAAGCACTGCCAGTCATCGCAACTCTCACCACTAGTCCTACCATGAAGTGGCGACTCGTGGTCACCTCTTGTTGCACCACTGCTCTTAAGACTGGTTCTCGAGGATCACATCACAGATGCCTACCCATTGTCACTAAGCCTCAATTCTCACTTTCTCTTAATTTTTCCACGGATAACAAACCACGGCTCGTGGTTTTCTTCCACGTCTCGTAACACCACTCATGAAAATCCATCCATACACTGAACCTCTAAACCATGACCCTTATCGCAACTCGTTATTTCCCACAATGAGTCCTACCACAATCCGTCCTTTCCAACCCTAGCATCCATGTGCCTCACCATGACTCCTGACTATGAGTCGTACCCACGCACCACAAATCATGGTGTGACTCGTGGGCTGGGCATCCAATTTCAGCATTTCACTGTGGCTCCTCCCACGTTCCGTTACTTCTTACCACGACTCGTACCACGAGTCATTCTAAGGAAAAAATATAGATTTTTCTGCTGAACTCATTTCAAATTCTCTCACCTAGTCTTAGGAACTTTTGGGGTATTACAGTTTACAACACATTTTTGAAGTCTTTCTAGAAAAGGTTAGATACGAACGTTAATCTCAGTATAGTTTTTCACCCTCATACAGATGGTCAGGTCAAGAACACTATTCATACTTTGAAGGATATGTTAAGGGCTTTTACTCTAGATTTCAAAGGTAACTGGAATGATCATTTCCCTCTTATTGATTTTTCTTACAATAATAATTATCACATCAGTATCAAGATGCCACCATATACAGCTCTGTATGGGTGAAGGTGTAGATCTCCCATTAGATAATCTCAAGTTGGTTAGTAGAACTATCAGGGTCAGTCTTAGTCCATCGGGCTATGAAAAAATTTAAAATAATCCAAGAATGACTGAAAATGGCTCGGAGTCATCAAATTCCTATTCAAATATATGATACTGAGATTTGGAGTTTGATATTGATGTTGTTTGTATTCTTGAAAGTTTCACCTATGAAGGGCGTAATGTGATTTGGGAGAAAAGGAAAGTTGAGTCCCAGGTATATTGGTCGATATATGATCTTGAAAAGAATTGGGCAGGTAGCTTTACAAGCTAGAATTTCTCACATAATTGGTCTAGGTGCATTCATTGTTTCATGTATCTATGCTAAGAAAGTGTGTAAAGTATCCATCCCTAGTTATTCTTATTGAGAATGTAAGCGTAAAGGAGATCATGACTTATGAGAAAGTCCTTGTGGCCATACTTGATCGCCAAGTTCATAGTTGAGGACTGAATAGGTAGCGTTCCTAAAAGTATTATTGAGAAATCAGAATATTAAAGAGGCTATATGGGAGACGAAGAAGATATGAAAGAGAAGTATCCTTATTTTTTTTCATGAACAAGAAGAAAATGCCTAAGGTAAAGGTGTTATCCTTACTCTATGATTCCATGAACTCATTTCATATGTTATTCTACATACGATCAATGAACTCATGTTTTACACTACGCTCCTCATATCCAATGTACTTATATTATGTCATGTCTATGGTAGAGTCTAATTGTCTTATATGATTCTTGCCCTTGACTTTTTTCCTCTAAGTCCTATGAAATTTTTTATGATGATGATGATATCTATGATTATGAATAAAAAGAAATGTAAGTTTTAGGAGAATTCTCTTTTTCTTGCTTTAAGAGGCCAATAATGATCATGTACGTGTTTTACACGTATTCATTCATATCTATATTTTTTGTGATGCCCTGTGAGTTATGTAAGAATGTTTCTTGTTAGCTGACAACCATTTGAGAGATATGGGTTAGTCTTTTTCACAAAGAAAACTCTGCCAAAATTTTAAAAATTTCAAAGTTAGATTCTATTCCTATCCTTAATTATCATTCGAGGGTGGATGATCCCAAGGGAAGATATTATAACACCTTGTACCTTCAAGCTAATCATGGGATATGAATAACCCAACAAAAACTATGATAATATGATCACATGTATGAATGAAGAAGTTATTTGGATATATTAATTTATTGCACAAATAAGGAAGCATTAACGAATTAGAAAGATTGAATTTTGAGATTTTTGAGTGAAGTAAGGCCCATACATATGTATACATCTCATACAATAATTTACCGGAGGACTATGTTGTAAGACTTCAAAGATTCCGAATGTAGGGATATGTACAATCGTAAAATGGATATACCAACCGTAAATTTCCCCATGGTCGAGAACTCCTCAATGTTGAGCTACTGTTGAAGGAGGGGTGCCCATGTACACTCAGATTTATGAAGCTTAAGTGACTTCAGCAGTCGTACATGGCACTGTAAACAATGATTCCGAATTTAAAGGGTACCAATCTTACAGATCGTAGATGAGATCTATAGTCGTATTTGGTACTATAAGTGGGAAGATAGGATTTTAGGACCACTATTTAAGGACTCGATGTGATTTACAGCCAGTATCCATGGACCATAAATAGTTTCTATGGTCCGTAAATAGTACTAAGCCCAATGTAAGTCACCCTGACACAATAACAATAAATTTGACCCTGCAACTTTTCTTCCACTTTTTCACATCTTCAAGCCTTGGAACGAAGATATTTTCTTATCCAAGTCCTCCTATGTCAAGGTAAGGCTATTCTAGAATTCATAAGCGATTTTAACATTTAATTAAAAATTCTAAGTTAGATTTTATCTTCTAAACCTAGGGTTTTCAAGAAAACTTATCTCAATATGCAAAAGCTGATTTTGAGGGTTCCTCGCCAAAGTTAGAGTTTTACTTTCATAGTTGCGAATCAATTAAGATACTTAAAGCTATCTCACATGCGGGAATATTATTACTCTTTCCCCATGCTACAAT
Source organism: Datura wrightii (assembly GCA_035772735.1). Taxonomy (NCBI): domain Eukaryota; kingdom Viridiplantae; phylum Streptophyta; class Magnoliopsida; order Solanales; family Solanaceae; genus Datura; species Datura wrightii. The sequence goes on along the minus strand of JASDFA010000007.1, from coordinate 57,245,391 downwards.
TCTTTTGAAATTTCATGAAATCTCCTTCATGAACCAATTAGGGCTAAGTATAAAATAGATGTTTTTGTTCATGTAATTTTACTATCAATGTCATGAACTCTTATGAAATTCCGTATATGCTAAAATATGATCTTATTCTATGAGATTTATGATTTTTATATGAAAAGCAATAAAACACAAGAATTACGGTTTTTCTTCAAAATACAAAAAAATACTTTTTATGAATGAACATATTGCGATTATGATATGACAAACATGATACGTGACTTTTCTCTACAACGGAGAGACTTTATAATTTTTTTTATAATATAATGAACATATCCATGATGAACGAACTATGAAAGATGAATTATGAGCCCATGAGCTAAATGTTATCATATAAGGTAACATAATTAATACTTTTCACCGGGAAGGCCTAAGTCTAGAAATAAGTATTTGAAGCTACATATGCCAGCATAGGATAAGGATGGTTCGGGTGAATCCTCTATAGTTGACTTATTCAAGTCTTCCAAGCGACAAAGTGCTCTATGAACAATGAGTGTCCCTAGTAAGGGCTTATTAAATTTTTTCTAGCAACAAGTTGTCAATGTCTAACACTATGAAAAGGTATGGGATGACTTAGTTGATCAGGTAGAGATCAGACTCCATGTGTGCCCATGGTGGTTTATGTTGATTAAACTAAAGAATCTCCCATAATGATCTTAATGATGATGAAACATGAAAACTATAATATCAACCTATAAATTTGAACTCCTTCTTTACTCTTCATGATATGATATGATTTCTTATGTTGTCATGTTTTCTTTAGTTATGTCTTATGCTTCATTCAGTTCTTACAGTATAATTTGATATCTACAAATTTCTCTTTTATCCGAGGAGATACATTTCATAATGCAGGTCCAGATATATGTCACGATCAAGCTACTTATTAGGATCTCATCTTTATTAGTTATTGGTGTGCCCCACAGTACTCTTGGGTGCACTGATCATTTATTTTCTATTTTCCAAGTTAGGGTATGTTGGATGCCCTATCCCAGTAAATATTGCTATTCATTCCATGATTAAGACTTCATAGATAGACATTATAGAGTTCAAGATCAAATCATGATATAGTCCAAGTTTGATCTTAGTGTCACCATGTTTTGAAACTCAAGTATTTTATCAATGACAAGCTTATTTTTAAAATATTTATTATGATGAATGAAATTTCTTTCAAAAGTTTTATTTTATTAAGGTCTCAAGTTTCATACCATTTTAGCGATTTATTCAGGTAAATTAAGGCATCGAGTGTCTGTTCCGCCTAAGTTCATGGTTGGGGTGTGATAGAAGTACACATTGGAGATGGAGAAAGAAGAACTCATAGTGGTAGGAGATTTTTAAGAATCAAAAGAGCAGGTGTAAAATCATCAAAAGAGAGTTGCATGTTGAGCTTGAAAGAAACAAAATGTTGCAAGAAGAATTGAACAGAGAAAAGGTCTAAAGTTGAGAGGGATCTTTACAATAGAATACACATATACGTCACATGCAATCACCCTTGTACCTGATTCCCTCAAGATAGATATTCGACTAGGTACAAAATAAGATGTAATGAAAAAAGTATTGTGGTCCTTCATCAACAAAAGAAAGTTAGTTGAAATAAGTGGAGGATATTCAACCTATAATCCCCATCAAATAAAGGGACCAAGAATGATGGGGTTCCTAATTTTAATGATCATGTTGAAAAGGCAAAGGTAGGAGGAAGTAAGAGCATGTGTAAAGGTCTTGACAAATGACCTAGAAAGAAGAAAAATTCTCTTCTACTAAAAGCCCTAAAAGAGGGAGTTTTGGCTACATGCAAATGAAAGAAATGCACTCCTAGAAGAAGAATTAAAGAAGGCCAACAGAAAAGAAGTGCCATAGAATTATGATAAAAGAAACAAACTCGAAGGTACTGGAGAGTTGAGGAACCTGTTTCTCATAGAATGGCATGGATAAAGAAAGAGAGTTGCATGAAGAAAAATAGTAATAATTTACTCATATAGATGGATATAAATCCAGAGAATTAACCTCTTGAGAAACCACGTGAAGAAACTGGTCATCTAAGAAGAAAAGGAAGAAAATAGGTGAAAAACAAGAAGATGGAGCAACATAAACCTAGTTTGAAGAAAAGAGCAGGACATATGCGCAGAGAAGCAGAAAATGTTTATCAAGAACACTTTGACTACCCCAAAATGTGGCCTCTTTGAGTCATAATTGTTAGAAGAAGAGTTGGTAGTGTTATCCTCTTTTAAGAATGATTAACCGCAAAGAAGAAAGTCTAAAGAACCTGGTTCTTATGACTATTCTAGTATACATCTCTTTTTCTTATAGTTAAATTGTAATCTTATATACACTGTTAAATCATTATTCCAAATTCCTAAAACATATTCATCCAAGTCACATATAATCAATCATGTTGTTTAACCACCTAGATACTTGACTATATTATACCTCCACAAAGACCAACATCTCATGAATTTTTCCTACCCATTTATTATGAGCTTTAGTTTTTCTAAATTTTAAAATTCCAAAAAACTCCTTCCTGCCAAATAGGCCAACAAAATGATTGATCAAGGAGGCAGTGTCTCAAAGGAAATAAAAGGACTTTGAAGAAGGAGGATCAGGATTGTGACGGATAGGTACTGATGGGACTCGAGGGTGTTTGTTGATGTGCGGTATGGATGGAAAAAATAAAAATGAATGGTTAGACACCTAAAAATTCAACATTGAATCTTAAAGAATTGATAAATAACCCAGTCTCTCGATATCAGTCCTAACAAAAGATGTGAATAGTTGAATAAAGAAGTGTGCAATAAAAATTCTATCGTTGGTGCTTGTTGGATAGAACAAATATAGGTTGAAGGAGCAGAAAAGAAGAATAACAAGGACGAAAGAGGAAACTAAAAGGATGTCATTATTTCTTTTGACGGAATATATCGGAACTAACTTATAAAAGCGTTCTTCTTAGAAAAGAGAACCTATTTTTAAGCCACCTTCTAAATATACCATACCAAATTTTACCATAGAAGTTGTGTAAGTGAATATAATTATCTATTTGGTTTGGTCCTTATGCATTAAAAGAATGCATCAAAACATCTTCTATTTAGGCTTGATGAGTTCTTGATTCGAAAATTGACACTTTTATGTTCACAAAGTACTTCTATTTGGCATTATCACTTTTTGATAATGTCAAAAAGGGGGAAGTTTTAAATTTATTATTCTCACAAGATATGTTTTAGTTCCAGACCAACCAAACATACTCATATGTTATAGGACGAATTATAAAGAAATAGGTTCTTATTTATAAAGAACCTAGTTCTATTTAGAAGCAATGAGTACATTGAAGATGAAGAAAATTGTCCTGAGAAAAGCTAGAAGAAAAAGGTTCATAAAGAAGAAATATGAAGAAATATCTTACTGCACCATACAACTAAACACTTGAAGTAAAGTTGTACTTAAAGAACCTAGTTCTTATGTAGATGTTGAAGAATATTTTTGAAGTGAGACATATGGGAGAATATTTCATTGAGAAGACATATGGTTATGATCAAGTTCTCAACTCTATCCATCTAATGATTGCAATGAGTGGAAGGTAAGTTCATACAACTGATTAAGTGAGAGCACAACTCTTTCTAAGTCAATGAAACCTAGTCGTCTAACAAACTGTGATGAATAAGAGATTAGTCCCCTAGTAGGTAAGTTCATAGATCTTTCTTAGTCATGAAACATATATACTTTTACAAACTATAAGAGGTTGAAAGTTTCTAAAGTATATCAATTCAGGAAGCCCATAAATCTTTATGTAATCTAGAATGAAGCCCGATCCAGCAATATCGCGTGAGTGAAGAAGGGCAATGCCGCTTGTAAAGCTTACAAATCTTGTGTAGGAAGCATATTGTATCGATATGAAGTTGTAATTGTTGAACAACAAAGGAGCGCATTGGTTCTCAGGAGGAAGATTTTCAATGTAGGAGCTATATTTTACGGGGGAAGAGCATATCAAGAGCTCAAGAAGATTACACATGCTACAAGAGTACATATGAAGACTTATGACGCTGCTATGGGTTTGTCATCATCAAAAAGAAAAAATTTATTGAAGCACAATGATCTCTGAATCTATATTCAAGATCATGTAAAGTTTTTATGATCAAAAAATTATTTACAAGTGTCAATCCACATGTTGAAGAATAAAGAAAGAAATATTAAGAACCAAATCCTTACAAATCTCCAAAAGAAGTGAACATAAATGCAACACTACTAGAGGAAATCACTAGAGAATATGTTCCCCCAAGCAGAGAAGAAGACTGTCAAAGATCAAAGATTGAAGTTATTCACGTGTGCATCATGATTTCGTGGTGAGTTGCAATACGATAAAATTCAGTTCAACAAGAAACTCAAAAGCTATACAAGGAGAATTACCATAAATTTACATGCATATGAAATTAGTTACAAATAAGGAGACCAAGAAGCTCGTATGCGTCAACAAGAAGAAGACCAAGTTAAATTAGGATTAGAGTCATGACAATACTTGAACCAATTCTTATTTGAATTGTAGAACTAGAAGGAGATACTTACTCGTATATATATAACACCACATCCAATCTTTATAGTTTCACCACGCCTAAAGACAACCTCAGAATTGTCACGCCCCACCTTGGGAAGCATGACTGGCACCTGGTGCCCTACTAGGACCTGGACTGCTGAGCTGACTGAGCCTAAGCACCTCTGGTGCAGGGCTGACTCTAACTCTAGAATCAAGAAAACAACGGGCTATATAGAGGCTGTAAATACAATCCCCGGCTGACAAGGCCTATAGCCCACCTATGAAAATAAACAGCTAACCAGATACAAACAAACATAGGAAGTCCTATGCGGGCCGACAAGGCCACCATGATATCTAATTATAATGGCAAAATGAAATCAGATGCTAAACTGAACTATGACGGACAAGGTCATCAATCAACAGCTAAATAGGGCCCCACATGGCCAACACACATAGTCTAGAACACATATGGCCCCACACAGCCGATATCATCTAACCACAGGGAAGTAACACAATCTACAAGCCTCTAGGAGTAATAAGATGGTCGGGACAGGGCCCCGGCCTACCCATACTATACAAACAAAAAGAATTAAACCTCTATCACACAAGCTCCGGAAGAATGGAGCTGATGGCTCTGTGCGGCTGACTGGAACTACGAGGGACCTGCTCCTCATCTATGTGTACCTACAGGCAAGTAATGAAGCGCCCTAAAAGAGGGCGTCAGTACCACAGGTACTAAGTATGTAAAGTGTTTGGGTGGTTTTGGGGTTATAAAACCGACACGCAAGTGCACGTGGTCGAACAAGTAGTAAGTGGCTTTAGTAAGCCAAGTATCGATCCCACAGAGACTTGGGTTAAGTGCAAGTTGTTCAAGTATACTATATTTTTACTTCTAAATATGCTGACAACAAAGTAACCAAAAAGTGAATAATTTGTTTTATAAATTTTATACTAAAACTACGACCAATTTTCTACTTTGAATTTGGACTATGAATAAGAGCATGCCGAGGTTAAAGAACATGTAATGAAACTGATTATCATCATAAATTGGTTACTCTTTTCTTCCAGTTGCTAGCCAAAAACATTTTCCAAGAGATTAAAACTCTCGTATTTAATCTCACTTAAGAATCATGAACCATTCGTCTACATTTCTGTGATTAAATGCAATTCATGTTCTAGCCATACAATTTCAGTTCCTAAATTGACTAATACGACTTTCAGGTATATTTCTATCCTGAATGCACATCAAAACTCAATTTTCCCAAATCAAGTAAAGAAAAATCTCCTATTAATTCACAACTTTCCAATTTCGTGCTCTCTCGAGTGAAATCGGACTTTTTAGATGTACATTAATGTAGGCCACACACCAATGCAGTAAGAACAAGAATTAATAGAACAACATGGGAGAAAAAGATGAAAAACCATATAATCAATAATCAAAATTCATCACAAGTGTTCATAACCTCAGCAAGGAAGGGAATTAGCCACTCATTTGTGGATTAATCATCATAAAACGAGTGTTAATCATACAAACAATTGAATTAGAGAAGAAAGAAAGAGAGAAAAAACCCTGAACTTTTCGTCCCTTAACTGTCTGTAACCCACGTCCTTGCTCCACCAAATCTGAATTCTGAAAAATACACTTAAGTGTTCTATTTATACTAGTGGAAATTTTTCCCGGAATAATGAGCAACGTGTCACGGAGTGCATCGCCGAGCACTGCCTCCGTGACACGCCATGAACGCGGACCCTCACTGGAACTGGGGGTCTGGGAATTTAAGCTCAACGTGGCACGGCGTACATCACGGAGCATTGGCTCCGTGCCACGGAGCAAACGCGTACCTCCACTGGAAATATGGTGAATTTTCACCCTCCAGGCAGAATGCCTCCGCGATGGCAGCGTGACACGGCTCCATCGCGGAGCCCCTTTAAATCATGTTGTCCACTGCCTTTTCCTTGCTCGCATCCAAGTCCAACTCTGATATCGTCCAACATGTCATTTAGCTTCTCGAAATCACATTTTACCTGCAAAACAATGCTAATCATGTTGGTTAGTATGAATTCACATTTTATTCCTAATTACATGAAAATGTATACACATTGCTAGATAAACAAGGCTAAAATGATACTTTTGAGTATCACTTGGTCATATAAATCTACCCAAGATCATAAAGCAGTAACTTTAAATAACTGAAAGTAAGAAAATAGAACTGACAATAACTGAAGTAAGGAAAACGGACTGAAGCTGACTGAAGTAGTTAAATCAGGACTAAACATAACTGTGATAAGGAGGGTAGGGGTCATACCTGACAAACGAGGCATCCTACTGTCTAACTATCAATAACTAAAGCAACATAAACCTTACCTGGCCCCCATAAGCCGGAAGGTACAATCAGCACAAAACAACCCACCTGGGCCCCCATTAGCCCTAGTGAGTACACCTCATTCTATATAGCCCTATACAGGTCATATTGAGTCAACTACCAGTTATAAGCGTCCTGTCAATCCCCTGGGTCTACAACTGGGCCCGCTCGGCCCCTGACTATAGTTGTGCCTGAGTCCGGAGGACTCCTGATATCTACACCCCGGGCGTAAATGCTCAGCGGGGGTGTGTATAAGGCCAACCACGGCAAATATGAGGATCTGGATCCCCATCTTCGTCCCTTGCGATGGCATGCCGCTCCGTAGAGCGACGTATCCTCGCCCCTGGGGGGCGAATTGACACAGCTATTAACCCTAGGGTGGTCACGGAAGCTATAAAGGTGTAGTCTAGCCCAAAATAATGCAATTTACAAGTCTAAACTGACAACAACAAATAAACATGGTAACATACTCCTGACATACTTTACTGGGATTCATACAGGATTACTATGCTGAAGAAACTAACTTGCTGAAAGAAAATGCCTTAACATACCTCGATCGATGTTTACCGATTAACTGGCATGTTTTAGCTCGTGTTCAACTGCCCTTCTCAACTGAAATCATGTTACTGGAAAGATAGGACTAGTTTTAACACTAAATTCGGCAAAAAGGAAAATTTTATATATAAATATTGACTATATTCCAACTTAACAGAACATGGTCGAAACCTCGTTATTTCTCGAAAGTCTAGAATGGAGAAATACTTACTTTAAGCCTGGGATCATATTGACACTAGTTTGGAGCAATTCCAACAACTTTGGCTCGGCGGGACAACGATTCGCCGGGCGAATTTCACGAAACTAACTCCATAGAAATGCTCCCTTCAGCCTTATACTTCGATAGCCGAAGTTAATTCGAATTTGGACGGTGTTTAGCGGCGTAATCGGATGGAAATTATAATTCTCCTTCATCTCTTAACTCTGCTGGTCGAGATATGTATGAAAGATAACATACATTATAAGGGTGAGGCCTATACATACTTGAAGCAACAACCAAGGCAATGTGGCACGCTGGCCAATGCGCTAATTCTGCTCCGTGCCACTTTTCCCCTCTGGGCAGCTTGGTTCGGCCTCCTCTCGCGAAATCCCAACTTGGCACTCGTTCGGCCTTTCCCCAGGCCTTTTCCTCATACGTATGGCACTCTAAAACTCCCAACCAACATACGAATAGGCCGACTAAATGTTAGAAACTTACGGGGTGTAACAAGAATGTTCTCAGTTCTACACAAAAAATCTCAAAGAAGAAGTTGTTACTGCAAAAAAGAGCTCATTTTTTTATCAAGTTTTTCAATACAGTTCTTTAGTGTGTAATAGCTAGTTTTCATGGAGTGGTTCCAAAATAGGATCTTTATTACATTCATAGATTGTAGTAGGTGTTGTCTTGTTTATTGTAAGATATTTCATTGACTGGGATAGTCATTGAATATTAAGAGGATATGGACAGAATGTTGGGAATAGTCCCAACAGTTCTTTCAATATTACAGGGGTGGTTGTGAACCTATTTGGAGTTTGGGATCGAGTTTGGGAAAAGTCCTATAGAGGAAGGTCCTAATTTTTGACTCTCTTGAGCGAGGGATTTTTTATATAAAATATTTGTGTTAATTTATTTTCCGGAACTTATCTTCTTGCATGATTAGTCAAAGAACTTAATTTTTTGAATGCAAAGATAACAGTCAAACTAACAATCAATAATCCGAGAACGGTACTAAATTTTAATCTTTTCATAGATGATAATTTAGGAAAAATATCAGGATTTTTCTTGAGTTAGTTTTCAAGAAGTCACCTTAAATGTATCATTAATAGAGAGAGCAATATCTTGAGTGCTTCAATTTAGATGAAATTTTGTTCAAAGTGGAAGCCAGTGTCCAAATTGAGGCACCTGCCATGGTTGAAGAACTGAAAATGCACACAAGTAGGAGAATTAAGCCAAATGAGCAAAAGATTTTAAATATAAAATTGTTGTGTGTTTCATTAATGTGTATTAATTTAATTATACCCCTTCCTATTCTTAACTATAAAAAGGATCGGGAGGGGCCGAAAGCTACCACAGAACACACAAAAAAAAGGAAGCTTTACGATTAACTTATATTCTTTTTAATTAGATTAGTTTAGTGTATGTGTGTTGCACGTGTATTAATATTAAAAATTATATGTATTTTTTATTTTAACAAAAAAAATGGAGATAAGTGATCTTGGGCATAATTGCATGCCCAGGTGCTACTTTATAACTCAATTTAGTCTTGTTTATCTAATTATTTATATACATTCTCATGTGATTTTATGTAAATGTGAATATATACTAACCAACATGATTAGTCCTTGTTTTTGAAGGTTAATAATGCATTTGAGGAACTAATTCATGATTTGGTGAAGTGGAGGAATGGAATCAAGAGCAAAACGTGAAGGTCAACAAGAAATAATGCAAAATTTGGCCTATGGTGGAACAGCAACTTGTCACGGAGGCAGTGCTCCACGATACACAACGTGTCGCAAAGGCAGTGCTCCGCGATACACAATGTGTCATGGAGGCAGTGTTCCGCGATACACACTGTGTCACGGAGGCAGTGCTCCGTGATACACACTGTGTCACGGAGGCAGTGCTCCGCGATACACTCCGTGACACGTTGCTTGTTATTCCGGAAATAATCCCCACTAGTATAAATAGAACACTTAGGTTTTATTTTTAATTCTGACTTAGTGGAGCAAGAACGTGGGTTACAGGCAGTTGAGGGACGAAATTGTTAGGGTTTTTCTGTATCTCCTTCTTCTTTAATTTAATTGCTTGTATGTTTAACACTCATTTAACGATGTTTAATCCACAAATGAGTGGCTAATTCCTCTTCTTGCTGAGGTTAAGAACAATTGTATTGAAATGTAGTTATTGATCAATTGGGTTTTTCATCTTTTCTTCCATGGTTGTTCTATTGATTCTTGTTCTTACTGCATTGATGTGTGGCCAATGTTAATGTATATCTAAAAAGTCCGGTTTCACTCGAGAGAGCAAGAAATTGGAAAGTTGTGAATCAATAGGATATGATCTTTTCTTAGTTTGGGAAAATTGAGAATTGATTTACCTTCAGGATAGAAATATACCTGAAAGTCGTATTAGTCAATTAAGGAATCGATTTTGTATGGCTGGAACATGAATTTCGTTTAATCACAGAAATGTAGGTGGACGGTTCATGATTCTTAAGTTGGGTTAAATACGAGAGTTTTAATCCATTGGCAATAATTCTTGACTAGCAACCGGAGGAAAGATTAACCACAAACTGTATCGATAATTAGTTTCTATACATGTTCACTTAGCCTCAGCATGCTCACATTCATAGTTCAGACTCACATTAGATATTCATTTTAGACTTAGCATACAATTAGAAATCAAAATATCAAACTCTTCTTTGCACTGTTGTCTTCATTTTTAGAGTAAGTATAGTAACACTTAAGTAATTTGTTACCTTATCCCAGTCCCTATGGGATCGATACTTGGCTTACTTAAGCCACTTTACTACTTGTTCGACCACGTGCACTTGCGTGTAGTAAATACCCAGAGTAGACGCGAACAAGTTTTTGGCGCCGTTGCCGGGGACTGGCAATTGGTAAAATTGTTTTCTTAGTGTTAGTTTACAAATTCTATATAAGTGCTGACAACTTGGTCTTAGTGTTTGTTTTAATTCTTTTTTTAATTATTTTTTTTCTTCTTTTCCGGATACCCTTATTGACATGACATCGTGGAATACAAATGGTTTAAATGGTGGATACTCATATTTTGGTGAATCTTGTCTGAATTGCGGAGGACCCCACTTGTGGCAACACTGTAACACGTGCAATATATGTGGTGGTCAAGATGGCCATTGGGATGGCTGTCAGAATGCATATTTCCCTCCCCCAAGCCCCTACTATGATCCTTCTGTTGTTTTTGCTGAATATAGGCATGCTGAAAATGAGGACTTGGGATGCCAAGCTCAAATAGAAGACATGCTGAAACAACTCCTGGAGAAATCAGAAGCAATGAAGGAGGCGATGGCAGTATTGAGAATTCAGCAAAAAGAGAATGCAGAGGCTCTAGAAAGGATGAGCGTCAAAGTCACGGAGATGATTGCTGAGGCTGAAGCTTGTGATAAATTGCAGGTAACAATTTTAGTCGATATTCAAGAGGAACCACAAGAGGAAGACAAGGGTGAATTTTTGGATGAAGCCCAATAATTAGAATCTCTTGAATGTCCCCGTGATGGGCTCACACTTATGGAAAATCCATTCACGGAAGAAGAGATAATGTATCCCCCAGTTGACATTAATGGAGAGATAGATGTCGATGCTGAGAAGGTGTTTACAAGTAAGGAGGTCAAGCACAATGCAGTTTCAGAGTTGAGGTTTATTGGACCACACTCGAAGCATTTTTCAACATTAAGTTTGGTTGACAACATAGAAATAGAGTCTTCCAAGCTTACAGAGAAATGTCTAGACAAGGACCAAGCCCCGTATATTTTGAAATTTGCTAACTCGGAGAGACAAAATGACTTCGCTTACTTGAGGGCCAATAAGTTTAAAAGGCAACATCTACTGCTTGGTCCCTACAATTTTTCACCACCACCCCTGGAGCATAAGAGGAAATTAGAGAAAAATTAGGGGTGAGATTCATATCCTCAAGGTGGAGGAAAAAGCGGTGAAACTTGATACGTCGTGCCGCGACTTAAAATTAGGCGCTGCTTGGGAGGCAACCCAAGGGTACCATGGGTACCATTTTAATTTCTTGAATTTAAGTTGATTTTATTTATTTTTCATCTTGTGTTGTTTTGGTGGAAAGTTAAGCATAGATAGAGGGGAAGTCTGAGTACCCGTGGAGGAGGAAGCTAACAAGCATGGAAGAGAAAAAGTGTGGGGTCGAACACCCACTTGTGCAAAGTTGAAGAAAGGCATGCTGTTAGCTAAGCCTAAAGGCCTCAGGGAGTATTTTTGACCCTCTTTAAATGTTAAGTTGATGCTATGGGGACATAGCATTATTCAAGTGTGGGGTGAGGAAAATTTTAAAATTTTTGTGCTTAACGATTTTTGGTGAATGTAATGCTTGTGAGAAATATTTGAAAAAAAAATTTTTTTTTTTTGGTTTTTTTTGTGAGTCAAGCATGACTTCATCACCCGTTGGTTTTTCTTTTCGGTTCTTTTCCGATGGGGGGTCTTTGAACCGAAGAATAAAATTTTTTCTTTGTCTATATATAATGCTTTTAGTCATAGTTAGAGACTGTTTCCGACGATGGATGGATGACGACCGTCTTGAGGAATATTAGTCAATAGGTTTTGGTTTTTGAACCCGTAGCTAATTGATGGCTTGATATTCTTGTTATGTGCTATAAATAATTGTAAGATGCAAGTATGTTTAGTGTTGAAGCATGCAAGTGGTATACCTATGTTTGAGACACCTAGGCTCTTGAATTTGACTTGATATGATTGAAGCTTAATTTTGAATTTTTGTGATTAGCTGAGTTAAGAGTCGGCGGAATGTGTCTTGAATTGAGCATGTGCTGTGAGTGTAAGTTTCTCGAATATTCCGTGCTATTGTAGAATGTCTAGAACTTACCTGGTGTGTATATAAAACGAAATGAAGGATGTGAATTGTAGGAGATGATTTAGGCATTTCTTTGAATGAACCTAAATGTTATCCCTCACTTTACCTACCTTGAATATTTAATCCTAGTTAGCCCCATTGAGCCTTGAGCCTATTTTTTGATAGCTACAACATAAGCTTAATCCTTTTTCTTTCATTAGCCTTGAATTTGATCCAAAACTCCTAAGAGCTTAAGTGAAAAATTTTCAAAGAGTGAAGGAGTGAGAAGCGTGAAAAAGAAGGAAAAGTAGAAGTTGTGAAAGTTGAGAAAAGGACAAAGGTGCACTTGTGTAAAAATGGTTGATTATTAGTAGGGAGTAAGAAAATAAATGAATGAAAAAAAAATTTGCTTAAGTACTCCTTACTACTAAGCTGAGTATACTTAAAGAAATGGGAACAAGAAGAGAAAATTCAGGATTGAAAAGAATGAGGAGGAAGTAAGAAAAGAGATGTCCTTAATGAATGTTGGATGTAGTAAAAGCGCTTGGGGGAGATAGTCACTATTACTGGCCAGAATAGTATCTACCCGTCCCTTAGCTTACATTACAACCCATTAAGTCCTACTTGATCTTACGTTCAAACATCCTTAAATTAGTGGAGTAAAACACTAAGGGCAAGCTTATGGGTCATTACATGATGCATGTGAATTCTTTGTGAGAGTGAGCGAAATTCTATTCATTTACCCATACATGTTGTGATTTAAAAATTTGCATGTGAAAATGGGTAACTCTCTTGTTGTGAGGGCACATGTTTAATGAAGGATATAATTCATGTTGGATTTCTTGATCAGTTGATTTGCATGAGTTTGCTAAGATAGAGAGTCAATTCTTGAGGTTAGGAAGTCTTAACATAATTGTATTTCATTTCAATGATTAAATCGTGCATGCTCTATTTTTAGCTTGCTATCTTAAACAGTCATTGTAGTCGTAGCTTGAATTGTCTTGCTAAAATTATCTATGTGTAAGTCTTCATGTGCATGAGATGTAAAAGGTTTGCTCGAGTATGAACAAGACTTTAAGTGTGGGGTTGTGATCTTGGGCATAATTGCATGCCCAGGTGCTACTTTATAACTCAATTTAGTCTTGTTTATCTAATTATTTATATACATTCTCATGTGATTTTATGTAAATGTGAATATATACTAACCAACATGATTAGTCCTTGTTTTTGAAGGTTAATAATTCATTTTAGGAACTAATTCATGCTTTGGTGAAGTGGAGGAATGGAATCAAGAGCAAAACGTGAAGGTCAACAAGAAAAAATGCAAAATTTGGCCTGTGGTGGAACAGCAACGTGTCACGGAGGCAGTGCTCCGCGATACACACCATGTCACGGAGGCAGTGCTCCGCGATACACACCGTGTCACGGAGGCAGTGCTCCGCGATACACTCCGTGACACGTTGCTTGTTATTCCGGGAATAATTCCCACTAGTATAAATAGAACACTTAGGTTTTATTTTTAATTCTGACTTGGTGGAGCAAGAACGTGGGTTATAGGCAGTTGAGGGGACGAAATTGTTAGGTTTTTTCTCCATCTCCTTCTTCTTTAATTCAATTGCTTGTATGTTTAACACTCATTTAACGATGTTTAATCCACAAATGAGTGGCTAATTCCTCTTCTTGCTGAGGTTAAGAACAATTGTATTGAAATGTAGTTATTGATCAATTGGGTTTTTCATATTTTCTTCCATGGTTGTTCTATTGATTCTTATTCTTACTGCATTGATGTGTGGCCAATGTTAATGTATATCTAAAAAGTCCGGTTTCACTCGAGAGAGCAAGAAATTGGAAAGTTGTGAATCAATAGGATATGATCTTTTCTTAGTTTGGGAAAATTGAGAATTGATTTACCTTCAGGATAGAAATATACCTGAAAGTCGTATTAGTCAATTAAGGAATCGGTTTTGTTTGGCTGGAACATGAATTTCGTTTAATCACAGAAATGTAGGTGGACGGTTCATGATTCTTAAGTTGGGTTAAATACGAGAGTTTTAATCCATTGGCAATAATTCTTGACTAGCAACCGGAGGAAAGATTAACCACAAATTGTATCGATAATAGTTTCTATACATGTTCACTTAGCCTCAGCATGCTCACATTCATAGTTCAGACTCACATTAGATCTTCGTTTTAGACTTAGCATACAATTAGAAATAAAAATATCAAACTCTTCTTTGTATTGTTGTCATCTTTGCACTGTTGTCTTCATTTTTAGAGTAAGTATAGTAACACTTAAGTAATTTGTTACCTTATCCCAGTCCCTGTGGGATCGATACTTGGCTTGCTTAAGCCACTTTACTACTTGTTCGACCACGTGCACTTGCGTGTAGTAAATACCCAGAGCAGATGCGAACAAGTTTTTGGCGCCGTTGCCGGGGACTGGCAATTGGTAAAATTGTTTTCTTAGTGTTAGTTTACAAATTCTATATAAGTGCTGACAACTTGGTCTTAGTGTTTGTTTTAATTCTTTTTTTAATTATTTTTTTTCTTCTTTTTCGGATACCCTTATTGACATGACATCGTGGAATACAAATGGTTTAAATGGTGGATACTCATATTTTGGTGAATCTTGTCTGAATTGCGGAGGACCCCACTTTTGGCAACACTGTAACACGTGCAATATATTTGGTGGTCAAGATGGCCATTGGGATGGCTGTCAGAATGCATATTTCCCTCCCCCAAGCCCCTACTATGATCCTTCTGTTGTTTTTGCTGAATATAGGCATGCTGAAAATGAGGACTTGGGACGCCAAGCTCAAATAAAAGACATGCTGAAACAACTCCTGGAGAAATCAGAAGCAATGAAGGAGGCGATGGAAGTATTGAGAATTCAGCAAAAAGAGAATGCAGAGGCTCTAGAAGGATGAGCGTCAAAGTCACGGAGATGATTGTTGAGGCTGAAGCTTGTGATAAATTGCAGGTAACAATTTTAGTCGATATTCAAGAGGAACTACAAGAGGAAGACAAGGGTGAATTTTTGGATAAAGCCCAACAATTAGAATCTCTTGAGTGTCCCCGTGATGGGCTCACACTTATGGAAAATCCATTCACGGAAGAAGAGATAAAGTATCCCCCAGTTGACATTAATGGAGAGATAGATGTCGATGCTGAGAAGGTGTTTACAAGTAAGGAGGTCAAGCACAATGCAGTTTCAGAGTTGAGGTTTATTGGACCACACTCGAAGCATTTTTGGACATTAAGTTTGGTTGACAACATAGAAATAGAGTCTTCCAAGCTTACAGAGAAATGTCTAGACGAGGACCAAGCCCCGTATATTTTGAAATTTGCTAACTCGGAGAGACAAAATGACTTCGCTTACTTGAGGGCCAATAAGTTTAAAAGGCAACATCTACTGCTTGGTCCCTACAATTTTTCACCACCACCCCTGGAGCATAAGAGGAAATTAGAGAAGAAATTAGGGGTGAGATTCATATCCTGAAGGTGGAGGAAAAAGCGGTGAAAATTTATACGTCGTGCCGCGACTTAAAATTAGGCGCTGCTTGGGAGGCAACCCAAGGGTACCATGGGTACCATTTTAGTTTCTTGCATTTAAGTTGATTTTATTTATTTTTCATCTTGTGTTGTTTTGGTGGAAAGTTAAGCACAGATGGAGGGGAAGTCTGAGTACCCGTGGAGGAGGAAGCTAACAAGCATGGAAGAGAAAAAATGTGGGGTCGAACACCCACTTGTGCAAAGTTGAAGAAAGGCATGCTGTTAGCTAAGCCTAAAGGCCTCAGGGAGTATTTTTCACCCTCTTTAAATGTTAAGTTGATGCTATGGGGACATAACATTATTCAAGTGTGGGGTGATGAAAATTTTAAAATTTTTGTGCTTATCGATTTTTGGTGAATGTAATGCTCTTGAGAAATATTTGAAAAAAAAAATTTTTTTTTTGGGTTTTTTTTGTGAGTCAAGCATGACTTCATCACCCGTTGGTTTTTCTTTTCGGTTCTTTACCGACGAGGGGGTCTTTTAACCGAAAAATAATAATTGATGTTAAAATAAATGCGAAATTTATTTAAATAATATAAATAAATATTATATCTCCACTATGTTATTTTTTATTGACTCTCCTGACAGTTCTTTACAAATATTAGTAGTTTGTATTCTCTTTGGTTGTTTTAACTTTATCATGACTAAAAAAAAATTATTTTTTCCTTGTAGTAACCTGTCTGAACATTTATTTTGATGATAGACAAACCATGCAGGGACCTGATTCAGATATTTTATAAGGAGTTTGATAGATAGCAAACAAAAGTTACAGCTGTAAAAGTGTACTACTGTCTGTCTGCAAGCGGGATTCTTGATGTGCGGAAAAAAAGGCACCATTACGTGTCAGAGAGGCAGTGTATTAACCAATAGAATTTCACCTTTGGTTATGTACTCTCATATTTATTATCCTTGGATACCTTTTCAAAACCTCATATTTGAAAATTTGAAAAGGAAGCTTCTCTTTTCTTATATGGAAGATAGCAGCCGTCTGGGAGCAAAGTGAAGATTCTTTTCTCCGAAAGAAAAAATGTTGGGATTCTTTGAAGAACTTGAATATTTCTTTACGCCTTGTTTTTACATTTATGGTTGATTCTGAATGTACAGCTACTCTTCATTATGAAGCTTGTGTAGGTATTTTTCTCTTGTAATTGTTCTTACATCCTGTGGGTAGTGTTTCAATTAGAGTTGGTTAAGTGATAGCTAGAGTTAGTTGTGTATGGATGGCTAGAGTTAGCTGGTTGTGAAAGTGCAATAGAGTTGTTGCATTAGAATCTTGTAGTAGAGTTGTTTCAAGGGAGTCTGGGATTAAGGTTAATCTCGTGAAGTGCTTGAGTCTGTAATCACTCTTTTCTTAGAGTTTTACTGAAAATGATTGGTAAATCCTGTGAAGTAGGTCGTGGTTTTTTATTCCCTTGAGCAAGGAAGTCTTCCATGTGAATATCTGGTCATTTTATTATGTCTCTATTTTATTTGTCATATTTGTGTTGCATAAGTCTAGGAACCTTGTCCTTAGACTATTGATGGACATTTCTAAGTTAACAATTGGTATCAGAGCAGGATCTTCCTAAAAGGTTAACACCTAGGAAGGATCCTGCAAGGATGGCAGCTCCATCGATTTTGGAATAAAGGCAGTCTACCACAAAACCTCCTCGTTTCAATGGCCAATACTATGGTTGGTGGAAAACCCGTATGCATGATTTTATCATGGTTGAAGATAGTGAACTGTGTGACATCATTCTTGATGGACCATATTTGCCCATGAAGACTGTTACTGAAGGAGAGATTACTACATCTGTTCCCAAGACCAGAAAGGAATACAATGATAGTGACAGGAAGAAGATTGAGAAAAATTTCAAAGCTAAGAAGTTGTTGGTGTGTGGGATAGGATCGAATGAATATAATAGAATTTCTACTTGTGAATTTGCCAAGGAAATCTGAAATTTCCTCAGAACTGCTCATGAAGGGACCAGTCAAGTTAAAATATCCAAGGTACACATGCTAACCACACAATATGAAATGTTTGCTATGAAGGAGGGAGAGTCGATTCAGGAGATGTATACCAGATTTACTTCGATAACTAACGAGCTTTATTTCCTAGGTGAGATAATTAAGCCAAGCAGACTGGTTAGAAAAATTCTCAGCATACTTCCCAAATCTTGGGAAAGTAAAGTAGATGCTATCACTGAAGCTCGAAATCTGGATACTCTTACAATGAATGATATTATTGGGAATTTGAAAACTTATGAGCTCAAGAGACAGCAGGATCAAAGTCGGAATGAATCAAGTAAGGATAAGAGTCTAGCTCTCAAGTCTACTCAGGAAAACTCTAGTGATGAAGATGAGGATGTGGTTTATCTAACACGAGGGTTTCAAACGATCATCAAAAGGAATGGAGGTTTTCAAAGGAGGTCAAGTTCTGGCAAGTTTTCGAATGGAAATGACCTTTGTCACAAATGTAGTAGACCAGGACACTACATTAAGGATTGTCCTATGCATAAAATAGAGTACAAGGAATATCTGAAGAACAATGCTGACAAGGCCAGAAAGAAGGACCGGATCCCAGACAGGTTCAGAAGAAGGACTGTTGCAGATCATATAGTTAAGCAGTCTCTTTCTGCGTGGGAAAATTCATCTGGAGAATCGAAAAATGGTGAGGAACCCAAAAACGCCTCAATGATGACCGCAGAAAATGAAGATACGCCTTTCAACTAAATGTTTGCTCTCATGAAAAAATCAGATGAAGATGAAGAAGAAGAGGTAACCTTTCTTGACATTAGAAAGAATATCAAAGACTATAATCTTAAGGAGTTAAGGTCTCTTGCAAATATTTTAATCGATGCCTTTCTTGATTTCTCTAAAGAAAAGGATGCATTAAATAATCTTGATGATTTTGAGTCTGAGAAGGTTTTGTTGGTTGCTAAGTTGAATGACATGAAGGAGAAACTTCAAAGGTTGTCAGTTGAGAATCTCACACTAAATGAAAAAATTAGTGAGATGTCTCAAAATGGAGAAAATCGAACTGATGAGATTCAAAAATTTCAGGCTGAGCTTGAAGTTGAATTGAAAAGAACTCAGTTGAATTTCACTGCTTCTCTGAAGAGAAACTCTGAACTTGAGAGGGATCTGGTTGGAATCAAGACTGATCTTGAAAAATCTCTCAAGTGGACTGCCTCCTCTCAGATCCTAACAAACCTAACAAATCAAAGATCTAATGGTAGAGAAGGGTTAGCGTACAAAAGGATTAATCCCTCTTATACTCCCCATAGAAAGTATGTGTCTAACCATAACAATCTCTTATGCACTCACTGTGGTAGAAATGGTTAGCTTAAACAAGCCTGTCCTGCTAAGCAAGCTACTGAAATAGGGTTCTCAAAAGTTCCTGAAGCCAAAAGAGATGCCAGGGTACCTGGTCCCCGGATGTCTCAAATTAAGATACCCTCTTGGACTAAGAGGAGCCTGATCTATCCCTTGTCTCATTTTTGGGAACTCAAACTTAAATGGGTTCCCGAATCTAATTCATGACTGATCTTGTAGGGTGGAGTAAGAGGAAGCAACCAGAGTTGGTTTATGGATAGTGGCTTCTCAAAGCATATGACAGGAAAGATGGAAGATTTTCTCTCACTCAAACTTTTCAAGGAGAAAGTGTTTCTTTTGGCAATGGAAAGAAAGGGCACATTCTAGATGTTGGAAAAATTGGAAAATCTCTTGAACATGCTATAAAAAAATGTTTTCTATGTCAATGGATTAAAATACAGTCTTCTAAGCGTGTCTCAAATTTGTGATAAAGGAAATGAGGTCAAGTTCTTGTTTGTTGCTTGTACAGTAACAAATCTTCAGTCTGGGGAGGTGATCTTAATCGCCAAGAGATGCAAGAGCATGTATGTTGCAGATCTTGACTCCATAACTGGTGAAAATTTAGTGCGATGGAGGATGACTCTGTTCTGTGGCATAGAAGATTAGGGCATGTAAGCTCCTCTCTTCTTAACAAACTGGTTTCCAAAGAGTTAGTTCGTGGAGTGCCCAAAATGAAGTTTGCAGAGACCAAAATCTGTGATGCTTGTGTGAAGGGAAAGCAGACCAGGTCTTCCTTCAAAAAGAAAAAGGACGTACACCTCAAGACCGTTAGAACTTCTTCACATGGATTTATGTGGGCCTGTGAAAATTGCAAGCAAAGGTGGAAAGAAGTTCATTCTTGTTATTGTTGATGATTATTCAAGGTTTACGTGGATAATGTTTTTGCGATCTAAGGATGAAACTTTTTCTGTATTTGAATCTTTTACAAATCAAATACAAGTAAAGTTGGATTGCAAAATTGTGGGGATCAGGTCTCACCATGGGAAAGAATTCGATAATGCAAGATTTGATGCCTTCTGTGCAGAAAAGGGAATCAGTCACAACTTTTCATCTTCAAGAACCCCTCAAAAAAAATGGAGTTGTTGAGAGAAAGAACAGGACCTTGATAGACATTGCCAGGACACTGCTAATTGATGGAGATTTAAAAACTTCTGGGCAGAAGTAGTGAACACTGCTTTCTACGTGGTTAATAGATGCCTGATTAGGTCCCTGCTTGCAAAGACTCCTTAAGAATTGCTATACAAGAAGAAGCCTATGCTAAGCCATCTTCTTATTTTTGGATGCAAGTGTTTCGTGATAAATAATGGCAAGGAACACTTGGGAAAATTCGACCCCAAAAGTGATGAGGGGATTTTCTTGGGATACTCATCCAACAGCAAAGCCTACAGAATTTACAACAAAAGGAAACAGTGTGTTGAGGAAAGTGTCCATGTGATCTTTGATGAATCTAGTAATCTAAGTGGTGTTGATAACATGAATGATGTTGAGTTGGAGGAGATGTGGCAAATACAAAGAGATGCTTTGGACAAGGAGGAGTCAAAGGATCCTGTCAAAGATGATGATGATGATGATGAACAGCATAGCACTAAAAAAGATAAAACTCCTGGAAACCAAATTGTCATGAGCAATGAAGGTTAGGAATCTGTTCCTGAAAACCAGCAGGACATAAATTCTCCTGCAAATTTTCCAGATGAAGGACCAGGTACCTCACATGATCAACAAGAGACTGGAAGATCAAACTGGAAGCACAAATATTCACATCCATTCGAAAATCTATTGTCTCCTTTGGACTTTAGTATTCAAAAAAGATTCAGGTCAAGAAATATGTTTGCTTTCTCAGCATTCGTCTCTCAAATTGAACCTAAGAATCTCAAGGAGGCTCTGGCAGATGTAGAATGGGTGAATGCAATGCAGGAAGAGCTTCATTAGTTTGAAAGAAATAAGGTATGGAATCTAGTTCCTAAACCCTCAGACCGAGCTATTATAGGGACCAGGTGGGTGTTTAGGAATAATATGGGTGAACAAGGCAATACCACAAGAAACAAAGTCAGGTTGGTGGTTCAGGGATACAATCAGGAGGAAGGCATTGATTATGATGAGACCTTCGCTCCTGTGACAAGAATGGAGGCAATAAAAATGCTAATAGCCTTTGCATCCTTTATGGAATTCAAGTTGTTTCAAATGTATGTCAAAAGTGCATTTTTGAATGGGTACTTGAAAGAAGAAGTTTTTGTAAAGCAACCTCCCGGGTTTGAAGATATTGATCATCCACATCATGTGTATAAGCTGGATAAGGCTCTTTATGGATTGAAGCAAGCACCTAGGGCATGGTATGAAAGGCTTTCCAAGTTTTTCCTAGATAATGGTTTCAAGATACAACACTCTCTTTTTGAAATCCAGAGGGAGAAATCTTCTCATTGTGCAAGTGTATGTGGACTATATCATTTTTGGAGCTACAACCGACTCCCTATGTGAAGATTTTTCTAAACTCATGAGGAGTGAGTTTGAAATGAGTATGATAGGAGAGCTAGATTTTTTCCTTGGACTTCAAGTAAAACAAGCTCAAAATGGCATCCTGATCAGTCAACAAAAGTATATCAAGGAGCTTCTTAAAAGGTTCCACATGGACAGTGCCAAACCAATTGATACACCAATCAGTACTTTATCAAAACTGGATGCAGACGAACCAGGTACCCCAGTAAATGAAACAATGTACAGTGGAATCATTAGATCTTTTCTATATTTGACTGCTGGCAGACCTGATATAGTCTTCAGTGTGGGCATTTGTGCTTGATTTCAAGCTTTTCCAAAGGAGTCTCATCTCAAAGTTGCAAAAAGAATTCTCAGATACTTGAAGGGAACTCCTGATCTATCTCTTTTCTATCCATCAGGTGGTTCATTTGACTTAGTGGTATATTTAGATGTTGATTATGCTGGATACCTGGTGACAGGAAGAGTACCTATAGAACTGCTCATTTTCTTTGCTCATCACTGATCTCTTTGGGTTCAAGAAAACAAAATTCAATGGCTCTTTCCACTGTTGAGGCTGAATATGTAGCAGTAGCTTCATGCTGTGATCAACTATTATGGATAAAGCAGCAACTTGAAGACTATGGGATCCTCTCGGAATGTGTTCCCCTTATGTGTGATAACACTAGTGCTCTTAACATGGCTCAAAATCCAGTTCAACATAAAAGGACCAAGCACATAGATATTCGTCATCATTTCTTGAGAGACAATGTGGAGAAAGGAAATGTTCGGGTGGAGTTTTGCAAGACAGAATACCAAATTGCCGATATCTTCACGATGGCCTTGAATAGGAACCAGTTTGAGAAAAATCGTATGAAGTTGGGGTTAATAAAGTTGTCTTAGTCTCTTATTCCTTTATTTTCTCTTCTTATCTTTTTTTTTCTTTTGGTTATGATTAGACAACAGGTATCTGGGTGAGTGTTTTTCAATCAATGTATAACTCAGCTCCATACCTTGACAAGGTATACACGCATGGTAAGCATGAGCAAAGAAGGGAAAAGGCGGGACAAAATTGGAACAAATGATTCAATATTCATCAAAGGTACTAGGTCCTCCTCAGGTTATTATTTAAAGTATTGCTTTCAAAAATTTCATTTAGACATCTATAGATAGTCACACATGGCATCTGTTTTTCCGCTCTTTTTGGCACCTTTGGTTTCCTGTCTTTTGATTTGAACCATCGCATAACTTCTCTCCTCATAAATAGTCGTCGTTCCTCTCTCTTCTATCCTCCAACTTTTCTTTTCTCTCTCTCTTGCTTCTTCATTCTTCAAATTCCAAAACTTCAAAACCCTTGTCTTCCTCAAGTTTTCTTCTCAAAAATGTCTCTTCCTTCCTCTCCTACTTCAGCCTCTCAAATGACTCCATCCTCATCCTTTCATTTCGAATCAACCCCAGACACAGTCTCATTTGAAAACCCTTTCTCAAAAATTTCGGATTCTTCTATTGCTACTCCAGAAAAAGAGGACTTGACAAACCCTCTTCAGGGTGACTCCTCTTCTGCCCCGGTTGATCTCAACAGCTCAGTAGATACAAGAACTGAGGATTCTTCAGTCGATACCTCAAAAGGCATGGAATCTCCAGTTGGTCAACCAGACTCTGTTTTTCTTCCTAGCACATCTGGTCCCTCCCTTGTCCAAAATAATAATGTAGAAGGTACTACTGAAAGGGTTCAATGGAGACCTCTTATGATTATCTCTTTAAGGAGGACTTTGTCACACCCAACCTTGGGAGGCATGACTAGTACCTGGTGCCCTACTAGGACCTGGATTGCTGAGTTGACTGAGCCTAAGCACCTCTAGTGCAGGGCTGACTCTAACTCTAGAATCAAGAAAACAACGGGCTATATAGCTGCTGTAAATACAACCCCCGGCCAACAAGGCATATAGCAACCTGTGAAAATAAATAGCTAACCAGAGACAAATAAACATAGGGAGTACTATGCGGCCGACAAGGACACCATGATATCTAGTTATAACTGGAAAGCGAAATTAGATGCTAAGTGATCTTGGGCAGATTTATATGCCCAAGTGATACTCAAACGTATCATTTTTACCTTGTTTGTTGTGCAATGTGTATATAATATCATGTAATTGGTAATAAAATGCGAATTTATACTAACCAACATGATTAGCATTTGTTTTGCAGGAAAATGTAATTTTTAGGAGCTAAAATGCGTGTTGGAACTATGTCGGAGTTGGACTTGGATGCGAGCGTGGAAAAGACCTTGGAATGCAGGATTTACAGGGGTGCTGCGATGGCTCCGTGCCACGCTACCATCGCGGTAGCACACTGCCTGGGCATGAATTAAATTGGCAATTTCCAGTGTGCCTGCGCGTCAGCTCTGTGGCACGGAGATAGGCCTCCGCGATGGCCTCCGTGCCACGTTGAGGTTAATTCTCCGGACCATGAAATTCCAGAGAGGGTCCGCGTCCACGCCGTGTCACGGAGGCAAGGCTCCGCGTTGGCCTCCATGACACGTTGCTTGTTATTCCGGGAAAAATTTCCCACTAGTATAAATAGCACACTTAGGTTTATTTTAAGTAGTTTTTGAGTTTTTAGACTGAGTTCAGAAGTGGAGAGCAGGAACGTGGGTTAGTAGCAGTTGAAGAACAGAAAAGCTAAGAGTTTTCTTCTCTTCCTTTCTTCTTTCCTTCAATTGTATGCATGATTTACATTCATTTTAGGATGATTAATCCAAGAATGAGTGGCTAATTCCCTTTCCTGCTGAGGTTTCGAACTTGTGTAATGAATTTTGATGATAATTGATATGGTTTCTTCTTCTTCTTGCATGTTGTTCTATTAATTCTTGTTCTTACTACATTATTGATTGGCCAACATTAATGTATATCTAAAAAGTCCAATTTCACTCGAG
This sequence comes from Datura wrightii, assembly GCA_035772735.1. Classification (NCBI taxonomy): domain Eukaryota; kingdom Viridiplantae; phylum Streptophyta; class Magnoliopsida; order Solanales; family Solanaceae; genus Datura; species Datura wrightii. Next base: position 57,220,558 of record JASDFA010000007.1, on the reverse strand, counting down.
AGAGCAAGAAATTGGAAAGTTGTGAATTAATAGGGTATTGTTCTTAACTTGATTTGGGAAAATTGGGTTTTGATGTGCTTTCTTGATAGAAATATACTTGAAAGCCGTATTAGTCAACTTAGGAACAGGAATTGTAGTGCTAGGTCATAAATTGCATTTGATCACAGAAATGTAGACGGATGGTTTATGATTCTAAAGTGAAATTAAATACGAAAGTTTTAATTTCTAGGCAAACGTTCTTGGCTAGCAACATGAGGAAGAGGATAACCAAATTATCATGATTATCAAGTTCATTACTCATTCTTAACCTTGGCATGTTCATATCCATTGTCTAAATTCAAAAGTAATTAAGTGTGATTAATTGTAGTATACGTATAGTTTAGAAACAAAAACTCAAAATAACTCTTGGTTGCATTGTTGTTAACATAATTAGGAATAGAATAGAGATATAGTAAACTAGGCAATTTTACGTATCTAGAGCAGCCTCCTTGGATCGATACTTGGCTACTTAGCCACTTTATTACTTGTTTGACCACGTGCACTTGCGTGTCGGTTTTTAATATATACCGAGCAGACCGCGAACAAGTTTTTGGCGCCGTTGCCGGGGAGGATAGGCGATTTGTAAAATTTTGTTTAGTGTAAATTTACTGTATTTGTATTTTTATTTTCTTAAGTGTTAACAACTTGGTCTTAGCCTCTATTTTGCAGATTTTTATTTCTGTGAACACTGGCAAGGGACAAGGAGCTGGGGGAATCTTACTTAGAGCCAGAACGTGAATTGCATCGTCAACGTAGAGAAGCTCTTCGGAAGAAGCTGCAGTTGCTCAAACAGTCTATGATGGAGCAACCAAATCCACCAGTTGTGCGGGCAGTGTTAGTGCCCGAGGAAGTAGCAGCCAGGCCGGTTCACGAGGTGGCAATCCCACACGCTAATAATGTACATTCCAGCATACGCAAACCAGAGCCTGGAGGGAGATTTGAGTTAAAGCAAAATATGGTGCAACTTTTGCACACTAGCGGGCAGTTTACCGGTCTCCCTTACGAAGATCCGCAACAACATCTCCAAAACTTTTTGGAGATAAGTGACACTTATATACCCGCTGGAGTGTCACCTGATTATGTTCGGCTCACCTTATTTCCATTTTCCTTACTTGGTGAAGCCAAGAGGTGGTTAAAAGCTAAACCACCCAACTCTATATCAACGTGGGATGATCTTGCAAGGAAGTTTTTGATCAGATTTTTCCCTTCGGGTAAAACAGCTAAACTTAGAAGTCAGATTCTAAGTTTTAAACAGAGGGAAGGAGAAAATCTTTATCAAGCTTGGGAAAGATTCAAGTCCATGTTGCGGGACTGTCCTCATCATCATCAGTTCAATGAGGTGTTGGTACACACTTTTATTGAGGGTTTGGAACCCCACACTAAAATTTTGTTAGACTCAGCAGCTGGAGGGCAAGCGCTGGAGAAGACTTATGAGGAGCTGTACACTTTGCTCAACCGAATTTCACAAGGCAATCCGGAATGGAATGCAGATTCTTCAAAAGGTGGAGCAAGGAAAGCAGCGGGAGTGCTTGAAGTGGATGGATTCACAGCTATTGCTGCACAGCTAGCTGCTTTGCAAAATCAGTTAAACACTCACTTCAGCAATATGAATTTGAACCAGCCTTCAGCCTCCGTCAATGCAGTCCAACAGATGTGGTGTGAAGTGTGCGGTAGTAGTGAGCATTCAGCTGAATGCTGTGGTGCAAATCCTGATTCTGTTAACTTTGTGGGCAATGCACAAAGGAATCAACAGCAGTTTGGTAGTGGCTACAACTCGAATTGGAGGAACCATCTGAATTTTTTGTGGGTAGCAACAATCAACAAGGCCAAGGTTCGGGACAGGGTATGCACAGAAACCAAGGAGGGCAACAAGGCTATCAGACGCATTTCAGAAATCACAATGCCCCTCCTCCACCACCATCACCGACTATTGAGGAGATGTTCAAAACCATGATTGCCAACCAGGCACCATTGCAGGTTGACTATGTCAAATTGGCAGCCGAAGTAAAGAACAATCAATTGGCAACCAAGGCTCTTGAAAATCAGTTTGGGCAATTTGCTAGTGCCCAAAATACTAGACCCAGAGGAGGACTACCTAGCGACATGGATCCCAATCCTAAGCAGGTGAATGCAGTGACCACGAGGAGTGGTTTACAATTAAAGGAGGTGGAACCGGAAAGACCGCCTCAGAAGTCAGGAGCAGCAGATGTTGAGGGAGAGCAAATCTCAGATAAGGGGAAGTCTAAAGAAGCTGAACCAGCAAGGCCTCCACCCCCGTTCCCTCAACGACTTAAGAAACACAAGGAGGAGGCATGTTTCCAGAAATTCATGGAGGTACTTAAACAGGTACATGTTAACTTACCTCTTGTTGATGTCTTGCAGGGTGTGCCAAAATATGCGAAGTATATCAAAGACATCGTGGCCAACAAAAGTCGCTTGACTGAGTATGCCACGGTAGCTTTAACGGAGGAATGCACATCCCGTATTCAGAATAGATTGCCCACAAAACTGAAAGACCCTGGAAGTTTCACTATCCAGCTGACTATTGGGCAAAGTATCCGAGCGCATGGATTATGCGACTTGGGGGCAAGTATAAATCTGATGCCATCTTCGGTATTCAGAAAGTTAGGTCTAGGGAGTCCTAGACCTACAACGGTGATCTTGCAGCTAGCAGACAGGTCTTTAGCTAAGCCGGATGGCATTGTTGAGGATGTGCTAGTGCAAGTAGGCTCCCTCATTTTTCCGGTAGATTTTATTGTTCTGGACTTTGAACCAGATGCTGAAGTCCCATTTATTTTGAGACGACCCTTTTTGGCAACCGGAAAGGCATTAATTGATGTAGCTGCGGGTCAACTCACGATGCGAGCACATGACAAGGTCGAAGTGTTCGATGTGTACAAGGTACCTAAGCTCCCGACTGTTTATAAGGATCTCTCAGTGATCAACGTAATTGATCATGGGAAGGCTAACAGATTGAGCGATTCCCGAGAGTTACTAGGTAGGCCACCGGACAAGGTTGAGAACTACTGGGGGGATGATCATGATCGGGACAAATCGTCCATCTCCCTAGTAGATAAATGAGCTTAAAGGACGTCGAGCCGCGACGTTAAACCAGGCGCTGCACGGGAGGCAACCCGTGAAAAATATATTTTTTCTTTTTTCTCTTTCTTTAGTGTAAATTTTTTTATTTTATTTTATTTTATTTTTCTTGACTAGGTTTAGATTTGCATTTTAATTAGTAATTTTTATTTTTTTAGTGTGGGAAATCTATTAATTTAACCAATTTTTGGTTAGGGAGGTGATTTTCAGGTATAACGGAGGAAAAATACATGGAATCGAGGAAACGAGGCGAGGTATGAAAAGTAAAAATTGTTGGTGAAACAGAGCACTGGCGCGTTGGCGTCGTGTCACGGAGGCAATGCTCCGCGTTGGCCTCCGTGACACGTTGAAGGCAAATCTGGATTTTTCAAAATTCCAGTAAGCCAACGCGTTGGCTCCGTGTCACGGAGGAGGGGCTCCGCGTTACCCTCCGTGACACGTTGCCCTTATCCCAGTGTCGGGTCACACCGGGTTTCCGGGTGACCCGCGTGTTTTCTTAATAAAAACCCCCGATTTCGCCCCTATTTTCCCCATTCCCTCTTCCCTCCGCGACCAAACACCCATTCCCCTCCCCCTAAACGACGTGCCACGTTAATAGGCAAGGAAAACGTCAAGTTTCTTCGGTTCTTCAAATCCAAGGTATGTTTTCATCGTCTATCTCAAATGTTTGGCGATTTTTGTCAATTTTGGGCATGTGAGGTGAGATATATCACCCTAGGTAGAAATCAAACATGATGTGAATTATTTTGTGATTGATTATGTTCGGATTATTGTAGTTGACGTTTGAACTTATCGATTGAGTGAATAATTCAATTTTGATTGGCGAAGTGTATTCTAGGGCTTGGGTTGTTGAATTTTAACTTGGGAACTTGATAGTTTGGTGAAAATTGATGCCGGGGTGTGTTTATTATTTGAGATAAGTCGTGGTAAATGTTGTATAATTGTGGAGAGACGACGAATTCTTGAATTTTTGTGGGAAATTACATAATGTATGAATTGGTTAGATTGTTTAGATTAGTTTGTATATAAATTGTCTTTTTAGTTGTTGTTTTTAGTTTGTTGTTGTTTTATTGCGAAGTGCGATGGTTGAATTGCTAGCGATAGCAGGATTGGGAATTAGTTGTATGAAGTCTGAGTAGTACGCTAACCGTTATGCTGTCAAAATTTTGTTACGAACGCACTTAGCAATATGTGTATAGTTGTTTGTGTTTGGGGTTGTAAATAGAGCTATCCTTGCTGAAATTTTGTAAATATTGTTAAGGACTAAGTGTGGGGTAAATTTTGTGTAACCCAACCTTAGCCGAAGCTAACAACTATTTAGCTTAACGTTGTGCTTGTTTGTGTAAACTGACAGGTACAATGGCTAGCAGACAAGACAAAGGTGAGGGTGCTTCTACCTCAGGCACCGACAGAAAAAGGATGAGACTGGGCACTGCAGTCCCAGCGGCACCCGCTGTTCCGCGCGGTCAACACCGCCGATACGGAACACGATGGGTCACCGATGAAGGGAAGAAATGGTATGCGAAGCACAAAGAAAACAAGTACTTCCCCGAGGAACATATTGCTAGGGAACCACTCGCACAGGAGTTCCCTCGCATTGTATAGAGGATTGAGGCAGCTGGGCTCAGCTTTATTTTTCAGGAGCCCAAGGAGTGCAACCTTCTCTTGGTCCGGGAATTTTATGTCAACTGGAACCCGGCCATCAGAAGCCACACTATTAAAATCAGAGGGCAGATTGTCACTCTAGAACCCCAGCAGCTGAATGCCATCGTTGGAGCGCGGGACACAGACGCCCACGTTCTCCGCCAGCTCAACATCACCCCACCGTACACCGACATCAGACGTACGTTGTGTGGGGCTCGATCCACAGCCCTATGGAGTAGAAACAAAGAGAGGGGTTACCACCAGACTCTGCCTTATTCGCAGATGAACAGGGAGGCCAAAATCTGGCTAAAAATTGTGTGTTCGTGTTTGATCCCGGGAGTTCATATGACAGACGTGACCCGGGACCGTGTCTGCTTGGTGTATGCCCTTATGAAAGGGCTTGAGATTAATGTGGGGGCGGTCATAATATCCGCCATGAAGAGAGCCAGACTGCACCAGGGCCACAGATACGAGTTTGGCGGACTCATCACCACCTTCCTCCGAGGCCTCGACGTTGAGGAAGAAGCCTTGGATTATATTCCGCAGTTGGAGCGGAGGGCCCTCGACGTGACAAAGACTAAGGCCCCCGACACTACACACGGACCTGTGCTGACTTTGGGCGAGCGACATGCTCGTGACGATCAGTACATGGCCCGTATGTTCGGCATGCAGATGCTACAGCTAAGGATAGGTGGGAGACCAGCCACCGAGGAAGAGTTATGACAGTTGGAGTTGGACTACCCCTTTGGCGAGAACGCCAGAGCCTTATGTAAGGTGGGGCCAGCCTTTATGGAGCCGACAGATGATGATGTCCCTACTGATGAGGAGACACGTCGTGAGGACTCTGATGTGGAGTCCGATGACGACGATGGAGCCGATTCAGACATGGGAGACGAGGCCGCAGCACCGGATGAGGAAGTCGAATATTTCGACTAAGCAGGGAGTTCCACCACCCAAAAATTTTGTGCTTTGTATTGTTGTGAACACTGGGGACAGTGTTCGATTTAAGTGTGGGGTGGGGAGTAGTTAGGTGCTAGGTCAAGGCTCTAAATTGCTGTATAATTTTTTCTTGCTGTTTATGTATGTTGTGCTTTCCCTGTTGTGGTGAACTGATTTGCGAGTTATGTGTATATATTTGTTTGTGGCTAATGATGTGTGTGCTTTGAAAGTTATGGTTGCTAGTGTAAATATTTTGTGAATTTTGTAAATATTTTTTTTCTCTATCGACATGATCAATATTTTTCAAAATTTTTGCGAAAATATTTTGCACTTGTAAATATTTCCTTTCTATCGAAATGATCGATGTGTTGCAAAATTTTTTGCGATTTTTATTTTTGGGCTTCTCGGAGTTTGTTTTCGGTTCTTTTACCGAGAATAGTCCCATTGAACCGATGTCATAGTTAGTGACCGTTCCCTATGATGGATGGATGACGACCATCTTAAGGGAAATGTAGTCGGTAGGAGTAGGATTTTTATTTGTTTTTTTTTTAGTTTTCTTTGGTGGATTGCATCAATAAACTGTAGTTGCTTATGGTTGCTAAAATTTCGTTGCGTGTTGTAATTGATGTTCAAAATGTGAAAATGATTCGTTTGAAAGCATGCAATTTTGTAAATATGTTGAGTTACCTAGGATATAGAATTTGGTTCATTATGATTGAGGCTTAATCTTGAATTCATGTAATTGACTAATTAAAGAGTCTGTGAATGCATCTTGATTCGAGCATGTGCATGAAGTGTGGAGTGAGGTTTTGCTATTCCATGTCATTGTGAATTGTCTAGAACTTGCCTGGTGTGTGTACGAAACGAAATGAAGGAGGTGTAGTGTTGGAAAGGATGTAGGCATTTTTTTGTTTTAACCGATAGTTTCCATTTTTTTTCTTGTCAAATTCTACCTTTTTATATGTTGTATACCCTAGTCAGCCCGTTGAGCCTTTAACCGATTTCTTTCTTTTGTCCAAAATTGTATGAACTAAGCTTTATTCCTTCTTTTCATTAGCCTTAAAGTCTTTAAGAAGCTCTTAAGCTCTTACAAAGAACAGAAAATGTTTCCCAAAGTGTTAAAGAGTGAAAAGAGTGAAAAGAAAAGAAAAGCAAAGTGAGGAAAGAAAAGATGATGTTGAAGAGGCACTAGTTGTAATTAAATGATAGGGAGGGTACATGAAAACCCTCTGTTTTGTGTCAAGTGTGCCTGATGAAATGGGCTGTATGAAAGTAAACCAGCATGAATGGGAGAAAAATAGAAAAGAGAGGAATAATGTCCATGAGTCGATGGGAATGAGTTGAAAAGGCGCTTAAGGATGCTAGCGACTATTATTGGCTAATCCAATATATATATACTAGATCCATAGCCCCGTTACAACCCATTAAAAGTCCTATTTGATCCTATATTGCATTTCTTTATATTAGTGGAGTAATACACTAAAGGCAAGCCTATGGGTCATGACATGATGCATGTGAATTCTTTTGGGAGAGAGAGGGAAATTAATTTTTATATGCCCCTACTTGCATGTTTGTGTGCTGCACGAACAAAAAAGGGGAAGTTTCTCTCGAGTTGTGAGGGTACATGCTTGATGAAAGATTGATTTTTGTGTCGGATTTCTTGATTAGTTGATTTGCATGAGTTTGCCGATATCAAGAATCAATTCTTAAAAGTCTAGGAAGCCTTGATGTATTAAAGGTCATTGTATTGTACAACCAAGCATGTTTTCTTGATGATTTGCAAAAATTGAATAATCGGTATGACCGTAGCGTAAATTGTTGCACCATAGTGACGAAGGTTGGGATGTAATTTGCATAATTTGTGTATGTGTTGTTCGAGGACGAACAAGGATTTAAGTGTGGGGTAAGTGATCTTGGGAAGATTTATATGCCCAAGTGATACTCAAACGTATCATTTTTACCTTGTTTGTTGTGCAATGTGTATATAATATCATGTAATTGGTAATAAAATGCGAATTTGTACTAACCAACATGATTAGCATTTGTTTTGCAGGAAAATGTAATTTTTAGGAGCTAAAATGCGTGTTGGAACTATGTCGGAGTTGGACTTGGATGCGAGCGTGGAAAAGACCTTGGAATGCAGGATTTACAGGGGTGCCGCGATGGCTCCGTGCCACGCTACCATCGCGGTAGCACACTGCCTGGGCATGAATTAAATTGGCAATTTCCAGTGTGCCTGCGCATCAGCTCCGTGGCACGGAGATAGGCCTCCGCGATGGCCTCTGTTCCACGTTGAGGTTAATTCTCCAGACCATGAAATTCCAGAGAGGGTCCGCGTCCACGCCGTGTCACGAAGGCAAGGCTCCGCGTTGGCCTCCGTGACACGTTGCTTGTTATTCCGGGAAAAATTTCCCACTAGTATAAATAGCACACTTAGGTTTATTTTAAGTAGTTTTTGAGTTTTTAGACTGAGTTCAGAAGTGGAGAGCAGGAATGTGGGTTAGTAGCAGTTGAAGAACAGAAAAGATAAGAGTTTTCTTCTCTTCCTTTCTTCTTTCCTTCAATTGTATGCATGATTTACACTCATTTTAGGATGATTATTCCAAGAATGAGTGGCTAATTCCCTTTCCTGCTGAGGTTTCGAACTTGTGTAATGAATTTTGATGATAATTGATATGGTTTCTTCTTCTTCTTGCATGTTGTTCTATTAATTCTTGTTCTTACTACATTATTGATTGGCCAACATTAATGTATATCTAAAAATTCCAATTTCACTCCAGAGAGAAAGAAATTGGAAAGTTGTGAATTAATAGGGTATTGTTCTTAACTTGATTTGGGAAAATTGGGTTTTGATGTGCTTTCTTGATAGAAATATACTTGAAAGTCGTATTAGTCAACTTAGGAACCGGAATTGTAGTGCTAGGTCATAAATTGCATTTGATCACAGAAATGTAGACGGATGGTTTATGATTCTAAAGTGAAATTAAATACGAAAGTTTTAATTTCTAGGCAAACGTTCTTGGCTAGCAACATGAGGAAGAGGATAACCAAATTATCATGATTATCAAGTTCATTACTCGTTCTTAACCTTGGCATGTTCATATCCATTGTCTAAATTCAAAAGTAATTAAGTGTGATTAATTGTAGTATACGTATAGTTTAGAAACAAAAACTCAAAATAACTCTTGGTTGCATTGTTGTTAACATAATTAGGAATAGAATAGAGATATAGTAAACTAGGCAATTTTACGTATCTAGAGCAGCCTCCTTGGATCGATACTTGGCTACTTAGCCACTTTATTACTTGTTTGACCACGTGCACTTGCGTGTCGGTTTTTAATATATAACGAGCAGACCGCGAACACTAAGCTGAGCTATGACCGACAAGGCCACCAATCAACAGCTAAACAGGGCCCCACACGGTCAACACACATAATCTAAAACACATATGGGCTCCACATGGCCGATATTATCTAACCACAGGGAAGTAATGCAATCTGCAAGCCTCTAGGAGTAATAAGATGGTCGGGATAGGGCCCCGACCTACCCATACTATACAAACAAAAGAAATAAACCTCTATCACACAAGCTCCGGAAGAAAGGAGTTGATGGATCTGTACGGCTGACTGGGGCTGCGAGGGATCCGCTCCTCGTCTATGTGTACCTGCAGGCAAGTAATGCAGCGCCCCAGAAGAGAGCTTCAGTACCACAGGTACTGAGTATGTAAAGTAGTAACTTTAAATAACAGAAAATAAGAAAATAGAACTAACAATAACTGAAGTAAAGGGAACAGACTGAAAATGACTGAAGTAGTGAAATCAGGACTAAACATAACTGTGATAAGGAGGGTAAGGGTCATACCTGACAAATGAGGCGTCCTACTATATAACTATCAGTAACTAAAGCAACACAAACCTTACTTGGCCCCCATAATCCGGAAGGTACAATCAGCACAGAACAACCCACCTGGGCCCCCATTAGCCCTAGTGAGTATACCTCAATCTATATACCCCTATCCAGGTCATACTGAGTCAACTACCAGCTATAAGCGTCCTGCCGATCCCCTGGGTCTGCAACTGGGCCCACTCATCCCCTGACTATAGTTGTGCCTGAGTCCGGAGGACTCCTGATAACTACACCCCGGGCATAAATGCTCAGCGGGGGTGTGTATAAGGCCAACCACGGCAAATATGAGGATCTGGATCCCCATCTTCGTCCCTTGCGGACAGCATGCCGCTCCATAGAGCAACGTATCCTCGCCCCTGGCGGGCGAGTTGACACAGCTATTAACCCTGGGGCGGTCACAGAAGCTATACATGTGTAATCTAGCCCAACATAATACAATTTACAAGTCTAAACTGACAACGACAACTATACATGGTAACATACTCCTGACATACTTTACTGGGATTCATACAGGATTACTATGCTGAAGAAACTAACTTGCCGAAAGAAAATGCCTTAACATACCTCGATCGTTGTTTACTGATTAACTGGCAAGTTTTGGCTCGTGTTCAACTGCCCTTCTCAACTGAAATCGTGTTACTGGAAAGATAGGACTAGTTTTAACACTAAATTCGGCAAAAAGGAAAACTTTATATATAAATATTGACTATATTCCAACTTAACAGAACATGGTCGAAACCTCATTATTTCTCGAAAGTCTAGAACGGAGAAATAGTTACTTTAAGCATGGGATCATATTGACACTAGTTTGGAGCAATTCAAACAACTTTGGCTCGGCGGGACGATGATTCGCTCGGCGAATTTCACGAAACTAACTCCGTAGAAATGCTCCCTGCAGCCTTATACTTCGATAGCCAAAGTTAATTCAAATTTGGACGGTGTTTAGCTGCGTAATTAGATGTAAATTATAATTCTCCTTCATCTATTAACTCTACTAGTCGAGATATATATGAAAGATAACATAAATTCTAAGGGTGAGGCCTATATATACTTGAAGCAGCAACCAAGGCAATGTGGCACGCTGGCCAACGCGCTGATTCTGCTCCGTGCCACATTGGCTAACGCGGAGGAGCAGCTCCGTGCCACTTTGCCCTCTAGGAAGCTTGGTTCGGCCTCCTCTCGTGAAATATCGACTGGCACTCGTTCGGCCTTTTCCCGGGTCCTTTCCTCGTATGTACGGCATTCTAAAACTCTCAACCAACATGCGAATAGACCGACTAAATGATAGAAACTTACGGGGTGTAACATCCTCCCCCCCTTAAGAACATTCTTCCTCGAATGTTAACTTCTACTTGCAGGAATCTTAACCTTGTAATTACTTATTCTGGAAAAATTTCGGCAGAGTCTCCCCTATAATATGGACTATCCAAAAAAACCTTGAAACGCAGAAAAGTCCAATACAGGTACTCTACACAAGATTATGCCATTTATTTCACAATAGACTGAAGTCAACTACTCCACATATACATGTATATAATGCAACTTATGAAACAACAATAACAACATACCTCAGGCTGCATAATCTGACTAAGTCTGATATAACTGAGGATATCTGGTTTTCATATCATCTTCTGCTTCCCAGTTCATATCCTAGCAGTTCTTATTCCGCCATAACACTTTAACGGAAGCAACATCTTTAGTTCTTAGTCTGCGGATCTGCCGATCTAGTTTGGCTACTGATCTTCTTTGTAAGCCGACTCCTCAGTGATTTGGACGTCTTTGACTGGGACAATCCGGGAGGGATCTCCTATACAGTTTCTCAGCATTGATACGTGAAAAACTGGGTGAACGGATTCTAATTCTGGAGGTAAATCCAATTCATAAGTCACCTAGCCTATCCTTCGGCGAATCTGATAAGGCCCAATAAACCTCGGGCTGAGCTTGCCTTTCTTACCAATTCTCATCACACCCTTCATCGGTGAAACCTTCAAGAATACCCAGTCACCCACATTAAATTCTAGGTTTCTCTGCCGCACATCAGCATAAGATTTCTGGCGGCTCTGAGCAGTCAGCAAACGTTCCCTGACAAGATTTGCTTTCTCTTCTGACTGATAAATAATATCTAGCCCAATCAATGCCGATTCTCCTACCTCAAACCAACTAGCAGGACATCTGCACTTCCGCCCATATAACGATTCATAAGGCATCATCTGAATCGCTGAATGCTAATTGTTATTATAAGAAAATTCAATAAGCTGTAAATGTTCATCCCAGTTGCCTCCAAAATCTAACACACACGCCCGTAACATATCCTCGAGCATTTGGACTGTACGTTTTGCCTACCCGTTTTTCTAAGGATGGAAGGCTGTGCTTAGGTTAACCTGCATCCCCAGGCCCCTCTGAAAAGATTACCAAAGCTGAATTGTAAACTGTGCTTCTCTGTCAGAGATGATTGACAATGGAACACCATGCAATCGGACTATTTCTTTAATATACAACTCAACATAGTCTTCGGCTGAAAAGGTAGCCCTTACTGGCAGAGAATGAGTTGATTTTGTCAACCTGTCAATAATTACCCAGATAGAATCATATTTACGCCTGTACGAGGTAACCCTACTATGAAATCCATATTAACTGCCTCCCATTTCCATAAAGGCACGGCTATATCCTGTATCAGTCCACCTGGCTTCTGATGTTCAGCTTTCACCTGTTGGCAATTGGGACACTAAGCTATGAATTCTGCTATCCCCTTTTTCATTCCCGGCCACCAATAAATTTCTTTTACATCAGGTACATCTTTGTCGAACCTGGATGGAGAGAGTAACGGGCATAGTGTACCTCACCCATAATTTGCTGGCGAAGCCCTGCCACGTCTGGAACGCAGAGGCGATCCCCATATTTCAAAACTCCGTCCTTGGTTACTTGGAAATCTATCACTTCCCCTTGCTGAACCCTATTTCTGAGCTGAACCAGGATAGGATCTTCATACTGCCATTCTTTCACTTCAACAACCAATGATGACACTGCGGTATTCTGGATTACCGCTCCATTGTCTCCTGATTTCTACTATAGAAACGGCTAAACTGGCTAGCTGATGCAATTCTCGGGCCAATTTCTGCTGCTCGGGCTGTAAATATGCCAGACTTCCCATGGATTTACGGATAAGGGCATCTGCTACAACATTGGTCCTTCTTGGGTGATATAAAATATTCATATCATAATCCTTTAACAGCTCCAACCAGCGACGCTGCCGCAAATTCAACTCCTTCTGGGTGAAAATATACTGCAGGCTTTTGTGATCAGTGAAAATATCTACGTGGACGCCGTATAGGTAATGTCTCCATATTTTCAAGGCATGAATTACCGCGGATAATTCCAGGTCATGGGTAGGGTAGTTCTTCTCATGCTTCCTCAGCTGCCTGGAAGCATAGGCAATCACCTTACCATGCTGCATCAAAACACATCCTAACCCAACACCCGAAGCATCACAATAGACTGCATAACCCTTTGTTACTTCTGGCAATGCTAGCACCGGTACCGATGTTAATCTATTTTTCAATTCCTGAAAGCTCTACTCACATGCCTCAGTCCAATGGAATTTCGCTGCCTTCTGCGTCAATTTGGTTAAAGGTGCTGTGAAAGTGGAAAATCCTTCCACGAACCTTCTGTAATACCCGGCTAACCCCAGGAAACTACGTACCTCGGTCGGAGTGGTAGGTCTAGGCCATGTTTTCACTACCTCTATCTCCTGCGTATCTACCTGTATACCAGTATCTGACACAATATGGCCCAAGAAGGCTATTGAATTCAGCCAAAATTCACATTTAGAAAATTTTGCATATAGCTGGCGATCTCTGAGAATCAGGAGCACTGTCCTAGATGATCCTGGTGATTTGCCTCTGAGCGGGAATACACTAGAATATCATCAATAAACACTATCACGAACAAGTCCAGGTATGGTCTGAAAACGTTGTTCATCAGGTCCATGAACACTGCCGGGGCATTTGTCAGTCTGAAGGACATGACTAGAAATTCAAAGTGGCAATGTCTGGTCCTAAAGGCAGTCTTTGGAATATCTCTTTCACGAACCCGGACCTGATGATATCCTGATCTTAAGTCAATCTTTGAAAAGTACTTCGCTCCCTGTAACTGATCAAACAAATCATCTATTCTAGGAAGCGGGTACTTATTTTTTATAGTAACTTTATTCAGCTGCCGATAATCTATACACATACAGAGGGAGCCGTCCTTCTTCCTCACGAACAGAACTGGCGCACCCCATGGTGAGGTACTCATCTTGATAAAGCCCTTGTCTAGCAAATCCTTCAATTTTTCCTTTAGTTCTCTGAGTTCAGCAGGAGCCATCCGATATGGAGGAATAGATATAGGCTGAGTTCCTGTAATAGATCAATTGCAAAATCAATTTCCCTTTCTGGGGGAATACCAGGAAGCTCATCTGGAAATACATCGGGAAAATTCATTAACCACTGGAATAGACTGAAGGGTTGGAGGCTCTTCCCGAACATCCTAAACTCTGATAATATGATGAATGCACCCTTTTGCTATCAATTTTCTCGCCCAGAGATTGGAAATAAACCTACCCTTTGGCGTGGCTATACTACCTTTCCACTCTCGTACTGCCTCCCCTGGAAAGTGGAATGGACAATCTTGGTCCAACATTCAACATTGGTATAGTATGGAGCTAGCCAATCCATACCCATAATAGTATCGAAATCAATCATTTCTAGTTCTATCAAGTCTGCTGTAGTCTGACGACTGGCAATCTCTACTGTACACCCCCGATAGACCCTTCTGGCTATAATAGGGTCACCAACGGGTGTAGACATTGAGAAACATCACCGAAGCAATTCTGGCATAATACTAAACTTCTGAGCCACTAACGGTGTAACATAGGACAAGGTGGATCTTGGATCTATAAACACATAAGCAGGATGATAGCAAATGTTCAGCATACCTGTCACAACATCTGGTGACGACTCTGACTCCTGTCGCCCTGGTAGTTCATAACTATGGTCTGGGTCGGCACCTGAACTGGAGGCCCCTGATCTGCCTCGGCCTCTGCCAGCTGAAACTGAGGGCCTACGCCCTGCCGGGGATGCTGGAGCTCGTGATTCTGCCAAGGACCTATCCTGTCGATCCCGGTCACCCTTGTAACACCCCACCTTGGGGGGTATGACGGGCACCTAGTGCCTGCTAGACTCTGGGCTGCTAAACGGTCCAGCCTGAGCACATCCAGTGCTTTGGCTGACTCTGGCTCTATTTCAAGAAACGAACCAGCCATATAGCGGTTGTAAATACATTCCCTGGCCGATTAGGCCTATAGCCACCTGCATAAAGCTTCAGCTAACCAGAAACATACTTACAAAGGGGAAACCTATGCGGGCCGACAAGGCCACCATGCTGTCTAGTTATCTATAACTTAACAATAGAATACTGAATAACTATGTGACCGGCAAGGTCACCACTATTATCAGACTATGGCCCCACACGGCCAACATAATCAACCAAACACATATATACATGCACGGCCCTACACGACCGGCTCCACTACCACAAGGAAACATTAGACTGCAAGCCTCTAGGAAGTAATAATAGAATGGTCGGGACAGGGCCCCGACCTACCAAAACTGTAATCAAAAGGAAATAGGAGCAACCTCCGACTGTCTAGCTCCGGAGGATAGGAGCTGACAACTCTGCTGACTGGATCACGAGGGATCGACTCCTCGTCTATGTGTACCTTCAGGCAAGCAATGCAGCGCCCCCATGGGCATCAGTACCGAAGGTACCGAGCATGTAAAGCAAACTGAAATATACAACTGAAATGGGTAACGACAATAACATGACATGTAAGCAGGAAGTAGCTGAGTCTATCTGACTGAGGATAACTGGGGAGAGTTTACCTATTCTGTAACTAAACTGGGCGGACCTGACGACGTGTCATCCTACTGTCTATAAGTATCTAATAGCACAGATAGATATACATATAAATACACATAATACCTGACCGACCCCCATAAGTCGGAAGGTGCCAACCAACAGAATAATCTATTTACCCCTACCCGGGTCTAAACCAACCAAAAATAAGTCACTCCACTCATCTGATAACTGTGAGCTCTTCCTACCGGCCCCCTTGGGTACGTAGCTTAGGCCTTGGCCTCTGACAATAAACTGTGTCTGAGTCTGAAGACTCCTGCCTCTGGGCGCAAGCGCTCAAGGGGTAATCTGCTGCTGTATCTGTGACTGAAACTGCCCCTGGGTGCAAGCACGCAACAGGGTAATTTTATAAAAATCTGTATCTGAAACTGCCCCCGGCCACAAGCGCACACAGAGAAATCTGCCCCTGTAAATAGGGTAATCTGGCTCTGCGTAGAGCGAACTGAACTACCCCTGCAAGCAGGGTAATCTGGACCGTATTATCATGGTGGTCGGCCATCATCGTCCTCTAGGCGGATGGCATCGCCCAGCTGGTGGCGGTATCTGAATCTGGTATCGATACAGCTATACGCAGAGGCGGTGGGGATGCTAAAGGGTGCCCACATGCCACAACAAGTCTCAACATGCAAAACACATACACAGCAAGCATGCTCAAATGAAAAATACTAATCATATTCTCTTCTTTTATTTCAAGGCCAGTCCGTATTACACAACTGATGCTATATTCTATTTTGCACTATTTCTTATTATTGGGTTAACTGCTACCTGGCCTTTATCTGTTTCTGGAGCTATATCTGTATCTGGGGTTATTTCTATATCTGATTACTGATGTGATTACATCTGGATATAACTCAATAACATAGAACATGCCATCTATAACTGGATATAGCTCAATAACATAAGATGTGTCGTCTGTTACCGGATACAGTCTCAACAAATGTAATACATACTATCTATAATCTTGCTAATTTGTTATACTGCTTTTACAACTTCCATTCTGGATATTATGTAAGAACATGCTGAGCTACCAGTTGATACCACATTACTATCTAAAATCACCTGACTATCCGTTATTCTGATTATCACATAATACGTAGTGATACACTAGCATGCTTGTTAGAAATCGTACTAAAATCATTCCTGTACACTGGGTATCTGTCAATAGCCTTTATCTTATTTATTTTCTAGACTGTACTTCCTAGCTTACCGAAAGAATAGCTTTACATACCTGGTTTCTGAGTACCCGACTGACCGATGTGATTTCCGTCGGTACTTCTGTTGTTTCTCCCAACTACATTTATATACATGTCAATTAGAACCAAATACACCAATATTCTGAAAGAAAACGTCACTTTCGATATATTTATAGTCTAAACTTTGGCTTATCGAAAGACGGTCAAAAACTCGCTATTTCTCAAAAGTCCAGAAGGGAGAAATATTCACTTTAAGGCTAGGAGTATATTGACACTAATTTGGAGCAATTCCACTTACCTTAGTTCGGTAGCACGACGATTCGCCGGCCGAATTTCGCGAAACTAAATCCGCAGGAATGCTCCTCACTGCTTAATACCTCGGTATCTGGAGTTAATTTGAGTTTGGACCGCGTTTGACGATGTAATCGGAAGGAAATTATCAAAAAAAACCTCGTCTCCCTCTGTTTTCCCTCGACCTTACTGGAAATTATAAGAATTATATGAAGTAAACCGAAGTGAAGGCTTTATATACTTGGGCCTGGACAGGGCCAACGTGTCACGGAGCCAACGCGGAGGCTCCACCTCCATGAAACGTTGCCATCGTGGAGGGGCTCTGCCCCGGCTCCTTCCGCGATGGTTCGACAGGTTTCTCATCCGGTCTTTTCCCGGGCCTCTTTCTAGCATGTATGGCTTTCACATACTCTTAACCACACGCGAATAGGCCATCTATGTGTTGGAAATTTTATGGGGTGTCACAACCCTGACCCCTAGCTGGACAATTCCTCATCTGATGACCCTCCTGTCCACAAAATGTAACATGCTGTGGAGTCATACCTGCATGCTCTAGAGTGACGTCGACTGCAAATAGGGCAAAGTGGTGTTGTAAACCCACTCTGCTCCACCCTCCTCTGCTGTTGTGAACCTACTGCTTGTGAACCTCCGCCGGGCTCTGGCTGCCCTCGGCGACTAGACCCGCTCCTCTGCCACTGTGGTGGAGGCGGGGGTCTAGGCGGCCTATTCGATAACCGTGGCCTAGGTCCTCCCCGGGACTCCTCCTGTAATTCATCTGGTCTGTCCCTGCGGCGCTGCTCCTAACTTGTCCTCCTAATCTCCCGTTGCTGCTGTCTGATACCCTCAATATTCTGAGCAAAAGCCTGCACACGGGCGATATCCATATCCTCTCATAGTGTAGCTGTGAAAATCCTCTGCATCTAGTCTAAAAAGTCCTAAGGGTCCTCGGTCTGATCTGTCCCTGTGAATTGCGGGGGACTTAGTGCTAGGAACTCTCAGACCCTCGAACTACCTGGCCCTCCTAATGATTCTACAACTGTAGATGGCACTGACTGGCATTGAGCAGCCATCATTTATGCTAGCATAACCACCGCGCTCCTAACCTCCTGGTCGGATGGTACGGGTATAGAAATTGCCGAAGGTGGTGCCGTCACACCGACCTTCCCAAGCGGCTCCTGACGTGGTGGAGACTGCTGGGGAGGTCGAGATGATGCCTCCATATCGTCCTCAGATCGGGCCAATTCTGACCGAGGCTGAGGCACCCTACTGGTTCCCTCTCCCGCTGCTACATCCAACTTCCTGCCTATTGTAGGGTGTCGTTGATCGACATTCCTCTAGAAAAAAAGAATATAATGAGCTTAGGGGCTCAACCCTATACTGTACCGCTCTATAGCATGATTGAATAAGAAGAATGAGTAACCGTCCTATCATGCCTTGCAGCCTCCTGCCTATAGTATGTGGTGCACAACACATCCATAGACAAGACTCTACTTAGCATGGCTTACAGACTCCCTGGGATACGACTTGATCAGATACCAAGTTTATTACACCCAACCTTGGGAGGCATGACTGGCACCTGGTTCCCTACTAGGACTTGTACTGCTGAGCTAACTAAGCCTAAGCACCTCTGGTGCAGGGCTGACTCTAACTCTAGAATCAAGAAAACAACGGGCTATGTAGCGGCTGTAAATACAACCCCGGCCGACAAGGCCTATAGCCACCTGTGAAAATAAATAGCTAACCAGAGACAAATAAACATAGGGAGTCCTATACGAGCCGACAAGGCCACCATGATATCTAGTTATAACTGGAAAGCGAAATTAGATGCTAAGCTGAGCTATGACCGACAAGGCCACCAATCAACAGCTAAACATGGCCCCACACAGCCAACACACATAATCTAAAACATATATGGGCCCCACATGGCCGATATTATCTAACCACAGGGAAGTAATGCAATCTGCAAACCTCTAGGAGTAATAAGATGGTTGGGACAGGGCCCCGACCTACCCATACTATACAAACAAAAGAAATGAACCTCTATCACACAAGCTCTGGAAGAAAGGAGCTGATGGCTCTGTACGGCTGACTGGGACTACGAGGGATCTGCTCCTCATCTATGTGTACCTGCAGGCAAGTAATGCAGCACCACAAAAGAGGGCGTCAGTACCACAGGTACTGAGTATGTAAAGCAGTAACTTTAAATAACTGAAAGTAAGGAAATAGAACTAACAATAACTGAAGTAAAGGGAACGGAATGAAAATGACTAAAGTAGTGAAATCAGGACTAAACATAACTGTGATAAGGAGGGTAGGGGTCATACCTGACAAACGAGGTGTCCTACTATATAACTATCAATAACTAAAGTAACACAAACCTTACCTGGCCCCCATAAGCCAGAAGGTACAATCAGCACAGAAAAACCCACCTGGGCCCCCATTAGCCCTAGTGAGTACACCTCAAGCTATATACCCCTATTCAGGTCATACTGAGTCAACTACCAGCTATAAGCGTCCTGCCGATCCCCTGGGTCTGCAACTGGGCCCGCTCGGCCCCTGACTATAGTTGTGCCTGAGTCTGGAGGACTCCTGATATCTACACCCCGGGCGTAAGCGCTTGGCAGGGGTGTGTATAAGGCCAACTACTGCAAATATAAGGATTTGGAACCCCATCTTCATCCCTTGCGGACGGCATGCCGCTCCGTAGAGCGACAAATCCTCGCCCCTGGCGGGTGAGTCGACACAGCTATTAACCCTGGGGCGGTCACAGAAGCTATACAGGTGTAATCCAGCCCCAAAAAATATAATTTACAAGTCTCAACTGACAACGACAACTAAACATGGTAACATACTCCTGACATACTTTACTGGGATTCATACTGGATTACTATGTTGAAGAAACTAACTTTCCAAAAGAAAATGCCTTAACATACCTTAATCGTTGTTTATCGGTTAATTGGCGAGTTTCGGCTCGTGTTCAACTGCCCTTCTCAACTGAAATCGTGTTACTGGAAAGATAGGACTAGTTTTAACACTAAATTCGGCAAAATGTAAAACTTTATATATAAATATTGACTATATTCCAACTTAACAGAACACGGTCGAAACCTTGTTATTTCTCGAAAGTCTAGAAGGGAGAAATACTTACGTTAAGCCTGGGATCATATTGACACTAGTTTGGAGCAATTCCAACAACTTTGGCTCGGCGGGACGACGATTCGCCGGGCGAATTTCACGAAACTAACTCCGTAGAAATGCTCCCTGCAGCCTTATACTTTGATACCTGAAGTAATTTCGTATTTGGACGGCGTTTAGCAGTGTAATCGGACAGAAATTATAATTCTCCTTCGTCTCTTAACTCTTCTGGTCAAGATATATATGAAAGATAACATAAATTCTAAGGGTGAGGCCTATATATACTTGAAGCAGCAACCAAGGCAACGTGGCACGCTGCCAACGTGCCGATTCTGCTTTGCGCCACGTTGGCTAACGCGGAGAAGAAGCTCCACGCCACTTTGCCCCTTTGGGAAGCTTGATTCGGCCTCCTCTCGGGAAATCCCGACTTGGCACTCGTTCGGCCTTTCCCCGAGTCCTTTCCTCGTACATATGGCATTCTAAAACTCTCAACCAATATGTGAATAGGCTGACTAAATGCTAGAAACTTACAGGGTGTAACAGACTTACCAATGGAAAGAGGGATTTCATCTAACATTCTTGCTCATGGTGACCAATTGATCATTCAAAGTCTCACCCAGATGGACTTAGGAGGAGAACGTTCTCCTAGCAGTGAAAGAACCCAGTCTTGACCCCCTTCCCCAGTCCCAAAATCTCTGTCCTGACATCCACTCCCAAATGGGATGGGACTCCGAGGGTTCTGAACCTACAACAGAATGTTGAGAATGACGATGATTTAAGCGATGATGATCAGCCATTAATATGGAAGGTTAAGAAATTGGCAGTTCGCTCACATCAGAAGGTGTCAAGGAACCAGGTTCGTCCCCCTGTTACCACGTCAAGTTCTAGAAGGTTGATGGAGGATGCATTAAAGTACAACCAACGGAAGATGACACAAAAGAGAAAACTTAAGAGGAAGATAATTGTAGAGGATGATGTACCAGTTCAACTAGAAAATGTTCTTGACCTAGAGGAAGGAGAAAAAGAGCCTGAGGACACAGTGCTCCCTACAGTTAAGAGAGGCAAAAGGACATCACCATCCACCTTAAGGAACTGCTCCATAGTGACGAAATGCTTCCCCACTAAAAGGATTGCTTCCAGTTCTCAAAGGCGACTAGGAGATGCACTTGCTGAAGATGTGCCTGCAAAGAGTGTCACCTCCAAACAAAATCCATCGTCTACAGGTAGAACTTCTAAGGGACCAGGTACCTCTTATGTTTCTAAAGTTCTTACTAGAGTATAGCATCAGGCATTAATTAAGCAACAAAAGGTATTGAGAGGCAGAGTGTTTGATCCCGATGTGGCTAGTATGCATGGGATGGCAGATTTAGTTGAGATGGTGGTGTATCATGATTGGAAAGACCTTTTCTCTCCACTTGTGCCTGATCTGCATGAGAAGGAAGTTCGTGAGTTTTATCATGAAATGGTATTTACTGATGAAGGGTTAGAATTAAGCATAATGGTTCATGGTGTCTCTATTGTTCTTGATGAAGCCATACTCAGAAAGATTTTGGGAGTTCCAACTGAGTGAATTAAATCAGTAAAGGATGAATGTGCATCACAAAAATTTATGAAAATGATCAGAAAGTTGGAGACTTTCTCTGGTGAAAGGCTCCTCAAGAAGCAGTTGAAAGGGGAGTATCAATTAGTCTTTGAATTTTTCAACAAACTCTTGCTTCCACGGACTGAGAAGAGAACCGTTGCAGGAGTTGTAGATTTGTATCTCATGGAAGCCCTGAGTACATTTCAAGCCATAAGCTTGCCCGCAATCATGATTGAGCATATGCACAAAATATTGACTGTCAAGTATGGGAAACACGGGTTGGGATATGGCTTTATTCTGAACAGAGTGTTTGACTACTTTCAAGTCCATTGTGAGAAAGGAATTGCAAGCTCGAAGAAGAAAATGTTTACTCTTTCTACTCTTGAGGAATGTGAGTGTGTTAAAAGAAGGGGAGGTGTGGGCTCTCAATCGATCATCTCTGACTTGATCGCCTCTCAAGAAAATTCCACAAAGGAAGTAGAAAGGCTAACTGCTCTGCTTGCTCAACGTGATGCTGAAATTGCCAACCTGAAGGCTGCTCAGACTGAGGGACCAGGTCCAATGCAGGCTCTTCTTAAGGAAAATGATGAGTTGAAAGCCAAGGTTCATGAACTCACTCAGAAATTGCTACATGCACATGAAGCTGCTGATGAGCGCATGTGTCTCTTACTCCAAAAGCTCTCTGGCCCTTCCTGTCCTTAACACTAGATCCTGTCCTCTTTTTGTTTTTCTTTGCCTCCTGTGTTCTACTCATTTTTAATCATGGCCTTGTGTGTTATTCTCTGGATGTTTTAATGATGTTTTTTCTCTTAATGCTTGTAATACTTTTCCTAACTATGGTTATTGACATCATGATGGTTCCTTCTCTACTGTTTACTTCTTTATTCTTATTCTTATGCTTATTGTTTATTCATGTTAGTGTTGCTCCAGTGGCCATGAGTTATCTTTGAGACAAATTATTCCCTTCTTGGTTTACTGTGTGTTCTTTTTAGTGATGCCAAAAGGGGGAAGAGTCTGAAGGGAAGGGGAGAGATTTCTGGATGAGGGGAATATGGAGTTAGGGGGAATCACAGGGAAATCAAAGGGGTTTGTCATCATCAAAAAGGGAGAAATTTTAGTAGCAGGGAACTAGTTCAGATGTTTTATACAGAGTGTGATAGATAGCAGACAAAAGTTATAGCTGTAAAAGTGTACCACCGTTTGTCTGCGAGCGGGACTGTTGCTGTGCGGAAAAAAGGGCACCACTACGCGTCAGAGAGGAAGTGTACTAATCAATAGAATTTCACCTTCAATTATGTCCTCTCATATTTATTCTCATTGGACACCTTTTCAAAACCTAGTTTTTGAAAATCTGAAAAAGAAGCTTCTCTTTTCTTATATGGAAGATAGCAGCCGCCTGGGAGCAAAGTGAAGATTCTTTTCTCCGAAAGCAAAAATGTTGGGATTCTTTGAAAAACTTGAATAGTCCTTTACTCCTTGTTTTTACATTTATGGTTGATTCTGAATGTACAGCTACTCTTCATTATGAAGCTTGTGTAGGTATTTTTCTCTTGTAATCGTTCTTACATCTTACGGGTAATGTTTCAACTAGAGTTGGTTGAGTGATAGCTAGAGTTAGTTGTGTATGGCTGGCTAGAGTTAGCTGGTTGTGGAAGTGCAATAGAGTTGTTGCATTAGAACCTTGTAGTAGAGTTGCTTCAAGGGAGTCTGGGATTAAGGGTTAATCTCGTGAAGCTTGAGTCTGTAATCACTCTTTGCTCAGAGTTTTAGTGAAGATGATTGGTAAATCCTACGAGGTAGATCGTGATTTTTTCTTCCCTTGAGCAAGGAAGTTTTCCACGTGAATATCTGATCTTTTTATTTTGTCTCTATTTTCTTTGTCATATTTGTGTTGCATAAGTCTAGGAATCTGGTGCCTAAACTGTTGGTGGACTCTTTTAAGTTAACCCCCCTCTATATATATAGTTATAATGTATGAGATGTTCTTGTTTAATTTATCTGAAGTTTCTAATTATGTATTGTTTTGTGCCTGTTTGATGAGAGTAATTATGTTGCCAGTTTGTTTCCTTTCAAATTACACATTATAATGTTGGTACTCGTGCAGTAAATATTGTGGTTGTGTTTGAAATAATTTTCTGAGTAATATTTGTTATAAAACAAATGGTGTGATGGTTGTTTTGAAAAGTTTTCTTAATTAGCACTGTCTTCGTCCTTTTATAATAGTAAAATTGATCTTTCGACAACTGAGTTTTCTAGGATGTAGTTTCTGCCAAGACATCTTCTTATCTGGCATAGAAAATAATGAATCTGAAAGTCATATTTTGACTCTAACATTTTCACATAAGCAGATTTAACAATGAATCTTTTGGCTTTTATTTATTTTTTTCAATTGATATTGTTGATTAATCGATAATCGTTAAATTCAAATCAAATCAATTAATATCTTATTAGTTAAGTTAGCGATTTAATATATTTGAAAGCTGATAAGTCAAATTATTATGGAGTCTGAAGCCAAATCAGTAAAAAAAAATTAAAGAAAAATGCCAAAAGGATAACTGGCCAGGGGAATATACCAAAAGGGATAAAGTGTCCCTTTTTTTTTTGGCCGGGCTGGCACATTAATAGGATATTCAATTTGTGATAACGATGGCGGATAAACCATATAATAATCTTACTTGTCGGATGCTCAACGCCCCACTGTTTTTAAAAAAAAAATTCCCATTTTTATTTTTTTTGTTTTCTCTTCTTTGTTGTGGGTTGCCTAGCGCCTCGCTTCTTTTTTGATTTCTCTTCTTTGTAGTGGGTTGGGTTGGTGGGTGATTAATTTATATTAGTAGAAATAGAGTCTACTGCCTTTTTTTGCAGCCTTGTCTTTTTTAAAAATAATTCATTTCGAAAATAGAAAAAAATCAAAAACAGTACCTAGCTAATTCCTCGATGCACTCGCTTATATGGTGAAGATAAGCTCGCCTCATTAACTATGGACATATCATGGGGCTCGGCTGTCACACAGTCGTCCCTTTAGATTCAAGATACCTCAAATTAAAGAGTTGCAGGAACAATTAATAGCCACTGCTTAAATACATAAAGAAAGAAGAATGAAAAATGAAATAAGAGTGTGCTATAACTAGTCCACTTGACATAGTTGGTTTTTGCTGAGAAAATTACAATATTAATACAGTTCATTGCTTATGAGTTTGAACTAAGATATGGCGTAAAGAGATTTATATTATAGATCACTAAAAAGTTAATTATATATATCTTCTTGTAGCGATCATGAATTGGTTCAACTTACAAAACATGATATTTAAATTTTTTTTCTTTCAATTTTTTTTTTATTTTGCACGTAGTTTATTAAAGTAAAAAAAACATTTGAATCTTATGATTTTAAACTAAAGATACCTAAAATATATTAAAATGTCCATTAATATTATAGTCTTATATATATGTGAAAAGTTGAAATTAGTTGTCAAAAAACAAAATGAAAATCATGTAGAACGACATTGGAAAACTTGTGAATTGGAATATAGAGAGATACGACTTTACTCTTTTTACATACAGAATTGAATCTTTCAGCGGGTTTTTTTTCTTGAATTTTTCCCCCCTTTCTTTTGCTCTCTTCATTTCATTTTAATTGCTAGGCATACTAAAAATAGTTGTTTCAAAATGCTTGCTAGTTTCAAAATTCAAGAGAAAATTGATCATGTTTTTTCAATTCAACCCTTAGGACTTAAAGTCATTCTAAAATATGAAAATAATTAATATTGTATATTTTCAAAAAAAATTAATAAAATTATATTAGTTAAATTACCATCCCTATTAATTTTTTCTTAATAAATATTTAACTTTTATCCTAACAATCAAAATAAAATAAAAAATGTAATAAAGTCTTTCCGAGTTTCACCTATATGAAATTTACAATTTTGAAACAAATGAATTATTTTTTAAAAAGACAAGACCGCAAAAGAAGGCAGTGGAATTTATTTATACTAATATAAATTAACCACCGACCAACGCAACCCACTACAAAGAAGGAAAAAGAAAAAGAAGTTGGGTGCTGGCAGACCCACGACAAAGAAGAGAAAATAGGGTGCTAGGCAATTCATGACAAAGAAGAGAAAAAAAAAAGGAAAAAAAATTAAGTGGGGC
Source organism: Datura wrightii (assembly GCA_035772735.1). Classification (NCBI taxonomy): domain Eukaryota; kingdom Viridiplantae; phylum Streptophyta; class Magnoliopsida; order Solanales; family Solanaceae; genus Datura; species Datura wrightii. The sequence goes on along the minus strand of JASDFA010000007.1, from coordinate 57,194,626 downwards.
ACTTGGCACCCTACGACCAAGAAGGGGAAAACTAAAAAAAGAAAAAAAGCGGGATGCTGGGTATTTCACGATCAAGAGAAAATAAATTAACGTCATCCTCCCTTAACAGAATATCAAATGCTGCATGGAGTAGGTGTCTTACCCTCTTTCATATATTTTCTTGGTTATTTGGTATTTTTTTTTTATTAATTTAATTTTGGACTCAATTATTATGTGTAAATATCCAATTGAATCGTCTCCCTCCGCTTTAACTTATTTGTCTTAGTTAATATTTGGACAATTAAAAGATATTTTCTTTAATCATAATTTTTTAAAATATTTTAAAAATATTTTGAATTTTTAACTATCTTGACTTATTATAATTTTTAAATATGTAAATTTTATTTTAAAATAATTAAATATTCTATTTCTGAACTCACGCTCAACATTAGTTAGTTAATCCTTACACTCCGAAATAAAACTTAAATAAATTGATTCAGTAATTACTTATTATTTAACTTGATTATTCTGTAAATATTTTTTTTATGTCATCATTGCATTAACTATAATCTATACTATATTAAAAGTGTGAAAGTCCTTAAAAATGTTGATTGAATTTTTTGCCCTTCATTAAAAGACACTACAATAGACAAAATTGTAATTTACTATTTTTATATAATTATTGTTTAAAATTATTATTTTTAATTATTTTCATCACTTTATTTTATCATGTTAGATTTTCTATTTATGACATAACTCTATTTATAGTGTGAATCTATAAAAATAAAAAATTTCTACCGAATTTTTTTCGTTTTTGATATATAATCACGAATTTATTTTTATTTTATTTAATTATATTAGATTTTCTATTTTGACATAACTCTACTATAATAAATCTTAAAATTTTTAAAAAACAAAAGAAACATTTACACGATTTTTTTTTCCTTTTTGATTTGGAAACTTTTTCTTTTTTTATTTTTTCCTTTTCGATGGCGGGAATTTTTATAAAAGGTCTCTCTCTTTTTTTCTTTTCTTTTTCATAGTCAAAATTTATTTATTTATCTATTTTTTGATTTTTAAAAAAAAATTAATAGTAATGTCCTAATATTCTTATACTTTCAAATTCTTTTTAATTTATAAATTCTCCCACCTCTATAAAAGAATTTATAATTGCATAATTAAATTCATCAACACCTTTAATTCAATCTCCAACCTTGTATGTTTTTGTGTTAATTTATCTTCTTCTTCTCTTTTTTTTTCATGTTATGAATTTTTTAATGTTGTGGATTTGAAAATCACAATAGTAAATAGTAATTGTTATGTCAGTTTGAATACATTTGTTTTGTATTCAAAATAATTTAACTTAGTTTGTCTCCTTTAGTTGAGTTTAATATTGATACTATATTATCTCCTTTAATTGAGTCTTATATTGGTATTATGTGATTTAGAATTTTGTGTTATTTATAACTGACATTTTTCATGTACTCATACATCACAAGTATCATTTATTCAGGTAAAGTAATCTCTTCATCTCATAAATTTTTTTTTATAAAATCATAAATTATAATAATTATAATTCTTGTGCACAATTTATTTTAGATAATATTGCAATAGAATCTGAAAAGAATTCCGTGAATAAAATTATGCCAGTTAACAACTTAAGAGGATATGATTCTCAATGGATAATAAAAGTCTTAGTAATTTGAGTTGGATTAGTGAAATAGTATACAAAGTGAACAAAGGAAGGCACAACAATGACTATAACATTAGTTGACAAAGAGGTAATAATTCTTTTTTTGTATCATATTCTATATTTATATTTAATATTTTTAGGTATATGTTTGAATTTTTATCTATTTTTATTATATATATATATATATATATATATATATATATATATATATATAGAGAGAGAGAGAGAGAGAGAGAGAGCGCACTAAAATTACATTTTTGCATGGCACAAAAGTTCATGCTATACTTTTCAATGATTATGTATTGAAAAGTGGAATAAATATTTACAACAAAATAAGATCTGTTACATCATAAATACTTATAAACGGACACATTAATAGTATTAACCATAATTTTATACCAGTAAACAAGGAGATTGATGTTGGGTTCAGTAACAACACTATAGTTCAGGAATACAACAGTCACATTTTCTATTGTTACTTTTTCAAACAATTTTGTTTCGTTTGAAAATGCAATACAATCTTCTGGTGGAACAATCTTTAGTAATTTCTTTAGATTTCATCAACTAATCTAACATTCAATATATGCATAATATTTTACTCCGATTTACTTACAAAATATTCTTTGTAGATATAAGCACGAAGGTCCTTATAAATGTTAATTGAACTTTTTGCCCTTCATTAAAATATTCTACAATAGATAAAATTATCATCCATTATTTTTCTCAATTAGTTGTTATTTAATTATTATAGATCCTTACTAATTTGTAAAAAGTAGAACTCCTAATATTTAGTATCTTAAAAGTAATTAAAAATTTGCTTCTTAAATTCTTCCTTATTTGAACTATATTAAAAGTCCGGACATTGAAGACATTCAATTACAATTTTGTTAACTTATATATCAATCCAGTATTTATCAGACTAACTAATTATCCATCACAATATTTCAATATGAAAAAAATAAATTAAATAGTGTAATTTTATTATGTATTAATACGTGAATTCCTTCTTCTTCTTCTTTTGAAAAAAAATTAATAGTCAAATTCTTTCTATAGAAACATAACATACTTTAATCTTTTCAATTAGTCGAGTATTTTTGTTAGTCACTCTCTTTATTAAATCTACATTATATTTTTTATTTCAATTTATGTGAAGTGTTTGACTAAACACAGGTTAAGAGAAAGAGAAAAAAATTGAGCTGAAATAATCTCATAAAGGGTAAAATTAAAATTTAAAGTTAAGTCATTTTTAAATATTTAAAGTATGAAACTTCATAAAATATTATTCACCTTTTTATCTTTTTAAGAAATCGAGTTCACACTTGATAAAATAGTTATTTAATTATTTTTTAAAATTTAGAATTTTAAAATTAACTAAATTTTATGTATTAAATTCTTCCTTTTTTAAAATATATAGAAAAAATACTAATATTTATATATGCATATAATGCATTCATTTAAGTGTTCATGTAGAAATGAATAATTTTTTTACCTTTTTATCAAAAGCTATTTCTACGACTTTTATTCATTGAAACAAGTATTAGAGCAAACCGAAGAAAGAACTATTAGATTGAATCACACTTAAACATAAATATTTATCAATTTAAAATTCATAATTTTCTTTCTAAATTCTTTTATTATTTCACAAATACATCTTTTAAATATAATTTATGTTATTTTTATAAATCTATCCTTATTGTTACAATAAACATGCACGAGGTTTGTACACATAAACTAATTTTAATAAATAAGACATGAAACAGTAATTAAATCTAAAAAAATAATCGTGAAAGTAATAAATCTCAAATTCCTTTAAATAGAAAACAAAAGAAAATTGAAAAAGACGATAAAGGTCTTTTAGAGATGGAAAAAAAGAAGAAAGGAGATCCACGTTAGCTTGATGATGGTGGCACGTGGCATACAGATGACATCAGCAGACCTGATAGTGATGTACGTACATTCCCTGCTGCTGTTGATGGAGAACCTCTTTCTGTCGCCGGAGTTCCATTACTTTCCGGTGAGAATTAGAATGCTGGGTGAGCACGAAAGTTGGGCTTGCCGCGGGACGATATTCTGGGACCAGGCGGCCCGATTTGTAGCGAACACCACAGGCATTGCACAGCGTTTTTGGGCCCAATGGCCCAGTCCGCCACTGCGGCGTTTTCTCTGATGCACAGTGGGTGCATTTTCTGGGTATCTCTGACATTGAAGATGATGATGATCTGTCTCTATTATTACAGTTAAGTGAACTCTCCTTTTTCCTCATAATATTATTGTTGTGTTGTGGATCTTGATTGGACTTTTCGTCTGTAATCTGTTGGAATGAGGAGGTCCAGCTAGTGTTTGCAGTGGTGGAACGTGAACGTTTGCTTCTTGATGGTTTGCTATGTAATGTAGCAGTAGTACTATTATTATTGGTATTGAGGTACATGGAAGGGAAATCATTGGATGAGTCTTCCACCATGTTCGATAGCCACTCCAACTCCGCTACATCATCACTCTTCACAAACAACAACAACAACAAATAAGTTTATATTTAGCAAAACTTGATATGATAATCCTAAATATGCAATAACACATTGAATTGTACTCTAATTGTGTGAAATATTTTTAAGCTATTAATGTATTAAATTTAAAATCTAATTAAGAGGTTTAACTTTAATTTCTCATCATTTTACACCATTGCAGAACACTTTCACCAAAAGTAAGAAAATAAACTCTCTCACTGTTAGGAGGAAATTGTTTTACTTGGCAATTATCTCAATTAGTAATTTACTATTACTTTAATTAACAACTAAACACTATTATCGGTCCTCAGTACTCCAAACATTCACTAATATAGTATTTGAAGTGAATCTTTATCAAGTGTCTTATCTATCATAATAAAAATTTTGACTCTTCCACCATATCCCAGAATACTTTCTTCTAGCAAAATATTATTCGAAAAGTAAGTCATTTTCTTAAAATAATTGTTTTTTTTCCCTAAATGACTTTCATAGTACTATACGCATTCAAAAAGATTATAATTTAATATGGAAGACATATTTATTTATTCAGATTAGGTATGCAATACTTACAGGAAAGCAGAGTTTGTCGGTGAAGTGGTCGGAATTGGGAAGAGCATCGTAGTAACTGTTGTCGGTAGGAGGCAGTTGATAGTGGTGATTGAGGTCGAAGTTGGTGGTTTTAGAGGAAAAAATCTCTTCGTTGGAGAAATCAAGAAGATCATCAATTCGAAACACTTCTGGTGTTGCTGACAGTCCGTAGACATCCATGTCCGATTAATGCAAAAACTACATATATATACAGAAAGTGCTGGTTTAAAGTTTTGCTATATATGGAGAGATGAATTTGAGGGGGATTTATGCCTCCCACTCCCACCAGAGAAGAGAAAGAGTGTTTGTGAGTGTGAGTGAAGTAAGGGGCTGATGAGTGAGGGATTGATATAGCACTTAGTAGTGCGGTGTGCTGTTAAACATTTGCAAGTGAAGGAAGACAAGAGGGGGGGCCTCTTATGCAAAAACTTAACTTAGGTTTACATATCTAACGTGACATAATCACGAGTCTTGCCCGTGTTCTTTTAGCGTCTTTCTCGTTTTGTTGTTCTAATTAATCTTATAAAAAACTATTTACATACTAAGATTATTTTAAAAGTAATATATCATTTTACATAATTAACTTATTTTTAAGTAATATAACATATTTAAGATCATACATCTCTATTTTTTTTATTGATATATATATATGTGTGTGTGTGTGTGAAAAATGAGATTTTATCCTTAGTAGGTTATTTTCTCCGTTTTAATTTGGTTTGTCTTATTTTCTTTTTTAGTCTATTTCATTTTTTGATAACTCTTTAATTTCATGGCATGTTCATATCACTAGATTAAAATACATTTTGATATATTTTACATTTCTTTTATTTGAAATCATAAAAATTAAAATATTTTTTTATTACCTTAAACTTCGTATCAAGACAAATCAAGATAATCAAATTAGTACTAAATAATAGTAGTAATCACTTGATTGAAGCAAGTAGGAATTATGAGAAAAGAAAATAAATACTTTCTTTTTATAACGGAGAAATCTCAAGCTAGGATATACTATGTAGGGTTCAAAATGTAATGGATAATATTCTAATCATTTATGTTTTTTTCCATTGTGCATTTTCTAGTGAATTAATTTAATGAAAAATGAGTTAAAAAATTATATTTTATAACATAAATTTTCTATTAATTTACAATGAATTTTTTTTTTAATTTCTAATAGTGAAAGCTCGAGGGCTAAAAAAATGTTTTAGGAGAACTATGATATGGGATTAATAGACACCAAATGAAGTTGGTAGGATAATGCAGTAATTACCTAAGTTGGGAAATTGGAATAAAATTTTGGTTATGAGAATACCTACATGAAGAAAAGATTATGCGATGTGAAGGGGGATTGACAAATTGCAGAACAGATTCTGCGGATTCTGCGTATAACTTATTACTGTCAAAGTTTGGTGTAATAGTAATTTATTATAATAATATTTTATTATACTGATATGATTTTATTTAAAATTAATTTTTTATGTTTGTATTTTATTTCTCTATAATAATATTTTATGTATAATAACAGTGATATTTATTATAGCAGTACACTCTCTATAGTAATATTTAATAAAAAATTATATTATGTATAATATAAAATATTAGAATATTTAGGGAAATTATCATTGATATCATGTATATAGTAAATTTAAAATATAAATATCTAAAAGGAAAAAAAATTATATTTAGATGGTGTCCTTTAGTTATAGTCATAACTTTATGGGAAATAAAATGCCTTTTTTATATTACTCTTTTTATTGTTTTGATTAAATTATTTGAAAAATATATTCCTTTTTCTTTTTTAATACATAAAATTATTAAATTAATTTTTATATATTTTTATAATAATTAAATGATATCTAAAACATCAACACGTCATTATAACACAACTATTGTATTAATGCATTATTGAGGTCATGTGCGATTGGGCCGGGAAGATGGTGTAACCACTGCAATTTTTCAGAATACTAACATGTTCGCTTTCCATTCCAAGTCTCTCCAAATTTCTTTATTTATTTTTTGATATTTGATACTCTCTTTTTTAAAAGAAAATCACAAAGAGCCCATATATTGAGATATATTAATTCATAGCAGAATAATACAAAAGCAGAGGGGGCTAGGTCTGACCTCTAAAACAGTTTCAGGAAATATTACATTGTGATTACGATGGAATATATCGTAAATCTTGAAATTGAAGACGAAAGATCATCTGACAAAGAAGTTAACTTTGTGGTATCTTATTCTAAGTTAGGTAGCTAAGAGGCATCTAGATAATAAGCATCACGATTGATTCTGAGCAAAAATCTATGACTTGTCAATAGCATAGGATTAGTCAAATCAATACCATATTTAGCAAAACCATCTGTCACTGAATTGACCTCTGTATAACAATGTGTGACCTGCTAGTTAGCATGCTTCAAAAACTTATAATCTCTTTAAGCTTTTTGTTTCTGATATCTTTGTTCAATCAAATTGGCAAGATAATAAAATATTTTTTATATTTTTAGGAGTGAGTAATTTTTTCAAGAGATAATCGCAAATTAAAAATATTATTTATTTTGAAATAGAGGGACGCAAAACTAATTCATAAAATTATTTATCTCGAGATGTTTTTTACCTTTAAAAATATATGATATAGTAGATCATTTTCAATACTCCTATTGGATTAACTTGTTAATGCTCAAAACTTAATGGAAGTAATTTCAAGCTGTTGGGAAAATAAGATGCAATATTTATAACCTGTCTTTAATTTGATTAATGATATTATGTAAATGTTCAATTTATTAAATTATATTCTTCCATAATCAGTATAGAAAAAAATTAATATGGATTAAGGTCCTCTTACCAAGATATTGACTTAGATAAAGTTTTAACATTGCAATATATATGGGCAGGGATAGTGGTCCCAATTATAAAATCAAGATTCCCCCATTTCTTGGTGTGAATTTCTTTGGAATGTATTGAATTTTGATTTGAATATATTAGTAAGGATAGGTATCACTCCAATTTCTTAATTCTACTTAAAGAAATCAAGATCTAAGAAATAGAAAAAAAATAATGAAAGACTAACAATGGCAGAGTGAGCACTCTCCTTTGCCTCCTGTGTCATGTGATCATTAAATCAATCACATGGGGAACTGCTTTTATTAAATGTGAGTTTTAATTAAGTTTTATATATGTGGTAGCTAGTGTGAAAATTTTTAGATAATCAAATTACTTTAAAATAATTACAGATATATATGATAAATTATTAATTAATAATTTAATAAAAATAGTAACTAATTAATTTATTACATGTTAAATTAAATTATATCAAAAGTTTTTTTAAAAAAAATTAGACCATAAGGATATATCACTTAAATTCTGAAAATAAAGTGAGTTAATACATCTTTTTCTTTTGTCCCTTGTCGGTGGTCACCCCTCCTATCCCTCCCCATTTCTTCGGGGGTCATTTGGTTGAACGTTATACCGAGATTAGTTATATCAATATTAGTTATTTTAAAATTAGTTATTTTAATATTATTTTTTGTTGATTATTTAATTTGATGTGTTAAAAATAACATGCATTATATAATTTTATAAGAAGACGTTGTTTGTTTATAAAAATACCATCCATCTTTTTTTTAATCAAATAAATTGATTCTAATTGTTCAAAATAATCTATCACCAGGGAATTGAAATTATTTCTTTTGGACAGCAGATACAAATATATCCAATGCATTATTGTTTAAAAAAATAAAAAAAATAAAAATTAGAACTAAGCCCTCTTTGTTATTCATGAAAAGTAATATAGAAAAAGGTGCAAAATAATGTAGAAAAAGGGTTTGAAGGGATATTTTTGTCATTTTATTATTTTATCCATGGAATAAGTTATCCCAACATTATTATTTCACCCATATGTAGGGATAACTTATCCTAATACTAATTTATAATCCCGGAATAAATTATCCCAGACTTTGTTACTAAACAAGAAATTAGAAGTTATTAAAATTTATTCCAAAATTATTTTCTCTTATCCATCATACCAAACAACCCCTCAAAGAATAATGTTGTCGTACTAGCCATGCCCCATTTTATATAACTCTAGTATTCCTATCATTTAATAGATTATGGTATAGCTTTTACCAAATGTATCACAAATATTTTAGTGTGTACAATATAAACTCTTATGTCTATATTTATAATTTTATTAGTCTTTGGATACGTATGTTATATGTGTGTTCCATTTTAATTAGTGCAAAAATTTTAAAAATAATACAAAAAATATTATAATATATAACTAATGAACAGTGTTTTTAAAGGTGTTTTCGAGTTAGTTTCAGGGTGAGGCGTACCAAAAATCCTGCGGGATGCAAATAAAAGACGTAAATCCATAAAGCGTAAGTTTCAGAATTCGGGATGTAAATCCCGGGCGAAAAAACAAATGCCTCAGGCATATTATGAAATTTAGCTCATTTTTTTAATCTTAATTATTAACTTTTACAACAGGATAAAACTTCTTGGCTCTTTCTCTTATATTCAATTAGTCTATTTAGATTTTTTCAATAAATTAAATATTAAATAAATATAAAAAACAAATAAAAAATACAAAATTAAGATAAGTCATGTCTCTTTTATTTAAATTATGATAATTTAAATATATGAATCACATAAAATAATTTAATATTACAAGGAAAAAATTGAATGAAAGTTAAATTTTTTTTAAAAAAACCAATCATAATACAGTGGATACAAATGAGGTAATGGTAGAAAGATTTCAATTCATGAAATATCAAAGCAAAAGGACTAAAAAAATCAAAGAATATCAAGATGAATAAATCTATTTTCATATGCGATATCATTAATTTTTTTATATTCTTGTGAATTTAAAGTAAAAATACAAATCTTTTAATAATAATATTTTTATATTGATTTTAGAGTTTGGAGATAGAAATTATTGATTCTATATATAATAAAAAAAAAGTTATTTGAAGTATATAAATGAATTATATTCTAAACATGAATTAACTCGAAAGCATGTGAATTTATAATTTCACTTTAATTGTTACCTAATTTTTCAATTGCCTTATATATTCTATCTTTATTTTTTAAAAAATAAATTAGTCAATATGCTATTTATAGATTGACCGTAAACTAAGAAGCAACATAAGCTAAAAGTCTTCTAGTATCTATTTTCTAGAATATCAAAAAAATATAGATATATATATAAATTAAATAAAATAATACCGTGATTGAAAAAGTGTTGATAGACCTTTCAATAAAAGGTTTTGCCCTATGATGTAACCATCTCTTCCATTGTTCTACTTGCTACTTTTCTTCCACCGAATAAAAGAAACATAATGAAATTATTATTAAAATTTAAATTAACCAAAAAAAAAAGTAGAAAAGAATAAGTAGTATTGTAGGCTAAAGAAAAAGGAATTATCATTATCATGATGAAGAATTTTTTCAAACTTAAATTATGTTCTGATTCATTTTATTTTACTATATAAATCAAACACCATTTCAGTTAGAATATGTAAAGACCTTATTTAATAAGGGGAGGAGAAAAGGGATCAAAATATTTATTGGTGTATTTAAATTTTTTATAAAAATAAAGCCAAAAAAAATGAAAGTAAACATGAAGAAAAGATAAATAAGTTTTGGGAATTAATAATAATAGAAAGTATTTTTATTTTTTATGAAGGGAAAAATTATGATATAACCTTTTTAATTAATTTTTGAAGAGTAAGTTTGTAATCCAACTTTCAAATATAGGGTTTTTCACTTTTAGAATATTATGATAGATTTAGATATGGTAATTTGAACTTTTAATGTTTTTAAATATTACTATTTAATTAGATATTTAATTTGTTTTTTATTCAATGAATGGTAAAATATTACTATTTAGCTAAATATTTTATTATATTTTAATTTATTGTAGGGGCAAAATAGTAATTCAACTTTTAAGATAGGAGCTTCTCACTTATATAAGAATATGATATAGAGATATACAAAAGGATACTCAAGGGGGAGGCTATGGAGTGAGATAATATCATAATAATGAGGAGTAGTGGAGGATTTATTTCTAGAGTAGTGGACATCAATCATTATTATTTTATAACACTCCCCCTTAAATGTTCATGTCTTGATAGACAATGTGTTTCGTTAAAATCTTACTAGGAAAAGACACTCAATGAAAAAATTCTAGTGAAGGAAAAAGAGTACACATATCTTGTAATACGCGTTCATAGTTGCCTCATTAAAAATCTTGCTAGGAAAATTCAGTGGGACAAAATCTCTACTAAGGAAAAAAGAGTACAATTCATGCTATACTTCCCCTGATAAAAATCACCACTTAGCTCTTGTAGGTGATACCTTCCAATTTTATAAATCAGCTTTTCAAATATTGATATTTACAGTGTCTTTGCGATCAAATCTCATTTATGAAGATGTTGCATCCTTGAACTTATCTCGATATATCATTTGTTTGCCTCACGGTCATTGTATCTTTGCATGATTTGCATAAATAGAAATATAATTGATTGCTTAGTAGAACAACATAAATATGGAAGCACCCTGTATGCAAATAAATAACTTGCATGCTATTGAATATTATGTAGATCAAATAATATTTCTACATTTGCATAGCCAACAATCTTTGCTCATTAGTAGAAAATTATGTCATGGATAGTCATAGTAAGATCCATAAATGCATCAATTACACTAAGACGTTATATTTTTCGACTATTTCCATAAGATCGAAATGATCCTTATGTTAGGTAATCTTACAACTATTAGGGTACTCAATGGAATTATTTTAATCCATTTAAAGATTTTCTGAAGCTTTATTTAACAAATTTCTAGTAACCTTTATATGGTTCAAAATAATTTAAATCCTTTAAGGATTTATATGTAAATTTCATTCTCTAGCTAGACATGAAAACAATTTCATTATATGTATTCAATTTTTCATGTATTGCTAGATTGAAAATTTTTTTATTGCATCCACCACAGAAAAACACATCTCTATACAATAATATCAGGATTTTTGTAAAAAAAAAAAATTTATGCTACAAGGAACAAGTCGTAGTACTTTATATCTTGTGATTTTTTTTTTCATTTGAGTTTCGCACAAAAATTCATTTGTATCCACTGCTATTATACTGTGGACTTTGACCTATAAGTAAAAAACATTACTTCTTCAAGTGAAATAACGTATATTTGAATTATGTGTTTTTATTTGGTCAATCATTTATCTGTTTACTCTTTTTTGATAGATTTGAATTCAAGATCCTCGTTACCATTTATAACGTTGAGAGCTATATTACATCAAAGATATCATCGATAGTCATTTGATATCGGTTCCAATACATCATAACTTATTGAGATCTCTTCATTTTTTTATTTAAACCTTTGCTAAAGTTTTATGAAGTATTATATTGTGGTGCTCTTTTAAAGCACTTGTCTCATTATTATAACCATCTTGATCATTTTGCTCCTCTCCTTCTTCAAGGAGTTTTATCTTTGAAATGGATTGGTCTGTTGCTTCAAGCGTATTATAGAGTATGTCCTTCAAGAACTCTAATTTTTCATTGGAGCATTTGCAGTTGGATTATGACATAAGATCAATAAATATATCTGGCAATTGGTTTTCAATCTTTTGCAACTAAATTATTTCTTGAACTTCAAGTTCACATTTTTTATGAGGATCTAGCTAATTCATTTCATGCATAATTTTTCAACTACTAATCATCTCTACTCCTAATGTTAGAAAATCTAACATTTACCTCGAACCTTATTTGGGGACCCATCTTTGTGCATGGGATATCAAATTGAATCATATGTCGCACATTTAAATTTTTATGTGAGAATTATTTGGTTCCTGACCCTGAACCAATTAGGAAAGCGGAACCTTATTGGCTTGATATGTACAAGTGTTGCTACACGTTAAATAAACATATCTTATTAATATTTTATTTAGGTGTTTTGTTCTCATAAGCAGCAATTTAGCTATAATTGGAGGCATATAATTTCTGTTAAAATAACTTGGATATAAATTAGTATTATCAACATAATTTTATAATTTAGATTGGTGCTCTTAATTTAACAATTTGAGAAACCAAGCATGCAAAACCAAATTGCAAGTTGATATGAAAGCACATGCGACCATGCCATAAATGCATCTATTAAAGTTATATAATAATAAACGGTCCACATGGTAAGTGAACGGAGCCATATTTACCTTATTATATGTTTTAAAAATTCAAGGGATACAATCCCAACCTTAGCTGGTATAATGAACATTTTCTCATGGGAAGAAGCAACACAAGAAAATTCGTGAAGTATCTTTGATTTCTTCAACAAATAACTGTGTGAATTTTTAATTATTTTCGCATCACATTTGAATCGAATGACCAGCCAGTTACGTCAACTTATTTTTATTTTAATAAACTTCTACATTACTTTCGCATGTGATTCCGTCATCATGCACATATTTTCTGTATTACAAACAAGAGGAAAATGCGGATAACCTTTTACGTAAATATTTATAACTCTCTTCAATTATAGTAATATGAAGATATTAAATCTTTTCATAAATTTTACTCTCAATATAATTTACTTTTGATCAATCACTACAACAAGAAAAGCTTTTTTGTGGTAATAAATATGTGTTTTTGCGGCAATAGAAATGACCGCTAAAACATTTACTAACAATTAATCATTATTTTTATTTATACTCTTCAATTGTAATTTTGCATTCTAAATATCAATGGACATCCGTTAATTTTCGTAAAAAAAAATGATCGACGGACATACGTTAATGTTTTAAACAAGATAATTTTTTTATAGTTTCTATGCATTTTTGCAAAAAAAAAATCGATGAAAGTACGGTGATTTTCTTATAGTCCATCAATTTTTTTTTAAAAAGAAAATATTGACAAGCCGACGGAATTCGTTGTATTTTAGTGTTTTTTTTAGTAATGTTATTAGCAATGAATCAAAGGTGTTTTTTATCCGTATTGAAGATGGGTTCTTTTTATCCGTATGGAGCGAATTAAAAAATTAGAAAGTGGATAGTTGGGTTAAACCTAGTGACCTGAAATGATATGAATAAAACAAAATATATTGCGTTATTTAATTGAATATTTGGATCTTTTTAGAAAATATTTATCAACACACATTGAATAGTTTATACTAAGTAATATTGTTTTGTGCTTAAATGGAACATGAGAAATAGAGCTAAAGAATAATGGAACAAGACTGAAATAAAACATCAAAATAGAAAATGAGAGCAAGTTTCAGAGGTTGTATATGTATTTGGCCTAAAGAAACTCAAACTAAACCGAATCGAAACATCCATGCATATAAAGCTTTATCAGAGGTCTCAAATTCGCACTCTGAGTTTGAAGAAAATTTTATTGGGAGCGTTGCCACCATAATAAGTCCTGCAATGCATGATCCGGATTAATTAGGGCTCCAATGCAGATACTGAACACCGAATGAAAAATCAAAAAAAGTTTTTATCATTTCTCATCTATGTTGAAGAATGAAAAAAGTCTCACATTGGTGGTTAATGAGATAAGTGGCCTCCTTATATAGACTTGGTCAATCCTCCCCTCACAAGTAGGGGTGAAAATTGGGGCGGGCAGAGCAAATCCTTCATGGGGTAGGGCACGAAAAAATTTAAATAGCGCGGGGAGGGGGATAGGGTGGGGCAGGAAAAATTTTAATAGGACAAAAGCAGGATAGCGCAGGAAAAAATATTATTCCTAAAATTTGTTAATAGGTTAGGATAGGTGTTACACCCCGTAAGTTTTTGGTACTTAGTTGGCCTATTCGCATGTTGGTTAAGAGTTTTAGAATGCCATACGTGGGCTAAAAGGGCCCGGGGAAAGGCCGAACGAGCGCCAAGCCGGATTTTCACAAGAGGAGGCCGAACCGCGCTGCCCAAACGGGCAACGTGGCATGGAGGCCCCTCCTCCGCGATGGCCAGCATGGCACGGAGCTGGATTGGCGCGTTATCTAGCGTGCCACGTTGCCATGGTTCAGGCTCCAAGTATATAAAGGTCTCTCACCTCTTTTTCAAGTTATTTTCTTAAGTCACGACCAGAAAATAGAGAGAAGCGAAGGGTTTACATAATTTTCCTTCCGATTACGCCGTCAATGGTTGTCCAAAGTTAAATTAACTTCGGGTACTGAAATATAAAGTTGCAGGGAGCATTTCTACGGAGTTAGTTTCGCGAAAATCGCCCGGCGAATCGTCATTCCGCTGAGTTAAAGTGATTGAAATTGCTCCAAACTAGTGTTAATGCACTCCAGGCTTAAAGTAAGTATTTCTCTGCTACACCTCGTAAATTGTAAATGAATAAATAGCCTAAAGGCATGTTGGTTAAGGGATTTAGAAAAAAAAAAGAGTCGGTTTTTCCATTTTTATCAATAAAAACCAGAAAAAAACATAGGGTATAGCCATGTAAGGAAAAACCCACGACTTTTATATATAATTCCTTCCGATTATGCTTCGAAACGCGGTCTAAACTCCGTTCCGGCTTAGATACAGAGGTATAAAGCTGTAGAGAGCAATCCTACAGAGTTGGTTTCGTGAAATTTGGCTGGCGAAACGTCGTGCTACCGAGGTAAAGTAAATAGAATTGCTTTAAATTAGTACCAATGTGTTCCTAGCCTTATAGTGAGCATTTATCCCTTTTGGACTATCTAGAAATAATGAGTTTTCGACCGTTTTCTGATAAGTCAAAGCTTGGGATAAATATATATCAAAAGTGATAATTTCTCCCGGATATTAATGTATTTAGTTCTAATTGACATGTATATGAATATAGTTGGGAGAAACAGCAGAAGTAGCTAGGGAAATCACATCGGTCAGTCGGGTACTCAGAAACCAGGTATGTAAAGCTATTCTTTCAGCAATCCAGGAAGTACAGTCTAGAAAATAAATAGAATAAAGGCTATTAACAGATACCCAGCGTACATGAATGATTTTAGTACAATTTCCAGTAAGCATGCTAGTATATCATTACGTATCATGCGATAATCAGAATAACGGATAGTCAAATGATTTCAGATAGTAATATGGTATCCGCTAATAGCTCAACATGTTCTTACGTAATACCTAGAATGAAAGTTGTAAAAGAAGTATAACGAATTAACATGATTACAGATAGTACGTATTACATTTGTTGAGATGTATCCGGTAATAGATGGAACATTTTATATTATCGAGCTATATCCAGTTATAGATGGTATGTTCTATGTTATTGAGTTATATCCAGATATAATCAGATCAGTAATCAGATATAGAAATAGCTCCAGACACCGATATAGCTCCAGATACAGATATAAGCCTAGAAATAGATATGGCTCTAGAAACTGATATAGCTTCAGATCACGGATAACAAGAATCAGATAAATAGATAAAGGCCAGGTAGCAGTTATCCCAGCAATCAGAAACAATGTAAAACAGAATATAGCATCAGTTGTTTAATACGGACTGGCCTTGAAATAAAAGAAGAGAATATGATTAGTATTTCTCATTTGAGCATGCTTGCTGTGTATGTGTTTTGCATGTTGAGACTTGTTATGGCATGTGGGTATCCTTTAGCATCCCCGCCACCCCTGGGTTATAGCTGTGTTGATACCAGATTCAGATACCGCCCCCAGCTGGGCGATGCCGTCCGCCTAAAGGACGATGATGGCTGACCACCATAATAATATGGTCCAGATAACCCTGCTTGCAGGGGCAGTTCAGTTCGCTCCGAGCAGAGCCAGATTACCCTGTTTACAGGGGCAGACTACTCTGTGTGCGCTTGTGTCCGGGGGCAGTTTCAGATACAGATTTTTATAAAATTACCCTGTTGCGTGTTTGCACCCAGGGGCAGTTTCAGTCACAGATACGGCAGCAGATTACCCCGTTGAGCGCTTGCGCCCAGAGGTAGGAGTCTTCAGACTCAGACACAGTTCATTGTCAGAGGCCAAGGCCTGAGCTACGTACCCAAGGGGGCCGGCAGGAGGAGCTCACAATTATCAGATGAGTTGAGTGACTTATTTTTGGTTGGTTTAGACCCGGGTAGGGGTAAATAGATTGTTCTGTTGGTTGGCACCTTCCGGCTTATGGGGGTCGGTCAGGTATTATGTGTATTTATATGTATATCTATATGTGCTATTAGATACTGATAGACAGTAGGACGAAACGTCGTCAGGTACGCCCAGTTTAGTTATAGAGTAGGTAAACTCTCCCAGTTATCTTCAGCCAGATAGACTCAGCTACTTCCTGCTTATGTTTCATGTTATTGTTGTTACCCATTTCAGTTGTATATTTCAGTTTGCTTTACATGCTCAGTACCTGTGGTACTGACGCCCGTGGGGACGCTGCAGTGCTTGCCTGCAGGTACACATAGACGAGGAGTCAATCCCTCGTGATCCAGTCAGCAGAGTTATCAGCTTCTATCCTCTGGAGCTAGACAGTCAGAGGTTGTTCCTATTTCCTTTTTTATTACAGTTTGGGTAGGTCGGGGCCCTGTCCCGACCATTCTATTATTACTTCCTAGAGGCTTGCAGTCTGATGTTTCCTCTGGTGGTGGAGCTGGTCGTGTGGGACCGTGCATGTATATATGTGTTTAGTTGTTGATGTTGGTCGCGTGGGGCCTTCTTCTGGTTATAGTTAGTGACCTTGTCGGTCACAAATGTGAATAGCAGTTGCTTCAGATTATAGTGTCATTGTTCTGGTTCTCTATTGTGCATTGCATGTGGCTATAGGCCTAATAGGCCGGGGGCTGTATTTACAACCGCTAACACCAAAACTATCCCATAAACCCTAACCCATGATCATCAAATGAACTTATGGCTTCCTAGCACAGTCCCATAGTCCTGACCTTAGAACATCTGTAAGGGTAGAAAATAGTACTCATGTATGGTTTTTAGAGAGTTACCTTGGAGGAAGGAGGGGTGTTCAATTCAAGTCTTGAAACGCAATGGTTGTTCTTGACCTTGCTAGAGATAGGAAGATGGTTTTGATGTTAGAATCATGAAGAAATTCATGGATTTATATTGTAATAGATTGGAGAATACTTACCTAACCTTATGAGGGTGGAAGAGAGCTCTTGGAACTAATAGGATTGATCTGGAGGTGGAACAATGCAAAAAACTCATTTAGAGCGACTTTTAAAAGCCCCAAAACCCCTATGTGATGCCCCAAGTGACGGACCGTCAGTCCCCAATGGACCGTCAACTTGCCCGTTACTTTGGGGTGGAAATTTGCTGATTCTGGTTAAGGATGACGGATAAAACTTGACAGGCCGTCGGGTGGTGACGGGCCACCACCTGGCCATCATACCTGACGGTGCTCCACTAAAGTACTTACATTTTACTCCGAACTCTGATTGATGCAAGGTCAGATGCATTGGAAAGAAGACTCAAAGAGTTTAAATTTGATATTTTGAGTCAGCCAAAAGAGCTTCGTAATTTAGGAGTTATGATCATTTTAAATTTACTCTTGTAAGAATTTATACGAAAATTCAATAGGTAAGAAGGCTCTCAACTAAACATTGTGCTAGATGTTCCTTATGACCTTAATTCGCGTCCAATGCAATCCTCACACTTAAGTATTGATCTTAACACTTTATTTTATAATGTTCACCCTTCCAAACACTTGACGATCGTGGACTAAGGTCGGAAGCTTTCATCATATTGCCCGTACTTTTAACCATTCATGACAAAAGTCACAAAAATCAATATTTACAATTCCTAACCAACTCCAAAATACCTTAACACATTATAAATCATGATTTTAATCTCCAAATACTTAAGATTAGTCAAAAAAATTTTGATTCAATTTCACCCACATACATAGAATAGTTCAAATCCTAGTATGACGATAAGAGGTATTACAATATCTCCCCCTTGGGATCATTTGTCCTCAAATGATGGTTACAGGCAGTAATAGATTCTTACTCTGGAATTTCTCAAAATTTTGGCAGAGTTTCCTTTGTAACTAGAGGTATCCTAAATCCTCAAACCTATACCAGCTAACTAGAAACATTATCGTAAGCCTCATGAAACATCCTATCATGCGTAACATGAAAGAATATATAAGTAACATACACATGGCTCCTCTTTTCCCGTTTTATAGAATCAAGAAGGAAATTCTCCCTAACACTTACCTGTATCTTTGTTCCTCATCGTAGACATCATCATCATAAGGAATTTCATCCCACACTCAGAAAGAAATAGTAGGCACTAGTCATATGGTGCATTTAAGCTTAGAATAGACATGTCATAATGGGGTTCTCTCGAACATGGAGAGAATAGAATAAGACATGAGTTTGTGGATCATGAGTAGCATAACGCAGGTCATGAGTGCATGGGATCATGAAAAAAATAATACCTCTAATCATTATCATCATCATAATCATACTTGTAACCTATGACATTATCAAAAGAAGGACTATAGGAAGGAATTATATGAGATGTTAGGGATGAAACATTAACATAGCCTGAGTACATTGACCATTGGACATGGATTCATAGGACATGATCGTCATTGCATTGTACATAAGCTTCATTTCGTATGAACGAAAAAAATCATGGATCAAGAGTGCACTAGACATAGGATAGAATGAAACATTGTCATTAAGCATTTTCTTCTAGATCGAGTAACAATGGCGATAATCACTCTAATTTCTTTCTTGGCTTAGCAGGTAGCCTCTTCAACACCCTGATTTCCCCATAGAACTTTCACAAACACTACTTATTGGGTCCATCAATAATTGATCAGGTTAATAGGTGTTTCCAATGTTCAACAAGATTTCTTTTGCATCTAGGGTCATTCCAAGAACATTATTTATCCTTATCAAAACATTCAAACAACCTCTGACTCATGAAGTAGTCGTAAATGCAAGAATCCACACATTCATCAATACAATATTTAAGCCTATCACTGTATACATTTCATTACTCCCTTATTGCTAAGACCATCCAAAAACTTCTCCGTCTGCTAGAACTTTCTTACTATTAACAACCATACCAAACCATATGAGGAGACGCGCAATACTTCCACCAATCACTACACTTAAACCCTAACTCCCTTCACTTCCCACATTCTTTAACTTTTTATGGAACAAGCATGCCTATCATTGCCAACAAAAAGGGAATGTCTACCCTCTCCAGTGTACCATATATTGCATCATAAGCAAAAGTCATTAGAGGAATAGAGCATAAGCATGAAGCTCATGAAATACAACTAGAGGTCAAAGTCTTGATCATAAGCGTAGGGCATGAATAAAAGTTCCACATTTTAGGGCATAATCATAAGGAAAGAATGGAATATTGTCCAACACCCTAAATCTTATCATAATATCAACATCCCGACTGGAACTCATTATGGAATGAACTATATGCATGAGTACTTTGTACACCATCTTATGAGGTATGAATAGGGAATCACTTTGAGCATAGGTAGGACATAGTTTCGTGGAAAAGGAAAATTAACACTCATGTTCATAAGTTTAATATGGGTTCATAAATTCCTCCAAAGGAATGAACATCACTAGATCACCCTCCTCTTCCTTTAGGATTCAAATCCTGATGTTTCCATGGGCATCATGATCATGAAAATAATTTTGAGAGAATGCATAATCATAGGTATGAAATAAATACGCAAAGCATCGGATGAGTGTCATTTTGACCAAGAATTGGGATTTTGTTAGAATAAGAATAGTTCGTTATCATTACATTTTTTCTTGGAGCCTTTCACTATCTGATATACATTACTTGTTTGGGCACTTCACTGTACCATCTCCCCCTTAGCTCAAACATTGGCATTCTAACTCTGTGGACCCCTCCTCTAAATGGAGTCCTAGATGATCATTTTCTTATTATTCCTTTACATCTTGCAACTCTTGTACTGAACCTAGTTAGAAACCTTATCACATGCTTACTTGATAAAGGACATATCTACCTTACTAGGTTACATTTGTATTACTCTGCACGGAAGTGATATCAATAAATTTTCCTTTACATCTTGCAACTCTTCTGCTGAACCTAGTTAGAAACCTTCTTACACGCTTACTCGATAAAGGACATATCTCCCTTACTAGGTTACATTTGTATTACTCTGCACGGAAGTGATATCAATATATTTTAAACTGCCATACTCCTTTTTGCATAGAAACTTACACTATCATATTCTCTAGTTCTTATCTAGACGCCTCATTGGATTTAAGTTCATACCCATAGACTCAACATGTTAGTTTATAGTCCTAAAAGCATACCTCATCCTTTATTACTCACTGGAAGGGTCATACTTAAGAGCATACACATTTACATATGCCTACTACCCTGAGGGGAAATTAAAATTGCTCTACCTCCAACTTCACAAAGGAGACTATAATCATATGATATACATACTTTAATAAAGAAAAACTACTGTTATACCTTTAGCGACATTTGGAAACCCCTCTAACTCTTGATGATCCACCGTAGTATGATAATTATTCTGAACCCCATTCATTCCTAAGATCATGCCTCTTGCCATCCTCTTCCTTCCTGAGGGGAAATTCTTCCAAAAGTGACGAGGAAAGTTACACACATAACACTTATTTGCATTGGGATGACAAATCCCTAGGTGAACTCTTCCATAATGGATGCGAGTTTACACACTCTCAATTTGGCTTGAGGTCGTATCATTATTGCCATTGACATGCCTAGCATAAGGGTACTTTTGCTTCTTATGGCCTCAAAAGCTGCATCAATAGAATATATCTGGATTCTTGAGACACACACCTAAGTGTTTCTTACCACACATACCACAAGGATGAGGCTGTTGTACTCTTTGATCTGAGCTTCCTCGTGCTTGTGGTCTTGGTGCCCTAGAATTCTTTTCTTTACTTGATGATTCCTTATCGACATTGGTGTAACAACCCATTTTTTCAATAGTAGTAACCTTAATTCCCTTTGTCCTCTTCATTGGGGGGATAGGAATCCTTAAGTCATCACCAGAGGGAGAAACAAACCTATATCTCCTTGAAATACGTGATTCAAAAGCACTAGAAGATGCGTCTATTCTCCCCTTGATTTCTTCTGCAAATTCTTCCATCCTTGATGGGTCCATATGAAAGCAACGCATAGGTAAAGATTTAGCTTTACATTTCCTTTCATTCCCTCACAATTGAGGTGTAATTGAAATGGGGAAATATATGAGTTGTGATTGTTTCCTTAAGGTTCAACTCTAATGTATGATCTAGAGTAAGAAAGAATAGGAAACTTTTCTTAAATGTTGGTAGTCCCTCATTTATTGATGTGGGGCCCTCACAACGAACAACGTGACTCTACCGACATGACTTCATAGACTTTATAGGACACTTAGACCTAGTGCTCTGATATCAAGTTTGTCACACCCGAACTCAGGGCCTGGGTTTGGCCAGCAACCGATGCCATTTTTGGCTCGAGCGAACCACATAACATGACATACATCATGAGAATTCATCTAACTCAAGCAGAATAACCATTAGTCTTAATCTTGAAAAAAATAAATAAAAGAAATCAATATACAGAGAGACTTTCCAAGTTTACATAACAAGAAAAATAGTCTATGAAGCCCTATCATAATTGGAATAACTGATTTTACCAGGACAATCCACCCGACATACCTTATAATCAAAACTATGAAAGTTGAGTGAAGTAACAAAGCCCAAAATAAGTGTGGCTTGCCAATAGCGGAATAGGGAAAATCATAGCTTGCGACTCAATCATTGGTTAAGTATCTGAGTCTGCATTATAAAATAATGTAGTGCCCCCGTTAAAAGGGATGTGAGTACATATGATTGTACTATATGTGGAATGGCTGAGTGAAACATAACACGACTGATAATAGATAGGATAACCAAAACATAGACATGATATGAGGGAAGTCAAGAATATAAAATCAATAGGTTGATCATTATTTTGAAAATCAAATTTTTACATCATCATTCATTACTTCATTGTGGGAGGTTCTTAACTTAACCGACATAAACTCACCATTTAATCATGGAGTCTAATCTCAGCCCGATCAGCTAAGCCATCGCATACCTTGCCGGGGTATGAGACATCATAACATAGTTTGCTAGCAACGATCCACAACAACCCGCACCAAGGGCACATAAGGAGTCACTCGAACTAATAGAAATGATCCATAACCTATGTTGGCATACATACTTTCAGGCACGAATCCTTCTAGGTAAATAATACTACTCCTCTTCTCATTACACAACGAGATTTACTTGAAAGAATACTTAAGCAACCAAGCTTATCATCATAACTCATCATTTATCATTACCATAGCTCATTATTATTGTAAGACCTTTAAATTTATAAGTCATCGTATCAAAATCAATGTTCATAAAAATCATTGAAACTTATCTTTTAGAGGAAAAATCATAGTTCATGAAGTCATATAACTGCTCTTGTAGAGGAAAATCATCGTTCATAAAGTCATTGGAAATTTCCTTTTAGAGGAATAATCATAGTTTGTAAAATGACACTTTTCATAAGAGGACTCATGGAACTCACAGAAGAATCAGAAGGATCATAGGCATATGTAGGGATTCATGGAGTAATCAAGAATGATCATAAAACATATGTAGGAACTCATAGTGTTTTTAAAGTAATTCATTATAGACGTAAGTTCTTGATCTTAACCCTAACAACATAAGAAGAAGAAGATTTTCATAAGTAAATCCTTAAGAGAAATCATCAAACCCTAACTTCGAAGGAATTTCGTATATTTCATGCTTTTGTAATTTTGTGTAGAAATTCATAAAATTCTTATAAAAGAGGTACCATAAAGGATGAATAACATCATAGGCAAGTCTTGGATTTCATAAGAATAAAAAAGATCAGGGAATAATTTTTTTATCATAACTTTGACATATACATGGAGGAAAAGCTCATAGGCATGAATAACATAGCGTGGGGGAAGAATAAGGATGTTCCCACACGTAGAGATAACCTTACATACCTTATCCTTGGCCTCACAATAATCACTGCAAAGCAACAATCTCTTTATGATGTCAATGTAATATCCCAGAAGTTCCTAAGACTAGAGCGGAATTTGAAAAAGAAATGTAGAAGAAATCTTAAAATCCTTGTTAGAATGGGTCATTGTATGGGTTGTTAGTGGGTCCAGTGACTCGTTAGATGTGTCCGTGGTGAGGTGCTGCAGAACTAGAGTTGCAGGTAACGGGTCTAGGAGTGACCCATTGAAAGGTTTAACGAGCCGTTGGATGTGAGTCGTTGTCAGATTGTTCAGGTTCAGGAAGAAAGTAATGGATCACATAATGACTCATCGTTGGTAGCAATGAGTCGTTATAAGTGCCCTTTGCTGAAGAATTCCTGATTTAAGGCAGTGGTGGCAATGACCGGCAGCAACGAGTCGTTGGAGCTTGTAACGACTCGTTCTGTCCAATCGTGGTTGGGGATCTGAGACTTGATTCTGGGGTGTGAGGATGAGTGGTGTAACGGACCATGGGAGGTAGTAACGGTCCGTTGTAGTGCCTGTGGTTTCTGGCAGAGCAGTTTTTTCAAGAAGTTCATTAAGGGTATTTTCATCATTCCTAAGCCATGGGGTCCTAAACTATGTCACTTTAATCTATGAATAATGAGTATTAAGAGGGGTAAGTTCATTCTAGGCTATTCCTATTCATGCATGCAAAGTTAGAAGCCAAGAGAAGTGATCAAGCTTAATTCCTTTAAGTTTTTATTCAATTCTTCATTGGGCAATTAACGGAGTTGTAGAATCTGATTCTCTCAGGTATGTGGGGTTACAAATGGGTGAATTTGTCCACACCCATGTCCAATTTCTCTCTACTTCATGAAATTCTATTAACAATTCTATGGGGTTTTATCCCAATTCTTATGAAATCCTTATTATCTATCTATGGGTTAATTCCTTCATGTATCAATTCATATTTTATGAATCATGGGCATATTTTATAAATATTAGATTTAAATTTTATACAAAACTATGCCCATTTATGTATGTCTTATGATAATCAAGTTATGATTCTATTTTGATTTTGATCTTCATCACCCTATTATGATTTATGACTTATGATATGATTTCTCTCAAATGCTCATTATGAATTTATGAATGTCAAGCATATACATGTTTTACAAGTATACATGAACCTCATGATTTATGATTTATGATTATGGTCGACTCACGAGCCTTACCTTCATGGCTAGTTCACATATTCCAAACATGCTTATGATTATCATGATTTTAACAAGCCTATGAATCTCATGTATATTATCCTATGTGCACTACATATGATTTGGGAGTAGTATTTAACACCAAGTAGAGTCGGGGTCCAAGCATGCCTCGAGTCTCAGAACTGTGCGCCAACGTAGCCGCGATGGGACCTCCATGTTATTGTCGCCTTTGCCCAAATGGGCCCTCTGTTGTGATATCACACCTCTTTCATAGTTCTATCCTTGGAAAGATACGAACACACTTCTGACTAGGGTTTTACAGGCCGGGCTCCATGTATGCTCATATAGGGTATGTCGGTTATAAGAATCTCCCACTGTTCCTCATGATTTATGTATGGTTATGATTATAACTTTGGTTCAAGTCGTGTTTAATATAGCCTTTCTGTTATGGTTATGATTACAGATGATTTACGAATGTTTTGAAAACATTGAGCCTGACGTCTACATTACAATAATTACGTTACGATCATGTTGTCCTACTCTTACAAACTTTTATATATTTTAAATATCTGTTTTACTTACCTTGCATACATAGTACATTTCATGTACTGAACACATATTTTATGTTGTATCGTTTCATGATACAGGCTTCGAACATCAAACTCAGCCCCGTTACTAGCCAGTTCTCTGGGTTAGCATTCGGCTTCAGTGGTGAGTCCTCATCTCTCAACGACTACTTATTTCTAGTTATCTTGTATTTTCAGTTTTCAGAATTGTCGGGTTAGTTGGGGGCATTCTCCCATCAACCCATCAGATATGTTAGAGGCTTTCAAACTGTATGTAGTAATCAGCTTGGCATGTATAAGGTGAATTTCGGTACCGATGCTATGTTATTATTAGATGTCTTCCACTTTATTTGATTGAGTTAGATGTATGTTCATGCCATGGGTCAACGTGGATTCTCTCGGGGCTCCTTGTCCCATGTCTCGATCCGGGTCTATGTTTGGGTCGTGACAAACATGGTATCAGAGCTATAGGTTTTGAAGTGGCTTAGGGTGTCTGAAAGCCGCGTTAAGTAGAGTCTTTTTCATGGGTGTGAAGTGTGCCACACTTATG
This sequence comes from Datura wrightii, assembly GCA_035772735.1. Lineage (NCBI taxonomy): Eukaryota > Viridiplantae > Streptophyta > Magnoliopsida > Solanales > Solanaceae > Datura > Datura wrightii. The sequence continues at coordinate 57,168,568 of JASDFA010000007.1, read as the reverse complement.
ATGAAGAGGTTGCGAGACGTTTAGGAAACATTCCCTTCTTTCATGATCTATGTCGTGCGGTAAAATGTCTCTCTATCCTTCTAACTCTTGCTATTCGCGATTGCAGAATCATGTCTTCCCACAAAGTGAACAACAAAGGAAATGGAGATGGAAATGGCTAGGGGGATAGCAACGGAGACGGGCATCAGCAAGCCCCACCAATCCATGAGCACCATGCACTGGAGCTAGTTGCCCACGTTGAATTCAGGGTAGCCATTTAGATGCTAGTACAGGTGTTGATTGCCCAGGTCAACCAGCAAGCAGTAGCAGATGTCCCGCAGAATGAAAATGTAGAAGCAGCGAGGGTTAGAGACTTTCTAAGGATGAACCCTCCCAAGTTTCTTAGATCGAAGGTGGACGAAGATCCACATGATTTCATTGAGGAGATTCCAAAGATCACCCAGATTATGGGGTAACTGGAGAGGAGTGTGCTGACTTTGCCTCATATTAGTTGAAGGGGTTCGCATACACTTGGTTCAAATATTGGAAGGAGAGTAGGGCAGACGGAGCATGCCCTATCAGTTGGGACGAGTTTCACGCCTCATTTCTTGATTGATTCTTCCCTCGGGAGTTGAGGGAGCTGAAAGCGTACGAGTTTGTGAATCTCAAGCAGGGAAGGATAACAGTTCCAGAGTATGCCTTGGAGTTCACACGGTTGTCCAGGTATGCACCCAAGTTGGTGGCGGATCAGAGAGCCCGTGTAAGAAGGTTTGTACACGGGATAGCAGACTCCTTGGTTAGGGATTGTTGGACCGCAATGCTTCTCCAGGATATTTACTTTTCCCAAATTTTCCTGTATGCCCAGTAGATGAAGGTAGTATAGTTGAGTGAGCGGGAGAGGGAGGCCAGGAGGGCCAGGATTGATAGCATCGAATTCTCCCAGCCGAAGTCTAGTGGGCACCGTCAGCAGTCGCACCAGAGATCTTTAGCCCCAACACCATCATCAACTAGTGTTCTGTCCCGACCCAAGCATGAATAGAGGAGTAAAGCATCAGGATCGAGGGGCTGGGGGAGCATTTTAGGAGATCTCACTTTTCCAGCCTGTGCGAATTGTGGCAAGAACCACCCAAGGAGGTGTTTAGTTGGGTCAGACGTTTGTTTCGGGTGTGGAAAACCCGGACGTAGGATCAGAGATTGTCTTTTAGCTAGATTAGGTGATGGTGGAGCCCGTACTCTAGCTTCTAGTTCAGCAGCTCCACCAGCACGCCCCGCTCAGCAGGGGGCTTCTGCTAGCAGAGGTTCTGGACAATGCCAAAATAGACTTTATGCCCTAGCATCACGCTAGGAGCAGGTGGTCTCCCCAGACGTAGTCACTGGTATGTTACAAGTTTTCCACCTTGATGTATATGCATTGCTAAATCCAGGGGCTGCCTTTTCTTTTGTGACACATTATGTGGCTAGTAGTTTCGGAGTCATTCCCGAAATCTCGGCAGAACCCTTCTCGGTCTCCACTCAAGTGGGTGATTTAGTCGTATCTAGGCGGGTGTATAGAAGTTGCGCTGTCACGGTCCTTCAGAAAGTCATCTCACCAGATTTAGTAGATTTAGCCATGACCAATTTTGATGTTATTCTCAGCATGGATTGGTTGTTCGCATGCTATGCCTCAGTCAATTATAGAACCCGTGCAGTAGAATTCAGATTTTCGGGTGAGTCAGCCTTAGAATGGAATGGCATTTCAGCTGTGTCTGTAGGTTGTTTCATTTCCTAACTTAAGGCCAGGAAGATGGTCACCAAGGGTTGCATGTACTATTTGGTTAGGGTTAAGGATGCTATGTCCGAGACCCCGACTATCCAATTCATTCCAGTAGTATGTCAGTATCTAAAGGTCTACCCAGATAATTTACCAGGAATCCCCCCTGAGCGGGAGATTGATTTTGGTAATGACTTTCTTCCCAATACGTAGCCTATATCTATTTCTCCTTACAGAATGGCTCCAATCGAGTTAAAAGAGTTTAAGGACTAGTTGAAAGACCTTTTAGATAAGGGATTCATTAGACCGAGAAAATCCCCATGGGGTGCACTAGTTCTCTTTGTCCGAAAAAAAGATGGTTTTCTTCGTATATGAATTGAGTATCGACAATTGAACAAGTTCACCATCAAGAACAGGTATCCTCTTCCCAAGAATGATGATTTGTTTGATTCGCTTCAGGTTGCTAAGTGCTTTTCGAAGGTAGATCTCAGATCCAGATACCATTAGCTCAGGGTTCGGGAGAATAATATCACAAAGACAGCCTTCAAGATGCGGTATTGTCATTATGAGTTTGTAGTTATGTCTTTTGGACTAACGAATGCTCCTGCAAATTTTATGGACTTGATGAACAGGGTGTTCAAGACATACTTAGATATGTTCATGATCGTGTTTATTGATGACATCTTGATATACTCTCGGAGCGGGGAATAGCATGTCGCTCATTTGATATACTCTAGAATCGGCCTTGGTTGTGTATTGATGCAGCATGGTAAAGTTATAGCATACGCTTCTAGGCAGTTGAAGGTTTATGAAAGGAATTACCCGACCCATGATCTTGAATTAGCGGCGGTGGTGTTTGCATAGAAAATTTGGAGGCACTATTTGTACGAGGTCCATGTAGAGGTGTTTAGGGACCACAAGATCCTACAATATGTTTTTACACAGAAGGACCTAAATCTACGCCAAAGGAGGTGGTTAGAGCTACTCAAGGATTATGACATGAGTGTTCTTTAACATTCGGGTAAGGCCAATGTAGTAGCAGAAGCACTTAGTAGACTCTTTATGGAGAGTGTGTCTCATGTAGATGAGGGGAGGAAGCAGCTGGTGAAGGATGTGCATTGCCTTGCAAGTTTGGGAGTTCATTTGGTTGACTCGACCGATGGCGGTTTTATAGTTCAGAATGGGTCAGAATCGTCCTTGGTGACTGATGTGAAAGCTAGACAAGACTAGGAAACTACTTTGGTAAAGTTAAAGGAATCCATTCAGAATCATAAGATAGAGGTCTTCTCCAAATGGGGAGATGGTGTGCTTCAATATCAGGGTCTCTTGTGTGTCCAGGACGTTGGTGATTTGAGAAATCGAAAATTACACGAGGCTCATGGTTCAAGATATTCAATACATCCAGGTGCCACCAAAATGTACCATAACCTACGGGAAGTCTATTAGTGGAATAGCATGAAGGAGGACATCGCAAACTTTGTAGCTAAGTGTCCAAAGTGTCAGCAAGTGAAGGTAGAGCATCAGAGACGGGGAGGTGTGCTTCAAGACATTAGCATCCCTACTTGGAAGTGAGAGGAGATTAATATGGACTTCATCATAGGGTTTCCTCATACTCGTCGATAGTATGACTCCATTTGGGTGGTCGTGGACATATTGACAAAAGCCGCTCAATTTCTACCGGTCAAAACCATTGATTCCACAGAGGATTATGCAAAACTATACATTCGGGAGATATTTCGATTGCATGGAGTGCCCTTGTCCATCATATCAGATAGAGGTACCCAATTTACCTCTCTATTTTGGAGGTCGTTTCAAAGGGGACTTGGCACTCAGGTCAAGCTCAGTAAAACATTTCACCTGCAAACAGATGGTAAAGCGGAGAGGACAATTCAGACTCTCGAGGACATGTTGAGAGCATGTGTGATTGACTTCAAGGGTAGTTGGGATGACCATTTTCCTCTTATTGAGTTTGCATACATTAACAGCTACAATTCTAGCATTCAGATGGCTTCGTTTGAGTCTCTCTATGGGCGAAGATGTAGATCGCTTATTTGTTGGTTTGAAGTTGGAGAAGCTACGATGATAGGACCAGATTCAGTCCATAAGGCTATGGAGAATGTTCAGCTCATAGAGGATACATTGAAAACAACTTAGAGTTTCCAAAAGTCCTACGCTGCCGTGAGGAGGAGGGAACTTGAGTTCGAAGTTGACGATTGTGTTTTTTTGAAGGTGTCTCCCATGAAGGGAGTGATGAGGTTCAGAAAGAAAGGAAATAGTCCCCGTTATTTGGGCCCCAACCAGATTGTGAAATGGGTTGGCAAGCTGGCATATGAATTGGAGTTTCCCTTAGAATTAGCTTCAGTCCATCCAGTTTTCCATGTATCGCTCCTAAAGAAGTGTTTGGGTGATCAATCCTTAGTTGTTCTGGTGGACTGTGTTGGTGTAATACCCCGAAAGTGCCTAGGAGTAGACCTGGGGACTAAAAGTTGAAAACTGCTGAAATGGGGAAAATTTCACAGAATGAACCATGGAACTACTCGTGGTATCAAACCACGGGTTGTTATATGCAGTCATTGGTTAGGGAAGGCTAGGTGGCAGTGGAGACAACGGACGACACAACGACTCGTTGTTGGAAACAACGAGCCGTTGTCAACAGGCATTGGAAGAGGTTGGGTTCAGCAGGTGGCATACAAAAGGTCTTCCAATGACTCGTTGTGGGTAGTAATGAGTCATTGTTACCGGTTGTTATTTAATTAAAGAATTTCTAGTTTTGATGACGGATCAAGATCACGACTAGTTGGAAGCAACCACGAGTTGTGGTGAGGCTCGTGATAAGAAGGTTCAACTTTTGTGATGAGCAAACAATGGATGAAGTAACAGATCGTTGTTCCATAAGACGCGTCATCCCGTTCGTCCGTTGGTCAATCCCAGAAGTGAGCTACAACAGTCCAAACCACAAGCAACAGAACGGGTCATCATTAGCTCTAATGACCCGTTAGTTCAGCCCAACCAGTTTTCTAGGGAAGATTTATTAAGGGCATTTATGACTTTTCCACGCTATTAGACCCTAAACTACGTCGTTTTAGCTTATAAAAGGTGGGTTTTTAGGGGGATAATTTATTCTAAGTACCCATTCATGCATGCAAGAACATAGAGAGGTAATGTAGGGTGATTCAAGGCTCTTCTATTCAATTCTTCCAATTTCCTTCTTGGGAAATCAAGGGAAGTTAAGAACCAGATATTCTCAGGTATGTAAGGCTATCAATGGGTGATTTATTCCACACCCATGACCATCCGCTATGATTTTACGAAAATTTTATTAAAAACTCATGGGGTTTTGACGATAATTTTCATAAAAGTCTAATGATTTGATAATGGGTTTTGTGATTTTAGAATCTCATCATAATCTATGGGTTTTGATAAGTTTTTATTATTTAAATCATTTATAATTTTATCGATTTTGATTTCTATGAAATTAAGCCTTATTATGCATTACCCATGATGAATCGATTTATGATTTACTTTTCCTATAATGATATTTACAAGCCCAACATGAATTATGATATAAATTATAGATTTTATCAATTACCCATCATTATTTTATGAAATTCAAGTCATATGCATGATTTACAAGTATGTATGAACCTTATGAATCATGAATTATGTTTTGGCCGACTCACGGGACTTATAGTATGGCTAGTTCATGTATATACAAGTATGTTTATGATTACCATGATTTAACTAGCCCATGAATTCATGAATTTTATACGATGAGCACTATATATATTTTGGGAGTAGTATCGAGCACCGGGTAAGTTCGGGGCCTAGGTTCTGCCCCGGACCTCATAAACTACGTGTCACCGTAGGTATGTTGGGACCTCCTATGTGACTGTTCCCAGCCAAAATGACCCTTTTCATGGTTCTACCCTTCGCAAGGTACGGACACCCTCCCGACTGGGGTTACAAGTTGGGCATCATGTGTGCTCATATGGGATATGTCGATTAAGAGAATCTCCCATTGTTCCACATGATTTATGCATGTTCGTGATTATGTATATTGGCTCAAGTCATGTTCAATAATGATTTCCTCTTATGATTATGAGTACGATTGCATTATGAATGTTTTGAAAACCTTGAGCCTTACGTTATGTTATGATGTTTATGATACTAGCATGATGTCCTACTCTTATGATCATTTATGAGTTTATATATATTTTAAATTTCCATTTTACTTACCTTGCATACTCAGTACATTCCACGTACTGACCACATACTTTCTATGCTGTATCATTTCATGATACAAGACCCAACTCTCAGGCTCACCCTCCTCAATAGCTCCTCAGAGTTCACTATCAGCTAATTTGGTGAGTGCTCATGTTCTGAGGGCTATATGTTCAGAATCTATGCTTTACTTTCAGTTTCAGAATTGTTGGGTTAGTTGGGAGTTATTCCATCAACCTGTCTTTCGTTATTAGAGGCTTTTCAGATTACCAGTTGTATTCAGCCGTCATGTATGGATTATGTATTTTCCTTTCTCCGTATTTATGACATGATTACATTTTCTTATGTTAAGTCTTCTGTTTATGTGGTTGAATTAGATGTATGCTCATGCCATGGGTTGATCGCGGTCTCTCGGGGCTCCTTGTCCCGTGTCTACGATCCAGTTGTACGTTCGGGTCACGACAAACTTGGTATCAGAGTCATAGGTTTTGAAGTTTCCTAGGGTGTCTGAAAGTCGCGTTAAGTAGAGTCTTTTCATGGGTGTGAAGAACACCACACTTATGAAGGAGAGGCAACGAGACGTTCAGGAAATGTTCCCTTCTTTCATGATTTATGTCGTGCGATGAAAGTCCTTTACTCCTCTAATTCATGCTACTTGCGTTTGCGAATCATGCCTCCATGCCGAGTGAAGACCAGAAGAAATGGTAACGACAATGATCATGAGGGTGCCAATGGTGAGGAGCATCATCCAGCCCTACCTGTTCACGAGGATCATGCACCAGAGCCAGCTACCCACACAAAGTTTAGGGCAGCAATTTAGATGCTGGCACAGGCCATGACGGCCCAGGTCCAAAATCAGACAGTGGCGCATTATCCTCAGAAAGGGAATGCGGCAGCAACTAGGGTGAGGTATTTCTTGAGGATGCGCCCTCCTGAGTTCACAGGGTCGAAGGTGGATGAGGACCCTCACAATATGAGGAGATTCTGAAGATCACCTAGGTTATGGGGGTGATACGACCTCCTATCAGCCAAAGGGGGTGGCTCATACATGGTTTAAGTAGTGGAGAGATGCCAGGGTAGTGGGTGCAGGCCCAATAGGTTGGGAGGAGTTTCACGCGGCATTTTTGGATCAGTTCTTCCATCGGAAGATGAGGGAGCTCAAAGCGGCCGAGTTTGTTAATTTGAAGTATGGAAACATGTCCATTCAGGAGTACGCATTAGAGTTCACTCAATTATCTAAGTATGCTCCGGAGTTGGTGGCGTACCAGAGGGCTTGTGTAAGTCGTTTTGTGCATAGGATGGCAGATTATTTGGACAAGGATTGCAGGATCGCCACACTACATTGGGATGTTGACTTTCCCAGCATTGTGTTACATGTTCAGTAAATAAAGTCGGTCTATTAGAGATAGAGGGAGGCCAAGAGTGCCAGGACCGACATCTATGGGCTTTCTCAAGTAAGGTCAGGGGGTGGACAGCGTCAACAGTCCCAACACAGGTCTATCACTCCAACTCTATCATCGGCCAACACGCCATCTAGGTTCAGAGGAGATCATAAGAGCAGATCTTCAGGCTCGATATATCAAGTAGCATACAGGTGGAGCGCACTTTTCTAGCTTGTGCTAAGTGCGGAAAGAATCATCTGGGGAGGTACTTAGTTGGCTCAATGTGTGTTTCAGGTGTGGCAAACTCGGGACAAGACTTAGGGATTACCCCTTAGCTAGATCACGGGTCGGTGAGGCCCATGTGACAGCAACCAATTCTACCGCTCCAGCAGCATGTCTCCCTCAGCAGGGTGCCTCTACTAGTTCTGTAGGCGGTCAGCGCCAAAACATGTTTTATGCTTTAGTACCCTGGCAAGAGTAGGAGGCTTCACCAGACGTGGTCATTGGTATGTTTGATAATGTACAAAATATATTCTTAAATCAATTAATATACAAGATCGTGGTATCAAATAAAGTAACCCGACGAGTACTGGGGTTGAATCCCACGAGGACTAGGGAGTGATGTATTCAAGTTTCTATTGAGAAGTTGATTTTAGCTTGCACCATATAAATTTAACATAAAACAAGGAAATGGAGGGAGGGGGGGGGGGGGAATAAACTTTGCAGAGAATTACGCAATTTCATCAGTGAATTCAAACTAGAAGGATCAGTTGAGTTGTAGACAATATTTGTAAAAATACTAGAGGTGCGGTGTAGATGGAATACTAATTAGATTGGGATGGACCAAGTTAACTTCATATGTTCAATAAATGTAAATAATCTCGGAAAATAGGTAGCCTAAGCTTCCCAGCCTATTGACTACCCTTAACTAGAATTTTCTCAAACTCTAGATACAATTTAACACACCCGAATTGATTTGGATCAGCAACTTCACTATTCCTAGCTATTAGTTGCTGATTAGGAAGAAGGAAGTAATTTCAGTCATTACTAGCTTAATTTTACAACCTTACATCCATACCCACTACTAGATTCCCTTCCAATACTTAATTATTCTCTCGCGAGTAACAATTAAGCAAGAATAGATAGACCCATATTATCATCAATGGATCTTCATTAATAGATTGAAAGGAATCTAATAGATTTACACTTAATTGAACATTAAGAAGTTAACTCTAGCGATACCCAATCCAATTAAGTATTCATCATAACACACCTCTAATTAATGATTTTAGCTACTCATAATTAATAATTCAAAAACACAATCATCAAAAACATCATTGAATTTAATAAGAAGAATAGATAAATCAAAAGCACAAATATCCTTTAACTACAGGTGAAACTAAATAATACCAAAGAAGAAAAGAGAGAACAGTATCTTTTATAACTTCCAATAAAAATTCCTTTTTCTCAGCTATAAAGGAAAGATGATGTGATGTACTTGGCTGATCTCTCAATCTCTCCATCTTCTCCCTCTTTTTCTTCCTTTTTCTGCAGTGTACTTCTTTTTCTATTTATACCCTGAAAAGTAGAGTACTTTTCCTTCCTTTTTTGGAAATGGGCAATTTTACCCTTAATAGCTTTGCTCTCGAGCTGACGAAGGCACCAACGGTTCATCGATGAAATCTTTGAACAGCCGGCAATTTTCTTTACTTTTTCAGTCATTATCATTGAACTTCGACGGTTCACCCGGCGTTTTTCCAATGCCAATCCGTGAACTGCCGGATCTCAAATGCCAATTCCAGACTTTTCTGAGTTCCATTCGGCAACTGAACTGGCGTCCCGCCACAGGTGACTCGTGAACTACCGGCGGCATTTCTCTGGCTATGCAGTGACCTTCATCTTTTTAACCTGCGTTTCGCCGGTTAACACCTGCATTTTGCTAATTTTGCTCATTTCCTCCATTTTACCCCAATTTTTGCTCTTTCCTTCAAACTTAGGCACCTGTACACAATAAAAGAAAAAAGGGCATAAAATTCACATAATCAACTCGAGAACTGAGCAAAAACTCAAACTTTAGAGTCTAATGAGTTGGTAAATTTCCAACTCATCAAACCTCAAACTTGAATCATTATATTTCCTCAAGTAATGCAATACTTCAACTATGGAGGAAGAGGTCACTTTTCTTCACAATGAAACTTTGCCGACCATTTGGACTATGACAACCCAAAAATGCACATAATGCTCACCAAAAATAGAAGGAAATACCCAAAAGACCAAAACAGTGAAGATGATTCCAGAAGGCAACAACTTTATATCAAGTAAAGCTTTTTGAAAGGAATCATTACCCATACAAGGGTAATGCTCAATCAAACATCACACGTAGCATCTCAAGTTGTAATCACTGAAAATTCAAAGCTTGCCTCAGAGTTTGCACTACTTGTTCTATGCCCATATGAACTCTAAATGCTCTTGCATCCCTAAAAGGAATGATGTCACTCACTAAATATAAGGATCCCTATTCTCTTGACTTTTTGATGATTTGAATGCATAACAGGGATCAATTGGAAGAGACAGTCACACTCCCTCTACCAAAAGATATCTTCATGCACACACTTGACCCATAGGCTTGCCCTTCATGTAATTTGCCACTAATATAGAGTAGTGGCACCTAGAATCATTTAGGACTTGCGGGCTGTGATGTAGGTTTAAGGTCAGGGTAGGATGAACATTTGGATGTAGTGACTAGATCCTCCCTAATGTTTTTCGTACCATGCCTTACAACACTTTGGCTCCCTCAACCTCCTTTTTCTTTATTTTCTTGTTGATGCCTTTCATTTCTTTAATAATCCTCCTTCTAACCCTTGTTTAGCTTCTACCACTAGCCTTTTTCCCTCAAGAAGGAACACCACTTCACACCAATAGTCTTTTTCTTTTTGAAATCATCTTTTTGTAGTTTGACTAAAGGTGATGTTCCCTTTTCACTATGATTCTTTTTCTCCCCTTTTGTTTTGCATATCCCCAAACTTAGTCTCTTGCTTCATTTTTCACATTTTCTTTTCTCATTCCCTTTTTCTTATGCCTTGAGTCTAGCTTCAGCATTTATTTTGTAATGAGAATTTAGGGAGAATGGGGCCAAAAGAGGTATTAAGAATGGTCTTGAGGCTTGTAATGTGTTTGCCAAGGAAATGTTTTAAGGCTCAAAATTGGCTCACAAGGAATAATGATCATGGAGGGCTTATGGTTGAAGTGGCTTGACGATTGAGGGCCTAAAATCATTTCCTTGGTGCAACTACATCTAGGAATTTTCCTTAAATCACATTTAGGGCAAGTTCTAGACAAGATGCAATGCACAAGATTAACAAAAACATCCTCGCCACACAAAACATCATCCTTAAAGGGTCTACAAGAGTCATTTTCCAAAACAAAACATCACATTAAGACATCAAGTAGGAAAACATCATAAGTCAAGCAGGAAATTTTACAACATACGACCAAGATTACTATGCTACAGTGTCAACACTTCCTCATTCTCTTCATTTTCATGCCCTTGTTTTCATATTTTTCATTCCAATCACAAGAAAAATAGAAAAGTTTTATTTGATGCCTCTTAAAACAACTTCACAACAAACTCAAAGTGACATGGCATTTCCCTTAAAAATGTCGCGACTCAATTCATCATCGGGAAAACCCAACCCGGTTCTGCAACAAAATTAACTATAGTAAAAGAATGCTCCTTGGGAAAGAACCGTGGTATAAATAAAACTCTCGGAGTTTTAATTTGTACGATACTCTATTTAAAATGGTGATAATGAAACCCAATTCAAAAATTATCAACACACAATTCATAAATTATCAAGTCAAAATAAGCATTTAATTCCCCAAGGACAATAATCGATCCCTCCCCCAAACTTAAATCATACATTGCACCCAATGGAACCTACAAGAAGGACAAGAAGGTAAAAGAGGTTTCCTGATCATATCAGCGAGTGGGTCTTGGCTTCCAAGAATAAGTGACAACATCAAAAACCCAAGAAGTTGTGTCTTTCACTGTAGGTTTGCATAGGATTTTGTGGGAGTGTAACAGGTAGACTGGGGCTAGGTGCGATCCACCTGTCTGGGAGGGTCCACAACTCATGATAAGATGTTGTTGCCACTCCCCCCAGGGCCCATGAAGGATCAACATCATACACCGGAAGGTGGGCTGTGGTGGAGTTCTTCCTCACCAGACATAATATCGCATTATTGTGGTAGCCCACCCACCAATCATCTGGGGGACTTCTGGGTGCTTCGCCTTGCGGTGGTACGGCCTCCAGGTCACAGGGCATTGGTTGGTCGGTTTGTGCAGTAATTGTGGCCACCTCCTGCTGCAATGTCATCACTTCACTCTCAAGAACATCCACTTTCGAGCATAAGTGTGTCAACTTGTCCTTAGAAGTCCTCAAGGATTTCTTAAGTGCGCTTTGGATCATGGATAGGATAGTCTTGGCTAATCGTACAAGCTAATTCTCATGCATCTTTGCCCTTTGTGAAATATTAAGTAAATCTGGGGGCAGAGAAACTTGGGGTGCGCTTGCGTTAGCTGAGGCAGTATCTATGTTAGAAGATGTCATGGGTGATGGTGGAGTCATGTGCCCTGCATACCTTGCCCTCTTTATCCTTGGGACCTCATTGTCTATCTTGGTTTCCAAAGTAATCACTCCGTGAGCTTATATAGTCTTATCCAATGAGCGCCACAAAGGACACTTAGCCCTCAAACACAACATGCTTTCTAAGGAAGGAAAGGGCAATGCTGTGGCTTTTTGTTTAGCTTTTAACCTGAACTGATCAGCAATAATCTCTCCCACATTATTGTGCACATGCTTCATTATGCACGTAACAAGAATCTCCACTTCAATAGGCACCTCTGATGTATTCCAGGAGGGCATTAACCTAGAACAGACCAAATCTAACCACATGCGGGCGTCAAAATTTAAATCACGCCTATGAATTAGGCCCTTGGACATAGCCTATTGTGGTTGACCTTGTGTTATTACGCGAGCTACCCAGTGAAATTGGTTCTCCTTATCTGCTATCTTCTGACAGATGATTGGATGTGGTGAGATTGGTTTCTCCCAATACAATGAGTTGATTGCTTCAGGTGTGACTTGAACCTCCTGCCCCCGCACCCAAACTAATGTCAGGTGTGGGGATGCTTCAGTGCGATCTTCCCGCTTCATTAGTTTTTGCCATGATCTATATGATGCATAGAATTCCCACACTAGCTTAAGGAAGTATGGGTCGACTGGTATGGTAAATAGGCCCCAATCACGCATCCCAATCTATTGATATATGTCTAGGCATATAGTTTTAAATGATTCTACATCAAAATTTTCTTCTGTATGGATGACGCATTTCTCTATGAAGGTTCCGTAAAAATCCTCCATGCCTTGCAACCCGAATCTCTCTTGAGGGGTAGGTGCGGGTATGGATGCTTGGCCTGTATGAGACTTCTTATTGGTCGACATAATTCTGCAAGAGTATGTTAGTAGTGGACAATACTACGTAGCTCAAAACTAAAGAAGCAGAAGGAACTTAGTGAATGCTTCATGTGTCTTCGGCGACTCGCCGTCACATTTTGCGAGTCATCGATGAATCGCCGGTTGACTCAGAAAGGGTCAAACACTGGGCATCTAGTATCTCACTGATGAACCACCCATGGGGATTCGCGCTCTACAAATTTTCATCTAAACATCCTCCACAACACCTTTATCTGATAACCACCTGAGCATACTCATACTTAAATGACAAAGAAAAAGGTACCCTTAAGAGAGGTGTCAATCAATCCATCATTGGGCAACCCACTCGGGTATGCGGACTATACCCACATATGAGTCAACATAGTAAAGCAACACCCATACACATAGAACAGGAAACGAAACAAAATCAAAGAACATGGGTGGAACAACATATTATCGAAAAAATTTCGACCTTTTTAGCATTGTGAGGAGATGCTTACCTTCAACGAATTGTGCTTATGGAGATCTGTGAAGGATGCCTAAGATATAAACAATTTGAGGAATGTGAACAATTGCTTGGAATAAGGAATGCTACAAAGTGATAGGTGAAGAAGACTGGGTTATTTTTAGGGGAAAATGGGAGAGAATTTTGGGAGTTTGCAGCTTTTTGTGGAGTTCTGTTGGTTGGGCTTTGGAGCTGCATCGGCGATCATCGAACTAGACCGGCAGTTCGCCGCTGTGGCCACCACTTGCATTAACTGAATCATAATTCTACTTGCCAGATTGGTAGTTAATTGGCGCTTCGCAGATTTACTTGGCGATTCGCCGGCTTGTTCGCCGGTTCTTTATGGAACATTTAGTGTACTGGATGAGATCAGCGCCCTATTGGGGGTTCATGAGTTTTCATCGGTGGTTCGCTAGTTGACTCGCATCTTTATCCTGATGTCATCATTGAACTGGTTCTGCCGATGTTGGAATCTGCGCTTCACGAGTTCTGAACGGCGGTTCGCCGATTGGGTTTCCATCCTATTGCTTCAGTCGTTATCACCTACAAAAAAAATCAAAAACATAAAAATACATAAGAATAAAAAATGCTTGGGTTTCCTCCCATGAAGCGCCTTATTTAATGTTGTGGCATGACAAGGGCCTAGGTTTATGGCTCTTCCAGATGCATCACTTCCGCTCGCCCTACTTCTTCCAACACTCCAAGATATCTTTTGACCCTCTGGCCATTTAATTTGAACTTGTTCCTATCTTTATTGTAGAGTTCAATGGCTCCATTTTCATACACCTGATATACCTTGAAGGGACCTGACCATTTAGACTTTAACTTCCCAGGGAAAAGCTTCAGTCGAGAATTGAATAGTAGCACCCATTCCCCTGGAGTAAAATTACGCTGCAACACATATTTATCATGATAATGCTTCATTTTGGCTTTGTAATTGCTACATTTTTATATGCCTTCATTCAAAACTCTTCCATCTCCTATAAATTGTGGATTTGACCTTGGATAGATTTTCCCACTCGAGGTTCAAACTTTTCAACGCCCATAAGGCTTTGTGTTCCAACTCCACTGAGAGGTGACATGCTTTACCATACACTATATGATAAAGGAGACATCCCAATTGGTGTTTTAAATGCAGTCCTATAGGCCTGTAATGCATCATCTAACTTTTGTGCCCAATCAGTTTGGTTCAAATTGACTATTTTAGTCAAAATGGACTTTATTTCCCGATTTGAAACTTTCACTTGTCCACTGGTTTGTGGATGATACGGAGTGGCCACTTTGTTCTTTACACCATATTTAACTAGTGGTGTGTTGAACACCCGATTGCAAAAATGAGACCCTCCATCACTAATGATAGCTCTAGGGGTACCGAACTGTGAGAAGATATGTTTCATTATGAAATCTTTGACACTCCTTGCGTCATTGTTTGGTAATGCTACAGTTTCTACCCACTTGGAAACATAATCAATAGCCACCAAGATGTATTTGATCCAATAAGAGCTTACAAAAGGACCCATGAAGTCAATCCCCCACACGTCAAACAATTCAACCTCTATGATCGGGGTCAGCAGGAGTTCAAGTCGCCGCGTAATACTCCCCATCCTTTGGCATCGATCGCATTGCTTCACAAAGTCATGTGCATCCTGATGTAAGGTAGGCCAATAGAATCCGCATTGCAACACCTTGGTCGTGGTTCGCATACTCCCATATAGACACAGGGGAGGAGTGATAGGCTTTTAAAATTAGAAGTATTTCCACCTCTGGCACACATCTTCATACTAACCCATCAACATAACTTCTAAAGAGGTAGGCTTCGTCCCAAAAGAAGTTCTAAACATCATGCATGAATTTATTTCTTTGATGATAATCCAAACCTTAGGGCACAATATTGCTAGCCAGGTAATTAGTGAAATCTGCAAACCACGGGGTCAGGTCATGGGTAGCAGCTAAGATTTGCTCATCCGAAAAGGCATCATTGATCTCCTCTTGTGTTCTTAGCCGCCTATTTGTTTCAAGGCGCGACAAATGGTCGGCCACTTTATTCTCGAAGCCCTTACGGTCTTTCACTTCAATATCAAACTCCTTTAACACCAAAACCCACCTGATCAATCGTGGTTTAGCATATTTCTTGGCCATTAAGTACCTAATTGTCACGTGATCCGTGTGCACCACAATGGCTAAGAGCTCTTCTTCGGTCACTATGTAATTTGTTTGGTCAATGTTTAGAGCTTTACTAGCACGGTATATTGGATGGAAGATTTTATCTTTTCACTGACCAAGGACTGCTCCTACTGCGATTCCACTTGCATCGCACATAAGTCCAAACGACTTTGACCAATCGAGTGCTGCAATGATTGGTGAAGAAATTAATCTCACCTTCAACTCCACAAAAGCTTTCAAACACTCCTCATCAAAGTGGAATGTTGCTTCTTTTTCCAAAATTCGGATAGGGGATGGGATAATTTTGATAAATCTTTAATGAAGCGGCGATAAAACCCCGCATGCCTGAGGAAACTCCTAACATCTTTTACAGTACATGGTGGGGGTAGCTGAGCAATGGCATCCACTTTGGCTTGATATACTTCAATCCCCATTTCAGAAATTTTGTGTCCCAATACTATCACTTCTTTGATGTTGAAGTGACACTTTTCCCAATTTAGGACCAAATTTGTCATCGTACATCTCTCTAATACCTTATCTAAATGTGATAGGCAGTCATCAAATGAGTTCCCCAAAACTGAGAAATCGTCCATAAAGACTTCCATTGAGTCCTCCAGCATGTCAGAAAATATGGACATCATACATCTTTGAAATGTGGTCGGGGCGTCGCAAAGACCAAAAGGAATTCGTTTAAATGCAAACATACCATAACGGCATGTAAAAGTGGTTTTCTCTTGATCCTCTAGTGAAATATAGATTTGGTGATATCCTGAGTATCCATCCAAGAAACAATAGTATTCTTGGCATGCTAGACGATCCAAAATTTGGTCAATGAATGGCACCGAAAAATGATTTTTCTTTTTCCAAGAGTTTAATTTATGGTAATCCATACAAACTCTCCACCCCGTGACAGCATGAGTGGTTATCAACTCATTCTTTTCATTTGGAACCACCGTAATTCCCCCTTTTTTTGGAACACACTGCACTGGTCTAACCCATCTACTATCCGCAATGGTATACACTACCCCTGCATCCATCCATTTAATAATCTCTTTCTTGACCACCTCTTTCATAGGTGGATTCAACCTTCTTTGATGTTCTACTGATGGGCTGCAATTTTCTTGGAGGTTGATCTTATGGGTGCAAATCCCTGTATGGATGCTAATGATATTAGCTATTGACCATCCGATGGCTCGAATGTGCCTCTTGAACACATCAAATGAGTTTATCTACCTGTAGTGGTGTAAGTTTTGATGAGATGATAACAGGCAGTGTCTCGTTCTTTCCCTAATATACATATTTGAGATGATTGGGCAAGGTTTTGAGCTCCAACTTTAGTGGTGACACAATAGACGACTACGACGGAGGGGTTGTATGATTCTTTAAATCAAGGTCTAGCTTTCTTGGTGGGAATAAATAATTTCTTACCTCCTTATGCACATGATTGATCTCCTCGAGTTCCTCACCTTTTAGAAAAACATCCGTTAGGGTCACCTGGCAGTTATTCCTGTGAATTAGTAAGGGCCTTCTCATAATTTCCTACGTTCCTAAGACCTAAACTACATCGTTTTGAGGTCAGGACAAGGTCTTTTAAGGAGAAATCATTCATGATAAACCTCATTTGATGCAAGTAAGAGTAGAGAAATAAGAGGAAAGGGATTCAAGTGTTCTTCTTTAATTCTTCAAGTTTCCATCTAGGTCTTTTCAAGGGAGTTAAGAATCAAGAAATTCCATGTATGTGGGGTTCTGAATGGGTAGTTTAGTCCCTACCCATGCCCAATTTCTTCCTAATTAAATGTTTAAGTTACCAACTCTTTATGGGTCATAACCTAAATGCATGTTTCCTCAAAAATCGATATGAGCATGTTGTAGTATGTCTAAAATCATGGGTTTGAATTATTGGGCTGTTTTCACTTACTTAATGCAATATTTGATGATTTAATTCCTAAAAGCACATGCGCCCGAATCATGGGGTTCTTAGTGAAATTCATGTTTATGGTGATTTCTCAAGCATGATATGAACTCTTGAATTTAGGCATGTTTTCAATTACTCATGTTATTATGATAATGTTTCCTATAAATTTAAGCGTTTTAAGTATGATTAAAATTATGGGCAATGCCCACATGTTGCTTGTGATTTATGAACTATGATTTTTGGCCGATTAATGGGCCCAATTCCATGGCTAGTACTACAAATTTTCAAGCATGTTATGATTACCACGATTTAACTAGCCATGCCTGTCGTGTATGAATTTTATGAGCACGTTGCATGTTTCGGGAGTAGTACTTAACACCGAGTGGGTTCGAGGCCTAGGTTACGCCTCGAATCTCAGAACTACGTGCCACCGTAGGTTATATTTGGGACTGCCTCAGTGCCTGTCCCCTATGCCCTAGGGGGTCTTCATGAGTGATATCACGCCTTCATGGTTCATACCCTTGGCAAAGTATGGACGGCCTCCCCAGTAGGCTTACAGGTCGGGCTCCATGTGTGCTCGTATGGGGTATACCAGCTATAGAGATATCCCATTGTTCCTCGTGGTTTCAATGCATGTATGATTATTCTCTTTTGGCTCAATCTATGTTTTATGAAATGTTTTCTCACATGTTATTACTATGACAGGTTCACGAATATTTGGAAGTATTGAGCCTTACAATATACTTACGTTTTCATTTTTATGATCAGGATATCCCCACTCCTATAACTTTTATGTTTTAAGTATTGTTTTGCATACGTTACATACTTAGTACCTTCCCAGTACTGACCCACATATTTTCAGCATCCGGTTCGCAAGTTCAGCATAGTTCCTAGCCTGCGCTCTGTTTTGCTCTCAGTCTCCAGTGGTAAGTCCTCGTGATTCGAGGGCTTCATGTTCGGATCTTATTTACCTTTTGTTTAAGTATATTGGGGTTAGTTGGGGTCTTGTCTCTTCAACCCATCTATCACGTTTAGAGGCTTTCAGACCTACTTGTGGTAATCAGCTGTCTATGCTTGGATCATGTTTTGTTATTTCTTATGTTTAATGTCACGGTTTCATTTTTTTCATGATTATTATGCTAAATCTTCCGCTTTATGTGAATGGTTTAGTTATATGCTCATGCCATGGGTTGACTTGGGATCCTTATCCCGTGTCTACGATTAAGGTGTACTCTCAGGTCGTGACAAGAACAATATGAAGATCAAGAAAAGGTTGATCACAAGTTGAACAACTCAATTCTCGCATCTATATCTCCTTAATTTCGTTGCTAATCAGTTCTAATCACTCCTAATTACTTCTAGTTTCTAAAAATAAAATATAAAACATATTTATATAGACATAAAAATCCTTTTCCTACGCTAACAGGGTAAACATCCATATCTACATCCCGCTCGAGCCACGACTAGACCTACGATCCGTAGCGGGTATGTACTGATCGTGCCTACTTTCTGTATGTCAGTTGGCTGGCTGAAATTTGGGTAAGTGTTGGATCCTAGTACGACTTGTACCAACTTCCTACGAGTCATGCTAAGCTTCCGTGGTTTGCATCATAGGACTATGAATTTTTCTAATGTTTTTCATGAGTGTCTTGGTACGACTTGTACCTTGCCTTCACGACTCATACTGTAGTCTTCCGTATCCAGAGTTAGACTTTGTGAAATTTCTCTAAATCTTTCCACGACTTGAAATTACGGCTCGTACAATGATCATATCGCTCATACTGTGAGTCGTGGGTTGCATCTTTCTCAGCTCATCCTTCTGAATATTTCCACGAGTCTTAGTACGATTCGTACCATAAATATACGACTCATACTGAGACAGTCATCTGGGCTCATTTTCTTCTCTTTTAAGCTTCTTTTGCACAATCTTGCTCCAACACCTAAGTTTACCTGAAAACACAAGAAAAGTGCCTCATATCCATATAAACATACCTAAGTCCATGTTGTTTTCTTTAGTTTTGAGCATTGTAAGTGTTGTAAATCCCAAGAATTGCATTGGGAAGTGGTCCTTCTGAGTCTAGTGGTTGAGTTTCCTGTAATCCATGCACACACGCCATCCTGTGACTGGTAGTGTCGGTATCAACTCGTTCTTCTCATTTGGAACCACAGTAATTCCACCTTTCTTTGGTACGAACTGAACTGGGCTCACCCACTTGCTATCTGCGACACTACCTCAAAAATGATATTTAGCGGCAATTATTTACTAGAAATAAAGGAATTGCCATTAATTTATTCATTGAACATAAATATTAGCGAGAATTAGACATTAGCCATGAATAGTATCTTTTCGCTGGCAACTAAAGAGAATGGTCATTAAAAGTTAGTACTTGAAAGCTGCTTGTTTCTAATTTAATCTTCCCTCCAATGTTTTTTAATGTTCCCTCCATTTCTCCAGTACCTCATTGTAAACCTAGAATAGACACACAACCAAGTAACTCACTTTGAACTATTTCCCAAAAAGATGAAATACAACCATTGACGACATCATTTCCATTACCAGGTAACCGACTCATATCTCTCTATCTATCCATCTTTATCTCTCCTTCCTCTGTTTTGATTTCTTCATTCTTGATGTCTTCCTTTTTGCTTTTAGAATAAGAAATTCTTATCTCTCAACCTTTTCCCCTCGTTAGTTTCTGCCATAAGATTGTTACATACTCAGGACCTAGGTTTGTATTGTCTTTATTTACTTATTTTTGTCTATTTTAGTTTATATAACTTTTCATTGATTTTCTTTTAAATAAATGTTCTCTTGCATTAGTGACTATCTTAATTAACTCTCAAATTTTTACTCAATTTTAATCTTTTAATTGTGCTTCCCATTTGAAAGCCTTTGTCAGGGGGTTCTAGTTCTTTTTGTTAGATAATCCTATAGTTGCACGGTTATACAAATGATATTACTTATCTGTGAAGCAGCAACCTTATGTCTTTATTTACATTAAAGCATATCAGACATATTAGCCACTCAATTCTTTCAGAAAAGGTGTGAGCATATATCATCATTTGAGACTAACTTTGGTAAGTTAGAGTATTTCATGACCTTTTACATGTTTGATGTTTAGTGAGAAATATAATGCCTTCTTCATTAAGGTTGGCTAAATTATGATGAGCAAATGATTTGGTTATGCACAAAACTAAGTGTAGTGTAGCACTTCTTTCTCTGTTGTTGCTAAGGCTAGTATAACCTTAAAACTATGAAACCACCTAAAATTACAGTATCTTGTAGCCTATATTTATAATGAGATTAAAAGCAAAAATTGTGTTAATCGTAAAATATTATTCATTTCATGCAATAATCATCAAGTTTAGATCATCTAGGAAAAAGATGATCTGCATGTAAGCAAAGAAATTGTATCATAGTCAAAGGAGCATATGAACTCTTAAATAAATACATAAGAAAGTACTAATATAGTTAGTTCATATAAGACTAGCCAACTGGTAGTACAATTTATTTGAACTTCACTTGAAAAATTGTTGATTTTTACCTTTCTTCGAACTTTTAGGTTAATATTAAGTCTGACAAAAAGTGTTGAATTAGCTATACATTTTATTGTCCTCTTGTTAGTATTTAATACACATTTTATAATCGAAAGGAACCTTGAATCTTGATTATACCATGCCATTATGTTATAATGTTTGTCCTGCATAAGATATGTTAGTATTGGATATGATTAGTTTTATATAGGAAACTAAAGGGTGTATTAGTAATATAGAGTTTTATATAGGAAATCACACTCTATATTAGTCATGTAGAAATCTATTTTTGAGAAAAAGATAATGCCACACAGTTTAAACATATGTCAGTTACATAGACATCGCTGATATTAGTACCATACTCCAATTAATACTCAACAAATTTACCCTTGTATTCCAAATATGAATTGACTAGTATTTTGCGAACTCGAACTCATAGTTGATTAAATTTTATTATTTGAGACAGTGAGAAACTACATATCAATTACTCAAACCTATGGAATCAACTATACAAAGACATTTGCACTTGTTGCAAGAATCAATACAGTTCGAGTGCTATTATCCTTGGTTGCAAATTTGATAGGCTACTACAAGAATTTGATGTGAAGAATGTTTTTCTACATGGTAGCTGCAAATCACCAAATGCTTAATGTAGAAGCTTTGTAATCAAAGAATGTTGTCATCTAATCTATTTGGCTACAAGATTTTAAAGCTCAAACTAGTTGTCTATATAACTGGTTGAGCATCAGTTTCTTCATTATGGAAAAATCAAACTAATAGAGGCTTTCACCTTCCTTTTTCTCTCTTTCATTTTGTTTTTAAAAATTGCTCATTCTTTCTGGTATGCTAATACTGTAAAATGAAATACTTTAGAGTTATTTTTCATATGCCATTAATGTTGGTAGTTTATGTAAATACATAAAAATAAATTCTTTAGATTTTATCTTTTGATATTCACTTATTTTAATATTTCAGGTCATACAGTATGATATTCGAAAATTAGCATGTGGAAGATTTCAATTAAACGAAGAATTACAGAAATTATTTGAGGATTGTGCATTTCTATTTTGTTGATGTCAGTATTCAATAGGATTAGTTATAATTACATTAGTATTTTATCTAAAAAAATTTAAGTTTATCATACGGTAGATGGATGATACATTAATATTATGAATTAGTATTTAATTTTGTTTATCATGATTTAATGAAAAATATTATGCTTTCATAAATTAAAGGTAATATGTATTATTAGCATTTGTTAGTTCGAATATTGTTTTACGGTAATAATAAATTGGACAAATAAGAGAAAAATCCAAGTATAGTATTAGTTTGCATTACAATTGTCACTAAAATTTCAATATTTTACAACAATAAATTGTACTTTTTATTTTCCACCAAAAGGTTGAACATTTATCGATAATTTATTTGAATTAGCGATAATAAAAAAGGACACTAGAAGTGGAAACTATGATCGTATCGGGATAGAGTTAATAGCCATTACAATTGCCACTAACTAATTGCCTTTAAAACTTGTATCTTTTAACGGCAATTGAATTAGGTTTGGAGACAATAAAGTGGACGATAAAAGGTGGGAACTAAGCCCATTTTGAATGGATTTAGCAGAAATTTTAATAGTCACTAAGTTATTGCCACTAATGCGTACACCTTTTAGCGGCAATAAAAATACCTTTTACCAGCATTGAACTAAATGGCCGCTAAAGGCTTTAGCGACATCAATATCACTGACTAAAGTTTAATGTTCGGTAAATGCTTTGGCGGCATTACCTATTGCCATTAAAGACATTTTTTTATTGCCGCTAAAGGCCCTTTTTGTTTTAGTATGATGGGGTATATGACACCAGCATCCAGCCACTTGATAATTTTCTTCATTACAACTTCTTGCATTGGAGGGTTCAGGTGACGCTGATGTTCTATACTCGATTTACAATCCGACTCTATTTGGATCTTATGAGTATATATGCCTGGTGGGATTCCGATAATATCAGCTATGGTCCCGCCAATTGCCTTTTTGTACCATTTTAATATGTTGACTAGAGCTCCCACCTGGTCGTCTAATAGGCTTGCAGTGATTATGACCGACAAAGTATTGTTTTCTCCGAGGAATGAACACTTGAGATAGGGAGGTAAGGCTTTCAGCTCAAGGACTGGTGGCACCTTCACAGATGGCTTGGCAGGCAGCATTGAACAATTCTTTAGATTCGGGTCTAACTTCTTTGGGCTAAAGTTATATGACCCTATTCAATTTAAAGCATTCACCATCTCCATGTATTCTGGTCTCCCGTCTCCCTCATGATTCATCATCACAGCTGCCAATGTATCAATAGTCATCATCTCTTCCACAAGCATTGGCACCTTATCACATTCCATCTGAGTGTTTGAGAGAGGGATCGTTCCCTTGATGTATCCTGAGAGAGTCACAAAATAAAAATAATGAAAAGCATAAAAAGGAACATAACTACCAAAAAGTAAAATACATGTGAATAATCTAGTCTTAGCCGTATTCCCTAGAAACGACGTCACTTTTTGATAACGCTCAAACCATACCCCCTATCAAAGTATGAAGTGGACTTTGTCAATACAGAACCCAACTGGAGGTTGGGGTCGATTCCACAGGAAATATGGTAGAGCGAGACTATATCTGGTAGGTGAACTTGTTAGTTAATTACTCCAAAAAAAGGGGGTTCTAAAGAAAACAATAATTAAAAACATAGTTAAGACGTTTGTGGAAACTAAGAATGAAAGATAACTAGGGTTTTGTGTTCCCCATGGGTTCATAACTGCTTTAGGTGTACATACGTGATCATCACCAATGCTTACTTGTAGAATTGATAAAATAAATTCATTCAAACGACCTACCAGTCCTCCGACCAGGTCTCATGAGCGATTGCAAATTAACCGTTATCAATATGTCCCAAATTTTAACTATCCTGTGAGCACAATTCAAGTTAATACAATGATCATCAAGATCAAGGCTTTGTTGTAATTCTCTTTTCCTTATCTCTACCTCTTAGACCTAAGAAAGTATGAATTCGGGCATGTCCTAACGTTATACACCATTAAGAAACATTTAAGAATGAAGAGAATACAATACAAATATTTTGCATTGGTTTTGAATCACTTTTATGTAATCCTAGCTTGTTAATCCACCATTGTTCCCACAACCCTAGCTATGGAGCTTTAGCCTCTCATGGTTCCAGGATTGTGATTTGTTTGCATAATTAAAGACATGAATCAATACTTACAATTATAATTGAGAGAAAAACTTCCTCGAATTAATCAGACAAATCCTCAAGAATAATATGAAGATCAAGAAAAGGTTGATCACAAGTTTAACAACTCAATTCTCACATCTATATCTCCTTAATTTCGTTGCTGATCAGTTCTAATCACTCCAAATTACTTCTTGTCGACTCTCTTCTTAAAATAAAATATAAAATGTATTTATACAGACATAAAAATCCTTTTTCTAAGCTAACAGGGTAAACTTCCATATTTAATGCCCCCTCGAGCCATGACCAGACCTACGATCCGTAGCAGATATGTCGGATCATACTTGCTTTCCATATGCCAGTTGGCTGACTGAAATTTGGCTAAGTGTTGGATCCTGGTACGACTTGTACCGACTTCCTACGAGTCGTACTAAGCTTCTGTGGTTTGCATATGAAGATTATGAATTTTTATGAAGTTTGTCATGAGTGTCTTGGTACGACTCGTACCTTGCCTTCACAACTCATACTGCAGTCTTCCGTACCCAGAGTCAGCCTTTGTGGATTTTCTCGAAATCTTTCCATGACTTGAAATTACAGCTCGTACCATGATCATACAGCTCGTACTGTGAGTCGTGGATTGCATCTTTCTCAGCTCATCCTTTTGAATATTTTCATAAGTCTTAGTAGGATTCATACGATGAATGTACGACTCACACTGACAATGTCATCCTGGCTCATTTTCTGCTCTTTAAAGTTTCTTTTGCACAATCTTGCTCCAACACGTAAGTCTACCTGGAAACATAAGAAAAGTACCTCATATCTATATAAACATACCTAAGTCCATGTTATTTTCCTTAGTTTTGAGCATAAAAAATGCTGTAAATCCACAACACATTAGGGTGTACTAACACGCGCCTCTTTCTACCACCCATTAACAACCTGCATAATCATTTAAAGTTCAACCTAAATAACCATATCCATCCTCAACGCCAAAACTATCCCATAAACCTTAACCCATGGTCATCACATGAACTCATGGCTTCCTGCACCATCCCATGAGTCCTAACCTATGAACATCTGTAAGGGTAGAAAACAATACGCATGTAAGGTTTTTAGAGAGTTACTTTCCTTGGAGGAAGGACGGGTGCTCAATATTTCAAGTCTTGAAACTCAACGGATGTTCTTGACCTTTCTAGAGATAGGAAGATGGTTTTTATGTTAGAATGATGAAGAAGCTCATAGATTTATGTTGTAATAGGTTGGAGAATACATATATAGCATTAAGAGGGTTTAATAGAGCTCTTGGAACTGTTAGGGTTGATCTGGAGGCGAAACAATGCCAAAAAATCATCTAGAGTGACTTTAGAAAGCCCCAAAACCCACATGTGGTGCCCCAAGTGACATACCGTCAGTCCCCCGAGGACCGTCAACTTTCCCATCACCTTGGGGTGGAAATTCAGCAATTCAGGTTAAGGTTGACAGACCAAGCCTGATGGGCCGTCGGGTAGTTGACGGGCCGTCACTATGGTCATCATACTTGATAGTGCTCCACTAAATTGCTCATAATATTTTACTTTGAATTCTGATTATGCAAGGTTTGATGCATTTGAAATAAGACTCAAAGGGATTAAATTTGATGCATTGAATCACCAAAAAGCACTTCGCAATTTAGGAGTTATGATCATTCGAATTTTACCCTTGTAAAAATTTATATGAAAACTCAATCAGTAAAAAGGCTCTCAACTCAACTTTATGCTAGAAGTGCCTTATGCCTTAATTCACGTCCAATGCACTCCCCATACATAAGAATTGATCATAACACTTATTTTCTCTAAAGTTCACCCTTCTAAAAACTTGACAGTCGTGAACTAAGGTTGGGAACTTTCATTATACGGTCTTTACTTTTACCCATTCATGATGAAAGTCACAAAAATCAATATTTTTAATTCCTAACCAACTCCAAACTTCCTTAGCACATTATAACTCATGATTTTAATCCTCCAAACACTTAAGATTGATCAAAAATTTTCCAAATCAATTTCACCCACATAAATAGAATAGTTCAAATCTTAGTATGGCGGTATGAGATGCTACAACAAACATATAGGTCATTGCATATTGCATGTGAATTCTTTGGGAGAGTGAGTATAATTTTTGTTCGTATACCCATACATGTTATAATTTGTAAATTTGTGAGTGAAAATAGGTATCTCTCTTGTTATGAGGGCATATGTTTGAGGAAATATAGAATTCATGTTGGACTTCTTGATTTATTAACTTACATGAGTTTGCTGTGTTTGCAAAGTTGATTCTTGAGGATAGGAGGTCGTAACATGGTTATACTTGAATTTAATTGGGTATATATAACATGCTCTATTTGAACATCCTATCTAAATCAGTCATCATAGCCTTAACTTGAGTCGTCCTATTTCAGTTGGTGATGTGTGAGTCCTTCACGTGAATGAGATGTAATGGAGTTGTTCGAGGAAGAACAAGGCTTTAAGTGTGGGGTAGTGATCCTGGGCATATTTACAATCTTAATTGCTATTTTATATCTTAGTCTAGTCGTGTTTGTCAATTTAATTAAGTATAATTTCATGTGCTTTGTGTAAATTTGTGTAAATGAACTAACCAATGTGATGAGTCCATGTTTGTAGGTGAAATATGCTATGGATGGGCAAAATATTATGATGCATGAGAAAGAAGGAATCATGGAATGAAATGAAAGGGAGGAACATGAAGTTGGCAAGAGGAGTGGACTTCCAAGGCCACAAACGTGCCACACCGGGCAGGCAGTGCGCCAGGTAGCATGCTACGCCAAGCAGGCAGCGCACCAGGAAGAGTGCCATGCCCAGGCACCTGAGTGCGAGAAGTAGCCAAGGCAGTATCCATGTGTGTTTGCGTCGTTCCACGCTAAGAGGATGCCCCATCCAGTAGCATGCCACGTTAGGCGACGCCCGCGTATAGTGTCGTGCCAGGCCCAATGTCACCATGCCATGTCAGGCCAGCTCCCAATTCCAGTAATTGTGAGAGACCAATTCTTGCCACGGAGGCTGAGCTGCATGACAAGCAGCATGACATGGAGTTGTTCTTTCACGGACAAAATTTCACTTATTATAAATTGAACACTTAGTTCATTTTTAGGGGATATCACGTATTATTTTGAGAAAGAGCAGAGGAGCAGGAGGAGGAACATTATGGATTTTGTACTAAGGTTCTGTTATTTTCCTTTTTCTAATCATTTTTATATTACATGAATTCAAACACTTTGTTGAGTTCTTGTATTAACATGAGTGGCTAAAACCCTTCTTCTAGGGTTGAGGCCATATGACATGATTGTATTTGCTTAAATTCCATTTCGTTCAAGTTTTCATTGTTGTTAGTTCTTGCATTCTTGTCTTTATTCATTTTAATGCTTGATCACCATTGAAATGCCGTTGTTAATCGTAAGCAAACTCAAAATACAAAAAATTAGGATAGAACTAGGAGTGTAAGAAGTGAGTTCAAGACTCTAAGGATGATTCGCGATTAGGATAGCAATATACCTAATTTGCCTCGCGTGGTTATTAAATGGTATGATAGATGAACACCTAAGTTGGCGTTGTCACATTACTTCTCTTTGATGTATTCATGAAATAAAGTTAGGCTAAATGGTTAGGGGTTTGAAAGTCCATAACCAAGGGCATTAACCCCGTAAACCACTCCACATGGATAATTGCATATGAATTAGGTTGTTGATCTTGGGCATAATTGCTTGCCCAAGTGCTATTTTATAACTTGATTTAGTCATGTTTGTCTAATTATATACTTACTTTCTCATGTGATTTTATGTAAATTTGGGTATGCACTAACCAACATGATTAGTCCTTTTTTGGTAGGTGTAAAATGCATTTGAGGGGCTAAATAATGATGGGTGAAGTGAAGGAATGGATTTGGATGCAAACTGCAAAAGTCGGCAAGGAAACATGCCATGGCAAGGCTAGCCGTGCCAGGCAGCGTGCCACGATGTGAGTGTGCCTCACCCAGTACCGTGCCATGCCAATGCCAGACGCGAGAGAAGGCAGAAACTCCAGGGCGCTTGTGCGCCAGCGCCATGCCACGCTGGGCACTGCTGCGCGCCCAAGGCCGTGTCACGCAGGCCATCGCGCAAGGGCAGTGCTTTGCCACGTTGGCCATCGCCTCAAGCCTCGGGCAAGCACCCTTCAATTGCAAATTCCAGTGAGCCTACGCGTTACCTCCGTGTCACAGAGGCAATTTGGTGCGTTAAGCTCCGTGCCACGGAGCCATTCCATGATAGGCCAAAATTTGCAAATTCCCTACTTACTATAAATTAAACCCTTAGCTCCCAAAATCAAATGTCACGAAATATTTCTGAAAAACCATAGTGGAGCGAAGGGAGAAGCGGAGAACTCACATAGGGTTCATCAATTTTACATTATCTTTCATTCATTCTTGTAAGTACAGTACTTTATCAATGTTTTCAAGTAATTGTACGAACATGAGTTGCTAAAACCCTTCCTCTAGGGTTGAGGGCACGTGATATGATTGTAACTGCATGAATTCATTTTGGTTTGAGTTGTTAATTGTTGTTTTTTCTCACATTCTTCATTATTGTTGTTTTTATGCTTGATCACCATGAAAACGAATGCGTTAATCTTAGGTAAAACTTGAAAGAGTAACCCTAGGCAAGAACAAGAGAATGTTGGGAGAAAGTTCTTATCTTTCAATATGATTCACGGTTAGGATATAAATTATACCTAATTTTCCTTTCCTGGTTAATAAAATGGGATGAGAGTAAGACACCGACTTAGAATTATCACTCCACCACTCATAGAAGTAGTTGTGAAGCTAAGTTGGATCAAATGATTAGAGGTATGAAAGTCCCTAATCAAAAGCATAAACCCCAGTAAACCACATCTATGTAGTTAAATTGCCCACAAATTAGGTTATCACATCCCCGCACAACGATGTAGTTGTAAGGCTAGTTTGTCGTGTTTAGAGGTCGAGAGAACATGAACATCGTATTTTCCACTATGTGAGACAACAATTGATAATATCATACTTGAACCATTACAAAATGTAGCATTGCATGATTATTCCTCCTTAGCTCTAGTTTCTTCTTATATTGTTTTCAGATTATTTTGTGACCACCCTGAAATTTAATTATAATTTACCGAAAACTTTTATAATCAACACTTGTGAAGGTTAATTTCACACTTGAACTTGATAATTCACTGAATTTGTACAGTCCCTGTGGGTTCGACATCTGGCTCTTAAAAAGGGCCATTGTATTACTTGTACGACCGCGTACGCTTGCGTGTGCGCTGGAGCGCAACAAAGTTTTTGGCGCCGTTGCTGGGGACTGGTGAAATTGGTGAATTTCTTGTTCTGTGGTAGTGTCTAATTTTCTAAGTGTTGAAAAAATTTTCTTTATTAGTTTTAGATTTATTTTATTTTTGTTTTTAGTCTGATACCCTTCTTGACATGACATCATGGAACACAAATGGGTTGAAAGGTAGATACTCATATTTTGGTGAGTCCTGTCTGAATTGTGGAGGAATCCACTTGTGGAAACACTTATGCACTTGCAGTATATGTGGTGGTCAAGATGGGCATTGGGATGGTTGTCCAAATGCATATTCCCCTTCCCCAAGCCCCTACTATGATCCTTCTGTTGTTTTTGATGAGTATAGGAATGAGGAAAAGGAGGACTTGGAACACCAAGCTCAGATAGAAAACATGTTAAAATAGGTCCTTGAGCGGACAGAAGCAATGAGGGAGCAGATGGAAGTATTGAGAGTTCAGACCAAGGAAAATAGAGAGGCCTTAGAAATGATAAGCGCCAAGTTAATGGAGATGATGGCTGAGCCTGAAGCTTGCTTTGATTTGAAAGTGACGGTCTTATGCAATACTCAGGAGGGACTACAAGGAGAAGAAAAGGGTGAGTTCTTGGAAGAAGCTCAACAGTTAGAAGCTCCTGAGAGTCCCCATGATGGTCTCACACATATGGCCAATCCAGTCATGAAAGGAGAGATAGAGTTCCAACCATTTGACATTCGTGTGGAGTTAGATGTTGATGTGGAGAAGGTGTACAAAAGTAAGGAGGTCAAGCACAATGAAGTTCCAGAGTTGAGGTGTATTGTACCCCACTCGAAGCATTTCTCGACTTAAGTTTGGTTGACAACCTAGAAATAGAGTCTTCCAAGCTTGTAGAGAATGTTCTAGAGGGGTAACAACCCTCGTATATTCTGAAATCTTCTGATTCCGAGAGACAAAATAACTTCACTTACGTAAGGGCCAATAAGTGCCAGAGGCAAAATCTACTACTTGGTCTTTTTATTTTTTCACCACCATCCCTGGAGCATAAGAGGAAACTAGAGAAGAAATTAGGGGTGAGATTCATATCCTCAAAGTGGAAAAAAAAATGGTGAAACTTGATGCGTTCTGCCGCGACGTAAAATAAGGCGCTGCTTGGGAGGCAACCCAAGGGTACCACAGGTACAATTTTAATTTTTTTCAGTTATGTTGATTTTGTTTATTTTCATCTTGTTGTTTTTGGTGGAGATTTAAGCAAAGATGGAGGGGAAGTCTGAGTACCCTTGGAGGAGAAAGCTGAGAAGCATTAAAGAGGGAAAGTGTGGGTCGAGTCCCCACTTTTTCAAATGAAGAAAAACATGCTGTTAGCTAGGCCTAGAGGCCTCAGGGAGTATTTCTCACCCTTTTTTAATTTTAATTGGATTCTTTGGGGACATAGCTTGATTCAAGTGTGGGGTGAGGGAAATTTCAAAATTATGTGCTTAATGATTTTGGGTGAATTTAGTGCTTGTGCTTGATAGGTATTAGTTGAGGAAAATTTTTGAGTTGAGGATGATTCACCGCCCGCTAGTTTTTCTTTTCGGTTCTTTTACGACAGGGGGGCACTTTGAACCGAAGAATAAAAATTTTGCGTGTCTGTACATAGTTGTTTTTAGTCATAGTTAGGGACTATTACCGACGACGGATGGATGACGACCGACTTGAGGGAAAATTAGTCAATAGGTTTTGGTTTGTGAATCGGTAGCTAATTGATGGCTTGATAATCTTGTTATGTGTTATACATGATTGTGAGATGCAAGTATGGTTAGTGTTAAAGCATGTAAGCTGTATAACTCTGTTTGAGACACCTAGGCTCTTGAATGTGACTCTATGTGCTTAAAGCTTAATTTTGAATTCTTGTGATTAGCTGAGTTAAGAGTCTGTTGACTTTCTCTTGAATTGAGCATGTGCTGTGAGAGTAAGGTTTTTGAATAGTCCATGCTATTGTGTAGTGTCTAGAACTTTCCTGGTGTGTATACAAAATGAAATGAGGGATGTCGATTGTAGGAGATGATGTAGGCATTTCTTTGAATAAGCCAAATTTTTATCCCTCGCTTCACCTACCTTGAATGTCTGATCCTAGTTAGCCCCATTGAGCCTTAAGCCTATTCTTTGATGGATACAACATAAGCTTAATCTTTTTCTTTCATTAGCCTTAAATTTGATCCAAGACTCCTAAGCGCTTAAGTGAAAAAAAATACAAAAGAATAAGGGAGTAAGAATTGTGAAACAGAAGGAAAAATACTAGTTGTGGGATTTGCAGAAAGGATTAGAGGTGCACGTGTTTGAAAATGCCTGAGTATTAGTAGGGAGTAAGAGAACAAATAAATGAAAAAGTTGTTTAAGTACTCCTTACTAATAAGATAAGTGTTCTTAAAGAAATGGGAAATAGAAGAGGAAATTTAAGATTGAGAAGAAAGAGGGAGAAGTAAGAGAAGAGATGCCCGTAATAAATGTATGATGTATTAAAAGCGCTTAGGGAAGATAGTCACTATTATTAGCCATAACAGTACCTACCTTCCTTTAGCTTACATTACAACCCAATAAGTCCTACTTGATGTTACGTTCAAACATCCTTAAATTAGTGGAGTAAAACACTAAGGGCAAGCTTATGGGTCAATACACGTGGCATGTGATTTCTTTGTGAGAGTGAGCTTAATTCTAATTTATATACCCATACACGGTATGATTTGAAAATTTGTGAGTAAAAATGGGTAACTCTCTTGTTGCGAGGGCACATGTTTAATGAAGGATACAATTCATGTCGAATTTATTAATCAGTTAATTTGCATGAGGTTGTTGAGATTAAGAGTCGATTCTTGAGGTTAGGAAGTCTTAACATAGTTATATTTTATTTTAATGGATAAATCTTGCATGTCTATTTTTAACTTGCTATCTCAAATAATCGTTGAAGCCGTAGCTTGAATTGTGTTGCTAAATTAGCTATGTGTGAGTCTTCATGTGCATGAGATGTAAAAGGGTTGTTCGAGGACCAACAAGGCTTTATGTTTGGGGTAGTGATCTTGGGCATAATTGCTTACCCAAGTACTATTTTATAACTTGATTTAGTCATGTTTGTCTAATTATATACTTACTTTCTCATGTGATTTTATGTAAATTTGGGTATGCACTAACCAACTTGATTACTCCTTGTTTTGTAGGTTGTAAAATGCGTTTGAGGGGCTAAATAATTATGGGTGAAGTTAAGGAATGGATTTGGAAGCAAATTGCAAAAGTCGGCAAGGAAGCATGCCATGGCATGGCTGGCCGCGCCAGGTAGCGTGCCACGTTGTGCGTGCGCCGCGCCCATCGCCATGCCACGCCAATGCCAGGCGCAAGAGAAGGAAGCAACTCAAGGGCGCTTGCGCGCCAGCGCCATTCCACGCTGGGCACTGCTGCGCGCCCAAGGCCGTGTCACGCAGGCCATCGCGCAAGGGCAGTGCCGTGCCACGTTGGCCATCGCGCCAAGCCTCGGCCAAGCACCCTTCAATTGCAAATTCCAGTGAGCCTACATGTTACCTACGTGTCACGGAGGAAATTTTGCGCGTTAAGCTTTGTGCCACGGAGCCATTCCACGACAGGCCAAAATTCGCAAATTCCCTACTTACTATAAATTAAACCCTTATCTCCCAAAATCAAAAGTCACGAAATATTTTATGAAAAACCGTAGAGGAGCGAAGGGAGAAGTGGAGAACTCACCTAGGGTTAATCAATTTTACATTCTCCTTTATTCATTCTTGTAAGTACACTACTTTATCAATGTTTTCAAGTAATTGTACGAACATGAGTGGCTAAAACCCTTCCTCTAGGGTTGAGGCCAGGTGATATGATTGTAACTGCAAGAATTTGTTTTGCTTTGAGTTGTTAATTGTTGTTTTGTCTTACATTCCTCATTATTATTGTTTTTATGCTTGATCACCGTTAAAACAAATGCGTTAATCTTAGGTAAAAGCTTGAAAGAGTAACCCTAGGTAAGAACAAGAAAATGTAGGGAGAAAGTTCTTATCTTTTCATATGATTCGCGGTTAGGATAGAAATTATACCTGATTTTGGGCAGATTTATATGCCCAAGTGATACTCAAACGTATCATTTTCGCCTTGTTTATCTAGCAATGTGTATACATTTTCATGTAATTGGTAATAAAATGTGAATTTATACTAACCCACATGATTAGCATTGTTTTGTAGGTAAAATGTGATTTTGAGGAGCTAAAATGCATGTTGGAACAATATCGGAGTTGGACTTGGATTCGAGCACGAAAAAGGCATTGGACTGCACAATATAAAGGGGCTCAGCGATGGAGTCGTGTCACGCTGCCATCGCGGAGGCACTCTGCCTGGAGGGTGAAATATTAGTCAAATTCTAGTGGAGCCTCGCGACAGCTCCGTGGCACGGAGGCAAGCCTCCGTGTTGCATGCCGTGCCACGTTGAAGCTTTATTCCCGGACCCCAAATTTCCAGTGAGGGTCCGTGTTCATGCCGTGTCATGGAGGCAGTGCTCCGCGATGCACTCCGTGACACGTTGCTTGTTATTCCGGGAAAAATTCCCATTAGTATAAATAGAACACTTAGGCTTATTTTTCATAATTCAGACTTGGTGGAGCAAGGACGTGGGTTACAGGCAGTTGAGGGACGAAAAGTTTAAGGTTTTTTCTCTCTTTCTTTCTTCTTTAACCCAATTGTTTGTATGATTAACACTTGTTTTAGGATGATTAATCCACAAATGAGTGGCTAATTCCCTTCCTTGCTGAGGTTATGAACATTTGTCATGAACTTTGATTATTAATTATATGGTTTTTCATCTTCTTCTTCCATGTTGTTCTATTAATTCTTGTTTCTACTGCATTGGTGTGTGGCCGACATTAATGTACATCTAAAAAGTCCGATTTCACTCGAGAGAGCACGAAATTGGAAAGTTGTGAATTAATAGGGTATTGTTCTTAACTTGATTTGGGAAAATTGGGTTTTGATGTGCTTTCCTGATAGAAATATACTTGAAAGCCGTATTAGTCAATTTAGGAACCGGAATTGTACTGCTAGGTCAATAATTGCATTTGATCACAGAAATGTAGACGGATGGTTTATGATTCTTAAGTGAGATTAAATACGAGACTTTTAATCTCTTGGCTATTTTTCTTGGCTAGCAACTGGAAGAAGGGATTAACCAATGTATGATGATAATTAGTTCATTACATGTTCTTAACCTTGGCATGCTCATATCCATAGTTTAAATTCAAAGTAAATAATTGTTAGTAGTTTTAGGACATAATTTATAAAACAAACTTTTCAATTGTTGGTTACATTGTTGTTAGCATCTTTAGAAGTGAGATAGAATATAGTATACTTAAGCAATTTTTACTTATCCAGAGTCTCCTTGAATCGATACTTGGCTTACTTAAGCCACTTACTACTTGTTTGACCACGTGTACTTGCGTGTCGGTTTTCAACCCCTACCAAAGCACCGAGCAAGTTTTTGGCAACGTTGCCGGGGAGACTAGGCAATTGGTGAAATTGTATTAAGTGTAAATTTACTGTATTTTTATTTTATTTTCTTAAGTGTTGACAACTTGGTCTTAGCCTGTATTTTGCAGACTTGATTTCTGTGAACACTGGCAAGAGACAAAGAGCTGGTGGAATCTTATATAGAGCCTGAACGTATATTTCATAGTAAACGCAGAGAAGCTCTACAAAAGAAGCTGCAGTTTCTCAGACAGACTATTATGGAGCAACAAAATCCACCGGTTGTGAGGGCAGTGTTAGTGCCCGAAGAAGCAGCAGCAAGGCCGGTTCGCGAGGTGGCAATCCCACATGCCAACAATGTTACATCAAGTATCCGCAAACCAGAGCCTGGAGGGAGATTTGAACTCAAGCAAAATATGGTGCAACTGTTGCACACAAGCGGGCAATTTACCGGTCTCCCTCATGAAGACCCACAACAGCATCTCCAGAACTTTTTGGAGATAAGTGACACTTATATACCCGCTGGAGTGTCACCTGATTATGTTCGGCTCACATTATTTACGTTCTCATTACTTGGTGAAGCCAAGAGGTGGTTAAAAGCTGAGCCACCAAATTCTATTTCAACGTGGGATGATCTAGCACGAAAGTTCTTGATAAGATTTTTTCCCTCTGGTAAAACAGCCAAACTTAGAAGTCAAATTCTAAGTTTCAAATAGAGGGAGGGGGAAAATTTGTATCAAGCATGGGAAAGATTTAAATCCATGTTGCGGGACTGTCCTCATCATCATCAGTCCAATGAGGTGTTGGTACACACATTTATTGAGGGTTTGGAACCCCATACTAAAATTTTGCTAGACTCAGCAGCTGCAGGGCAAGCGCTGGAAAAGACTTATGAGGAGCTGTATCACTTTGCTAAACCGGATTTCACAGGGCAATCCAGAATGGAATGCTGATTCATCACGAGGTGGAGCAAGGAAAGCAGCAGGAGTGCTTGTAGTGGATGGATTTACAGCTATCGCTGCACAGATAGCTGCCTTGCAGAATCAATTGAACAACCACTTCAGCAACATGAATTTGAACCAGCCTTCAGCTTCAGTCAATGCGGTCCAGCAAATGTGGTGTGAAGTGTGTGGAAGCAGTGAGCACTCAGCTGAGTGCTGTGGAGCAAACCCAGATTCGGTTAACTTTATGGGCAATGCACAAAGAAATCAGCAGCATTATGGTAGTGGCTACAACTCAAATTGGAGGAACCATCCAAATTATTCATGGGGTAGCAACAACCAACAAGGCCAAAGTTCGGGTCAGGGTATGCAAAGAAATCAAGGAGGGCAACAGAACTACCAATCTCAATTCAGAAATCACAATGCCCCTCCTCCACCACCATCACCCAGCATTGAGGAGATGTTCAAGACCATGATCGCTAACCAGGCGCAATTGCAGGCTGACTATGTTAAATTGGCAGCCGAAGTGAAAAATAATCAGTTAGCGACCAAGGCTCTTGAGTATCAATTTGGGAAATTTGCTAGTGCCCAAAATACATGGCCCAGAGGAGGACTGCCTAGCGACACGGATCCTAATCCGAAGCAGGTAAATGCAGTGACCACAAGGAGTGGTTTGCAACTGAAGGAGGTGGAACCACAAAGACCACCTCAAAAGTCAGGAGCAGCAGAAGTTGAGGGGGAGCAAAGTGCGAAAAGGGGGAAGACCAAAGAAGCTGAATCAGAAAGACCTCCACCCCCGTTCCCTCAACGACTCAAGAAACACAAAGAGGAGGCGTGTTTCAAGAAATTCATGGAGGTCCTTAAACAGGTACATGTTAACTTACCTCTTGTTGATGTCTTGCAGGGAGTGCCTAAATATGCCAAATACATTAAAGACATCGTGGCCAACAAAAGTTGTTTGACTGAGTATGCCACGATAGCTTTGACGGAGGAGTGCACTTCCCGGATCCAAAATAGACTGCCCACGAAGCTAAAAGACCCTGGAAGTTTTACTATCCAGCTTACTATTAGGCAGAGTATCCGAGCTCATGGATTGAGTGACTTGGGGGCGAGCATTAATCTGATGCCATCTTCGGTATTCAGAAAGTTGGGTCTAGGGAGTCCTAGACTTACAACCGTAATCTTGCAGTTGGCAGACAGATCCTTAGCTAGGTCGGATGGCATTGTTGAGGATGTGCTTGTGCAAGTAGGCTCCCTAATTTTCCCGGTAGATTTTATTATTCTGGATTTTGAACCAGACGCGGAAGTCCCATTTATTTTGGGACGACCCTTCTTGGCAACCGGGAAAGCACTAATTGACGTAGCTGCGGGTCAACTTACAATGCGAGCACATGACAAGGTAGAGGTGTTCGATGTGTACAAAGCACCCAAGCTCCCGATGGTGAATGAAGAACTCTCGGTGATCAATGTAATTGATCATGGGAATGCTAAACAAATGGATGATTCCCGAGAGTTGATGGGAAGACCACCGGATAAGGGTGAGCACTACTGGGGGGAGGACAATGATCGTGAGAAATCGTCCATCACCCTAGCGGACAATTGAGCATAAAGGACGTCGAGCCGAGACGGTAAACCAGGCGCTGCACAGGAGGCAACCCGTGAAAATTTTTTTTTCCTTCATTTTGTAAAGTGTAAATAGATTTTATTTTATTTTTCTCTTTCTTGATTTAGTACAAAATTTTTGTGTTAGTTAGTATTTTTATTTTAGTTAGGTGAAACCTATTAATCTAACCAATTTTGTTTAGTGAGATGATTTTCAGGTGAAACGGAGAAAAATGTGCACGGAATCGTGAAGGAAAAGGCGAGGTATGAAAAAAATTAATAAAATGCAGAGACAGTGAGCTAGGGCGATAGCTCCGTGTCACGGAGGAGGACCTCCGCGTTACCCTCTGTGACACGTTGAGGTTCAATCTGGAATTTTTAAAAAATTCCAGTAAGCTATCGCGATTGCTCCATGTCACGGAGGCAGTGCACCGCGATGCACTCCGTGACATGTTGCCATATAAATTGTGACGGGTCACACCGGGTTGCCGGGTGACCCGCGTGTTTTCTTCATTTTAAACCCCCGATTTTGCCCCTTTTTCCCTCATTTTTACACTTCTCCGCGACAAAACACCCAAAATTCCCTTCCCCATCAACGTGCCACGGTATAAAGCAAAGAATTATCAAGTTTTCTTCGATTCTTCAACTCCGAGGTATGTTTTCCGATTATCTCTCAAGTTTTTGTCGATTTCATTCGAAATTAAGCATGGGAGGTGAACTAAATCACCCTAAGTCGAAATTTAGCATGAATTTGAGTTATTCCTTGATTGATAAATGTTCGGAATGTTGTAATGAGCGTTTGAACTTGTCGATTGCATGAATTATTCGAATTTGATTGCGAAATTCAATTCTAGGGCTTGGTTGTTGGAATCGAAATTGGTAACTTGTTAAATTTGTGAATTATATGCCAGGTTGTATGTATTGAATGAGATAAGTCGTTGTAGAATATTGTTTGAATGTAATAGACGATGAATTCTCGGGTTTTTGGGAAAATGTTGAAAATTGTTCAAATTGGGTTGGTTGTATAGGTTCATGTATATAGAATTTTTTTGTTGTTTTTGTTTCGTTGTTTTTAGTTGCTAAGTGCGATGGTTGAATTGCTAGCGATGGTAGTGATTGGGATTAGCTGTATGAAGTCTGAGTAGTACGCTAAAGTTATACCGTCGAATTTTTCTTTGCGAACGCACTAAGCATGAATTGTATAGTTGTTTGTTTGTGGTGTAAATAAAGTGATTCTTGCCGTAGTATCGTAACTGTAGCTAAGGACTAAGTGTGGGGTAAACTTAGCTGAACCCGACCTTAGCCGAAGTTAATATTCATTTAGCTTGACATTGCGCTTGTTAATTTGTGTTGACAGGTAAAATGGCAAGTAGGCAGGATAAGGGTAAAGGTGCATCAACTTCAGGCACCGGGAGAAAAAGACTTAGACTGGGCACAGCAGTCCCAGCTGCACCAGCAGTTCCACGCGGCCAATGCCGCCAATAAGGAACTAGATGGGTAACTGATGAGGGGAAGAAGTGGTACGCCAAACACAAGGAA
The DNA here is from genome assembly GCA_035772735.1 of Datura wrightii. Classification (NCBI taxonomy): domain Eukaryota; kingdom Viridiplantae; phylum Streptophyta; class Magnoliopsida; order Solanales; family Solanaceae; genus Datura; species Datura wrightii. The sequence continues at coordinate 57,129,497 of JASDFA010000007.1, read as the reverse complement.
AACAAATACTTCCCCGAGGAGCATATTGCACGGGAACCATTAGCACAGGAGTTCCCCCGCATAGTGCAAAGGATCGAGGCAGCTGGGCTTAGCTTCATATTTCAGGAGCCCAAGGAATGCAACCTACATCTAGTCCGGGAGTTCTATGCTAATTGGAACCTGGCAATCAGAAGCCACACAATCAAGATCAGAGGGCAGATAGTCACTCTGGAACCCCAGCAGCTAAATGCCATCATCGGAGCGCGGGACACAGACGCCCACGTTCTCCGCCAGCTGAACATCACCCCACCATATGCCGATATCAGACGCACACTGTGTGGGGCTCGATCCACAGCCAGATGGAGCAGACATAAGGAAAGGGGTTACCACCAAACTCTGCCGTATTCTCAAATGAACAGGGACGCCGGAATATGGCTGAAGATAGTCTGTTCGTGCCTAATACCGGGGGTGCACATGACTGATGTGACCCGGGACCGTGTTTGCCTGGTGTACGCCCTGATGAAAGGGATGGAGATTAATGTTGGGGCGGTCATCATATCCGCCATGAAGAGAGCCCGACTACACCAGGGCCACAGGTATGGGTTCGGGGGACTAATCATCACCTTTCTCTGGGGCCTCGACGTCGAGGAAGAGGCTTTGGACTACATCCCGCAGTTGGAGCGGAGGGCCCTTGACGTGACCAAAACTAAGGCCCCCGATACCACACACGGGCCAGTGCTGACGCTTGGCGAGCGACATGCTCGTGACGACCAGTACATGGCACGGATGTTTGGAATGCAAATGCTCCAGCTTCGGATCGGTGGGAGACCAGCCACGGAGGAGGAGTTATGGCAGCTCGAGCTGGATTACCCATTTGGCGAAAACGCTAGGGCTCTATGCCGAGTGGGGCCAGCCTTTGTAGAGCCCACTGATTATGATGTCCCCACGGACGAGGAGACACGTCGGGAGGACTCCGATGTGGAGTCCGAGGATGACGATGGAGGTGACTCGGACATGGGCGATGAGGCAGCAGCACCTGATGAAGAAGTTGAATACTTTGACTGATCAGGGAGTTCCACCACCCAAAATTTTGTGATTTTTAATTTTTGTGAACACTGGGGACAGTGTTCGATTTAAGTGTGGGGTGGGGAGTAGTTAGGTGCTGGGGCTGGGCTGGTTTGCTTTTATGCTTTCCTCTGTTTTGTATGTATGTTTCCCTGTGTTTGTGAATTGCAAACTGTTCTGTAGCTGTACATATTTGTGGTATTGATGTGTGTTGTGGAATGTTGTTGTTGCCAGCTAAGTCTGTAAAATTTTTTGTAAATATTCTCTTATTTTTTTTTCTATCGAAATGATCGATAAAATTTTTTTGTAAATATTCTCTTATTTTTTTCTATCGAAATGATCGATATTTTTAAATTTTTGCGAAAATATTTTGTTCATATAAAAATATTCTGTAAATAATTTTTCCATCGAAATGATCGGTGTGTTGCAAAATTTTTCAATTTTTTTTTTTGGGTTTCTCGGAGTTTGTTTTCGGTTCTTTTACCGAGAATAGTCCCATTGAACCGACGTCATAGTTAGTGACCATTCCCTATGATGGATGGATGACGACCGTCTTAAGGGAAATGTAGTCGGCAGGAGTAGTGATTTTAAATTATTTTCAGTTTTTTCTTTGGTGGATTACATCACGGAACCTGTAGTTACTATATGGTTGTGAAATGTTGGTTGCATGTTTTAACTGATATTCAAAATGTAAAAGTGATTCGTATGAAAGCATGCAATTTTGTAAATATGTTGAGATACCTATGCTGTAGAATTTGATTCGGTGTGATTGAGGCTTAATTTTTGAATTCATGTAATTGGCTAATTAAAGAGTCTGTGAATGCATCTTGAATCGAGCATGTGCATGAAGTGTGAAGTGAGGTATTGTTATTCCATACTATTGTGAAGTGTCTAGAACTTGCCTGGTGTGTGTACAAAACGAAATGAAGGAGGTGTAGTGTTGGAAAGGATGTAGGCATTTCTTTGTTTTAACCGAGAGTTTCTAGTTTTTTTCTTGTCATACTCCCCTTTTATGTGATTGTATACCCTAGTCAGCCCGTTGAGCCTTTAGCCTATTATTTCTTTCTTTTGTCCAAAAATGTATAAACTGAGCTTAATTCTTTCTTTTCATTAGCCGTAAAGTCTATACAAAACTCTTAAGCTCTTAAGAAGAACAAAAATTTTCCCAAAGTGTCAAAGAGTGAGAAGGGTGAAAAGAAAAAGAAAAGCAGAGTGAGGAGAGAAAAGAAAAGGTTGAAGGTGCACTTGCTATAAATAAATGCTAATGAAGGTGTATGAAAAACCTTTGCTTTCATGTCAAGTGTGCTTGATGAAATGGGCCATACTAATGTAAATCATCAAGAATGGGATGATGAAAAAAAAAAGAGAGAAACAATGTCCATGAGTTGATGGGAATGTGTTGAAAAGGCGCTTAAGGATGCTAGTGACTATTATTGGCTAATCCAATATATACTAGTTCCATAGCTTCCATTACAACCCATTAAATTCCTACGTGATCTTACATTGCATTTCTTTATATTAGTGGAGTAATACACTAAGGGCAAGCCTATGGGTCATGACATGATGCATGTGAATTCTTTTGGGAGAGAGAGTGAAATTAATTTCTACATGCCCCTACTTGAATGTTTGTGTGTCACATGAGCAAAAAGGGGAAGATTCTCTTGAGTTGTGAGGGCACATGCTTGATGAAACATTGATTTTCGTGTCGGATATCTTGATTAGATGATTTGCATGAGTTTGCCGATATCGAGAGTCGATTCCTTAAAGTCTAGGAAGTCTTAATGTATTAAAGGTCATTGCATTGTTAAGACCATGCATGTTTTCTTAATGATTTGCAATATTGAATGATCGGTATGACCGTAGCTCAAATTGTCGCACCATAGTGGCTAAGGTTGGGATGTAATTTACGTGAATTGTGTGTTTGTTGTTCGAGGACGAACAAGGATTTAAGTGTGGGGTAAGTGATCTTGGGCAGATTTATATGCCCAAGTGATACTCAAACGTATCATTTTCGCCTTGTTTATCTAGCAATGTGTATACATTTTCATGTAATTGGTAATAAAATGTGAATTTATACTAACCCACATGATTAGCATTGTTTTGTAGGTAAAATGTGATTTTGAGGAGCTAAAATGCATGTTGGAACAATATCGGAGTTGGACTTGGATTCGAGCACGAAAAAGGCATTGGACTGCACAATATAAAGGGGCTCCGTGATGGAGCCGTGTCACGCTGCCATCGCGGAGGCACTCTGCCTGGAGGGTGAAATATTAGTCAAATTCCAGTGGAGCCTCGCGACAGCTCCGTGGCACGGAGGCAAGCCTCCGCGTTGCATGCCGTGCCACGTTGAAGCTTTATTCCCGGACCCCAAATTTCCAGTGAGGGTCCGCGTCCACGCCGTGTCACGGAGGTAGTGCTCCGCGATGCACTCCGTGATACGTTGCTTGTTATTCCGGGAAAAATTCCCATTAGTATAAATAGAACACTTAGGCTTATTTTTCATAATTCAGACTTGGTGGAGCAAGGACGTGGGTTACAGGCAGTTGAGGGACGAAAAGTTCAGGGTTTTTTCTCTCTTTCTTTCTTCTTTAACTCAATTGTTTGTATGATTAACACTTGTTTTAGGATGATTAATCCACAAATGAGTGGCTAATTCCCTTCCTTGCTGAGGTTATGAACATTTGTGATGAACTTTGATTATTAATTATATGGTTTTTCATCTTCTTCTTCCATGTTGTTCTATTAATTCTTGTTTCTACTGCATTGGTGTGTGGCCGACATTAATGTACATCTAAAAAGTCCGATTTCACTCGAGAGAGCACGAAATTGGAAAGTTGTGAATTAATAGGGTATTGTTCTTAACTTGATTTGGGAAAATTGGGTTTTGATGTGCTTTCCTGATAGAAATATACTTGAAAGCCGTATTAGTCAATTTAGGAACCGGAATTGTACTGCTAGGTCATGAATTGCATTTGATCACAGAAATGTAGACGGATGGTGTATGATTCTTAAGTGAGATTAAATACGAGAGTTTTAATCTCTTGGCTATTGTTCTTGGCTAGCAACTGGAAGAAGGGATTAACCAATGTATGATGATAATCAGTTCATTACATGTTCTTAACCTTGGCATGCTCATATCCATAGTTTAAATTCAAAGTAAATGTACATAATTTATAAAACAAACTTTTCAATTGTTGGTTACTTTGTTGTTAGCATCTTTAGAAGTGAGATAGAATATAGTATACTTAAGCAATTTTTACTTATCCAGAGTCTCCTTGGATCGATACTTAGCTTACTTAATCCACTTACTACTTGTTTGACCACGTGCACTTGCGTGTCGGTTTTCAACCCCTACCAAAGCACCGAGCAATACCTAATTTGCCTTGCTTGGTTGAAAAAATGAGATGAGAGCAAGACACCGACTTAGAATTATCACTCCAACACTCATAGAAGTAGTTGTGAAGCTAAGATGGATCAAATGATTAGAGGTATGAAATTCCCTAATCAAGAGCATAAACCCCGTAAACCACATTCATGTAGTTGAATTGCCCACGAACTAGGTTATCACATCCCCGCTCAACGATGTAGTTGTGAGGATAGTTTGTCATGTTTAGAGGCTCGAGAGACCATGAACATCGCATTTTCAACTATGTGAGACAACAATTGATAATATCATACTTGAACCATTACAAAATGTAGCATTGCATGATTATTCGGCCATAACTCTAGTTGCTTCTTATATTGTTTTCAGATTATTTTGTGACCACCCTAAAATTTAATTATAATTTACCGAAAACTTCTATAATCAACACTTTTGAAGGTTAATTTCACACTTGAACTTGATAATTCACTGAATTGCTACAGTCCCTTTGGGTTCAACATCCGGCTCTTAAAAAGGGCCACTGTATTACTTGTACGACCGCGTACACTTGCGTGTGCGTTGGAGTGCAACAGTAGTCACATCCCCGCTCAACGGTGCAATTGTGAGGCTAATTCGACTATGTTTTGAGGCTGGAAAGACCACGAACATTGCATTAATCTTTTGAGACAACAAACAAAGTCACATACTTGAACCAATGTGAATTGTAGCTATACATGAATGTTTGGCCTTAACCCTGGATTTTTCTCATTACTATTTTTCACATAAAATTTTGATCGTCCTTAGATTTAGAAACAATCAAACTTCAAATCTTGGTAAATTAGCACTTTTGAATTTTTGAATTGATACTTGACTTGTTAATTCATTATAATCCAGTCCCTGTGGGTTCGACATCTGGCACTTAAAGGGTCACTATATTACTTGTACGACTGCGTGCATTTACACGTGGGCCAGAGGTGTAACATTCATCATTTGTCCATTTACTTCATCATTAATTTTTACAATATTCATGAGTACGTGTTGTCGTTTGTGAATCATGAGTATATAAACCTTCTAGTTCTAGGGTAGTGGTGTGGCTATGAACATTGTTGTTTGAAGAATATGTTCATCTAAGTTTGAATTATCAATTTCTAATGTCCCTTTATCGTTATAATTAGTTTCTTGAATGTATAGCTAATGATTGAGTTTTATTTACTATTTTATAAAACATACTTGAAAAATGTATTGTTAGATTAGCAAAAGGGTAAAGAGAATGTGATCTAAATCTCTGAAAGCGGGACCAAGGATTTATGACTAGGAGAGAAATATACTTAGCCACTGCATTCAATTGAATACCATAGTCATATCCATTCTTCATATATCAGTTTCTTAGATATATATTTGATAATCTATTTTGAATAGGTGCATAGTCATTCGAGAGAATACTACCGGCATCAACGATCTAGTAAATTAGCATCGTGATAACTTGAATTCTATGCAGTACAGTCAAACCTATCTATAACAATCAATCATTATAATAGTATTTCACTATAACGACCTGATTTTCTTAAAAATTAATTTTTCATGTTATATTTTACTTCTGTATAACAACATTCTACCTATAACAGCAGTGACATTCATTATAGCGGTATACTCTTTGTAAAATTACCTCTTTATGAAAATTATTCTCACATATTGTGCAATAATATTCTATAAGAAATATGTTATGTGTAAATAAATATTAAAATATTAATGATAATCATCATTAATGTTATCCACATAATAAATTTCAAGTACGAATATCTTAAAGGAGAACATTATATTAAAATAGTTTCGACTAGTTATGGTGGTAATTTCATGAGGAAAGACTTTGATTTTTTTTATATTCATACTCTTTCTATATTTTTGGTTGAAATGATTAAAAAATACATTCCTTCTTCTTGGTACACAAAATTATTAAACTAGATATTCGTGTACTTTTGTTTATAATAGTTAAATGAGATCTAAATGTCAAATGCCAATATACATAACAACACCTCACTATAGCAACCACAAAATTTTCAGACAAATGCTGCCACTATAGAGAGGTTTGACTGTATTTTGATAACACAATAGTATTGGTGAACCATATAAAACATGAAATATGCATCTCTGCGTGTTAACTCTCAAGTATGAATATGTTCTGTGAATTCATTTATTGTATGAATAACTTAGTTACATTCTTGCAGTAGATGTAATACAAATAACTTTGTGGTGAAAATACTTGCTTAATTAGTTAGTAACAGTAATGTATAATAAACTGTCAAATTGCAAGTCCTTATGGGTAAGATATTCGACTCTAGAGTCACTATATTACTTGGAGATTATGTATGCTTGCGTGTGCATTTGGGAGAATCAGATTTTTAGTACCATTGTCAGAGACTTTGAAATTAACGGTTGGATTAGAATTTGAAATTATTATATTTGTTATTCAAGTATTGATATTTGATCATAGCTATTGCTAACGTAGGTACCGTTGTCTAATGTGAGGGGTTATTATCCACAACAACCTTGATGATATTGACTTGAAACCTGAAAGGACATTTCACAAGCTAACAAGGAGTGCGACAACTGCAAAATCAATGGGCTTTCATTCAATGACCTATAGATTGTTAACAATAAATAAGAGTTCAAGAAGTGGAAATGCCACTAGTGAAGTGGAAATACCACTTGTGAGTGATGTCACGTCAAGCATTATCACGGCTAATAGTACTGGGCGGTTCGATATTAAATAGAGCATGACACAACTGTTTCATGCTAATGGGCAGTTCATATGTTTGTCACATGAGGATCCTCAACAACATATTTAGAACTTCCTATATATCATTGATACTTATATTAGTATGTGGATCATGTCTTACTACGTCAGATTTATAATTTTTTTACTATCCTTACTTGGAGAAGTGAAGAGACGGCTAAAGGCGGAGCCTCTGAATTCGCTCACCACCTGGGAGGATCTAGCATGGAAATTTATTGCTATATTCTTTTTATAAAAAGGAAAACAAGACTCAAAAGTGAAATCATGTCTTTCAGATAGAAAGAGTAGGAGTCTTTATATTCAGCATGGGAGCATTTCAAAGCACTACTCCTGGATTGGCCCTACCAAAATTAGTCTAATAAATTTCTAGCACACACATTAATAGAAGGATTAAACCCTCACATAAAAATTATGTTGGATGCAAAATTGTATCCACAAATTCTATAGAAGAACTATAGAAAGATGTATGCCTTGTTGAATAAGTTCTTGAAGATCCTGACTAACAGGGTGATATGAGCAGATGTGTAACTTAGAAAGCAACTAGATATTAAAACTTGATGTAATGTCTGCTTTATCTTTACAAATGGAAGCTTTATACAATTAACTTAAGAAACTATCGATTGCTCAACCTCAACCATAGGTACAATTAGTGTAACATGCTTAGGTTTTTTGTAGGGTTTGTGGAGAAGGTCACACTAGTGATATGTACCCAACCAATTTAGAGTCTGTTTATTTTACAGGTAATGCCAACAAAGGTCAGGGTAACCATAATCAGTGTGGAAACACACAATTCAAACTAGAGGAACCATTATAACTTTTTTAGGGCAGTAATCAGGGCGACCAAGCCAACATATACAATCAAAAAATTACTAACAAATACATGGCATATGGGAGGTTGCTAATATGATAAGTATTGAGGATATGATGGAAAAGATTATGGCAGATCAACAGGAGATAATGGATGACATGGAAAAGTTGATAGCTGAAAATTAGAATTGTGATTTAGCAGTTTGGAATATAGAGAGGCGTATGGGATAGATAGCTAGTGTGCAAAACACTAGACCCCATGGGGAACTTCCTAGCAATAATGAGCCTAATCCTAAGGCACTAGTTAATACAATCACCCTAAAATGGTGGAGAACTAGAGGAACTTCCTCCCAAGGATATAAGGTAGGGAAAACATAAGAAAGAGGTTAATATAGAGAAAGTATTAAATTGTAGAGGCCAACTAAGGAGCTTGTGGCAAAGAAACCATAACACATGAGTGCCAAACCACCTTCTTCCCTACCTGAACAGCTGATAAAGTAGAAAGAAGAGGCTATATATTAGAAGTTTCTTGACTTACTAAAGTAGGCGCACATATATGTTCCTTGGAAGATGTCACACCCCACCTTGGGAGGTGTGACAAACTTGGTATCAGAGTAACGTCGTATTCTAGGGAGTCTGCAAGCCGTGTCTAGTAGAGTCTTATTTTTAAATGTGTTGTGCACCATATTTTATAAGCAGGGAGCTATGAGGAATGATAGCATGGTTACCCCTCCTTCTTTCCAAGATTATGCTATAGAGCTGAGTTGTACACGGTTGAGTCCCTAAGCTTATGTTGTTATGTCTATCTAGAATAATGTTTGATATGAGACAGACTACAGCTAGCCGCAAGTTAGATACAGTAGCAGGAGAGGGTACCAGCAGGGTGCCACAGTTGGGGGATAGCCCAACCTGTGGGCAATAGGGGATATCTTTTCAATCTCCCCAGCATACTCCCAGGGCACCGGGAACCTCATTAGGTAACAGACATTCCAACACCATTTCCATCCCTTCCAACACCTTCGAAACAGGAGATCAATAGTGTAGAATATATATGTTTTCTTACCTAGTATCCACTCAGTATTAGACAGGGGTAACAATTAAGATTAGATTAACTTAAAGACATCAATGATTGTAAAATTGTGAGATTTTTACCTCTAGCCTTTAGAGTTTGTTGAGTCTCATACCTTAGTCCCATTGCAAAATGGTGCGGTTATTTCTCGCCTCCTAGCCTTTTCTCAATATAGCTGAGGGCATAAGTAGTAACGCTATGTTGCCAAGAGTAAATACTAAAGGAGGCTAGACTTGTTGATTCTCGAGGGGGTGTTATAGAAGTGGTCAAGACCCCTAGTACATAAATAAGCCACCTAGGCCTTCACTACAGTAAAAATCAGGATAGTAGGTAGGATTGCTAAGAGAAGCCAAGTACATATGAGAGTCCACAAGCAATAGATTCCTAGTAATAGTAAAGCTCAGGTCAGAAATATACTAATCCTACCAAAGTATGTTGTTAGAGGTAGTGAATACTTGGAGAAGAATGGTTATGGTCCCCAGTTCATTATGTTGAAGGACAGAGAGATTATATGATGGGAACCGACCCAAGTGTAGTTTAGGACCATATAGGTTAGTAGACTTGGCCAGTAATATCCTTGACAATATGGAGCATGGGGCATGAACCCTAGGTTTCAGCCTATAGAAACAAGGGCAAAACATGAACATTTAGCTTTGAAGGAGAACAAAACTACCCCTAGGCTACAGCGGGCTGATAGAGCTTGGAAGCATCGCTGGATGTCGAGATATAAGCATCAGGCGGACATTTAAAGGATAGCGAGATTATGACCTAGAATACAGCAATATCACCTAGTTGTAGAGGTGAAGGAGTGATGGTATGGATACCCTAGCCTAATACAACTTAGAGACAAGGCTCAACAGAAGGAGTTATCGACCTTCGAGATAGCAGGGGGCGGAGTCTTGAGATACAGAGGTTGGCTCTGCGTTCAAATATGGCAGGGCTTCGTTAGTAGACTGTATCAAAGGTACACCATATCCATTATTCTCTCCACCTAGGTTCAATGGAAACACATCAGGTTATAAAAGAGATCTAGTGGTGGCACAAGAAGAAGAAAGGCATTGTTGGGTTATGGTATAGTGCCCCAAGTGCCAACAAGTAAAGGTTGAACATCAGTGATGTGACAGGATAATTCAGGAGATAGTCGTGCTATGTGCAAGTGGGAAGTAGTAAATATGAATTTAGTTATAGATTACCTCGTACTCGGCATAATCTTGACCCTACTTGGGTCATTGTGGAAAGGCTAGTGAGATCAACTCATTTCTTACCGGTCAGAATTATGTTTCAGCTAAAGATTACGCTAAGTTAAATACTAAAGAAATAGTTTGGATACATGATGTCCCAATGTCTATCAACCCTAATAGCGGGGCACGATTCATAGCTATGATTTGGAAGTTGGGTCAGATTGGATTGGGGTGTAGATTAATTTGATTACAACTTCTCGTCCCCAAATTGATTTCTAAGTAGAGTGCTCGATTTGGATTCTCGATGATATGTCACGGCCGTGTGTGCTAGACTTTAAGGAAAGTTGGGATGATCACCTACCCCTTATTAAGTTGCATACAATAACAAGTTACCATTCTACTATCAGGATGGTGCCTCATAAGGCTTTGCACGGGTAGAAATATAGGTTCCCCATACAATGGCCTAAAATAGGTGAGTCAGGGTTAGTTGGACCGAACATAATACATCATCCTGATGTGAAAGTTAGGCTTATCAGAGAGCTATTATTAATAGCCTAGAATCATCATAAGTCAGATTCCATTACATGATGTGGGGACTTAGAATTCTATGTTGATGACTGGGTATTTTTGAGGGTTTCGCCTATAAAAGGCGTTCTGAGATTTGGCAAGAATGACAAGCTTAGCCCTAGATTCATTGGGCCATACTGGAAGTGGCCTATGAGTTCGAGTTGCCCTCGGGATTTTAATCTGTTCATCCATTTTTTCATGAATCAATGCTACGCAAGTGCATAAGAGACCTTTCTCAGGTTTTCCTAGTCGAGGATGTTAAGGTTACAGAAGAGTCGTCCTACGAGGATACTCCAATAGTTATTCTGGATCATCAGGTCTGCAGGGGCTATCTTAAAGGCAAAAGATTTGGCATCTGTTAAAGTTTTATGAGGAAACAAAAAATAAAAGAGATAACTTGGGAAGTTGGGGACAACATAAGATCCAAATATTCTCACTGGTTCCAGACCCTATGATAGGATTACATAGACTTAGATTATTTATAGCACAAGTAAGATATTTCTCAGGTAGGTATTGCTGCTTTTGTAACTATTATTGTTAGTTGCTCTTTTACTGGTTGTAGAGCTATGCTATTCAGTTGTTTATAGTATCCTGTGAGACGCAAGTTTTAGACTTTTCTGCGTTTCAGGTTTTCGGATAGTCCATATCACAGAGGAGACTCTATCTAAATTTTTGGGCAAGGCGTAAGGACAGAACCTTCTAAAATTAGATTACATTCAAGGATGAATGTTCCAAGGGGGGATGACGTTACACCCCATAAGTTGTTATTGATTAGCGGAAGTGTGCATGCTCTTGTGATGGTGTCAAAAGCACGACACGTGCAGGAGAAGGCCCAAAGAGGGGAGCACAGGAGTACATCATCGAGCGAGCAGGAGGCTAAAGCTAGAGGAAGGGCGCAAGGAGGGTAAGGAGTGCCCCCTCCTCACCACCTCCCATCATATATATGTTGAGTGTCAGTAAGTTTCTCATTTCAATATTTCCCAAAAATAGAGGGTCAGGTGAGGCAAATAGCTCACGAAATTTTCTACCTTTAGAAGCTGAATTACTCCGTCAAATCACCTCTAAACGTCAATTTTACTCAGGTAATGAGACCTAGGTGCACGAAGAACATATCTATGGGGTTATTTCATTGAAATTGGCTTGGTTTTATGGAGTCTCTCTGATCTTGGGCAAATTTATATGCCCAAGTGACGCTCAAATGTGTCATTTTAGCCTTGTTTATCTAGCAATGTTTATACATTTTCATGTAATTGGTAATAAAATGTGAGTGTATACTAACCAACATGATTAGCATTGTTTTGCAGGTAAAACGTAATTTTGGGAAGCTAAAACGTATGTTGGAAGAGATCGGGGTTGGACTCGAATGTGAGCAAGGGACAAGGCATTGGAAAGCACAAAATAAAGGGGCTCCGCGATGGAGCCGTGTCACGCTACCATCACGGAGGCCTTCTGCCTGGAGAGGGAATTTTCAGCCTATTTCCAGTGAGGGTTCGCGTGGCTCCGCGGCACGGTGGCCTGGCTCCGAGTTGCACGCCGTGCCACGTTGGGCCTATTCCCTGGACCCCCAGTATCTAGTGAGGGTCCGCGTCGGTAGCGTGTCACTGAGGCAGTGCTCGCGATGCACTCCGTGACACGTTGCTTGTTATTCCGGGAAAAATTCCCACTAGTATAAATAGAACACTTAGGTTCATTTTTCAATATTCTGACTTGGTGGAGCAAGAACGTGGGTTACAGGCAGTTGAGGGGACGAAATTATCATGGTTTTTCTCTCTTTCCTTCTTCTTGTATTCAATTGGTTGTATGTTTAACACTCATTTAACGATGTTTAATCCACAAATGAGTGGCTAATTCCTCTTCTTGCTGAGGTTAAGAACACTTGTAATGAAATGTGATTATTGATTCTTTGGTTTTTCATCTTTTCTTCCATGGTTGTTCTATTGATTCTTGTTCTTACTGCAGTAATGTGTGGCCTATGTTAATGTATATCTAAAAAGTCCGGTTTCACTCGAGAGAGCAAGAAATTGGAAAGTTGTGAATTAATAGGATATGATCCTTTCTTAGTTTGGGAAAATTGAGAATTGATTTACGTTCAGGATAGAAATATACCTGAAAGTCGTATTAGTCAATTTAGGAATCGGTTTTGTATGGTCAGAACATGAATTGCATTTAATCACAGAAATGTAGGTGGATGGTTCATGATTCTTAAGTGGGGTTAAATACGAGAGTTTTAATCCTTTGGAAATAGTTCTTGACTAGCAACCGGAGGAAAAGGATAACCAAATTATATCGACAACTAATTTCATTACATGTTCGTTTAACCTCAGCATGCTCACATTCATAGTTCAGACTCACATTAGATAATTGTTTTAGACTTAGCATAATTATTAGAAATAAAAATATCAAACTCTTGGTTACACTGTTGTCTGCATTTTTAGAATTGAAATATAGTACACTTGAGCAGATTGCACTTCATCCCGTCCCTGTGGGATCGATACTTGGCTTACTTAAGCCCCTTTACTACTTGTTCGACCACGTGCACTTGCGTGTATGTTTTATACCCAACAAACGTAACGAACAAGTTTTTGGCACCGTTGCCGGGGACTGGCAATTGGTGAATTTGTCTTAAGTGTTAATTTACTATATTTTTATTTTTTCTTAGTGTTGACAACTTGGTCTTAGCCTGTATTTTGCAGATTTAATCTCTGCTGAACACTGGCAAGAGACAAGGAGCTGGTGGACTCGTATTTGGAGCCAGAAAGATTATTTCATCGTTAGCGGAGAGAAGCTCTAGAAAGAAAGCTGCAGTTGCTCAGACAGAAAATCATGGAGCAACAACAGAATCCACCGGTAGTGCGGGCAATGTTAGTGCCTGAAGAAGTAGCAGCTCGGTCGTTTCGCGAGGTGGCAATCCCACATGCTAATAATGTCACATCTAGCATCCGCAAACCTGAGCCAGGAGGGAAGTTTGAACTTAAGCAGAACATGGTGCAATTGCTGCACACTAGTGGGCAGTTTACAGGTCTCCCTCATGAAGATCCACAGCAGCATCTCCAAATTTTTTTGGAGATAAGTGACACTTATATCCCCGCTGGAGTGTCATCAGATTACGTCCGACTTACATTGTTCCCATTTTCACTATTGGGAGAAGCCAAGAGGTGGTTGAAAGCTGAGCCACCTAATTCTATTTCTACGTGGGATGATCTCGCAAGGAAGTTCTTGATACAATTTTTTCCCTCTGGTAAAACAGCAAGACTTAGAAGTCAAATTCTATGTTTCAAATAGAGAGAGGGAGAGAATCTATATCAGGCTTGGGAGAGATTCAAGTCCATGTTGCGGGATTGTCCTCATCATCATCAATCCAATGATGTGTTGGTGCACACTTTTATAGAGGGTTTGGAACCCCATACAAAAATATTGCTAGATTCAGCAGCCGGGGGAGAAGCGCTGGAGAAAACTTATGAGGAGTTGTATACCTTGTTGAACGGTATTTCGCAAGGCAATCCGGAGTGGAATGATGATTCATCAAGAGTAGGGACAAGGAAAGCAGCAGGAGTTCTAGAAGTGGATGGTTTTAGAGCTATTGCTGCACAGATAGCTGCCTTACAGAATCAACTCAACACCCACTTCAGTAACATGACAATGAACCAGCCTCAAGCCCCAGTTAATGTAGTGTAGAAGATTTGGTGTGAAGTGTGCGGGAGCAGTAAGCACTCAGCTGAGTGTTGTGGAGCAAATCCTGACTCAGTGAACTTTGTGGGAAATGTACAATGGAACAACCACCAACAGTATGGCAACAACTACAATTCCAATTAGAGGAATCACCTGAATTTCTCCTGGGGTAGCAACATCCATCAGGGGCAGAGTTCGAGTCAGGGTGTGCAAAGGAACCAAGGAGGGCAGCAGAATTATCAAGCACAATTTAGAAACAACAATGCACCTCCTCCACCACCATCACCCAGCATTGAGGAGATGTTCAAGACGATGATAGCTAACCAAGCTCAATTGCAGGCTGACTATGTGAAATTGGCAGCCGAGGTGAAAAACAACCAGTTAGCTACCAAGGCACTTGAATATCAATTTGGGCAATTTGCTGGAGCCCAAAACACCAGACCTAGAGGAGGACTTCCGAGTGACACCGATCCCAACCCCAAGCAGGTGAATGCGGTGACCATAAGGAGTGGTTTACAGCTGAAAGAGGTGGAACCAGAAAGACCACCTCAACAATCGGGAGCAGCATAAGTCAAGAGGGAGTAGAGTGATGAGAGGGGGAAGACTAAGGAAGCGGAATCAGAAAGACCACCACCCCCGTTCCCTCAACGATTAAAGAAACACAAGGAGGAGGCGTGTTTAAAGAAAATTCATGGAGGTGCTGAAACAGGTACATATTAACTTACCTCTTGTTGATGTTTTGCAGGGAGTGCCGAAGTATGCCAAGTATATAAAGGACATCGTGGCAAACAAAAGTCGATTGACTGAGTATGCTACGGTGGCTCTTACGGAGGGGTGCACTTCCCAGATACAAAACCGACTGCCCACAAAGCTCAAAGATCCTGGGAGCTTTACTACAGATTACTATTGGGCAGAGTATCCGAGCTCGTGGATTGTGTGATTTGGGAGCGAGCATTAATTTGATGCCGTCATCGGTATTAAAAAAGCTGGGTCTAGGGAGTCCTAGACCCACAACAGTGATCTTGCAATTGGCAGATCGGTCTTTAGCCAGACCTGATGGCATTGTGGAGGACGTTCTGGTGCAAGTTGGCTCCTTGATCTTCCCGGTAGATTTCGTCGTGCTGGATTTTAAACCAGACGCGGAAGTCCCATTTATTTTGGGGCGTCCTTTCTTGGCGACCGGGAAAGCGCTGATTGATGTAGCTGCGGGGTAGCTAACAATGTGAGCACACAACAAGGTGGAAGTGTTCGATGTGTACAAGGCACCCAAGCTCCCGACTGTGTACGAGGAACTCTCGGTGATCAATGTGATTGATCAAGTCGATGATGAGCAGATTAAGGATTCACGAGAGTTATTGGAAAAACCACCGGAACAGTGTAAGCACTACTGGGGGGGAGGACAGTTTTCGAGAGAAAACATCCATCACCCTAGAGGACAACTGAGCTGAATGACGTCGAGCCTCGACGGTAAACCAGGCGCTGCACGGGAGGCAACCCGTGAAAATTTTTCTTTGTAAATTGTGAATAGATTTTTCTTTTTCTTTTTCTTGATTAACAACAAAATTTTTAGTTTTTATTTTTTTTTATTTTTATTTAGAGTGAAACCTATAATTCTAACCAATTTCTTATAGTAGAATGAATTTCAGGTCGAACGGAGGGAAATTATGCAAGGATTCGCAAAGGAAAATTCGAGGTATGAAAATCAATAAAAAGTGGCAAAACAGTGAGCTAGGGCGATAGCTACGTGTCACGGAGGAGGGCCTCCGCGTTACCCTCCGTGACACGTTGAGGTATAAATCCGAAATTTTAAAAAATTCCAGAACACCCTCGCGACAGCTCCGGGTCACGGAGGCAGTGCTCCGCGATGCACTCCGTGACACGTTGTTGTGTATATCGCGACGTGTCACACCGGGTCGCCGGGTGACCCGCGTGATTTTTCCACTTTTAAACCCCGAATTCCCCTCAAATTTCCTTATTTCTCACACACTCCGCGACCAAACTCCCTAAAACCCCTCCCCCTTCAACGTGACACGGAATAGGCCAAGAAATTCATTGAGTTTTCTTCAATTCTGCTATTTGAAGGTATGTTCTTCGATTCCATCTCATTTCTTATCGATTTTCTTCGATATTGAGCATGTGATGTGAGCTAAGTTTGCCCTAAGTAGAAATTAAGCGTGAATTCAATTGAATTAGTGTTGATGGATGTTCGGAGTATCATTGTGATTGCTTGAACTCGTTAATTGCATAATTTAATTGAATTTTGTTGATACAATCATATCTAGGGCTTGTTTTAGAATTTGAAGTGGAAAATGTAGTGAACTTGTGAAATTCGTGCCGGGTTGTACATGTTGAGTGAGATGAGTCGATGTGCTAATTGTTATGATGTTAAAAGATCGACGGATTCTCTGGTTAGGGGAATAGTGAAATTTGCAAGAATTGGGTGAGTTGTATAGGTTCGTGTAGATAAATTCTTGTTATTTTCGTGTTTTTGTTTTTCCTTGCTAAGTGCGATGGAATAAAATGTTATCGAGGGTAATGATTGTGGTTAGCTGTACGAATTCTGAGTAGTACATGGAATATATACCGTCGAATTCTTCGTATGCACTAAGCATGTTTGTATAGTTGGTTGTTTATTTGTGTAAATACGCATGATCTTGCCGGAATGTTGTAATTTTGGCTAGGGACTAAGTGTGGGGTAGCCTAGCTTAACCCGACCTTAGTCGAAGTTAATATTCAGTGGCTTAACATTGATCTTGTATACTTGGGTTGACAGGTAAAATGGCAAGCAGGCAAGAAAAAAGGAAAGGCGCATCAACATCTGGCGCCGGAAGAAAGCGAATCAGACTGGGCACAGCAGCACCAGCGGTTCCACGCGGCCAACGCCGCCAATACGGAACCAGGTGGGTGGCGGAAGAGGGGAAGAAGTGGTACGCAAAGCACAAAGAAAGCAAGTACTTCCCCGAGGAACACATAGTACGGGAACTGTTGGCACAAGAGTTCCCTAGGATTGTACACCGGATCGAGGCAGCTGGGCTCAATTTCATCTTTGAAGAGCCCAAAGAATGCAACCTGCACCTGATTCGGGAATTCTATACAAACTAGAACCCGACGCTCAGAAGTCACACCATAAAAATCAGAGGGCAAATAGTCACCTTTGAGCCCCACCACTTCAATGCTATCATAGGGGCATGGGACACAGACGCCCACGTGCTTCGACAGCTGAACATCACTCCACCGTATGCGGACATCAGACGCACCTTGTGTGGGACCCGATCGACAACTAGATGGAGCAGACACAAGAAGAGGGGCTACCATCAGACTTTGCCCTATTCACAGATGAACAGGGAAGCCAGAATATGGCTAAAGATCGTCTGTTCCTGCCTAATCCCGGGGGTACATATGACGGATATAATCCGGGATCGTGTATGCCTGGTATACGCCCTGATTAAAGGGCTGGAGATCAACGTGGGGGCGGTGATTATCTCCGCCATGAAGAGAGCACGGTTGCATCAGGGGCACATATACGGATTTGGTGGGCTACTCACCACATTCCTGAGGGGCCTAGATATCTAGGAAGAGGCGCTTGACTACATCCCGCAGATGGAGCGGCGGGCCTTAGATATCACTAAAACTAAGGCACCCGACACCACCCACGGGCCAGTGCTTACACTAGGCGAGTGACATGCTCGTGATGATCAGTATATGGCTCGCATGTATGGAATGTAGATGCTCCAGCTGAGCATAGGCGGGAGGTCGGCAACAGAGGAGGAGCTATGGCGGCTCGAGCTAGACTACCCTTTTGGCGAAAATGCCAGGGCTCTATGCCGAGTGGGGCCAGCATTTCTAGAGCCCACGGATGATGATGTCCCCACAGACGATGAGACACGTCGGGAGGACTCCGATGTGGAGTCCGATGATGACGATGGGGGTGATTCAGACATGGGAGATGAAGCAGCAACACCGGATGAAGAAGTGGAGTACTTTGATTGATCAGGGAGTTCCACCACCCAATTTTTTGTGCTATTTTAATTTCTGTGAACACTGGGGATAGTGTTCGAGATAAGTGTGGGGTGGGAGTAGTTAGGTGCTGGCTGTGCTGTTATGTATATATTCTAATCTGTGTCGTGCCTGTGACATTTTGTTGTTCCCTGTGTTTTGTGATTGTTAAGTGTTGTTCTGTATTGTGAATATATGTGAAACTGGTGTGTTGCTAAATGTTGCTAGCTGATTTTGTACATATTTTTGTCATCGAATTGATTGATATTTTTAAAATCGAAATGATCGATATTTTTAAATTTTTTTTTCAATACTTGGGTTTCTCGGCGTTTGTTTTTGGTTCTTTTACCGAGAATGGTCCCATTGAACCGAAGTCTTAGTTAGTGACCGTTCCCTATGATGGATGGATGACGACCGTCTTAAGGGAAATGTAGTCGTTAGGAGTAGATTTTTTTTTCCAGTTGTTATTCTTTTGTGGGTTGCATCCCAAAACCTGTAGTTACTTTCTGGTTGCGGAATTATGGTTGCGTGTTGTACATGATATTTAAAATGCAAAGGTGATTCATATGAAAGCATGCAACTTTGTAAATATGTTGAGATACCTAGGCCATAGAGTTCGATTCAGTGTGTTGAGGCTTAATGTTTGAATTCCTGTAATTAGCTGATTGAAGAGTCTGTGAATACATCTTGAATTGAGCATGTGCAATAAGTGTGAAGTGAGGTTTTGTTATTCCATGCTATTGTGAAATGTCTAGAACTTGCCTGGTGTGTGTACAAAATGAAATGAAGGAAGTGTATTGTAGGAAAGGATGCAGGCATTTCTTTGTCTTTAACTGAAAGTTTCTATTTTTCATTATCGTACCCACCTTGATCGTATACCCTAGTCAGCCCATTGAGCCTTTAGCCAATTATTTTTTTTCTTTTGTCAAAAAGTGTAAACCGAGCTTAATCCCTTCTTTTCATTAGCCGCAAATGTGATCCAAAACTCTTAAGTGCTTAAGAAGAGAAAAATCATTTTCCCAAAGTGTCAAAGAGTGAGAATGGTGAAAAGAAAAGAAAAGCCGAGTGATGGAAGAAAAGAAAAGGTTGAAGGTGCACTTGTTATAAATAATTTATAATGAAGGTGCATGAATAATCTTTGTTGTTGTGTCAAGTATGCTTAATAAGATGGGCCAAACTAAAGAAAAACTTCAAGATTGGGAGGATGAAGAAAGAAACAATGTCCATGAGTTTGATGGGATGTATTGAAAAGGCGCTTAAGGATATTAGTGGCTATTATTGGCGAGCCCAATATTTACTAGTTCCGTAGCTTCCATTACAACCCGTTAAAGTCCTACGTGATCTTACATCACACTTCTTTATATTAGTGGAGTAGTACACTAAAGGCAAGCTTATGGGTCATGACATGATGCATGTGAATTCTTTTGGGAGAGAGAGCGAAATTGTGTTTATATGCCCCTGCTTGAAATTTTGTGAGTTCATATGATCAAAAAGGGGAAAATTCTCTTGTGTTGCGAGGGCACATGCTTGATGAAAGGTTAATTTTTGTGTCAGATGTCTTGATCAGCTGATTTGCATGAGTTTGCCAATATCGAGAGTCGATTCTTAAGTCTAGGAGGTCTTGATGTATTGAAGGTCATCGCATTGATAGGACCATGCATGTTTTCTTGATGATTTGTTGTATTGAATAATCGGTATGACCGTAACCTAAATTGTCGAACCAAAGTAGCGAGGGTGGGATGTGAATTGCATGAGGTGTAAGATTGTTGTTCGAGGACGAACAAGGATTTAAGTGTGGGGTAAGTGATCTTGGGCAAATTTATATGCCCAAGTAATGATCAAATGTGTCATTTTAGCCTTGTCTATCTAGCATTGTTTATACATTCTCATGTAATTGGTAATAAAATGTGAATTTATACTAACCAACATGATTAGCATTGTTGTGCAGGTAAAATGTAATTTCGAGAAGCTAAAATGCATGTTGGAAGAGATCGGGGTTGGACTCGGATGTGAGCAAGGGACAAGGCATTGGAAAGCACAAAATAAAGGGGCTCCGCGATGGAGCCGTGTCACGCTACCATTACGGAGGCCTTATGCCTGGAGAGGGAATTTTCAGCCTATTTCCAATGAGGGTTCGCGATGGGTCCGTGGCACGGTGGCCTGGCTCCGTGTTGCACGCCGTGTCACGTTGGGCCTTATTCCCTGGACCCCCAGTTTCCAGTGAGGGTCCGCGTCGGTAGTGTGTCACGGAGGCAGTGCTCTGCTATGCACTCCATGACACATTGCTTGTTATTCCGGGAAAAATTCCCACTAGTATAAATAGAACACTTAGGTTCATTTTTCAATATTCTGACTTGGTGGAGCAAGAACGTGGGTTACAGGCAGTTGAGGGGACGAAATTATCAGGGTTTTTCTCTCTTTCCTTCTTCTTGTATTCAATTGGTTGTATGTTTAATACTCATTTAACAATGTTTAATCCACAAATGAGTGGCTAATTCCTCTTCTTGCTGAGGTTAAGAACACTTGTAACGAAATGTGATTATTGATTCTTTGGTTTTTCATCTTTTCTTCCATGGTTGTTCTATTGATTCTTGTTCTTACTGTAGTAATGTGTGGCCTACGTTAATGTATATCTAAAAAGTCCGGTTTCACTCGAGAGAGCAAGAAATTGGAAAGTTGTGAATTAATAGGATATGATCCTTTATTAGTTTGGGAAAATTGAGAATTGATTTACCTTCAGGATAGAAATATACCTGAAAGTCGTATTAGTCAATTTAGGAATCGGTTTTGTATGGTCAGAACATGAATTGCATTTAATCACAGAAATGTAGGTGGATGGTTCATGATTCCTAAGTCGGGTTAAATACGAGAGTTTTAATCCCTTGGCAATAGTTCTTGACTAGCAACCGGAGGAAAAGGCTAACCAAATTATATCGACAATTAATTTCATTACATGTTCGTTTAACCTCAGCATGCTCACATTCATAGTTCAGACTCACATTAGATAATTGTTTTAGACTTAGCATAATTATTAGAAATCAAAATATCAAACTCTTGGTTACACTGTTGTCTGCATTTTTAGAATTGAAATATAGTACACTTGAGCAGATTGCACTTCATCCCAGTCCCTGTGGGATCGATACTTGGCTTACTTAAGCCACTTTACTACTTGTTCGACCACGTGCACTTGCGTGTACGTTTTATACCCAACAAACGTAACGAACACTCTCCAAGTAGAAGTTGTAGAAATCACTTCTAATCAAGTCCTAAGCGTCTACAAGTGATAAGTAAGTATTTCTACCTTCTAAATTCTCAAAAATTCATGAGTTTTCGGCTGAACTTAAGTAGATTATAAATAGTGGTCATTGTGAATATTGTTGAATGTTTCCATCTATTTTCATGGACTAAGAACAGAATTACTACATCAACATAAATGCTATTAGTTGGAGGAATTATTGTTTTTAGGTTGTAACAAGATTGGGAGAGCAGAAATCGACAATTGGGTATGTTAAGGCTAATCTTTTTTGGCAAGTATTCTCATTGTATAGTTGATACGACCTGTACCTTTATAGTAGTTCCTGATTATATATGTTGTGGTAGATGCTGCAAGATGAACTATGATTGCATCGTAGTATCCCTTATCAGAAAAAAGTATATTAAGTGTGGCTAATGCTAGAAGCATCATAGAGATTTCCCTATTCACTTGTTTACTATTTAGAGGGATTTTGATGTCTTGCTATTGTACAAAGGCCTTAGAAGCTTGTAGTTAGCTGTTGGCATAACTTGGTAAGGTTGGACTGCATAGAGTGGTGATATAACCTTCAATTTGACGCCTATATAAATAGTAAAGCTCGCCACAGGCTTTTGGAGCACCTTGACGCCTCTAGGGCTAGAATTTTGATAGGGTGGTCTTACCTTCAAGTCAGAGGCACCAAGGTTGCTCAATCAACCGAGTGATAGCTTTCCATGTGTTTGGCTATTGTCAATGACCGCTAGCTCTAGTCGACTTACCACTTGTCATACAGGTCGCTCAGGAAATCACCCCAGTTGTTAGAAGTCTGATAGACTAAGTGATACCCTAAGGGGGAGCCTTGTTTGTGGTTAGATATGGGGCCAACGCCTAGGGCTACTCTTGTAGAAGCCCATGTACATGTTGCTGTGAAAGGGCTAAATCTAGATATACTTGCCTGCAAGGATATGAATCGCTCAGGAGCCATAGGTAATCTGGAAAGTCTAAGTTGATGTTTAGGGGAATAGAACCATAGTATCACAATATTACCTTCAGGCTAAGAATTATAGTAAGCTTCCTGTGGGAAGTTAGGGCGGACTACTCAGGAACATGTCTGGTTAGTTGCTGCCTTAAAGTCGTTCTAAGCAAAGAAACAATAAAGATGGTCACTTATGACATTGTTGTTCACTTATGAGCTACTATTGTCCTAACATGACCTTCAAAGTGTCACTTAGGTCACCCAGGACCTCATCTTATTCCGTCTAGCCGACTAAGGTTGTAATTTCTGCTAGGACCCTCTGGTCAGGTGTAGGTACATGGGTTGTGCCTGTTGGCAGCTATATAGACTATTTTAGGGGAGAATACTAGTTGTGTTAGGCCTATAGGGCTAGATACGCCTTTTGAGTGATTAGGTTTGAGATTGTAGCATAGTGACCTTGTGTTAGGGTCAATCGTATTTCATTTTGCCTCTCGCCATGAATAGCTAACAGGCTTCTAGTTGTACGAACTACTTATGGAGGTATGATGCTGCTAACGCTTACGGAGATACAATGCTGCTATCATTTAAAGAACTATAGACTGCTTTTGGAGCTATGAACTTAAATTGCTTATGGAGCTATTGTATTGCTTATGGAGCTATTGTTTGTCTGAAAGAACGAAAGTGAAGCCTTTGGGGCCACGCTGGAGTCTCCTATGAGCTCCTTCTATGACAAGATAGCATTACCGACCCTCACTAGGGCCTGGTGTTCCTGAGACACAGTTGCAGTTACTTACAAGGCCTTAGCGGTACCAATAGGGGTATATAGACTGATTGGCACTTGTCGGGGCTTATGGGGACCCATGTAGGTTATCTCTGTGTTAATTGTACCTTCCAGGCTTATGTGGGCCATGTTAGCTTCTTGTTTGTATACTTGCTTGCTAGATATAGCTTATGAATATATATGTGTACAACTTAAGTTCCTGTTTGTATAATTTTCTACTAGATGCAGGCTATGGTTATGAAAGCATATAGGTTAAGTGTTGCCCATTTTAGCCGATTACTTTTAGTTCTTGATGAGCTTCTATTAAGTTATTATTACTGCCTTACATATTCAATACATATTGTACTGACACCCATACATGGGGTGCTGCATACATTCCTGCAGGCTAGATAGATAGGTCTTGGGCCTGACTTAGTAGCTATTCAGAGTCAGCAGATTGGTCAACTCCTTTCATTCGGAGTTGCCAGATAGTAGAGGTTTGCTTGTCCCTTGTTATATAGTTTTGGGTAGGCCAGGGCCCTGTCCCGACCAATATTTCATTCTTAGAGGTTTGCGGACTACAGTCTACTGTTAGTTGTTCATTATTGGTCATGTGGGGCCTATATATGATGTGATTTGAGTGTTGGTCGTGTAGGGCCTTGTTATGATACATGTTAGACAACATGGTGGTCTTGTCAGCCCGCATAGGATCCTCTTATTATTTTGATTGCTGGATTAGCTATCTTATGCAGGTTGTATGTTGTGGGCTAGTCAGCCCGAGGCTGCGTTTACACCCGAGATTTAGCTGTTCATTTTCTTGAGCATGTGTTGCTGGCAGACAGCAGAAGTGCATATACCCAGCTAAGTTAACTCAGAGTCCAATATGGCACTAGGTTTCAGTCACACCTCCCAAGGTGGGGCGTGACAGAAGATATGCTGCTAGAGATTCCAAAACATGTTAAGTATCTCAAAGATATTTTGGCTAACAAGAACATATGCACTAAATATGCCAAAGTAGCACTTACAAAGGAGTGAACTTATAGGATTTCTATTAAGCTACCCACAAAAATGAAACATTTAGGAAGCTTTACTATTGAAACCACCATCAAGAAGAAGGTTATTGCACGGGCATTGTGTAATCTTGGGTAAAGTATCAACTTGACGGAATCGTTTGATACAAGAAAAGTAAGATAAAGTAAGCTAGACAAAAGAGTGGAAGCAAAAGATCAACCCTTGTTAATAAGCGAGGACCTCAACTTAATAATTCAAATAAACACCCAACTTAAGAGAAAGATCTCAAGGGAAATGAATTTCCCAAGTAACCCTTCTTTCTTCACAAAATTACAATTTAAGGATTTAGGCAAGATAACAAGCTCTCAAAAGAGTATAATGTTCAAATGCCATGAAATGCTATTATGGAAATTAAAAGAGCTATTATTTATACTAAATAATAAAATGGAAGACTATAACAATTATACTCATAAAGAATAAGGTCCTTGTTTAGTTATCTTCCTTTTTCTTGAAATCGAGGAAAGACCAATTTCTAATCTAGCCACTTTCTTCAGTCACTTGTCCATCTTGTGCTTCTTCATTCAATCTAGCTATCATCCAAACATAGAACCTTTTAATGGATCCAATATACACTCACGAGCATCCCTCCTTATGAAAGACCTTGTAGGACTTGGAGCTCCACATCCTCCCATGAAAAGACCTTGTAGCACTTGGAGCTCATGTGTTTGGCTCCTCGTGAAAGGTCTTGAAGGGTTCATGACCTTTTAGCACTTGGAGCTCCCATTCTTGGCTCCTTATGAAAGGTCTTGAAGGTTCTTGGGTTGCATCATTCTCCCCTTCTTTAAAGGAATTTTCCCTCAAATTTGAAGGGTCAGGCACCATTATAAGAGAAAGATCAACAATATTGAATGTGTTGTCAGCATGATATTTCGGAGGGATATCAATCTTGTAAGCATAATTATTCAATCTCTCAAGAACCTTAAATGGACCATCACCGTGAGGTATAGGCTTCATCCTCCTATTGTTGGGATCCTTTCCTTGCGGAAATAGACCCAAAGCAATCACCCGATTCAAAGACAACTCTTTTGTGACCCTTGTTGGATTTTTGGCTATCTCTTGATTTTTATTCTCAAGTTAGAGTCATATCTTCTCATGCAACGCTTTCATGGCCTCAACCCTATTATTAGCATATAAGCTCAAAATAACATCTTGAGACAAAGGGGTTAGATCATGATGGGTTAGTTTATTAGTAAGCAAGTATAGTCCCTATGCATGAAAAGGACCACCGGTTGTCTCTCTTCCAACTCCTCCCGAACCTCGTTGATACTTGTCAAGAGAGCCACCTTTGCTTCCGTCTTAGGGTTCACCACACTTTCACTCTGCTTCCGGCACTAGCTCCACTACTACTAACAATTCCATTGCCTTTCTCCTTCAACCCCTTCATTTTGTTGTACATGTCACTCACTTACAGCAGAGTCAAGGGATAAAGAACATGTTTTTCCCCTCATGTCCAAAGGAATACTAAATGGTTCAACCATCCTGATTTGTCTCTATCATGTTGCAAAGGTCTCCTAAGTAATATATGACAAGCATGCATTGGCACCACATCACAAATAATTTCATCTTAGTATTTACCAATCTTGAATTTGATTACAACCTGGTGATGCACCCTCAATTCCCCACACTTACTCAACCATTGAAATTTGTAAGGAGTAGAGTGTTTGTGTCACGACCAGAACATAGGACCGGATCGAAACACGGGATAAGGAGGCCCGAGAGACTCCAAGTCGACCCACAGAATGATCATGCATATAACTCAATCAACATAAGCGGAAGATTTATCACAATGATATAGAAGAAGTCTAAACATAACATAACATCAGAATACATATACGAATATGAAGTTGATTGTACACTATGTCTGAAAAGCCTCTATTTTTGATGAGTTAATGGGACAAGACCCCAACTAACTCTCTAAGTTTGAAACTGAAAATACAAAGATAACTGATGAGGAATGGTCTTGAGGAGATGAGGACTCACCAACTAAGACTAGATGCTAACTCTAGAAACTAGCTAGTGGTGGGGCCAAGTCTAAAAATTGAAGCCTGTATCATGAAATGATACATCATATAGTATGCAGTCAGTACGTGGAACATATTGTGTATGCAAGGTAAGTAAAACCGCTTAAGTAAGTAATATCAATAATAATGCATTTCATAAAATATAAACAAGATAAGATTCTGAGAGTAAGGCTTGCATGCTATTTTCTGAAATCATGATCTGAACATAACTGCATATCATGATTGACTAGAATGACTCAAAGCTGAAAACTGATATTTATAAGTAAAACGGAACGTTAAGTCAAACCTGTTGGAAACACACACACACACACACACATATATATATATATATCATGAATGATAAATATGCATAACTGTAATCATCAGGAGCAATGAGAGACTCATCATATAACCGACATCACCAAGATAGAGCTTACGTTGTCCCGACAATCACACTCAGGTGGTCAGAGCCATCCAAAGCCTTGCCAGAGCTAAGGACACTACCATGATATTGATATCAAGCTGAAGACCCCTTGGGGAAAGGGAAAACTACAACGGAGGTCCCAAATAGTCTAATCATACCAACATTGGAGCGTAGTTCTGAGGCATAGGGTTGACTAACCCTTAGCCTACTCGGTGCTAGACACTACTCCCAAAAATATGCATATGCTCTCCATCATTTTTCGACAAAGCTGACCATCGTATATTGACAAAGATAAATATTCATATACATATAAAATCTAAAATCATACATTAGGAGCCTTGGCTAAAACCATACCATAAGCTGAACATAATTGGGAGTCTTGACTCCAAAACCTTGTGGTAAGCTAATTCGTGAAATCATAAATTATACTTGAACATATGGGCTTTCCCAATTCATCAACATGCTTGAAAATACTTGGTCCACTTGAAAACATGATCATAAGCATGGGTAACTTGAAAACATGTTTTTCTCATAAATATCTCATCATACTTGAACACATCGTAGATCTCAACTTTCACGAACTTTCATGGATGGGCATCATAATTTATAAAACTTGAAAACATTGTCAAACTTGCCCATGAATTATAATTCAATGATAGAAATATGCTTAGATCATACCCATGGTAGAAGCTTAGGAAATTCATGCAATGGGTTAAAACCCAAGAGAAACAACATGTAGATTTTCTTGAATTAGAGAGGGATTGGGCATGGGTGTGAACAAATTCACCCATTCATAACCCTACATACCTTAGAGAATCTGATTCTACAACTTTTTTGATTACCCAAGGAATTATTGAGGAAGAACCTTGAGAGATTGAGCTTGATCACCCCTCTAGATTTCTAAACTTGCATGCATGAATTAGGAATAGCTTAGGATGAACTTACCCTTCTGAAAACTCACTATTCAGAGTTTAAAACAACGTAGTATAGGCCTTAGGTTCATAGGAATTATGAAAAAGACTTTCATAAACTCACAGGGAAAAACTGAATGCCAGTCTCAACGAGGGACTGGACGAGTTGTTGTTCAAGGCCATGACTCGTGGCCTACCAATCGTCGTCATCACTGGAAACTCACCTAGATTATCGCCACTACACACATGACGATTCATTATTGGTGACCATGACTTGTGGTCACCTCCTGTCCTATTCTCTGTCAAGAAATTACCTAGGTTTCACCACGGGTGACACCAGGACTCGTGGTGTTCCCGAGAACTTGTGGTGAGGACCCATTAAGTGCACTGCCTAGGTTTCCTTCATCCTTCAACAACCCTTGGCCATGGTTTACCTAACAAGTCGTATGGCTGACCACGACTCATGGTCATGCCCGTTGTTACTCGGAACTTGAAATTTCCTCTTAAGTAAAACTCCTCAACATGAGTCACTTAACGAGTCTTGGTCATCCTGATGGGTCACAGGTCGACTCATTGTGTGACCTAGTGCAGAAAATCCTTTTTTTCTCTGTTTCAAATACGGGGTCTGATCTTAGGACTTTTGAGGTATAACAATATCTCCTCCTTGGGAACATTCATCCTCAAATGTTGAATATCATATAGAAAAGTAGAGAAATGCAATCATCATATTCAAATACTAATCATACATGTTGAAAACTAATGGAGTGACTGACTCCGATTTGAACTACATGACTAAACTGAATTCACAAATCACACATACATGCTTTGACATAAAAGAAACAGGAACACATGAACTGAACATGAAACTGAATAGAGTTTTAGGAAAAAACTAATACCTCAAGCTGAAACCAAGTCAGAAGGTAAAAGATGTGAATAATCTAGCCATCATATCTGTTTCGGCTTCCCATGTAGCTCCCTCAACATGTTGATTCCTCCACAAAACCTTGACTAAAGCTACCTCTTTGTTCCTTAGCTTATGAACCTACCGATCAAGTCTCTCCATCGGAACCTCTTCATAACTAAGGCTGTCTTTCACACCGAAACTGTTCACTAGAACAACAAGAGTTAGATCACCCAAACACTTCTTTAAGAGCGATACATGAAAAATTGGATTGAATGAAGCTAATTCTCAGGGAAACTCCAACTCATATACTACCTTGCCAACCTGTTTCACAACCAGGTAAGGGCCAACATAATGGGGACTGAGTTTTCCTTTTCTTTCCAAATCTCGTCACTCCCTTAATGGGAGATATCTTCAGAAGCTCCCAATCATCAACTTCGAACTCAAGTTCTCTTCTTCTCACATCTGCATAGGACTTTTGGTGACTTTGAGCTTTCTTCAACCTTTCCCTTATGAGTTGAACTTTCTCCATAGCCTCATGGACGGAATCTGGTGCTATCATCGAAGCTTCATCGACTTCAAACCAACCAATAGAGGATCTACATCTTCACCCACAGAGACCCTCAAACGGAGCCATCTGAATGCTGGAATGGTAGTTGTTATTATACACAAACTTAATAATAGGCAAATGATCATCCCAACTACCGTTGAAGTAAATCACACACGCTCTCAACATGTCCTCGAGAGTTTGAATAATCTGCTCCACCTGACCATTGGTTTGCGGATGAAATGCTGTGCTAAGCTTGATCTAGTACCAAGTCCCTTTTGAAACAATCTCCAAAACTGAGAGGTAACTGAGTACCTCTATCTGATATGATGGACAAGGGCACTCCATGCAACTGAACTAGCTCTTGCATATACCACATAGCATAATCTTTCGCTGAATCGGTAGTTTTGATGGGTAAGAAATGAGTTGCTTTGGCCAACCTATCCATATCAACCTATTGCGGACGAGTGCGAGGCAAACCTGTGATAAAGTCCATATTAATCTCCTCCCACTTCCAAGTAGCAATAATGATGTCTTGAAGTACACCCCCAGGTCTTTGATGCTCAACCTTCACCTGTTGACAATTGGAACACTTAGATACAAATTCTGCTATGTCCTTATTCATACCATTCAACCAATAGACTTCCCATAGGTCATGGTACATATTGGTGGCACCTGGATGTATCGAATATCTGGAACCATGAGCCTCATGCAACATTCGCTCCCTCAAATCATCAACATCTGGAACACATAAGTGACCCTGATGTTGAAGCACACCATCTCCCCCTTAGGAAGACCTATACCTTCTTATTCTGGATAATTTCCTTCAACTTTACCAAAATGGGGTCCTCGACCTGTATAGCTTTTACATCAGTCACCAAGGATTATTCTAACCTATTTAGAACAATAACTCCATTGTTTGATGAGTCAACAGGATGAACTCCAAACCGTGCAAGACAATGCACATCCTTCACCAACTCCTTCCTCTCCTCATCCACATGAGACACACTCTCCATAGAAAGTCTACTAAGAGCGTCTGATACTACATTAGCTTTTCCCGGATGGTAAATGACACTCATATCATAATCCTTGAGTAGCTCCAACCACCTCCTTGGGCGAAGATTTAGATCTTTTTGGATAAAAACATATTGTAGGCTTTTGTAGTCTGTAAATACATCTATATGGACCCCATATAAGTAGTGTCTCCAAATCATCAAGGAAAATACTACCGCCGCCAATTCTAGATCATGAGTTGGGCAATTCTTTTCATAGACCTTCAGCTGCTTGGAAGCGTATGCTATAACCTTAGCATGCTGCATCAATACACAACCAAGGCCGATCATTGAAGTATCACAATATACCACAAACCTATCGGTATCCTCGAGTAGGGTTAACACTGGTGCTATGGTGAGTTGAGCCTTCAGCTCTTTGGAGCTCTTCTCATAAGCCTCCGACCATTGGAACTTCACCTTCTTCTGTCAATTTGGTCAATGGGACTGCAATGGATGAAAACCCCTCAACAAATCTCCGATAATACCCAGCTAAACCCAAGAAACTCCTAATATCCGAAGAATTCACCAGTCTGGGCCAATTCTTCACGACTTCTATCTTTTGAGAGTCCACCTTTATACCCTCACATGATACCACATGGCCCAAAAATGCCACTAAGCTCAACCAAAATTCGCACTTGCTAAATTTTGCATATAATTGGTGTTCCTTGAAAGTCTATAGCACCACCCTCCATTGAGCGGCAAGCTCCTTCTCGCTCCGAGAGTATATAAGGATGTCATCTATGAACACGATCACGAACATATCCAAGTACGGCTTGAACACCCTGCTCATCAAATCCATAAAAGTTGTAGGAGCATTCATTAGTTCAAAATACATAAATACAAACTCATAATGACCATACCGCATCCTGAAAGATGTCTTTGGGACGTCACTCTCCCGAATGTTGAGCTGATGGTATCCAAATTTGAGGTCTATCTTTGAAATTTACTTAGCACCCTGAAGCTAGTCAAACAAATCATCAATTCTAGGGATTGGATACCGGTTCTTGATGGTAACCTTGTTCAATTTCCAATATCAATACACATACGAAGAGAACAATCTTTCTTTCGGACAAAGAGAATTGGTGCACCCCATGAGGATTTTCTAGGTCTGATGAATCCTTTGTCTAGAAGGTCCTTCAACTGGTCCTTAAACTCCTTTAGCTTGATTGGAGCCATTCTTTAAGGAGGTATAGATATAGGCTGCGTATCAGGAAGAAGGTCAATACCAAAATCGACTTCTCTCTCGGGAGGGATTCTTAGTATATCATCGGGGAACACTTCTGTATACTCATATACTACTGGAACTGACTGGATAGTCAGGGTCTCAGATGTAGCATCTTTAACCCTAACCAGATACTACACTCAACCCTTATAGATCATCTTTCTGGCCTTAAGGTAGGAAACGAACCGACCTACAAGCACAACTAAACTACCTTTCCATTCTTAGACTGGCTCACCCGAAAATCTGAACTCTACTGCCCAGGTTCTATAATTGATTGAGGAATAGCATGCAAATAGCCAATCCATGCCAAGGATAACATCAAAATCGATCATGGCTAATCTACTAGTATACTGAGGTGATTTTCTGAAGAACTTTGATGGGGCAATTTCTATATACCCGTCGAGCTATAATTGAATCACCGACTGGAGTAGAGACTGAGAAGAGTTATGATAGGATTTCAGGACTGACAGCAAAACTACTAGCAACATAGGGCATCACAAAAGACGAAGTAGAACCTAGATATAACAAAGCATATACATCAAGATGGATTACTCGTAACATACCAGTGACTACATCCGGGGATACCTCCTGCTCCTAGAGGGATGCTAGAGCATAGAATCTATTTTAGCGCTGACTGCCACCTGTGCTAGTAGATTCCCCCTGTTGAGCTTGGCGTGCTAGTGGAGCTGCTGAATTGGAAGCTAGGCCTCGACCCCTATCATTGCCCTGTCTAGTTGCTGGGAAATATCTGAGCATGTGTTCGGGCTTGCCACACCTGAAGCAAGCACTTGTACCAACCAAACACTAACTCGTGTGCCTTCAGCCACACCTATCACAAACTGCGGTACTGGAATCTGTGGGCCTGCTTGCTCTAGACTCTAGAGCCTGATGCTCGCCCACTATGGTTGTACCTAGATCTAGATAGCACACTCATAGCTGATGATGTCGGGGCTCACGATATCTGGTGGGACTACTGACAATGCCCACCACCTGGTCTCTGTTGAGAGAACCCATAGCTGACTGTCCTGGCCCTCTTGGCATCTCTATCTCTCACATTCACCGCCTCCATCCGCTAGGCGTACAAGACTATCTGGGAAAAATCCATATCCTGATGAAGCATCACACTCCAGTAATCCTTGTCCAGGTAGTCCGCCACTCCATGAACAAACCTGCTCACTCGAGCTCTCTGATCAACCACTAACTCTATGCGTACTTGGACAGACGAGTGACTATAGGGCATACTCCTGCACTGTCATCTTCCCTTGTCTTAGATTCACAAATTCAGCCGCTTTCAGCTACCTCATCTCACGTGGGAAGAACCGATCTAGAAAAGCGACATGAAAATCATCCTAACTGATAGGGCCTTCTCAGACTGCCCTACCATCCTTCCAATTGCTTAAACTAGATGTTCGCAACCCCCTACAACTAATATGAGGCTAAATCGGTGCACTCCTCCCCAGTCACCCCCATGACATTGGTGATCTTTAGAATGTCATCCATAAACTCGTGTGGATCCTCGTCCACCTTTGACCCAATAAACTCTAGAGGGTTCATCCTTAGAAAATCTTTGACTTGTGCTACCACCGCATTCCCGTTCTGAGTGACATGCGCTACCGCCTGCGAATTTACCTACGCGGTCAAGGATTATGCTAGCATCTGAATGGATGCCTTGAA
Source organism: Datura wrightii (assembly GCA_035772735.1). Classification (NCBI taxonomy): domain Eukaryota; kingdom Viridiplantae; phylum Streptophyta; class Magnoliopsida; order Solanales; family Solanaceae; genus Datura; species Datura wrightii. The sequence goes on along the minus strand of JASDFA010000007.1, from coordinate 57,096,239 downwards.
TTCATCGTGGGCAACCCGCTCAGGTGCATGGTTCTCATGGGCTGGTGGGGCCTATTTATGCCCGTTTCCATTGCCATCCTTGTGGCCATTCCCGTTCCTATTTCTTCTACCTTAACTCTTGAGGGGAAGCATGATTTTGCAAATTCGTATAGCAAGAGTTAGAAGGATAGAGAGATATTTCACCGCACGACATAGATCATGAAAGAAGGAAATATTTCCTAAACATCTCATAGCCTCTTCGTAATGAGTGTGGCGCGCTTCACACCTATGAAAAAGACTCTACTTAACGAAGCTTTCAGACACCCTAGGACACTTCAAAACCTATTTCTCTATTACCAAGTTTGTCACGACCCGAACATAGGCTCGGATCGAGACACGGGATAAGGAGGCCCGAGAGGCTCCATGTCGACCCATGGCATGAAAATACTTCTAACTCAATTAATATAAGTGGAAGATTTATCACAATGACATAGCGGAAGTCTCAACATAATATAACATTAGAATACATACATGAATCTGATGCTGATTATACACGATGTCTGAAAAGCCTCAATTTCTTATTAGTTGATGGGATAAGACCCCAACTAACTCTCTAAGTCTGAAACTGAAAAGACAAAGATAAATGATAAGGAATGGTCCTCGGGAGATGAGGATTCACCAACCGAGACTAGATGCTAACTCTGGTAACTGGCTAGTGGCGGGGTTGAGTCTGAGGATCGGAGCTTATATCATGAAATGATATAGCATAGAGTATGCAGTCTGTATGTGGAATGTACCAAGTATGCAAGGTAAGTAAAACCACTTAAGTAAGTAAAATCAATAATAATGCATTTCATAATATATAATCAAGATAAGATTCTGAGAGTAAGGCTTGCATGCTATTTTTTGAAATCATGATATGAACATAACTGCATATCATAACTAATTCGAATGACCCAAAGTTGAAAACTGATATTCATAAGTAAAACTGAACATTGGGTCAAACCTACTTTAAATATATATATATATATATATATATATATATATATATATACATATATATACACACACACATCATGAATGATAAACATGCATAACTCAAATCATGAGGAACAATGAGAGACTCGTCATATAACCGACTTTACTACGATAGAGCTTACATGGTCCCGACTATCACAGTCAAGGAGAGCTGTCCAAAGCCTTGTCAGGGCTAAGGACGATACCATGATATCGCTATCAAGATGAAGGCCCCTTGTTGCAGGGAAACCTCCAAAGGTGGTCTTTAAAATCTAATCACACCTATGTTGGCGCGTAGCTCTGAGGCATAGGGTTGGCTGGCCCTTAGCCTACTCGGTGCTAGACACTACTCCAAGAAACATGCATATGCTCTCCATCATTTTTAAACAAAGCTGACCATCGTCTATTGATGAAGCTAAATATTCATATACATATAAATTATGAAATCATACATGAGGAGCCTTGGCTCAAACCATTCCACAAGCCAAACATAATTCGGAGTCTTGACTCCAAAATCATATGGTAAGCTAGTTTGTGAAATCATACATCATACTTGAACATATGGGATTTCCCAATACCTAAACATGCTTGAAAATACTTGGTCCACTTAAAAACATGATCATAAACATTGGTAACTTGAAAACATGCTTTTCTCAAAAATATCTCATCATACTTGACCATACATCATAGATCTCAACTTTCATGAACTTTCATGGATGAGCATCATAATTTATAAAACTTGAAAACATTGTAAACTTGCTTATGAATCATAACTCAACGATAGAAACATGCTTAGATCATACCCATGGTAGAAACTTAGGAATTCATGCTTTGGGTTAAAACCCCATAGAATAAATATGTAGATCTTCATGACTTAGAGAGGGATTGGACATGGGTGTGAACAAATTCACCCATTCATAACCCTACATACCTGAGATAATTTGATTCTACAACTTTTCTAATTGCCCAACGAATAATTAAGGAAGAACCTTGAGAGATTGAGCTTGATCACCCCTCTAGACTTCTAAACTTGAATACACGAATCAGGAATAGCTTAGGATGAACATACCCTTTTTAAAACTCACTATTCAGAGCATAAACGATGTAATATAGGCCTTAGGTTCATTGGGATTAAGGAAAAGCCATTAATAAACTTGCAGGAAACACTTGATTGCCAATCCCAATGAGGCACTGGATGAGTCGTTGTCTAAGGCCACAACTCGTGGCCTGCAAATCATCATCTTCAGTTGAATCTCACCTAGACTATTGCCACGACGCACATGATGATTCAATACTGGTGACTACGACTCGTGGTCACCTCCTGTCCACTACACTGCCAAGGAATTACCTGGGTGTCACTATGGGCAACACCACGACTCGTGGTGTTCCCTACGAGTTGTGGCAGGGACCCGTTAAGTGCATTGCCTAAGTTTACTTCATCCTTCCAAAACCCTTGGCCACGGTTGACATAACGAGTCGTCTGGTTGATGATGACTCATGGTCATGCCCGTGGTTACTCAGAACATGAAATTTCTGCTTAAGTCAAACTCCTGACCATGAGTCACTTAACGACTCGTGGTCATCCTGACGGGTCACTGGACTACTCACTCTGTGACCTGGTCGAGAAAATCCTATTTTTCTCTATTTTAACTCCTTGGTCTAATCTTAGGACTTTTGGGGTATAAAATTTTGGTGGTGGGACGGTGAAGAAATTCCGCCAAAGAAGTACTTGCAACATTGGCACAACTACAACCATCAACAATCAAAGAGCAGACATTCCCCTTAATGAGGCATTAAGAATGGAAAAGATTTTCCCCTTGACTAGAATCATCCATAACGTTACTAATAATGGTATGCCATATTACATAATTTGGAACGTTCAGCTCCCTTTCTTGAGGCACGTCCTTCAATACCAAGGCCCACTTGGCTAAATCCACAAGGAATTCCAATATTATCACCATCCTCACACTCCTCATCATCTACAATATTATCCTCTAGTTGAGGTTCCTCATTGTCAACCACCTCAACAACATAAATATCATTATAATAATTAGAATCAGCAATAATCATAATGAATACCCTCTAATGTGCTATGAGTTTACAATATTTTTTATGCTTAAAACTGAGAAAATAGCATGCACTTAGGTATGTTTATATGGATATGAGGCACTTTTACTTTGATTTCAGCGATAATAAGTATTGGAGCAAATATGTGCAAAAGAAGCCTTGAAATGAAGATAATCAGCCAAAGTACCAATCTTAGTATGAGCCGTACCTTGATTGTACAAGCCATACCGAGAACCATGATGAAAGTCAGAAGGCTAAAGTGGGAAAAAGGAAACGTACGACTCTCAGTACGAGCCGTAACTGGAGCAGTGGAAATATTTAGAAGAAATTACACAAAAGCAGACTCTTGGTACAGATGGACTTACAAACCATGGAATCAATGTAAGGATCATACTAGGAGCCGTGGTGAACTTCAGAAGATTTTTCAATATTTGGAAGAACTTCACACACTATAGACAGTATGAGTCGTGGCACGAAGGTACGAGTCGTACAAAAAACTCGTAAAGAATTCCAATAGATGTTATACCTCTCAGGGCAAAACCACGATAGTAATGTACGACTCGTAGGATGAACATACAAGGCATACCAGCATGCCAACACATAGCCAAATCTGCAGCAACCAAGAACTTATGGAAAGCCGGTACGACCCGTACAATCCTGCTATAGGTCGTAGGTCCTGCCATGAAACAGTCACCACCAAATATGGAAAAGTCCCTATTAGCTTAGGAAAAGGTTAGTAATGTCTATATAAATAGCCTTTACATTTTATTTTAGTTAGAAGAGGATAGAATTGAGTATGTAGACGTGTGAAGAATCATCTTCTTGAACCTTTATCAAGTTTTGAGGAGTAATTCTTGGGATCAGATTCTTGATTTCCTACATTGTTCTTAAGGTTGTTCTTCGATAATCAAATCTGATTTCCTTCCAATTGTTGTTGTAAGTATTTAATTATGTGTTTGTCTATGAGTGCGAATTATAATCTTACAACCATGAGAGGCTAAAACCTCCACAACTAGGGGTTGTAGGAAGCATGGCGGATTAACGAATTAGGGTTTCACAGAGGTGATTCAAAACCAATGTGAAAAGATTGTATTGTGTTCCCTTCGTGTTTAAACGTTTCTTAACGGTGTACAACATTAGGACTTTCCCAAATTCTTTACTTTCTCAAACCTAGAGAAGTAGAGATTGGGAAATGAAAATTACAACAAATCCTTGATCTTTACAATCATTGTATTAACTTGAGATGTGGTCATAGGACAGTTAAATTTGGAATATATCGATAATGGTTAGTTTCAAATAGCTTATGAGACCTGGCTCGATGATTGAATGTAGTCATCCAATAGGGACGAACCCTAGTTTTCAGTTCTACAAGTAAGCATTGGAAGTGATCATGTATGTATACCTAAAGTGTTATACCCCGGAAATTCAGGAATCGGACTTAGAAGTGAATCAGGAGAAAAACTGAAAACTGTTGCAGCAGTTGCAGAACGGCTCACTTAACGACTCATGAGGAGGCTTAACGAGTCGTCAGGTGGCTCATGGGGAAGGCCTGAGATGTTGAAGGACTCGAGATCCACACGGGCGATGTAACAACTCGTGGTCAGTCACCATGAGTCGTCAGGTCAGTCGTGGGGTGTTCCTAGAAAAGGATAGTGAAGCTTATCCAGTGTACTTGACGGATGGCACCCAACAACTCGTCTTCAGACCTAACGACATGTTAGGTGGGCCATTACCAAGCCAGTGGAGTTTTCATGAATGACGAGGCAGTGCACTTGATGGGTGAACCAACGGATCCTGTGACCTAGTAACGAGTCATCAGGTCGTCCGTTAGGACCCCCTGACAGTTATTTTCAGTGATTCCAGTAAGGGCTTTTCCGTAAATCCTAAGTTCTAAGGGTCTATACTACGTCGTTTTAAGCTCGTAATAGAGCGTTTTAAGCTGAGAAAGACCCATCTAGGCCATTTTCTTCATGCATGCAAGGGTGAGATATTGAAGGGAAGAAAGTGAGGAGAATTTCAAGGTTTTCAAGGGAAATCTCAGCTGGGCAATTAGGAAGAGTTAGTATTCTTCATTCCCAGGTATGTAAGTCTATGAGTGGGTTCTTTCTTCCATACCCATGCCCATTCCCTATAAATTTGTGATTTATTTGAGATGATCAAGTATGGGTTTTCATTCAATTTCATTATTCTTACATTTATACTCATGGGTATGATTAATTGAGTTGATATTGATGATTTATCGAGCTTTGGCGGATTCTAACTTAATTTCTTTTACAAAATTATTTTCTAAAAATTGAATCTGAAATGCCCATGTGTGGGGAGTTCCTAAAAGAATGTGATGATGATGGAATAGATGATGAAAAGCGTATTTCCAAACTTACCCATGATTTTGATAATATTTTCAAAGAACGTTGAACTGACCCGAGTATAATGAAGCTTTGGATGGTGCCTAGTGTTGAGTATGGATGATGATTTCTCTTGAATTGATTTTATTACTTGTTTTGGAGTGAAATCTCCCAAATTATAATGTTTTCAAATGAATTAAATGGGTCCAAGCATGATAAGATTTTGGGAAAGGTCCCTATGTTGATGATAATGAAGTGATATTTCTAAAGTAGCCTTATCACATGATTTTGGAGAAAGGTCTCCCACTATTCTTGAGCTTGTTGTATGTGTCGTAGTAAAACTTCTCACATGCATGATTCATAATTGAGATGTATGTCACCATTAAGCTTCATTTCACATGATGTTGAGTTTAAGCATGATTCTATTCTAAGCTTTGTCGAGATGACATTGTTGAGCTTCATATTTATATGATGTCTAATGCATGCATGATTTCATAATGAGCTTTTTCAATTGACAATGTTGAGCTTCATTTCATACGATGCTGAGTTTATGCAGGACTTCATGTTGAGCGTCATCACTAGATGATGTTGAGCTTCGTATTTATATGATGTAGAGCATTGCATGTTTTGGCGGAAGAGTCTGGCACTGAGCGGGTTAAGGGTCAAGTACGCTATGCCCCAGAACTACGCGCCAACGTAGGTTGATTCCATCATATTATTGGGACTTCCCTAGTGAGCTTTCCCCGGCCTGATTGGCCCTTTGAGCTTGATATCGATATCATGGTATCGTCCATCGCCCTAGCAAGGTTATGGATGGATCTACCCACTTGAGTGTGATAGTTGGTACCATGTAAGCTCTATCATGGTATGTCAGTTAAGTGACGAGTCTCCCACTATCTATATCATTTTAATTTGCATATCCATTACTCATGATGATTATCTTATGCATGCATGTTTGAAAAGCAAGGTTTGACTCATTGTTCAACTTTTATTATAAATGTTATGATTTAGCTTTGAGTCATTCGATTTATTCATGACGTTCTAAAGCCATGCATGACAATGTATTAAATAGGAATGATATCATAATGAATGCTTGTGATCTTTTCTTACCCTTAAAGGTTATCATATACGTTTGACTTGTTTGAAAGACTATTATTGCTCTAGAAGTTTTACTTACCTTGTATACTCGGTATATTTCACGTAATGACCGCATACTTTCTATGCTACATCATTTCATGATGTAGGATCAGGTTCTCAGGTTCAGCCCTGTTCATTGCTGCCTATCGGAGTTAGCATTTGCTTTCTTGGTGAGTCCTCATCCTCCGAGGACTAGACTTTCAGTTATTTTGAGCGTACTTTCAGTTTCAGTATTTCTGAGCTAGTTGGGGGTGTTGTCCCATCAGCTTGTATAGATTAGAGGCTTATCAGACTTAGATATGAGTTCATCTTCAGATGTTCATTCTGTTGTTATGTTAAGTTAGACTTCCACTGAGTTTATATTTATGTGTCCTTCATGTTTATTGAATGAGCTAGTGAATGCTTATGCCATGGATTGACTTGGGGTCTCTCGGGGTCCCTTGTCCCATGTCTATGATTTGGGTACCCTTTCGTGTCGTGAAACATCCGATCAACCTAAAATATATCTTACAACAAGAAATCGGTTAGAATTTATAGGTTTCACATAAAATACAATTTCTTTTTGTTTTTATTTTTATTTTTCTCATTTTTTTTCTTTTTTTATTCTTTTTCTTAACTAATGTTCAAATACAATACAACAAATTCACGGGTTGCCTCCCGTGCAACACCTGGTTTACCGTCGCGACTCGACGTCATTCAACTCAGTCATCCTCTAGGATGACGGACGTCTTATCTCGACTACCGTCCTCGCCCCAGTAGTGCTTACATCGCTTCCCATTGACTAAGAACGTGGCACTCTGATCTTCTTCCCACAACTCTACTGCCCCATGCGGGGTCATTCGCACCACCTCAAATGGCCCTGACCATTTAGATCGCAGTTTCCCTGGAAACAGCTTCAATCTTGAATTGAAGAGTAATACTTTCTGCCCCGGCTCAAAAATACGATGCGCCACATGCTTGTCATGCCACCTCTTTGTTTTTTCTTTGTAGTACTTGGAACTCTCATAAGCATGCCAACGAAACTCATCAAGTTTGCTGAGTTGCATTAGCCTCTTCTTGCCCGCTAGCCCTAAGTCCATATTCAATTTCTTCACGGCCCAGAAGGCTCGGTGCTCTAGCTCCACTGGCATATGACACGCCTTACCATAGACCAATCAGTATGGAGAAGTTCCAATTCGGTGTCTTGTAAGTAGTTCTGTATGCCCACAACGCATCATCAAGTTTGCTTGACCAATCATTACGTTGTGCATTTACTGTTTTCTGGAGAATCTGCTTCACTTCTCTATTCGACACCTCCACTTTCCCACTAGTTTGGGGGTGATATGTTGTTGCCACCTTTTGGCGCACCCCCTACTTGGCTAGTAGCTTCTTGAAGCTTGCATTCACGAAATGAGCCCCTCCATCACTGATAATGGCTCGGGGTGTCCCGAACCTGGTGAGAATGTGTTTTTTCACAAATTCTCTTACCACCTTGTTGTCATTCCTAGGGAAAGCTATTGCTTCAACCCACTTTGATACATAATCAACGGCCACCAAAATGTAACGATTACCAAATGACGGTGGGAACGGGCCCATGAAATCTATGCCCCATACATCAAAGGTCTCCACTTCCAATACATTCTGTAGCGGCATCTCTTGCCTCCTACCAATTGTGCCTGTACGCTGGCATCTATCGTACATTTTGACGTATGCCATAGAGTCTCTGAACAGTGTAGGCCAAAAGAAACCTGACTGTAGAACCTTGTACACTGTCCGCTCACCTCCATGGTGCCCCCCATACAACGAAGAGTGACAACTCCTCAACACCTCTACAATCTGGCTCTACGGGATGCATCTTCTCATCACCTGGTCCGGTCCCTGTTTAAATAAGTATGGCTCATCCCAAATAAAATACCGACAATCATGCCTCAATTTTCTTGTTTGCTGAACTGTCGCCTCAGGTGGATAGACTCCATTCACTAGCAAGTTGACTATGTCTGCGTACCAGGGAACTTCAGCTTCCCCTATTGCCAAGAGCTGCTCATCTGGGAACTCCTCATAGATGTTATCACCTTCCTTCACATGCGACCGGCTTTCCAATCGCGATAAGTGATCTGCCACCTGATTTTTGCTCCCCTTTCTGTCCTTAATTTCTAGGTCGAACTCTTGCAACAATAGGATCCATCTGATCAGCCTAGGCTTTGCATCCTTCTTATTAAACAGATACCGAATTGCTGCATGATCGGTGTACACCACTACTTTCGAACCCACCAAATAGGACCTGAATTTATCAAATGCAAACACCAATGCTGGCATCTCCTTCTCTGTGACTGTATAATTACTCTGGGCAGTGTTCAGTGTTTTGCTTGCATAATGAATAGAATGAAAGATTCTATTTTTCCTCTGCCCCAATACAGCTCCCACAACCACATCACTTGCATCACACATCAATTCAAATGGTTGTTCCCAATCCGGAGAAATAAGGACAGGTGCTTCTATCAATTTCTGCTTCAACTCCTTGAATGCTTTAACACACTCGTCATCCAACTCAAACTTCACCTCTTTTTCTAGCAATCTGCATAGTGGTCTAGAAATTTTTGAGAAGTTTCTGATGAACCGCCTGTAGAACCTTGCATGCCCAAGAAAACAGCGAACACCTTTCACCGACACAGGTGGTGGTAACTTCTCAATAACCTCAATCTTAGCACGATCAACCTCCAGCCCCTTGCAAGACACTTTATGGCCAAGGACGATACCTTCCTTGACTAAGAAATGGCATTTCTCCCAGTTTAGTACAAGGTTGGATTCTTCGCAGCGAGCCAGCACCCTGTCAAGATTCTGCAAACAAGTAGCAAACAAATCACCGAAAATAGAAAGATCATCCATAAATACCTCAACAAAATCCTCCACCATGTCGTTGAAAATATCCATCATGAATCTCTAGAATGTGGTGGGTGCATTGCATAACCCAAATGGCATCCGCCTAAAAGCATATGTCCCATAAGGATAGGTAAAAGTAGTCTTCTCCTGATCCTCCGGTGCTATGGCTATTTGGTTCTAGCCAGAGTACCCATCAAAGAAACAAATATATTCCTATACAGCCAACTTGTCTAATATTTGATCAATGAATGGGATGGGATAATAATCTTTCCTTGTGGCTTCATTAAGCTTTCTATAGTCCATGCAAATCCCCCAGCCTGTGACGGTTCGTGTAGGAATCAGCTCATTTTTTTCATTGGTGACCACGGTCATCCCTCCTTTCTTTGGAACGCACTGAACGGGGCTGACCCATTCACTATCCGAGATAGGGTAGACCACACCTGCATGAAGCCACTTAATTATTTCTTTCCTCACCACATCCTTCATTGCTAGATTTAACCTTCGCTGAGGCTGAACAGTTGGCTTTGCTCCTGTCTCCATGAAAATCCTGTGTGTGCAAAAAGATGGATTGATACCCTGAATATCTGACATTTGCCAGCCCATTGCTTTCTTCCTTTTTTTGAGGACACCCAGTGCTTCCTTCTCCTGTGCCTCCGTCAATTCTGCGGAGATGATGACTAGAAAAGTCTCATCTTCCCCCAAAAAGACATATTTTAAATGGGGAGGCAATTTTTTCAATTCCAGCTTTAGTGCTTCCTCAATAGATGGTTTCGGCAATGGTTCCAGAGACCACATTAGAGACTGAAATTCCTATTTCCTAGGATGTCTTTGTGACTCATTTAGCATTTGTACCACCTCATAAGCATCTCTATCTCCGAAATGATCGGAGTTTATCAACACTCTTTTCAGTGGGTCTTGAGATTCAACAATCTGACGAATTTCTTCTTGATCAAACACACTGATTGCTGAAAGCTCCTCATGTATGGTCGACAGCTTCATGGCCTTAAATACATCAAATACCTCAACTTTGTTGTGTTCCCGCATAGGTAGCTACCCTGCAGCTACATCAATAAGTGCTTTCTCCGTCGCCAAGAAAGGATGTCCCAAAATAAATGGGACTTCCGTGTCTGGCTCAAAATCCAGCACGACGAAGTCTACCGGGAAGATAAAGGAGCCCACTTGCACTAGCACGTCTTCCACAATGCTATCAGGTCTGGCTAAGGAACGATCCGCCAGCTGCAAGATCACTGTTGTTGGTCTAGGACTCCCCAGCCCCAACTTCTTGAATACCGATATCGGCATCAAGTTAATGCTCGCTCCCAAATCACATAATCCACGAGCTCGGATACTCTACCCAATTGTAATTTGAATTGTAAAGCTCCCAGGGTCCTTGAGCTTTGTTGGCAACCTGTTTTGTATCCGTGAAGTGCACTCCTCCGTAAGCGCCACCGTAGCGTACTCAGTCAACCTGCTTTTGTTTGCCACGATGTCCTTGATATATTTTGCGTACTTCGGCACTCCCTGCAAAACATCAACAAGAGGTAAATTAATGTGTACCTGCTTAAGCACCTCCATGAACTTTTTGAAACACGCTTCCTCCTTGTGTTTCCTTAGTCTTTGAGGGAACGGGGGTGGTGGTCTTTCTGGTTCAACTTCCTTCTCCTTCCCCCTATCATCATTGTGCTCCCTCTCCTTTTCACCTGCTCCCGACTGCTGTGGTGGTCTTTCTGGTTCCACCTCCTTGAGTTGCAAACCACTCCTTGTAGTCACTGAATTTACTTGCTTGGGGTTGGGGTCAGTATCACTTGAAAGTCCTCCTCTCGGCCTGGTGTTTTGAGCTCCGGCAAATTGCCCAAACTGGTACTCCAGCGCCTTTGTAGCTAACTGATTGTTCTTTACATCGGCTGCCAAATTCATGTAGTCAGCCTGCAATTGAGCTTGGTTAGCTATCATTGTCTTGAACATTTCCTCAATGCTGGGTGATGGTGGTGGAGGAGGTGCATTGTTGCTTCTGTATTGTGACTGATAGTTCTGTTGTCCTCCTTGATTTCTCTGCACCCCCTGACTCAAACTTTTCCCTTGATGGTTGTTGCTACCCCAAGAGAAATCCGGGTGGTTCCTCCAGTTGGAATTGTAGCTGTTGCCATACTGTAGGTGGTTATTTCTCTGTACATTACCAACAAAGTTCACCGAATCCGGATTTGCTTCACAACACTCAGCTGAGTGTTCATTACTCCCGCACACTTCACACCAAATTTGCTTCACTACATTCACTGGGGCCTGAGACTGGTTGATGCTCATGTTACTGAAGTGGGTGTTGAGTTGATTCTATAATGCAGCTATCTGTGCAGCAATAGCTGTAAAACCATCCACTTCTAGGACTCCTGCTGCTTTCCTTGTTCCTCCTCTTGATGAATCCGCATTCCACTCCGGATTCCCCTGCGAAATACCATTTAACAAGGTATACCGCTCCTCAAAAGTCTTCTCTGATGCTTTTCCCCCAGCTGCTGAGTCTAGCAAGATTTTTGTGTGGGGTTCCAAACCCTCTATGAAAGTATGTACCAGCACATCATCGGATTGCTGATGATGAGGACAATCCCGCAACATAGATTTGAATCTCTCCCAGGCTTGATACAGATTCTCCCCCTCTCTTTGTTTAAAACTTAGAATTTGACTTCTATGTCTTGCTGTTTTACCGGATGGAAAGAACCGTATCAAGAATTTCTTTGCAACATCATCCCACGTGGTGATGGAAATAGGTGGCTCAGCTTTCAACCACCTCTTAGCTTCTCCCAAAAGTGAAAATGGGAACAATGTAAGCCTGACATAATCTGATGACACTCCAGCGGGGATGTAAGTGTCACTTATCTCCAAAAAATTTTTGAGATGTTGCTGTGGATCCTCATGAGGGAGACTTGTGAACTGCCCGCTGGTGTGCAGTAATTGCACCATGTTCTGTTTAAGATCGAACCTCCCTCCTGGCTCAGGTTTGCGGATGCTAGATGTGACATTGTTAGCATGCGGGATTGCCACCTTGTGAAAATTTCTATTACCAGAACCTGTCAGATGAATACGTTATGCTGACCTTGTTTCCGTTCTCACTGATTAGTGAAGCCAAGGAGTGTCTTCAAAATGAGGCAGAAGGCTCCATCACCACATGGGAGACTCTTTCCAATAAATTCATCAACAGGTTTTTCTCTTCAAGGAGAACCGAGGAGTTGAGAGGGAAGATCTTCGGGTTTGTACAGAAAGATGGTGAGACCTTAGCTTGGGTGTGGGAACATTAAAACGGCTTTTTGAGGGATTGTCCGCACCACATGCAAAAAGAGGATATAGCTTGCAAGAAGTTTCTTGACTTGTTGAAGCTGGTACATTTTAAGATTCCTTTGGTGGAGCTTTTTCAGGAAGTTCCAAAATATCGTAAGTACATGAAGAACATTGTGGCCAACAAGAGGCGGTTAACAGAGCTTGAAACTATGGCTCTTATAGAAGAGTGCAGTTCTTGGGTTTAGAACAAAATTCTGAAAAGCTGAAGGACCTTGGGAGCTTCACCCATCCTGTGGTGATTGGAGACAAGAAAGTTAGTTCAGCCTTATGTGATTTGGATGCTAGCATCAATTTGCTGTCTACATCCCTGTTCAGAACTTTAGGACTAGGTGAACCTCATCCTACTGCAGTTACTTTGCAACTTGCAGACCGATCTCTGGCCTATCCTAATTGAATAATAGAAGATGTCTTGATAAAGATTGGACCTTTCATTCTTCCGATGGATTTCATAATCCAAGATTACGAAGCCAATACAACAGTTCCCCTCATTCTTGGGAGAGGATATTTAGTCATAGCTGATGCCGTCATATAGGTAAATATAGGCAAGATGTCTATGAAGGTGGATAGTCAAGAAGCAGTTCTCGAGGTGTTTAGATCAGCGAGGATTCCTCCTCACTATAAGGACTTAACAGTTAAACTAGGAGGATGTAATCAGTTGGTCGAGTAGTGTGAGTTTCATGATAGTTCATTGAATTGTCAATTTGATCACCATTTCACTTGGATAAAGGAGTGACAGATACCAAAGTCATGCCGCAACGTTAAATTATTTGATTTATGGGAGGAAACCCATGAATGTTGTGCCATGAATATAACCAAGGCGCTTGGTGGGAGGCAACCCATCGTTCTAAAATTTATACATTTTTCGTTATTTTGTAGGGATGAATTCTAGAGGCTGAATAAGCTGGGAAAAAAAGATGAAAAGGTTATTTCTAGGTGATATACCTAGGGGGGCCGGTAGGTATTAAACTCTAGAAAAAGAAAATCTTACAGGTGGGGACATGGGTGGTTCACCATGCCAACCCCCATTCCTGAAGGAAAATTTTTTCTAACTCTGTGGGAGAAAGAGGGGGAATTGCTCCAGGGTCATGATGGTCGAAAATTTTTTGGTCAATTTAGGTCATGGTTTACCGAAAGACCTTAAAATTACAAAAAACCCAGGCCCCACACCTTTATTTAAATTCCCACTCATCTTTTTCCTTCAAAACGTTGAAAATCGATGAAGGCAAAAATTCTCTCCTCCCTCTCTTAACCCGTATCGCCCCTCCTCCTCTGCCTTATATTGTTGTCTTCTCCAAGATTTGGTGAAGCTCCTTTTCTTAACTCAAGTAAGTATCTTTCTTTTCTCTTGTATGGGTAAAGTTGAAAGCATGCTCCCACACCCTTCTTCCCCAAGATTAAAGACCCAAATCACCATTGTTGAAAAGCTTAAATTTCATAATACGGGTTTCATGCGCTTTAATGCCTTAAATTTTTCCATGATAACTTGCATCCTTGTTAGATTAATTGGTTGAATATCATGATTTAAAATTATGGGGATGGTGAATTGAATTCAATGAATTTGGTGGGTAGATGCATTAGTTGTAAAGGGAGAAAGTACATGGGTATTGAATTCTTAAATATGAATAAGTCTTGAGTTGTTGAAATTCATGTTAGTTCATAATTGATGGTAGTGAATTGTTTGTTGGGTTGATTGCATGAGTTAAATAATGCTACCTCCATGTTTAAATTACTTTAATTAAGAATTGAAGGAGGGAAAGTTAGAGGGATGGCCAATTAAGGCATTCTTGAAAAGCTAAATATGAGAGAAGAGTTGGAGAATTCATGAACTTGGGTGTAGTTAGAATTAGTGAATTGAGAACATCCAAAATATAATCCTCATGCAAAGAGTATAAATGGTCGATGTATCAAAATAAATATCCCGACGGATGTCGGGGTTGAATCCCACATGGTGTAGTGAATAATAATTACGAATGTCGGTGGAGAAATTGAATTTAGCTCGCACCACTTAGGAACAAGATAGAAATTACAAGTTGGGAGAGATTGAAATTTGTAATAGAATATAACATCTAATTTGGCTGACTACGATAGAAAAATTACCAAGGTTGTTGACAAGAATATGAAAGACTAGAGGTGTGGTGTAGATTATACGCTAACTAGATAGGGTCATGCTAGGTCATCTCATAAGTTAAATTACTGTAAATAATCTTGAGAAAATGGGTATTTAATGCTTTTCAACCTTATAAATACCTCTTACTAGAGTTTTATCAAACCTCTAGACACTATTAACTAAACCCAATCAGATTTGCATTAGTAGCTACACTAATTTCTAGCTATTAGCTATTAATTAGGAGTGAGAATGTAATTTTGGGTATTGTAGCGCAATTTCACAACCTCTCATCCATATCCACCATTAAATTCTCTCCCAATAGCAACAATCAAGTAAGAAAAATTAGACCCACATCAATATCAATGGATCTTTAATTATAGAATGGAGAGAATCTAACAGATTTACACTTAGTTAAATAATATTGAGATGACTCTAGCAATACCCACTCTAATTGAACATTCATCATCACACACCACTAGTTAATGATTTAGCTACTCATAATTAAGAAATTCAAAAGCATATTTAATGATAAACTCATTGAATTAATAGCAAGAGTAGCAAAATCAAGTTCAACAAGAAGTCTTCAACAATGGCAGTACCTTGCGATCAAGAAGAGAAAGAAGAAAAAGGAAATAGTTCTTTTCAAATTTTACCAATCAAATTCCCCCTTTCTTCTCTGCGAAGAGAATGTTCTAAAAATTATGAATTGAAAGCTGATGAGTACACAATATTTTTTCTAGAAAAAATACAAATAATGGGGTATGTTTCTATCTCTTTTTTAGTGTTGGATAATTTTGCCCTTGACGAGCGTTGTAGCGCCGCTGGAAGTACTGGCGGTTCACCGGTTGCAATCCGGGCACCGTCGGTTGCATTATCTGCATATTCCATGACTTCTAGTAACCTTCAGAGATTCATTCGGTGTTTCACCGATCTCTATCCGTGCATCACCGATTCTCTGCTGTTCAATCTAGAAAGTTCAGGTGTCATTCGGCGACTAGATCGACGAGTCACTAGTGGAATCTCGCGTTCACTGGTGTCTTTGTTTCCCAGTGGCAGTGTTTATCGGCGTTTGACCGACGTTTCTCCAGTCTTCATTGATGGAGCATTGAATTTCATCCCACTTCCTTCTTTTTTCTCCATGTCTTACTCTTTTCTTCACATAAGACATCTGCACACAACAAAAGCAAAAAGGGCAAAAAATCCACATAAACAACAAAAACTCTGGCTTAAGAGCCTAATAAGTTGGTGAATTACCAACTCATCAAACCCCCAAACTTGAACCATTGCTTGTCCTCAAGTAATGCAACTCTCATCAGTTGAAAAACATGCCACTCCGCACAAGTTTAAATATCAACAACCACCTAGTCTATGACAACCCAAAAATGCTCACCAATCTCACCAGAAAAGAGAAGCAAATTCCCCTAAAATTATAACATTGAAGACATTTCAAGAGGCTACCACCATTCACAAACATGATTCACAAGAGTTTTCATTTCATAGAACCATGACATTGCTCATCCATGAAATATACATAGCAGCTCAATTCATAATCATTGCACATTCAAAACTTGTCTGGGAGCTTGCACTTCTCATGCCTTATGCACAAATTTACCTTTAGTGCAATTGTTCCCTCAAAAGGGGTGATGACACTCAGCGAAGAGAGAATCCCTATTTTCTTCATAACTCAATGCATTACCACAAGGGATTTCACAAAGATAAGATTGCACTCACCCTCCCAAAAGAAATCTACATGCACCCACCTCGACCCATAGGCTTTCCCTTCATGTAACTCACCACTAATATAGAGAAACTACACTTAAAATCACTTAGGACTTATGGGTCATGATGTAGGCTAGGGCTAAGGGTAGGATAAATGTTTAGCTTTAGTAACTAATGCCTCCCTAATTCCTTTATAAACAATTGCAACATCCCGCTATCTTATTGAAATTACTCCACCTTATTTCTCCTTGTTCATTATTTTCATCATTTGTGTAACACCAACCACCCTTTTAACACCGATGAATTCAACAACTAGGAAATATATAACACTTTTTTTATCATTATTTTCTCTTCTGATGATTCGAGGTTTTTTTTTTCAACCCAATGATTCATTCATTTCATCACAATTTTGGTTCTACCTCACATTGAAGTTATTATTTTTCCCTTTTCTCTTGCAAACCCCAAACTTAGGCTTTTGCCTCATCTCATATTCATTTCCTTATCACTCCCGATTCATTAGCTTAAAGCCTCCATTTTTCATTAGTTTTTTTACTAGCAATTAGGAAGGATAGGTGCCGAAGAGAAGGATAGAAAAAATGGTCATTAGGCTTGTAATGTGGTTTCCAAGAATGGTTTGAGGCTCAAATATTGGCTATTAAAGATTAATGCTCAAGGAGGTCATTTTGAGTGAAGTGACTACCAAAAGGAGGCCTAAGGTCATGTTCTTAGTGCAACTACATCTAGGATTTCACATTGAGTCACACTTTGGGGTAAGTTCTAGACAAGAAGATATGCATGGGATTCACAAAAGCCCTTACCACACAAGGCATCACTCCTAAAGATACCACAAAAGTCATTATCCATACAAAATCTTAGTTTATGAGATAAAAACATGAAAATCCATAAGTCAAGCAATGAATCTACAATGTATGATAGAGAGTGCTATGTTCTCATTCAAACATTTGCTCATTATCATTTTCATTTATTTCTGCCACATTTTAAAACTCCATTTCACAAAATATTTTGGTGGTGCCTTTTAAAATAGCTCCATACAAGACTCCAAAACAACATGGAATTTTCCCTTAAGAAAGTCCCCACTCAATCTATCATCAAGAAATGCCAACCCGCTTTGATAAAGAAAAGGGAAAGAAACAAACGAATGCTCCTCAGGAAAGAACCGTGGTATAAAACAAACCCTAAGAGTTTTGATTACTACCTTACAATATACAAAGACGAACAAGAAAACAAGGAAACTTTGGTCATGCATGCAAAATTTATCAATTCCAAGCGAAGAACCATTTTTTAGCACTACCACATCAACATTCAAGAACTCAATCATGCCATTCATTTCATTGCCATAACAAGCCTGGTAAGGGCAATTATCAACAAACAAAATAAACAAAAGCCTAACAAAGGCTATATCAATAAAATTCCAGAAACATCAATAACCTCCAACAACAACATACAAGGCTCAAAAACAGCTCCATAAAAGACTTAAAAACAACTTGGCATTTTTCCTTAAGAAAGTCGCCACTCAATCTATCGTCTGAAAATGCCAACCCATTTCGACAAAGAAAAGAGAAAGAAACAAATGAACACTCCTCGGGAAAAAACCGTAGTATAAAGTATACCCTAGGAGTTTTGATTACTACCCTGCACTCCTCGGGAAACTTGGGTCATGTGTGAAAAATTTATCAATTCAAAGCGAAGACCCTTTTTTAGCACTAACATATCAACATTCAAGAACTCAATCATGCCATTCATTTCATTACCATAACAAGCCGGTAAGGGAAATCATCAACAAATAAAATAAACAAAAGCCTGACAAAGGCTATATCAATAAAATTCCAAAACATCAATGACCCATCAAAACCAACACTCATCCCTCCCCCACTTATGAGAATACATTGTCCCTAATGTATCCATGAAAAAGTGAAAGGGGCAAGAGACTCCCTAAGCAGGTCATTCCTCCTAATTATCATCAGTTGCATTGCCTTCACCATCACCATCGGCCTCACCTAGCCCATCAAAATCATCCCTCAATCCCTCAAACAGTTCATCAATGGGGCCCCAAAATGTGGAGGGAGTAGCATTACAGTGTCAAGGGCACTCATGTCATGCACCTCTATAGATGTCTATTCGGTATGTTTGGTATAACTACACACAAGTGCACGTGGTCAAACAAGTAATAAAGTATCTCAAGTTGGCCAAGTATTGATCCCACAGGGACTGGACTAAGGTAGCAATCTAATCAAGTGTCAATAAACTTTAACTCTAAATTGCAGACAACTGTGTGAAGATGATTTTGATATTTTGTTTACTAATTTTATACTAAGTCTAAAATGAATATACAATTTGAGTCTGAACTATAAGTATGAGCATGCTGAGGCTAAAATGAACATGTAGAGAAATAAATTATCGATACAATTTGATTAATCTTTCCTCCGGTTGCTAGTCAAGAATTATTGCCTATGGATTAAAACTCTCGTATTTAACCCAACTTAAGAATCATGAATCTTTCACCTACATCTCTGTGATAAAAAGAAATTCATGTTCTAGCCATACAAAACTGATTCCTTAATTGACTAATATGACTTTCAGGTATATCTCTATCCTGAAGGTAAATCAATTCTCTATTTTCCCAAACTCAGAAAAGATCATATACTATCAATTCACAACTTTCCAATTTCTTGCTCTCTCGAGTGAAACCGGACTTTTTAGATATACATTAACATTGGCCACACATTAATGCAGTAAAAACAAGAATCAATAGAACAACCATGGAAGAAAAGATGAAAAACCAATTTATCAATAATTACATTTCAATACAAATGTTCTTAACCTCAGCAAGAAGGGAATTTAGCCACTCATTTGTGGATTAAACATCGTTAAATGAGTGTTAATCATACAAGCAATTGAAATAAAGAAGAAGGAGATAGAGAAAAATCCTGAGATTTTCGTCCCCTCATCTGCCTGTAACCCACGTTCTTGCTCCACCAGGTCAGAATAATTAAAAATGAACCTAAGTGTTCTATTTATACTAGTGGAAATTTTTTCCGGAATAACAAGCAACGTGTCACGGAGTGCATCGCGGAGCACTGCCTCTGTGACACACCACCAACGCAGACCCTCACTGGAATCCGGTTGTCCAAGTATTAAAGCCCAATGTGGCACGGCATGCAACTCGGGGCTAGGCCAACGTGCCACGGCCCCAACGCGCACCTTCACTGGAAGTTGGCATAATTTCAGCATCCAGGCAGAATGCATCCGCGATGGCAGCGTGACACGGCTCCATCGTGGAGCCCCTCTAATTCGTGCTTTCCTTGTGCTTTTTTCCTTGCTAGCTTCCGAGTCCAATCCCGATTTCTCCCAAAATGCATTTTAGCTTCGTAAAATTATATTTTTCCTGCAAAACCATGCTAATCATGTTGGTTAGTATAAATTCCCATTTTATTACAATTCACATGAGAATGTACAAACATCGATAGATAAACAAGACAAAATGACACATTTGAGTATCACTTGGGCATATAAATCTGCCCAAGATCACTTACCCCACACTTAAATCCTTGTTCGTCCCCGAACAACAATCTTACACCTCATGCGATCGACACCCAATCCTGGCTACTTTGGCTCGACAATTCAAGCTACAGTTGTACCGATTATTTAATATAGCAAATCATCAAGAAAACATGCATAGTCTTATCAATACAATGACCTTTAACACATTAAGACCTCCTAGTCTCAAGAATCGACTCTCGATATCGGCAAACTCATGCAAATCAGCTGATCAAGATATCCGACACGAAATTCAATCTCTCGTCGAGCATGTGCCCTCACAACACAAGAGAATGTTCCCCTTTTTAATCACATGAACTCAAAGACATTACATGCAGGGGCATATAAACACGATTTCACTCTCTCTCCCAAAAGAATTCACATGCATCATGTCATGAACCATAGGCTTGCCTTTAGTGTATTACTCCACTAATATAAGGACGCGTGATGTAAGATCACGTAGGACTTAACGGGTTGTAGTGTAAGCTATGGAACTAGAAAATACTGGGCTAACCAATAATAATAACTAGCCTCCTTAAGCACTTTTTCAATACATCCCATCAACCTTATGGGCATTGTTTCTTCCTTCATCCTCCCATTCTTGAAGTCTGTCTTTATTTTTGTTCCCGTATCTTTAAGCACACTCGACTTAATAACAAAGATTAGTTATACGTCTTCATTATATTTAATTTATAGCGAATGCACCTTTGACCTTTTCTTTCCCTTCATCACTCTGCTTTTTCTTTTCTTTTCACCATTCTCACTCCTTGACACTGTGGGAATTTTTTTTTTCTTGAGCGCTTAAGAGTTTTAGATCAAATTCACTGATAATGAAAAGAAGGGGTTAAAATCGGTTTACACCTTTTTGACAAAAGAAAAAAATAGGCTAAAGGCTCAATGGGCTAACTAGGATGTACGTTCAAGGTAGGTACGATGATGAAAAGAACTTTTAGTTAAAGCAAAGAAATGCCTACATCCTTTCCTACAATACACATCCTTCATTTCGTTTCGTACACATACCAGGCAAGTTCTAGACACTTCACAATAGCATGGAAGAGACGAAACCTCACCACACACTCATTGTACATGCTCAACTCAAGACATATTCACAGACTCTTCAATCAGCTAATTACAAGAATTCAAACATTAAGCCTCAATCACACCAAATCGAACTCTATGGCCTAGGTATCTCAACATATTTACAAAGTTGCATGCTTTCATATGAATCACCTTTGCATTTTAAATATCATGTACAACACGCAACCAGAATTCCGAACCATAAAGTAACGACACGTTTGGGATACAAATGAACAAAAGAAAAAAACTAAAAAATGAACAAAAGAAATCTACTTCTATCTACTACATTTCCCTTAAGACGGTCGTCATCCATCCATCATAGGGAACGGTCACTAATTACGACTTTGGTTCAATGGGACTATTCTCGGTAAAAGAACCGAAAACAAACGCCGAGAAACCCCAAAATAAAAAAAATTTCACGAAAAATTTTAATCAATAATTTTGATAAAATAAAAAAATTTACAAAACCAACTAACAACATTCAACAGCACACAACAGCTTCACATTAATTACAATACATACATACACACAAACATCACAGGGTCACAAGTTTTTCCAAGCACAACAACAGAACAGAGACATTAATAACAACAACAACCAGCACCTAACTACTCCCACCCCACACTTAAATCGAACACTATCCCTAATGTTCACAAAATTCAGCATAGCACAAAAGTGGGTGGTGAAACTCCCTGATCAATCGAAGTATTCAACTTCTTCGTCAGGTGTCGCTGCCTCGTCTCCTATGTCTGAATAGCCCCCGTCATCATCATCTGACTCAACATCTGAGTCCTCACGACGTGTCTCCTCATCTGTGGGGACGTCATCATCAGTGGGCTCCACAAAAGTTGGCCCCACTCGGTATAGAGCCCTGGCATTTTCACCAAAAGGATAGTCTAGCTCGAGCTGCCACAACTCATATTCTGTTGCCGGCCTCCCGCCTATGCATAGCTGGAGCATCTGCATCCCGAACATGCAAGCCATGTACTGATCGTCCCGAGCATGTCGCTCGGCTAGTTTAAGAACTGGCCCATGAGTGGTGTCGGGTGCCTTAGTTTTGGTGACATCTAAGGCCCGCCTCTCCATCTGCGGGATGTAGTCTAGGGCCTCCTCCTAAACATCTAGGCCCCTTAGGAACGTGGTCAGTAAACCACTAAACTCGTACCTGTGCCCTTGATGCAAACAGGCTCTCTTCATGGCAGAGATAATCACCGCCCCAACATTGATCTCCAGCCCTTTCATCAAGGCATAGACCAAGCACACACGATCCCGGGTAGCATCTGTCATATGCACCTCCGGGATCAGGCAGGAACAAACAATCTTAAGCCATATCCTGTCTTCCCTGTTCATCTGTGAGTAGGGCAATGTTTGATGGTAGCCCCTCTCCTTATGCCTGCTCCACTGTGCTGTAGACTGGGCTCCACACAGAGTGTGTCTGATGTCTACGTATGGTGGAGTGATGTTCAGCTGCCGGAGTACATGGGCGTTTGTGTCCCGTGCCCCCAAGATGGCATTAAGGTGATGGGGCTCAAAAGTGACTACCTTCCCCCTTATCTTTATGGTGTGACTTCTGAGTGTCGGGTTCCAGTTGGCGTAGAACTCCCGAATCAGGTGAAGATTGCACTCCGTGGGCTCTTCAAAGATGAAGTTCAGCCCGGCTACATCAATCCTGTGGACAATCCTGGGGAATTCCTGTGCCAATGGTTCCCTAGCAATGTGCTCCTCGGGGAAGTATTTTCGTTCCTTATGCTTTGCGTACCATTTCTTCCCCTCCTCTGTCACCCATCGGGTTCTATATTGACGATGTTGGCCGCGAGGAACCGCTGGTGCTGTTGGGACTGCTGTTCCCAGTCTGATTCTTTTCCTTCCGGTGCCTGATGTAGATGCGCCTTTCCCTTTATCTTGCCTGCTTTCCATTGTTTCTGTCAAACCAAACAGACAGTTCCAATGTTATTCAAATTAAAATTAGCTTCGACTAAGGTTGGGTTAATCTAGGCCACCCCACACTTAATCTTTAGCCACAATCACAACATTACAGCAAGACAATCCTCTTTTTCTAACTTTCAAAATAATAAAATAAAAAAAAAACAAAAAAATGCCTCGTGCATTCAGAGGGTTTGACGGTATAAATTCTATGTACTACTCAGACTTCGTACAGCTAATCCCCTATTACCATCGATAACAATTCATCACATACCACTTAGCGCAAATTTCTATCAACAAAATCGATGCAATTCCCCCAATTTCTATGAAATTTCAAAAATTTCATTATCCCGACAATCTGTCGCGCCTTTAGCATCTTAACGTTAAGCACAACATAATTTACTTCACTCAACATGCACAAACCAACAAGAATTTCACATTTCAACTCAATTTTAACTTCATCATATTCGAATTCTAACCCTAGCTACAATTTCACAGGAATTTCAATCACCCATGTATTTATCGAGTTCATATAATCACAATGATACTACAATCATCAATTAACAATAGCTTACGAGAATTCAAGCTCAATTTACACATAGGGCAAGTTTTCCTCACTTCCCATGCTCAAAATCAGAAAAATTAGGCAAGAAATGAGATGAAGTTAACGAACATACCCTCAATTCAATGATATCGAAGACAAGTTGAAGAATTTTAGCTCCTAGGTCCGTGTCACGTTGGGGAAGGGGGGATTTTGGGTTTTTTGTCGCGGAGCGGAGTGAAAATGGGAAACATTAGGTGTTTTCGGGGTTAAAAAGGAGGTTTTTCGTGCTGGTCACCAGGCGATCCGGTGTGACCCGTCGCGAATAACACTTCAACGTGTCACGGAGGGTAACGCGGAGAATTCCCTCCGTGACACGGAGCCATCGTGCAGGTACTCTGGAATTTTTCAAAAATTCCAGATTACGCTTCAACGTGTCACGGAGGGTAAGGCGGAGCATGCCCTCCGTGACACGGAGCCATCGCGCAGGTACTCTGGAATTTTTCAAAAATTCCAGATTACACATCAACGTGTCACGAAGGGTAACGCGGAGCACTCCCTCCATGACACGGAGCCATCGCGCAGGCTCACTATTTTGCCACTTTTTATTATTTTTCTTACCTCGATTTGTCCTTTGCGATCCTTTGCATTTTCACCCTCCGTTCAACCTAAAATTCATCTCACAACAAGAAATTGGTTAGAATTTATAGGTTTCACATAAAATGCACTTTTTTTTTGTTTTTATTGTTATTTTTATTTTTTCTTTCTTTCTTTTTTTTTCTCTATGAAATCTATTCACATATTACAAAAATTTCATGGGTTGCCTCCCGTGCAGCGCCTGGTTTACCGTCGCGGCTCGACATCATTAAGCTCAGTCATCCTCTAGGGTGACGGACGTCTTCTCTGGACTACCGTCCTCACCCATGTCATGCTTACACTTCTCCGGTGGTTTCCCCAATGGCTCCTGTGACTCAACGCTCTGAGCACCATCCGCTCGATCAAGCACGTTGATCACTGAGAGTTCCTCGTACACGGCCGGAAGCCTTGTAGCCTTGTACACCTCAAACACCTCCACCTTGTCATGGGCCCGCATAGTTAGCTGCCCTGCCGCTACATCAATAAGTGCTTTCTCGGTCGCCATGAAAGGACATCCCAAAATAAATGGGACTTCCGTGCCTGGCTCAAAATCCAGCACGACGAAGTCTACCGGGAAGATAAGGGAGCCCACTTGCACCAACGTGTCCTCCACAATGCCATCTGGTCTGGCCAAAGAACGATCCGCTAGTTGCAAGATCACTGTTGTCGGTCTAGGATTGCCTAGCCCCAATTTCTTGAATACCGATGTCGGCATCAAGTTAATGCTCGCTCCCAAATCACATAATCTGCGAGCTCGGATACTCTGCCCGATTGTAATTTGAATTGCAAAGATCCCAGGGTCCTTGAGCTTTGTGGGAAACCTGTTTTGTATCCGTGAAGTGCACTCCTCCGTAAGCGCCACTGTAGCGTACTCAGTCAACCTGCTTTTGTTTGCCACGATGTCCTTGATATATTTCGTGTACTTTGGCACTCCCTGCAAAACATCAACAAGAGGTAAATTAATGTGTACTTTCTTAAGCACCTCCATGAACTTTTGGAAACACGCTTCCTCCTTGTGTTTCCTTAGTCTTTGAGGGAACGGGGGTGGTGGTCTTTCTGGTTCAGCTTCCTTCTCCTTCCCCGTATCATCATTGTGCTCCCTCTCCTTCTCCACTACTCCCGACTGCTGTGGTGGTCTTTCTGGTTCCACCTCCTTGAGTTGCAAACCACTCCTCGTGGTCACTACATTCACTTGCTTGGGGTTGGGGTCAGTGTCACTTGGAAGTCCTCCTCTCGGCCTAGTGTTTTGAGCTCCAGCAAATTGCCCAAACTGGTACTCTAGTGCCTTTGTAGCTAACTGATTGTTCTTTACATCGGCTGCCAATTTCACGTAATCAGCCAGCAATTGAGCTTGGTTAGCTATCATTGTCTTGAACATCTCCTCAATGCTGGGTGATGGTGGTGGAGGAGGTGCATTGTTTCTTTTGTATTGCGACTGATAGTTCTGCTGCCCACCTTGATTTCTCTGTGCCCCCTGACTCGAACTTTGCCCTTAATGGTTGTTGCTACCCCAAGAGAAATTCGGGTGATTCATCCAGTTTGAATTGTAGTTGTTGCCATACTGTAGGTGCTTATTTCTCTGTACATTACCAACAAAGTTCATCAACTCAGGATTTGCTCCACAACACTCAGCTGAGTGTTCGTTACTCCCGCACACTTCACACCAAATCTGCTGCACTGCATTCACTGGGGCTTGAGACTGGTTCATGCTCATGTTACTGATGTGGGTGTTGAGTTGATTCTGTAACGCAACTATCTGTGCAGCAATAGCTGTAAAACCATCCACTTCTAAGACTCCTGATGCTTTCCTTGTTGCTCCTCTTGACGAGTCCGCATTCCACTCCGGATTCCCCTATGAAATACGATTTAACAAGGTATACAGCTCCTCATAAGTCTTCTCTAATGCTTTTCCCCCAGCTGTTGAGTCTAGCAAGATTTTTGTGTGGGGTTCCAAACCCTTTATGAAAGTATGCACCATCACATCATTGGATTGGTGATGATGAGGACAATCCCGCAACATAGATTTGAATCTCTCCCAGGCCTGATACAGATTCTCTCACTCTTTCTATTTAAAACTTAGAATTTGATTTCTAAGTCTTGCTGTTTTACCGGATGGAAAGAACCGTATCAAGATTTTCTTTGCAAGATCATCCCATGTGGTGATGGAATTAGGTGGCTCAGCTTTGAACCACCTCTTAACTCTCCCAAAAGTGAAAATGGGAACAATGTAAGCCTGACATAATCTGATGACACTCCAGTGGGGATGTAAGTGTCACTTATCTCCAAAACATTTTTGAGATGTTGTTGTGGATCCTCATGAGGGAGACCTGTGAACTGCCCGCTGGTGTGCAGCAATTGCACCATGTTCTGTTTAAGCTCGAACCTCCCTCCTGGCTCAGGTTTGCGGATGCTAGATGTGACATTGTTAGCATGTGGGATTGCCACCTCGCGAACCGGCCTAGCTGCCATTTCCTCGGGCACTAACATTGCCCTTACAACTGGTGGATTCTGTTGTTGCTCCAGGATTGTTTGTCTGAGCAACTGCAACTTTTTCTCTAGAGCTTCTCTCCTTTGACGATGGAAT
This sequence comes from Datura wrightii, assembly GCA_035772735.1. Taxonomy (NCBI): domain Eukaryota; kingdom Viridiplantae; phylum Streptophyta; class Magnoliopsida; order Solanales; family Solanaceae; genus Datura; species Datura wrightii. The sequence goes on along the minus strand of JASDFA010000007.1, from coordinate 57,069,363 downwards.
TGTCTTTCCGGCTCTAAAGATGAGTCCACCAGCTCCTTGTCTCTTGCCAGTGTTCAACAGAAATTTGTATCTGCAAAATACAGGCTAAGACCAAGTTGTCAACACTAAGAAGAAATAGTAAACTAACACTGAAGAAAAATTTTACCAATTGCCAGTACCCGGCAACGGCGCCAAAAACTTGTTCGGTCTGTTTGGTATAACTACACGCAAGTGCACGTGGTCAAACAAGTAATAAAGTGTCTCAAGTAGGCCAAGTATCGATCACACAGGGACTGGACTAAGGTAGCAATCTAATCAAGTGTCAATAAACTTTAACTCTAAATTGCAGACAATAGTGTGAAGAAGATTTTGATATTTTGTTTACTAATTTTATACTAAGTCTAAAATGAATATATAATTTGAGTCTGAACTATAAGTATGAGCATGCTGAGGTTAATATGAACATGTAGAGAGATAAATTATAGATACAATTTGATTAATCTTTCCTCCGGTTGCTTGACAAGAATTATTGCCTATGGATTAAAACTCTCGTATTTAACCCAACTAAAGAATCATGAACCTTTCACCTACATCTCTGTGATAAAAATAAATTCATGTTTTAGCCATACAAAACCGATTCCTTAATTGACTAATACGACTTTCAGGTATATCTCTATCCTGAAGGTAAATCAATTCTCAATTTTTCCAAAGTCAGAAAAGATCATATCCTATCAATTCACAACATTCCAATTTCTTGCTCTCTCGAGTGAAACCGGACTTTTTAGATATACATTAACATTGGCCACACATTAATGCAGTAAGAACAAGAATCAATAGAACAACCATGGAAGAAAAGATGAAAAACCAATTTATCAATAATTACATTTCAATACAAATGTTCTTAACCTCAGCAAGAAGGGAATTTAGCCACTCATTTGTGGATTAAACATCGTTAAATGAGTGTTAATCATACAAGCAATTGAAATAAAGAAGAAGGAGATAGAGAAAAACCCTAAGATTTTTGTCCCCTCAACTGCCTGTAACCCACGTTCTTGCTCTACCAAGTCAGAATAATAAAAAATGAACCTAAGTGTTCTATTTATACTAGTGGGAATTTTTTCCGGAATAACAAGCAACGTGTCACGGAGTGCATCGCGGAGCACTGCCTCTGTGACACACCACCAACGCGGACCCTCACTGGAATCTGGTCGTCCAAGTATTAAAGCCCAACGTGGCACGACATGCAACGTGGGGCTAGGCAAACATGCCACGGCCCTAACGTGCACCTTCGTTGGAAGTTGGCATAATTTCAGCATCTAGGCAGAATGCATCCGCGATGGCAGCGTGACACGGCTCCATCGCGGAGCCCCTTTAATTCGTGCTTTCCTTGTGCTTTTTTCCTTGCTAGCTTCCAAGTCGAATCCCGATTTCTCCCAACATGCATCTTAGCTTCGTAAAATTATATTTTTCCTGCAAAACCATGCTAATCATGTTGGTTAGTATAAATTCACATTTTATTACAATTCACATGAGAATGTACAAACATCGATAGATAATTAAGACCAAATGACACATTTGAGTATCACTTGGGCATATAAATTTGCCCAAGATCAATGTGCAGTTTTTCCATTCCTGCACCTCAGTTCGGAGAGAGGTGACAGCCCCTTCAACTACATCCACCCGTTTGCACAATGTAGTAATGCTCTCATACAAGGATTTGAGCTCCTTCTTAACTATTTGATCAATGAGTGTACGGAGACTCTTGGTCAATCTTTGGAGTTGGCTCTCATGAAAGTAGGTCATTTCCACAAGTTTATGGAGACCAATTTGTTGGGAGGATGTAGGAGGGGGAGATGCTCCCCGGGGAGGCATGTCACCTGAAGCTTGGCCTGTTGCTTCATGACGGGTCATGTTCAAATTTGGGGCATGCGGTGATTGGTAGAACCCATGGGATATTGATCCGTCAACCAACCCAAAAGCTTGCAGTCTTTTCATCTTAACTGCGGGTGCATCAGCATCTCTTTTCTGGTCTATGGCGATCACTCCTAATGTAGCAACAGAGGTTTCATTCAGGAACAAATGCACTCCAGCTTGTAAGCATAGTTGGGAGATGAGGATAGCGTGTGGCATAGAAGTGCTAGCCTGTCATGCCTTCTGCTTTATTTTTTGGGCCACAATCTCCCCAAAGTTAATGGGAACTCTGGACATAATGCAGGCGATGAGAATGGTTGTTTCCAAGCTGAACCTTTGCTCATGTTTTGAAGGAATGATGCGGCCACAGATAAAGTCCAACCATAACCTTGCCTCAAACTTCGGATCATGGCGAGAGATTTCGCCACCATTGGGTGCCCACAAAGGTGTATCAGCTGCGATGATTGGGGCTATCTAAGAGAATTGGTCCTTCATGTTCGCCTCCCAGTCCATGTACTCTGAGCCAGAGTCAATCTCATCTTCCGAAAACAAGTAGTTGATGGCAGCTGTAGTGATGTTTACCTCCACTCCCCTTATCATGACCGTTGGTAGGCATGGGAAGTCATCAACTTTGCCTCTGTGTTTCATGCTATCCTACCTATCCTAGTAAGAAGCATAGAACTCTAGTACCAGGCGGGGGTAGTAGGTTGGGAGAGGATTAGCAAACACATGCCATTGCTTGTTTTTGAATTGAGCGGTGATTTTGGGAAGTTCACTATGCAGGCCCGCTAATCAAATCTCTTCTCCATGGTTATAGATCGGCCTTGGAATATAACATAGTGCTCCTTGTTGGGAACACAGAATATGATGGACTCTTTGGAGTTTTTGGGTGGTGCGGAGGCCTTGCCTTTGCCTTTGCCCTTGCCCTTGCTGGTGGATGATGTTGGGGCCTTTCCCTTTCTGGTGTTCCTAGATAAAGACATGATATTTTTCACTTTAGGAAGTATTTTTGCAAAGACTATCTTGTGGGAGCATAGCAATGTTCAACAATGGCAGCTATAGAGGTTTATCTACCAGAGAAGGAGAATGTAGGTGAGGATGAGTGTAGTGAGAATGTTGGTGAAGAAGGGGAGATTTTTTATAGGGGAAAGGTGAGATAGTTATAGGTTGATGAGAAGGTGGGGTAGTAATGGAGAGTTAATGTGTTGGTGGGAAGTGGAAAGGTGGGAAAGAGAGAAATACGGGAAAGTGGAAAGGTTGGGTATTGGGAAGACATAAAGGGTGTGGGGAAATAGTAAAAGGGGGATCTAAGGGAATATTAATCAGCTTAAGGTGGCTCAATAGAGTATTTGACATTTTATTTGAATTCGGAAACAAAATCTTACCTCGAACTGCGTTACACTGGCGGTTTGCCGAATTGACCCGACGTTCTACTGCTTTACCTTTTGGACTTGAAATAATGCCCAATTCACTATTTCACCACCGGCTATTGATTGGTAGTTCTTGAACTGGGTCAATGGTCCACTGATGAATCTCCACTTAGGCGCCCACAACATCAGGTAATTTGTGTCATACCAGTGATTGACTGGCAGTACATATTTCTGCCTCGGCAGTTCGCTGGTGTGTCCGCCGATCAACTGCTCATGTTCCCAGCTTTCTACCTTCTTGTAGCATGAGGTAGCGGTTCACACTTCTGGATCAGTGATTCACCGGTCCAGAGTGTTTTCTCATTGTTGTGGTGCTTTCCGTCTTTGCTCCTCACTTCATTGATCCTAAAAAGACAAAAACAACAAAGACATAAAATAAATCAACTAAAACACTTGGGTTGCCTCCCAAGAAGTGCCTTAGTTAACGTCGTGTCCTGACGTAGATCTCATTTAACAATTCTTCTTCGACGGATCATCCTCCGACTCCGTCTCCTCCATCTCAAATCCTCTATCCTCATCCTCTTTCTTCAACACCCCAATCACCTTACATTCAATGGGAGTTTCAGCTGACGGACAAAAAATGAAGGTGACTTCTTTACATCCAACTCTGAACATGAGCTCCCATAGCTCCACATCAACCACAGCTCTCCCAATCACGAGCAATGGTCTCCCTAAAATAATGGGCACCTCCACATCCATTTCACAGTTGAGGACTATGAAATCAGCTGGTAGGACAAATTTATCCACCCTCACCAACATATCTTATATACCCCCATAGGTTTTTTAATGGAACGATCCACCATGAGCAACCTCATAGACGTAGGCTTTAACCTTCCATGTCTCAACTTCTTGAAAATGATCAGGGGCATTAGATTTATGTTGGCATCAAGGTCGCATAAGGCTTTATTAAACATACATATCCCAATTGTACAAGGGATTGTGAAAGCTCCACAGTCTTCCCGCTTAGGGGAAAGATTGCTTATCATCATCGCACTACAATGGTGTGTTGTCTCCCTGGTACCTACATCTTCTTATTTTGCAGCAACTCCTTAATGAATTTAGCATATCCTAGCATTTGGAGAAGGGCATCCACCAATGGTATATTAATAGAAAATTTGTTGAACATGTCAGTGAATTTGCTGAACTGACCGTCCTTCTTTTTCTTGGCCAACCATTGTGGATAAGGGGGTGCAGCTCTTGCTTCAACCTTTTCATTAGAGGCCTTAATGCCCACCTCATCTTCATCAACATGTGAAGGAATTTCATCATCCTTCCCCTCACCTCATCTTCACTCTTTTCACAACTACATGGTGTGTTTGGCATTTTGTCGACTTGATTTTCCTCATTTGATTTTGGAGAATTAACCTCCTTGGGATTTACTCTTGCATCTCCAACCAATGTACCACTCCTAATAACGATAGCCATGCATTGACTATCTTTCTTCGGGTTTGACATTGTGTCACTTGGGAGTGTTCCCTTCATTCTGGGATTCATTTGAGGTTCCAAACACTTAATGGAGGCTGAATGAGAGCTCACCATTTGGGAAAGGTATGACACCTCCCCTCTCAATTCCTTGACCCCGTTGTCAGTTGATTCCACTTTCTTGAGGACTCTTGCTAGCATCTCTTCAATTTTTGAGCTGCCAGCATTGCTCAAACCTGGCTGACTTTGGGCATTTTAAGCTTTTGGAGGGGGAATATATGGGTTCGAACTTTGGTTGTAATGGTCTCCCTCTTAATTCTGCTCTCTATTTCCCCATTTTTCATTTCGTTCGGGCCATCCTTATGCATCACGGTTCCTCAAGCCTTGGTTATCATCCCTTGGGCATCAAGGGACTTGATTGGTCCCTTGAAACCTAGGTCAAGGATCTCCCATTTGATTTCCTATGTATTGGCATTCTTCCTCATACCTCAGTGGCGACCATTCTCCTTCATATTGCAAAGGACATTGCATACCTATAGCATACACCACCTTGGGTCGTACCCCAATCACATGTAATGTCATTAGTTCCACCTGTGTCATCATTTTAGCAAGATTTTCATCTCGCTCTTCATCTCTTTTCCACAACTCAGCCGCCAATGCACTAGAGCTTATGTCATGTGTAGATACATTCGTCTCTCTCATGTGCCAATCCCTATTTGTCTTTGTCATTCTATCCAAAAGGGATTTTGCCAACCTATATGTTTGATCCATAATAGACCCTCCAGATAAATTGTTGGCAATGGATTTGTTGATAAAGTCGAGGACTCGATAAAAGCTTTGAAGAAGCACTCCATCAGGAAGGCCATGATTGAGACAAAGAGAAACCTTCTTTTTGAACTGTAGCCATGCCTCATGCAAAGGCTCTCAAGGCTCTTTCCTGAAATTTGTGATGTCATCTCTCAACTGCAATATTTTCGATGGAGGAAAGAAATGATCGAAAAAGGCTTCGGTTAATTCTTTCCAAGATGTAATACAACCAGGAGGCAATTTTTTGAACCACATCGTCGCCTCTCCCGTTAGAGAAAATGGGAAGAGCCTTAGCCTAATAGACTCTTGACTTATGCTCGCGATGTTGAAAGGCTATCATATCTCCAAGAAATTTCTCAAATGACGAATTGCATCCTCAGTTGGTTTAGCCCCAAAGACCCCTTCATTTGCAACAAATGCAGCACGGTGCTTGTGACATGAAATACTGCATTTCCTACCGTGGGTGGTAGGCGAATGGCTCCCGCAATCTCCGGCATCGCTGGTTTATCTTCCTCATGCTACATGTTACCTTACACTAAGATATCCCCTGCTTGGTAGTGATTACTCACAAGGTTGTGGTATCTAACAAGCACAACAAAATAACATCAACCGACTAAGACGCAAAGCTATTTTCAAAATTAAGAATCAACACAAGAATATCAAGCGCTAGTCCCCGGCAACGACACTATTTTTCATAACCTCCAAAATATACTCCTCATTCAAATAGTATAAACAGTCATTCTATCAAAACAAATATCCCGATGGATGTCGGGGTTGAATCCCATAGGGAATAGTGAATTATAATTATGAGTGCCGATTGAGAAATTGAATTTAGCTTGCACCACCTAGGAATAACATATAAATAACAAGTTGGGGGAGATTGAAATTTGTAACAGAATATAACTTCTAATTTGGTTGGCTAAGATAGAAAAATTATCAAGGTTGTTGACAAGAATGTGAAAGACTGGAGGTATGGTATAGATGACATGCTAACTAGACAGGGTGATGCTAGGTCATCCCATAAGTTAAATTAGTGTAAATAATCTTAGGAAAATGGGTATTGAATGCTTTTCAGCCTAATAAATACCTCTTTTATAGTTTTATCAAACCTCTAGACACCACTAACTCAACCCGATTAGATGTGGATTAGTAGTTGCACTAATTTATAGCTATTAGCTATTAGCTATTAATTAGGAGTGAGAATGTAATGTTGGCTATTTCTATCCCAATTTCACAATCTCTCATCCATACCCACCATTAAATTCTCTCCCAATACTTAATTCCACTTTTGCAAGCAACAATCAAGTAAGAAAAATTAGATACACATCCATATCAATGGATCTTCAATTATAGATTGGAGAGAATCTAACATATTTACACTTAGTTAAACATTATTGAGATGACTCTAGCAATACGCAGTCTAATTGAGCATTCACCATCACAAACCTTTAATTAATGATTTAGCTACTCATAATTAGGAAATTCAAAATCATATTTAACAATAAACTCATTGAATTAATAGCAAGAGTAGCAAAATCAAGTTCAACAAGAAGTCTTCAACAATGGCAGTACATTGCTATCACGAAGAAGAAGAAGAAAAAGGAAATAGTTCTTCTCAAATTTCACTAATCAAATTCCCCCTTTTCTTCTTTCCCAAAGAGAATATTATAATAGCTAGGAATTGAAAGCTAATGATACATAGTACTTTTTCTAGAATATATCCAAAAATGGTGTATCTTCTCTCTCTTTTTTTGTGTTGGACAATTGTTCCCTTGATCAGTGTTCTAGCACCGGTGAAAGTATCGGCGGTTCGTCGGTTGCAATCCGCGGACCATAGTTACACTATATGCACTTTCCGTGAATTCCTATAACCTTTAGCGGTACATTCGGCGTTTCATTGATCTCTATCCATGTATCATCGATTCTATGCTCTTCGATACAGCAAGTTCAAGGGTCATTCGACGACTGGACTAGCGAGTCGCTAGTGGAAACTCTCATTCGCCGGTGGCTTTGTTTCCCAGAGGCAGTAATAATAAGTTTTTGACCGACGTTTCACCGGTCTTCTTCTGTAGAGCGTTGAATTTCATCTCACTTCCTTCTTTTTTCTCCATTTCTTGTTCTTTTCTTCACATTAGACATCTGCCTTCAACAAACACAAAAAGGGCATAAAAGCACATAAACAACTCAAAAAAGAAGCAAAAACTCTGACTTAAGAGCCTAACAAGTTGGTGAATTACGAACTCCTCATGAAGTAGTGTTGTGAGGTTGGATGATGACAGAGGTACTCTTGAGTACCCCATTGGACAAAGTTTCACCATTATGCTAGCGAATTAAGTGTGGGGTCAATTTTGCACGTTCAACACTTAATTAGTTAGCCTTGTTGATCTCAGACTAATGATGTGAAGTTCTTGGTTTTTTCTTGATAGGTATCATAGCACTGAAAGAAGGCAAAGGAATGGAGATTGAGGTATCAAGCAAAGGTTTAAAGAGGCTCCACAAAGATACAAAGGAGCTAGTTCATCAGTAGCTAAGGCTAGCCTTGCTAAATGATTTGGAGCACAAGTTGTGAGCCACATGGTCTTACCTGGTTTAACACACAGAAGGGGGCTAAGTGTGCTCCTGGAAATTGGATAGATGAGGGCAGCCTGGCGCTTGAGTTCCCTACTATTAGGGACAAGGTTCGTGAGTTAGGTTTAGGCTACATCTTTGCTGAACTAGAGGAGTGCGACCTCACTTAGTGATGGAGTTCTAAGAAAACTGGCACACATCATATGGAGAAAGTAATGAAGTCAAGATCAGGAGTCAGGTGGTGCAGTTCACCACTAAAACATTCAATGCTTTCCTTCACACAAAAGCAGTAGACCCATTTGATTATGTCTTTATGTTTAAGAAGAGTCCATTCCATAATTTCCGCCATACTCTTTGTGGTGAGAGAGCAGCCCTGCATTAGGCAAGAGACCATCTGGGCATTCATTGTACACTTCCATTCTCCTATATGAATAAGGAGGTGAAGGTGTGGGTAAAAATTGTCTATGCTACACTTCTTCCTGGGACCCACATCACTGATGTCACTAGAAAGAAGGTAGTGCTGGTGTACATGCTAATGAAAGGGATATCACAAAATTTTGGCACAGTTCTTCAAGGTAACATGAGGAGAGTGAGGAAAAACTGTAGGTTGAAATACTGTTATGGTAGTCTCTTGGCCTAGATTTTTAGAAGCCACGACATTGAAAAAGAAGAGTCAAACCTCCGGTTACCTAGACCAGGGCCCCTAGCTGGCAAGATAATGGATGTTACTGAGGTTAAGGAGCCCAGCTATTCCACAACTCTATCCCTTTTCATAGCTGATTGTCAGGCTAGTGATGAAAGCTAGTACGGTCGCCTATTTGGCATGTTAGAGTTAAAATTGAAGTTAGGCAGCCAACCTGACACCATTGAGGAGATGGCAGTCCTTGAGGATAGATACCCACTCACGGAGAGTGCCGTGTAGATAAGTAGAGTGGGGCCTACCTTCAAGGAGTCACTTGATGATGATAAGGCCACTGTGTTGACTAATGGTGTTAATTATTGGGATAATGATGATTAGGAGGATGATGCTACTACATACACAATGCAGGTTTATGGAGATGATGATGAGGATGAGAATTAGGATTACAATCCTGATGACGATGTTTAGTGGCCCAGGAAGTACCTTTTTCCCTACCTTTTGATATGATTGTGTGTGCACTGGGGAGAATGCACGGTTTGAATGTGAGGTGGAGGAAATATTCATGTTTGTTCCTTAATTGGTATATCATTAGTAGGCCATAGCATAATTTCATTCCCCATAGTAGTAGCTCTATGAGTTGTTAGGTCTTGGTTTGTAATAGCTAATATGATGATGATGACTTGTGATGCCTTGGGATGTTTGATAATGCTCAAACCACAGCTCCTTTGGAACTACAAAGCGGACGTTGTAAATAAAGAACCCAACGAGAGGTTGGGGTCGATCTCACAGGGAATATGGAAGGATATAGAAGAATGCTAGTGCTTAAGCTTTTTAGTTAATTATTTCCTAAGAGGGGGGAATTTGTAAAAGTAATAAATAACAATATTGAGAAATTGGTTGTTGTTTCCAAATTAATGCAATTAACTAGGGTAAGTGTTCCCCATGACTTCATAACCACAAAGCGTTCTATACTAGTGATCTATTTCGATGCTTACCATGCAATATCGGTAAGTTAATTTCACCTAAATGGTTGGTCTGCTATTTAGATGATTATCACCATGAAACTTAGTCCGTCTATGGGTGTATGCTTTACTAACCCTTACCCTTGATATCGGATTAGCTATTCCTGGACAAGGTCAAGCTATTAGATGAGGGTTGATAGCCTCAAATCTCTGTTGTTAATCCCTTTTCCCATTCACCACCTCCATGGTCTGGTAAGTAAGAATAAGGCAAGTTCTAACTTTTGCAACCGTTAAAAATCAATGAAAACGAAGGAAGAAACAATACATCCATAAACTCCATTCAAGATTCACTAAGTGTTTTACCTATGTGTGTTAATTTGTCATGGTTCCCACAACCCTAGATGTGGTGGTTTTAGCCTATCATGTTTATAAGTAAATTAATAGATTTCATAAACAAAAGAAAAAATTAATACTTACAATGATTATAAGAAAAACTCACTTGATTAATGCAAAATTTGAAAGAACAACATTACAATTGTATCTCAAATATGTCTTCTAACACGTCCTAAAATTTACTCTAGCATCTTGTTGTGAAACTTCAACTCTTGAAGACATAAAAACAACATTAAACTTGATACTCTAAACATCATGAAAATAAAAAGGTATTTATTGTAGTAGAATTTTGTTTTCCTAATTCCTTGATGAATTTGACTTGGGATTTAAATTTCCTTTACCTAGTTGAAGTAGGAAAGCCAATTCTTGCCGTTTTGGGAGCCTTGCGCGTTGCTCCAACCACTGCCGCGTTGCGAGTTGTTGCAACGGATCACCTAACGACTCATTGTGCATGGACATGAGTCATTAGGCCCCTCATGGTATAACTCCTTCAAATTTTCAGTGCACCTTACGACTGGTTCCAATGATATGTCAACGAGTCGTTTAGTCAATTAACGACTCGTTAAGTCTATCATCATCTTCACTAGTTACTTTGGAAATAATTTCTCTTCCAGCATTCACGACTGACTTCATGACTCGTTACCAGATGTAACTAGTCGTTCCCTCAACCCGTCAGGTACACAGTCTCTACTTCTTCAAACTTCAATAATTTCCCCCACCCTCAGTTTCTTTTCATCTTCATTCCATAAGCCTCAAATACATTCAAATCCATCCTTTTTAGCCCTAAAAACATATAATCACATGTGTTAGCTAATTTTCACAAATATATAACATAAACACATGCAAACACACATAATTTGTTCTTAAAACATAGTAAAGTACGGCAAAAATATGTCTATGAAGTGCGTGAGTACGCCCTTCATCAACACACCACACTTAAACTATTGTTCATCCTAGTACAATCTACTACTTTCCTTCTCACATTTAAGCACAAAATTCATCCTATGAATAGGTCTACTTACACTTACAATAATGAGACAAATCAATGAAGCTCAAATAACTGTCTCATGCATATAGGTTCAACATTAAGATGTCAAAGTTCGAAATCACTTAGCTTTTGAAAACTAACTCATCAAGACATATTTTGGGCCAACATGAATTATATGTAATTTACCAATCTAGATTAAACCAAAGTCTTACCATTGTGCCCCTCACAATTTGGAGAGATGCCCTTTTCTCACACAAGATATAAGTCAATATAAACTTAGGCATAAATAAAACAATTTCCTCTCACTCTCCCAAAGAACTCAACATCCATGAAAAAAATGACCATAGTCTTTCCCTTAGTGTAATACTCCGCTAATATAGAATTTGGAATCAAGGATCAATTCGGACTTAAATTTTGTTGTAATGTAGGCTAAGGGACGGGTTGGAACTATTTGGTCAAGATAGTGACTAACTTCCCTAAGCACTTTAATACTTCACAACACTTTGATTTTTAGCTCATTCTTCAATTTCCAAATTCTCTGCTTATACCCCTTTTATTTTTCAATTTTCTACTTACGTGGCTAGTGGGAATTTTTCTTTTAAGATTGAGCTCATTCACACACATTTTTTTTTTCTTTTCTTTTCCTTTCTTCCATTCCCACCCTTTACGCACCCCTACTCTACCCACCCTCAACTTAAGCATTTTTCTTATGTTGAGGTTCACAATATCCAAGGAAGGATCAGGGCCAAAATAGGTTCATTGTAAACAAATATGGTTAATCGGTAAATCTTCAATTTTTCAAAGCTCTTTCTTCTTTTTTTTATTCCCACTAAAACTCACCCTCCTTGTTTAGAAAAATTTCACCTTTTTCTTTTCTTCCAATTCACCACACTTTTTAGCTTTTCCCTTCACTTTTCTAGTTATGCTCCTTTCCAACAAAATTTTTTCATTAAAGTGCTCTAGGAGTCATTTGGATCAAATACAAGTCAGTACAACAAAAAGTGATTCAAGCTTAAAATATGGCTATCAAAAGAATAGGCTAAGGCTCAACATGGCTAACTAGGATAATTACAATCACGGTAGGTAAAATAGGATAAAAATATGGTTGGCAAAGAAATGCCTATATCACTTCCTAAATCATTCATTCTTATTTCACTTTGCACACACACCCGGCAAGTTCTAGTCATCAATTTACAAGCATGGAGTATATCAAAAATAATTCCTCACACATTGGAACAATATGGTTTAACAATGGAAATCAAGATCACATGAACACAAATATCCATATTGCATGCATAACATAATTAAGCCCATTTTTTTTCAAGTACAAGAGTCAAGTTCCCAAAAGACTAGGTGTTTCTTCCTTTTTAATGCATTTTTGAGTGAATTAAATGAAGTCCCAATGATACCTACAGTGAAGCACCTAGCATTCGTAAGGCTCACGTCTTGTTCTTCCTAATGACTAATTTACCCTTAAGACAGTCATCATCCATCCATCATCGGGCAAAGTCATGACTCAATGACTAAAATAAAAAATAAAAATCTAGACTCTCTAGTCGGTTCTAAGGGACTATCCACCGAAAAAGTACCGAAAACAAAAACCGGAGGAACCCAAAACAAAATAAAACTAAAAAAATTCTACAAAAAAACAAGCATGCATGAAAAATCATAAATCCCAAAAAACTAGGCCTACCATGTGCAAATTTAGCAATTAAGTTATGCATGGTATAATGGAGCTCACTCTCCCAGCCCACACTTAATTGATTTCACTATCCCCAATTCTACAACAAATAAGCATAAAGTAATAGAGTACAAGAAGAACTCCCTTGGCCTCTACTCCTTGTTTTCAATGTTTAAGCTCAACTTTTGTTGAAAGTCATGACCCATCACCTGCACACTTGAACTAACATATAAAAACAAAACAAAGAAAATCATCTTGGGTTGCCTCCCAAGTAGCGCCTAATTTAACGTCGCGACATGACCCAGGTATCTTGATTACTCAGACTTCATCAAGATACCTGTTGAGACCGTTGTCCAATCTTGGCCGCTTGTTTTACAATGCTTCCCTGTGACACATAAGAAAATAAAAGAAAAACAAAACATAGGAAATAAATACTAAAAGTTAAACACAAGAAATTAATCTAATCCTAAATCGTATTCCCTAGCAACGGCACCACTTTTTGATAACGCTCAAACCACACCTCTTTCGGAAGTATGTAGACGTTGTCAATAAAGAACCCAACTAGAGGTTAGGGTCGATCCCAAAGGGAATATGGAAGGATATAGAAGAATGCTAGTGCTTAAGATTTTTAGTTAATTATTTCCTAAGAGGGGGGAATTTGTAAAAGTAATAAATAACAATGTTGAGAAATTGGTTGTTGTTTCAAAATTTATGCAACTAACTAGGATAAGTGTTCCCCATGACTTCATAACCATAAGGCGTTTTATACTAGTGATCTATTTCAATGCTTAGCATGCAATATCGGTAAGTTAATTTCACCTAAATGGTTGGTCCCCTATTTAGATGACCCATTCACTATCCCTAGGTCCGTAAGTAAGTAAGAATGCAAGTTCTAATTTTTGCAACCTTTAAAAATCAACGAAAACGAAGGAAGAAAAAATACATGCATAAACTCCGTTTAAGAATCACTAAGTATTTTACCTATGTGTGTTAATTTTTCATGGTTCCCACAACCATAGATGTGGTGATTTAAGCCTATCATGTTTATAAATAAATTAATAGATTTCAAAAATAAAATCAAAAATTAATACTTACAACAATTATAGGAAGAACTCACTTGATTAAAGAAAAATTCAAAAGAACAACATTACAATCGTATCTCAAATATTCCTTATAACACGTCTTAAAATTTATTCTAGAAACTTGTTGTGAAACTTCAACTCTTGAAGATGTAAAAACAATATTAAACTTGATACTATAAACATCAAGAAAATAAAAGGGTATTTATAGTAGTACATTTTTGTTTTCCTTATTCCTTGATGAATTTGACTTGGGATTTAAATTTCCTTTTCCTAGTTGAAGTAGGAAAGCCAATTTTTGTTGTTTTGGGGGCCTTGCGCGTCGCCCCAACCACTGTCGTGTTGCCAGTTGTGGCAACGGATCACATAACGACTCATTGTGTATGGGCATGAGTCATTAGGCCCCTCGTGATCTAACTCCTTCAAATTTTAATTGCACCTTACGGTTGGTTCCATTGATCTACTAACGAGTCGTATAGTCAACTAATGACTCATTAAGTTTGTCGTCATCTTCACTATTACTTTGGCAATAATTTCTCTTCTAGCCTTCACGACTCATTACCAGATGTAAAGAGTCTTTCCCTGAATCTGTCAGGTACATTGTCTTTACTTCTTCAAACTTCAATAACGCCTTCAGCTTCTTTTCATCTTCATTTCATAAGCCTCAAATACAGTCAAATCTATCATTTTTATCCCTAAAAACATCTAATCACATGTGTTAGCTAATTTTCACAAATATATAACATAAACACATTCAAACACACATAATTTATTCTCAAAACATAGTAAATTATGGGCAAAAATATGTCTATGAAGAGCGTGAGTACGCCCTTCATCAATGTTCAACACTCTGTTTGTCATTAGTAGTTTAGATTTTTAGTTTTTGTTTAATTTATTTTTAGTTTGGGTTGTTGTTGGTCAAGGGTGAGTATGTTCGTGGAGATTCGTTGGAAATTTTTTTGAAAATTGGCATATCACCTTCAGTTTTTCTTATGGCCTCACCCCACCTTTCGAAGGGGAGTCCTTTGAACCTGATAAATTTTTCATTTTTTAGGACTCGTTGTAATCTCAGAGTTGTGACCCTTCCCTATGATAGATGTATGACGACCTTCTTAAGGTAATTTCATCACATTTTTTTAACTTTTTTAGGTTTGAGTCATAGATCATTCACTTGTGTGCTTGTTGACATTCTACTTAGCTGCTATGCTAGAGTTAGTAAAGTGGTCATCTTGAATGCATGAATTAGGAATCCATAAGAGAAACACAAATCTCTTTAATTTGACTCAAAATTATTCTTAGGTCTTACTAATGAAAAATGTCATTTAGTATAACTGTGTGGATGTGTAGCTGTAGGAAACCGTCTAGACTCTTGATTGCCATGAGAGGTAAGCTAAATTGTCTAGTATGTACATATTGAGACATCTAGAACATGCCTTAGTGTATGTCGGATAGCTAGTTGTTAGGGAGTGAGGGTATGATCAAGGCATTTCTTTGAAAAAGCCAATTGTTTCCCATGTTGTTTACCTTCCTGTACATTCTCTCTAGTTAACCCCATTTGAGCCAATAAGCCTTATTCTTTCTCAACCACGATAGTAGCTTAATCCCTTCATTGTGAGACCTCACACTTATTGATCCAAATTAGTCTTAGGCACTTTTAGACTTCAAAAAAAGGGCCACCGAAGTTTAATGTTAAGGGAAGAAAAGAAAAAAAATTGTGGTAAGAGAAGAAAAATAGAAAGAACGGGTACCCACATAATTTTGTTGTTTACTTGCTGCTAGGAAAATGAAAAATAGAGCTTTAATTGCAAAATTTTCTTATTGATTCTATAAGCAAAAACTAGTAGTCAAGTAGTGAAAAAGGGGCATGAGAAGAAAAGTAATAAAAGGGTGAGTTAGTGAAGGGTGAACAAACAAGAAAAGACATTGTGATCTGAATCTCTTGAAAAAACCAAGTAGCCTAAATATACATGAAGGGCAACCTTATGGTATGTGACACATGTGTATTATATCATTTGTGAGCATGAGAGTGCCTTGCTTTCTATGTTCCATGTGTTTGTATTAATAATTTGAGAGGGGAGCATCGCAAAAAGTGAGGGGCACAAGATATCTAAGTCGGTGTACTACTTGTAGAATATATCATTGATGTCGCCCAAGCGCACGCAAGCGCACGTGGTCGTCAAGTAATATAGGATTGTTAAGTCCAGATATTATACCTACAGGGACTTTCAACTTAATTGTTATGAGGTTGAACTTTGATTTCACTAATCTACAAAATAAGTAAAATGGAGATTTGTTTGGAAAATTAAACTACAAAATCTTCAAATGTAAAAATTAACTAAGACAAATGCTAGCTTGATTGTGTTTCGATAATGATGACAGACTAGGGAAATGGCAGTTGGTTGTTTTTAGGTTGAGTTTTCCAGACATAAATAAACTAGCATGATTCTTCCTACAGTTGTTAGTTGCATGTTAGTATCCCATTTCATGCCACTATCCCTAGCATCCATGAACTATTTCATGAACCTTAATGCCTATATCCCGATGGTCGCTGGATTATAATGAAACAACGATTATGCCTACTTGTATTTCAACTAAACACCATTCAAGGGTATATCCCTATCCTCAACAACAACTTCTATCCTATCACCAATGGGTTCAAGGGTCTTTGAATTCCCATTTTGTATTTATTTTTAACCCTTTTGATTTGCTTTCCCAAGTTTCAATCGAAAGCCAACAGATTACTTACAAGGTGATCAATCTCATATATAATAAATTAAAACAAATAAATACAAACAACCATAAAAGAAGAATCAAAACTAAATTTAATTAATATTTCAAACAATCAACCATTCACCATGGCCACATCCCTAGAATATGAGTTTTTCCACTCATAGACAAGCGGAAAAATATATAATTAGTCATCATCATGCGGAAATACGAAGTAAAGAAGAGAAAACCTAATTGTAGAACCTTGTCTTTCTTCCAAACTGCTTACAATCTTTCATGAATGTACTACGAAATAAAAATGAGTAAAGATTGTTTCAACCAGTCCTAAACTGCACCAAGAAGTCAAAAACTACACAACAGAAGATCTAAGGCTTATATTTATAGATGAGAATTCAAATGGCGCTTCTGCATTTCAAGATTTGGCTTAAAATAAGCATTTTTCACCCTGGAATGGGTCTGGCGTGACGGCCCTACTATCTCGCCACATACTTAGTCAAACTTTCAGTGATTTTCAGCTCCAAATAAGGCCTGGCATGCCGCCTCAGCTTAACCACCAGCTTGAGAATTTTTTCTCTGATATTTGAGGGCTGGTGCGAGACGCCAGCCATATCACCAGACTATGAGTTTATTTCCCTGAAGCTTGGGACTTGGTGCGGAGTGCCAACCATAGCACAAAATCCATCATATTCTTAAATCTTCATTCCTTGAATAATTTTGAGCCCATTTTGCTTAGTTTCCTACTCAAACCAACTCAAATCATTTGTTAGAGCATAAAACACGCACATACATGAATTTATGAATAAATTAAGAATTATGTACTCAAAACATGGAAAATGGGCATAAAAATATGCCCAACATCACCATCCCACACTTAAACCATTGTTCCTCCTCGAATAATCCTTAAGACATACCTAAAATCATGTTTCACCATCACACTTGACACCTCTATCAACTCATACTCAACAAACTAGCATGGGGAAAACATAAAGTGGTTTATCATCATACAAAAATTCTCAACAAAGCACACAGAAAGATTTCACTATCAAGAACATACGACCTCTATAAATGACTCATCTTTTCAACACAAAAGGCCAACATGATTAAGTGTGACACATGCAACAAGTAGTACACCGAATTAGACCTCTTGTGCCCCTCACTTTTAGTGGTGTTCCTCTCTCAAATTCATCAATATAAGACATGCAACACAATAAGTAAGTCACATTCACACTCACAAATAATGTAATGCACATATGCAATATGCCATAGGCTTGCCCTTCATGTACCTTAAGACTATCTAATTGCTTAAAGAGATTAAGATCACAAGGACTTTTCATGGTTGTATTGTCGGCTAAGGCACGAGTAGGATAGATATTTCATTTTATAGTGACTACCATCCTAAGCACTTTTAAAACATATTTCACTTTTCTTGTCCACCACCTCTTTTTTTGCTTGTTCACCATTCCTCTACTCACCGTTGTCTTTTCTTTTCATACCCTATTTCTTTTACTACTTGGCCGCTAGTGATCTAGTCATAAATGACTAAGGATTTTGCAAATAAAGCTCTCTTTTTCAATTGCCTAGCAGCATGTAGACAACACAATTTTTATGGGCACCCCTTTTTCTCACTTTTCTTCTCTTACCACAACTTTTTCTTTTTCCCTTAATGTTATACTTCGGTGGATCTTAACTTTAAAATGTCAAAGAGCCTAAGACTACTTTGGATCAATCAGTTTGAGGTCTCACAAAAAGAGAGATTAAGCTACTATTTAAGCTAAGAAAGAATAAATCTTTTAAGCTCAATGGGGTTAGCTGGGAGAATGACTAGCAAGGTAAAATAAATGTGGGAAAAATGGATTTTCAAGGAAATGCCTTGATCATCCCTCAACTCCCTACTAACTAGTTATTGTACATACACAACGGCAAGTTCTAGATGTTAAAATGTATACATACAAAATAATTCGGCTCACCTCTCATGGAAATAAGAATCTAATCAGTTTCTACAGCTACACATTCACACAATCATATTGAATGACAAGTTAAACTCATAATTAAACCCTAAGGATATGTTGAGTCAAATTAAAGAGATATGTGTGTCTCTCATGGATTCTAACTCATGCAATCAAGATGACCACTCTATTTAATCTAGCATAGTGACTTAGGAGTATATCAACAAGAATGCAAGAAGATGTCCTACAACTCATTCCTAAAAAATAAAAAATGTGATGAAACTTCCCTGAAGGCGGTCATCCATCTATTATAGGGAAACGTCATTACTATATGACTACACCGACTCAAACAAAACAATTTTTTTTTATAAATTTACTCTAAAATTAAGAAACCAAACATAACCTAGTCAAGACAAACATAACAAGTCAAACATCCAAGTCATCCAAGTACTCAACATCATCATACTATCTATTACAAATCAAGATCTACAAATCATCAAACTACTGCTACCAGGAATATAAAATACTATGACCTACAAATATAGCAATTAAAGATCAATAGGAATTTATATTTCCTCCGTCCCACACTTAAAAAGGTACACTGTCCTTACTACACACACAATCAAGTCATAAAGAGAGAGAAAAGGAACTTCCTGGTAGCTAAGCATGATCCTCTTCACCACCAACCAGCATGGCACCTGTAGCATCATCATCATCCTCCATGTATAAATCATCAACACCATCAGTAAAGATGGTAGCCTTATCATCATCAAGAAACTCCACAAAAGTCGGGTCCACTCAGCACATCAACGTAGCACTCTCAATGAGTAGGTACTATGCCTCTAAAGCTGGCATCTCCTCTGTAGTGGCTGGTTGACATCCTATCTTCAACTATAATTCCATCATCTCAAACATATGACCTTGTAAACTCTCATCTCGGGCCTGCCGGTCAGCTATCGCAAGAGAAGGGCCTGCGGAAGGGGAAATCTCCTTTCCCTTGGTGACGTCTATCATCTATCTAGAAAAATGTCCTGCCAAAGGTAAACCAAGGTCTGCATCCTCCTCCCCGATACCTGCCTCTCTCAAGTACATGGTTAAGAGACTGTCATGATAATATTTCCATCTATAATTGTCTAGTGATCTCATCATATTGTGGAGAATCACAGCACCAAAATTAACCGGTATCCCCTTCATCAACATGTACACCAAAATAATATGCTCACGAGTCACCTCTGTCAAATGTGTCCCAGGGAGAAACATGGCACATACCAGCTTCACCCATACCTTGGCCTCCCTATTCAAATAAGAAAATGCAAGGTGTGGAATGGATGTCATTTTGATCCCTTTCCCATCGGGCGGATGAGTGCTCACTGCACAAAGTGTGGCAGATGTCTCAATATGGCGGCTTTTCCAATAAGATGAAATATTCCAAAGGGTCTACTGCAGGTGTCTCTAAGAAAGAATTGAACCACTTGACTATGAATCACACCACCTGTCCTCTGATCTTGACCTTTGTACTCTCTCCGAATGAGGCGTCCAGTTTGCATAAAATTCGCTCACCAAAGTGAGGTTGCACCTCTCTGGCTCATTGAAGATATAGCCAGCTCCCAACTCACGTCTTTTCCTGAATAGCCGGGTACTGAAGTGCCAACCGGCCCTCATCTGTCCAGTTCTCAGGTGCATACTTGGCTTCTTTTTGAGTGTTAAACCATGTAAGACCATGAGGCTCAACTATATTCGCATTAAATCTCCTTGCAGGGCATGCCTTGGGAGCCGAGGAACTAGCTTTTGTTTTCCTTGGTATACCCCTATTTCGGCTCTTCTCACCTACAATCACCTCCTTTCCTTTTGATGTCGTTATACCTATCAAGAAAAATAAATCAAGAACTCTACAAAATTAGTTTGTGAACCAAATGGATAACTAAGTGGGGAAGATGCAAAACTCTCCCCACACTTAATTTTCTACCATATATGTGAGGATTTGTCAAATAGGGTACTCAAGACTTCCTCCGTCATCATCTGGTCTCAACAATACAATTTAATTCACTAACTCCATACTACACCAATTTCATGAAAAAAAAATCTTCTTTATTTTCAAATCTCCTTTAACCTTTATCTTTTAATCAAGAAAGCACTATCTAGGATATCCCTCTGACTTTCCTTCTCCAATCCACAATTCAAATAATTCATGTAATGGAGTAACAATATTCAATTCAATCAATCAAGAATAAACAATTTACTACCATTCAACATGAAATAATCAAGAATTTCACCAACTCAAGCAATTGTCACATTCAAGAATTCAAAGCTTCATGTACTTTATTTCTCTACAATTAATGCACGTACCCACCAACATTCAAAAATTCAATTTACCTACCCCATCATCCCCACAAGTTTAAATCACCATATTCAATAATGAATCAAGCTACCCAACAAAGATAACATACAATCATGGAAGAATTTAAGACTTTAAGCTCATAAAACACAAAATATGAAATTGAAGTGTTTCACCAGAAATGGTGATTTTGAGTTCTAAATTTTGGAGAAAAAGTGTGTGGCAGCATGCTTGAACCATTGCTTGAACAAGATAAGAAAATACTTACTTGAGTTGAAGATTAGAGCTTTACCAACTTGTTGGAGAAGACAACAATGGAGGGGATAGGGAATGGGAAGCTACAACTTTAAGGGAGAGTGAGATAAAAAACATTTTCTTTTAGTTTTTCAACTTTTTTTAGGGAAAAGGATGAATGGGACTTTTTTCTTTTAGAATTGAACTCCCAGCATCCAATGCATAGTGTCTCACCCAAGACATACACTTTTTAGCTCAATGTCTCACCTTGATCTTGCCTCTTTAACCCTGTTCATCCCTACAAAACAAATAAAAACATACAAAATGTTAAAAAGAAAAAGGATAGGTTACCTCCTATCAAACTCCTTATTTAATGTTATGGAACTACTTTCATGGGTTGCCTCTCATGCAGTGCCTGATTTAACGTAGCGGCACGACTATGGTCCCCATCACTCCTTCGTCCGACTGGACTTGTGACCATACTAGGGATCTTTTAAACTTTCATGAAGCACTCACTGTTCCACTAACTAAATACAACCTCCAAGTTCTCCTGCTACTTTCATCTTGAAGTCCTCATAATGAGGTGGCATTTGTGTTGCTCTGAACATTTCAAACACGGCCTTCGGACCATCTACTCTTATAGACATCTTGCCCGACTGGACATGTCTAAGTGCGTCGGTGGTGGCTAAAATTCCTCTACCTAGAATGCACGGGAAATGCAACATCTGCCTCATAGCCTAAGATTATAAAGTCCACTGGTAGGATGAAAGTTCCTACCTTGATCAAGACATCTTCAATAATTCCCTAAGGATAGGACAGAGACTGATCCGCAAGCTCCAATGTCACTGTGGTAGGATGTGGTTCACCTAATCCCTGAGTTCTGAACAGGGATGCTAGCATTAAATTGATACTTGCACCCAAATAACATAAGGCTAAACCAACTTCCTTGCTTCCAATTGTGACAGGAACAGTGAAACTCCCAGGATCCTTTAACTTTTTTGGAAATTTTTTTCTTGATTTGGGAACTATACTATTCCATAAGAGCCACAGTTTCAATCTCTGTATGCCTCCTTTTATTGGCCACGATATCCCTGAGATACCTAGCGTACTTTACAACTTCCTACAAAAGCTCCTCCAAAGGAATATTCACATGAACCTACTTTAATAACTCAAGAAACTTACTACAGGTTGTGTCCTCTGTCTTTTACTTCAACCTTTAAGGAAATGGGGAATGTGGTCTAGCTACTGCAATTTTCGGTTGTGGGTTGCTAGACTACCCTACCTCAGTCTTGGATTTCACGACCTATTCCTCATCAACTTTATCTTTTCTGGGGACAACCCAGTTCCTTACCACTTTGCAAGAAAATAACATTTATATGTTCCTTGGGGTTCTTCTCGGTATTACCCGGAGGTGCCCCTTATGGTCTGTTATTCTGCTGTAAGGCCAGTTTCCCCATTTGCCTTTCAAGCTCATAGATGGATTCTTGCATTTCATTTACCACTTTCATCTGCTACACCAACCATTGCTTCATTGTCCGCTCAAGAGTACTGTTATGCTGCTGGCCCTCTAGCCTTTGATAAGTATTTTGGGTCCTTTGGAAATTTTCTCTCCCCATTGGGGATTTGCTCCATTCCGGTACCCCTAATTATTGCCATTACCTGGAAAACATCCTCTACGACCTTGTTCTCCCACAAAATATACAGAATCAGGATTAAGAGGGAAACCTTAATAGGCTTAGCCTTCTCCACATGCCTAACATGATGGTGGTAGGATTTGTACCTAATGTACCTACTACACTTGGCCTCCTGCTGGTGTGGTAACCAACTTACTGATCACATTCACCAACTGGCTAATGTCTGCCCTGATTGTTGCTACACCGTCTCCCTCAAGCTTTCCTGGCACCATTGTTGCTGCAAATCCTCTGCCTGAATCTTGATAATCCTGACTATCCGTAGACATGAGGTTCAAGAGAGCCTCAATTTCATCATAAATTTTCGAAAGAATCTGTCCTTATACAGCAGCGTCGAGCAGTATATTGGATTTGGGCTTCAGACCCTCAATAAAGTTGTGCCCAATTATCTCCTTAGGTTGCATGTGGTGTGGACAATCCCTCAAGTAACCCTTGTAATGTTCCCATGCTTGATCTAGTGTTTCTCCATCTCTCTGTACGAATCCAGAGATCTTTCCTCTAAGTTTTTTAGTTCTTCTTAATGAGAAAAAACAATTGATGAACTTATTGAAGAGGATCTCCCAAGTGGTGATGGATCCTGCAAGCTCATTTTGAAGTCACTCCTTGGCCTCTCCATCAGTGAGAATGGAAAAAAAGTAAATTTGACATATTCATCTGACACATTCTGGTAGTGAGAGTTTTCACTTAGCTCTTGTGTGGCTTGCCTTGAAATTGATAAGTGTTTTGGGCAAATGGCATAGTCCCTTCTTTCAACTCAAAGTTCCCAGTGATGGCCGCTTTAAAAATTACTTTAGAAGCATTCTCCATATTTGGCTTAGCAAACAGCATCATCGGAAGTCTCTCATTCTCTTTACCTGCTTCTTGCCCAATGTTTGCATAGATAACCTCCAAAAGGTTCTCTCTATTTAAGGATCAACAGAAGCTAAGGTTGGTCCTTTCTTGTGCTTGGCATAAACTAACACAAACAATCCTGTGAACTTCAACAAAAATAAGAAACAAACATAAAAATACAGATTAGCGAAACAAAAATCTAATCTATAAATGATTAAAGAATATTCAAGTCCCCAGCAACGACATAAACTTGATGTCGCCTAATGATTCAAGAACAATAAAGAAATCAAAGAAAGAAAATCTCCAAGACTTGGTCAAGTAATATAGGATTGTTAAGTCCAAATATTGTACCCACAAGGACTTGTCAATTAAATCATTATAAGATTGTACGTTGATTTCACTAATCTATGAAACAAGTAAAATGGAGATTGGTTTGCAAAATTAAAGTACTAAAACATTAAATGCAAAAATTAACTAAAATAAATGCAAGCTTGATTGTGTTTCAATAATGATGACATACTAGGGCAATGGAACTTGGTTGGTTTCAGATGGAGTTTTCCAAGTGTAATTAAACTAGCATGATTCTTCCTAGGGTTGTTAGTAGAAAGTTACTATCCCATTTCTTTCCACCATCCCTAGCATCCAAGAACTTTTTCATGAACCCTAACACCTATATCCCTATGGTCACAGGAGAACAATGAAACGACATTCATGCCTGTTTGTATTTCAACTAAACAGGGTTGAAGGGTATATCCCTATCCTCAACAACAACTTCTATCCTATCACCAATGGGTTCAAGGATTTTCGAATTCCCGTTCTTTATTTATTTTTAACCCTTCAATTCCCTTTCCCAAGATCAATCAAAAGACAATAGATTACTTACAAGGTGATGAGTCTCATAAAAAATAAATTAAAATTAATAAATATAAACAAACATAAAAGAAGAATCAAAACTAAATTTAATTAATCTATCAAACAGTCAACCATTCACCATGGGAACAACCCTAGAATATGAGTTTAGCCACTCATAGACAAGAAGAAAAACAAATACATAGTCATCATCATGCAGACATACGAAGTAAATAAGAGAAAACCTAGTCGTAGAACCTTGTCTTCCTTCCAAAGTGCTTACAAGCTTTCACGAATGAACTACAAAATAACAATGAGTAAAGACTACTTCAAGCAGTCCAAAACTACTCCAAGAAGTCAAAAACTACGTAACAAATGACCTAAGGCTTATACTTATAGATGATCCTTCAAATGAAGCTTCTTCCCTTCAAGTCATGTCTTAAAACTCAACATTTTTCACCCTGAAATGGGTCTGGCGCACCACCCCTCCAATTTCGCCATAGATTTAGTCAAATTTTCAGCGATTTAGCTCCATATAAGGCCTGGTGCCGCACCCCAGCCATATCACCAGCTAGAAAAAAATTTCTCTAAAGTTTGAGGGCTGGTGTGGGGCACTAGCCACAACACCAGACTGTGAATTTGTTTTTCTAAAGTTTGGGACTTGGTCTAGGGCACCAACCATAGCACCAAACCAGTCAGATTCTCAAATCTTCATTCCTTGTATCATTTTGAGACCATTTTGCTTAGTTTCCTACCCAAATCAACTTAAATAATTTGTTAGTACATAAAACACACACACATGAATTTATGCATAATTTAAAGATTATGAACTCAAAACATGATTAAATAAGGGTAAAAACATGGAAATATGCATAAAAATATGCCCAACATTAATCATACGTTATCATATTGGCCCTTTGTTTTGAAAAGATGAGTAAGTTATAGAGGTTGCATAGTTTTGATTGTGAAACATGTACATGTGCTTGATTAGAATTCTTGTTTGTTGATGAACCACTAGATTTATGCTCTATTCTAGTTGGTTGAGTGTGAATTGTTAGAGGTACCAAGTATGATGGTGAAAGATATGTTTATGTGTGGAGTAAAAGATTGTTCGAGGATGAATAACAGTTTAAGTGGGGTGGTAATGTTGGGCATATTTCTATGCCTATTTTCCTTGTTTTGGCCTATCTTTTACCTTGTTTTGAGTTCATAATCCTTATGAAATTCATAAATTCATATGTTTGTGTGTATTGTATGCTGATAAATGTTTTGAGGTGTTTTGAGCAGGAAACTAAGGGAAAAGGACCCAAAATGAACCAATGTTAAAGATTTGAGAAGCTGAGAAGAATGTTCGGGGGCTATGGTTGGTGCCTAGTTCCCGACTTTCAATGCTTTGAAAAAATTTCATCATTTCTACTGTTATGGCTGGCACCCCGTACCAGCTCCTTAACATTCAAAAGATGATCATTCAACACATTGGTGAGTTAGTGGGCATGGATCCCCAAAGCATACTTAGAGAAAATCGCCAAGATTATAGTTAGATAGAGGATGCCAAACGCTAAAAGGGTCCAAAAGTGAAAGAATTTGACAAATGGTGAGATGGTGAGAGTGGCACGCCAGAGGTGCTGGAAGAGTAGAAAATTGGCTGTCCTTGGCGAGATCATGGGAATGGTGCACCGGGTCCATCCCAGAGATGAAATTGGTAGAAACTTGATTAAGTCTGTGGTGAGATGGTAGGGGCCACGAGCAAGACTTTTCCCGAGCCAAAATTTCTAATTTTAAAGCTAAGTATTGGAGGGTAGAAGAATCATTTGAAGGATCAACTATAAATACATTCTCTAAGGCATTTCTTACAGAGCTTTTGATATTCTTTTGTTCAATTTAACATTATGTAGTTCATCTTTGGAGGCTTATAAGCCATTTGGAAGGAAGACAAAGTTCTACACTAGATTTCTTCTCTTATTTACTCTTTATTTCGAATGATGATGATAAATTTTATGTTTTTCCACTTGTCTATGAGTGGCTAAACCCATACTTTAGGGTTTTGGCCATGGTGGATGGTTGATTTTTAGAAAAACTGATTTAATCTAGATTCGATTCTTCTTTAATGGTTGTTTGTATTCACATATTTTAATTGGTTATTTATGATACTGATCACCTTATAAGTTAATCTATTGGTACTTGATTGAACTTGAGAAAGGAATTGAAAGGGTTAAAGGTTAATACGTAACAGGAATTCAAAGACCCTCGAACCCTTGGTGATAGGATAGAAGTTGTTGTTAAGGATAGGGATATAACCTTCAACCTTGTTTAGTTGGATATAATTAGGCACAATAATCATTTAATGTTTCTCCAGCGACCATAGGGAGATAGGCGTTAGGGTTCATGAAAAAGTTCTTGA
The DNA here is from genome assembly GCA_035772735.1 of Datura wrightii. Lineage (NCBI taxonomy): Eukaryota > Viridiplantae > Streptophyta > Magnoliopsida > Solanales > Solanaceae > Datura > Datura wrightii. The sequence goes on along the minus strand of JASDFA010000007.1, from coordinate 57,042,492 downwards.
ATGCTAGGTATAGTAGCAAGAAATAGATAGTAACTTGCAACTAGCAACCATAGGAAGAATCGTTCTCATGTAATCACGTCTTGAAAACTCAACTTAAACCAAACAATTGTAATTTCCCTAAATTTTTATCATGATCAAAGTAAAACCAAGCTTGCTACTGTTTTAGTTATTTTTGCATTTAATGATTTAGTAGTCAATTTCTTTAAATAATTCTTGTTTTTAAATGTTTTGTTAGAATAGAGAAAATAGAGTAATAACCTTATAACAATTGAACTAACAAATGTCTATGGGTATGATAATCGGGGATTCTAGTCCTATATTACTTGACGACCATGTGTGCTTTCTTGCGCTTAGGTATGTCACGACCGAAACGGAGGCGCGTACCGCAACATGGGACAAGGAGCCCCAAGAACTCCAAGTCGACCCATGGCATGAACATACATCTAACTCAACTGATAAAACTGAAGAATCAACAAGATAATCATAGCGGAAGTCTAAAGTAAACGTAACATCATAATACACAATCTGAAGCTGAATACATCCTTTGTCTCAAAGCCTCTAAACATGATGAGTTGATGGGACAAGACCCCAACTATCTCAATAAAGTTGAAACTGAAAATACATAAAGGAAATCCGAATAAGTCTAGTCCTCGGGAGATGAGGACTCACCAACAACGTAAGGTGCTAACTCTGATAACTGACTATGAACAGGGCTAAGCCTATAGAGCCGGGTCCTATATCATGAAACGATACAACATAGATTATGCGATCAGTACGTGGAATGTACCGAGTATGCAAGGTAAGTAAAACCCTTAAATAAGTAAAATCATTTAAATACATGCATAATGTAAAAAATAAACAATAAGAATATGAGAGGGAGGCTTGCATGCATTCTTTCTGACATTCGTGATCTCATCATAACATAACATAGAATCATAACTGTATCGATTAACTCAAAGATGAAATTTGTTAGTCATGAGTAAAACTGAAAATTGAGTCAAAGTTGCTTTAGAACATATATAGATATATAAATCTCATGAATGATAAACATGCATAACTGAAATCATTAAGAACAATGGGAGACTCATCTTTTAACTGACATAGCACGATAGAGCTTACGTGGTCCAACTATCACACTCAAGTGGGTAGAGCCTTCCAAAGCCTTGCCAAGGCTAGGGACGATACCATGATATCAATATAAAGCTCATGGCCCAATGGGGAAAGGGATAGCTCACAAGGGAGGGCCCAAAGTAATGTATATAAGAATAAACCTACATTGGCGCGTAGTTCTGAGGCATAGGGTGATTGACCCTTAGCCTACTCGGCGCTAGACACTACTCCCAAAAACATGCATATCCTCTCCATCGTTTTCCAACAAATATCAACATCTTCTATTGAAGAAGCTCAATATTTAGATACATCTCAAATATGAAATCATGCATATGAGAAACTTTAACTCAAACCATACCACAAGTTGAAGGATAATTTGGAGTCTTCTCTCCAAAACGAAGTGCTAAGCTTAATTCAAGAAATCATAAATCATACTTGAACATGTGGGCATTTCCAAATACTTTCACATGCTTGAAAATGCTCCATTCTTATCGAAAACACGATTATAAACATGGGTAGCTTAAGACATGCTTTTCATCATAATCTCTCATCATAATCATACATTCATCACAAATCTCTTCTTTCATGAACTTCTCATCAATAGGCTTTTTAATTCATAAAACTCGGAACATGATTTTAATTGAAAACATAATAAAACTTTCCCATGATTCATAATTCATTAGTAGAAACATATTTAAATCGTACCCACGTAGAGATTTTAGGAATTTCATGCATTGGGTTAAAACCCAATAGATTAGACATAGGAAACTCATGATTTAGAGAGGAATTGGGCATGGGTGTGAAAGAATTCACTCATTTATAACCCTACATACCTGATTATTGCTTATTCTTACACTTCATCGATTGCCTAAAAAGAAAATGAAGAGCGCCTTGAAGGAATTGCATTGATCACTTCTCTAGACTATCACTCTTGCATGCATGAATGAGAAAGGCCTAAAATGAACTTAACCCTCTTAAAAGACATTATTCATAACTTAAGTAGTTTAGGCTTTAGGATCTTAGGAATTACGGAAAAGCCCTTACTAAATTCGCAGAAAATAATTGCCAGTCAGTCCCCACGAAGGACATGACGACTCGTCCCCTCTGGCCATGACTTGTGGCATGATCCATTGAGTACATTGATTAACCAGTCATCAAGGCTCGTTACGGGTGACTTCATGACTCGTTACTGTTGACCACGACTTGTGGTCACCATTCATCACGTACACTGTCATGGATTTTTATTTTAGTTCATCATGCTGCTCACGACCCTCTACCCGAATCATGGTGATTGATCATGACTTGTGGGGTCCTTTCGTTAGGTACACTGCCATCTTCTTCCTCTTTTCTCACTCACCACTCCTCACGATTGACCTAATAAGTTATCAGACCCTGACCACGACTCGTGCTCACGTCCGTGGGGATCCCATTTCCCAAATTTCGAGCTCATCACCTGGGCCTCCTCATGAGTCACATCATGACTCATGGGCTTCTCTCATGCGTCACCTCATGACCCGTTCTGGTACCTGATGCCAAATTTTAATTTTTCTCCGTTTTAACTCCCGCGTCTGATGTTTGGGCTTTGGGGGTATAACAAGGAGACATCGAGTTTTTAGCACTTCTGTCGGGGACTTGAATACTATTTTATCATTTGTAGGTTAGGATTTTATTATGCTATTCTATATTTAATGTTTGTTTCTTTGTGTTTGTATGAAGTATACAGGGTTTTGTGCTCAGTGTATGCCATGTACCAGAAGTGCGGATTCAATTTTGGCTTCTCTTGATCCTAAAAGTGAGAGGACCTTTAGAAGGTTAATCATGGAGAAAAATGAGAAAGCGAAGGGCAACAACCAAGAGAGAGTTTAAGTGTTGAAATTTGCTAGGACGAACTTGGAGAACGCTTCTAAAGCAATCATAAAGCCGTCTATCACTGGGAACTTTAAGTTGAAGAAAGGGACCATGTAGTTGGTCCAAAGCACTTGCTTATATCAGGGCAAGCTGCTCGAGGATCCCCACATGTATCTAATGATGTTTGTGGAGCTGAGTGAAAATTTTCATTAACAGAACATGTCAGATGAATACGTTAAGCTGACCTTGTTTCCGTTCTCACTAATTTGTGAAGCCAAGGACTAGCTTCAAAATGACCCAGCATGTTCCATCACCACCTAGAAGGCTCTTTCCAAAATATTCATCCACAGGTTGTTCTCTTCAAGGAGAACCAAGGAGTTGAGAAGGAAGTTCTTTGAGTTTCTAAAGAAAGATTGTGAGACCTTAGCTCAGGCGTGGGAATCTTTCAAGGGCTATTTGAGGGATAGTCCGCACCACATGCAACCTAAGGGGATAATTGGGCACAACTTTATTGAGAATATGAAGCCCGAATCAAAGATCCTGCTTGGTGCTGCCGAATAAGGATAGATTCTATCCAAAAGCTATGATGAAATTGAGGCTCTCTTGAACCTTATGTTAGTGGGAAGTCAGGATTATCAAGAATCAGGAAGGGGATTCATAGCAGCTAAGGTTCCAGGAAAGCTTGAGGTAGATGGTGTTGCAACAATCACACCAAACATTAGCCAGCTGGTGAATGTGATTAACAAACTTGTAACTGCACTAGCAAGAAGCCAAGTACAGCAGGTACATCAGGTGCAGACTCCACCACCGTCTTGTGAAGCACGTGGAGAAGGTCATGCAAATTCAGTTTGTCCACTTAATCTCAAATATGTATTTTCTATAGGACAACATAATCTTTGTGGAGATTTTGTAGGTAATGGTTATAATTAGGGGTACCAGAATGTAGAAAATCCCTCATGGGGAGGGAACCAGAACTTCCAAAGGCCACAGAATAGTTATCCAAGGCCTCAAGGCCAGCAGTTGAGCAATTCTCTTAAGGAGACGATAAAGTAATAGATGGTGTAACAGACTCAGGTAGTTAAGATGCAAAAGTCTATCCATGAGCTTGAGAAGAAGATAGGGAAATTGGCCCAGTAGCAGACAGATAGACCAAAGAAAATGTGAGCACTTCCATGGGACACCGAGAAGAATTCCATAGAAAATGTGAGTGCAATCTCTTTGCGCAGTGGTAAGGAGCTGGGTTAGGTTATACTTAAAGAAAAAAAAGATTGATGATGAGCATGTTGAGAAGTATAGAAGTGAGGTCCTGGGAGTCAAGAACTTACAGCCAAAAGTTTTAGTAGCTAGACCACCGCCCCTGTTCCTACAAAGGTTCCAAAAGCAGAAAGAGGATACAGCTTGCAAGAAGTTTCTTGACTTGTTGAAGTAGGTAGATGTTAACGTTCTTTTGGAGGAGCTTTTGCAGAAAGCTCCAAATTATGATAAGTATTTGAAGAACATTGTGGACAACAAGAGGCGTTTAATAGAGCTTGAAACTGTGGCTTTTACAGAAAAGTGCAGTTCTCATGTTCAAAAAAAAATTCTAAAAAAGATGAAGGACCCGAGGAGCTTCACCCTTCCTGTGGTGATTGGAGACAAGGAAGTTGGTTTAGCCTTATGTGGTTTGGGTCCTAGGATCAATTTGATGCCTGTATCCTTATTCAGAACTTTGAGACTAGGAGAACCTCGTCCTACCACAGTGACTCTACAACTTGTAGACCAATTTCTGGTCTATCCTAATGGAATAATAGAAGATGTCTTGATAAAGGTTGGATCAGAGCTAGGCTATCCTTTTAGAGGGAGGAGTAATTTGGTTGAATTTGAGTGAGTCTTTTCCATCTACATCCAGTCCCTGTAAATATCCATCTTTGTCTAGTCCTCATAAATACCTTACCAAAGTACATATGTCTCCTCAACCTGGAAGAACTCTTTCTTGTAAATATGACTATCTTTGTGAAGTAGATATAATCTCAGATGAAAATAAAGTCTCTTCTACCTACTTACCTCTCCGAAATCCTTGCTCTTCCTTTGCCAAAACGATGACCCATCCATGGTTACAAATTCATTCCCCAGTCCAACCTAAACTTAAAGGGATAAAAGAATATGTTGCTATTTCGGACCTCTATCAGCACTCTATTCTTGCTACTCAGGAGGAACAGTTTGTTACCCTATAAATTTCTGATTATTTTCCAAAGCAATGCAAAATTATAGATTCACTCATATTCATTTTGGTGTTGTTCGTATAGCCTTTTCATATCCACGAAAGGAAAGGCCAATCTGTTGATGCTTGCCTTTCACTACTTGATACCCGATATCAAGAGTACCAACATGCTAATTTGGGTACAACTGAGGTCACCTTGAATGCTGGGACAATGTTTGTTACGTTATTCCCAAATTTAAAAATGTCCCTGAGTGACCCATATCTGACAGAGGCCCTGAAGATATAGGTCCCAATACAGCAAGCTCCACAAGATAGACATGCTATCCAAGCAACTCTTCACTACCAAATAGCTTGGCGAGTTCAAAACCATGCCATAGATCTTTCATTTTGGGGTGGAGATGATGCTTTGATACTACATGTAGACGCCACCAATGTAACTACTACATGCACACAAAGGAAGAACATGTCAAAATTCTTCCTGAATCATAGGTTACCAACTATTAGTGTATAAGAGAACCTCATGTTGAACCTCTTCGATCCAACGGACCAATCATTGTCAAAAAATAGGATAAAATTGTAGCAATCAATTTGGACCACTCTTATCTCAAAAAACCAAATAGTATAGCCTATTCTCTTTAGATTTACAAACCTACATCTACTCCACTACCTGCAGATGATGAGGATGCATTTGATTTGAACCTCCCAACTATTATGAGTTAGCATGACTGGATCAAACAATTCAATCATGAAGGTCGTAATATATGCTGGTTCAAATGTCCCTTTATCGGGCACTGCCCATGGGATATTGATGTGATTCCAAGAATTTCTGGAGAATAAGAATGAATATGAGTAGTTTCAGGGGAAGACAACCAAGCATAAAAAGAAGAAGGGAACATGCTCGGAAAAGAAATTCTGAAAATGATATGAAGATAGGAATCCATCTATTAGTTCCCTGAGCTTCCCTGGAAAGTATGAATTCCTTGTTTCCTAATAACCTTAAGATTTGCCAACTCTACCCACTCTAGCCATAAAATCTCGCAAACCTCAAATTTTCATGATGTGTCCATCAAGCTCCATCCATACTCTAGAATTTCCCTCACAATAGCCCTTTGAAAAATTGGTGTAATCCATACACCCAAAATACCAAACAAAAATGTTATGCTGCTCACAGGAGAGAGAATTCACCAACAAGAGACATAGAGGCTACCATCAACTAGCAATCAGAAATGGTAATCTGCCAAAATAAAGTGCTGACTATTATTGGCACTTCCCTCAAGAACATTTCTCACACACAGAACAAGGTGATGAGCAAGGTTAAAAAACATCGAGAAAAAAAGTCGAACGGGCATCCAGTCAGCATGCCGGCCTTATTAGAGCCCTGGAGTTGTGACTAACCAACATGCAGTATGAGATCTGTCCACCAGACACATCACTTTCCACTTCTTTTCACAACAACAAAAAGAGATGGCTACCATTAAGGAACAAATACAACAACTGAGACAAGGACCTTTTTATCCACAAAAAAACCTAGAGCCACTCTACAAAATCCTCCTTTTTCTCCATATCATCATAGACATATTTATCACCTAAATTGGACCGCTCCAGTACTACTTTCCCTTCCATTCCACATTAACCAATGTCCTTTACTCAAAGTTCCAAAGATGAGCCTGAATTTAACTTTGAAAAATGGGTTTGGGAATGGAAAGATTCTCTTGCAACACAAAAGCAGTCCAAAAGAAAGAAGGAGGTTGGAGAATGTTCTAAAGAGCCACATTAAAAAAAATTGACGAACTCATATTAAGTTGTTCCAGACCTCTATGGCTTGGAAAAAGATGATAGCCAACTATCACGAAGTGAAGAGATAACATATAGTGATCTTACTAAAGAAACTGAAGAAGATTTAGAGACGAGTGAGAATATCTCACTAGACACCTCTGAGGAAGACAATCCACTAATATACATCAAACGACCAAGAGTACCTGAAGTTTTTGAAGCAGATGATGATTATGAAGGGATGACAGATGATCTAATTCCGGAAAGGAGACCAAAAACCAAACCAAAAATTGGTTGGAACTGCATTCCATACTTTCACTCTCGATGATGCCAAGGTTTCAAAATTTCCCCAAAGGAGATGATGCTAAGGTTCCAAAATGTCCCTAAAGGATCTAGGACTTCATTGCCAAGATGGTGACAATAAACCTTGTAGAATGAGAGAAGTGTCTAATCCTGTCAAAATTCATGTCAAGGTTCCCCGATATCTTAGAGAGTGGTGGAAGTCATTAGGGATACAAGATAAAAAATACTTTCCTTACATATCAGGACTTTTCTTTTAAGATCAGGATCCTACATGAAGTCTTTAGTGGAGATAATGGCCAAAGGTAAGAAAAGTTGCGACGACAATTCTTTGAGGTGAAGTGTAACATTCGACAGACATACCGTTGATATTCACATCCATAAGACGGCTAAAATATACATTGAAATAGGTGTAGACACCATTTTGAAGCAAGCCTTTGTCTCATCCTTGCCTAAGATGTTAGCGGGAAGAACCATGACAATTGCCGAGGAAAAGATCCAGTCGATCACAATCCCCCAAGTCGGCGATATTAGGCAAGAAATTTTCCTAGCAGTGGATGATATCTGCATAAAGAGATCTATTCTGAAACAGATCATGCACAATATCCAGCCCTCGATACAGCTCTCAACAAAACTGACCTAATTACTGGGTCTAGTTACTCTTTCCATGCCCCTAGAAGGTGAAGCAGGTTTAAGAAATTCAAATTCCAAAGCCTACTGGCAGAAGATCCAAATTCACCAGGCAAACAAAATACATCTGGATAAAAGGTCCATGCAAGTTCAAGAAAAATGGCTGATGGTTTAACTTCAACAAGATTGGACACTTTAGAAAGAATTTTCCTTAAGCTAGAAGATCTATCCAGTTTCTTGCCGAGATAGAAATGTATGTTGATATCAAGGACAATGATCTTGAATCAGTTTTTTCACTAGAGGATGAACCACCAGAGGACACTCTTTTCTCCATGGATGTGTATGAAGAACATTGGCATGACCATTATTAGATCTTAGAGGCTTAGGGAGAATCAACAACATCATAAATATTCCTCAAGTCCAAATTAATGTTTATCTATGCAAGTGAGATAAGGCGATTTAGGTTATTGCTTTCATGGATACTAGAGCAGCATCATCGCTAATCTATCAAGTTGTTCTTCTTGATGATAAATGAATTTCCCATTTCAAGAACATCAAAACTACATCAAATGGAATTCTAAGCACCCTGCTCATCACAAAGAATCCAATCATAGTTGAGTTCTTCCTAGGTTTAAAGTTCAAAACAAAGTTATTCAGATCAACTATCCCACGAAATGATCTCATAATTGGGTTTGACATCTACAGACAACTAAAGGATCAACTCCATATTGGAGCTTATGGAATAGCATTCAAGAAGAAATTCAGGACATACTCGAAAGTCTCACGCCTATTTGAGATCATTAAGGATGAGCAGATCAAGGAGATCGAACAACAATTGTTGGAGCATTCATGTGCGGAATAACACAAGGAGTTTATGAAAAAGTGCAGAAATCCTTTATGGCTGAATAAAGAGTTTTTCATCAAACTCCCATTCAAGAAGAATGAAAACATCAAACCAACTAAAGCAAGCCACTCTGGCATGAACCAGAACACCTTCAGCTTGAAAAAATGGAGTGTATAGAACTCATGGAGTTTGGACTAATCAAACCATCCGACTCTAAATGGGCATATAAAGCTTTCTACGCCAACAAAAGAGCCAGCAACAAGAGGTAATTTGAAATTAGTCATAAACTACAAACCTCTTAACCACTTCCTCCAAGATGGTAAATTCCCTATTCCTAATAGATTCACCTTATTTTCAAACATAGCCAAAGGTAGATATTTTTCCATGTTTGACCTTAAATATTGATTTTGGCAATTGGGGATACATCTTGAGAAAAGGCCAAATACATGATTTTGCATTCCTGACCAACATTTCCAATTGAAAGTTATGTGATTTTGTTTGAAACCTGCACCATCTCTATTCCAAAAAGCCATGATCAAAATCTTTCAGCCTATCCTCCACACCTCAGTAGTGTACATCGACGACATACTACTATTCAGTGATACTTTGGAGGAATACCTCACCTTACTTTGTCATTTTAATGATATGGTAAGGACAAATGGAGTCATGCTCTCTACAAAAACTATTGTCCTTGTGCAGAAAGAGATTGATTTCTTGGGGATGCATTTCAGTAATAGAGCATACAGTCCAGGCCCACACATTTGTCAAGAATTGCTAAAGTTTCTGAATACCAATTTAACCATAAAGAAGATGCAACAATTCCTAGGTGTGATAAATTATATTAGAGGATTTATTCCTGAAATTCTACATACATTGCTCCACATAAACAAGAAAAATACCTAAGTCTAGGGAAAGGAACAAGATGAAACAGTCCAAAAAATAAAACAAGTATCACAATAGTTGAAAACTCTCCATATCCCATCAGAAGGAAAGAATATATTGTAGATGAATTCCAACAATAAATATTGGAGCACAGTTCTATTATAAAAAAACACGGTCATACAAAGATTTTCAAATATGCGAGTGGATGATTCAAAGATGCAAAACAACACTATCATTCCACCTTAAAGAAATTCTTGATGTGAAGAATGGGATTAAAAAGTTAAATTTCTTTTAAGTCAAATTGAATTCCTTATCGAGGTGGATATGAAAGCGTTCCCAAAGATGATATAGATAAGTCCGAAAACACTTCCACATCTGCAGATTCTCAAGTGGGCACAATGGTTCTCCCCATACAAGTTCCAAGTTAAACACCTGAAGGGGAAAGATAATTTTCTGGTAGATTTCCTATATGGACTAGATGAATTTCAAAAAAGGTTTTTGCTAGAGCGAACCAAGAAGAAGATGTAACCAACCGACCAGGTCTTCATGATCGCAACCCATTAGGTCCCAGTTAATCTAGGGTGCCAAGTCATCCACTAAACTTATTCATTTCGTATGTAGACCTATTTGATCCATCCATTCTAATAGAACAATGGACTTTCTATGAGCTTCAAGTGTTCAAAAAATATGGAGGATCCATCCTTAAGACATATAGAATCAACCCAGAATACTCGTTTTGTCATATGTTCATACCACTTACTAATGATTTTCGACAAGAGCTCTTATGGATTTTTGGGTACTTATGTAACCATTATAATATCCTTATGAAATTCAAGTGCAACGTATTCCGGGATTTTGACAAGATTGAACCATCTCTAAAGATATTCCTACAGTAGTTCAGGCAACGAAAATATTGGGTTCAATGTTTTAAAAATTCATATGATGCAAAGGTGTTCATGTTATGATGTCCAATAAAGATGATTGATGGAAAAGTCCATGCTGAGCCAGAACTCTCATTCTATTGAAAATTTTTGGTCTCTATTTTATCCTTTGAAAATGAATATTATGAAGCACAAAGGATTATCTTCCAATAAAATAAATGCATTCCAAAAGAAGTTTGGAGGAAGGAATTGGTGCCATGGAATCACAGTGATAAACATCCTTACTGGGAAAAAGCCCGATAAGCAGTGAAGAAATATCAAGCACCCTATGAGATCACTAGAGATGAGATCACTTAGGCCATCAAAAGGATAAAATTAAATGTTCCATCATTAGTTCCATTACAATTCTATCAAAATATGAGGCATTCCATGGTAGGAATGCCTAGTAGAAAAAGTTACTTCAGAAGATCTTTGAAGAGGAGCTTGAAAAATAAGAGTTCCTTCAATAGAAAACATGGCTTCTGAAGGAATACAGATGAAGGATGCTCGCACCCACCATCAACATCATATAAAACTAACCTAATGGATAATGGTTGATTATATGTTAAATATTCTTGAAGCTCACCACCTCAGATTATCTGCCGAAGTTTACTGCCCATGCCAAGACAAATACGGGCCTCACTTTACATGACATCACATGGACATCGATTGTACATATTAGGAAATTTGTTGTATTAGGAATTGGTGTTTCTAGTTTTATTAGGCCATGTAGATAAGTGTGCCAACTTTATTTTATTAGGTTATGTAAATAGGTGTGCTAAGTGTGTTTTATTAGGCTATATAGATAAGAGTGCCAAGTATATCTTGTAAGATAAATTTATCATGTAGTCCAACTCCTATATAAAGGAGGATAGGTTGTACATTGGAGGGGAGAAGAAATCATTTTGTAAAATTTTCTATGTTCAATAATATAATTGTTTGCTAAATTCTCTCTTGTTCTTCCTTTCAAAAGGCGTGGTATGGTTGATCCTTAAAGTAGTATAAGGATTTTAAATATTGGGTAAGTTATCTTGTTAGAAGTACGATAGTTTTCCGAGTTTACAACAGCTAAATTTATAATAGAGTAAATGTTTTCTTGAGTTGAGTAGCTTGGCGAGGCATCCAGGTAGATATAGAAGCCAACCATTTTGTAGGGAAAATATTTTATTTCTATGATGAAATTTATTGTTCGACTGACTTGGCAAGTCGTTCTTCATGATGTTGAAGCCCATTCCCCTTTGAAGGAAAAACTATTGTGCCTGGAATCTCACTGTCTTTCCTGTCGTTTCGTCACCCTAATGTTACTTGATCCTTAAAGTAGTATAGGGCTTTGAAATATCGGGTAAGTTAGCTTGTTATAAGTACAATATTTATTTTTTAAGTGTACAACAGCTAAATTTATAGTGGAGTAAAAGTTTTCCTGTGTTGAGTAGCTTGGGAAGCTGTTCAGGTAGATGTAGAAGCCAACCTGTTTTTTAGGGGAAATCTTTTATTTCTTTGATGAAATTTACTGTTCGACTGACTTTATAAGCCTTCCTCCAGGATTTTGAAGTCGGGTTTGTGGTAAGCCGTTTTTCGGCATGTTGAAGCCCAGTCACTTCTGTACAAAAAATATAGTGCCTGAAATTTCACCGCCTTGCCCATTCCACTCCGTGTCGTTACTCTAGTGGTATCAGAGCAAACCTACCCTTTTTGTGGGAGGAGCAGTTTGGTTGAATATGAGTGAGTCTTTTACATCTACATCAAGTCCTTAAATATCCATCTTTGTACAATCCTTGTAAATCCCTTACCAAAGAATATATTTCTGCCACAATTACCTAAACTCTTTCTTGTAAATATGACTATCTTTAGGAAGTAGATATAAGCCCAGAGGATAATAAAGTCTCTTCTACCTACTTATCTCTCCTAAATCTTTACTCCAATTTATCGAAAAGACGACCTATCCATGATTACAAATTTGTTCCCTAGTCCAACCTAAACCTTATGGGATAAAAGAATCTGTTGCTACATCAAAATTTGATCAACACCCTATATTTCTACTTAGGAGGAAAATTTTTCTCCCAATAGATTTTGGACGATTTTCCAAAGCAATGAAAAAATCACGGATTCACCCATATTCATTTTGGTGTTGTCCGTATCTCTTTGTCCTTTTATGGAAGGAAAGGCCAACCTATTGTTGCTCATCCTACATCCTTGATACCCGATATTAGCAGTACCAACATGCTAATTTGGGTACAAATAAGGGCACTTCGAATCCCGGGATAGTGTTTGTTATGTTATTCCCAAATTTCAACACATCCCTAAGCGATCCATATCTGATGGAGGGCTTGAAGATCTAGGTCCAAATACAAGGAGCTCCACAAGTTAGAGATGCCATCCAAGCAACTCTTCACTACCAAATAGCTTGGAAAATTCAAAACCATGCGATGGATCTTTCGTTTGTGGTTGGTGATGATCCTTCGCTACTACATATATTGACTTAAAAATCAGCAAAATCCCTTTAAAATATATGAATTCATGTTTTCATGTGTCTTGTGAGCTAATGAATGTTTCTAGATGTTTAGAGTAGGAAACCAAGGAAATAGGATCCAAAAATGACTCAAGGTGTGATGAAGAAGAGTTTGCGAAAGTCTGCCTGGGGCTATGGTTGGAGTGGCGTGCCCAACACTTGTGTTTTAGAGAAAATGCACCGAAGTTGGTGCTATGGATGGCATGGGGCGCTAGGCACCTTAGCTATGGACACGAGAATTTGACTATCAACTTGGCCGGATGGATGACATGGAGCCCCAGAAGCATCACAGACTTAGGAAATTTTCCTAACATTTTGGTGCTATAGTGAGAGTAGGGCGCTAGAAGGGTCTTGAAGCTCACAAATTTGACTAACACTCTGGTGCTATGGTGAGAGTGGGGCGCCAGATGTGTTAGAAGTGCAAAAGTTTTGTTAAGTCCTTGGTGCTATGGTGAGAGTGGGGCACTAGGAGCTATTCTTCGGAGGAAATTTGAGTAACTCTTGGAGCTGTACATGGGGTGGTACGCCGGACCCTCTTGGATGGGATTTTGCTGATTTTTAAGTCAATTACTTGAGGAAAAAAACGTAATTTGAATTCTCACCTTTGTATATAACATCTAGGATATTTTTGGCATATAGATTATTATATTGTTCATCATTTTGAAGGTTGTAAATGCAATATATGGAGGAGAGACAAGTTCTACTTAGGTTTCTTCTTTTCTTTTATATTTTACTGAGAATGATGATGTTATCTTCATTATAACTCACTAAACGCCCATTCTAGGGTTCTGTCCATAGTTGATGGTTGAAGTTTGAACGACTATTGATTGCTAGTTTTGATTCTTTCATAAAGGTTGTTTATATTTAGTTGTTATAATTGCCTATTCACTAGCCTGATCAACTTGTGAGCAAATTTTTTGGCTTTTGGTTTAACTTGGGAAAGGGATCAAAAGGGTTAAAAGTAAATATAAAATAGGAGTTCAGAGATATTTTGGCTCATTAGTTGAAGGTTAGAACTTGTTGTTGAGGATAGTGATATACCATCCAATCTTGTTTAGTTGAAATACAAGTAGGCATAACCGTCGTTTCATGTTTTTTCTCCTGCAACTAAGGGATAGAGGCGTTAAGGTTCATGAGATAGTTCTTGGATGCTCGGAAATGTGGCATGAAATGGGATAGTAACTTGCAACTGGCAATCTTAAGAGGAATCAAGCTAGCGTAATCATGTCTTGAGAAATCAAGCTGATACGAAGTGCAAATTCCCTATATTTTCATCATCATTTGAAGTATAAACAAGTATGCAAAAATCTTAGTTTAATTAATTTTATATTTCAAGTTTTCATAGTTTGATTCTTCAAACCATTCTCCATTTTATCTGTTTTGTTAGAATAGAAAAAATAAAGTAATAACCTTATAATGATTGATCTGACAAGTCTCTAGGGGATTGATAATTAGTACATCTACTCCTATATTAGTTGAAGACAACGTGCACTTATGTGTGGTTAGGAGACAACAAGTTCTTTGTGCCGTTGCTGGGGAATTAAAGATAGATTGATCATTTGTAGGTTAGGATTTTTATTATGATATTCTGTATTTTACTCTTTTGTTTGTTTGTTTGTGAAGTTACAGGTGTTGGCTTTTGGCTTCACTTGATTTGAAATTTAGAGAACCTTTCAAAGGTTAACCAAGGAGGACAACAAGCAGACAAAGGACAACAACTAGGAAAGGGTTCCAGTGTTGGATTTTTCTAGGCCGAACTTGGAAAATGCTTCTAAAGCAATCATCAAGTTGGCCATCACTAGGAACTTTGAGTTGAAGGATGGGACGGTGCAATTAATCCAAAACATTTGCCAATATTAGAGAAAGCCACACAAGGAACCCCATAGGTATCTGATGACGTTCGTAGAGCTGAGTGAGAAATTTCACTATCAGAACGTGTTAAATGAGCATGTAAAGCTCATGTTATTTTCATTCTCCTTTATTGTTGAGGCAAAGGAGTGCCCTAAAAACAAGCCACTGGGTTCTGTCACCACTTGGGAGGTTCTTTCCAATAAGTTCATCAATAGGTTCTTCTCTTCAAGGAGAACAAAAGAGTTGAGAGGGAAGATCTCTGGTTTTCTGTAGAGAGAGGTGAGACCATGGCTCAGGCATGGGAATGATACAAGGGCTGCTTAAGAGATTGCCCACATCACATGCTACCGAAGGAGATTATCGAATACAACTTTATAGAATGGCTAAAGCCAGAGTCCAAAATCTTGCTTAATGCTACTACATAGGGACAAATAATGTCCAAGAGCTATGATGAAATTAAAGCTCTTTTGAACCTCATGTCAGCAGGAAGTCAAGACTATCAGGGCTCAGGTAGAGGATTCACAGCAGCCAAGGTGTCTGGAAAGCTCAAAGTAGATGGTGTGGCGGAAATCAGAGCAGATATAAGTTAGCTGGTGAATGTTATTAGAAAAATTGTAACCACACCAACAGAAAGTCAGGTTTAGCAGTCCATTAGTTCCAGACTCCACAGCCATCGTATGAGGTGTATGGAGAAGGCCATGTTTAGTGAGCTTGTCCACTTAACACTGAATCTATTGTTTGCTAGAAAACATGGTCGTGGTGGAGGTTTTGCATATAACATCTATAACCAAGGGTAAAGGAATGCAATCAATCCCTCATGGGGAAGGAACCAGAACATCCAAAGACCCCAAAAGAATTATCTGAGGCCTCAGGTTCTGAAACCTGGCATTTCACTTGAGAAAATAATGAAGTAGTGGATGGTTCAGTAGACTCAGGTGGTTAATGAGATGCAGAAGTACATGAATGAGATGGAAAGACAAATGGGGCAACTGGCCCTGCATCAGACTAATAGACCACAACGGGCACTTTTGATTAGCATCGAGATGAACCCCAAGGAAAATGTGAGTGCAATCTCTTTACGTAGTGGTATAGAGCTTGGTGAGGTGATCCATAGAGAAAGGAAAATAGATGCGGAGCAGGAGGTGATGTCCAAACTGGAGGTTGGTGAGTCAAGAAACTCAAAGCCAACGTTGGTATAAACCAGGCCATCCCCTCCATTTCCTCAAAGATTTAAGAAGTAGAAGGAGGACTTAGCCAGCCAGAAATTTCTTGAGGTGCTAAAGCAGGTACATGTTAACTTACCATTCATGGAGATTTTGTAGGAAGTTCCAAAATATGCCAAGTACTTGAAGAACATTGTGGCCAATAATAGAAGATTAACAGAGTTTGAAACCGTGTCTCTCACGGAAGAGTGCAGTTCTCGGGTTCAAAAAAAAATTGTAAATAGCTGAAGGACCCAAGGAACTTCACGCTTCAAGTGGTGATTGAAAACAAGGAAATAGATTTGGAATTGTGAGACTTGAGTGAAAGAATTAATTTGATGACTGCATCCTTATTTAGAACCTTGGGTTTCGGTGAACCGCATCTAACCACAGTAACGCTGCAGCTTGCCAATAGATCTCTTGCTTATCTTGAAGGAATAATAGAGGACATCTTGATTAAGGTTGGACCTTTCATATTACCTTTGGACTTCATAATCGTAGATTATGAAGCAGATGGAGTAGTTTCCGTCATTTTAGGGAGAGTATTGTTGTCAACCCGAACATAGGCCCGAATCGAGACATGCGACAAACAACACCACGAGGCTCTGAGTCGACCCATGGCATGAACATGGTATCTAACATTAACATATTCAAGCGGAAGTCTAACATGAATAATAAGGCAGAAGTCTACAAATATCACATCATCTAAATACATAACACAAAGATGAAACTAAATACATGCTATGTCTAAAAAGCCTCTACTACTGACAAGTTAATGGGACAAGACCCCAACTAACTCACTATAGTCTGAAACTGAGAATACTAAATACGACTAAAAAGAAGGTCCTTCGAAAGATTAGGACTCAAAACCTCTGGATGAAAAGTGCTAACTCTACAGATCTGACTAATGATGGGACTAAGCCTGAATATCTGAGCCTGTATCATGAAACGATACATCATAGAGTATGCGGTCAGTACATGGAATGTACCGAGTATATAAGGTAAGTAAAACCACTAAGTAAATAAAATCATAAATCATGCATATCATAAAAACATAATAAGAAAACGATTCTGAGAATAATTTGCATGATATTTTTCTAAAATCATGATTTGAACATAACTGAATATCATAACAAAATTGAATGACCATAAGGTGAAAATTGATAGTCATAAGTAAAATTTAACATTGGGTCAAACCTGCTGTAAACCTAATACCATGACTGATGAACATGCATAACTAAAATCATAAGAAACAATAAGAGACTCTTCATATAACTGACATTACCACAACAGAGCTTACATAGTTCCGACTGTCACATTCAAGTGGGCGGAGACGTCCAAAGACTTGCCTAGTCTAAGGATGCTACCATGATATCGATATCAAGCTAAAGGCCCCTTGGGGGCAAGGGAAGCTCACAAGGAAGGTCCCAAATAATCTGAACATACCTATGTTGGCTCTTAGCTGAGAGGCATAGGATTGACTGACCCTACTACTCGATTCAAGAAACTACTCCCAAAAATATGCATATGCTCTCCATTGTTTATCAATGAAGTTGAACCATCTTCTAGTACAAAGCAAACTCATAACGTACATGCATAAATTTGAAAACATAACATGAGGAGCCTTGGGCACAAACCATACCACAAGATGAAAATAGTGAGAGTCTAGACTCCAAAATCTATGTGGTAAGCTAATAACATGAAATTTAGATAAATCATAAAACATACTTGATCATATGGCCTTGCCCAATACTTAAACATTCTTGACTTAGTCTTGATCATTCGAAAACATGAACATGGACATGGTTAATTTGAAATCATACCTTCATCACGTACATCTCATCACACTAGAATATACATATCATATATCTCCACTTTCATGAACTTCCTGGATGGGCATCATAAGTTGTAAAACTTGAAAACATAATTTGTAATTGAAACATCGTAAAATTTTCTCATGAATCATAATTCAACATTAGAAACATGCTTAGATCATACTCATGATTGATACTTAGAGAATTCACATATTGGGTTAAAACACTATAGATTTATCAACTAGAATGTCATGAATTGTAGAGAGATTGGGCATGGGTGTGGATTGATACACTCATTCATGGCCTTACACACCTGGAGAGGTTCGTATTATACAACCCTCTTGAATGCCCAATGGAAATTTAGGGAAGAACTTGAGGAATTTAGGCATGATCACCCTTAGGAGCTTCTAGACTTACATGCATGAAAGTGAATAGGCTTAGAATGAACTTACTCCTCTTAAAACACACTATTCTGAGCTAAAAACGCTGTAGTATAGACCTTAGGAACTTAGGAATTACTAAAAAGCCCTAAATAAATTCGCAGGAAAATACTCAATGCCAGTCCCAGGACGGCTCGTGCCCATCACAACGACTCGTGGTCTACTTCTCATTGCCTACACTAGAACTTTTCAGCACTGGTCACCACAAGGGACACCACGACTCATGGTATGCCGATGACTCGTGGTGACTGGTCGTTAGATATCAAAATTCTTCATCTTTCATTCAACCTTTAACCATAGACCACATGATGACTTGTGGTGGTGACCACAACTCATGGTCCCACCCATGGTCAACCTCAAATCCCAAAATTCAACCAAGTCCAACCTTCTCCCTATGAGTCACTCAACGACTCGATGCGCACCCAACAGTTAACTGGATCACTCATCCTATGACCTGGTGCAGAAAATCCTATTTTCTTTGTTTCAACTCCCGTGTCTGATCTTAGGGTTTTCAAAGTATTACAATATCTCCCATTGGGAACATTCATCCTTGAATGTGGTAAAGCATACTAAAAAGCAGAGACATACAATTATCATACTCAAATACTGAACATACAAGCTGAAAACTAACGGAGTTGCTGACTCCAAACTGAACTACTTGACGAACTGATTCATGAATCAGACATTAGGCATGAAGGAAACTTGGGAACATGAACTGGACATGAAATTAAAAAGAACACTAAGGAGGAAACTGATACCTCAAGCTGAAAGGGAATAGATGTGGGCATTTAGCCATTATTTTTGCTTCGGCTTCCCACGTAGCTCCCTCAACATGTTGGTTCCTCCATAAAACCTTAACTGAAGCTACTTCTTTGTTTCTTAGCTATCGAACCTGATGGTCAAGTATTTCCACTGGAACCTCCTCATAGCTAAGACTATCCTTCACACCTACACTCTCCACCAAAACAACAAGAGTTGGATCAACTAAACACTACTTTAAGAGCGATACATGGAAAACTGGATAATCTGAAGCTAATTCAGAGGGCAACTCTAACTCATATGCTACTTTGTCAACCCGTTTCACAATCTGGTATGGACCAACATAACGGGGACTGATTTTCCCTTTCTATATGTACCTCATCAATCCCTTCATGGGAGATACATTCAGAAACAACCAATCATCAACTTCAAACTCAAGTTCTCTTCTCACATCTGCATAGGACTTTTGGCGACTTTGAGCCATTTTCAACCTGTCCCTTATAAGCCGAACATTTCCCATGGACTCATGGATTGAATCTGGACCTATCAATGTAGCTTCACCAACCTCGAACCACCCAATAGGTGATCTACACCTTCTCCCATAAAGATCCTCAAACGGAGCCATTTGAATGCTGGAATGGTAGCTGTTGTTATATGAAAACTCAATAAGAGGAAAATGATTATCCTAACTACCCTTGATATTAATCACACACGCTCTCAACATATCCTCCAGAGTCTTAATAGTCTGCTCCACCTGTCCATCTATTTACAGGTGAAATGTTGTGCTAAGCTTAACTTGAGTACCGAGTCCCTTCTGAAATGATCTCCAAAACTGGGAGCTAAACTGAGTACCTCTATTTTATATGATGGAAAATGGTACTCCATGAAACTGAACTAACTCCTGAATGTATTACTTAGCATAATCCTCCACTGAATCGATAGTTTTGATTGGTAAGAAATGAGCTGCCTTAGTCAACCTATCTACAACCACCCGAATAGAGTCATACTATCGATGAGTGTGAGGCATCCCTGTAATGATGTCCATATTGATATCTTACCATTTCCAAGTATGGATACTAATGTCTTGGAGCACACCTCTAGGTCTTTGATATTTCACTTTCACTTATTGACAATTCGGACACTTAGCCACAAATTTTGCTATGTCCTTCTTCATGCTATTCCACCAGTAGACTTCCTGTAGGTCACGGTACATCTTGGTGGCCCCTGGATATATAGAATATTTGGAACCATGAGTCTCGTGCAACATCCGATCTATCAAATCATCAACAACTGGAACACACAAGCGACCCTAATATCAAAGCACACTATCTCCCCTTTTGGAAAAGTCTTCTACCTTTTGATTCAAAATGGCCTCCTTCAGTTTTACCAAAACAGGATCCTCGTCTTGCCTAGCTTTATCTTCGGTCTCTAAGGATGATTTTGACCCATTCTGAACAATGACACCACCATTGATCGAGTCAACATTATGGACTACTAGCAGTGAAAGACAATCTACATCCTTCACTAATTCTTTCCTTTCCTCATCTTCGTGGGACACACTCTCCATAGTAAGCCTACTAAGAGCATCTGGTACCACATTAGCCTTGCCTGAATGATAGAGGACACTCATATCATAATCTTTCAACAGCTCCAACCACCTCCTCTGGCATAGATTCAGATTCTTTTGGGTAAACACATATTATAGGCTTTTGTAGTCCGTAAACACATCTACATGGACCCCGTACATATAGTGTCTCCAAATATTCAAGGCGAATACTACCACCACCATATCAAGGTCATGAGTCGGTTAGTTCTTTTCATGGATTTTTAGCTACCTGAAAAAATAGACTATAACTTTACCATGCTACATGAGTACACAACCAAGACTAATCCTCGAGGCGGCACAATATACCACAAACCCATCGATATCCTCAGGTAGGGTCAACACCGGTGCTGAGGTGAGTCTAGTCTTCAACTCTTGGAAGCTTCTCTCACAAGCCTCCGACCATTGAAACTTTAGTTTCTTCTGGGTTAATTTAGTCAGTAGTGCTGCAATAGATGAAAACCCTTCAACAAACCTTCGATAGTAACCAACTAAAGCCAAGAAACTCCTGATATCCGAAGGACTCACTGGTCTAGGCCAATTATTCACTACTTCTATCTTTTAAGAGTCCACATGTACACCCTCACTTGACACCGCATGACCCAAAAATGCCACTGAGTTCAATCAGAACTCACATTTACTAAATTTAGCATCCAACTGGCGATCCTTAAGAGTCTGTTGCACCACCCTCAAATGAGCGGCATACTTCCTCTCTCTGAAAGTGTATAAGGATTCATCTATGAAAACAATCATGAACATATCTAAGAATTTCTTGAGCACCCTATTCATCAAATCAATAAAATTTGCAAGAGCATTTGTTAGTCCAAAAGACATAACTACAAACTCATGGTGACTATACCGAGTCCTAAAGGCTTTCTTCAGAATATCACTCTCTAACTTTGAGCTGATGATATCCGGATCTGAGGTATATCTTCGAAAAGCACTTAGCGCCCTAAAGCTGGCAAAAAAAATCATCAATACTATGGAGAGGATACTTGTTCTTTATTGTAACTTTGTTCAATTGCCGATAATCAATGCACAAACAAAGAGAACAATCTTTCTATTGGACAAAGAGAATTGTTGCACTCCATGGGGATTCGCTAGGTCTGATGAATCCCTTGTCTAAGAGGTCTTTTAACTGCTTTTTCAACTCCTTTAACTCAGTTGGAGCCATTTTGTAAGGAGGAATAGATATAGGTTGCGTATCGAGAAGTAGGTCAATACCAAAGTCGGTCTCTCGCTTCGGAGGAATTCTCAGTAAATCATCAGGAAACACCTTTTGATACTCACACACTACAGGAACTAACTGGATAGTCAAGGTTTCGTATGTATCATCCTTAACCCTAACGAGATGGTACACTCAACCTTTAGAAATCATCTTTTTGGACTTAAGGTAGGAAATGAAGCGACCTACAGGCACAACTGAAGTACCCTTCCACACTAGGACTGGCTCACCCAAAAATCAGAACTATACTGCAGGGGTTCTCTAATTAACTGAGGAATAACAAGCATGTAGCGAATCCATGCTGAAGATAACATCAAAATCAATCATGGATAACTCTACTAAGTCTTCTAAGGTGACTTTCTGAAGAATTGGGACAGGGAAATTCTATATACCCGTCAAGTTATAACTGAATCACCGACTACAGTAGAGACTAAGAAGGGTTCTAATAAGATTTTGAGACTGACTCCAAAAGTACTACAAACATAGGGCGTCACAAAAGATAAAGTAACCCTTGGTTCTAACAATGCATATAAATCAAGATGGAATACTCATAACATACCAGTGACTACATCTAGGGAGACCTCCTGCTCCCTATGAGATGCTAGGGCGTAGAAACTATTTTGACGTTGACAACTACCCGCACTAGTAGATTCCCCCTGTTGAGCTGGGCATGCTGGTGGAGCTGCTGAACTGGAGGCTGGGCCTCAGCCCCTATCATGACACTATCTGGCTACTAGGCAATCCCTAAGCATATGTCAGGGCTTCCCACACCCGTAACAAGAACCTAAACCTGCTAAGCACTGACTCTCGTGTCTCTGACCACATTTTCTACACTCTGAAATGCTTGACTCTGTGGGTCTGCTACCCTGACCTCTACAGCCTAATGCTTATTCCCTATGATTGCGTCTGGATCTAGATGGAACACTAATTGCCGATGGCGCTGGGGCTAAAGATCTCTAGTGGGACTGGTGACGGCGCCCACTAGGTCTTTGATGGGAGAATCCAATGTTATCGGTCCTGGCCCTCTTGGCCTCTCTCTTTCGCTCACTCACCTGTACCACCTCCATCTTCTGGGAATATAGAAATATCCAGGGAAAGTCAATATCCTGATGAAGCATCGCGCTCAAGCAGTCCTTAACCAAGTAGTTTGCATACCATGCACGAACCGACTCACTCGAGCTCTCTGATCTGTCACCATCTCAGGTGCATACTTGGAAAGACGAGTGAACTCCAAGGCATAGTCTTGAACTATCATCTTTCCTTGATTTAGGTTCACAAAATCGGCTTCTTTAATCTCCCTCATCTCACGAGGGAAGAACCGATCCAGAAATGCGGCATGAAACTCATCCTAACCAATAGGGCTACTCCAACTGCCCTACTTTCCTTCCATTTATTAAACCAAATATTAACAACTCTTTTCAACCAATATGAGGCTGGATTGACGCACTCCTCTCCCGTCAGCCCAATGATGTGTGTGATCTTTAGCACCTCATCAATAAACTCATATGGATCCTCATCCACCTTGGATTCAGGATACTCTGAAGGGTTCATTCTCAGAAAATCACTAACTCTTGCAGCCACCACATACCCATTTTGAGGGACATGCACTACCGCCTGTTGATTGACCTGGGCAGTCAAAGCCAGAGGTAGCATCTGTATAGCTGCCCTAAACTCTATGTGGGCAACCTGCTTGGGTACATGCTCCTCATGGGCTGGTGGGGCCTTCTAGTGCCCATCCCTATTGCCATTCTCTTGTCCATTTCCATTCCCATTTCTTCTTTTGTTAACTCGGTTAGGAGGCATGATTCTGCAAATATTTATAGCACGAGTTAAAAGGATAGAGAGAGATTTCAGAGCACAACATAGATCATGAAAGAAGGGAACATTTCCTAGACGTCTCATACCCTGTTCATCATAAGTGTGGCGCGCTTCACAGCCATGAAAAAGACTCTACTTAATGCAGATCTAAGACATCCAAGGACACTTCAAAATCAAATACTCTGATACCATGTTTGTCACGGCCTGAACATAGGCCTGGATTGAGAATGAAATAAATAACCCCAATAGGCTCTGAGTTGACCCATGGCATGAACATGATATCTAACATCAACATATTCAAGCGGAAGTCTAACATGAATAATATAGCGGAAGTCTGGAAATATCATATCATCTAAATACATAACACAAAGCTGAAACTGAATACATGCTATGTCTGAAAAGCCTCTACTATTGACAAGCTGATGGGACAAGATCCCAACTAACTCACTAAAATCTAAAACTTAAAATACTAAATACAATTGAAAAGAAGGGCCCTCAAAAGATGAGGGCTCACCAGCTCAAGCAGAAAAGTGCCAACACTGTAGATCTGACCAATGACACGACTGAGCATGAATATTCGAGCACGTATCATGAAAAGATACATCACAGAGTATGAGGTTAGTATATGGAATATACCGAGCATGTAAGGTATGTAAAACCTATAAGTAAGTAAAATCATAAATCATGCATATCATAAAAATATAATCAAAATAAGATTCTGAGAGTAAGGCTTGCATGATATTTTCTAAAATCATGATCTGAACATAACTCAATATCATGAATAAATCGAATGACCCAAACCTGAAAATTAATAGTCATAAGTAAAACTGAACATTGGGTCAAACTTGCTGAAAATATAATATCGTGCTGATGAACATGCATAACTAAAATCACGAGGAACAATGGGAGACTCGTCATATAACTAGCATTACCGTGATAGACCTTACGTGGTCACGACCATCACACTCAAGTGGGAAGAGCTGTCCAAAGCCTTTTCAGGGCTAAGGACGCTACCATGATATCGATATCAAGCTGAAGGTCCCTTGGGGGCAGGGGAAGCTAACAAGGGAGGTCACAAATAATCTGCATACCTGTGTTAGCTCGTAGTTCTGAGGCGTAGGGTTGACTGTCCCTTAGCCTACTCAGTCCTAGACACTACTCCCAAAAATATGCATATGCTCTCCATCGTTTTTCAACAAAGCTGAATCATCATCTAATGACGAAGCTAACTTATAACATACACGCATAAATTTGAAATAATAACATGAGGAGCCTTGGGCTCAAACCATACCACAAGCCGAAAATAGTGGGAGTCTAGACTCCAAAATCCATGTAGTAAGCTAATAAGATGAAATTTTGATAAATCATAAAACATACTTCATCATATGGGCATGCCTGACATAGTCTTGATCATTTAAAAAGATAAACAAGGACATGGTTAATTTGAAATCATACTTTCATCACATACATCTTATCATGCTAGAATACATATATTATAGATCTCAACTTTCATGAACTTCATGGATGAGCATCATATGTTGTAAAACTTGAAAAGATAATTTGTAATTGAAACATTGTAAAATTTTCGTATGAATCATAATTCAACATTAGAAACATACTTAGATCATACCCATGATTAATACTTAGAGAATTCACATATTGGGTTAAAACTCCATAGATTCATCAACTAGAAGTTTATGAATTAAAGAGGGATTGGGCATGGGTGTAGATGGATACATCCATTCATTGCCTTACATACCTGGAGAAGATCTGATTATACAATACTTTTGAATGCCCAATGGTAATTTGGGGATGAACTTGAGGAATTTAGGCTTGATCACCCTTAGGAGCTTCTAGACTTGCATGCATGGAAGTGAATAGGCTTAGAATGAACTTACCCTTCTTATAACATACTATTCTGAGATAAAAATGACGTAGTATAGGCCTTAGGAACTTAGAAATTATGGAAAAGGCCTTAATAAATTCATAGGAAAATATTCACTACCAGTCCCAATGAAAGCCTGGATGACTCGTGCTCATTACCACGACTTATTGTCTACTTCTCATTGCTTGCACTTGAACTTTTAAACACTGGTCACTATGTGGGACACCACGATTCGTGGTGTGTTCGATGACTCATGGTGATTCGTCACTAGATGCGCTGTAAAAATTTTTCATCCTTCATTCAACCCTTGACCCCGCACCACCTGATGACTCGTGGTAGCGTCCGCGACTCGTGGTCAGCCTCAAATATCAAAACTCAACTATGTCCAACCTTCTTCTCACGAGTCACTCAATGACTCGTGGTGCACCTAATGGGTCACTCGACGACTTGTCCTTTGGCCTGGTTCAGAAAATCCTATTTTCTCTATTTCAACTCCCGAGTCTGATCTTAGGGTTTTGGGGGTATTACAATTCTTAGCCACTGCAGACGGTATAATAAAGGTGAAGTTGGGTAAGATGTCGATGACTATGGATAGTCAAGAGGCAGTCTTTGATGTGTTTAGAGTGGCAAAATCGCCACCTAATTATGAGAACTTCACAGTGAAGCCAGTGGTAGAGCCTGAAATGTGAGTGGGCAGTTGAGCAGCATGTGTTGCATAAGAATTTAGCCAGTGCAATAGGCAATCCGAACTATCTCACTAAGTTTAAGGAAGTGAGAGTGACTCTCATTGTGTCGCGACATTAAATCACGCACTGCATGGTAGGCAACTTGTGAATGTCATGCCACGACTATAACTGAGGTGCTTGGTGGGAGGCAACTTGTGAATGTTATGCCACGACTATAACTAAGGCGCTTAGTGGGAGGCGACCCACATTTTTCTAACATTTTTTTATTTTGTAGAGGATGAATGGGATTTAAAGGCAAAAAGAGCAGCGAAAATGAGCTAAAAAGGTTAATTCTGGGGCACCAGGTATTAGTTTCAGGTTGGTGCTATGGGTGGTGCTCCGTGCAGCCCCTGTCCACGAAGAAAACCTTTTTCTAAGTCTGTGGCAAGGTGACTGGCGCACCGTGCCAAGGTGTTGTTGTTCAAAATTTTTAAGTCCAATGGGTCAAAATTTACCCAAGGGCCTTTAAATTATCAAAAACCCATGCCCCATACCTTTATTTTAAATCAACATTCATCCCCTCTCACTAAAAGTAAAACCAAAAAGCAAAACAAAATTCTCTCTCTCTCTCTTAGAAAGGGTCGTTACCCCCCTCTCCCTTCTCCCCCATTGTTTTCGTCTCCAAGAAGTGTGGTAAATCTTGTATCTTTAATTCAGTTAAGTAATTCTCTTCTCTCTTGGTTATGTAGTGTAAAAAGCATACCCCATACCCTTCTTCCCCAAGTTAAAGACCGAAAATCACCATTGTTGGTGAAAACCTTATGTTTCATAATGTGGGTTTCATGAGCTTTAATTTGTTAAATTCTTCCATGATAATGTCTTATCCATTTTGGGTTGCTTATTTTTGGTTGAATATATTGATTCGAAGTTGTTGGGATGAAAAGGATAGATAATTTGAAATTCATGATTTTGGTGGGCAGAACATTGATTGTAGAGAGAAAAACTATTTTGTTCTTAAAGTGTTGAATGTGAAAAATCTTGAGTTGTTGAGAAATTCATGTTAATTAATAATTGAATGTAGCTACTTCTATGTATGGGTTACTTGAATGATGAATTAATGGAGAGAAGGTGAAAGGAATGGCCTAAAGGAGGCATTCTTGAAAAAATTAATAGAGGAGAGATGTGAAAATTTTCATGAACTTGTGAGTAATAGGAATTTATTGAATATAATGGATGTTGAGATTTGGGATGATAATAGGGGATGTCATGAGTACCCTATTTGACAAATTAGCACTAGTATGCTAGCGAATTAACTATGGGGTCACGTTGCACCCATTAAATCTAATTAGGTAGACATTTTGTTCACAAACTACTCTTGTGAAGTTCTTGATTTTTTCTTGAAAGGTGTCATGACATCAAAATCTAACAAAGGAAAGGAGATAGTGGTAGTTGGCAGTGTTTCAAGCAGCTCCGAAAAGGCACAAAAAGGCTGAGTTCGTCGTCTAAGGGGGCCCCTGCTAGGAGGTTTGGAGAAAGAGCGGTGGAGCCTCATGGACTATAATGGTTCAAATTATAAAATGATTTCAAATATGTTCTTGAGAATTGGATGGACAAAGGCTACCTCAAACTTGAGTTCCCCGCCATTCGGGACAAGGTCCATGAGTTGGGACTTGGCAACATCTTTGCCGAGCTGAAGGAGTACAACCTCACTTTAGTGAGGGAATTTTATGCAAACTGGGACACTTCTTTAGGGGAAAGCACCAAAGTCAAAATACGAGGTCAATTTTCCCAGTTCACTTATAAGAGATTCAATGCTTTCCTTGAGATACTTACGATAGACCCATTCGAGTACTTCATTCTCGTAGAGAGGCCCCCATACCAAGACATTTGCCATACTCTTTTTGGTATGAATTCTTCAGCCCATTGGGAAAGGGACCATAATGGCACTAACTCCATACTTGCATTCTCTTAGGTTAATGAGGAGGGGAAAGTTTGGGTGATGTTTGTTTGTGCTATGTTAATCGCTGGGACTCACATGACAAAAATCACTAGAGGGCAAGTCGTATTGGTATACATCCTAATGAAAGGGATACCATCAACTCTTTTGCAGTGCTCCTAGATAATATGAGAATATCGAGAGGTAATTGTATATGGAAGTACTAGTATGGTAGCCTCCTAACCCAGTTTTTGAGAGGGGAAGGCATTGAAGAGGAAGAGACAAACTTTCACTTACCTAGAGCAGGGCCCCTAGCAGGCAAGATGATGGATGTGACATAAGTAAAGGAGCCTATCACTTCCGTAACTCCTTCTCTCACTATAGTCGATCGCCAGGCCTGTGATAATAGTAAAAGAGGTTGTATATTCGGCATGCTTGATTTGTAGTTGAGGATTAGAGGTTGACCTGCCACAGATAATGAGATGGTGACCTTAGAGGATAGGTAGCCACTCATTGAGAGTACCATGAAGATGTGTAGAGTGGGACCTACCTTTGAGGAGTCACTGGTTGTTGATGAGGCCACAATGCTCGCTGATGGAGTTGATCATATGGACAATGATGATGAGGAGGATGATGCTGCCACAGTAGAAATGCAGATTATGGCTAAGATGATGATGAGGATGACAATGATAAGGAGTACAATTCTGATGATGATGCATAGTGGCCCAGAAAGTTCTTTTTCTCTATCTATTTAATATGATTGTGTGCACACTAAGGACAGTACACCATTTAAGTTTGGGGTGGAAGAAAGATCCCTATTTGCTCTTTCCTTGCTATATTTATCGTATGTCGTTGCATTGTGTCATTCCCTACGGTAGTAGCTCTGTCATTTGTTAGGTCATGTTTTGTAATAGTTAGTATTGCTTCTGATGTTGGATAATCTGTTTGTCTCTAGTAGTTGAGATTGTTAGAAATTTTAGAGTAACGGTGAGTACGCCATCAAGTTTTTGTTTGAAA
Source organism: Datura wrightii (assembly GCA_035772735.1). Taxonomy (NCBI): domain Eukaryota; kingdom Viridiplantae; phylum Streptophyta; class Magnoliopsida; order Solanales; family Solanaceae; genus Datura; species Datura wrightii. The sequence goes on along the minus strand of JASDFA010000007.1, from coordinate 57,013,261 downwards.
ATCTTTTGAAAATGGCATGTCTACCGACCTTTCAATTTTTCTTATTACCTCTGTTCTTTTTCAAAGGGGGAACCATTTGAACCGGGTAAACTTTTTATTTTTTAGGATTTGTTGTCGTCGTAGAGTAGTGACCCTTTCCTATATAGATGGATGACGACCGTAATAAGGAAATTTATTCACGTTGTTTTTTTTGTTTTGTATGTAGTCAGGCATAAGTCACTTGTATGCTTTGTGACATTCCATTTAGATGCAAAGCTAGAGGCAATGAAGTGGTCATCTTAAGTGAGAATTACATGAAAAACACACAAAGTTCTTTAACTCGACTCAATGTACTTGTAGGTCTTAATAATTAAAAATGTCATTCAATGTGATTTTATTAATATGTAGCTATAGAAAGCTGACTAAAGACTTAATGCCATGTGAGGTGAGATTAATTGTTTTGTTTTGTACATAAAGTAGCATCTAGAACTTGCCTTAGTGTATGTTGCATGGTTAGTTGTTAAAGAGTTAAGATATGATCAATGTGTTTCTTTGAAAAATCCATGTTTCCTATGTATGTTTTTACCTTCCTAAACATGCTCCCTAGTCAACCCCCTTGAGCCTTACGCCTTATTCTTTTCTTAGCCACAAAAGTACCTTATTCCTTTTTGTTGTGAGACCTCCAAAATTGTTGATCCAAAGTAGTCTTAGGCACTTTGAGACATGAAAGTGAAGATCCACCAACGCATGAATGATAAGGGAAAGGAAAGAAATATGTGTGGGATGTGATAAAAGAAATAAAAAGCGGGGTGCCCATAAAAATGTGTTGTTTGCTTGCTTCTCTGAAAATAAAAGAAAGATTGAAAATTCTTGATTATTCTATGAGCAGAGACTAGCATTCAAATAATGAATAAAGGGGCATGAAAAGAAAAGAAAAAGGTTGAATAAAGTGAAGGGTGAAGAATAAAGGAAAGGGTGGTGGACTTGGAAGATAAAAAGATGTCTTAAAAGTTCCAAAGATTGTTAGTATCTATAAACGAAAAATTATTCCAACCCGTCCCTTACCTGACATTACAACCAAGAAATGTCCTTATGATCTTAATCTCTTTAAATGACTAAGTAGTCTAAGTGTACCTAAAGGGAAAAATTATGGTATGTTGCATATATATGATACATATTTTCTGAGTGTGAGTGTGGCTTGCTTATCGTGTTCCATGCTTTGCATTAATAATTTGAGAGAGGAACATCACTAAAAGTGAGGGGCATAAGATTCTAAGTCGGTGCACTATATGTTGCATGTTTTGTATTTAATCATGTTGGCCCTATTTTGGAAAGTGAGCCGGTTATAGAAGTTGTGTAGTCTTGAATGTGAATAACTCTGCATATGCTTCATGTGAATTGCTTGAGTTAATGAACCACTTATTTGTATTTCTCTGCTAGTTGTTTGAGTGTGAATTGATATAGATGATAAGTGATGAGAAAATATGAGTTTGTGCATAGAGTTGAAGATGCGAGGATGAACAATGGTTTAAGTATGGGGTAGTGATGTTGGGCATATTCTTATGCCTATTTGCCATATCTTTACCCATATTTTGCCTTGTTTTCAGTTCATAGTCCCTATGAAATGTATGAATTCATGTTTTCTTGTGTCTTATAATCTAATGAATGTTTCTAGATGTTTTGAATAGGAACTCAAGGAAAAAGGATCGAAAAATGACTCAAGGTGTGCAGAAGAAGAGTTTGCAAAAGTCGGCTAGGGGCTATGACTAGCATGGCGCGCCCAACGCTTGTGTTTTAGAGAAAATGCACTTAAGTTTGTGCTATGTATGGCGTAGGGTACCAGGAACCTTAGCTTCAGAGATGAGAATTCGATTAACACCTTGGCGAGATGGATGGCATGGAGCTCTATAAGCATTCTAGACTTGGGAAATTTTCTTAACATTCTAGTGCTACAGTGAGAGTGGAGCGCCAGAAGGGTCTTGAAGCTCACAAATTTGACTAATATTCTGGTTCTATGGTGAGAGTGGGGCACAATAGGTGTTAAAAGTGTAGAAATTTTTCTAAGTCCTTGCTTCTATGGTGCGAGTGGGGCGCCCGAAATTATTTTTCAGTGGAAATTTAACAAACTCCTTGGTGCTATACATAGGGTGGTGTGCCAGTCCCTCTTAGATGGGATTTTGATGATTTTTAAGTTAATTTCCTGACGGAAAAAGCTTCATTTGAAGGCTCACCTATATATATAACATCTAGGGCATTTATAGCATATCAATTATTATATCGTTAATCATTTTGAACATTGTAAATGCCGCTTTTGGAAGAGAGACAAGTTCTACTTAGGTTTATTCTTTTCTTTCTTATTTTACAGAGAATGATGATGTTATGTTTGTTTTTCCACTTGTCTATGAGTGGCCAAACACTGATTTCTAGGGTTTTGGCCATAGTTGATGGTTAAGTTTGAAAGACTGTTGATTGCTAGTTTTTATTCTTTTATAAAGGTTGTTGATATATATTCTAGCCTGATCAACTTATGAGTAAATTTTTTGGCTTTTGGTTGAACTTGGGAAAGGGAACCGAAAGGGTTAAAAGTAAATATAAAATAGGAATTCAAAGATCCTTTGGACCTTTGGGAAGGTAAGAAGTTGTTGTCCAGGATAGGGGTATACCCTTCAACCTTGTTTAGTTGAAATACAAGTAGGCATAACCATCGTTTCATGTTTTTCCTACGACCAAGGGATATAGGCATTACGGTTGATGAGATAGTTCTTGGATGCTCAGGAGAGTGGTAAGAAATGGGATAGTAACTTGCAACTAGCAACCATAGGAGGAATCAATGTAGCGTAATAATGTCTTGCAAACTCAATCTGATATGAAACTGCCAATTCTTTAGATTTTCATCAGCATTTGAAGTACAAAAAAGTCTAAAACAATATTAGTTTTAATTAATTTTATATTTTCAATTTTCATAGTTTAATTCTTCAAACAATTCTCAGTTTTATTTTTTTTAGAATAGCAAATTAAAGTAATAACCTTATAATTATTGATTTGACAAGTCTCTGAGGGATCGATAATCGGGACTTCCAATCGTATATTACTTGACGATTACGTGCGCTAACATGCGCTTGGGCGACATCCAATACCAAGGAAGAACTTTTCAAAATTATTCTTGACTCATGGGTTACCAACTATGAGCATATGAGAGAACCTCCTGTTGGTCCTCTTTGATCCTCTGATCAATCTTTGTCTAAAACATGATAAAACCGTAGCCATCAATTTTGACCACTCTCATTTCAAGAAACCAAATAGTACAACCTTTTCTCTTCAAATGTACCAACCTCCATCTACTCTGCTAACTATAGATGATGAGGATGCATTCTATTTGAACCTCCCAACTATTATGAGTGAGAATGAATAGATCAAACAGTTAAATCATGAAGGTCGTAACATATGATGGTTCAAATGTCCCTTTACCGGGCACTACCCATGGATATTAAATGTAATTTCCATGAATGTGTAGAGGATGAGATTGAATATGATGAGCTACATGGGAAGAGAGCCAAGCATAAAAATAAGAAGGGAAGATGCTCGGAAAAGGAATTTCGAAAATGATATAAAGATGGGGACCCATCTATTGGTTCGCTAAGCCGCCCTGAGAAGTGTGAATTCCTTGTTTCCTACAACCCTCAAGAGTGTCCAACTCTACCTACTCCAGCCCAAAAATCTCAAAAACCTCAAATCTTCATGATGAGTCCATCTAGCTCCAGTCATACTCTGGAGTTCCCCTCACAACAACCCTTTGAAAAAGATGGTGTAAGTCATAAACCCAAAATAGCAAACGCCGTGCTGCCCACTGGAGAGAAGCCACCAATAAGCGACATAGAGGCTACCATCAACTGGCAATCAGAAAAAGCATTCTGCCAAAACAAAGTTCTGAACAATATTGGCACTGCACTCAAGAACGTTTCTCACACACAGATCAAGATGATTAGCAAGGTCGAAAATATTGAGAAAAAAGTGTAGTAGGCATCGACTCAGCATACCGACCTTATCAGAGCCTTAGAATTGTGATAGACCTACATACAGTATGAGATCTGTCCACCCAGAACCTCACTTTTCCACTTCTATTCACCACAACAAAAAGAGATGGCTACCATTAAAGAATAAATACAACAACTGAGACATGGACCTTTTGAGCCACAAAAAACCCAAAGCCACTCTACAAAATCCTCCTTTTTCCCCATGTCATCACAGACATACTCACCACATAAATTAGACCACTCTGGTACTACTTTCCCTTCCATTCCATATGAACCCATATCCTTTACTCAAAGATCCAAAGATGATCCTGGATTTGACATTGCAAAATGGGTCTGGGAAGGGAAAGATTCTCTTGAAGCACAAAAGCAGTCCAAAAGAAAAAAGGATGTTGGAGAAAGATCTAAACAGCCAGATCCAGAAAAATTAATGTAGCTCAGACTAGTTGTTCCGGACCTCTATGGCTTGGAAGAAGATGATAACCTAGGATCCAGTACTGAAGAGACAATAAATAGTAATCCTACTGAACAAACTGAAGAAGATTTAGAGACAAGTGAGAATCTCTCACTACTCACCTTCGAGGAAGAAAATCCACCGATATACATTAACTGACCAAGAGCCCAGAAGTTTCTAAATTAGATGACAATTAGGATAAAATGACAAATTGATCCAATTCTGGAAAGGAGACCAAAATAACCAACACTAAAATTCGTTGGAACTGGGTTCCATACTTTCACTCTAGATGATGCCAAGGTTTAGAAATGGCCCCAAAGGATCCAGGACTTCTTTACATGGATGGTGACAAAAAACATGGTAGAATGAGAGAAGTACCTAATCATGTTAGAATTCAAACCAAGGTTCTCTGGAATCCTTAGAGAGTGATGGAACTCACTAGGGATACATGATAAAAATACTTTCCTCACGTCCCAGGACTTTGCTTTCAATATCAGAATCCTACATGAAGTCTTTTGTGGAGATACTGGCCAAAGGAAAGAAAAACTGCAAAGACAATTCTTCGAGATGAAGTATGTATAATTCAATAGAGATGTCATTGATGTTCACTTCCAGAAGATGGAGAAAATGTATTTCAAGCTACATGGAGATGCCAGTTTGAAGCAAGCCTTTGTCTCACCCTTGTGGAAGATGTTAGTGGGACGAACCATGACGATTGTCAATGAAATGTTCTAGTCAATCACAATCCCCCAAGTCGGTTATATCAAGAAATCAATTTTCCTAGTACTTGAAGATATCTCCACAAAGAGATCTATTCTGGAATAGATCATGCACAATAATCCAGCCCTTGATAAAGCTTCTAATAAAACTGACCTAATCACTAGGTCTAGTTGTTCTTTCCATGCCCCTAGAAGGAGAAGCACATTTAAGAAATTCAAGAAATGCAAATGGCCAAAGCCTACTAGTGGAAGATCCAAATTCATCAGGCAAACAAAATACTTAAAGAGAAAAGGTCCAGGCATGTTCGAGAAAAATGGTTGATGCTTAATCTGCAAGAAGATTGGACACTTTGCAAAGAATTGTCCTAAAGCTAGAAGATCTATCCAGCTTCTTGCCTAGATAGAATAGTATGTTGATACTAATGAAAATCATCTGGAATTAGTTCTTCCATTAGAAGATGAACCATCAGAGGATACTCTTTTCTCCATGGATGTGCATGAAGAACATGGGCATGACCATTATCAGATCTCAGAAGCATAGGAAGAGATCAACCACATCATAAACATTCCTCAAGTCCAACAGAATGTTTATCCATCCAAATGGGATAAGCCAATTCAGGTTATTTCCTTCATGGATACTAGAGTAGCATCATCGCTAATGAATCCAACACTTCTTCCTTACGATTAATAGGTTTCCCATTTCAAGAACTTCAATAATGCATCAAATGGGACCCTAAAGACCACAGTCATCACCAGGAACACAGTCACAATTAAGTTCTTCCCAGGATTAAAGTTCAAAACAAAGATATCCAAATCAGACTTCCCAGTAAAAGATCTCCTATTTTGGTTCGATATCTATAAAAAACTCAAGGATCGACTCCTCGTTGGAGCTTATGGAATAAAATTCAAGAAGCAATTAAAGCAAAACTTAGAAGTGCCATGCCTATTCTAGATCACTGAGGATGAGCAGATCAAGGAGATCGAACAATAGTTGGTAGAGCATTCATGCGCCAAATCCCACAAGGAGTTTATGAAGAAGTGCAAAAAAATTTTATGGCTGAATTAAGAGTTTTTCATCAAACTCCTATTCAAGATGAATGAAAGCATCAACAGAACCAACGCAAGCCACTGTAGCATAAATCTAGAACACCTCCAGCTTGCAAAAGAGGAGTGTGCAGACTTATTGAGTTTGGACTAATCGGACCATCTGATTCTCAATGGTCATGTGAAGCTTTCTACGTCAACAAAAGAGCCGAGCAGACAAGAGTCAAACTCAAATTAGTCATAAACTATCAACCTCTTAACCACTTCTTCTAAGATGATAAATTCCCTATTCAAAATAGAATCACCCTATTTTCACACTTAGGCAAAGTTAGATATTTTTCTAAGTTTGATCTTAAATCAGGATTTTGGCAATTGGGGATACATCCTGAGGAATGACCAAAGACAACATTTTCCATTCCTGATCAACACATCCAACGGAATGTCATGCCATTTGGGCTAAAAACTGCACCCTCTTTCTTCCAAAAAGCCATGATCAAAATCTTTGAGCCTATCCTCCACACCATAGTAGTGTATATCGATAATATACTGCTATTCAATGATACTTTGAAGGAAAACCTAACCCTACTCTGTCATTTTCACGATATAGTAAGGATAAATAGAGTCATGCTCTCCGAAAAAAAGATGGTCCTTGTTCACAAGGAGATTGATTTCTTGGGTATGCCTTTCAGTAATGAAGCATACAATCCTGGTCCACACATTTGTCAGGAACTGCTAAAATTTCTATACACCAATTTCACCATAAAGAGCCTCCACCAATTCCTAGGTGTGATAAATTATGTTAGAGATTTTATCCCTAAAGTCTCTATATACATTTCTCCACTTTCAAAGATGCTCAAGAAAAATGCCCACGTTTAGAGTAATGAGCAAGATGAAGCAGTCGAGAATATAAAACAGTGTCCCAAAAGGTGAAAACTCTCCATATCCCATTACACAAAAATAAGATATTGCAGACTGAGCCCAGCAATGACTATAGGAGCATAGTTCTTCTAGATGAAAAAGATGGTCGCACGAAGATATGCAAATATGCAAGTGGATGATTTAAGGATGTGGACAACACTATCATTCCACCTTCAACAAAATTCTTGCTGTGAAGAATGGGATTAAAAAGTTCAATTTCTTTTTGATTCACACTGAATTCTTGATTGAGATGGATATGAAAGTTTTCCCAAAGATGATCCAAATAAGTCTGAAAATACTTCAACATCCGCAGTTTCTCAGATGGGCACAATGGTTCTCCCCTTACAAATTCCAAGTTAAACATCTAAAGGGGAAAGATAATTTTTTGGTAAATTTTCTATCAAGACCAGATGAATTTGCAAAAATATTCTTGCCAGAGCGAACCAAGAAGAACACGCGACCAACCGGCCAGGTCTTCATGATCACCGACCCACCAGGTCCTTGTACATCCAGGTTGCCAAGTTATCCACTAGACTTATTCAGTAAGTATGTAGACCCATTTTATCCGTCAATTCTAATAGAAAAACGAACTTTTTATGAGCTTGAAGTTTTAAGAAAATATGGAGGATCTCCTTAAGCCATATGGAGTTAACCCAGAATACCTATTTTTTCATCCGTTCATACTAATTTCTAACAATTCTCCCGAAGAGCTCTTATGGGGTTTTTGGCCACGAAAATATTGGGTTCAATATATCAAAAATCCATATGATGCAAAGGTGTTCATGCTACATCTGTAGATAAAGATAATTGACGAAAAAGTCAATGCTGATCCAGAACTCTCATTATGTCGGAAACTTTTAGTCTTTATTTTGTCCTTGGGAGACGAATATTATGAAGCACAAAGATTTATCTTCCAGAAAAATAAGTACATTCCAAAAGAAGTATTTCCGATGGAATAGGCGCCATGGAACCACAACGGTAAACATCCTCACTGAGAAAAGTCCAACAAGCAGTGAAGGAATATAAAGCACCCTACAAGATCACCAAAGATGAAATCACTCGGTCTATCACACGAATAAGATTAAATGTTCCATCAAATGCTCCATAATAATGCTATAAAAATGTAGTGTATGCCATGGCAGGAACGTCCATCAGAAAATGTTACTTCAGAATATCATTTAAAGAGCTTGAAAAATACGAGTTTCTTCGACGTAAAACATGGATTCTAATGGAATATGGATGAAGGATGCTCAGATACACCATTAACACCTTCAAACACTACCCCATTGAATAATGGTTGATGACATGTGCAAGATTTTGGAGGCTTATCGCCTCATATTATTCGCCGAAGTTTACAACCCATGTCAAGATAAAAGCGGGCTCCACTTCACATGTCATCACATGGGCTTCCATTGTATATATCTGGCAATTTTTTGTATTAAGAATTGTTTTTTTTTGTTTTACTTATCCATATAGATGAGTAAACAAGTTTGTTTTATTATACTATGTAAATAGGCAGGCGAAGTTTGTTTTAAGGCTATCTAGATAAGTGTGTCGAGTCTATCATGTAAAATAAGTTTATCGTGTATTCTCCCAATTCCTATAAAAAGGAGGCTAGGTTGTACATTGTAGGGGAGAAGGGATCGTCTTGTAAAATTTCCTATGTTCAATAATATGATTGCTTTCTAAAATTCTTTCTTGTTCTTCTCTTTGAAAGGCATGGTATGACTGATCCTTAAAGTAATATAGGGCTTCAAAATATCAGGTAAGTTAGCTTTTATAAGTACAATAGTTTTTCGAGTTTATAACAACTAAATTTATAAGCAGAATAAAAGTATTTCCGAGTTGAGTAGCTTGGCAAGCCATCTAGGAGGATGTAGAAGCCAACACATTTTGTAGGGAAAATATTTTATTTTGATAATGAAGTTTACTATTCGAATGACTTGGCAAGCCATCCTCCGGGATGTCGAAGTGATAACACTCAAAAACACAATCCTGATAAAGTATGAAGAAGATGTTGTCAATAAAGAACCCAATAAAGGTTGGGGTCAAACCCATAGGGAATATGGTAAGATATAGACTAACACAAGTATTCAAGCTATTAGGTATATTATCTCCAAAGGGGGGTTTATAGAAAACAACTATAAAACAAGATTGAAAATTAGTTGTTGTTTATCAAGATTTGCAATTAATTAGCATAAGTGTTCCTCATGGATTCATAACTATTTCGGGTTTACACTCATGATTATCCCAATTGTTACTTGTAGAACTGATGAATTGGGATCATCCCTATTGGATGGCTATACTCAATCACCAGGTTAGGTCTCATGAGCGATTTCAATTAAACAATTATCAAATTTGTCCAAAATTAATTATCCTGCGACCGCAGCTCAAGTTATACAATGACCCATAAAGATCAAGGCTTTGTTGTAGTTCTCTTTTCCTACTCTCTACTTCTCTAGGTTCAAGAAAGAAAGAATTTGGGCGAGTCTTAACGTTGCGCTTCGTTAAGAAACATTAAAGATGAAGAGAATACAAGTCACGTGTTTAGGATTTGTTACAAATCACTTTGTGTAGCCCTAGTTTGTTAATCCACCATGGTTCCCAAAACCCTAGTTGTGGACATTTTAGCCTCTCATGATTGTATGATTGTTATTCATAGAAAACCTCATAATTGAGTACTTACAAAGATGATTGAAAGAAAACATGCTTTCAAAATTGCAAGAATTGATATTGAATAATCCAAGAACAAAGAAGAAATCAAAACAAGAAATCTTCAAGACTTGAATTAAAATTCACAACAAGTTGTCTCGCTAATTGCTTCTCTAATCGGCTCTCTTTACTGAAAATAACCTAAAGAGTATTTACACAAATAATTGGAACCTTCTCCTATGTAAATAGGGAAACTACCAAAAACTATCACAGCCTTCACCAACGATTTGTAACAGGATTGTACGGTTCGTACCTTGACTCGTATGTTGGCTGGCTTCTGTTGAATCTGGCTAAGTGTTCATTTCTGGTAAGACTTGTACCAAGAACCAATGAGTCGTACAATGTTCCTGTGGCTTGATCATGCAATTGCTGGCATCTTCTGTTAACTTCCACGGATGGTATGGTATGACTCATACCTCAGTGCGATGATCCTTGAGTCCTTCTCATACATTGAGTTCTGCTAGTCTTCAATTCTTCTAGTCTTTTCCACGGTTCCTTGGTATAGGTCTTAGGTATGTCTCACAACTTGTGATTGCCTTTCGTACTAAGATACTTGTCCTATGCGATTTTCTCCTGGAACATCCCAAGTTGCTATGGTATGACTCATACAAGATGGTACGACTCGTACCATGAGTGGTAACTTGCCTTTGCTTCAAAATTTTCTCCTAGACCTTTCCACGACTCTCAGTATGGCTCATACCAGGATGGTATGGCGTACTGAGATTCGTACTAAGCCACTTTTTTGCATTTTTCTCCATCATTTGCACAATTCAGCTCCAACATCTATTTTCCCTTAAAACTAAGTAAAAGTACCTTATATCCATATAGACACACCTAAGTCCATGCTATTTTCTAAGTTTTAAGCATCAAAAGTGTTATAAACTCAGAGCACATCAACACCCTCATCTTAAGACTTTCGCATGTCCTCAGGCAAAGAAAACAAAAACTAAAAATGACGCTTAATGAGAAAGTTAACCTAGAATACCTACAACCAACACAACAAAATTTACACTATGAACCACACTCAACTATTTACCCTTTTTCCATTCAAACTAAGCCAGCTATGCACACATTTAACCACAATCAATGATATATAGGGATCAAGATATGACAACCAACTATCAGCAGAGAATCCTATTATCACTAATGCTATTCAGACAAATAATTGGTAAAATATAACACAAATCAGGTACCCTCATAGCAAATGAAGTCCCCAACACTCAAAAATATATAACATGACAAACTTGGGACTAAATTAATAGGACTCTCACTCTCCCAAAAAAGTTCCAAGTACTGCACATCGGACACCATAGACTTTCCCTTATTTTTCTACTTTGTCTCTTTGGACAGCTAAAATAGGATCACTATAGGAATTTGTTCGGCTTGTAATGTAGGCTTCAGGCTTGGCATGGTGAATATGGGAATAAGTGACTAAACCCTCCTTGGCACTACATACTCGTGGTCCACCTTACACATTTTACCCTATTCTCACCTTTTTTTTAACTTTTGCCTCCCTTTTCTCCAGTTTCATGCAATATATGGGTGTGGTGTGTTTTCCTTATTTTTTTCATTCCTTTTTCCCTTTTATTTTCTTATCATTTTTCTTTTTTAGCTCTTTTTTTTTCTTTTCTTGTCACACCACACCTCATTTTTAACCCTTTTTCTTTCTTTTTCTTTTTCACCTCCCAACAGTCTATGCACCCCTATTATTGCCATTCTCAACTTAGGCATTTTGCCTGGGTTGAGATTCATAATATCTAAGTAGGGATCAGGGCCAAAAATGGTTCTTCATAAAAAATGAGTAAGGTTAAAGGTTAATCAATGAAAAATGATAAATATAAGACTCAAAATCGGGATCAAGGAATTCATCATCATTTGGTAGGGTCATTAAGGCTAAAGTGACTAATCAATCAATAACAGCCTATGATCATCACCTAACCAACTATCTTAAACCTATGCAAAGACCAACCGGGCAAGTTCTAGATCCTAATCCAGTATTGAACTAGGTATACAACCTCACTCACTCATGGTAATGGTTTGCATTAAATCTACTTATCCAATTCATGCACAGCTAAACTACAACTACTCATGCTCATAATTTAAATGCCATACAATGATCCACAAAATTCACGCAATTACAATTAAACTACATAGCTAACAACAAAAATTTTCAACAAGTCAATTTTTTTCAGAAACATCAAACTAGTGCATTTATTGGCTACAGATAATTCTAATATACTTCTACAATAAACCTAAACATGTCAGTTCTACTAGATAGCATGCCCGAGGAAAAAGAAACACAGCAAAAAAAAACTCTCAGACGAATCAAAAATCTCCAAAAAAAAATACAAATACACCCCCTTTTGAAAAACATGCTTTGTCTCCGAAGCATAAAAAAATATAAGAACAAGGTAAAGGGACATACCTGTGGCTACTGAGACTTCACCTTCCATGGGTTGCCTCCCATGTAGCGCTTTATTTAACGTCGCGGCTTGATGTAACTTCCTTGATCATTTAGGCGTCATCAAGGTACATCGACTTAATCCCTCTTAACTTTTTGGTGTTAGATACAACTTTATCCTTTGTCCATTCACCATGAACCTCTTACCATCTTTATTTTCAAGCTCCACTGCATCATATAGGGTAACATTCACCACTCTATATGATCCCATCCATCGAGATTTCAATTTATGGAATTGCAGACGCAGCCTTAAATTAAATAGCAAGACCAAATCACCGGTATTGAACTCTCTCTTGGAAATCTTCCTGTCATGATAGATATTCATTCTATTTTTTAATAAATGTACATATTTTCATAAGCTCGAAGCCAGAATTCATCTAACTCATTGAGTTGATCTAGTCTCAACTTGGCTACTTCATTCCAACTTAAGTTCAGCTTCTTCAATATCCATAATGCCTAATGCTTTAACTCTATCGACAGATGACATGACTTTCCATAGACTAACTGATGTGGGATTAGTTTATGGAGGTCTTATAAGCCGTTCGATAGCCCATAACGTATCTTCGAGTTTCCTAGACCAATCTGTCCCATTGGCATTCACTGTTTTGGCCAGAACAGTCTTTATCTCCTTATTAAACACTTCTACCTACCCACTGCATTGTGGATAGTAAGGTGTTTCCACCTTATGCTACACATCATTTTTTTCCAATAGAGTTCTAAAGAGGCAGTTACAAAAGTGTGAACCACCATCCGTGATGATGTCCCTGGGGTACCAAACCTAGCGAATATGTGCTCCCGCAAAAATGTTGTGACACTTTTTCCTTCATTGTTAGGAAGTGCAATAGCCTCCAACCATTTGGAGACATAGTCCATAGCCACCAAGATATATTTCATCCCATATGAGCTAACAAATAGGCCCATGAAGTCAATACCCCATACATCGAATAACTCTACTTCCAGGACAGGTGCCAATGGTTGCTCATGCTTATGAGTAATGGCTACTTACATTCTGCACTGATCATATGTCTTTGAATAATCGTAAGAATCTTGGTGGATAGAGGGCCAATAATACCCATGCTATAAAATTTTATCTGCAGTGCGGATACCATTATGATAACCCCCAATCGGGGACGAGTGGCAAGCCTCCAAAATTCTCAACATTACTACCTCTGACACACACCTCCTAATTAGTCCATCTGCACAAATGTGAAATAGATATGGTTTAATCTAATAGTATCTCCGAGCATCAAATAGGAACTTCTTCCTTTGCTGGGGCGTCATATCTATTGAGATCATGTCGTCCACCAAATAATCTGCATAGTTAGCGAACCAGGGGATCAGATCTTGGGATGCAGCCAATACCTATTCATCTGGGAAAGCATCGTTGATATGAATCTCATCTTTTGCTCTAGCCTCATATTCTAGTCTGGACAAGTGATCAACCACTTGATTTTCTGTTCCTTTTCGGTCTTTTACCTTAAATTCAAATTCTTGGAGCAACAACATCCATCTGATCAACCTGGGTTTAGAATAATTTTTACACATCAGATACCTCAAGGCATCATGGTCTGTATGGACATTTACCTTTCCAAGCAAGTATGCCCAAAAATTTTGAAATGCAAAGACCACTACTAGTAGCTCCTGTTTAGTGACTGTGTATTTCTTTTGAGTTGTATTAAGTGTTTTACAAGAATAATAGATGGGGTGAAAAATCTTTGCTCTCCGTTGTCCCAGGACAGCACAAAGGGCACCCCACTAGCATCACACATTCCCTCGAATTGGAGAGACCAATCTGGCGCTACGATAACAGGAGCAGTGGCGAGTTTCTCCTTCAAGCATTCAAAGGCCTTTAGATATGCCTCATCAAATACGAACTTCACCTCCTTCTCAAGTAGTTTGTACAATGGTTGCACAATCTTTGAAAAGTCCTTGATGAACCTTCTATAGAATCCTCTATGCCCTAAAAAACTTCTGGCCCCTTTTATAGAAATAGGTGATGGCAACCCATCTATTAGTTCAATTTTTGCCTTGTCCACCACTATCCCCTTTTCAGAGTCTTGTGATCTAGCACTATTCCTTCTTTGACCATGAAGTGACATTTCTCCCAATTTAAAACCAGATTAGTTTCTTCGCATCTATTCAAAACTTCACCCAAATGCCTGACGAAAGATTCAAATGATTTGCCTACAATTGAGAAGTCATCCATAAATACCTCGATGGTATCCTCTACCATATCTGAGAATATCGATATCATACAGTGCTAGAATGTGGCTGGTACGTTACACAACCTAAAGGGCATTCTTATATGGACAAGTGAAGGTAGTCTTCTCTTGGTCTTTCGGAGCTATAGAGATTTGATTATACCCCGAATAACCATCAAGAAAATAGTATAAGCCTCTACCTGCCAACCTATAAAGCATCAGATCCTAAATGGCATTGGAATATGGTCCTTCTAGGTCCAGTGGTTGAGCTTTCAGTAATCCATGCATACACGCAAACCTGTGACTGGTATTATCGGTATCAACATATTTTTCTCATTGGGTATCACTTTTATCCCACCTTTATTTGGCACAAATTGTACTGGACTTATCCCCTTGCTATTCAAAATAGGGTAAACTACACGAGCGTCTAGACACTTGATAATCTCCTTCTTCACTACTTCTTGCATCGGTGGGTTTAGTATCTCTAATGTTTTACTTGGTACACAATTCGGCTTGAGTTGAATTTTGTTGGTGCATATTCCTGGAGGGATCCCAATGATGTCAGCGATAGTCCATCCAATTGCCATTTTATGCTTTTCCAATATTGCCACCAAAGCTTCTACTTTCCAGTTTGCCAAGTCGGCTACAATAATTACTAGAAAAGTATTGTTTTCTCCCAAGAATGAATATTTCATGTGGCGAGGTAATGCCTTAAGTCTCAAAACTGGTGGTACCTCAACTGATGTTTTTGCTGGAGGAGTTACACGATTCTTTAAGTCAAGGTCAGATGAGTTTGTAATTAACTAACTCATTAGACTTTTAAGAATGAGCTTTAACTTAGTTCTTAAGTCTTTTACTTAGATTTTATGACCTTTTTCCTTTGGATGTTGAAGGTACTTAACTTGAAGAGAAGAAGCATGAATTTGAGTAGAAAGGATGAAATTCAGGTGAAAACCAGCGCTCCATCGGAGAACACCGGCGAAATGCTTGTCAACCGTAGGCAACCATTCGAATGATGAACAACTGCAACCGGCGGCTCACGGACAGCAATCGGGATGGGATAGATGGGATGTTAATCGAATTGGGAATTACTAGTTTGTCATGACCCGAATGGAGGCCCAGATCGTAGACATGGGATGAGGGATACCGAGGGACCCCAAGTCGACCCATAGCATAAGCATATAACTAACTAATTCAAAAACTGAAGAAAACATGAATATAATCTTAGTGTAAGTCTAAAGCAACATCACATAAGAATAAACATTCGAAACTTAATATATGACTTAGTCTGAAAAGCCTCTAATCTGGACGAGCTGATGGGATAAGAACCCAACTAGCTCCACAATGCTGAAACAAAAATATATAGAAGAAACTTAAAGTCTAGTCCTCGAAGAAATACGACTCACCAACTCTGAACAGGTGCAACATTGAATAAGCTGACTAAGATCGGGGCTGAAGCGCGAGCCGGGTCCTGTATCATGAAAAGATACAGCATAGAAAGTATGCGGTCTGTACGTAAAATGTACCGAGTATGCAAGGTAAGTAAAACAGCTATAATAAGTAAAATCATCTGGACAAATCATTTCATAACATAAGCTTTTAGAAAATTGAGAGAACTCACACGCATTCTTTCTAAATCATAATCCCTTCATGATGTGACAATGCATAATTTTATAACATTAACTAATTCGAATGACTCAAAGCTAAGATGCAAGATTTATAGAAAAGCTTAACATTGAGTCAAACCTTACTTTTAGAAAATGCATGTATACATAGTGATCACGAGTAGTGAATATTCAAATCTGAATCATATGGACAATGGGAGACTCGTCACTTAATAGACATACCACGATAGAGCTTATGTGGTCCCGACAATTACACTTATGTGGGAAAAGCCATCCAAAACCTTTCCAGGGCTGAGGATGCTACCATGATATAGATATCAAGCTCATGGGCCATTAAGGCTGAGGATAGCTCATAAGGGAGGTCCCAAATATAATAGAATCAACCTACGTATGCGCTTAGTTCTGGGGCTTAGGGTTGTCGACCCTTAGCCCGCTCGGTGCTAGACTCTTCTCCCAAAACAGGCAATGCTCTACATCGTCTATTGACAAAGCTCAACAATGAAATCATTCTTAGACCAAACTTTGTATGAAACGAAGCTCAATGACGACATACATCTCAATTATGAATTTATGCATGTGAGAAGCTTTATTATGAAACATACCACAAGCTCAAAGAATAGTGGGAGCCTTTACTCCAAAATTATATGGTAAGCCTACTTTAGAAATATCACTTCATCATCATCAATATAAGGGCCTTGCCCAAAACCTTATCATGCTTGAAATCATTCAATTCATTTGAAAACATAATAATTTGGGATATTTCACTCCAAAATGAGGTAATAAAGTCAATTCAAGAATATCATCATTCATACTCAACATTGGGCACTACCCAAAGCTTCATCATACTTGACTATACTAGATTCATATCCAAAAATTCAATTATAGACATGGGTAACTTAGAACATGCTTTTCATCATCTAAATCTCTTCAACATCATACATTTATCGAAAATCTCTTCTTTATGAACTCCCTACCCATGGGCCTTTGATTTCATAAAACTAGAAAATTTAAGTTTAATTGAAAACACTTTTAAAATCTGCCCATACTTCATATTCAATACTAAGAACATAAACAATTCATACCTATGTATAAAGATTGAGAAAATATGCAATTGGGTAGAGACCCCGCACTTGATCATAGGAGATTCATTCGAATAGGAAGAAATTGGGCATGGGTGTGGGAGGAGAACACCCATTAAAAACCCTACATACCTGGAAACGAGGAATTCGATCACCCTTCAATTTCCTATGATCAGATTCCAAAGGAAACCTTGAATTTGTCCTTGAGTCACCTCCTTCAAGCCTTAAACCTTGCATGCATGGGGAGTATGCACTTAGAATGGGTCTTCCTCTACTAAAACCCCTTCAAAATTAGCCCTAAATGATGTAGTATAGGGCCTTAGGACTATGAAATGACATAAATGCCCTTACTAAAATTGCAGAAAAACCTGCACTGGGCGATCCTCGATTGAACCGACGGACCATGGGAAGATATCATGACCCGTGGTCCAAACTTCCAAACTTCCGATTTCTGATTTACACCCACGGCTCAACAGGATGAGTCGTCCTTACAAACAACGGGCCATGGTTTCAAACTGTCTTAGCCACTGCCCAGATCCACTTCCTTCCCACAACCACTAACAATGGCCCGTGCCTTCTCACAATAGTTCGTTGTGACTCCCGTGGTCTATACTACCACCAAGCCTGGCTTCACACCACGACCACATACAATAGCTCATGGTTTGTTACCACGAGTCATTCTATGGCTCGTCCTGCAACATTTTTCCCAGATTTCTGTATTTTGAATTTTTAACTCCCTAAGTTTATTCCGAAGCACTTTCGGGGTATTACACTATCAATCAAGTTATTACTACTTAATGATGAAATTGTTGTGTTTATTGATAAATATGCTCTTGTGTTTCTCAATTATGAGTAGCTAAATCTATAGCTAGAGGTGTGTGATGGTGGATGTTTGATTTAATTGGGTATTGCTAGATTTATCTTGGTATTACTCAGTTAGTGTAAATCTATTGAATTCTCCTCAAATTATTGTTGATTGCTCATAGTTGCAAATATGGGTATTGTTTTCTTAGTTTTGGCTTGAAAATGAAGGATTAAGTAATGGGGGAGAACTTAATAGTGGATTGTGATTTGATTATGTGGGGTTGGGCTAGAATAAGCCAAAACCCATGGTCATAATCCCTTTAGAGTTTGATGGTTAGAAATAGCTTAGCCCCTAACCCAAACCATATTGGAATAGTTGAATTGAACCTTGAGGTTCGAAAGGACTTGAGGATAAGGCACCCAAGTGGTTGAAAAACATCAACTGCCATCTTTTCAAGGTTATTTACACGTATTAGTAATAACTTGATTGACTGGTAAATCCCACTTCGATTGACATCCCATCTACACCACTCCTTTGGCTTTTGCTCATTATTGTTTCTCGATTTTTGTTATCTTGCTTTGTTGATTAGTAAATTTTAGAGTTCATAATATTATTGCATTCGATTCCCCCAAAACTTACTTTTACGTCTTCATTGCTTGGATGCGAATCAATTCAATTCACTAAAAAACTCTTGTGTAAATCATTCTCTATTCCTTGTCGGATTTGACCTCGCTACCCGTTGGGTTATTTGTTTTGATACAATGATTTCTTATATTTTCTCTAAACGAGTAGTGTATTTGAGCGTTGTTAAAAATGGCACTGTGCCAGTGAATATTTATTGATATCCTTGAGTTGTTTGTTAATTTGACTTGATCTTGCATCTTCATTAGTTCAACTTTACTATTTTAGTTGGTGCCTCATTTCCCCATTGATGGTTTGTGGGTGATATGCTAATGAGTCCCTTTAAAAGGTTTCTGAGAGACCTCGAGAGGGAACCTTATGTAGAGACCCTCTAATTGTTGGATAAGATATGGAGGAGAGAAGGAAGAAAAGAAATAGTGTTGATGGTCATCACGAAGAAAATAGAGGTACTAATGAATTGTATGATGAGTTTTCATATAAGGTACCAACAAGAAAATCAAGGCTATGGGTATTCTTACAATAAAAATCAAGATCGAGATGATGTTTGTTTTGCTGAGATGAGTAGCCAAGGAAGTGATGAGTCCCTCTCATCTTGCATGGCAAACACTCTTGAGGTGGTGCTTGAGAGAGTTATTTCGACTAATTCAAGAATTCAGGAGTTGTGGAGTGAATTGTTGGACCTCCCTAAAACAGTGAAGGATCATGATATGGCCATAAAAAAGCTAGAGGACAAAATGAACTTGTTAACATCTCAATTAGTGGCTCAACAGGTAATAAAGGAAACAAAGGCTTCATCACCCCTAGCCAATATGTATGAAGAAGTATTGTGATAGAAGGTGGAAGAAGAAATTATGAAAGAAATTTTTGCTAGCCTTTTCTTCAGAAGTGACGGATTAGAGGAGGTGTGTCAAATGAGTAAAGGGATAGGAACATATGCCTTCCAACTGAGGAAACTCGATATCGACCTAAAAGATTGGAAAACCCCACCATCACATCCATACATCATTGTATCTCTTGTCTTGGAACTCAAACCATTACCTGCCTATTTGCGATATGCATATCTGGGGGCAAATGAGACACTCCCGGTGATTATCTCAACAAAGCCCACTTCGCAACAGGTAGAATAACTTATAGCAGTATTGAGAAGGCATATTTGAGCAATAGGGTGGTCTATAGAAGATATCATTGGTATTCCTCTAGGTATTTGTACTCAGAAAATCAACCCTCAAGTGGATTGCAACCCTTCAGTCGAGCATCAGAGGCATTTGAATCCACCTATGAAAGAGGTAGTCAAGAAAGATATTATTAAATGGTTAGATGTAGGAGTTGTGTATCCTATCACTGTTAGCAATTGGTTAAGTCATGTCCAATGTATACCAATACAGTTGTACTGAATGAAAAGAATGAGCTGATTGCAACTCGCCTAGTTACCGGATGGAGGGTGTGTATGGATTACCGTAGGTTAAACTCTTGGAAAAAAAAAGATCACTTTCCAGTCTCCTTCATTGACCAAATGCTAGATTGCTTGGTTGGAATAGAATATTATTGTTTCTTGGATGGATATTCCGGATACAATGAAATTTCTATTGTGCTTAAGGATCAAAAGATAACCACATTTACATGTCCTAATGGGACTTTTTAATTCAAGAGGATTCCTTTCAGTCTTCGCAAATGCTCCCCCACTTTCCAGAGGTGTATGATGTCAACTTTTTGGATATGGTGGAGGACACTATAAAAGTCTTCATTGAGGACCTCTCAGTTGTGGGAGATTCATTTGAAGATTGCTTGGTATATATAGAAGAGGTATTGAAGATATGTGAAGAGACAAACTTGGTACTTAATTGGGAAAACTGTCATTTCATGGTGAAAGAAGGGATTGTTTTAGGACACAAAATTTCTGATAAAGAGATTAAGCTAGACCAAATCATGATTAACGCAACTGCTCAGTTACCTCTACCAAGCACGGTGAAAGGGCATTAGGATTTTTCTAGGACATGCAGGATTTTACTGTCTTTTCATCAATGATTTAGCCAAGATAGCCCATCCTTTATTTCGATTGTTAGAAAAAGAGGCAAAGTTCAATTTCGATGAAGGGTGTATGAGGGCTTTTGTGGAGTTGAAAGAAAAGTTGGTATATGCTCCAATCATCATGGCACCATATTGGTCAATGCCCTTTGAGATAATGTGTGATGCTAGTGGTGTAACATTCGGGGAAGTCCTTGGTCAGTGGAAGGAAAAGATTTTTTACCTGATTCACTACATTAGAAAATCCCTGAATGACGCATAAACAAACTACACAGTGACGAAACAAGAGCTGCTCGTTGTAGTGTTTGCATTTGAAAAGTTTGGGGAATATTTGTTGGTGAACAAAGTGGTGGTGCACACGGACCATGTGGCACTCAGATATTTGATGACCAAGAAATATGCTCAACCCAGGCCTATTAGGTGGGTCCTGTTATTGCAGGAATTTGACTTTGAAGTGAAGGATCATAAGGGCTATAAGAATCAAGTGGCCAACCATCTACCGTGCCTAGAGACGAGTGGTCAGCCGGGAGTACATGAGGAGATTAATCATAACTCCCTGATGAACATATTCTGGCGGCAACTGATCACTTAACACTGCGGTTTATAGATTTTGCTAATTATTTGGCAAGCAATATCATACTTGAGGGATTGACCTTTCATCAAAAGATGAGATTCATGCATGACATTTGGAAGTTTTCTTGGGATGAACCCTACCTTTTCCATAGTTGCATTGATGCTATAATGCATAGGTGTGTCCCAGAAGTGGAAATGGTACGAATTCTAGAGGCTTTTCATTCACTACCAGTTGGGGGCCATTATGGTAGTGTTTGGACAACAGTAAAAGTGTTATAGTGTGGCTTTTATTGGCCTACCCCGCATCAGGGTGCCCATGACTTTGTGAACCAATGTGATCAGGGTCAACAAACCCGGAGTATTCAAGGAGGCAAAAACTTCCTTTGACACCAATCTTAGAGGTGGAATTGTTTGATGTGTGGGGGATCAATTTTATGGGCCCCTTTGTGATCTCCTATGGAAACACGTACATTTTGGTGGCGGTTGATTATGTCTCTAACTGGGTAGAAGCTGTAGAGTTGCCCAACAATGACGGAAGGAGTGCAACAACCTTTTGAAAAAGCTAATTTTCTCACTGTATGGTACCTCTAGAGCTATCATCTGTGATGGAGGATCACATTTTTGCAATCGACTGTTCAACACTTTAATAGCCAAGAATGGTGTGAAACACAAGTGTCCACCTCTTGTCATCCACAGACCAGCGATCAAGTAGAAGTTTCCAATCAGGAAATCAAAACTATCTTGACTAAATCAGTCAATGTGAATAGAACAGATTGGGCTCAGAAGCCAGATGATGCCTTGTGGGCATATCAGACTGCATACAAAACACCTATTGGAGTGTCTCCATACCAGCTTTTTTATTTTGGCAAATCTTGCCACCATCCTGTTGAGATAAATCATTAAGCATTGTGGGTACTAAAGATCTTTAAACTTGATTCGGGGAGAGCCGTCCAACGGTGAGTGGAAAATTTGCATGAGTTGGATGAGTTTAGAATGCGAGCATATGAGAACTCAACTATTTATAAGGTCCGCATGAAGCATTACCATGAACAGAAAATCATGCATCAAAATTTTGTTCTGTAAGAATTGGTATTGTTGTTCAATTCCAGACTGAGGTTATTCCTAGGGAATCTCAAATCTAAATGGTCAGGGCCATTTAAGGTGTCCCATGTTTTTGGAAACGGTGGCATAGAACTTCAAGGAGAAGATTGGTCAAAGTTTAAGGTTAATGGCCAAAGGGTAAAAAATTATTTGGGAGTGTTGGAGGAGGTTGGTCAAATAGAGGTCATGTAAGTGGATGAGGCATAGCACATAAGGAGCGTATGTCGTGCCACAACGTTAACTAAGGCGCTTCTTGGGAGGCAACCCAAGCATTTTTACTTTAAACATTTTGATGCTTTGTTGTTTTTGATTTTTGTAGGTAGATTGGATGCAAGGAGAAGAAGACCGAGGCATAAATGGAACAAAGCCAGCGGAACATCGGTGCAAAAGCGCAAGCGCCACCTACTACAAGTGATGTGCAAAATAAGGGGAGAGTAGAGAGGTGACAGGGAACTTTCTGGCTGAATGCTGATATCACTCCACGAAGCACCGACTCCAGCCAGTGCACATGGGATTTTGGAGTATGGTTGGTGATCCAACCAGCAAATCAACCCTGCCAATGTGTGAACTGATGGCAGGACACCAGTTTTATCCATTATACTTGGGAGTTATAATAACATCGACGTCTTGTCCGGTGAATTGCCGATGTCAACCTGCGAGACACTGGAGAATCATTGGTTATGATTTAGAGAATTGAATAGGTGATGATCACCGGAACTCAAACCGGTAGATGCTGGTCTTCACCAGCTTCATTGGTAAGCACATATCTAGGTATCCATTTTTATTAAAATATTGACCGACAATTGAACAACCGACCCAAGAACCTAAGACTCGGTCCAACTCCCAAAAACAACCCTTATTTCAATAAACCTTTCCTATTGTTCCAATTTCCCACACTTTTCCCTTTCCCACCATCTGTTAAATTCCCAACAAACCACCTCCCACATAAAATCCATTACCATCCACCTTTCCCTTTCCCAATCACTTTCCTCTCCATTAACTTTTAAATACCTCTACCCTATTTCCCATCTCACTTCACCTAAATTCCCATGAACTTGGAGGCAACATAGGTGAGCAAGTCACAAGCTTCTCTATCTACTCATTCTCCCTTTTCAACATGGTACATATCTCCTGGTTTATGCTTTAATTGAGAATGTAAATTTGAACTCCTGTATGTTAGAATAGACATTGGTACCATTCGTATTCATCATTCTTTGATTTTACTTGATTGACTAATGTTCATGTAGCGGTATGCTGGTGGTGCTATTATGGGTTTCACATGTTACAATGGGAAGCTTAGTTGTTGTGTGTGCTTCATGATTTTTTTGTTTACTCATATATTGGGGTGAAGTCTAAGTAACCTCGTATCCTTCACATTCACGATTTGCCCAATGATAGATAGAGTGATGACTTTCTTAAGGGAAAATCGTCGTTGTCCTTTTTGGGTAGTGATTGATTATGTAAGGGATAGTGAGGTGTAACGAGAGGAAGAATATTCATTTTGGAATAAATTTTGATTGATTGAATGAGACGCAGCCCATTGGTGACATGCTGGTCATGTCCGGAGAATCACCGGTGGAAACGCGGGTTCAATTGCGAGGTTACAGGCCACTACAATGAACCCGCGTTTCATCGGTGTTTCAATATTCGAGGGCAGAAATTTACCAGTGTGACATTGGTGATTGATGTCTCTATCTAGCTTAATGTTTCATTACATCGGATCATAGGCACTTTGCGGATTAATACCTGCATTTTTTCGATGTTTCGACGGTATCACCTAAGTAAACATTTCTCCATATCTACTTGGATATCATTTAGTTTTTCAATTTTCTGATTGTTCTCCTCGGAAATATTTGTATGATACTAACCTTAGCTTGCAACATCATGTCCACCTCTAGACGGAATAGCGAAGGGAAAGCCCCAATGACCAACACCGACATACAGGACTCACCTCCTGATGACGCCCAGTGTATTGCATAACATTTCTTTGGATTAACCAGAATTGAAGATTATTATGTGTTCTTCGAGGAGAAGATATCCATCCATGAGGAAACTCAATTTGAGGTGGAATCCTTCAAAGATGACTTCCCCAATATTTACTATCAGATCCATATCCGGGATTGGGGTCCATTCACTACACTCGTAGGCCCCTACTTTCCTGAGTTGGTGTGGGAGTTCTACACATTCTATAGGGCACGACAAAGTATCTTGAAGCACAAGGTCAAAGTAGACACAATGCCATGCCTACCATACGTATGGGTGCGGGGCCAAGAAGTAAACATCACCCTAGAAGCAATAAATTCCATCTATTGGGATGAACCAATTCGTCCAGGTTCAGTATTCAGGTGGAAGGTGGAAGATAAAAA
This sequence comes from Datura wrightii, assembly GCA_035772735.1. NCBI lineage: Eukaryota > Viridiplantae > Streptophyta > Magnoliopsida > Solanales > Solanaceae > Datura > Datura wrightii. Next base: position 56,988,526 of record JASDFA010000007.1, on the reverse strand, counting down.
AATAGTTTCAATAGGTAGCTGGTATAATTGTAAAAGATTAACCATAGTAGGCCACTTCCGAATGAATGATTCGCTGCCATAATTTAAACTTTAAAGCTCACATGTGGCTGGATTTTGTATGTACTCGATTATCCCTTCAAAGAATACAATGCAGTAGGGAACGATGTTGCCCTACCCTAGCCTTATGAGTATGTTATGCCTGCGTGCCTCATGCCCCCTCTTTTGGCCATTGGATAAAATTGTGAGGGTTGAAGGAGTGATTAATTTCGACACAGAAATTGATAAAGATGCTCCAGCTTCAAAGCGGCCCAAAGGAATGGGGGACAGAATTAACCTGCCACATTCTATGTTCTCTAACACAACCATAGGTTCTTCTCAAGCAGCCACAGTCGCCACCTCTCTGCCAACTAACCTATTAAATATAGCGCAAATGTCCCAAGCTTATGAGAGCCAAATCGTAAAGTTGACCAAAGAAATACCTTCCTTGATCTGGCAAGCCATTAAGAAAGCCATGTAACCTATAGGAGAGAGGTTGTGAGGCCTCTGTGCTACAGTTGAGGTCTTAGAAAATGAAGTGATCACCTTGAGGGATGATGTGGCAAGTCACATGGATCCTCGACCCTCCAGTAATATTGACCTTCGTGAACCCGCAGTATTGGCTACCTAATTCGAGAGTCCCAAAAGCTCACCGGATGATTGGTGGGTGGGGTTTGACAGTTCATCAAAAATTATGTCCGATTAAGAGATATATCATAGCTGACCCCCACCCTGTCATATGCTCATTGTGTGAAAGATAGATCCTTCATGGAAACCCAATGGGGTGGACACCACTTCATATCATGATCTCAAAAACCTACAAGATAAAAATGGGAGGTTCCCGAACCACGGAAACTGCTGGAATTCCCACCTTATCCATTGATGCCATTTGCAATGGAAACTGCTTCATGGCATTTTGATGAAGCCACGTACTCATGGGCCCCTCGTCCCAATCACTAAATATTTTAGGGAGTCCCATTCAACTTGTTGTTCTTATTTTTTTTTAAATTGGGGGCAATGTGTTATATTATGTTTGGGGGAGGGAAATGTGTATCTTATCTTTATGGTTGTTGATCTATGAAGCAATGAAATGAAATGAAATGTCATTAGTGTTTTTGAATTGGTCTTTTGTTCTTATTTCCTAAAGTTTGACCCAAGTTTGATTTTCATCTTTGTAAATAGTATATAGTAATTAAACTCCAAGGATTTTCTACAAACACGGTTCTTTCCCAAGGAGCATTTTCTTTTTATCCTTTTTATTGTCGAACTAGGTTGGCAGCTCCCAATGATAGATTGTGAGGCTACTCTCTTAAGGGAAAATGCTACGTCTTTCTTTAAGTCTTTTGTGGAACTATTTTTGAGAGGTACCACGAAAAAGTTTTATGTGGTATAAAAATTTGAGAATGGGCATTTGAAATGGGAAATGTTGCACTCTCTTGTCATGCATTGCATGTTCCATTTTTGGCTTGTGAATTCGCATGCTCTCTTGGCTTGAATCAAAATCTTATGATAATAATAACTTGTGTGAACTCTTTGGGTGTGACTCCTTGTATGGTAAGGATATTTGAATGATTCTCATACATATTTCTTGTCTAGAACTAGCCCTAAGTTTGAGTGAAGGCAAAATCTTTGATGTAGTTGCACTAGAACGTGACTTTACGATTTTGTTTGATTAGTCAATTCACCCAAAATAACCACCAAAAATGTCTTCTCTTGTTAGCCAATATAGAGCCTTTGGATTGATTATTCTTGGAATCCACATTACAAGCCACTGTCCCTTTTTGTTTCCCTCTCTTTTTGGCACCCATCCTCCCTAATTGCTAGTGATGAATGAATGAAAATAATGGTGCCTTGAAGCCCAAGACATAGGGAGAGATAAGGAAATCAATGAGAAAGAGGCAAAAAGCTTAAGTTTGGGGGTTTACAAGAAAGGGGGAAATGTGATGAGCCTACATGTGAGGTTGCACCAAATTGTGATCAAAAGGAATGAAATGATGGGTTGAGAAACCTTGAATTACCATAAGAGATAAAGAATAGTGAATGGTGTTACCTCTTACTTAGACAAAGCATAATGTGAGAGCCAAAAGAGTTACAAGGAATTTCTTTGAGAAATAAAAGATGAAGATGGATGAAAAAAGGAGGAATAAGGTAAAGTGATCTAAAGAGTAGGATGGGGAGGATAAAGTTGTTCACATAAAGGCATTAGGGAGGTTATAGTCACTAGAGCTAAATATTATCCAACCATTACCCCTAGCCTTCATTATGTCCCACAAGTACTAATTGGTTATGAGTGTAGTTGCTCTAATTTTGTGGTGAATTACATGAATAGCAAGCCTATGGGTCAAGTTGTGTGTATGGAGATTTATTTTGTGAAAGTAAGTGTGATCATCTTCTTTTATAATCCCTTATGTGTGCATTTATTTATGATAAAGAAAGGGGATTCTCTCTTGTAGTGAGTGGCATCACTCCCTTTTGAGGACATACTTGCATTGAGGTAAAGATGTGATTGAGGCATGAGCAACATGAGATCCAAGGAAAACTATGAATGTGAAGTGATTATGATTCGAGATGTTATATATATTTTTTTGGATAAACTCTGCTCTTTTTATGTAAAATGAAAGCAGTTGTGAATCATGCGTATGAATTGTGTCAGCTCTTGAAAATTTTGCACAATTTTAGGGCGAATTGCTTCTCTTTTTCTATGAGTTAGTGAGCATTTTTGGGTTGTCATAAATTAAACGGTCATTGATGCGTAGACTCTTGTGGAGTGACATGCTATTCCATTTTCTAAACTGATAAGAATTGCATTACTTAAGGACAAGTAATGGTTTAAGATTGGGGATTTGATGAGTTGGTAATTTACCAACTCATTAGGCTTTTAAGCATGAACTTTAGCTTAGTTTTTAAAGTATTTTTGTTGGATTTTATTCCCTTTTCCTTTTGATATTGTAGGTACTTAACTTGAAGAGAAGGATCATGAAATTAAGTAGAAAATATAAGATTTAGGTGAAAACCAGCACTCCATCGGAGAACACCGGTGAAACACCGTTCAATCGCAGGCAACCACTAGAATGATGAACACCTGCAACCAGTGGCTCGCGGACAGAAACTGGCTAACCACTAGTGCCATAGCCAAAATGTGCTAGAATTCACTTGAAAACAGCTGAAATCAACCGGCGATCCATGGATAGACACCGACAAATTGCCGGTTCCATTGCAAGTGAAAGACGCCTGGAAAGGGCAACAACGTCCAGCCCTGAAAAAGAGGAGAATGTTATGACCTACTTTTGCAAATATTCTAGAAAAAGTACTTTCAACATATTATCAATTATTCCCATTAATTTTGAGAGAGAGAGAACTCCAGTGGAGATGATAAGAAATATTTGAATATTACTTTTTCATATTCTTCTTCATCAACAAGGTATAACCAGCATTGTAGAGATGTTTTGAGCTTTATCGCGCTTACTCTTAATGATGAAATTTTTGAGTTTATTGATAAATATGCTCTTGTGTTTCTAAATTAGGAAGAGCCAAATCTATAGTTAGTGGTATGTGATGATGGGTGTTCGATTTAATTGGGAATTGCTAGATTTATCTTGTTATTACTCAATTAGTGTAAATCTATTGAATTCTCCTCAAATAATAGTTGATTGCTCATAGTTGCAAATATGGGTATTGTTTTCTTAATTAATTTTGGCTTGAAAAAGAAGGATTGAGTAATGGGGGAGAACTTTAAAGTGGACTGGGATTTGATTATGTGAGGTTGGGCTAGAAATAGACAAAATCCATGGTCTTAATCTCTTTAGAGGCTGATGGCTAGGAATAGCTTAGCCCCTAACCCAAACCATATGGGAATAGTGGAATTGCACCTTGAGGTTCGAAAGGACATGGGGATAAGGAGCCCAAGTGGTTGAGAAACATTAGGCGCCACCTTTTCCAAGGTTATTTACACGTATTAGTAATAACTTGATTGTCTAGTAAATCCCAATTCAATTTGCATCCCATCTACACCATGCCTCTGGCCTTTGCTCATTATTGTTTCTCGATTTTGGTTATCTTGCTTTCTTGATTAGCTGATTTTAGAGCTCATAATATTATTGCATTCACTTCCCCCAAAATTTACTTTTACATCTTCATTGCTTAGATGTTAATCAATTCAATTTACTAAACAACTTTTGTGTAAATCATTCTCCATTCCATGTGAGATTCGACCCCGACACCCATCCAGTTATTTGTTTTGATACAACGATCGCTTACATTTTCTCTAGATGAGGAGTGTATTTGAGAGTTATCAATGTCTAACTTCTTTGGTCTAAAGTTATGCAACCCTATTCCTTCTAGAGAATTTACTAATTTCGTGTACCCCGTTAGTCCGTCTCCCTCATAATTGATCAAAACGACTACTAGTGTATCAATATTCATCATCTCTCTTATGGACACTAGCAGCCTCTTGTCTTCCATATGGGTGCTTACATAGGTGGTTCTTCAGGTGAGGCTTTCTTGCTATAACATGAATAAATCATAGAAGTAAAAGAAAATGTAAACGAGAAAATAACATCTAAAAGTTAAATACAATCAATTAATCTATTCTTAAGCTGTACTCCCTGACAAAAATTCCATTTATTGAGAAAGTTCAAGCTCACACTCTTCATAAAGTATTAAGCGGAAGTTGTCAATAAAGAACCCAATAAAGATTAGAGTCGAACCCACAGTGAATATTGTAATATATAGACTAATGCATGTATTTAGAATTTTAGGTATGTTATCTCCCAAAAAGGGTCTTTTTTGCAGAAAAAATCTATAAAACAAGATTAAGAACCTGTTGTGTTTATCAAGTTTTGCAATTAACTATGGTAAGTATTCCCCATGGGTTCATAACTACTTCAGGTTTACACTCGTGATCTATCCCAATGCTTACTTGTAGAATTGATAACTAGGGTTTATCCAAATGACTGGTTCGGCCCTATTGGATGGCTATATTCAATCACCGAGTTAGGTCTCATGAGCAATTTAAAATTCAACCATTATTAATTTGTTCCAAATTAACTATCCTACAACCTCAACTCAAGTTATATAATGACCCATAAAGATCAAGGCTTTGTTGTAATTCTCTTTTCCTAATCGCTACTTCTCTTGGTTCAAGCAAGTAAATAATTGGGGCAAGTCTTAACATTGCGCGTTGTTAAGAAACATTAAATATGAACAAAATATAATACTAGTGTTTAGCATTTGTTTCGAATCACTTTGTGTAATCATAGTTTGGTAGTCCACCATGGTTCTTACAACCCTAGTTGTGGAGATTTTAGCCTCTCATGGTTGTAAGATTATTATTAGCATTTATAGACAAACTCATAATTAAATACTTGCGATGATGATTGAAAGAAAACCTACTTTGAATATTGCAAGAATTGATATTGAATAATCCAAGAACAAAGAAGAAACCAAAATAAGAAATCTCCAAGACTTGAATTAAAATTCACAACAAGTTATCTCTCTAATTGCATCTCTAATTGCCTCCAATCGCCTCTCTCTACTAATAATAACCTAAAGAGTATTTGTACAAATAATTGGATCCTTCTCCTAAGTAAACAAGGAAACTACCAAAAACTATTGCCGCCTTTACCTACGACCCGTAATAGGATTGTACGGATCACACCTTGACTCATATGTTGGATGGCTTCTGCTGAATCTGGCTAAGTGTTGACTTCTATTATGACTCATACAAAGATCCTACTAGTCATATAACCATCCCGTGGCCTAATCTTGCAATTGCTAGCATCTTTTGTTAACTTCCACGGATGGTATGGTACAACTCATATCTCAGTTCCACGACCTGTGAGTCCTCGTACATTAAGTTCTGCCAGTCTTCCATTCTTCTGGTCTTTTTAACAATTTCGTTGTATGGGTCTTAGGTAGGTCTCACAACTGGGGATTTCCACCCATACTAAGATATTTGGCCTGTGCAATTTTCTCCTTGAACTTCCTACAACTGCCATGGTACAGCTCATACCAGGATGGTATGGCTTGTACAATGAATCATAACTTTCCTTTGCTTTGCAATTTTCTCCTGGACCTTTCCACGACACTCAGTACAGCTCATACTAAGGTTCGTACTAACCTACTTTTTTGCATTTTTCTCTATCTTTTGCAAAATTCAGCTCCTACATCTATTTTCCCTGAAAAAAAAAGTAAAAGTACCTCACATCCATAAAAACACTCCAAAGTCCATGTCATTTTCCTAGTTTTAAGCGTTGTAAGAGCTATAAACTCACATTACATCATGAAGCCGGCTTTTTGTCAAGCCATCCTTTGGGATGTTGAAGCCCAGTCCCCTCTATATGAAAACTATTTTGCCTTCCATATCAACGCCTTGCCCACCGTTTCCTCGCTCTTCAGCGTTTGGCAGGTGTCCTTCTGCGGAATGCATGTTCCTTGTGTAACACCCCAAAAATCTGAAAGATCAGACCCGAGCACTGAAATAGAGAAAACATGTGAAACTGCACCATATCACAGAATGAATCATGAAGTGACTCAATAGTCAACTTAACGACTCGTTTAGTAAGTCATTGGGTTTTACTAAAATTAAGAAAAACTAAGTTTCAGAAAGATTTGACGACTGGTTACGCGACCCGTTAAGTGACACGACAATTGTCAAGTGAGGCATAAAGAAAAGATCAGAAATTAAAGAAATAGCTAGTGGCAATTGGTCAAGTGACAACCTATCATATCTCTAAATGGGTCGTCGGGTTACTTATCGAGTCTAGCAGTGTGATATTTTCCAATTGGGTTTTTAAGGGTCTTTTCATAATTCCAAAGCTCCTAACACCTAATGTAAGTAGTGTTAAGCCTCCTAAATAGTGTTTCTAAGGTTTTAATTATCCTAAACCCTTATTTTACTCTTAAAATCCCTAAGTTGAAGATCAAATCCACTCAAGAGGATCTAGGATTTCATCATCTTCTTCATCTCAATTTCCTTTGGGTCTTGAATCAGGTTGAAGATTTTTGAAGCTCAGGTATGTAGCGCCAGGAATAAGGAGTTTTTTCCACCCTCATTCCCTTCCCAAGTTGAGCTCATGATCTCCACTGCCCATGCCTAATTTTTTAAACTTATGGCTAAACTTGTTAGGGATGAATTCACTCATGTTCTTCCATGAAATCAGTCTCCTTGCAATTCAATTTATGTCCTATGGTTATGATTATATGTCCCTTATCAAGTACCACATGAATCTATAAGTTTCAACTATCAAATATGATTTTATGAACTTCCGTGATGCTCTTATGGTTTCAAGCCTCTTAAGATTCAAGCTATGAATTATGATTATAATGTACTTTTTGTTATAGAATTCTTTATAATCTTATCAATTAAAAGATATGATGATTTTACCCTATTATGCATGATTTTTATGAAATCCTAGTCTATGTATTATAGCCTATTTTCAGCACTATTTTTTATGGCTAGTTCACATATAATAACGTGTTATAAATTTCATGATTTAAAATAGCCACGTAAATCCATGTTTGTTGATTATGACATGAGCACTATATATGTTTCGGAAGTAGTATTTAGCACCGATAAAATGCACACGTGGGGTGTATCGGTTATAAAAATCTTCCATTGTTCCTTCGTTTCAATACATATATGTATTCATGATTATGATTTATGATTTTACAACTTATGATGATTTGGATGAGAAATATACTTTACGAGGTTATTACCTGTGAACTTAGTCATGATCAATCTCACTTTATAGTATTGCATAGCTTGAGCCTTCAAGTTAATTTTATGACATGAATCTCAAGCTTTATACCCGTTTATACATCATGATCTCTCTCGTACTATTTTACTAGAATGTTTTACATACTCTATATACTCAATACATTCAAATTACTGACCGCATACTTCTATCCTATATTATTTCATGATATATGTTAAGACATCCAGTCTTAGCCTCGTCATTAGTCTTGCTCCCGCTACAGTCCAGTTCAGCTCCCAATTGGGTGAGTTCTTGTTCGAGCTTCTGTGGTGACTACATGCAAGTGCACGTGGTCGAACAAGTAGTAAAGTGGCTTAAGTAAAGCCAAGTATCGATCCCATAGGGACTGAGCTACAATAATAATTAACTTAAGTGTTAATGAACTATACCTTTAAGAATGCAGACAACAATTTAAATAAGATTTTGAGAGTTTAGTTTCCTAATCAATATGAATCTAAGCCAAAATTATAAAGTGAGTCTAAACTATAGTAATGAGCATACTGAGGTTAAAACGAACATGTAGGGAATTAATTTATCGATACAATTCATTTAATCTTTCCTTCGGTTGCTACTCAAGAATTATTGCCTATGGATTGGAACTTTCGTCTCCTATCCAACTTAAGAATCATGAACCTTCAATCTACATTTCTGTGATAAAAGAATTTCATGTTCTAGCCATACAAAACCGATTCCTTAATTGACTAATAAGACTTTCAAATATATTTCTATTCTGAATGTAAATCAATTCTCAATTTTCCCAAACTAAGAAGAGATCATATCCTACCAATTCACAACTTTCCAATTTCTTTCCTTCTCAAAATCAAAATTGGATTTTTTAAATATACATTAACATTGGCCAAACATTAATGCAGTAAGAACAAGAATTGATAGAACAACCATTGAAGAAAAGATGAAAACTAAAATGATCAACAATTACATTCCACTACAATTGTTCTTAACCTCAGCAGAAGTGGATTTAGCCACTCATTTGTGGATTAAACATCATCAAATGAATATAAATCATACAAACAATTGAGATAAAAGAGAAAGAGATAGAGAAGAACCCTAGAATTTTCGTCCCCTCAACTGCCTGTAACCCACGTTCTTGCTCAACCAAGTCAGAATTGTTTAAAATTAAACCTAAGTGTGCTATTTATACTATTGAGAATTTTTCCCGGAATAACAAGCAACGTGGCACGGAGTGTATCGAGGAGCACTCCCTCCGTGCCACGGGGGTATCGCTGACCCTCTCTGGAATTAGGCTCCTCAGAATTTTCACCTTGGCGTGCCACGACCTGCATCGCGGAGCCTGGCCAACATGCCACGGTGCTATCGCGTACCTACGCTGGAAATTGATGTCCCTGGTAATTGTACTCAACGTACCACGGCTTACATCGCATGGCATTACCTCCGTGTCACGAAGGTAATGCGAGGCTTCACTGGAAATGGCCAAAATTAAATCACCCGAGGCAGAATGCCTCGGTGATGGAAGCGTGACATGGCTCCATTGCGGAGCCCTTACTTTTGCTTGTCTTCCTTGACCTTTTCCACTCCTTGCTTCCAAGTCCAATCCCGATTTTTACCAACATGTATCTTAGCTTCCCAAAATTTCATTTTACCTGCAAAACAACACTAATCATGTTGGTTAGTATAAATTCACAGTTTAACTACCAATCACATGATAATGCACAGATAACGATAGATAAAAAAGACGAAGTGAAGCATTTGAGTATCACTTGGGCATATAATTCTGCCCAAGATCACTTACCCCACACTTAAAAACTTGTTCATCCTCGAACAATACTCTCACATCTCATGCAATTGACACCCATGCATAGCTACTTTGTCTCGAAAAATTAATGCTACGGCTATACCGATTATTTAATCTAGCAAATCATCAAGAAAACATGCATGGTCTCATCAATACAATGACATACCCCACATTAAGACCTCCTAGACTCAAGAATCGACTCTTGATCTCGGCAAACTCATGTAAACCAACTAATCAAGACATTCGACACGAAATTTAATCTCTCGTCAAGCATGTGCCCTCACAACACAAGAGAATCTCCCCATTTGCAATCATACGATTTCCAAAGCATTACATGTAGGGGTATATGAACACAATTTCGCTCCCTCTCCCAAAGAATTCACATGCATCATGTCATGAACCATAGGCTTGCCTCTAGTGTACTACTCTACTAGTATAAGGACGCGTGATGTAAGATCACGTAGGACTTAACGGGTTGTAATGTAAGGTAAGGAACTAGTAAATACTGGGCTAACCAATAATAGCAACTAGCTTCCTTAAGCGCTTTTCAATACATCCCACCATCATTATGGGCATTGTTTCTTCCTTCATCCTCTCATTCTTGAAATTTTTCTTTGTTTTTTTTCCCATTTCTTTAAGCACACTCGACTTAATAACCAAGATTAGTTATACATCTTTATTTTATTTAATTTAAGCAAGTGCACCTTTGACCTTTTCTTTAACTTTCACCACTTCCGCTTTTCCTTCCTTTTCACAATTCTCACTCCTTTACGCTGTGAGAAAATTGTTTTTCTTGAGTGCTTAAGAGTTTTGGATCAAATTCATGGCTAATGAAAAGAAGGGATTAAGCTCGTTTTGTACCTCTTCAAAGAAAGAAAAAAAAATAGGCTAAAGGCTCAATGGGGATAACTAGGATGTACATTCAAGGTAGGTGTGATAATGGAAAAACTTTCGGTTTAATCAAAGAAATGCCTACATCCTTTCCTACAATACACATCCTTCATTTCGTTTCGTACACACACTAGGCAAGCTCTAGACACTTCACAATAGCATGGAATAATCGAAAACTCACCTCACACTCATTGCACATGCTCAACTCAAGACATATTCATAGACTCATCAATCAGCTAATTACAAGAATTCAATATTAAGCCTCGATCACACCGAATCGAACTTTATGGCCTAGGTATCTCAACGTGTTTATGCATTTGCATGTTGTCATACGAATCACGTTTGCAACTTAATAACATGTACAACACGTAACGAGAATTCCGAACCATGAAGTAGCGACACTTTTGGGAAACAAACAAAAGAAGAAAATAAAGAAAAACTACTCCTATCGACTACATTTCCCTTAAGACGGTCGTCATCCATCCATCATAGGGAACGGTCACTAATTACGACTTTGGTTCAATGGGACTATTCTCGGTAAAAGCACCGAAAAAAAAGGCCGAGAAACCCAAAATAAAAGAAATTTAACGAAATATTTTAAAAATTTCGATAATTTCGATAAAAAAACAAATATATTTACACAACAACCATTCAACAACAGCTCACACAACACACAACAGCTTAACATTCATTACAACACCACTTACTTACAGAACACATAACACAAAGTCACAGGGTCACATTTTTCACAGGCAGAACAACACAACACATACACATAAACAAAAACAACAACAAAATAGCTGGCACCAAACTACTCTCACCCCACACTTAAACCGAACACTGTCCCCAGTGTTCACAAAATTCAACATATCACAAAGGTGGGTGGTGAAACTCTCTGATCAATCGAATTATTCAACTTCTTCATCAGGTGTCGTTGCCTCGTCTCCCATATCAGAATCGCCCCCGCCGTCTTCATCTAACTCATCATCTGAGCCCTCACGACGTTTCTCCTCATCGGTGGGGACATCATAATCTATCGGCTCCACAAATGCTGGCCCCACTCTGCATAGAGCCCGAGCATTTTCGCCGAAGGGGTAATCCAAGTCAAGCTGCCAAAGCTCATCTTCTGTTGCTGGCCTCCCGCCAATGCACAACTGCAACATCTACATCTCGTACATGCGGGCCATATACTGATCATCCCGAGCATGTTGCTCGACTAGTGTGAGAAAAGGCCCGTGAGTAGTGTCGGGTGCCTTGGTTATTGTGACATCCAAGGCACGCCTGTCAATTTTTGGGATGTAATCCAGGGCCTCCTTCTCGATATCATGGCCCCTCAGGAACGTGGTAAGCAAACCACCGAACCCATACCTGTGCCCTTGATGTAAGCGGGCTCTCTTCATGGCGGAAATGATTACCACCCCAACATTTATCTCAAGCCCTTTCATCAGGGCATACACCAAGCACACTGGATCCTGGGTGACATCTGTCATATGCACCCCCGGGATTAGGCAGGAACACATAATTTTTAGCCACATCCTGGCTTCCCTGTTCATTTGAGAGTAGAGCAGCGTCTGATGGTAGCCCCTCTCCTTGTGCCTGCTCCACCGTGCTGTCGAACGGGCTCCACATAGAGTGCGTCTGATGTCCGCATAATGTGGAGTTATGTTCAGCAGCCGGACTACATGGGCGTTTGTCTCCCGCGCCCCCAATATAGCATTCAAGTGATGGGGATCAAACATGATAACCTGCCCTCTTATCTTGACGGTGTGACTGCGGAGGGTCAGGTTCCAGTTGGTGTAGGAATCCTGAATCAAATGGATATTGCACTCCTTGGGCTCTTCGAAGGTGAAGTTCAGCCCGGCGGTGTCAATCCGGTGTACGATCCTTGGGAATTCCTGTGCTAGCGGCTCCCTTGCAATTTGCTCCTCTTGGAAGTATTTGGTTTCTTTGTGTTTTGCATACCATTTCTTCCCTTCGTCAGTCACCCATCGGGTTTCGTATTATCGGTGTTGGCCTCTCGAAACCGCTGGTGCTGCTGGAACTGTTGTTCCCAATCTTATTCTTTTTCTGCCGGCGCCTGATGTGGACGCTCCCTTTCCTTTATCTTGTCTTCCCGACATTATTCCTGCACATATAACCATACAATCCCAATGTTATTCAAACCATAACTAGCTACAACTAAGGTTGGGTTTAATTGAATCACCCCACACTTAGTCTTTAGCCGCAATTAAAACAATTCAGCAAGACATTCATGATTTCACAATCTTTACATTCAACATTCTTAGTGCCTTCATATAATTCTATGGAATAATTACTATGTACTACTCAGACTTCGTACAACGAATAACAATATCACCATCGATTCCATTATATCATCATAGCACTTAGACAAATTTTTGTTCTCAACAACCTATACAATTCACCAATTTCATTTTTCTGAAATTCCCCTGTCTACTTAGCATATTCAACATTAATCACACATAATTCACATCACCCAACATGCACAACCTATTTTTTTTTTACATTTCAAACAAATTTAGTCTTCTTCCTATTCAAATTCCAACCGTAGCTACCAATTTCGCAAAAATTCAATAAAACATGCATTCATGGAGTTCATATACTCACAACGATTTTATGAACATCAATCAATCATAACTTAAATCAATCCAAGCTTAATGTGCACTTAGGGCAAGGTTTACTCACCTCACATGTTCAAGAATCGAAAATTCAAGCAAAAATGAGGTAAAGTTCAAGAACATACCTTTAATCCAATGAAATTAAAGAAAACTTGAAGAAAACTTGTGCCTAGGTCCGTGTCACGATGGGGGAGAAGGGAATTTGGTGTTTTGGTCGTGGAGGGAATGGAAAATAAGGAAGAAATGGGGGAAAATTGGGTTTTTAAAAGTTTTTTTCGCACGGGTTACCCGACGACCCGGTGTGACCCAACGCGAAATAACACTCAACGTGTAACGGAGGGTAACGTGGAGCACCCCCTCTATGACACGGAGCCATCACGCCAGTGTTCTAGAATTTTTAAAAATTTTGAAATAGGCTTCAACGTGTCACGGAGGGTAACGTGGAGCACCTCCTCCGTGACACGGAGCCATCGCGTAGGCTCAATGTCATGCCACTTTTTATTTTTCTCACCTCAATTTTTTTCCTTTGCGCTTATTTGCATTTTTGCCCTCCGTTCCACCTGAAAATCATTTCACAACAAGAAATTCGTTAGAATTCATAGGTTTCCACGCAAACAGTATTTTTTTTCTTTTTCTCTTTTTTTTTGTTTTTTTTTCTCAACTAATTCTACTCATCTATTACAACAATTTCACGGGTTGCCTGCAGTGCATCGCCTAGTTTACCATCGCGGCTCGACGTCATTTACGCTCAATCATCCTCTAGAGTGATGGACGTCTTCTCTCGAATAACGTCCTTACCCCAGTAATGCTTGCAATGCTGCCCATTAACCAAGAACGTGGCACTTCGATCTTCTTGCCACAACTTCATTGCCCCGTGTGGGGTCATTCTCACTACCTCAAATAGCCTTGACCATTTGGACTACAATTTCCCTGGAAACAGCCTCAATCTTGAATTGAAAAGCAACACTTTCTGCCCCGGCTCGAATATCCAATGCACCATATGCTTATCATGCAACCTCTTTGTTTTCTCTTTGTAGCACTTGGCACTTTCATAAGCATGCCAACGAAACTCATCGAGTTCGCTGAGTTGTATCAACCTCTTCTTACCCGCTAGCTCTAAATCCATGTTCAATTTCCTCACGGCCTAAAAAGCTCGGTGTTCTAGCTCTACAGCCAGATGACACGCCTTTTCGTAGACCAATCTGTACGGAGAAGTCCCAATTGGTGTCTTGTAAGCAGTTCTATAATCCCACAACGCATCGTCGAGTTTGCTTGGCCAATCACTACGTTGTGCATTCATTGTTTTCTGGAGAATCTGCTTTACTTCTCTGTTCGACACCTCCACTTGCCCACTAGTTTGGGGATGATATGTTGTTGCTACCTTGTGGCGCACCCCATACTTAGCTAGCAAGTTCTTGAAACATGCATTGACAAAATGACCCCCTCCATCACTGATAATAGCTCGGCGTGTCCCGAACCTGGTGAAAATGTGCTTTTTCACAAATTTCGTTACCACCTTGTTGTCATTCCTAGGGCAAACGGTTGCTTCAACCCACTTTGATACATAATCAATGGCCACCAAGATGTAACTATTACCAAATGACGGTGGGAACGGGCCCATGAAATCTATGCCCCATACATCAAAGATCTCCACTTCTAGTATATGTTTCAATGGCATCTCTTGCCTCCTACCAATTGTGTATGTCCTTTGACATCTATCACACATTTTGACGTATGCCATAGATTCTCTGAACAGTGTAGGCCAAAAGGAAACCTGACTGTAGCACCTTGTGGGCTGTCCGCTCGCCTCCATGGTGCCCTCCATACAATGAAGAGTGACAACTCCTCAAAACTTCTACAATCTGGCTCTCCAGGATGCATCTCCTCATCACCTGATCCGGTCCCTGTTTAAACAAGTACGGCTCATCCCAAATAAAATACCGACAATCATGCCTCAACTTTTTTCTCTGCTGAGCCGTAGCCTTCGGTGGATAGACTCCAGTCACTAGCAAATTCACTATGTCTGCATACCAAGGGATCTCAACTTCCCTTATTGCCAAGAGCTGCTCATCCGGGAACTCCTCTTTGATGTTGTCACCTTCTTCTCATGCGACCGGCTTTCCAATCGCGATAGGTGATCTGCCACTTGATTCTCGCTCCCCTTTCTGTCCTTAATCTCTAGGTCAAACTCTTGCAACAACAAGATCCATCTGATCAGCCTAGGCTTTGCATCCTTCTTGTTAAACAGATACCAAATCGCTGCATGATCAGTATCCACCACTACTTTAGAACCCACCAAATAGGACCTGAATTTGTCAAATACAAATACCAATGCTAGCATCTCCTTTTCTGTGACTGTATAATTAACTTGGGCAGCATCCAGGGTTTTGCTTGCATAATGAATAGAATGAAAAATTCTATTCCTCCACTGCCCCAATACAGCTCCCACAGCCACATCGCTTGCATCACACATCAGTTCAAACAGTTGTTCCCAATCCGGAGAAATAAGGATAGGTGCTTCTATCAATTTCTATTTCAACTCCTCGAATGCTTTGACACACTCATCATCAAACTCGAACTTCACCTCTTTTTCTAGCAACCTACATATTGGTCTAGAAATTTGAGAGAAGTTCTTAATGAACCTTCTGTAGAACCCTGCATGCCCGAGAAAACTGCGAACACCCTTCACTGACACAGGTGGTGGTATCTTTTCAATAACTTCGATCTTAGCACGATCGACCTCCAACCCCTTGCAAGACACTTTATGGCCAAGGACGATACCCTCCTTGACTAAGAAATGACATTTCTCCCAGTTGAGTACAAGGTTGGATTCTTCACAGCGAGCTAGCACCCTGTCAAGATTCTGTAAACAAGTAGCAAAAGAATTACCGAAAACAGAAAAATCATCCATAAATACCTCAATGAAATCTTCCACCATGTCATGAAAGATCGCTATCATGCATCTCTGGAATATGGCGGGTGCATTGCATAAACCAAATGGCATCCGCCTAAAAGCATATGTCCCATAAGGACATGTGAAAGTAGTCTTCTCCTGGTCCTCCGGTGTTAGGGCTATTTGGTTATAGCCAGAGTACCCATCAAGGAAACAATAATACTCTTGTCCAGCCAATCTGTCCAATATCTGTCAATGAACGGGATAGGATAGTGATCTTTCCTTGCGGCCTCATTGAGCTTTCTGTAGTCCATGCAAATCCACCAGCCAGTGACAGTGCGTGTAGGGATCAGCTCATTTTTCTCATTGGTGACCACGGTCATCCCTCTCTTCTTTGGGACACACTGAATGGGGCTGACCCATTCGCTGTCCAAAAGAGGATAGACCACACCTGCATCAAGCCACATAATTACTTCTTTCCTAACCACATCCTTCATCATCGGATTCAACCTCCCCTGATGCTGTACAGTTGGCTTTGCTCTTGTCTCCATGAAAATTCTGTGTGTGCAAAAAGCTGGATTAATACCCCAAATATCTGACATCTGCCAACCCATCGCTTTCTTCCTTCTTTTGAGAACCACTAATGCTTCCTTTACCTGTGCCTCCGTCAATTCTGCAGAGATGATGACTGGCAAAGTGTCATCTTCCCCCAAAAAGATATATTTTAAATGGGGAGGCAATTTTTTCAACTCCAGTTTTGGTGCTTCCTCAATAGATGGTTTCAGCAATAGTTCCAGGGACCTCATTAAAGGCTGAAAGTCATGCTTCCTGAGATACCACTTTGGTTCATTTAACATTTGCACCATCTTATACGTATCTCTATCTCTGAAATGATCGGAGCTCATCAATGCTCTTTCCAATGGATCTCAAGAATCAACAATCTGAAGAATTTCTTCTTGATTTAGCACATTGATTGCTGAAAGCTCCTCATATATGGCCGGAAGCTTCATGGACTTATATACATCAAATACCTCCACTTTGTCATGCGCTCGCATGGTTAGCTGCCCTGCAGCTACATCAATCAAAGCTCTCCCGATTGCTAAGAAAGGACGTCCCAAAATAAATGGGATTTCCACATCCGGCTCAAAATCTAGAACAATAAAATCTACCGGGAAGATAAGGGAGCCCTCTTGTACCAGCACGTCCTCCACAATTCCATCTGGTCTGGCCAAGGAACGATCCGCTAACTGCAAGATTACTGTAGTTGGTCTAGGACTGCCCAGCCCCAACTTCTTAAACACCAATGTCGGCATCAAGTTAATACTCGCTCCCAAGTCACACAATCCGCGAGCTCGGATACTTTGCCGATTGTGATATGAATTATAAATCTCCCAGGGTACTTGAGCTTTGTTGGAAACCTATTCTGTATTCGGGAAGTGCACTCCTCAGTAAGTGCCACCGTAGCATACTCCGTCAATCTGCTTTTGTTAGCTACGATGTCCTTGATATACTTTGCAAATTTCGGCACTCCCTGCAAAACATCAACCAAACGTAAATTAATGTGTACCTATTTAAGCACCTCCATGAACTTTTTGAAACAAGCTTCCTCCTTGTGTTTCTTTATTCTTTGAGGGAACGGGGGTGGTGGTCTTTTTGCTTCAGCTGCCTTCTCTTCCCCCTCTCATCAACATGTTCCCTATCTTTCTCCACTACTCCTGACTGCTGAGGTGGTCTTTCTGGTTCCACCTCCTTGAGTTGTAAACCACTCCTTATGGTCACTGCATTAACCTGCTTGGGATTCGGGTCAGTGTCACTCGGTAGTCCTCCTCTTGGCCTGGTGTTTTGAGCTCCAGCTAGTTGTCCAAACTGGTACTCCAGCGCCTTTGTATCTAACTGGTTGTTTTTTATGTCTGCTGCCAATTTCACATAATCAGCCTGCATTTGAGCTTGGTTAGCTAACATTGTTTTAAACATTTCCTCAATGCTGGTGGGTGGTAGAGGAGGTGCATTGTTGCCTCTGTATTGAGACTGATAGTCCTGCTGCCCCCCTTGATTTCTCTGGGCACCCTGATACGAACTCTGCCCTTGATGGCTGTTACTACCACAAGAGAAATTCGGATGATTCCTCCAATTCGAGTTGTAGTTGTTGCCATACTGTTGGTGATTATTTCTCTGTACATTCCCAAAAAAGTTCACTGAATCTGGATTTGCACCATAACACTCAGCTGAGTGTTCATTACTATCGCATACTTCACACCAAATCAAGCTCATATTGCTGAAGTGGGTGTTGAGTTGATTTTGCATTGCAGCTATCTATGCAGCGATCGCTGCAAAACCATCCACTTTAAAGACTCCTGCCGCTTTCCTTGTTCCTCCTCTAGAAGAGTCCGCATTCCACTCTGGATTTCCCTGCGAAATATGATTTAACAAAGTATACAACTCTTCATAAGTCTTTTCTAATGCTTGTCCCCCATCTACTGAGTCTAGCAAAATTTTGTGTGGGGTTTTAAACCCTCTATGAAAGTATGCACCAGCACATCATTGGACTGGTGATGGTGAGGACAATCCCTTAGCAATGATTTGAACCTTTCCCAAGCTTGATAGAGATTCTCCCCCTCTCTTTGTTTAAAACTTAGAATCTAACTTCTAAGTCTTGTTGTTTTCCCAGATGGAAAGAATCTTATCAAAAACTTTCTTGCAAGATCGTCCCAAGTGGTGATAGAGTTATGTGGTTCAGCTTTCAACCGCCTCTTTGCTTCGCCCGACAATGAAAATGGGAATAATGTAAGCCTCACGTAGTTGGATGATACTCCAGTGGGAATGTAATTGTCAGTTATATCAAAAACATTTTGGAGATGTTGTTGTGGATCTTCATGAGGGAGACCTGTGAATTGCCCGCTAGTGTGCAGCAATTGCACCATGTTCTGTTTAAGCCCAAACCTCCCTCCTGGCTCAGGTTTGCGAATACTTGATGTAACATTGTTAGCATGCGGGATTTCCACTTCGCAAACCGGCCTAGCTGCCATTTCCTCGGGCACTAACACTACCCTCAAAAGTGGTGGATTCTGTTGTTGCTCCAGAATTGCCTGTGTGAGCAACTTTAGCTTTTTCTCTAGAGCTTCCCTTCTTTGACGATGAAATTGTCTTTCCGGCTCTATGTATGAATCCACCAATGCCTTGTCTCTTTCCAGTGTTCAACAGAATTCAATATCTGCATAAGACAGGCTAAGATCAAGTTGTCAGCACTTATATAGAAATTGTAAACTAACACTAAGAAAACAATTTTACCAATTGCCAGTCCCCGACAACGGCACCAAAATCTTGTTCGGGCTTCTGTGGGGACTACACGCAAGTGCACGTGGTCGAACAAGTAGTAAAGTGGCTTAAGTAAAGCCAAGTATCGATCCCACAGGGACTGAGCTACGGTAATAATTAACTTAAGTGTTAATGAACTATACCTTTAAGAATGCAGACAACAATTTAAATAAGATTTTGAGAGTTTAATTTCCTAATCAATCCGAATATAAGACAAAATTATAAAGTGAGTCTGAACTATAGTAATGAGCATGCTAAGGTTAAAACGAACGTGTAGCGAATTAATTTATCGATACAATTCATTTAATCTTTCCTTCGGTTGCTAGTCAAGAGTTATTGCCTATGGATTGGAACTTTCATCTCCTATCCAACTTAAGAATCATGAATCTTCAATCCACATTTCTGTGATAACAGAATTTCATGTTCTAGCCATACAAAACCGATTCCTTAATTGACTAATCAGACTTTTACTATTCTGAATGTAAATCAATTCTCAATTTTCCAAAACTAAGAAGAGATAATATCCTACCAATTCACAACTTTCTAATTTCTTTCCTTCTCAAAATTAAAATTGGATGTTTTAGATATACATTAACATTGGCCAAACATTAATACAGTAAGAATAAGAATTGATAGAACAACCATTGAAGAAAAGATGAAAACTAAAATGATCAACAATTACATTCCACTAAAATTGTTCTTAACCTCAGCAAGAAGTGAATTTAGCTACTCATTTGTGGATTAAACATCATCAAATGAGTATTAATCATACAAACAATTGAGATAAAAGAGAAAGAGATAGAGAAGAACCCTAGAATTTTCGTCCCTTCAACTGCCTGTAACCCACGTTCTTGCTCAACCAAGTCAGAATTGTTTAAAAATAAACCTAAGTGTGCTATTTATACTATTGAGAATTTTTCCCGAAATAACAAGCAACGTGGCATGGAGTGTATCGCGGAGCACTCCCTCCGTGCCACGGGGGTATCGCAGACCCTCTCTGGAATTAGGCTCCTCATAATTTTCACCTTGGCATGCCACGACTTGCATCGCGGAGCCTAGCCAACGTGCCACAGTGCTATCGCGCACCTACACTGAAAATTGATGTCCCAGGTAATTGTACTCAACCTGCCACGGCTTGCATCGCGTGGCATTGCGTCCGTGTCATGGAGGTAATGCAAGGCTTCACTGGAAATGGCCAAAATTAAATCACCCGAGGCAGAATGCCTCCGCGATAGCAGCGTGACACGGCTCCATCGCGGAGCCCTTATTTTTGCTGCTCTTCCTTGACCTTTTCCACTCCGTGCTTCCAAGTCCATTCCTGATTTTTACCAACATGTATCTTAGCTTCCCGAAATTCCATTTTACCTGCAAAACAACACTAATCATGTTGGTTAGTATAAATTCACATTTTAACTACAAGTCACATGAGAATGCACAAATAACGATAGAAAACAAAGATGAAATGAAGCATTTGAGTATCACTTGGGCATATAATTCTTCCCATGATCAGTTCTCATCTTTCAAGGATGTTTAACAATTATTAATTTTATGTTCCTATTTTTAGTTTCAGACTAAGTGAGCTAGTTGGAGATGTTTTCCCATCAGCTCATCTTATGGTTAGAGGCTTTTCAGACATTAAGTTAGATGACTCAGCCTTGTAGACTTGTTGTTTCTATTCTACTCCCTATGATCTTTTTATACTTCTAGTTATGATTTGTATGTGCCTTATTTTCCACTTTAAATATGCTCTTATTCATGCTATGTACGTGCCATGGCTTAGCTTGGAGTCATTCATGGCTCTAGGTCTCGATCTGAGGTCAATGGTCGAGTCGTGACAAACTTGGTATCAGAGTAAAGATTTGTGTATGTATAAGGGTGTTTGAAAGTTTCATTAAGTAGAGCCTTTTCCATGGATGTGAAGCGCGCCACACCTATGGGGAAGAGGCTATGGAACATTTTAGGAAAATTCCCTTCTTTCATGATCTATGTCTTATGATAAAGTATCTATTTCTACTCCTCTAACTCATGTTATAAGAGTTTGTGGAAATGTTCCTCCCATTTGAGTCAACAGAAGAAGAAAATATCAACGACAATGGCCACGACAATGGTAATGGAGATGGGCTTTTGCCAGCCCCACCAGCTCCAGTTGATTCCTTGCTGGAGCAGGTGACTCATGATGAGTTCAGGGATGCATTTCAGATGTTAGCTCAAGACATGATAGTCCAGGTCAACCAGCAGGTTGTGGCTCATGTGAACCAAATGGGAATGCGGCAGCGGCTAGGGTGTGAGACTTCATTAGCATAAGCCCACTTGAGTTTCATGGGTCAGATGTGGACGAGGACCCATAGGAGTTTATTGAGGAGGTTCATAAGATTACCCAGGTTATGGGTGTTTCAGGAGAGGAAAGTGTAGAATTGGCCTCCTATTAGATGAAGGGAGTTGCTCACATATGGTTCTAACAGCGGAAGAAGAGCAGGGGAGTTGGTGTAGTTCCCATTTGTTGGGATGATTTTCTTACATCTTTCTTGGATAGATTCTTTCTCGGGAGTTGACGGAAACAAAGGCATTTGAGTTCATTAATTTGAACCAAAATGATATGATTATTCAGGAGTATGTCCTGAAGTTTACCCAATTGTCCATGTATGCTCTGAAAATCGTTCCTAATCTGAGGGATCATATGAGAAAGTTTGTTTATAGGGTTTCAGATTCATTGATCAAAGAGTGCAGGACTATCATACTAATTAGTGATATAGATATCTCCCGACTGATGATATATGCTCGCAGATAGAGGAAGAATAGATGAACAAAAAGGAGAGAGAGACCAAGAGGGAGAGGATAGAGAGCTATGGGTTCTCTTAATAGAGACATGACAGTGGACATTGCCCTCAGTCCCATCAGAGGTCATCATCCCCAACTCCATCATCAACTAGCATTCCATCCAAACCTCAAGGTGAACAGAGACGTGGAGCACCAGGCTCTAGGACACAGGGGAGAGCTTCAGGGAAACACATTTTTCTAGCTTACCAAAAATGTAGTAAGAACCACTCTAAGCGATGCTCACTTGGCTCAAATGCTTGTTTTAGGTATGGCACACCCATACATAGGCTCAAGGATTGTCCTTCAGCTAGACAGGGTGAAGGTAGGGGTCTTTCCCTAGCCACAACTTCAACAGCTCCTGTAGCTTGCTCATCTCAGCAGGGTACCTCTTCTAGTGTAGGTGGCAGACAATGCTAGTACAGGTTCTACGCACTTTTATCTCGTCAAGAGTAGGAGTGCTCACCCGAAACAGTCACTGGTATGTTACAAGTATTTCATCTTGATGTTTATGCATTAATAGATCCAAGAGCTATATTATCCTTCGTAACTCCTTATGTTTTTATTAGTTTCAGCGTCATTCCTAAAATCCTTCAGAACCCTTATTAGTCTGTACTCCTATTGGTGAATGAGTTTTAAGTTGACGGGTATACAGAAATTTCCCTATCACGATTCATAAAAAAGTCACCTCATCCAACATAGTGGACTTAGAGATGACCGATTTTGATGTTATTTTCAGTATGGATTGGTTGCACGTTCGTTATGCTTTTGTTAATTGTAGAACCTGTATGGTTGAGTTCTATTTACTGGGTGACTAGTTCTAGAGTGAAAGCGTTGTTCAGCTGTGCTTGTAGATTGCTTTGTTTCCTATCTTACAACTAGAAGGGATGTGTATACAATATAATTTGGGTCAGGCATTCTATGTCCGAGACCTTGACTCTTCAGTCAGTTCCTGTTGTATGTGAGTATCTGGAGGTGTTCCTATATGATCCACCAAGAGTCCCTCCCGAGTAAGAGATTGACTTTTGCACTGACGTATTGACCTTCTCCCTTATATGCAGCCCATATCTATTCCTTCTAATAGAATGGCTCTAGTCGAGCTAAAGCAGTTGAAAGAGCTATCGAAAGATCTCTTAGATAAAGGTTTCATCAGGCCTAGTAAGTCTCTATTGGGTGCTCCAATTCTCTTTGTTCGAAAGAAGGATGGCTCTCTTAGGATGCGCATTGATTATCGACAGTTGAACTAGGTCACAATCAAGAATAAATATCCCCTCCACAGGATTGATGGCTTGTTTGACTAGCTTCAAGGTGCTAAGTGTTTTTCAATGATAGACCTCAAATCCGACTATCATCAGCTCCGAGTTAGGGAGAGAAACATAATAAAGAAAGCTTTCAGGACTTGGTATGCTCTCTATGAGTTTGTGGTTACGTCTATTGGACTAACGAATGCTCCAGTAGCTTTCATAGACGTGATTAACATATTTTTCAAACAATATTATGATATATTTGTGATCGTCTTCATCGATGATATCCTCATATCACTTGAGGATTGTGTTGCAGACTCTCAAGGATTGTTAGCTATTTCCTAAATTTAGCAAGTGTGAGTTTTGGCTGAACTCAATAGCATTGTTGGGTCATGTGGTATCTAGTGAGGCTGTACTGGTAGACTCTCAAAAGATAGTCGTGGTGAAGAATTGGCCTTGACTTTTCAGTCCACTGATATTAGGAGCTTCTTAGGTTTAGTTGGATAATTGGAGGTTCATCGAGGGATTTGCATCCATTGCAACACCGTTGACGAAATTGACCTACAAGAGGTCAAATTTTAGTGGCCGAATTCTTGTGAGAAGATTTTTCAGGAGTTAAAGACTCGACTTATTTCATCTCCTATCACGACCAGAACGGAGGCCCGGATCATAGAAACGGAACAAGGGACCTCGAGAGACCCCAAATCGACCCATGGCATAAGCAATCGACTAACTCATTTAATAACATGAAGAAAGGATAATTATAAACTCAGCGAAAGTCTCATACAACAGCACATCAGAACAATATCAGAAGTATACTTGGCCGGGAGGAGTATGAGTTGGAGTAGCTAAATCTTCATACTACCCTAGAGCCAGTCGAAATTATGTTGCTCTTAAGCGGTTATTTCTGTGTCTAGTTTTGCTGATACTCTTACTCTATTTTCTTGGTTTTATTCCTTAAGTTGGGTAACCTTTTAAACACGGTGTAGACGTTGGCAAGCATGTATTCTCCATTGGATTAACTCTAAAGTTTTAATACTAGAGCTGGACCCGGATGGTGTTCCCGTCACCAGACCTAAAGGAATAAGATAAAAGAAATTAGATAAGATAACCAGTAAATACTTCACAAAGAAATAACTATTCAGGAGTAACATCTAAAGTAGATATTGGCCCCAGGATAGTACTAACATTCCCCCAAATACTTTGTATTATAATTTATGCTTACACATCCATTTACAGAACAAATAAAATACTACAATAGGAGAAAATGGATATGTTTAAAGAATCAAAGTAACTATAAAAAGAAAAGAACAGAAATATTAAAGAACATAAACTATTATAAAAAACTAATACGTTCAGATACTCTGGATAATTATTCTAGAAAAATAACTAGAAAATTAATTCTTGACAATCTAATAAGGTTATATAATGAATTATGTTTTGTTAGTCATAATTTGTCTATACAAAGAAGACAATTAGATAATATATTAATTATTTAGTTAAAACTATCTGCACATTTCTAATGGATATCTCTGAAAATCAGAACATAATAAATAGTATTAATATTTCTGTCACAACTGCTAAAATAGCTAAGATAGAGAGCATTTTACAAAATTGGAATATCCCAAAGGAACGTTTTGAATATAAGACTGGACACTTTAATTTTATTAAAAATTATAATATTAAAACCTCTGAATCTACGGTCGCTATTAATAAGTCTATAGAGACTATTAAACTATTAGCAGCTGAAGACATTAACAGATATAGGAAAAACTATAAGTTTCTTCACATAGGACTTGTCCAGGTCGCGGTTAAACCGTTGTATCGATTAGGCTTAGACATGCCTATATGTCTTCTATTAAGAGACAATAGGTTACTAAACTTTGATGATTCATTATTAGCAATATTACAAAGTAACCAAGCTAATGACCCAGTATATTTTAACTGTTATCCTAATTTTTCTATAGATATTAATGATCAAAATGTTATGGATACCCTAACATTAAATGTTAAAACAAAAAACATGAATAGCAAAGAAAATACAAGAGAAATAGCCATAATATACAGGGTATATTACAGGATAATGAAAACTACCCTAGCTCCAAAAGCAAAAATAGTAAGTAACAAAGGGGTTACCATGCTTATGGAAGCCAATCACAATCACAACAATATTTTCGTCCCAAAAATGATAAAATGGGATGATGTGTTAGTAAAGGATTTTGGCATTTTGACTCCATAACGGAGCCAGAAATTGAGGAAGAAAATTCAACCATTGAGCAGGTAATACAATTTCCGGATAGATCAATAGATTTAAAATTTCTAAGATCCCAATCCTTTAGTCATGCTTCTTCAAGTAAAAGAATGTCCTTTTCGAGACCTTCATTTTCAAAAACGCCAGAAGAAAAGGAGGTCACACTTGAAGATGTAGAGAAATAACTAAAGGGAGTAGATTTCTCTGAAACAATTCGTAAGGTTGAATATGAGCCTAGAATTACCAAAAGAACAAGTCCCACAGCTAGTGAGATGCTAGAAGTAAGAGACTCTTTATGCATGATTAGATCTGATGAGGAGTTCGAACCAGACTTTGAATATTTAGATAAACTCTGGTTAGATCCAGAAAATAGCATAAAAAGGCAATGGTATGCAGAAAAATATTCATTAAAAGAAAGATTATCCTTTAGGAAAAAATGGTGTGCCGATATGAAAAGGATGAGATGCAATATAGAGTTCTTTAAATGGTTTGAGTATACAGGAAAATTGGATGATCAAAAGGAATCATTGAGCGTGATTGTTAACAAATGGCATACAAAAACTAAGGTGGTTGAATCTATAATTCCCCCACTAGAGGAAATTAGTTTACTAATAGATGGTAGAATTGTCACAGCTACACCCTTTAAAATTTATATAGTAGACACCCAAGGTGATCCTAAGAATAAAGATATAAATAGATTAATTCAACAAAACAATTACACAAATCAATTACTATACGTAGTCTCTAATCAGATCCTTAAGACTGATAATAAATCAATTTTTAAAGATAAACCTAGCCCTTCCTACAATAATAAAAAATTAGAAACCCATCCAATATTTAAATTACCAGAATTTTCCAAAGATAAATTCCCCAAATTTCAAGAAAAATTTGAAATCACAGATGATCTTATAGAAAAGATTAATGAAAAGTTAAAGGCTGAATTAAAATTAAAGAATGAATTGAAATTAAAGGATGAATTAAAATTAAAAGATGATAAGGTCGTAAGAACAATATCCGAAAATTCTGATAACGACATTAATAAGTTAAGCTCGAAATATTCCATCAAAAAGAAATATTATAATAAACCCTCATTCCTGGATATGCAGTATGAAGAAAATGAATTTTTATCTCATACTTTACAATCTGGAAATGAAATTGCTGAATGGAATATTGATGGACTTGCAGAACATCAGATATACAACAAATTACATGAAATGGGAATGGCCATTACGGCCTATAAAATGAAAAACTGCATGGATAAACAAGCTGCCACTCTAATTATATATAGATTTACAGGAACATTAAAATATTGGTGGGATAATTATCTCACTGAAGATAATAGAAATAGTGTAACAAATGCTACAACCATCACTCAAGTTATTAAGACTGAATCTACAGGAGAAACTTTTGAAAATCTATGCGTAGAAGATGCCACCGCTACCTTAATTTATAGTATAGCAAAACATTTTATAGAAGAACCTCAACTTTTTCAAGACAGGAGTTTAGAAATACTATCTAACCAATAAAAAGTGCTAACTGATGGCGCACTAGCGTCCAGCAGGCTTTTGCAATGAAGTTAAGTGAATTCTTGGTCACCTGCTTTCCACCTGTAACCCATTCCACTTCATCTCTGATCTCAGCAATCACCCCTGCTAGCCATTGCAGTTGCCTTTGTCTCTGTTGCACACTCAAGGATCTAATCTGCTTCATAGCCTCCACCCGGTAATAATACTCTAGCATCATCCCGGTAGGTACGACACACAATGGTCTGCTCGGATATATCAACTTCTCATCCTCGGACCAATACACTTTCCAAATGAGGATAATCTTTTATCTTATATCCATCTTTTGCCTTTACCTCCATGGTGGCCAAGTAGTTGGCATAAAACTCCCGAACGATCTCTTTTGTGTACTGTGTTAGAGTCTAGGCCATCCACTCAAAATCGTAGAAGCAAAAAATTCGCTTCATCTCCTCAACTTCATTCAATGTGGTTGTGAGGATCCACGATTCTTCTTGAATGCTCCTCCGTGGTTTATTTTTAGTAGTGAGAGAGATGCCTTGTTAAAAGATTTCTTTGGCTCCCGGCACTCTCCACCAAATTGTACAATTTTCTCTGGGTGGGGTCTGCTCTTGTGCTTCATCAAGAGCCTCCTCCTCTAACTCATCACTATTACTTTCCTCTTCACTTTGGGTCTCCCTTGACCCTTCTTCAGTATTGGAGTCGCTCCCTGACTTTTGTTGTTCCTCTCCCTCTCCCTCTTTAGACTGGGGAGCTTGAGCGGATGTGGCAGTGGTTGCTTCAGCTTGGTCCTTTGCTTTTGCCCTAGTGATTCTGGTTCCATCGGTGTCTGAGGTGTCTACTTGATACTCCTCAAGTGAACCACTAGATGAATCTCCAGACTTATCAAACTCCGAGTTAATTGTTTCATTGATCAGTCTCCTGCGGGCTTGTGTTTTGTCTGCCCTGCATTTGTATGTCCTTGTTCCTATAGAGAAAGAGGTTAGCAATCCATTTTTGAAAAAAGAAGAATTAGAAAGAAGATGTTCTGAATTTCATCAAGGGTCACCACTACGAGTCACACCATGAGGTACGACCCATGAGAAGTCCCAGAATTGCAACTAGTTTTCAGTATGACTCGCATGTACAACTCTTACCACAAATGTACAATCGGTACTACGAGTTGTCTGATGAAGCCTTGCATTTATATTGTTCTGAATTTTTCTATGACTCATGGTACGACCCGTAGGTCGATTCCACAGTCATAGGAAGGATATTTCAACCAACTATGTTCAGTTTGGTGACACGAGTGCTCAGTACGACTCGTAGTGACAACCTACGGACGGTACTGTTTCTCATACCTTTCAAATTTTCTTCTCTCAGTTTGCAGAGCTCCTTAACTTTTTAGGGTACGCAGATTTACCCTCCCCCCAGGTATAGGAACATCAACGACTCAATTTAACTATCACGCCCCGCCTTGGGGGGTATGACTGGCACCTGGTGCCCTAGTAGGACCTAGACTGCTATCTGGGGAGCCTAAGAACATCTGGTGCCCGACTGGCTCTAACTCAAATTCATGGAATCAACGGTCTATATGACGGCTGTAAATACAGCCTCCGGCTGACTAGGCCTATAGCCACCTGCATGAAACTTCAGCTAACCAGAAATATACTTACATAGGGAAACCTATGCGGGCCGACAAGGCCACCATGCTGTCTAGTTATCTGTAACTCAACAATATAATGCTGAATAACTACGTGACCGGAAAGGTCACCACTACTATCAAACTAAGGCCTCACACGGCCAACATAAACTGAAATGCTAAATAGCTATAACAAATTACACGGCCTCACATGACCGGCTCAACTGACCACAGGGAAATATATACAGACTGCAAGCCTCTACGAATACGAATAAGATGGTCGGGACAAGGCCCCGACCTACCCGTACCGTACAACAAAAGGAAATGATATAAACCTCTGAAATATCAAGCTCCGGATGACAGGAGCTGATGACTCTGCACTGGCTAGGGTCACGAGGGATCACCTCCTCGTCTATGAGTACCTCCAGGAAAGTAATGCAGTGCCCCAAATGGGTGTCAGTACCACTGGTACCAAGTATGCAAAGCAACTGAACATAACTGAATACAAAGAACATAACTAGACATTCTGATTAGCAGGAGATAACTGAATCTGAAGAGCTGATAGGAACTAGATCAAACCTTTCAGCACTGATAGGCAGAAGCGTGTCTGTAGTCATGGCGGACTACTGTTTAATAACTAGTATATATATAGAGCACAGAAAATACATATACATTTAGCAAGCAAGAGCCAATACCAACCCCCATAAGCCGGCTGGCGCCAAGCAAGCAAACAATCTATATACCCCTACCCGGGTAAAAACCAGCAAAAAATAAGTCGCTCCACTCATCTGCTCACTCGGAGCTCCTCTACCGTCCCCCTGGGTCTCCGGCTCGGGCCATAGCCTCCGATATAAATAGCCGTGTCTGAGTCCGGGGGACTCCTGTGTAGACAGTAACAGATAGGGTCTGGTTCCCTAGAACTCTACTCAGGGCTATCTGAAACCGGAGTTGCACCTGTAATAAGATCTGTAACTGTACCTGTATCTCTATCTGTTCCCTAGGCCCTTGCGCACAACAGGGCTATCTGTACTGTAATGCTGATCAGCCTGATATGGGGAAAGCTTCATCCCATCTTCGTCCAAACTGGGGATGGCATGCCATTCCTTGGAGTGACGTAAATCCACCCGCTAAGTGGGTGACACGATTACCAACCCAGGGGCAGCGAGGACTCTCAATAAGGTGCCCTCACGCCACATCAAGTCTCAACAAATAAATAGCACATATAAATGGCAAGCATGTCTAACTAAAAAAGACTACCTTAAATCTAACTTCTTATTCTGATCTATTTCTATACTGAACTGATTCTTTACTGATTATACTAATTCTGAAATCTGTATTTAACTGTTTGGCTAATTTGTAGCCGGGATACTACCTGTCTGAATGGATAATTTGTATCCATAAAATTGTCTGTCTATCTGATTTTACATTACTCACTTTATTCTGAAAATCTGTATCTTTTTATTCAACAACATGCTTGCTAATCATACAATAGGCAATGCTGAATCTGGAATGCTAACTCACCCTTTGGCGCATGCTTTACTAACTTCCTGACTGAATACGATATGGAAACACAACTCAGAATCTATTAGACTTACTTAATTCTCAACATTCAACTTCGAGAGTTTCAAATACAGAGTTTACTATGAATTACCAAGCTAAGGCTTACTAACTTGCCGAAGAAAAACTTCACATACCTTAACCTCGAGTTATTCGATTGTCGGACGAGGATCGGTCAGTACTCCAGCTATTTCTCCCAACTGCATTCATATACACATTAATTAGTGCTAAATACAACTTTATTCTGAAGGACGACGTCACTTTTGATATAATTATAGCCTAAACTTAGGCTTATCGAAAGACAGTCGAAAACTTGTTATTTTTCAGAAGTCCAGAAGATAGAAGTATTCACTTTACAGCTAGGAGCACATAGACACAAGTTTGGAGCAATTCTACTTACCTTAGTGCGGTAGCTCGATGATTCGTCGTCCTTATTTCGTGAAACTAAATCCGTAGGAATGCTCCCTACTGCTAAATACCTCGATACCTGAGGTTAATTTAAGATTGGACAATGTTTGGCAGCGTAATCGAACGATAATATCCTAACCCTCTTCGTCTCTCTCTATTTTCTACGTTTTTCTGGAAATTAAATAAAGGTTATAACATCACAAACCGAAGTGGGGGCTTTATATACTTGGGCCTGGAAAGGCCCAACGTGTCACGGGGCCAACGCGGAGGCTCCACCTCCGTGACACGTTTCCATCGCAGAGGGGCTCTTCCCCGGCTCCTTCCGTGATGGTTCGACAGGTTTCTCGTCCGGTCTTTTCCCGGGCCTTTCTCTAGCACGTATGGCTTTCAAATATGCTTAACCAACGCGCGAATAGGCCATCTAGGTGCCGGAAATCTTACGGGGTATAACATTAACTCAAGCCCAATGTTCCCCTGTTTTAACCCACTACCCGTAACTCATTAATTTTCAAAACCTCAATTCATCTATAATCTAGCATCCTATTAGTTGAAGAAGAACAATACTAACACCCTGATTATTGTCTATTTTCAAAATAAAATCTTCAAGCCTAATTACTATCTCACAGGGGTGTTGATGTCTACAATCTCAATAGGTGACTATTAACAATGTTTAACACAACACACTTACTTGATTGATGCTTCATGAACGGTAAATAATAGTATGGGGTTTTCTAAGCTTGAGTCGAGCAAGAATTTTTCTTGATTCTTTCGGTGTAGAGTTACGAGTAGGGGAAAGTGGGGTTGAGTCGTGTGTTTGAATGTTTGAGCATGGGAGAAGGGGTTCAGGGGGTTTAAATAGTTAAGGAAAAATTTTAAAAAATTTGGGTCAGGTCGGGTACTAATGCCAATTTTAACTCATCACGAATCGTACCACAAATCGTAGAAAGATCGTACAGAACAACACGAAATAATACCCAGGGTGAGAGATTTAATTAATTAAAATTGGACTCGTGGCCAACCTGTTAAAGAAAACTTACCTGACGACCTACGAATACATCCTACGACGCGTACCACTGAGTTATGATCCGTAGGATGACTCGTAGGTCGGGGCTTGGGATCATTTTGTTCTGAACCTCACCACAACTGCT
This sequence comes from Datura wrightii, assembly GCA_035772735.1. Lineage (NCBI taxonomy): Eukaryota > Viridiplantae > Streptophyta > Magnoliopsida > Solanales > Solanaceae > Datura > Datura wrightii. Next base: position 56,956,667 of record JASDFA010000007.1, on the reverse strand, counting down.
ACTAAGACTCGTAGGATCTCATTACGGGTCGTACTGAGAGCCCTAGCACCTAATTTTTTAGCCTCCTATTTTCAATTTTCCCTACATACTGAGGACACATTAGTTCAATAACTTGGGTTGCCTCCCAAGAAGCGCTTGATTTAATGTCGCGACGTGACGTAGGTAGGCTGGTTACTCATACTTGACCAGTCCATCACTTGGGTTGCTTCACAAGAAGTGCCTGATTTAACATCGCGGTACGACACAAATCTCTTGACTACTCAGAATTTATCAAGTGATTCATACTCATCCTCCAGTGTTGAGATTATACTAAATTCCTTGGGTTGCTTCATTGTCTTATAGATGTTTAATGTAACCTCATCTTCATTCAGCCTAAACTTCAACAGGCTAGCTTCTCCATGTACTAGAGCTCTCCCAGTTGCAAGGAATGGTCACCCCAAAATGATGGGGACCTCATAATCAACCTTGCAATCCAAAATGATGAAGTCTGGTGTGAATATAAATTTATCTACCTTGACAACCACATCGATCAGGATCCCTACCAGCTTCTTAACGGTTCTGTCAGCCATCAGTAGACGCATGTTGGTCGGTGTAGGAGCTCCCAATCCTAAATTCTTGAATACAGCCAAGGGCATCAGATTAATGCTAACTCCCAAATCAAAGAGTGTCCTTGCAAACTCGACATTGCCAATCATACATGGTATAGTGAAGGCACCAGGGTCCTCCTTTTTTGTGCTAAGACCCTTGTAGCTATGGCACTGTAGTGATGCACATTGTCAATAGGCTCATATCTCACAAATCTTTGCTTTTTCACTAGGTGCTTCATAAACTTTGCATATCCTGGCATCTGCTCTAATGCTTCGACCAATGGTATGTTCAAAGACAGTTGCTTAAGCATTGAAAGGAATTTTCGGAACATACCATTCTCCACCTTCTTCTTCATCCTTTAGGGGAATGGTGTTGGTGGTCGTGGGATAGCTTTTTGCATTTGCTTTGCCCCTTGATTCATGACAGGTTCCTTCCACCTCTCGGGGCCTCTTGCAACTCACCAGTCTCTTTCTCAACATTTGTATCATCATCCTACACTATGTTCTTTTTCTTCCACTCAACTTCAACTGGAAACGGGGGGTCAACTGTGGTTTTATCACTCCTAGTCATCACCGCCATACAATGTGCATCGTTCATCAGATTTTGGACAGTGTTAATAGGCAGTGTACCCTTTCATCTAGGGTTCATTGATGCTGACAGCTACCCAAGTTGGTGTTCAATCTGCTTGACAGTGGTAGCATGATACTCCACATTTTGACCCATACTTGAAAAATCACCTCGGATCTCCTTCAGCTGATCATCAATGGACCTCACCATCTTCAACATCTTAGATATCATATTCTCCAACTTTGATTGCCCAGCCTCCCCTTCTCGTGCATTAGAAGGCATATAGAATTCATCCCGGTCATTGTGATATCCATTATTGCTCCTCCAATCACCTACGCGCTCACAACCTCGGCTTCTGTCTTTGAACCCATTTCTGTTGTAGTTGTCTCTATACTGGTTCCGACCTTGATTTCCAGAACTTTAGCGCCAATTGTCTTGTCTAGACGCTTGGGTGTTGGTTTAGAAACCCGCCACCTGGCTATCCAAAAACTTTGCCTCCTTCTCAGAATTAGAGTGATCAGCTCCTGCTCCCTTCCTTGAGTACCTAGTGCATTAACCTGTTTGGCTCCAACTCCCATAATATGCTTTGTTAGCAAGTAAAATGATGTGCGCATATGAGCCAACTCCTGGTTGCACTCTTCTTCTTTTCTTCATTGGTCTGCAGTAAAACCAACAACATATGTGCCTTCCACTGGATCAACCTCCCACGTATGTCAAGCCCTATTTGTCTTAGTCACCCTGTCAAGAATGGTGGCAGCTTGCTCCCAGGTGTGACTCATTAATGCTCCTCCAGCTACCGTGTCTGCTACAGCCTTGGTGCTATTGTTCAGAGACCTGTAAGAAGATTCCAACAAACTATCATCTGGGATATTGTGGTTAGGGCACTTAGTCTACTTCTATTTGAATCTCAACCAAGTTTCATGAAGTGCCTCAGTCTTGATCTGTCGAAAATTATAGATATCTTCTTTTAGCTGTAACATCTTGGATGGGGGAAAGAATCTCTCCAAAAAGGCCTGTTTAAGCTCCCTCCAGTTGGTTATGGAGCCATTGGGCAACTCCGACAACCACAAAGTAGCTTCCCCAGATAGAGAAAAATGGAAGAGTCTGAGCCGTATTGCATCCTGGCTTACTCTGGGAAACCTGTATGCCTTGCATATTCCTACGTTCATTAAGTGAAGGTTGGCGCCATCCGCTGCGTGACAACTGAACACCCCTTTCATATTTAGCAACTAAATCATGGTCCTTGTAGTGTAGAATTTGTCCCCAGTAGGCAGTTGGTGGTGGCATAATTACTCCAATTGACCCAACTTCATCAATATTTGGGTCATCATCATCATCAAAGTACAGAGGGGAAATTCTATGAGCTTTGTTGCCCCTCCCTTGTCGACCAGCATTTACCACTTCATCTCTTTCATCTTCTGCATGCTGTAGTGCAGCTTGCCGAGGTAGCTCAACTTTCATAGCTTCTCCAGCTATGCAGCCCTCTCTTTGCTCGTGGTTTTCCATGTTATGCAGTGTTGTTTCGATTTTTGGATTTAATGGAACAAGCGGATCTCCTCTACTCCAAGAGCTTGGCATTCACCGGAGAACAACTTGTGGGTATCAAAAACACAAAAATAAACGTAATTAAAGAAATAAGTACCAAAAAGTTAATTACAATCTAATAACCTAGTTTTAGCCGTATTCCCCGACAACGACACCACTTTTTGATAATGCTCAAACCACACCTCTTACTGAAGTGAGAAGCAGATGTGTCAATAAAGAACCCAACAAGAGGTTGAGGTCAAACCCTCAGGGAATAGGGAGACCGGATTATATCTGATAATTGAACTTGTGAGGTAGTTACTTCAAAATAGGGGGATTCTAAGGAAAATCAAAAAATAAAACAAATAATAAAATTTTAGTATTAAGTGAATATCAAAGGATAACTAGGGTTTGTGTTCCCCATGGGTTCATAACTGCTTTGGGTATACACTCGTGATTATCACCAATACTTGCTTATAGAACTGATAACTTAGGTTCATTCAAATGACCGACCAGTCCCTATTGAATGACTTACTCAATCACTCCACCAAGTCCCATGAGCGGTTTCAAACTATCCATTATCACTATGTCCCAGATATAACTAACCTGCAACCATAACTCAAGTTAATAAAATGATTATCAAAATCAAGGCTCTGTTATAATTCTTTTTTCCTAATCTCTACCTCTTCGACCAAAGCAAGTAAAGAATTCAGGCATATCCTAACATTGTGCACCATTAAGAAACGTTTAATCATGAAAATAATACAATATAAGTATTTGGTATTGGTTTTAAAATCACTTTGTGTAACCCTAGCGTGTTAATCCACCATGGTTCCCACAACCCTACCTATAGTGGTTTTAGCCTCTCATAGTTGTAAAGTTGTGATTTGCATTCATGGTTAAGAATAAAAATCAATACTTACAATAATGATTGAGAAAAACACTTCCTTTAATAACACCACAAAATCTTGAAAAACAAGTAGTAAGAACAAGATGAATTTAAGAAAAGGTTGATCATAAGTTGAATCAACTCAATTCTCTCTCTCCCTTACTTGTTTCCCTTCTCTCTGATTGTCTTCTGGAAAATAAAACCTAAAATGTATTTATATAGACACAAGAATCATTTTCCTAGGCTAATTGGAAGAATTTCCATATCTGGTGCCGAAGTCATCACGAGCTAAGTGTTGGATCCAGGCACAATTTGTACCTCCTTCACACGCCCCGTATTGAGCTCTCGTAGTTTAATTCTGAAACTTTGGAATTCTTCTGAAGTTCAACATGATCTTCATGGTATGACTTGTACGTTCTTCCCACAGGTTGTACATTCCTTCTGTAACAGGAGTCAACAGTTTCATGCAAATTTTCTGAATTTTGTCACAATTTCTTCATTACGACTTGTACCATCTTGGTACGATTCGTACTAAGACCCGTACATTGCCTCTGTGCACCTTCAGCCTTCTACAACTTTTCATGGATGTCTGTATGACTCATAGGTCCTTCCTACGGCTCAAACTGTGGTTTGCACATTAAGCCTATATTATATCTTTCACGCATTCTTTTTGCCATTTTTAGGTCCAGCATTAATTCTTCTTGAAATCAAAGGAAAAGTGTCTTATATTCATATAAACATACCTAAGTTCATGTTATTTTCTCAGTGTTGAGCGTCGAAAGTGCTGTAAATCCATAGCACATCACCAGTCACCGCGAGTCATCAGGTACACCACGAGTCATAGGGTCCCTTGTGGTGACCAGCAGAGTGAAGACTTCCAATGTTGGCAACGAGTTCTAGCGGCGAGTTGTCCCATCAGCCAACAAGTCGTCCAGTCCCTCGTCGGCACTAGCAATATGATTTTTCCTACAAATAAAGTAAGTGATTTTCTATAATTACTAGGTTCCTAAGACCTAAGCTACATCATTTTAAGCTGAGATAAGTGTATTTTAAGAGGTTTTAGCTCATTCTAAGCTTATCCCTCTCCATGTATGCAATCCTAGAAGTTTCTAAGGGTGATCAAGCCTAGAAAATTCATCAAGTCTTCTTCAATTTCCTTTGGGCATTCAAAAGGGTTGTGAAATTAGAAGTACCCAGGTATGTAGGGTTATGAATGTGTGTATTCATCCACTCCCATGCCCAATCCTTTCTCAAATTCATAAAAATCCTATGTTTATGAATCTATAAGTTTTAACCCACTTGTGAATTCTCTAAGTATCTATCATGGGTATATTCTAATCATGTTTCTAGTGTTGAATTCTAATTCATGGGCATGTTTTACAATGTTTTCATTGCAATTCATGTTTCAAGTTTTACAAATTATGACGACCAATGATGAAAGTTCATAAAAAGACCAAATTATGATATATGTTTTCAAGCATGATGAGGTGTATCAGATGAAAGTTTTATTTCAAATTACCCATTTATATATTCATGTTTTTGACTATCAAAGTCTATTTCATGTATGTTTATGTTTTGGCAAGCCCATATGATCGTGATTTAATGTTATTCCCTTACCACATGGAATTTTTGAGTCTAGACTCCCACCCTTTTTAACTTATGGTATGTTTTGAGCCAAGGCTCATCATGTTATGTTTTTAGGTCCTTTTTTGTATATCATGTTATGATCCAGCTTCGTCACTAGATGGTGGTTCAGCTTCACTGAATATCGATGGAGAGCATATGCATATTTTTGGGAGTAGTGTCTACCACCGAGTAGGCTAAGGGTGAATCAACCCGTTGCCTTAGATCTACGTGCCAATGTAGGTATGATCAGATTATTTAGGGGCTCCCTTGTGAGTTTCCCTACCCCTAATGGGTCGTCACCTTGATGTCGATATCATGGTAGCATCCTTATCCATTGCAAGGCTTTGGACAACTCTGTCAACTTTAGTGTAATAGTTGGGAACACATAACCTCTGTCGTGGTAATGTCAATTATATGACGAGTCTTCCATTGTTCCTCATTATTTCAGCTCTGCATGTTCATTAGTCATGATGTTATGTTTTTAGTAGGTTTGACCCAATGTTTAGTAATCGAGGTCGTTTGATTCAATTATGATATTTAGTTATGTTCAAATTATGTTTTCAGATAATAGCATGCAAGCGCTACTCTCAGAATCTTAGGATGACATGTTTTATAATATGCACGATTTCCATTTTTACTTACTTAGTTGTTTTACTTACCTTGCATGCTCGGTACATTCCACGTACTGATCGCATACTCTATGTTGTATCATTTCATAATACAGGCTCAAATATTCAGGTTTTGTCCCGTAGTTAGCTATATCCTCAGAGTAGTGTCTCCCAGCTAAAGTTGATGAGTCCTCATGCTTCGAGGACTCTTCAACCAGTTGTATTCAATATTTTCATTTTAAGTCTTAGTGAGTTAGTTAGGGTCTTGTCCAATCAACTCGTCAGTCGGTATAGTGTTATCAGACTTAGTATGTTTTAGTTTTAGATTACTGTCATGTATTCAAATATTTAATTTTATCAGATTTTCAAACTTCCGCTATTTTATATATGTTAGACTCCCGCATTATTATGTTGATTTTAGATGTCATGTTCATGCCATGGGTTGACTTGGAACCTCTCGGGGTTCTTTGCCTCGTTTCTCAATCCGTGCCAATGTTAGGGTCGTGACAAACTTAGTATCAGAGCTTGGTTTTGAATTTTCCTTGGGTGTTTCAAAGCCGTGTTAAGTAGAGTCTTTTTAATGGGTGTGAAGTGTGTCACACTTATAATGAAGAATCTACGACATATCTTAGGAAAGGTTCCTTTCTTTCATGATCTATGTCATGTGATGAAATGTCTCTCTATCCTTCTAACTCGTGCTATACGCGTTTGAAGAATCATGCCCCCTCATCGAGTTAACTAAAGAAGAAATAGAAATGGAAATGTCCACAAGAATGGAAATGGGGAGGGGCACCAGTAGAGGATTATGTACTCGAGCAGGTGGTCCGTGTAGAGTTTAAGGCTGCAATTCAGATGTTAGCCCAAGCCTTGACCGCCCAAGTCAACCAGCAAGTGAAAGCGCATGTCCCTTAGAATGGGAATGTGGCAGCAGCAAGGGTCAGAGATTTTCTATGGATGAACCTTCCGAAGTTCCTTGGGTTGAAGGTGGGGGAGGACGTCCACGAGTTTATCGATGAAATTCAATAAATCACCCAAAACATGGGGTTGACTGGGGAGGAGTGCGCAGATTTAGCCTCTTATTAGCTTAGAAGGGTAGCACACATCTAGTTTAGTAAATAGAAGGATAGCAGGACAGTTGGAGTGAGCCGCATTGATTTCCATACCGCCTATTAAGATCAGTTCTTTCCCTGAGAGATGAGGGAAATTCAAATCGGCGGAATTGGTGAACTTGAGGCAGAACCACATGACGGTCCAGAAGCATACTTTGGATCACGCGCTTGTCTAAGTATGCACCCAAGATGGTGGTAGACAAGAGGGCTCGAGTGAGTCAGTTCGTGCATGGGATATCAGATTATTTGGTCAAAGATTGTCGGACCATGATGCTTCACCAGGACATTGATTTCTCATAGATAGTTCTATACGCCAAGCAGATGGAGGTGGTGCAGGTGAGTGAGTCAAAGAGAGAGGCCAAGAGGGCTGGAATTGATAGCTTTGGATCCTCCCAACAGAGACCTGGTGGTGGGAACCGTCAGCAGTCCCACCAGAGAACATTAGTCCCAGTGCCATCAACAGTGAGTATGCCATCAGAATCTAGGCATGACAAGAGGGGATAAGCATCAGGCTCTCGAGGTCAAGGGAATAGATCAGTAGAGCCTAGTATTCCAGCTTGTGATATGTGTGGCCGGAGGCACACTGGACAGTGCTTAGCAGGTGCACATGTTTGTTTCGGGTGTGGGAAACCAGACATATTGCTCAGAGATTGTCCAGCAGCTAGATCGAGCCATGGTAGAGGCTGAGACCCAACCACTAGCGCAACAACCCCACTAGCATGCTCAATTTAGCAGGGAGCTTCCACTAGTGTAGGTGGTGGTCATCGTCAGAACATATTGTACGCCCTTGCATCTCATCAGGAGCAGGAGGCCTCTCTAGATGTAGTTACTAGTATATTATGTGTATTCCACCCTGATGCATATGCATTGTAAGATCAAAGGGCTACCTTATCTTTTGTGATGCCCTATGTTTCTAGTAGTTTTGAAGTCAATCCCAAAAACCGATCAAAACCCTTCTCAATCTCTACTGCAATCGGTGATTCAGTAATAGATCGAAGGGTATATAGAAATTACCCTATCACAGTCCTTCAGAAAGTCACCTCAGCAGATTTAGTAGAGCTAGCCATGATAGATTTTGATGTTATCTTTTGCATGGATTGGCTACATGCATGTTATGCCTCGGTAAATTATAGAACCCATGCGGTAGAGTTCCGGTTCCTGAGTGGCTAGTCCTTCATTTCCTACCTTAAGGCCAGAAAGATGATTTCTAAGGGTTTCATGTACCATCTAGTTAGGGTTAAGGATGCTAGGTCCAAAACCCCAACTATCAAGTCAGTTCTTGTAGTGTGTGAATATCCTGTAGTATTTCCAAATGATTTATTGGGAATTCCTCTTGAGTGGGAGATCGATTTTGGTATTGACCTTCTTCTCGATACATAGCCTATATCTATTCCTCCTTACAGAATGGCTCCAGCTGAGCTAAAGGACTTGAAGAAGCATTTGAAGGACCTTTTAGACAAAGGTTTCATCAGACCTAGCAAATCCTCGTAGGGTGCACCAGTTCTCTTTTTCCAGAAGAAGGATGGTTCCTTTCGCATGTGCATTATTTACCGGCAATTGAACAAGGTCACAATCAAGAACAGGTATCCTCTCCCCATGACTGAATATTTGTTTGATCATCTTTAGGGTGCTAAGTACTTTTCAAAGATAGACCTCAGATCCGAGTATCATCAGCTCAGGGTTTGGGAGAGTGACATTCTGAAGACAGCCTTCGGGACTTGGTATGGTGACTATGAGTTTGTAGTTATGTCTTTTGGACTAATGAATGCTCCTGTAGCTTTTATAGATTTGATGAACAAAGTGTTCAAGCCATATTTGGATATGTTTGTGATCCTGTTCATAGATGACATTCTCATATACACTCGGAGCGAGGAGGAGCAGCTACCCATTTGAGGGTGGTACTACAAACTCTTGAGGATTTCCTATTATATGCTAAGTTTATCAAGTGCATGTTTTGTCTAGACTAAGTAACATTTTTGTTTCATGTGGTGTCAAGTGAGGTGTATAGGTAGACTCTCAAAAAATAGAAGTTGTGAAGAATTGTCCTAGACCAGTGAATCCTTTGGATATTAGGAGTTTCTTGGGCTTAGGTGGTTACTACTTGAGGTTTGTTGAGGTTTTCTCATCCGTTGCAGCACCGTTGACTAGGTTGACCCAAAAGAAAGTGAAATTTCAATGGTCGGAGGCTTGTGAGAAGAGCTTCTAAGAGTTGAAGACTCGACTCACCTCAACACCAGTGTTGACCCTACTTAAAGGTACTAATGGGTGTGTGGTACACTTTGAGGCCTCAAGGATCGTCCTTGATTGTGTATTAATGTAGCACGATAAGGTTATAGCCTATGCATCCGGCAGCTGAAGGTTCATGAGCAAAACTATTCAACTCAAGTTGACAGTAGTAGTATTTTCATTGAAGATTTGGAGACACTATATGTACAGGGTCCATGTGGATGTGTTTATAGACCACAAAAGCCTACAACATGTGTTTACCTTGAAGGATCTAAATCTACGTCAAAGAAGGTGTTTGGAGCTTCTTATAGATTATGATATGAGTGTCTTTTATCATCTGGGCAAGGCCAATATGGTGGCAAACACTCTTAGTAGGCTTTCTATGAATAGTGTGTCCCATGTGGATGAGGGGAGGAAAGAGTTAGTGGCAGATATGCATCATCTTGCACGACTAGGAGTTCATCTTTTTGACTCGATGGATGGTGGTGCCATTGTTTAGAATGGGTCATAATCTTCCTTGGTGACCAGGGTCAAAGCTAGACAAGACTAGGATCCTTTTTTAGTAAAGTTGAAGGAAGTCATTCGGTATCAGAAGGTGGAGGTCTTCTCCCAAGGGTGAGATGGTGTACTATGATATCAGCGTCATTTATGTATACTGGGTGTTGATGACTTAAGGGAGTGGATGTTTCATGAGGCTCATGGTTCCAGATATTCTATACATCCAAGTGCCACTAAGATGTATCGTGACCTACGGGAAGTCTGTTGGTGGAATGGCATGAAGAAGAACATAACAGAGTTTGTGGCTATGTGTCTAAATTGTCAACAGGTGAATGTTGAGCATCAAAGATCCGGAGGTGTGCTTCAAGACATTAGCATACCTACATGAAAGTGGGTGGCAATCAATGTGGACTTCATTATGGGGTTGCCCCGTACTCGCCTATAGTATGACTCTATTTTGGTCGTTGTAGACAGGTTGACTAAACCAGCTCATTTTCTACTGGTCAAAACTAACGATTCAGTCGAGGATTATGCTAAACTGTACATTCAAGAGTTAGTTTGGTTTCATGGAGTACTCTTGTCCATTATTAGATAGAGGTACTCAGTTTACGTCCCAGTTTTGGAAATCGTTTCATAAGGAACTTGGTACTCAGTCCAAGCTTAGCACATCATTTCACCCGCAAACAGATGGTGAGGCTGAACGGACCATTCAGACTCTTGAGGACATGTTGAGAGCGTGTGTGATTGATTTCAAGGGTAGTTTGGATGACCATTTACCTCTCAATCAGTTTGCACATAACAACAACTACTATTCCGGCGTTTAGATAGCTCCATTTGAGGCTCTCTATGGGCGAAGATGTAGATCGCCTATTGGTTGGTTTGATGTCAGTAAAGCTTCGTTGATAGGACCTAATTCCGTTCATGAGGCTATAGAGAAGGTTCAACTGATAAGGGAAAGGTTGAAAATAACTCAGAGTCGCGAAAAGTCCTATGCGGACGTGAGAAGGAGAGAGATTGAGTTTGAAGTTGTTGATTGGGTGTTTCTGAAGGTATCTCCCTTAAAGGGAGTGATGAGATTCGGATAGAAAGGGATGCTCAGTCCCAGCTATGTTGGCCCGTACCGAATCATATGACGGATTGGCAAGGTAGAATATGAGCTAGAGTTCAAAATTGGCTTCAGTGCATCTACTGTTTCATGTGTCGCTTCTAAAGAAATGCATGGATGATCCAACTTTGATGGTCCCAGTGGAGAGCGTGGATGTGAAGGATAGTCTTAGCTATGAGGAGGTTTCGGTGGAAATACTTGATCATCAGGTTCGGAAGCTAAGGAACAAGGAAGTAGATTTAGTGAATGTTTTATGGAAGAATCAGCATGTGAGGGAGCTACATGGGACGCCGAAGCAGATATGATGGCTAGATTCCCGCATCTATTCCCTCATGGCTCAGTTTCGGCCTGAGGTATCAGTTTCCTCCCTAGTATTCTATTTACTTTCATGTTCAAATCATGTGCCCCAGTTTCTTTAATGTCAATATATGTATGTATAATTCCTGAACTCAGTTCAGTCATGTAGTTTAGCTTGGAGTCAGTCACTCCATTAGTTTTCAGCTCTAAATGCTCAGTGTTTGGTAAGACAGTTGCATTTCTCAGCTTTTCAATATGTTCATCCACATTCGAGGATGAATATTCCCATGGGGGAGATATTGTAATACCTTGAAAGCCCTAAGATAAGACCCAAGGGCTGAAATAGGGAAAACAGGAATGTCTACACCAGGTCATAGGATGAGTCATCCCGTGACCCGTGAGGTGCACTACGACTCAGTAGGTTACTCATGGAGTGGTTGGATTTCTGGTCTGCGGGTTGATCACGGATGAAGCCACGATTCGTGGTAAGGTCCATGAGTCGTAGTGTTGGCTGTGGTCAGGAGTTTGGCATGGGTGTTGAATTTATTGGCAGTGTTTACCACGGCCAGTTACCACGAGTCGTCAGGTACACCATGAGTCGTGGTGTCCCTCGTGGTGACCAACAGAGTGATGATTTCAAGTGTTGGCAACAAGTTTTGGTGACGAGTCGTCCCCTCAGGGAATGAGTCGTCCAGTCCCTCATTGGGACTGACAATATGATTTTTCCTATGAATTTAGTAAGGGCTTTACCTTAATTCCTTAATATCTAGGACCTTAACGCCGTTTTAAGCTCAGATAAGTCTGTGTTCAGAGGGTTTAGCTCATTCTAAGCATATCCCTCTCCATGCATGCAATCTTAGAAGTTTCTAAGGGTGATCAAGACTAGAAAATTCATCAAGTCTTCTTCAGTTTCCTTTGGGCATTCAAGAGGGTTGTGAAATCAGAACTATCCAGATATGTAGGGTTATGAATGGGTGTATTCAGCCATTCCCATGCCCAATCCATTCTAAAATCCATGGAAATCCTACATTGATGAATCCATGGGGTTTTAACCCAACTTGTGAATTCTCTAAGTATCTATCGTAGGTATATTCTAATCATGTTTCTATTGTTGAATTATGATTCATGGGCATATTTTACATTGTTTTCAATTACAAGTCATGTTTTCAAGTTTTACAAATTATGATGCCCAATTAGGAAAGTTCATGAAAAGATGAGATTATGATATATGTTTTCAAGCATGATGAGGTGTATATGATAAAACTATGATTTCGAATTACCCAAGTCTATATACTTGTTTTTGGCAATCAAAAAGTCTATTTCAAGCATGTTTATGTTTGGGCAAGCCCATATGATCAAGTATGTTCATGATTTCATGATATTCGCTTACCACATGGATTTTCGAGTCTAGACTCCCACCCTCTTCAACTTGTGGTATGGTTTAAGCCAAGGCTCCTCATGTTATGTTCTCAAGCTCTTTTTTGTATATCATGTTATGATCCAGCTTCATCACTAGATGATGGTTTAGCTTCGTTGAAAAACAATGGAGAGCATATACATGTTTTTGGGAGTAGTGTCTACCACTGAGTAGGCTAAAAGTCAGTCAACCCTGTGCCTCAGAACTACGCGCCAACGTAGGTATGATCAGATTATTTGGGGCCGCCCTTGTGAGTTTCCCTTACCCCAAAGGGGCCTTCAACTTGATATCGATATCATGTTAGCAATCTTAGCCCTGGCAAGGCTTTGGATGGCTCTGCCCACTTGAGTATAATAGTCGGGACCACGTAAGCTCTATCATGGTAATGTTTGTTATTTGACAAGTTTCCCATTGTTTCTCAAGATATCAATTATGCATGTTCATTAGTCATGATAATATGTTTTCATTAGGTTTGACCCAATATTCAGTTTTGCTTAAGAATAATCAGTTTCAACTTTGGATCATTCGATTCATTTATGATATCTAGTTATGTTTAAATCATATCTTTTCAGACAATAGCATGAAAGCCCTACAATCAAAATCTTATGATGACTTGTTTTATGATATGCATGATTTCTGTTTTTACTTATTTAGCGGTTTTACTTGCTTTGCATACTCGGTACATTCCACGTACTGACCGTATATCCCATGCTGTATCATTTTATGATACAAGCTCGGATATTCAGGTTCACTCCCATAGTTAGCCAGATTCTCAGAGTAGCATCTCCCAGCCAGAGTTGGTGAGTGCTTATCCTTCAAGGATCCTTCTATAAGTTTTATTCAGTATTTTCAGTTTCAGTCACAGTGAGTTAGTTTGGGTCTTTTCCCATTAACTCGTCAGTCAGTAGAGGCTTATCAGACATAGTGTGTTTCGGTTTCAAATTTTTGTTATGTATTCAGGTATTTGATGTTATCTAATTTCCAGACTTCCGATGTTTTATATATGTTAGACTCTCGCATTATTATGTTGAGTTTAGATGTCATGTTCATGCCATGGGTCGACTTGGAGCCTCTCGGGGATCTTTGTCCCGTCTCTCGGTTCGGGCCTATGTTCGGGTTGTGACATGAAATCATTAGTAAAAATGCCCATGGATCTTAAAACAACACTAGAAACATGCAAAAAGTTAACCCATGATAGATACTCAGAGAATTTCACACATTGGGTTAAAACCCTATACATTCAATAACCTTGAATTTCATGAATTAAGGAGAGGATTTGGGCATGAGAGAAAGGAATACTCCCTTTCGTAATTCTACATACCTGAGTACTTGATTTCACAATCCCCCTAGAAAACCCAAGTGAATTGAGGAACAACCTATGGAATCCTCTAGCTTGATCTCCAATGAACTCCTTACTCTTGCATGCATGGAATGGGAAGGCTTAGAATAGGTTAAGCACTCCTATAACCCTCCTAACTAAGCTCAAAATGACGTAATAAGGACCTAGGGGCTTAGAAATTATGAAAACACCCTTACTAAAATGTAGGAATATTACACACTGCCAGTCACCATGAGGGACACCACGATTGTGGTGAACATGACTCGTGATGACCAACCCCTAAAGTTTACTGGCCAACCCTCCATTTTTGACTCTACTCTAGACCATGGCCAACTCCACGTGTCATGGAGTCACATTACAACTCGTGGAAGCCTCACCTAGTCACCCCCAGACCAAGAATCGTTGCCAACCTCCCTTCACTTTACGAATCACTTAATGATTCGTGAAGTCCTCCCACTGGTCACCGGCTGACTCATCTTGTGTCCTAGGCTACATTTTCCTATTTTCTTTGCTTGAACCCTCGGGTCTGATCTAAGTGATTTTTCGGGTATTACAATATCTCCCACTTGGGAACATTCGTCCTCGAATGTGAATGAACATACTGAAAGGCTGGGGAAAAGAACTGTCATCCCAAACACTAAACATCTAAAGTTGAAAACTGACGAAGTGACTGAATCTGAACCGAAGTACATGACTTAATTGAATTCATGAATCACGCATGCATGCATTGACATGAAATAAAATGGAACACATGAACTAAACATGAAAATGAATAGATTATTAAGGAGGAATCTGATACATCAAGCTGGAACTGAGCAGGAAGGGAAAAGATGCGGGTATTTAGCCATCATATCTGCACCGGCTTACCACGTAGCTCCCTCAACATGTTGATTTCTCCACAAAACCTTTACCAAAGTTACCTCTTTGTTCCTCAGCTTCTGAACCTGACGATCAACGATCTCAACTAGAACGTCCTCATAACTAAGGCTATCCTTCACACCTACGCTCTTTACAAGAACAACCATAGGCGAAATCACCAATGCACTTCCTCAAGAGAGATACATTGAAAATTGGATGTACTGAAGCCAATTCTAAGGGCAACTCCAACTCATACGCCACCTTGACAACACGTCTCACAATCTTGTATGGACCAACATAGCGGGGACTAAGTTCCCCTTCTTTCTGAATCTCATCACTCCCTTCATGGGAGATACCTTTAGAAACACCCAGTCATCAACTTCAAACTCATCTCTCCTCCTCATATCAGCATAGGAATTTTAACGACTCTGGGTTGTTTCCAACCTTTCCCTTATAAGCAGGACTTTCCCCATAGCCTCATGAATTTAATCTGGTCCTATCAATATAGCTTCACTGACTTCAAACCAACCAATAGGTGGTCTACACCTCCTCCTATAAAAATCCTCAAAGGGAGCCATCTGAATGATGGAATGGTAGTTGTTGGTATATGCAAACTCGATGAGAGGTAAATGATCATCCCAGCTACCCTTGCAGTCAATTACACATGCTCTTAACATGGCATCAAAAGTCTAAATGGTCCGCTCCACCTAACCATCTGTCTGCCGGTGAAAAGTTGTGCTAAGCTTAACCTAAGTATCGAGTCCCTTCTAAAACGACCTCCAAAACTGAGAGGAAACTAAGTACCGATATCTGATGTGATGGAAAAAGGCACTCCATACAACCTAACTAACTTCTGAATATACAATTTAGCATAATCCTCTGCTAAATCGATAGTTTTGACCGATATGAAGTGAGTTGCTTTCGTCAACCTATTTATAATAACAAAAATAGAGTCATACTGTCGGCGATTATAAGGAAACCCTATAATGAAGTCCATATTTATTTCCTACCACGTCCAAGTAGGGATACTAATGTCTTGAAGCACACCTCCAGGTCTTTGATGCTCAACTTTCACTTATTGACAATTCAGGCACCTAGCCACAAACTCTGCTATGTCCTTCTTCAGGCCATTCCACTAATAAACTTCCCTTATGTCACGATATATCTTTGTGGCACCTGGATGTATAGAATATCAGGAACCATGAGCCTCATCAAATATCATCTCTCAAATCATCCACACTTGGAACATACAAATGACCATGATATCGACGTACACCATCTCCCCCATGGGAGAAGACCTCAACCTTCTTATTCTAAACCACTTCCTTTCGCATTACCAAAATAGGATCCTCATCTTGCCTAGCCATGACTTTAGTCAACAAAGAGGATTCTAAATGGTTCTGAACAATGACACCACCATATGTTGAATCAACAAGGAAAACTCCTAGTCGTGCAAGCCGATGCACATCTTTTACTAACTCTTTCTTCCACTCATCTACGTTAAATACACTATCCATGGAAAGTCAACTTAGAGCGTCTGCCACCACATTGGCCTTGCCCAGATGATAAAGGACACTCATACCATAATATTTAAGAAGCTCTAACCACCTTCTTTGACGTAGGTTTAGATCCTTCTGGGTAAACATGTACTATAGGCTTTTATTGTCCGTAAACACATCCACATAGACCCTGTACAAATAGTGTCTCATAATCTTCAAGCTGAGTACTACCGCTACCAACTCGAGGTCATGAGTCGGATAGCTCTTTTCGTGGACCTTAACCTACTAGGAAGCATAAGGTATAACCTTACTGTGGTGCATTAATACACAAACAACGCCGATCCTCGAGGCTTGACAATAAACCACAAACCCATCGGTATCCTCAGGTAGAGTCACCACTAGTTCTAAGGTGAGTAGAGTCTTCAACTCTTCGAAGATGTTCTCACAGGTCTCCGACCATTGAAAATTCACTTTTTTCTGGATCAACATAGTCAATGGCGCTGCAATGGATGAAAACCCTTCAACAAACCTCCTGTAGTAACCAACTATACCTAAGAAACTCCTAATATCTAAAGGACTAATTGGTCTGGGCCAATTCTTCACAACTTTGTATTTTGAGAGTCCACCTGCACACCCTCACTTGATACCATATGACCCAAAAATGCTACTGAGCTCAGCCAGAACTCACACTTGCTAAATTTAGCATACAGTTGGTGATCCTTTAGAGTCGGTACTACCACCCTCAAATGAGCAACATGTTCCTCTTGGCTCCGATAATATATGAGAATGTCATCAATGGGAACAATCATGAACATGTCTAAATATGGATTGAACACACTGTTCATCAAATCCATAAAAGCTATAGGAGGATTCGTTAGTCCGAAAGACATAACTACAAACTCATATTGATCATACTGAGTCCTAAAGGCTATCTTCTGGACGTTACTCTCTCTAACTATGAGCTGATGATAACTGGATCTGAGGTCTATCTTTGAAAAAGACTAAGCCCCCTGAAGTTAATCAAACAAGTCATCAATTGTGGGGAAGGGATACATTTTCTTAATTGTTACCTTATATAATTGCCGATAATCTATACACCTTCGAAGAGGACCATCTTTCTTTCAGTTAAAGAGAACTGGTGCACCGCACAGGTACTTGCTAGGTCAGATAAAACCCTTGACTAAGTGGTCCTTCTATTGCTCCTTCAACTCCTTTAGCTCAGCTGGAGCCATTCTGTAAGGAGGAAATGATATAGGTTACGTATCGGGAAGAAGGTCAATACCAAAGTTAATCGGGATTCCTTGTAGATCATTTAGAAACACCTCTGGATACTCACACACAATGCGAAGTGACTGGATAATTGGGGTTTCGTATGTAGCAGCCATAACCCGAACTAGATGGCACATGCAACCCATAGAAATCATCTTTCTAGACTTAAGATAGGAAATAAAACGACCTATAGACACCGTTGAACTACCCTTCCATTTTAGAACTGGCTCACCCGTATTCTGGAACTTTACCGCAAGGGTTTTACAATTTACTGAGGCATAACATGCATGTTGCCAGTCCATGCCAAAGATAATATCAAAATCTGTCATGACTAGCTCTACCAAACCTACTGAGGTGACTTTCTAAAGGATTGTGATAGGGCAATTTATGTATACCTTTCAGTTATAACCTAATCACCGACTGGAGTAGAGACTAACAAACGTTCCGACAGGATTTTGGGAATGACTCCGAAACTACTAGTTGAATAGGGCATCACAAAAAATAAAGTAGCCCATGGATCTAACAATGCATAAACATCAAGATGAAATACTCATAACATACCAGTGACTACATCTAGAGAGACCTCCTGCTCCTAATGAGATGCGAAGGCATAAAACCTGTGATGACGTTCACTACCACTTGCACTAGAGGAGGTGTCCTACTAAGCTGAGCATGTTGGTGGGGCACTGAACTAGTGGCTGGGCCTCGGCCTTTACCCTGTCGTTGTATCATTTTTGGACAATCTCTAACCATATGTCTGGGCTTCCCACACACGAAACAAGCACTTGTACCTACTATGTATTGACCAGTGTGACTCCTACCACACCTGTCACAACCTAGAACACTGGGCTCTACCGGTCTGCACCCCTAACCTCAAGAGCCTGATGCTCGTCCCGTCTAACTGTGCCTTGATCTGGATGATACACTCACTGCTGCTGTCATTGGGGCTGATGATCTTTGGTGGGATTGCTGATCATGCCCACCACCGGGACTTTATTGGGAGAACCTGAAACTGTCAATCCTGGCCCTCTTTGCCTCTCACTCACCAGCACCTCCTCTATTTGTGAGGCATATAAGACAAATGTGAGAAGTCAATATGCTAATGAAGTATCACGGTCCGACAATCTTTGACCAAATAGTCTGCTATCCCATGCACAAACCTTCTCACTCGAGCCCTTTGGTCAACCACCATCTCAGGTGCATATTTGGACAAGCGTGTGAACTCCAAAGCATACTCCTGGACTATCATGTTGTTCTCCTTTAGGTTCACAACTCAGCTTCCTTGATCGCCCTCATCTCAGGGAAAAAACCTATCCAAAAATGTGGTAAGAAACTCATCCCAGTGAATGGTACCCGCGTCGACTCCCTGGCCATCCTTCAACTACCTGAACCAGATGTGAGCAACCCCATTCAGCTGATAAGAGGCTAGATCTACACACTCCTCCACTGTCACCCCCATAATCTGGGTGATCTTCTGGATCTAATAAATAACCTCATTCCGATCCTCGTCTACCTTCGATCTAAGGAACTCAGAGGGATTCATCCTGAGGAATTCCTTCACTCTTGCCGCTACCACATTGCCATTTTGGGGAACATGAGACACTGCCTGCTGGTTGACCTGGTGGGTTAATGTCTGTGCCAATATGTGAATGGATTCCCTAAACTCAGCGTGGGCAACCTGCTTGGGCACATGATCCTCGGTGGCTGGTGGGGCCTGTTGGTACCTATCCTCATTGCCATTCTTATGGCCATTCTCGTACCCATTCCTTATTCCATTAACTTGGCGAGGAGGCATGATTCTGCAAATGCGTAAAACATTTGTTAAAAGGATAAAGTGATATTTCATGCATGACACAGATCATGAAAGAAGGAAAATTTTCCTAAAACATTTCGTAGCCTTTCGTAATAAGTATGGCGCACTTCACAGCCATGTAAAAGACCCTACTTAACGCGTCTTTCAGACATCCTAGGACACTTTAAAACCTACTGCTCTGATACCATGTTTTTCAAGACCCAAACATAGGCGGAGATTGAGACACGAAACCTAAAACCATAAATGGCTCCAACTCAACCCATGGCATGAACATGAGAACTAAAGCTCAACATAAATAATTGTGGAAAAGAAGCTAACATTTGAAATAGAGGAAATATGAATATTTAATAACATAAGAACAATGAAATACATCACTATTATCTGAAGTTGAATACATACTATGTATTATAAGCCTCTACATACTGACGAATTTATGGGACAAGACCTCAACTAACTCACTAATAGACTGAAACTGAAGATACTAATAACAAACTGATAAAAAGTCCTCGAAGGATGAGAACTCACTAATAAGTTTGTAATTTACCAACACATTAGGGTCTTAAGCATGAATTTTAGTCTAGTTTTTAAGTAATTTAGATGGATTTTATGCCCTTGTTGCCTTATTGTGTGCAAATATCTTATTTGTAGAGAAGAGTAAGAAAAGGAGCAAAAAGAAGTGAATCAGGTGAAAACCGTCGCTTCTCTGAAGCAGACCTGTGAAACGCCGGCCAAACATCGAAGACCACTGCCCTGGGAATTCAAAGAAATTGGCAACCGCAAACACCAACCAGTGACTTGATGGTTGAATTGCCTACCGATGCATGAGAGTGCTAGATCACAAAAAAAATAGGCGGAGCATGATTGGAGATCGTCGAATCGCTGAAGGACACTGGAATTCACTGCGGGAGCATCCAATGATAGCCGATGGTTCGCGGAATGCAATCGGTGAACCGTTGGTGCTCTCGCAAGTACCAGAACGCCTGAATAGGGGCAAATGTGTCCAACACTGAAAAAGAGAGTTTGAGTTACCCTACTCTTGGATACATTCTAGAGAGAAGTAGTATGTACCCATCAGATCTTAACTTTTGGCTTTTTGAGAATATTCTCTTTGTAGATTCTATTGCTGGAAATTGTAAAGGATTGTTTTTATTTTTCTTCATCCTCCTCTATAGCAAGGTACTATCATTGTTGAAGACTTATCATTGAAGTTGATTTTTCTACTCCTATTATTGAGTTCAATGAGTTTATTGTTAAATGTGTTTTTGAATTTCTTAACTATGAGTAGCTAAATCATTAACTAGAGGTGTGTGATGAAGAATGATTAATTAGATTGGATATTGTTAGAGTCATCTAAATATTGTTTAATTAGTGTAAATCTTTTAAATTCTCTCCAATCTATAATTGAAGATCCATGTTTGTAGATATGGGTCTAATTGTTCTTACTTGATTTTTGCTATAAAAAGAAGAATTGAGTATTAGGAGAAAATTTAAGGGTGGACATGGATGTGAGGTTGGGGAATTGGTCTAGAAATAGTAAAAATCACATTCTCACTCCTAATTAATAGCAAATAGCTAGAAATTAGTTCAGCTATTCATCCAAACCTGATTGGGTTGATTTAATTGTGTCTAGTGGTTTGAAAGAACTCTAGCAAGAGGAATTTATGAGGTTGAAAAAAAACATCAAATGCCCACCTGCGCAAGGTTATTTACACAAATTTGAACTTTTGAAATGATCTAGCATGACCTTATTTAGTTAGCACATCAGCTAAACCACACCTCTAGTCTTTCTCATTATTGTCGACAACCTTGGTCATTTTGCTATCTTAATCGGCCGAATTAGGATTCATTCCTTAGTGTTAACTTCAATCTCCCTCTAAACGTATATTTCTTTGTAATTTATTAGTGGTGCAAACTAAATTAAATTTCCCAAACAACACTCGTGCATATCATTCTCTAGTCTTTATGGGACTTGACCCCGATATCCATCGGGACATTTGTTTTTATAAAATGAATGTTTATTCTCTTTCATAATGAAGAGTATATTTTTGATGTTATCAAAAATGACGCCATTGCTGGGGACTATCATTTGATATTCTTGTGTTGATTGTCAATTTGAATTAGTTTTACACCACTGTACTTGCTATTAAGCAATTGCGGAGTTACTCATGAACCATTCTGAAAGGTTTTTGCGAGACCCCGAGGGGGTGCCTTTTGTGGAGACTCTCAAACTGGTAGAAAAGATGTGGTATAGATAAGGTAGGAAAGATAAGGTGTTGCTGGTCATGA
Source organism: Datura wrightii (assembly GCA_035772735.1). Classification (NCBI taxonomy): domain Eukaryota; kingdom Viridiplantae; phylum Streptophyta; class Magnoliopsida; order Solanales; family Solanaceae; genus Datura; species Datura wrightii. The sequence goes on along the minus strand of JASDFA010000007.1, from coordinate 56,935,149 downwards.
TGACACTAAGGGAGTTAACGAACTATATGAAGGGTTTTCATATAAGGTACCACCAGGACAATCATGGCTATGAGTGGGCGTATCATGCAAATCAAGGTCAGAACAATGTTTAATCAGCTGAGAATAGTAGCCAGCGGAGCGATGAGTCAGTCTCATCCCGCATCCCAAGAAAGCACTCTCGAGGTGGTGCTTGAAGAGGTCCTTTCAACTGAATCAGGAATTCAAGACTTGCGGAGTAAACTGTTGGATCTTACGACCACCGTGAAAATTCATGACACAGTAGTAAAACAATTGGAGGATAGGATGAATGAGATAGCATCTCAGGTGGTAGCTCAAACAAAAGAAATAAGCACATCCTCACCTCAAGCCACAATGGACGATGATATATTTGAATGGGAAATGGAGGAAGAGGTCGTAGGAGAAATGATTGCTGATTTCCTTTTCAAAGATGAACAACTAGAGGAGGTTTGTCAAGTGTGCAAGGAGATAGAAAATTATGCCTTCCAATCAATGAAATTGGACCTCAACCTAAAAAATCACACAACTCCTCCATCACAACCATCCATTTTGGCACCCCCGAAGTTGGAGTTGAAACCCTTGCCCACTCACTTGCAATATGCAAATTTTAGATTTTCTAAAAGGAAAAATAGTAGATTATCTCTTTTTCTAACAGATAAAAGAATCTAAAAATAAATATTCGATCGAACTGCATATTTGGGGGAGATTGAGATTATCCCGATTATCATTTCAGCAAAGCTCACTCCTCTCCAAGTAGAAAAACTCATCGTGGCATTAAAAAGGAATATTCAGGCTATAGGGTGGTTGATAACTGATATTATCGGTATTCCTCCAGGGATTTGCACTCACAAGATTAATCTTCAAGAAAATTGTAGCCCATCAGTTCAGCATCAAAGGCGTTTGAACCCACCTATGCAAGAGATGGTCAAATAAGAGATTATTAAATGTCTAGATGTGGGTGTGGCATATCCTATCGCAAACAGTACTTGGGTAAGTCATGTACAATGTGTGCCAAAGAAAGGAGGCATTACGATTTCCCCAAATGAAGAAAATGAATTAATTGCCACTTGCCCAGTCACTAGATGGAGAGTTTGCATGGAATACCAAAAGTTAAACTCTTGGACAAAGAATGATCACTTCCAAGTGCCCTTCATTGACCAAATGTTAAATTGGTTGGTCATCAAAGAGTACTATTGTTTCTTGGATGGATACTCGGGGTACAATCAAATTTTGATCGCACCCGAGGATCAATAAAAAACTACTTTTACATGTCCCTATGGAACTTTTTCATTCAAGAGGATGCCTTTTGGCCTTTGCAATGCCCCCACCACTTTCCAACTATGTGTAATGTCCATCTTTTCAAATATGATGGAGGATTCTATTGAAGTCCTCATGGGTGTCTTATCAGTTGTAGGGGATTCTTTTGACGATTGTTTGTCTCACCTAGAGGAGGTGTTAAAGGATACAAAGAAAAAAATTTGGTCCTTAATTGGGAAAAATGTCATTTTATAGTAAAAGAGGGGATTATGTTGGGACATAAGATTTTCAAAAAAAGGGATTGAGGTGGAACAAGCCAAAATCAATGCCATTACTCAGTTACCTCTGTCGTGCACCGTGAAGGGTGTTAGGATTTTCCTTGGACATGTGAGCTTTTACCACAGGTTTATTAAAGATTCCTCTAAAATAGATCATCCTCTATTTCGGCTAATGGAGAAAAAAGAAAAGTTCAATTTTGATGAGGGGTGTATGAAGGACTTTGTGGAGTAAAAGGAAAGATTGATTTCCTCTCCAATCATTATAACACCTGATTGTCCAAAACCTTTTGAGCTCATTTGCGATGCCAATGGGGTGGCATTAGGAGTAGTACTTGGTCAGCGGAGAGACAAGATATTTAACCTAATGTACTATTCTAGAAAATCTCTAAATGACACGCAAATGAACTACACAGTAATAGAGCAGTAGTTACTCGTTGTTTTGTTTGTGTTTTAAAAGTTTCGGGCATACTTGTTGGTAACGAAAGTGGTGGTGCACAAGGATCATGTAGCGATTGGATACTTGATGGCCAAGAAAGATGTTAAACCTAGACTGATCAGGTGGGTTCTGTTGTTGAAGGAATTCGACTTTGAGGTGAAGGATTGTAAGGGATGTGAGAATCAAGTGGCCTACCATCTTTCACGCTTCGAAATAGGTGGTCAGCCAGGAGCATATGAGGAGATCAATGATGCCTTCTGGATGAACATATTCTAGCCGCAACCTATAATTTAACACCTTGGTTTGTCGATTTTGCTAATTTCTTGGCCAACAACATCATACCTGAAGGTTTGAAGTTTCAACAAAAGAAGAAATTCATGCATGATTTCCAAAAATTTTATTGGGAAGAACCTTACCTCCTCCAGAGTTACGCAGATGGTTTAATACCATGGTGTGTTCCAGAAGTAGAGATGGTCCCAATTCTAGAGGCATGTCATTCTTCACCTATTGGAGGCATTATGGGAGTGTGAGGACAACAAGAAAGGTGTTACAGTGTGGGTTATATAGGCCTACACTACATCTGGATGCCCATGACTTTGTGAAGCAATGAGATCAGTGTCAAAGAACAGGGAGTATTTCAAGGAGGCATGATCTTCCACTATTATCGATCTTAGACGTTGAGTTGTTTGATGTATAGGGGATCGATCGACTGCATGGGCCCTTTTGTGAGATCTTATGGAAACACATACATCTCGGTGGTAGTTGATTATATCTCCAAATGGGTAGAATTTGTAGCATTACCCAATAATGAAGGAAGGACCATAACAACCTTCTTAAAGAAACACTTTTTCTCCCAATTTGGTACTCCGAGAGCTATCACTAGAGATGGGGGATCATACTTTTCCCATCGAGTATTTAACGCCTTGTTAGCCAAATATGGTGTGAAACACAAAGTGGCCACCCCTTATAACCCACAAACCAGTGCCATGTAGAAGTTTCAAATTGGGAAATTAAGTCTATCTTGATTAAAACAGTCAATGTAAATAGAACCGATTGGGCTTAGAAGTTAGATGATGCCTTGTAGGCATATCAGACGGCATTTAAAACACTCGTATGTCCCCATATCAACTTGTGTTTGGCAAATCATGCCACCTCCCTGTTGAGTTAGAACATAAAGCCTTGTGGGCATTGAAAAGCTTGAAACTACAATGGTAAAAGCTATCCAAGGATGAGTTGATAATCTGCATGAGTAAGATGACTTCAGAATGAGGGCATATGAAATGCAGTTATTTACAAAGCTCGAATGAAACATTACCATGATCAAAAAATTTTCCAATGCAGTTTTTCTCCAGGGGACTATGTGTTACTGTTCAATTCACTATTGAGGCTATTTCTCGGGAAGTTAAAATCCAAATGGTTAGGGCCATTCTAGGTATCTCATGTTTATAAAATGGTGCCATAGAACTCCATGGAGAAAATGGGAGAAATTTCAAGGTGAATGGCTAACGAGTAGAAAGATATCTGGGGGTATTGGAGGATGTTGGCTGAACAGAGGTCTTATACCTAGATAAACCGTAGGTCATGAGAGACATTCGTCGTGCCACAACGTAAACTAAGGTGCTTCTTGGAGGCAACCCAAGCATTTTTATTCTCTAACTCTTCTTAAACATTTTAATGCATTGTTGTTTTTGATGTTTTTTAGGGTGGTGAACATCAAGAAGAAAAAAGATAGGGTTGGCCGGCGCTATGCCAGCGAAACACAGATAGTATTTTGCAGACCGCCGATGGGTCGCCGACTCTATCCAGTGCTCTGAGGAATCCAAAGCCAGTTGGTGACTCATTCGGTGAGGCATCTCTATAAAGTGTGAACTGCCAGTGAGTTGCCAATATCAACTAGTGTACCTAAGAGTGACCTTGACGTCAGCTTCTGACCAGGCGAGACGCCAGAAGCATTTTGCGACACGTCGGTAAGTCGCCGATCCTGTATCCAGAAACTCGCACAGGTAATGTCATCGGCGACCACATCAGCGATAACTGGTATGCCCCAATCTGGATTATTCTACTTTTCAAAAGTTTAACCGACCTTCACACCTTTAATCCTCCATTTCCCTCTTTCCTACCACATTTCATCTTCCTAAAAACCCCTTTTCTCACCTATCCTCCATTAATGACCACCCTCATCTTACCCAATCAACTTCCTCTCCCTTCCCAGTTAAATACCTCTCCCCAATTTCCTTTACCCGTCACCTTCACTCAATCATACTCTAAAAATATCATTAGCAGGCAGAAGTGAAAGGTCATATCTTTTGTAGCTACTCACCCATCAAGTAAGGTTTCTTTTGCTCATGCTCTAATGTTAGGGGAACTATTGGTGATATTTTTCTTTTATGTGTTTATCTCATGCTTTTCTTTGCTACGTTTTGCTAGATTTTAGTTTTATTTTTATGTGGGTGTCACATTTTGTTTGGGGGAAGCCTAAGTAACCCTGAGTGGGCAACCTCTTAAGTTCCCCGATGATAGATAAATTGAGACCTTTCTTAGGGCCGACTTGTCATTGTTGGATTGGGAGAAAATTGGTGTGCATCAAATTTGGGGTGCATGTGGGTTAATTGAATAAAGGTTTCCCACCGGCGGACCACCGGTTGTGCTTCGTGAATCGCTGATCAATTTGCGGGTTAAATTGGCCGATTCTACCTTCTGTCATAAATCTGTAGGTCAACGACGCTTGGCGGTTAAGGACTAGCATTTTGCCAGTGGGGGAGCTAGTGGGTATGATTTTTAGCCCCAAGGACACTAATTTACGCCAGAAATTCATTGGCGTTTCACCAACATACATCCGCCTTTTTGCCGATGGTTTATCGGTGTCACCTGAAACACTAAATTTTCTCACCTGATATCTTTCCTTTTTATTTGCTCTGGGTTTAAAATGTGTGTATAATTCTAACCATAGTTTGCAGCATCAGGTTTGTTTCTAGAAAACCTCACAAAGGCCAAGCATCAATGAGAACCAACAACACACAAATTCGCTTTGGGTTTGATAGAATGAAGGAGTATTATGTCTGTTTCAAGGAGAAGTGATTCATCATGAAGAAGCTCAATTTGAGTTGGGATCTTTTAAAAATGCTTTCCCAGATATTTTCTATCAGTATGGAATGCGCGATTCGGGTCCATTCACCATACTAATTGACCCATATTTTCCGTAGTTGGTGTGGAAATTTTATGCATCATACAAGGCACAGTAACGACTGCTAAAAGGTAAACGCCGCACAGACACGTTACCATGCCTACCATCTGTATGGGTGTGTGGCCAAGAGGTGCCCATAACTCTAGAGACAATGAATTCTCTTTACTGGGCTGAGCCAATCCATCACATTTGACATTCCACAGGAAGGTGGAGGATAAAACAAATTAGTTCCAATTGGTTGCCAACATAATTGCAATAGGTCAACCATAATGGGCTATCTCCAGGGGTCTAATTCATCCACGTGAATTTAAATTTGAAGCCCATATGTGGCTATACTTGTTTTGTGCTACTTTAATACCTTCTCAAAACACAACGGAGGTCCCGATAGAAGATGCCATTCTTATTCCCTGCATCATGGATCATGTACACATCAATGTAGGGGAGATTATTGTAGATCAATTAAAAATGAGGGACAAGAAGCAGGCTACATCAATGCCATATCCTAGCCTCATGAGTATGTTATGTGTGCGGGCTCCATGCCCTTTGTTCCATCCATTAGTATAAGACTATGCAGGCTGACAGTGGTGATTATATTAGCTACCAAAAATGACAAAGATGCCCAGCTATGAGCAAAAAGTATAGAGAACAGAACTCCTCCACCACCGTCGGCACCCTCTAACACATAGGTAGGCCAGTTCCATATAGCTACGGCTCCCACCACCACACCTCCTGATTTTCTAAAACTAGCATAAAGGGCCCTAGTACATGAAAGCCATATTGTGAAGCTAGCTAAGGCTATCCCATCCATGATCCAACATGCCATCAAGAAAGCCATGCAACCTGCTAGAGACAATATGAAAGGCCTCTGCACCACAGTTGAGGTCCTACAAAATGAAGTGATTACTTTGAGGAAAGAGGTGGCTGCAGTCAAAAGACCTCATCTGCCAGCAACCCAATCCCTCCTAAGCGTGCAGCGATGCCCTTGCAGCATGAGGCACCCAAGAGTACACCAGATGATTGGTGGGTGGGGTATGACAGCGCGTCAGAAATAGTGTCGGATGAGGAGTTATATCATAGCTGACCACCACTATCTCCAATGCTCTCTTTGTACAACGTAGATCCAACCTGGACACTCGGCGGGGTGGAGACTACTTCTTACCATGAGCTTCGCACTCTACCAGATAAGTGGGTGGTGCCAGGACCTGGGAAACAATTGGAAATCCCACCTGACTCACTAAGGCCGATGGCTTCTTGGCACTTCGATGCAGCCACATATTACTGGGGCCCTCGTTCCAACCACTAATTTAATCAGGAAGCCTCCTTCACCTTACTCTCTGTTATTTTTGTTCCATTGGGGCGAATTCCCAAATTAAAGTGGGGGTAGGCATGTAATGAAAAAGTTTTTTTTAAAAAAATATTAGTGTGCTAATGGTGAAAATAGGGTCCCTGTCTTGAATTTTTTATTCACGACCCAAGAAAGGGAGCAAAAAGAAAGGAATCGGGTGATAACTGGTGCTTCATCGGAGTAGACCAGTAAAATATCGGCCAAACGTGAAAGACCACTGCCCTATGAAATTAAAGAAATCGACTAACGTGGACACCGACAGACAACTCGCTGGTTGAATCGCCTACCGATGCCTAAGAGTGCTAGATCACAGAAAAGAATCAACAAAGGACAGTTGGAGAATGGAGAATAACTAAAGGATACACCGAAGGAAATCGGAATTCACTATGGGAGCATCCAATGATCGCCGGCAGTTTGCAGAATGCAACTGGCGAACCGCTGGTACTCTCGCAAGTACCAGAACGCCTGAACAGGGGCAAATATGTCCAACACTAAAAAAGAGAGTTTGAGTACCCTTCTCTTGGATATATTCTAGAGAGAAGTACTTTGTACCCATCAGATCTTAACTTTTGGCTTTTTGAGAATATTCTCTTTATAGAAGAAGAAAGGAAGAATTCTATTAGTAGAAATTGTAAAGGATTCTTTTTCTTTTTCTTCATCTTCCTCTATAGTAAGGTACTACCATTGTTGAAGAATTATCGTTGAAGTTGATTTTGCTACTCCTATTATTGAATTCAATGAGTTTATTGTTAAATGTGCTTTTGAATTTCTTAACTATGAGTAACTAAATCAATAACTAGAGGTGTGTGATGATGAATGCTTAATTAGATTAGGTATTTCCAAAGTCATAAATATTGTTTAGTTAGTGTAAATCTGTTAAATTCTCTCCAATCAATAATTTAAGATCCATGGTTGCATATGTGGGTCTAATTGTTCTTACTTGATTTTTTTCTTGAAAGAGAAGAATTCAATATTGGGAGAGAATTTAATGGTGTACATGGATGTGAGGTTGTGGAATTGGGCTAGAAATAGTCAAAATCACATTCTCACTACTAATTAATAGCTAAAATCTAGAAATTAGTGCAGCTATTAATCCAAACATGATTGTATTGATTTAATTGTGTCTAGTGGTTTGAAAGATCTCTAGCAAGAGACATTTATGAGGTTGAGAAAAACATCAAATGCCTACTTGCCCAAGGTTATTTACACAAATTTGAACTTATGAGATGATCTAGAATAACCCTATTTAGTTAGCATATCATCTACACCACACCTCTAGTCTTTCTCATTATTGTAGACAACCTTAGTTATTTTGCTATCTTAATCAGTCGAATTTGCATTAATTCCTCACTGTTAACTTCAATCTCCCCCAAAATGTTTAATTCGTTGTTATTTTCAAGTGGTGCAAACCAAAAAACACTCGTGCAGATCATTCTCTAGTCTCTATGGGATTCGACCCCTACATCTGTAGATATGTTTATTTTGATACAATGACCGTTTGTATTCGTTTGTAACGAAGAGTATATTTTGGAAACATAATATCATGGATGAATATTCGGCCAAACCTGCTGAAAACATAATATCATGGTTGATGAACATGTATAACTAAAATCAGGCGCAATAGTGGGAAACTCATCATATAACCGACATTACCATGATAGAGGTTATGTGGTCTCGACTATTACACTCAAGTGGGCAGGGCCATCCAAAGCCTTACCCGGGCTAAGGGTACTACCATGATATCGATATCAAGTTGAAGGCCCCTCGGGGCAGGGAAAGCTCACAAGGGAAGTCCCAAGAATCTGAATATACCTACGTTGACACGTAGTTCTGAGGCATAGGGTTAACTGAACCCTTAGCATACTCGGTGCTAGACACTACTCCTAACAACATGCATATTTTATCCATCATTTGTTCAATAAAGATAAATGATCGCCTTTCGACGAAGCTGATCATTACAATGTATACATAGTCTGAAAACTGAACATGAGGAGCCTTGGCTCAAAACATGCCACAAGTTGAAAAGTGAGAGTCTAGACTCCAAAACCATGTGGTAAGCTAATATCATAAAATTAAAGTAATCATGAAACATACTTGGTCATTTGGGATTATCCAAACATAAACATACTTTTAAATAGACTTGATAGTCAAAAATCATGAATATAGGCATGGGTAATTTAAAATCATACTTTTATCATAGACATCTAATCATGCTTATAAACATAGATCAAAATACAATTGCTTCATGCACTTACATAATTAGGCATCATATTTTTAAAACTTTCAAATCATAATTTGTAATTGATATCTTTAGAAAACATGCCCATGGATCTTAAAACAACTTTACAAACATGAATAGAATTTACTTATGATAGATACTTAGAGAATTTCAGAAATTGGGTTAAAACCCCATAGATTAAACAGCCTTGAATTTCATGAATTTAGGAGAGAAATTGGGAATAAGAGTGAAGGAATACTCCAATTCATAACCCTACATACCTGAGTACTTGATTTCACAATCCCCCTTGAAAACCCACGTGAATTGAGGAAGCACCTAAGGAATCCTCTAGCTTGATCTCCAATGAACTCCTTAACCTTTCATGCATGGACTGGGAAGTCTTAGAATATGTTAAGCACCATTAAAACCCTCCTAACTGCACTTATAAAAATGTAGTTTAGGATCTAGGGGCTTAGGAATTATGAAAACATCCTTACTAAAATGGAGGAAAATTACACACTGCTAGTCACCACGAGGGACACAACCACTCGTGGTGACCAAATTGTGAAGTCTACTAGCCAACCCTCCATTTTTTACTCTACTCTATACCACGACCAAATCCACAAGTCATGGAGTCACGTCATGACTCATGGCAGGCTCTCGTGGTCACCCCCAGACAAAGAATCGCCGCCAACCTCTCTTCACATTATGAGTCACTTAACAACTCGTGAAGTCCTCCCACAAGTCACTAGATGACTAGTCCTGTGGCCCAGGCTACATTTTCCTATTTTCTTCACTTGAACACTCAGTTCTGATCTAAGGGACTTTCGGGGTATTACATTGGCGCGCCATGCCAGCTATTTCTCTAGGACAACTTTTCTCGAATTCTTCTTTCTTCATACTCTGGACCTTTTTTGAGTCTGTTTAACATGTTAACTGCTAAAACCATCTAAAAACACTTCTTTGCTCATGTAACACGTGCATTCATTAAATTATGTATTTTATAAGGATAAACATCTGAGAACAAGGTAAAAGATGGGTAAAAGTATGGCAAATAGGCATACGAATATGTCCAATATCACCACCCCACACTTAAACAATTGTTCGTACTCGAGCAGTCCTTACTTATATGCAATAGACACTTCTTCTTCACAACACTTGTCACTTGTATCAACTCTCACTCAAGCATATATAATAGAGCGCATGACTAAGTGGTTCATCACTTCATAACCAATCCACATCTCATACACAAAGATGATCTTCACATTCGAAGCTATATACTTTCTATAACTGACTCATCTTTCTCGAAATAGGGCCAACATGATTAAGTATAAAAATTGTTGCACACAATGCACCGATTCTAATCAACTTATGTGCTCACCTATTTAGTGATGTTCCTTCACTCATATTATCATCAAAGTTTGAAACATAGTAATCAAGGCACACTCACTCTCACAGATGATGTTTCAAATATATGCAACATACCATAGGCTTGTCTCTCATTTATAATTAGATTACTTAAGCACTTTAAAAAGAGTAAGATCATAAGGACTTATTTGGTTGTAATGTTGGCTAAGGGACGTGTAGGAGTGATTTTTATTTCATAGTGGCTTCCTATCCTAAGCACTTTAAGACATTTTCCCCTCATCTTTCTCTTCCACCTCTTTTTCTTCTCACTGCTTACCCTTTCTTTCACTAAACCTTTTTCTTTTTTCATGACCCTCTTTATACTACTTGACTGCTACTTTCTGCTTTTAAGTTCAACAATAATAATAAATTTTTAAAAATCTTCCATTTATGCTCTAACAACAAGTAGACATGTTCTTTTTTTTGGGCACCCCTCTTTCCTATTTTCTCATCTTTCCATCCACATTTCATTCTTTCTTTCCTTTCCCTTAACTTTTTCTACTTTGGCGGAATCTTCATTCTTAAATCTCTAAGTCCCTCAAACTATCTTTGGATTAAAAAATATAAAGGTCACACAATAAAGGGAATAGGCTTCTTTTGTGGATAAGAAGAAAATTAAGGCTTATGACTCAACGGGGTTAACTAGGGATAATGTTCAGGAAGGTATAATAACAATAGACAAGATGGTTTTCTTTCAAAGAAATGGTTAAATAACATATTACCTATTTGTAAACTAGCTATCCTATACACACTTAGGCAAGTTCTAGATGTTACACTATGTACAAAACACAACAATTCAAGCTCACCTCTAATGGCATCATGATCTGAGTCAGTTTCTTATGGCCACATATCCACACAATCAAATTGAATGAAGTCTTTCATTATTAATCCCTAAGATTTTTCCTTGAGTCAAGTTAAAGAACCTATGTGTCTCTCATGGAATTCTCACTTTTTATGCATTCAGGATGACCACTTGGTTACTTTTAGCTTATCTTCTAAGTGGAGTATAAGAGCACACACATGGTGGTTTTTGACTTCATCATAAAAAATAAAAAAGATCTATGACTAATTTCCCTTTAGACGGTTATCATCCATCCATCATTGGGAAGGGTCACTACACCTATGATGATCATAAAATAATTTTGACTCTCAATTAACAAAACTAAAACAACTAGTGACCAATAAGCCCATAACGAAGCATCATTTTTCGACAACCATCTATATACTAACTATTACAGACCAAGCCACTAACACATAAGTTTGATAACTATTTCTACAACCTATTACAATTTTATTCAAAGATAGAATAAATAGAAGATCTATTTATTCCACCCCACACTTAAACAGTGCACTATCCTAGTGCACAAATATGTCATATCAAGTGGGGAGAGAAAAAGAACTTCATGGACATCCAAGCAAAGTCATCATCATCTGGATTATACTACTGGTCATCATCATCATCATCATTCCTTCTATGTCATCAACCCGCATAGCTCCCTTTGTGGCATCCTCCTTCTCCTTATCATCATCAATAGCATCAGTCAAGACTGTAGGCTCATCATCATCCAATGGCTCCTCAAACACCAACCCCACTTTGCACATCATCATTGCATTGTCTATGTGTGGGTACCGCTCCTCTTGTGCCTCCATCTCCTCAACAGTTGCGGCTCTGCCTCTTATCTTCAGCTGAACTCAAACATCCCAAACTATGCACACTTGGAATAAGGAATGGTGTTGGTGAGTTAGTTGGCTCCTTGAATTTTGTGACACTAATCATTTTTCCTGCCAAGTGACCTTCTAAGGGTAGATGAAGGTGTTCCACCTTTTCTTTAATGCCAAGCTCCCACAAGAACTTAGTCAACAAGCTATCGTAATAGTTTTTCCATCGACTGTTATCTCTGGTTAGCCTCATGTTGTCCCTCAACTTTGTGCCAAAGTTAATTTACAGCCCCTTCATTAGCATATACATCAATATCACCCTCTATTTAGTGATCTCCATGGTGTGCGTCCCTGGGAGAAGTATCGCATAGACCATCTTGACCCAAACTCTGGACTCCCTAGTGAAGTAGGAGAATGAGAGTGTCGAATGAGTGCCATTTTCACCTCTTTCCGATTGAGTAGTTGAATGCTCTCCACATAATGTGTGGTGAATGTCACGATATAGGGGCTTCTCAAGTATGATTAAGTACATCTTTGTGTCCATCACTGGCGTGCCAAGGAATGCATTGAAAGACCTGGAAGTTAAACAGACCACTTGTCCCCGCACCATTATCATTGTGCTCTCTCCATACGGGTGTTCCAATTTGCATAAAATCCCCTCACTAGGGTGAGGTTGCACTGCTCTAGCTTAGCAAACACATACCCAAGCTCCAACTCTTTGATGGTGTCTCGAATGGTGGGGAATCAAGTGTCAGATGACCCTCATCAATCCAATTCTCCGAGGCATACTTGGCCTCCTTTTGAGCATTGAACCACATGTGCCCTAATGTGCTATGGGTTTTGTCCGGTGCTGTGGTAGGGGTTACAAACCAACACGCAAGTGCACGTGGTCAAACAAGTAATAAAGTGGCTAAGTAAGCCAAGTATCGAACCAAGGAGACTCTGGAAAAGTAAAATTGCTCAAGTATACTATATTCTATCTTACATCTAAATATGCTGACAACAACGTAACCAAAAGTTAAATAATTTTTGTTTATAAATTATATAATAAAACTATTAACAAATATTTACTCTGAATTGAAACTATGGATATGAGCATGCCAAGGTTAAGAACAAGTAATGAACTTGATTATCATCATAATTCGGTTATTCTTCTCTTCTAGTTGCTAGCCAAGAACATTAGCCAAGAGATTAAAACTCTCGTATTTAATCTCACTTAAGAATCATAAACCATCCGTCTACATTTCTGTGATCAAATGCAATCTATGACCTACCAATACAATTCCGGTTCCTAAATTGACTAATACGGCTTTCAAGTATATTTCTATCAGGAAAGCACATCAAAACCCAATTTTCCCAAATCAAGTTAAGAACAATACCATATTAATTCACAACTTTCCAATTTCGTGCTCTCTCGAGTGAAATCGGACTTTTTAGATGTACATTAATGTCGGCCACACACTAATGCAGTAGAAACAAGAATTAATAGAACAACATAGAAGAAGAAGATGAAAAACCATACAATTCAATAATCAAAATTCATCACCATTGTTCATAACCTCAGCAAGGAAGAGAATTAGCCACTCATTTGTGGATTAATCATCCTAAAACAAGTGTTCATCATACAAACAATTGATTGAAAGAAGAAAGAAAGAGAGAAAAACCCTTAGCTTTTTCGTCCCTCAACTGCCTGTAACCCACGTCCTTGCTCCACCAAGTCTGAATTAATTAAAAATAAGCCTAAGTGTTCTATTTATACTAGTGGGAATTTTTCTCGGAATAACAAGCAACGTGTCACGGAGGCCAACGCGGAGAACTGCCTTCGTTACACATCGTGGACGCGGACCCTCACTGGAAATTTGGGGTCCGGGAATATAGCCTCAACGTGGCACGGCATGCAACGCGGTGGCTTGCCTCCGTGCCACGGAGCTGTCGCGAGGCTTCACTGGAAATTGCCAAATTAATTCATCCTCCATGCAGTGTGCCTCCGCGATGGTAGCGTGGCTCGGCTCCATCGCGGAGCCCCTTTACATTGTGCACTCCAATGTCTTTTCCGTGCTCGCATCCAAGTCCAACTCCGATATTGTTCCAACATGCATTTTAGCTCCTCAAAATCATGTTTTACCTACAAAACAATGCTAATCATGTTGGTTAGTATAAATTCACATTTTATTACCAATTACATGAAAATGTATACACATTGCACAACAAACAAGGCAAAAATGATACGTTTGAGTATCACTTGGGCATATAAATCTGCCCAAGATCACTTACCCCACACTTAAATCCTTGTTCGTCCTCGAACAACACATACACAACTCATGCAAATTACATCCCAACCTTCGCCACTATGGTGCGACAATTTACGCTACGGTCATACCGGTCATTCAATATTGTAAATCATCAATAAAACATGCATGGTCTTAACAATGCAATGACCTTTAATATATCAAGACTTCCTAGACTTTAAGAACCGACTCTTGATATCGGCAAACTCATGCAAATCAACTAATCAAGATATCTGACACGAAAATCAATCTTTCATCAAGCATGTGCCCTCGCAACTCAAGAGAATCTTCCCCTTTATGTTCATGCAACACACAAACATTCAAGTAGGGGCATGTCAAAATTAATTTCACTCTCTCTCCCAAAAAAATTCACATGCATCATGTCATGACCCATAGGCTTGCCCTTAGTGTATTACTCCACTAATATAAAGAAATGCAATGTAAGATCACGTAGGACTTTAGTGGGTTGTAATGGAAGCTATGGAACTAGTATATATTGGATTAGCCAATTATAGTCACTAGCATCCTTAAGCGCCTTTTCAACACATTCCCATCAACTCATGAACATTGTTTCTCTCTTTGCTTTTTTTTCATCATCCCATTCATGCTGGTTTACTTTCGTATGGCCCATTTCATCAAACACACTTGACACTATACAAAGGGTTTTCATGTACCCTCAATATCATTTAATTATGATGAGTGCACCCTCCACCTTTTCTTTTCTTTCTCACTCTGCTTTTCTTTTTCTTTTCACCCTTCTCACTCTTTGACACTTTGGGAAAATTTTTTCTGTTCTTCTTAAGCGCTTAAGAGTTTTGTATAGACTTTACGGCTCATGAAAAGAAGGAATAAAGCTTAGTTTATACATTTTTGGACAAAAGAAAGAAAGAATCGGCTAAAGGCTCAACGGGCTGACTAGGGTATACAATCACATAAAAATGAGAGTACGACAAAAAAAAAAATAGAAACTCACGGTTAAAACAAAGAAATGCCTACATCCTTTCTAACACTACACCTCCTTCATTTTGTTTTGTACACACACCAGGCAAGTTCTAGACACTTCACAATAGCATGGAATAAACAACACCTCACTTCACACTTCATGCACATGCTCGATTCAAGATGCATTCACAGACTCTTTAATTAGCCAATTACATGAATTCAAAAATTAAGCCTCAATCACACCAAATCAAATTCTACAGCTTAGGTAACTCAACATATTTACAAAATTGCATGCTTTCATACGAATCACTTTTACATTTGAATATCAGTTACAACACACAACCATAATTTCACAACCATATAGTAACTACAGGTTCAGTGATGCAATCCACCAAAGAAAAAACTGAAAACTAATTAAAATCACTACTCCTACCGACTACATTTCCCTTAAGACGGACGTCATCCATCCATCATAGGGAACGGTCACTAACTATGACATCGGTTCAATGGGACTATTCTCAGTAAAAGAATCGAAAACAAACTCCGAGAAAGCCAAAAATAAAAATTGAAAATTTTTTGCAAAACATCGATCATTTCGATGGAAAAATATTTACAAAATATTTTACTATGTACAAAATATTTTCGCAAAAATTTTAAAAATATCGATCATTTCGATAGAGAAAAAAATATTTACAAAATTTATAAAATATTTACACTGGCAACCACAACCTTTCACAACACACATCAATTACCACAAAAATATGTACAGATACAAATACAAATCAGTTTGCACTCACAACCACAGGGAAACATAAACATACAAACAAAACAAAGGAAGAACATACAGCAAATCAGCCCAGCCCCAGCACCTAGCTACTCCCCACCCCACACTTAAATCGAACACTGTTCCCAGTGTTCACAAAAATTAAAAATCACAAAAATTTCGGGTGGTGGAACTCCCTGATCAGTCGAAATATTCGACTTCTTCATCCGGTGCTGCTGCCTCATCGCCCATGTCCGAGTCACCTCCATCGTCGTCATCGGACTCCACATCGGAGTCCTCCCGACGTGTCTCCTCATCCGTGGGGACATCATCGTCAGTGGGCTCAACGAAGGCTGGCCCCACTCAGCACAAAGCTCTGGCGTTTTCGCCAAATGGGTAATCCAGCTCCAGCTGCCATAACTCTTCCTCTGTGGCTGGTCTCCCACCAATCCGGAGCTGAAGCATTTGCATACCAAACATTCGTGCCATGTACTGATCGTCACGAGCATGTAGCTCGCCAAGTGTCAGCACTGGCCCGTGTGTGGTGTCGGGGGCCTTAGTTTTGGTCACATCAAGGGCCTTCCGCTCCAACTGCGGGATGTAGTCCAAAGCCTCTTCCTCGACGTCGAGGCCCCAGAGAAAGGTGGTGATGAGTCCGCCGAACCCATACCTGTGGCCCTGGTGTAGTCGGGCTCTCTTCATGGCGGATATGATGACCGCCCCAACATTAAGCTCTAGCCCTTTCATCAGGGCATACACCAGGCACACACGGTCGCGGGTCACATCCGTCATGTGCACCCCCGGGATCAAGCACGAACAAACTATTTTCAGCCATATTCTGGCCTCCCTGTTCATTAGAGAATACGGCAGAGTCTGGTGGTAACCCCTCTCCTTATGTCTGCTCCATCGGGCTGTGGATCGAGCCCCACACAAAGTGCGTCTGATATCGGCGTATGGTGGGGTGATGTTCAGCTGGCGGAGAACGTGGGCGTCTATGTCCCGCGCTCCAATGATGGCATTTAATTTCTGGGGTTCCAGAGTGACAATCTGCCCTCTGATTTTTATTGTGTGGCTTCTGATGGCCGGGTTCCAATTTGCATAGAACTCCCAGACTAAATGTAGGTTGCACTCCTTGGGCTCCTGAAATATGAAGCTGAGCCCAGCTGCCTCGATTCTCTGCACAATACGGGGGAACTCCTGTGCTAGTGGTTCCTGGGTAATATGCTCCTCAGGGAAGTACTTATTCTCCTTATGTTTAGTGTATCACTTCTTCCATTCATCGGTCACCCACCTCGTTCCGTATTGGCAGCGTTGGCCGCGCGGAACAGCTGGTGCAGCTGGGACTGCTGTGCCCAATCTCATGCATTTTCTCCCGGTGCCTGAAGTAGATGCACCTGTACCCTTATCCTGCCTACTCGCCATTGTACCTGTCAACATAAATAAACAAGCACAATGTCAAGCTAAATGCATATTAGCTTCGGCTAAGGTCGGGTTAAACTAAGTTTACCCCACACTTAGTCCTTAGCTACTCTTATGATACTACGGCAAGGATTACTTTATTTACAACCTAAACACAAACAACTATACAATTTATGCTTAGTGCGTTCACAAAACATTTTCGACAGTATAACTTGTAGCGTACTACTCAGACTTCATACATCTAATCCCAATCCTACCATCGCTAGCAATTCAACCATCTCACTTAGCAACGAAGACAACAAACAAAAACAACGACAAAAATTCTATATATATACGAATCCAAATAACCCAACCAATTTGAACAATTTTTACATTTTCCCAAAACCCGAGAATTCGTCGTCTATTACCTTCAAATAATATTTACAACGACTATCTCAATTCACAAACACACCCTGGCATATAATTCACCAATTTATCAAGTTACCCAATTCGATTTCAACAACCCCAGCCCTAGAATTCAATTTTATAATCAAATTCGAATCATTCACGCAATCGACAAGTTCAAACGCTAATTACAACATTCTGAACATTTATCAATCAAAGGATAATTCAATTTCATGCTAAATTGCTAATTAGGGTGATTTATCTCACCTCCCATGCTCAAATTCGACTAAAATCGACAAAAACTTTAGAGAGTAGAGGAAACATACCTTCAAGTTGAATGATCGAAGAAACTCGACAATTTGGTTGCTTAATAGCGTGGCACGTTGGTTGGGGAGGGGGATTCGGGTGTTTGGTCGCGGAGAAGAGAGGAAATGGGGGAAAAGGGACTAAAATCGGGGTTAAAAATGAAGGGAAACACGCGGGTCACCCGGAAACCCGGTGTGACCCGTCACAAAATATAGGGCAACCTATCACGGAGGGTAACGCGGAGCCCTTCCTCCGTGACACGGAGCTAACGCGATGGCTCACTGGAAGTTTTTTAAAAAAATCCAGATTTAACCTCAACGTGTCACGGAGGGTAACGTGGAGCCATTCCTCCGTGACACGGAGCCATCGCCCCAGTGCACTGTCTCATCATTTTATTCATTTTTTTTCATACCTTTCCTTTTCCTTCCCGATTCCATGCACATTTTTCTCCGATTGACCTGAAAATCACCTTACTAAACAAAATTGGTCAGATTAATAGATTTCCCTAACTAAAATGAAAAATACTAACTAAAACGAAAAATTTGTACTAACTCAAGAAAAAGAAAAATAAAAATAAAAACTATTTACACTTTACTAAACAAAAGAAAAAAAATATTTTTCACGGGTTGCCTCCCGTGCAGCGCCTGGTTTACCGTCGCGGCTCGACGTCCTTTATGCTCAATTATCCACTAGGGTGAGGGACGATTTTTCACGATCATTGTCCTCCCTCCAGTAGTGCTCACCTTTATCTGGTGGTCGTCCCATCAACTCTCGGGAATCACTCATGTGCTTAGCATTCCCATGATTAATTACATTGATCACCGAGAGTTCTTCATTTACCATCGGGAGCTTGGGTGATTTGTACACATCGAACACTTCTACCTTGTCATGTGCTCGCATTGTAAGTTGACCCGCAGCTACGTCAATTAATGCTTTTCCGGTTGCCAAAAAGGGTCATCCCAAAATAAATGGGACTTCAGCATCTGGTTCAAAATCCAGAACAATAAAATCGACCGGAAAAATGAGGGAGCCCACTTGCACAAGCACATCCTCAACAATGCCATCCGGCCTAGCTAAGGATCTGTCTGCTAACTGCAAGATTACGGTTGAAGGTCTAGGACTCCCTAGACCTAACTTTCTGAATACCGAAGATGGCATCAGATTTATGCTCACCCCCAAGTCACATAATCCACGAGCTCGGATACTCTGCCCGATAGTAAGCTGGATAGTAAAACTTCCAGTGTCTTTCAGCTTCGTGGGCAATCTATTTTGGATCCGGGAAGTGCATTCCTCCATCAAAGCTACCGTGGCATACTCAGTCAAATGACATTTTTTGGCCACGATGTCTTTAATATATTTAGCATATTTTGGCACTCCCTGCAAGACATCAACAAGAGGTAAATTAACATGTACCTATTTAAGCACCTCCATAAATTTCTTGAAACACACCTCCTCCTTGTGTTTCTTGAGTCGTTGAGGGAACGGGGGTGGAGGCCTTTCTGATTCAGCTTCTTTGGTCTTCCCCTTATCCGCAAGTTGCTCTCCCTCAACATCTGCTGCTCCTGACTTTTGAGGCGGTCTTTCCGGTTCCACCTCCTTCAGCTGCAAACCACTCCTCGTGGTCACCGCATTTACCAGCTTCGGATTAGGATCTGTGTCGCTAGGCAGTCCTCCTCTGGGCCTTGTGTTTTGGGCACTAGCAAATTGCCCAAATTGATACTCAAGAGCCTTGGTCGCTAATTGATTGTTCTTCACTTCGGCTGCCAATTTAACATAGTCAGCCTGCAATTGCGCCTGATTAGCGATCATGGTCTTGAACATTTCTTCAATGGTCGGTGATGGTGGTGGAGGAGGGGCATTGTGATTTCTGAATTGAGATTGGTAGTTCTGTTGCCCTCCTTGATTCCTGTGCATACCCTGACCCGAACTTTGGCCTTGTTGGTTGTTGCTACCCCACGAAAAATTTTGATGGTTCCTCCAATTTGAGTTGTAGCACTACCAAACTGCTGCTGATTTCTCTGTGCATTGCCCACAAAGTTAACCGAATCTGGGTTTGCTCCACAGTACTCAGCTGAGTGCTCACTGCTACCACACACTTCACACCACATTTGCTGGACCGCATTGACTGAAGCTGAAGGCTGGTTCAAATTCATGTTGCTGAAGTGGTTGTTCAACTTATTCTGCAAGGCAACTATCTGTGCAGCGATAGCTGTAAATCCATCCACTTTAAGCACTCCTGCTGCTTTCCTTGCTCCACCTCGAGATGAATCTGCATTCCATTCTGGATTGCCCTGTGAAATTCGATTGAGCAAAGTGTACAGCTCCTCATAAGTCTTTTCCAGCACTTGCCCTCCAGCTGCTGAGTCTAACAAAATTTTAGTATGGGTTCCAAACCCTCAATAAATGTGTGTACCAACACCTCATTGGACTGATGATGATGAGGACAGTCCCGCAACATGGATTTAAATCTTTCCCAGGCTTGATATAAATTTTCTCCCTCCCTCTGTTTGAAACTTAGAATTTGACTTCTAAGTCTGGCTGTTTTACCAGAGGGAAAAAACCTTATCAAGAACTTTCATGCTAGATCATCCCACGTTGATATAGAATTTGGTGGTTCAGCTTTTAACCACCTCTTGGCTTCACCAAGTAAGGAAAACGGAAATAGTGTGAGTCGAACATAATCAGGTGACACTCCAGCGGGTATATAAGTGTCACTTATCTCCAAAAAATTCTGGAGATGTTGTTGTGGGTCTTCATGAGGGAGACCGGTAAATTGCCCGCTTGTGTGCAAAAGTTACACCATATTCTGCTTTAATTCAAATCTCCCTCTAGGCTCTGGTTTGCGGATACTTGAATGTACATTGTTGGCATGTGGGATTGCCACCTCGTGAACCGGCCTTGCTGCTGCTTCGTCGGGCACTAACACTGCCCTCACAACCGGTGGATTTTGTTGCTCCATTATAGTCTGTCTGAGCAACTGCAGCTTCTTTTGTAGAGCTTCTCTGCGTTTACTATGAAATTCACGTTCAGGCTCTGTATAAGATTCCACCAGCTCCTTGTCCTTTGCCAGTGTTCACAGAAATCAAGTCTTCAAAATACAGGCTAAGACCAAGTTGTCAAAACTTAAGAAAATAAAACAAAAATACAGTAAATTTACACTTAACACAATTTCACCAATTGCCTAGTCTCCCCGGCAACGGCGCCAAAAACTTGTCCGATGCTGTGGTAGGGGTTAAAAACCGACACGCAAGTGCACGTGGTCAAACAAGTAATAAAGTGGCTAAGTAAGCCAAGTATCGAACCAAGGAGACTCTGGATAAGTAAAATTGCTCAAGTATACTATATTCCATCTTACTTCTAAATATGCTGACAACAACGTAACCAAAAGTTAAATAATTTTTGTTTATAAATTATATAATAAAACTATTAACAAATATTTACTTTGAATTGAAACTATGGATATGAGCATGCCAAGGTTAAGAACAAGTAATGAACTTGATTATCATCATAATTAGGTTATTCTTCTCTTCTAGTTGCTAGCCAAGAACATTAGCAAAGAGATTAAAACTCTCGTATATAATCTCACTTAAGAATCATAAACCATCCGTCTACATTTCTGTGATCAAATGCAATCTATGACCTAGCAATACAATTCCGGTTCCTAAATTGACTAATACGGCTTTCAAGTATATTTCTATCAGGAAAGCACATCAAAACCCAATTTTCCCAAATCAAGTTAAGAACAATACCCTATTAATTCACAACTTTCCAATTTCGTGCTCTCTCGAGTGAAATCGGACTTTTTAGATGTACATTAATGTCGGCCACACACTAATGCAGTAGAAACAAGAATTAATAGAACAACATAGAAGAAGAAGATGAAAAACCATACAATTCAATAATCAAAATTCATCACCATTGTTCATAACCTCAGCAAGGAAGAGAATTAGCCACTCATTTGTGGATTAATCATCCTAAAACAAGTGTTAATCATACAAACAATTGATTGAAAGAAGAAAGAAAGAGAGAAAAACCCTTAGCTTTTTCGTCCCTCAACTGCCTGTAACCCACGTCCTTGCTCCACCAAGTTTGAATTAATTAAAAATAAGCCTAAGTGTTCTATTTATACTAGTGGGAATTTTTCCCGGAATAACAAGCAACGTGTCACGGAGGCCAACGCGGAGCACTACCTCCGTGACACGGCGTGGACGCGGACCCTCACTGGAAATCTGGGGTCCGGGAATATAGCCTCAACGTGGCACGGCATGCAACGCGGTGGCTTGCCTCCGTGCCACGGAGCTGTTGCGAGGCTTCACTGGAAATTGCCAAATTAATTCATCCTCCATGCAGTGTGCCTCCGCGATGGTAGCGTGGCACGGCTCCATCGCGGAGCCCCTTTACATTGTGCATTCCAATGTCTTTTCCGTGCTCGCATCCAAGTCCAACTCCGATATTGTTCCAACATGCATTTTAGCTCCTCCAAATCATGTTTTACCTACAAAACAATGCTAATCATGTTGGTTAGTATAAATTCACATTTTATTACCAATAACATGAAAATGTATACACATTGCACAACAAACAAGGCGAAAATGATACGTTTGAGTATCACTTGGGCATATAAATCTGCCCAAGATCAGGTTTACAACACTTTTGATGCTTAAATAGGCTTTCCTAGAAAGGTTCTTCCCATCCTCCAAGATTCTATAGTTAAAGGAAAAAATTTATGACTTCTGAGAATTGAATACTCAAGAAATGTATGGGACAACGTTGAGATTCAAGAAGAAGCTCACCAAGTGCCCCAACCATAAAATTCCAGATGGCAATTCGATGGCAATTTTTCACAGGTCCGTAAACAATAGCAAAAAAGTTATAGCAGATATTGTGGCGGGAGGAGAATTGATGAGTCACATGTGGGAGTAAGCTGCCATTATTCTAGATAGAGTGACTAAGACGAACAGGGACTGGCACACCAGGGAAGAGGAAGCAGCTGCAGGTACATATGTTGGTACGTCTGCAGATCAACACAGGAAGGACGTTGAGCGTGATCAGGAGCTAACTCATATGCAGACATTATTATACCTGCTCATGAAGAAAATCATGGGTGCTGATGTGAGAAAGGTAAACGTAGTGGAAGCTCAGGGTTAGGAGTTAAGGCAATAGCATTCAGATTCTGAGGAAGAAGCTACTGAGGAAGAAGGTGACCAAACTCCACCTGGGGAGAACTGTACTATTAGGTGGAGAGTGCCCAATGCTCAAGAGATGTATGATTAGGGTCTGACTCTCACCTAAAAGAATCATTTGAGGTGGAGTATACAAGAAGAACCGCGGATCGTCACTAGGTCTTTTAATGAGGTTGAGGAAATGAAACAAATTTTTAGCTTCTACAGATTTGAATGGATGGCTAGAACTCTAGAGAAATACAGTGCAAATATGGTCTCAGAGTTCTATGCCAATTATTTTCCCATAACGGAGTCGAAGGAAATAGGTGGGCAAAAATTGAAGGAACAACCCAAGCTTGAGAGTGAGTGAGTCAAAGAGACAGGCCAAGAGGGCTAGAATTGATAGCTTTGGATTCTCCCAGTAGAGACCTGGTGGTGGGCACCGTCAGCAGTCCCACCAGAGATCATTATCCCCAGTGCCATCAATAGTGAGTATGCCATCAAAATCTAGGCACGACCAGAGGGGATTAGCATCAACCTCTCGAGGTCAAGGGAATAGATCAGTAGAGCCCAGTATTCCAGCTTGTGATATCTGTGGCTGGAGGCATACTAGACAGTGCTTAGCAGGTTCACATGTTTGTTTCGTGTGTGGGAAGCCCAAACATATTGCTCAGAGATTGTCCAGCAGCTAGATCGAGTCATGGTAGAGGCTGAGACCCAACCACTAGCGCAGCAGCCCCACTAGCATGATCAATTTACCAGGGAGCCTCCACTAGTGTAGGTGGTGGTCATCGTCAGAACATATTGTATGCCCTTGCATCTCATCAGGACAAGGAGGCCTCTCTAGATGTAGTTACTGGTATATTATGAGTATTCCACCTTGACGTATATGCATTGTAAGATCCAAGGGCTACTTTATCTTTTGTGATGCCCTATGTTTCTAGTAGTTTTGAAGTCAGTCCCAAAAACCTATCAGAACCCTTCTCAATCTCTACTCCAATCGGTGATTCAATTATAGATCGATGGGTATATAGAAATTACCCTATCACAGTTGTCACGCCCCGCCTTGGGGGGTATGACTGGCACCTGGTGCCCTAAGAGGACCTGAACTACCGGACTGCTAAGCCTAGGCACATCTGGTGCCTGGCTGGCTCTAATTCACATTTCTGGAAACAAAGGGCTATATAACGGCTGTAAATACAGCCCCCGGCCCATTGGCCTATAGCCTCCTGTACCTGTAATAACACTGACCAGAACAAGCAACTATAGGGAAGCCTATGCGGGCCGACGAGGCCACCATGCTGTCTAGTTATCTGCATTCAGCGATAAAATACAAGAAGGCTACGTGACCGGCAAGGTCACCATTACTGTCAAACTTATGGCCCCACACGGCCAACATAAAAGAAGCAAGAGTACTAACAGCTAACAACTGCATGGCCTCACACGACCGGCTCAACTGACCACAGGGAAATATACAGACTGCAAGCCTCTAGGAATAGCAATAGAAATGACCGGGACAGGGCCCCGACCTACCCATACTATATAACAACAGAAACTGAAGCACACCTCTGGAACTCAGTCTCCGGATAACAGGAGTTGAATGCTCAACGCTGACAGGAATCACGTGGTGTCACCTGCTCGTCTATGGGTACCTGCAGGCAAGTAATGCAGTGCCCCGCTGGGCGTTAGTACCGCTGGTACTGAGTATGTAAAGCAATAACTGAAAGAAACATCTGAACACAATAATAGAACTGAGGAAACTGAAATAGAAAGAATAACTTAACTGTCTGATAATGTAAGTCATACCTTCTCGTTTACACTGGGAAGAAATAGAAGTCATACCTGGAGATATATCCCTCTACTGCTGATCTACTCGTATCTAACATAGCATGGCATAACATGAAATAACATAACAAAGCACACACAAACCTTACCCGGCCCCCATAAGCCGGGAGGTACAACCAGCACAAAATCTATACCCCTACCCCGGTCATCCCATCTCCTACACTGGCTGTAAGCATCCTGCCGGTCCCCTGGGTATGCACTTGGGCTCGCTGAGCCCCTGACAATAATTGTACCTGAGTCCGAAGGACTCCTGAATCAACACCCCGGGCGTACCCGCTCGACGGGGGTGTATAAGGGCCGACCAAGGCACAATATGAGGAAAATGGCATCCCATCTTCGTCCCCTTGCGGGACGGCATATCACTCCGTAGAGTGACGTATCCTCATCCTCTGGCGGACGAGTCGATACAGCTATTAACCCTGGGGCGGTCAGGGATGCTGGGTAATCCCACCCCAACCAATACAATGGTCTCAACTAGTAATGCTGTCTGTGTATCTCACATGCTGAGGCTAATAGGGGTAAAGTATCATATATATTACATGCTGAGCTAATGATAGTGATCTGTACATATTTAATACGTGCTGAGGCAGGTAAGGATGTATAAATATGAATGTAGTCTCCTGCCGGACTGTACTGGGCAAATGCTATATAAGATAATGTTTCTGCTGAAAACTCTGCTGTTTACTAAGTTTCTGTATACACTATATGCTGGACTATTGATAGAAATATGTACATACTTAATACATGCTGAGGCTGGAAGTACTATATATGTATGTACCAATATAGTCTTTCTGCTGAACTATGCGGTATACTGATTTTCTATAGTAACCTGATTTACTATTCGTGGCATGCTTTCTAAACGTCATTTTAGTCTGCTATTCTGTTTCTGAAATGCTTTACGGATACTGTACTACTTCACGGGGTTTCGACTGAACACAACAATGTCTTAACATAGTATATCACATCACACACTGAGTATACTGGGCACTCTCTAGCACTTGCGTTAGAATCTATATCATACTAATAGGTTTCGTACACATGACAACCCAATGCTTCTAACATTGTACCAATATTCATAATAACGCAATACTCGACTTCTGAACATTCTACTGGTCTGAAAATTGCTATATTATCTCAATATTACTTAACTTGCCGAGGAAACTAACTTTACATACCTTATTCGTGAGCTATTCATCGGTCGGACGAGGCTCGGCCGATACTTCAACTGTTTTCTCCCAACTGCATTCATAAATATGTCAATCAATACTAAATACAACTTTGTTTCAAAAGGCAACGTCACTTTCGATATAGTTTATAGCCTAAACTTAGGCTTATCGAAAGACGGCCAGAAACTCGCTATTTTTCAGAGGTCCAGAAGGGAGAAATATTCACTTCACAGCTAGGAACGCATAGACACTAATTTAGAGCAATTCCACTTGCCTTAGCTCGGTGGCTCGACGATTCGTCGGCCGTATTTTACGAAACTGAATCCGTAGGAATGCTCTCTGCTGCTAAATACCTCGGTATCTGGGATTAATTTGAGTTTGGGCAGCGTTTGGCAGCGTAATCGGATAAAAATTATATAATTTCCTTCGTTCTTACCTTTTCACTGCTGCTTTGCTCTGTTCTCTGGAAATTTATATGTGATTAAATGATTTAACACCGAAGTGGCCTTTATATACTTGGGCCTGGACAAGGGCAATGTGTCACGGAGCCATCGCGGAGGCCTCACCTCCGTGACACGCTGCCATCGCGGAGGGGCTCTGCCTCGGCTCCTCCTGCGATGGTTCGACGGGTTTCTCGTCCGATCTTTTTCCCGGGCCTTTATACAGCACGTATGGCCTTCAAATGTGCTTAACCAACGTGCGAATAGGTCGTCTAGGTGCTGGGAATTCTACAGGGTATAACATTCTTCCCCCGTTAAGAACATTCGTCCTCGAATGTACACTGTTATCTGGAGGATTACTTACTTACTTTCTGGAAAAAAAAATTTGGCAGAGTTTCCCCTGTAATATGGACTATAGCAAAAACCTGAAATGCAGAAAAGTCCAACACAGGCACTGCACATAATATTCTAGGATCCACTGGATAATTAAATATCAATCTGTCTCACTTATACATACAGGACCATAAGATACTACATAGCAATAATACGGACATACCTGTCGCTTAAATGGGTGAGGATATTTGGTCCTCATATCTGCGAAGGCTAGCTACTGGAACCTCTTTGCAGGCCAGCTTTTTCGTAACCTGAATATTCTGGACTAGGACTACTCTGGACGGGTCTCCTACGCATTTCCTCAGCATAGTTACATAGAAGACCGGATGAATGGATTCTAATTCTGGAGGCAGATTCGATTAATGGTAAATGCTCATTTTTGGCTATTACTGAAATCTAGCACACACGCTCGCAACATGTCTTTGAGCGTTTGAATTGTGCGCTCAGCCTGCTCATCTGTCTGAGGATAGAACGCTGCGCTTAAATTAATCTGCGCTCCCAAACTCTTCTGAAATGACTGCCAGAATCTAGCTGTGAAGTGTGCTCCTCTGTCTGAAATAATGGATACTGGTATTTCATGTAATCTGACTATCTTTCTGATATGCAACTCAGCATAATCTTCGGCCGAGAAAGTAGTTCTTACTGGCAAGAAATGAGCTGATTTTTGTCAATCTGTCACTTATCACTCATATAGAGCCATGTCTGTGTTTAGTACGGGGAAATCTTGCTACAAAATTCATATTCACCGCTTCTCATTTCTAAAGAGGCACAACTATGTTCTAAATTATCCTACCTGGTTTATGATATTCTGCCTTCAACTGTTGGCAGTTAGGACACTGGGCTACCAGTAGTTCTTTTTAATGTCTTGGTACTTCTTTGTCGTATCGGGATGAAGAGAATAGCGGGCGCAATGCGCCTCGCTCATAAACTGCTGGCGATGCCCCAAAATATCTGGAGCGCAATGCGGCCTTTATATCGCCACACTTCATCCCCGGTTATCTGAAAATATGTCATCTCTCCTTACTGAATCTTATGTTTAAATTGAACCTGGCTAGAGTTTCTATACTGCCGTTCCT
Organism: Datura wrightii; assembly: GCA_035772735.1. Taxonomy (NCBI): domain Eukaryota; kingdom Viridiplantae; phylum Streptophyta; class Magnoliopsida; order Solanales; family Solanaceae; genus Datura; species Datura wrightii. Next base: position 56,907,163 of record JASDFA010000007.1, on the reverse strand, counting down.
TTACTTCCACCACTAACAATAACGCTGCGGCATTCTGTATTATCGTTCTGTTATCCTTTATTTCTGCTATGTGACTGGCTAACTAGCTAACTGGTGTAATCCTCGAGTCTATCCTCGTTGTTCAGGCAGTTCAGGCTAAGGGCATCTGCCACCACATTAACCCTTCCTGGGTGGTACAAAAGCTTCCCTTTCTAAAGCATAAACTACTGCCGCTAACTCCAGATCAGGGGGTAAGGTAATTCTTTTCATGTTTCTTCAACTGCCTGAAAGCATAAACTATTACTTCACCATGCTGCATCAACCCTCTGTATCTCCTGGCGATACTAACACTGGAGCTGATGTTAACCTGGCTTTTAATTCTTGGAAGTTCTACTCACACACCTCAGTCTACTGAAACTTTGCTGCCTTCTGTGTCGATCTAATGAGAGGTGCTGCTAAGGTCGAAAATCCTTCCACAAATCCTTTGCAGTACCCGGCTAACCGCAGGGACTGCGTACTTCGATCGGAGTGGTAGGTCTAGACTATGTCTTCACTACTTAAATTTCCTGCGTATCTATCTGTACACCAGCCTCCGACACAATGTGACCAAAAAGACTACTAAACTCAACCAAAATTCACATTTACAAAATTTGACATATAACTGCCGGTCATACTGGTTTATCATGCCGGAGAATCTGACAAGTAGTCTACCGGTATAACTAGAGCTTATCTGGCCTTCTGGCCGCATGCTAAGGCCACTTGTTGCTAAGGTAACCTTGAACGACTATCTGCACACCGTGTGCTCGTATCTGATCAGGGGGTCCTGATATTGTTCATGACCTCTAATGATCTGGCTGCATAACCCTACATAACTGAATAGTCGGGTTGAATGACCTGAACGTGGCAGTAGTCTAATAATGCGCTAACTGTACTACTTGAGTGCTTATAGTTCATGCATAACCGCAACCTCGTGGGCATCTAATTGCTCTGTTATTTTACTTGAACCACTGTAAGGCTGGACTTAATCAACTTACTCCCAGGCGATTAATCTCTGGATCATCACGGGGAGTCTACTGATCCCCTGGTCTTAATAAACACTGTGCTAGCAGGGTACTATCAATTTCTTATGCCTTGTGTGTATCCACTTGGATTTATACTGCTATTCTGGGGGATTCTCAGTCTTATGAGCTATTCTGTAAATACTGGCCTTCTGCTATGGCTCTGTATCTAAATATCTTACGAACACCAGCTGAAATACTAATCTGTCGCTGACTACTGATGTGGACCCTTCCTTGGGGTACCCACGGGTATTTTGACTGGGACGGCCGGCTGACTTATGGGGTGTTCTATATAACAACTGCTAGGTTGACTAAGGCCGACTGTCGCCCACAAGGCTAGGAAAACGACGTACGACCACTTAACATGCTATAACAATTCTGTTATTGCTAATCTCTGAAATTTGCCTATTCGGCCTCTAATGCTGGTTCTGGCACACGCACTACTGTTACCAATCTTCAGGGATGCCTCCCTGCTAACGCAGGCGCCAGCTGGTCGGTAGACTGTCTAACTGCGCCCTTATCATCTAGCCATCTGCTTTAGGCCATTAACTCTGGTAAACTCCTAGAGCCTGGATCTGACAACAACACATAAGTCTTTTAATCTAATAACTGAGAACTGAGATAGTTTAAGTTTCTATGACTTCATACGTAACTCATACTTAATCCTCCCTTTCCCTCCTTCTTTTCTTCTCTTTTTTTTTTTTTTTTTGGTCCCCCAATGCAATTTGTATAGGCTTTCTATTACTAATCAACATCTGTGATTGTAGCCCTTATAGGCAGCCACTCACAACCTATCTATTATCTGTATATCTATATATCGCTGGCTACGTACAATATGTACTGATTCCTGCGGTAATTCATAACCTCCGACATGTTCTGCTGAGTCTCACATCGTACATGATACATTTCTTCTACGGCCTAATAATATCTCCTGCCCTGACTTATCATTACATTGTATTGTCACCCCATTCTGAAAGTAACAAACATAAACATTCTAGTTATTATCTGCTGTTTAAAATCCCGCCACTCTTGCGATGTGGGGGTCGACGTTCGAATCCTGTAGCCTTACTAGGCATATATTGAGAGCCCATAACTATCTACTGGGCCTCATCTCTAGGCTACACTGGATTAGAATTGCTGTATCGGTAACTTCTTAACTTTTCTATAATGGACACCCTGCGGTATTCTGAACCGCAATCTTACTGTCAGCCCGAGGCTTAATCCTTAATACGATACTTTATCAATCCGGGGTAGTTCTAATTTCCCCACAAGATCTGACATTCCTGCTTCTTCCTCTCATCTTACTTAAACTGAACTCTGGGGTTCAAGGTACCTGCCTTTTGTTGCTAATGAGATTACTGATCAAGCCTCGGCCTATACTTCTTTGGGCGTATACTCAAGCCCATCTGATTCACATAACCTTGATATCTCTCGATGTCACAACTAGATCATAACTATAATCTTACAGGTATGTATTGCTATCTATTAGCATATATGGCGGGCTTGGCCTTTTTCTGGCTCAAACTTGATTATTATTAGGCATTCATCACTAACAGGTCTGTTACCCCTACTTCGGGTAATCTAACAGTCTTACTTTCTTTACTGGCTGGTTATCATAAGGGTCTGCACAGCCTACGTAATCATAAGGGCTCTCTATATCTTCCACTAGTTACTAGGATCAATCAACCCATCTTTACTTACTGCATGATTCGGCAACCCCCTCTCAAGTCTTATGCTCCTTTTCTATACTGGTATCGAACTTAAGAGGTAGGAATAACCCTTTTATTATTACAACAATAAAAGCATTCGACTGTACCATATCCAAAAAGATGTATTTGGGATTCTTGCATTTTTTTCTCTCTTTCTTGTACCTACCTGGTGGTCTGACCTTATCTGTAATCATAATCAGATCTTATATAACTAATAAGTAAATCAACTCATATGTACATTATACTGCTGACTTCCTATTCTGACGTTATCAACGTATACTAGGAATAATGCCAATAAAGGTATCACGCTGGGAGGTCTCTGATACCTCCTCCTGCTGCTGTAGTTATCATATAACTGACTGATGCTCTCTTCCGTTGCTATTTCTGATCTTCTGCCTGTGATAGGGTAATGCTGATCTGCCTTTGTATCTGTAATCAAAGAATACGGTAAGTTCTCAGGGACTCAACCCTATACTGTACCGCTCTAAAGCACGACTGACTGAGAAAGAAGGGTAACCATCATATCATGCCTCGCAGCCTCCTGCCTATAGTATGTGGTGCACAACACATCCATAGACAAGACTTTACTTAGCACGGCTTGCAGACTCCCAGGGACACGACCTGCACTGATACCAAGTTTGTCACGCCCCGCCTTGGGGGGTATGACTGGCACCTGGTGCCCTACTAGGACCTGAACTACTGGACTGCTAAGCCTAAGCACATCTGGTTCCTGGATGGCTCTAATTCACATTTCTGGAAATAAAGGGCTATATAACGGATGTAAACACAGCCCCCGGCCCATTGGCCTATAGCCTCCTGTACCTGTAATAACAGCTCACCAGAACAAGCAACTATAGGGAAGCCTATGCGGACCGACGAGGCCACCATGCTGTCTAGTTATCTGCATTCAATGATAAAATACTAGAAGGCTACGTGACCGGCAAGGTCACCATTACTGTCAAACTTATGGCCCCACACGGCCAACATAAAAGAAGTAAGAGAAGTAATAGCTAACAAATGCACGGCCTCACACGACCGGCTCAACTGACCACAGGAAAATATACAGACTGCAAGCCTCTAGGAATAGCAATAGAAATGACCGGGACAGGGCCCCGACCTACCCATACTATATAACAACAGAAACTAAAGCACACCTCTGGAACTCAGTCTCCGGATAACAGGAGCTGAATGCTCAACGCTGACAGGAATCACGTGGTGTCACCTGCTCGTCTATGAGTACCTGCAGGCAAGTAATACAGCGCCCCACCGGGCGTCAGTACCGCTGGTACTGAGTATGTAAAGCAATAACTGAAAGAAACATCTGAACACAATAATAGAACTGAGGAAACTGAAATAGAAAGAATAGCTTAACTGTCTGATAATGTAAGTCATACCTTCTCGTTTACACTGGGAAGAAATAGAAGTCATACCTGGAGATATATCCCTCTACTGCTGATCTACTCGTATCTAACATAGCATGGCATAACATGAAATAACATAACACAGCACACACAAACCTTACCCGGCCCCCATAAGTGGAGAGGTACAACCAGCACAGAATCTATACCCCTACCCCGGTCATCCCATCTCCTACACTGGTTGTAAGCATCCTGCCGGTCCCCTGGGTATGCACTTGGGCTCGCTGAGCCCCTGACTATAACAGTACCTGAGTTCGAAGGACTCCTGAATCAACACCCCGGGCGTACCCGCTCGACGGGGGTGTATAAGGGACGACCAAGGCACAATATGGGGAAACTGGCATCCCATCTTCGTCCCCTTGCGGGATGGCATATCACTCTGTAGAGTGACATATCCTCATCCTCTGGCGGATGAGTCGATACAGCTATTAACCCTGGGGCGGTCAGGGATGCTGGGTAATCCCACCCCAAACAATACAACGGTCTCAACTAGTAATGCTGTCTGTGTATCTCACATACTGAGGCTAATAGTGGTAAAGTATCATATATATTACATGCTGAGCTAATGATAGTGATATATACATATTTAATACGTGCTGAGGCAGGTAAGGATGTATAAATATGAATGTAGTCTCCTGCCGGACTGTACTGGGCAAATGCTATATAAGATAATGTTTCTGCTGAAAACTCTGTTGTTTACTAAGTTTCTGTATACACTATATGCTGGACTAGTGATAGAAATGTGTACATACTTAATACATGCTGAGGCTGGAAGTACTATATATGTATGTACCAATATAGTCTTTCTGCTGAACTATGCGGTATACTGATTTTCTATAGTAACCTGATTTACTATTCCTGGCATGCTTTCTAAACGTCATTTTAGTCTTCTATTCTGTTTCTGAAATGCTTTACGGATACTGTACTACTTCACGGGGTTTCGACTGAACACAACAATGTCTTAACATAGTATATCATATCACACACTGAGTATACTGGGCACTCTCCAGCACTTGCGTTAGAATCTATATCATACTAATAGGTTTCGTACACATGACAACCCAATGCTTCTCACATTGTACCAATATTCATAATAACGCATTACTCGACTTTTGAACATTCTACTGGTCTGAAAATTGCTATATTATCTCAATATTACTTAACTTGCCGAGGAAACTAACTTTACATACCTTATTCGTGAGCTATTCGTCGGTCGGACGAGGCTCGGCCGATACTTCGACTATTTTCTCCCAACTGCATTAATAAATATGTCAATCAATACTAAATACAACTTTGTTTCAAAAGGCAACGTCACTTTCGATATAGTTTATAGCCTAAACTTAGGCTTATCGAAAGACGGCCAGAAACTCGCTATTTTTCAGAGGTCCAGAAGGGAGAAATATTCACTTCACAGCTAGGAACGCATAGACACTAATTTAGAGCAATTCCACTTAGCTTAGCTCGGTGGCTCGACGATTCGTCGGCCGTATTTTACGAAACTGAATCCATAGGAATGCTCTCTGCTGCTAAATACCTCGGTATCTGGGATTAATTTGAGTTTGGGCAGCGTTTGGCAGCGTAATTGGATGAAAATTATATAATTTCCTTCGTTCTTACCTTTTCACTGCCGCTTTGCTCTGTTCTCTGGAAATTTATATGTGATTAAATGATTTAACACCGAAGTGGCCTTTATATACTTGGGCCTGGACAAGGGCAACGTGTCACGGAGCCATCGCGGAGGCCTCACCTCCGTGACACGCTGCCATCGCGGAGGGGCTCTGCCTCGGCTCCTCCCGCGATGGTTCGACGGGTTTCTCGTCCGATCTTTTTCCCGGGCCTTTCTACAGCACGTATGGCCTTCAAATGTGCTTAAACAACGTGTGAATAGGTCGTCTAGGTGCCGGGAATTCTACGGGGTATAACAACAGTCCTTCAGAAAGTCACCTCAACAGATTTAGTAGAGCTAGCCATGATAGATTTTGATGTTATCTTTTGCATAGATTGGCTACATGCATGTTATGCCTCAGTAAATTATAGAACCCATGCGGTAGAGTTCCGATTTCCGAGTAGCTAGTCCTTCATTTCCTACCTTAAGGCCAGAAAGATGATTTCTAAGGTTTGCATGTACCATCTCGTTAGGGTTAAGGATGCTAGGTTCAATACCCCAACTATCCAGTCAGTTCTTGTAGTATGTGAATATCCTGTAGTATTTCCAAATGATTTATTGGGAATTCCTCTTAAGTGGGAGATCGATTTTGGTATTGACCTTCTTCTCGATACATAGCCTATATCTATTCCTCCTTACAGAATGGCTCCAGCTGAGCTAATGTACTTGAAGAAGCATTTGAAGGACCTTTTAGACAAAGGTTTCATCAGACCTAGCAAATCCTCGTAGGGTGCACCAGTTCTCCTTTTCCAGAAGAAGGATGGTTCCTTTCGCATGTGCATTGTTTACCAGCAATTGAATAAGGTAACAATCACGAACAGGTATCCTCTCCCCATGACTGAAGATTTGTTTGATCAGCTTTAGGGTGCTAAGTACTATTCAAAGGTAGACCTCAGATCCGAGTATCATCAGCTCAGGGTTCGGGAGAGTGACATTCTGAAGACAGCCTTCAGGACTTGGTATGGTGACTATGAATTTGTAGTTATGTCTTTTGGACTAACAAATGCTCCTGTAGCTTTTATAGATTTGATGAACAAAGTGTTCAAGCCGTATTTGGATATGTTCGTGATCCTGTTCATAGATGACATTCTCATATACACTCGGAGCGAGGAGGAGTAGGCCGCCCATTTCAGGGTGGTACTACATACTCTTTAGGATCGCCAATTATATGCTAAGTTTAGCAAGTGCATTTTTTGGCTAGAATAAGTAACATTTTTGGTTCATGTGGTGTCATGTGAAAGTGTATAGGTGGACTCTCATAAAATAGAAGTTATGAAGAATTGTCCTAGACCAGTGAGTCCTTTGGATATCAGGAGTTTCTTGGGCTTAGGTGGTTACTACTGGAGGTTTGTTGAGGGTTTTTCATCCATTGCGGCATTGTTGACTAAGTTGACCCAAAAGAAAGTGAAGTTTCAACGGTCGGAGGCTTGTGAGAAGACCTTCTAAGAGTTGAAGACTCGACCCACCTCAACACCAGTGTTGACCCTACTTAAAGGTGCTGATGGGTGTGTGGTATACTGTGAGGCCTCAAGGATCATCCTTGGTTGTGTATTAATGTAGCACAATAAGGTTATAGCCTATGCATCTAGGCAGCTGAAGGTTCATGAGCAAAACTATTCAACTCAAGTTGACAGTAGTAGTATTTTCATTTAAGATTTGGAGACACTATATGTACGGGGTCCATGTGGATGTGTTTACAGACCACAAAAGCCTACAACATGTGTTTACCTTGAAGGATCTAAATCTACGTCAAAGAAGGTGTTTGGAGCTTCTTATAGATTATGATATGAGTGTCTTTTATCATCAGGGCAAGGCCAATATGGTGGCAAACGCTCTTAGTATGCTTTCTATGGATAGTGTGTCCTATGTGGATGAGGGGAGGAAAGGGTTACTGACGGATATGCATCGTCTTGCATGACTAAGAATTCATCTTGTTGACTCGACAGATGGCGGTGTCATTGTTTAGAATAGATCATAATCTTCCTCGGTGACCAGGGTCAAAGCTAGACAAGACGAGGATCCTTTTTTAGTAAAGTTGAAGGAAGTCGTTCGATATCAGAAGATGGAGGTTTTCTCCCAAGGGGGAATGGTGTACTATGATATCAGGGTCGTTTGCGTATACTGGATGTTGATGACTTAAGGTAGAGGATGTTACATGAGGCTCATGGTTCCAGATATTCTATACATCCAAGTGCCACTAAGATGTATCGTGACCTACGGGAAGTCTGTTGGTGGAATGGCATGAAGAAGGACAGAGCAAAGTTTGTGGCTATGTGTCTAAATTGTCAACAGGTGAATGTTGAGCATCAAAGACCCAGAGATGTGCTTCAAGACATTAGCATTCCTACTTGAAAGTGGGAGGAAATCAATGTGGACTTCATTATGGGGTTGCCTCGTACTCGCCTATAGTATGACTCTATTTTGGTAGTTGTAGACAGGTTGACTAACGCAGCTTATTTTCTACCGGTCAAAACTACCGATTCAGCGGAGGATTATGCTAAACTATACATTCAAGAGTTAGTTTGGTTTCATGGAGTACTCTTGTCCATTATATTAGATAGAGGTACTCAGTTTACCTCCCAGTTTTAGAGATCGTTTCATAAGGAACTTGGTACTCAGTCCAAGCTTAGCACATCATTTCACCCGCTAATATATAGTGAGGCTGAACGAACCATTCAGACTCTTGAGTACATGTTGGGAGCGTGTGTGATTGATTTCAAGGGTAGTTTGGATGACCATTTACCTCTCAATCAGTTTGCATATAACAACAACTACCATTCCGGCATTTAGATAGCTCCATTTGAGGCTCTCTATGAGCGATGATGTAGATCGCCTATTGGTTGGTTTGATGTCAGTAAAGCTTCGTTGATAGGACCTGATTCCGTTCATGAGGATACAGAGAAGGTTCAACTGATAAGGGAAAGGTTGAAAATAACTCAGAGTCGTGAAAAGTCCTATGCGGACATGAGAAGGAGAGAGCTTGAGTTTGAAGTTGTTGATTGGGTGTTTCTAAAGGTATCTCCCATAAAAGGAGTGATGAGATTCGGATAGAAAGGAATGCTCAGTCCCTGCTATGTTGGCTCGTACCGAATTGTATGACGGATTGGCAGGGTAGAATATGTGCTAGAGTTCAGAATTGGCTTTAGTGCATCTAGTGTTTCATGTTTCGCTTCTAAAGAAATGCATGGATGATCCAGCATTGATGGCCCCAGTGGAGAGCGTGGATGTGAAGGATAGTCTCATCTATGAGGAGGTTTCGGTGGAAATACTTGATTGTCAGGTTCGGATGCTAAGGAACAAGGAAGTAGCTTTAGTGAATGTTTTATGGAGGAATCAACATCTGAGGGAGATATTGGGAAGCCGAAGCAGATATGATGGCTAGATACCCGCATCTATTCCCTCACGGCTCAGTTTCGGCTTGAGGTATCAGTTTTCTTCCTAGTATTCTATTTAGTTTCATGTTCAAATCATGTGACCTAGTTTCTTTCATGTCAATGTATGTATGTATGATTCCTGAATTCAGTTCAGTCATGTAGTTCAGTCTGGAGTCAGTCACTCCATTAGTTTTAAGCTCTAAATGCTCAATGTTTGGTAAGATAGTTGCATTTCTCAGCTTTTGAATATTTTCATCCATATTCGTGGATGAATATTCCCATGGGGGAGATATTGTAATACCTTGAAAGCCCTAAGATCAGACCCAAGGGCTGAAACAGAGAAAATAGGAATTTCTACACCAGGTCATAGGATGAGTCATCCCGTGACCCGTGAGGTGCACTACGACTCAGTAGGTTACTCGTGGAGTGGAAGGAGAGTTTGGTTAGATTTCTGGTCTGCGGGTTGATCACGGATTAAGCCACGATTCGTGGTCAGGTCCGTGAGTCGTAGTGTTGGCCGTGGTCAGGAGTTTGGCGTGGGTGTCGAATTGATTGGCAGTGTTTCCCACGGCCAGTTACCATGAGTCGTCAGGTACACCATAAAGTTGTGGTGTCCCTCGTGGTGACCAATAGAGTGAAGATTTCCTGTGTTGGCAACGAGTTCTGGTGACGAGTCGTCCCCTCAGGGAACGAGTCATCCAGTCCCTCATTGAGACTAGCAATATGATTTTTCCTGTGAATTTAGTAAGGGCTTTTCCTTAATTCCATAGTTTCTAAGACCTTAACAACGCAGTTTTAAGATCAGATAAGTCTGTTTTTAGAGGGTTTAGCTCATTCTAAGCATATCTCTTTCCATGCATGCAATCTTAGAAGTTTCTAAGGGTGATCAAGACTAGAAAATTCATCAAGTCTTCTTCATTTTCCTTTGGGCATTCAAGAGGGTTGTGAAATCAGAACTACCCAGATATGTAGGGTTATGAATGGGTGTATTCAGCCATTCCCATGCCCAATCCATTCTAAAATCCATGGAAATCCTACATTGATGAATCTATGGGGTTTTAACCCAACTTGTGAATTCTCTAAGTATCTATCATAGGTATATTCTAATCATGTTTCTATTGTTGAATTATGATTCATGGGCATATTTTACAGTGTTTTCAATTACAAGTCATGTTTTCAAGTTTTACAAATTATGATGCCCAATTAGGAAAGTTCATGAAAAGATGAGATTATGATATATGTTTTCAAGCATGATGAGGTGTATATTATAAAAGTATGATTTCGAATTACCCAAGTCTATATACTTGTTTTTGACAATCAAAAAGTCAATTTCAAGTATGTTTATGTTTGGGAAAGCCCATATGATCAAGTATGTTCATGATTTCATGTTATTCTCTTACCACATGGATTTTCGAGTCTAGACTCCCACCCTCTTCAACATGTGGTATGGTTTAAGCCAAGGCTCCTCATGTTATGTTCTCAGGCTCTTTTTTGTATATCATGTTATGATCCAGCTTCATCGCTAGATGATGGTTTAGATTCATTGAAAAACAATGGAGAGCATATACATGTTTTTGGGAGTAGTGTCTAGCACCGAGTAGGCTAAGAGTCAGTCAACCCTGTGCCTCAGAACTACGCGTCAACGTAGGTATGATAAGATTATTTGGGGCCTCCCTTGTGAGTTTCCCTTATCCCCAAGGGGCCTTCAACTTCATATCGATATCATGTTAGCATCCATAGCCCTGGCAAGGCTTTGGATGGCTCTGCCGACTTGAGTATAATAGTCGGGACCACGTAAGTTCTATCATGGTAATATTTGTTATATGACAAGTTTCCCATTGTTTCTCAAGATATCAGTTATGCATGTTCGTTAGTCATGATAATATGTTTTCATTAGGTTTGACCCAATATTGAGTTTTGCTTATGAATAATCAGTTTCAACTTTGGAGCATTCGATTCATTTATTATATCCTGTTATGTTTAAATCATATATTTTCAGACAATAACATGAAATCCATACAATCAAAATCTTATGATGACATGTTTTATGATATGCATGATTTCTGTTTTTACTTATTTAGTGGTTTTACTTACCTTGCATACTCGGTAAATTCCACGTACTGACAACATATTCTATACTGTATCATCTTATGATACAGGCTCGGATATTCAGGTTCACTCCCACAGTCTCAATTGGTAAGAAGGCTCTCAACTCAACTTTATGCTAGAAGTTTCTTATGACCTTAATTTGTGTCCATTGCACTTCTAGCCAGATTCTCAGAGTAGCATCTCCCTGCCAGAGTTGGTGAGTGCTTATCCTTCGAGGATCATTCTATCCATTTTATTCAGTATTTTCAGTTTCAGTCTTAGTGAGTTAGTTTGGGTCTTGTCCCATTAACTCGTCAGTCAGTAGAGGCTTATTAGACATAGTGTATTTCGGTTTCAAATTGTTGTTATGTATTCAGGTATTTGGTGTTATCTGATTTCCAGACTTCCGATGTTTTATATATGTTAGACTCTCGCATTATTATGTTGAGTTTAGATGTCAAGTTCATGCCATGGGTTGACTTGGAGCCTCTCGGGGATCTTTGTCCCGTCTCTCAGTTCGGGCTTATGTTAGGGTCATGACATGAAATCATTATTAAAAATGCCCATGGATCTTAAAAAAACACTAGAAACATGCAAAAACTTAACCCATGATAGATACTTTGAGAATTTCACACATTGGGTTAAAACCCTATAGATTCAATAACCTTGAATTTCATGAATTAAGGAGAGGATTTGGGCATGAGAGTAAAGGAATACTCCCTTTCGTAACTCTACATACCTGAGTACTTGATTTCACAATCCCCCTAGAAAACCCAAGTGAATTGAGGAAGAACCTATGGAATCCTCTACCTTGATCTCCAATGAACTCCTTACTCTTGCATGCATGGAATGGGAAGGCTTAGAATAGGTTAATCACTCCTAAAACCCTCCTAACTAAGATCAAAATGACGTAGTTAGCACCTAGGGGCTTAGAAATTATGAAAACACCCTTACTAAAATGCAGGAATATTACACACTGCCAGTCACCATGAGGGACACCATGATTGTGGTGAACATGACTCGTGATGACCAACCCCTAAAGTTAACTAGCCAACCCTCCGTTTTTGACTCTACTCTAGACAATGGCCAATTCCATGAGTCATGGAGTGACATCACGACTCGTGGAAGCCTCTCCTAGTCACCCCCAGACTAAGAATCGTTGCCAACCTCCCTTCACTTTACGAATCACTTAATGATTTGTGAAGTCCTCCCATTGGTCACCGGATGACTCATCTTGTGTCCTAGGCTACATTTTCCTATTTTCTTTGCTTGAACCCTCGGGTATGATCTAAGTGATTTTTCGGGTATTACAATATCTCCCACTTGGGAACATTCATCCTCGAATGTGAATGAACATACTAAAAGGTTGGGGAAAAGAACTGTCATCCCAAACACTAAAATCTAAAGTGAAAACTGACGGAGTGACTGAATCTGAACCGAAGTACATGACTTAATTGAATTCATGAATCACACATGCATGCATTGACATGAAAGAAAATGGAACACATGAACTGAACATGAAAATGAATAGAGTATTAAGGAGGAATCTGATACATCAAGCTGGAACTGAGCCGGAAGGGAAAAGATGCTGGTATTTAACCATCATATCTGCACCGGCTTCCCACTTAGCTCCCTCAACATGTTGATTTCTCCAGAAAACCTTTACCAAAGTTACCTCTTTGTTCCTCGGCTTCTGAACCTGACGATCAACGATCTCAACTGGAACCTCCTCATAACCAAGGCTATCCTTCACACCTATGCTCTCTACCAGAACAACCATAGCCGAAATCACCAATGCACTTCTTCAAGAGAGATACATTGAAAATTGGATGTACTGAAGCCAATTCTAAGGGCAACTCCAACTCATACGCCACCTTGACAACATATCTCACAATCTTGTATGGGCCAACATAGTGGGGACTAAGTTTCCCCTTCTTTCTGAATCTCATCACTCCCTTCATGGGAGATACCTTCAGAAACACCCAGTCATCAACTTCAAACTCAAGTTCTCTCCTCCTCATATCAGCATAGGACTTTTAACGACTCTGGATTGTTTCCAACCTTTCCCTTATAAGAAGGACTTTCCCCGTAGCGTCATGAACTGAATCTTGTCCTATTAATATAGCTTCACTAACTTCACACCAACCAATAGGTGATCTACACCTCCTCCTATAAAAAGCCTCAAAGGGAGCCATCTGAATGATGGAATGGTAGCTGTTGTTATATGCAAACTCGATGAGAGGTAAATGATCATCTGAACTACCCTTGCAGTCAATTACACATGCTCTTAACGTGACATCAAAAGTCTAAATGGTCCACTCCACCGAACCATCTGTCTGCCAGTGAAAAGTTGTGCTAAGCATAACCTAAGTATCGAGTCCCTTCTGAAACGACCTCCAAAACTGAGAGGAAACTAAGTACCTATATCTGATATGATGGACAAGGGCACTCCATGCAACCTAACTAACTTCTAAATATACAATTTAGCATAATCCTCTGCTAAATCGATAGTTCTTACCGATATAAAGTGAGTTGCTTTCGTCAACCTATTTACAATAACCAAAATAGAGTGATACTGTCGGCGATTATAAGGAAATCCTATAATGAAGTCCATATTTATTTCCTACCACTTCCAAGTAGGGATACTAATGACTTGAAGCACACCTCCAAGTATTTGATGCTCAACTTTCACTTGTTGACAATTCGAGCACCTAGCCACAAACTCTTCTACGTCCTTCTTCATGTCATTCCACCAAATTACTTCCCGTAGGTCACGATACATCTTCCTGCAACCTGGATGTATAGAATATCAGGAACCATGAGCCTCATCAAATATCTGATCTCTCAAATCATCCACACTTGGAACATACAAATGACCATGATATCGACGTACACCATCTCCCCCATAGGAGAAGACCTCAACCTTCTTATTCTAAACCACTTCCTTTCGCTTTACCAAAATAGGATCTTCATCTTGCCTAGCCATTAATTTAGTCACCAAAGAGGATTCTGAGCCCTTCTGAACAATGACACCATCATATGTTGAATCAACAAGGAAAACTCCTAGTCGTGCAAGTCGATGCACATCCTCTACTAACTCTTTCTTCCCCTCATCTACGTTAGATACACTCTTCATGGAAAGTCAACTTAGAGCATCTTCCACCACATTGTCCTTGCCCAGATGATAAAGGACACTCATACCATAATATTTAAGAAGCTCTAACCACCTTCTTTGATATAGGTTTAGATCCTCTGGGTAAACATGTACTTTAGGCTTTTATGGTCCGTAAACACATCCACATGGACCCCATACAGATAGTGTCTCCAAATCTTCAAGCCGAATACTACCGCTGCCAACTCGAGGTCATGAGTCGGATAACTCTTTTCGTGGACCTTAAGCTACCAGGAAGCAAAAGTTATAACCGTACCGTGGTGCTTTAAGACACAAACAACGCCGATCCTCGAGGCATGACAATAAACCACAAACCCATCGGTATCCTTAGGTAGAGTCAACACTTGTGCTAACGTGACTAGAGTCTTCAACTCATTTAATCTCTTCTAACATGCCTTTGACCATTGAAACTTCACTTTTTTCTAGATCAACATAGTCAATGGTGCTGCAATGGATGAAAACCCTTCAACAAACCTCTTGTAGTAACAAACTATACCTAAGAAACTCCTAATATCTGAAGGACTAATTGGTCTGGGCCAATTCTTCACAACTTTGTATTTTGAGAGTCCACCTGCACACCCTCACTTGACACCATATGACCCAAAAATGCTACTGAGCTCAGCCAAAACTCACACTTTCTAAATTTAGCATACAGTTGGTGATCCTTTAGAGTCGGTACTACCACCCTCAAATGAGCAACATGTTCCTCTTGGCTCCGATAATATATGAGAATGTCATCAATGGACACAATCATGAACATGTATAAATATGTATTGAACACACTGTTCATCAAATCCATAAAAGCTATAGGAGCATTCGTTAGTCCGAAAGACATAACTATAAACTCATATTGATCATACCGAGTCCTAAAGGCTATCTTCTGGATGTTACTCTCTCTAACTCTGAGCTGATGATAACTGGATCTGAAGTCTATCTTTTAAAAGCACTTAGCCCCCTGAAGTTAATAGAACAAGTCATCAATTGTGGGGAAGGGATACATTTTCTTGATTGTGACCTTATACAATTGCCGATAATCGATACACCTTCGAAGAGGACCATCTTTCTTTCAGATAAAGAGAACTAGTGCACCCCACATGTACTTTCTAGGTCAGATAAAACCCTTGACTAAGTGGTCCTTTTATTGTTCCTTCAACTCCTTTAGCTTAGTTGGAGCCATTCTGTAAGGAGGAAAAGACATAGGTTACGTATCGAGAAAAAGGTCAATACCAAAGTTGATCTCCCTCTCGGGAGGGATTCCTGGTAGATCATTTAGAAACACCTCTGGATACTCACATACTATACGAAGTGATTGGATAATTGGGGTTTCGGATGTAGCAACCATAACCCGAACTAGATGGCACATGCAACCCATAGAAATCATCTTTCTAGACTTAAGGTAGGAAATGAAACGACCTACAAACACCGTTGAACTACCCTTCCATTTTAGAACTAGCTCACCCGTATACTGGAACTCTACCGCAAGGGTTCTACAATTTACTGAGGCATAACATGCATGTAGCCCGTCCATGCCAAAGATAATATCAAAATCAATCATGACTAGCTCTACAAAACCTATTGAGGTGACTTTCTAAAGGATTGTGATAGGGCAATTTCTGTATACCCGTCAGTTATAACCAAATCACCGACTAGAGTAGAGACTAACAAACGTTCTGACAGGATTTTGGGAATGACTATGAAACTACTAGTAGAATATGGCATCAGAAAAAATAAAGTAGCCCCTGGATCTAACAATGCATAAACATCAAGATGAAATACTCATAACATACCAGTGACTACATCTAGAGAGACCTCCTGCTCCTAACGAGATGCGAAGGCATAAAACCTGTGATGACGTTGACCACCACTTGCACTAGAGGAGGTTTCCTACTAAGCTGAGCACGTTGGTGGGGCACTAAACTAGTGGTTGGGCCTTGGCCTTTACCCTGTCCTTATATCATTTTTAGAGAATCTCTAAGCATATGTCTAGGCTTCCCATACACGAAACAAGCACTTGTACCTACTATGTACTGACCAATGTGACTACTACCACACCTGTCATAACCTGGAACCCTAGGCTCTGTCGGTCTGCACCCCTATCCTCGAGAGCCTGATGCCCGTCCCCTCTAACTGTGCCTTGATCTGGATGCCACACTCACTGCTGATGTCATTGGGGCTGATGATCTCTGGTAGGACTGCTGATCATACCCACCACCAGGACTTTATTAGGAGAACCTTAAACTGTCAGTCCTGGCCCTCTTTGCCTCTCACTCACCAGCACCTCCTCTATTTGTGAGGCATATAAGACAAACGTGAGAAGTCAATATCCTAATGAAGCATCACGGTCCGAAATTCTTTTACCAAATAGTCTGTTATCCCATGCATAAACCTGCTCACTCGAGCGCTTTGGACAACCACCATCTCAGGTGCATATTTGGACAAGCGTGTGAACTCCAAAGCGTACTCCTGGACTATCATGTTATTCTCCTTTAGGTTCACAAACTCAGCTTCCTTGATTGCCCTCATCTCAGGGAAAAAACCTATCCAAGAACATGGTAAGAAACTCATCCCAAGAATGGTACCTGCGTCGACTCCCTAGCCATCCTTCAACTACCTGAACTAGATGTGAGCAACCCCATTCAGCTGATAAGAGGCTAGATCTGCACAATCCTCCACTGTCACCCCCATAATCTGGGTGATCTTCTGGATCTCATAAATAACCTCGTGCGGATCCTCCTCTACCTTCGATCTAAGGAACTCAGGGGGATTCATCCTGAGGAATTCCTTGACTCTTGCCGCTACCACATTGCCATTTTGGGGAACATGAGTAACTTCCTGCTGGTTGACCTGGCGGGTTAATGTCAGTGCCAATATGCGGATGGATTCCCTAAACTCAGTGTGGGCAACCTGCTTGGGCACATGATCCTCGGGGGCTGGTGGGGCCTACTGCTACCTATCCTCGTTGCCATTCTCATGGCCATTCCCATACCCATTCCTTTTTCCATTAACTTGGCGAGGAGGCATGATTCTGTAAATGCGTACAACATTAGAAGGATAAAGTGGTATTTCATGCATGACATAGATCATGAAAGAAGGAAAATTTTCCTAAAACGTTTGGTAGCCTCTCATAATAAGTATGGCGCACTTCACACCCATGTAAATGACCCTACTTAACGCATCTTTCAGACATCCTAGGACACTTCAAAACCTACTACTCTGATTCCATATTTTTCAAGACCCCAACATAGGAAGGGATTGAGACACGAAACCTAAAACCATAAATGGCCCCAACTCAACCCATGGCATGAACATGAGAACTAAATCTCAACATAAATAATTGTGGAAAACAAGCTAACATTAGAAATAGAGGAAATATGAATATTTAATAACATAAGAATAATGAAATACATCACTATGATTTGAAGTTGAATACATATTATGTCTGATAAGCCTCTACATACTGACAAATTTATGGGACAAGACCTCAACTAATTCACTAATATACTGAAACTGAAGATACTAATAACAAACTGATAAAAAGTCCTCGAAGGATGAGAACTCACTAATGAGTTTGTAATTTACCAACTCATTAGGCTCTCAAGCATGAATTATAGTCTAGTTTTTAAGTCATTTAGATTGATTTTATGCCCTTTCTGCCTTGTTGTGTGCAAATATCTGATTTGTAGAGAAGAGCAAGAAATGGAGCAAAAGGAAGGGAATCAGGTGAAAACCGCCGCTTCACTGAAGAAGACCGGTGAAACGCCGGCCAAACACCGAAGACCACTGCCCTGGGAAATCAAAGAAATTGGCAACCGCAGACACCAACCAGCGACTTGACGGTTGAATTGCCTACCGATGCTTGAGAGTTCTAGATCACAAAAAAGAAAACAGGCGGAGCACGATTGGAGACCGTCGAATCGCCGAAGGACACTGGAATTCACTGCGGGAGCATCCAATGATAGCCGACGGTTCGCGGAATGCAATCGGTGAACCGCTGCTACTCTTGCAAGTACCAGAACAGATGAACAGGGGCAAATGTGTCCAACACTGAAAAGGAAAGTTTGAGTACCCTACTCTTGGATATATTCTGGAGAGAAGTACTATGTACCCATCAGATCTTAACTTTTGGTTTTTTGAGAATATTCTCTTTGTAAATTCTATTGCTGGAAATTGTAAAGGATTGTTTTTATTTTTCTTAATCCTCCTCTATAGCAAGGTACTATAATTGTTGAAGACTTATCATTGAAGTTGATTTTTCTACACCTATTATTGAGTTCAATGAGTTTATTGTTAAATGTGTTCTTGAATTTCTTAACTATGAGTAGGTAAATCATTAACTAGAGGTGTGTGATGATGAATGATTAATTAGATTGGATATTGCTAGAGTTATCTAAATATTGTTTAATTAGTGTAGATCTGTTAAATTCTCTCCAATATGTAATTGAAGATCCATGTATGCAGATATGGGTCTAATTGTTCTTACTTGATTTTTGCTATAAAAAGAATAATTGAGTATTAGGAGAAAATTTAATGGTGGACATGGATGTGAGGTTGGGGAATTTGTCTAGAAATAGTAAACATCACATTCTCACTCCTAATTAATAGAAAATAGCTAGAAATTAGTTCAGCTAATAATCCAAACCTGATTGGGTTGATTTAATTGTGTCTAGTGGTTTGAAAGAACTCTAGCAAGAGGAATTTATGAGGTTGAAAAAAACATCAAATTCCCACCTGCGCAAGGTTATTTACACAAATTTGAACTTTTGAAACAATCTAGCATGACCTTATTTAGTTAGCACATCAACTAAACCACACCACTAGTCTTTCTCATTATTGTCGACAACCTTGGTTATTTTGCTATCTTAATCGGACGAATTAGGATTCATTCCTCAGTGTTAACTTCAATCTCCCTCTAACTATTTATTTCTTTGTAATTTTTGAGTGGTGCAAACTAAATTAAATTTCCCAAACAACACTCGTGCATATCATTCTCTAGTCTTTATTGAACTTGACCCCGATATCTATCGGGACATTTGTTTTAATAAAATGAATGTTTATTCTCTTTCGTAATGAAGCGTATATTTTGGATGTTATCAAAAATGATGCCATTGCCGGGGAGTAGCATTTGATATTCTTGTGTTGATTGTAAATTTGAATTGGTTTTACACCACTATAGTTGCTATTAAGCAATTGCGGAGTTACTCATGAACCATTCTGAAAGGTTTTTGCGAAACCCCGAGGGGGTTCCTTATATGGAGACTCTCAAACTGGTAGATAAGATGTGGTATAGATAAGGTAGGAAAGATAAGGTGTTGCTGGTCATGATGAAATAGAGGGAGTTGACGAACTATATGAAGGGTTTTCATATAAGGTACCACCAGGACAATCATGGCTATGAGTAGACGTATCATGCAAATCAAGGTCAAAACAATGTTTAATCAGCTGAGAATAGTAGCCAACAGAGCGATGAGTCAGTCCCATCCCGCATCCCAGGAAAGCACTCTCGAGGTGGTGCTTGAAAAGGTCCTTTCAACTGAATTAGGAATTTAGGACTTGCGGAGTAAACTGTTGGATCTTACGACCACCGTGAAAATTCATGACACAGTAGTAAAACAATTGGAGGATAGGATGAATGAGATAGAATCTCAAGTGGAAGCTCAAACAAAAGAAAGAAGCACATCCTCATCTCAAGCCACAATGGACGATGATATATTTGAATGGGAAATGGAGGAAGAGGTCGTAGGAGAAATGATTGCTGATTTCCTTTTCAAAGGTGAAGAACTAGAGGAGGTTTATCAAGTGTGCAAGGAGATAGAAAATTATCCCTTCCAATAAATGAAACTGGACCTCAACCTAAAAAATTACACAACTCCTCCATCACAACCATCCATTGTGGCACCCCCAAAGTTGGAGTTGAAACCCTTGCCCACTCACTTGCAATATGCATATTTGGGGGAGATTGAGATGATCCTGATAATCATTTTAGCAAAGCTCACTCCTCTCCAAGTAGAAAAACTCATCGTGGTATTAAAAAGGTACATTCAGGCTATAGGGTGGTCGATAGCTGATATTTCCGGTATTCCTCCAGGGATTTGCACTCACAAGATTAATCTTCAAGAAAATTGTAGCCCATCAGTTGAGCATCAAAGGCGTTTGAACCCACCTATGTAATAGATGGTCAAATAAGAGATTATTAAATGTCTAGATGCGGGTGTGGTATATCCTATCGCAAACAGTAGTTGGGTAAGTCATGTACAGTGTGTGCCAAAGAAAGGAGGCATTATGATTGTCCCAAATGAAGAAAATGAATTAATTTCCACTCACCCAGTCACTAGATGGAGAGTTTGCATGGAATACCATAAGTTAAACTCTTGGACAAAGAAGGATCACTTCCCAGTGCCCTTCATTGACAAAATGTTAGATCGGTTGGTTGTCAAAGAGTACTATTGTTTCTTGGATGGATACTCAGGGTACAATCAAATTTCGATCGCACCCGAGGATCAATAAAAAACCACTTTTACATGTCCCTATGGAACTTTGGCATTCAAGAGGATGCCTTTTGGCCTTTGCAATGCCCCCACCACTTTCCAACTATGTGTAATGTCCATCTTTTCAGATATGGTGGAGGATACTATGGAAGACCTCATGGGTGTCTTATCAGTTGTAGGGGATTCTTTTGACGATTGTTTGTCTCACCTAGAGGAGGTGTTATAGAGATGCAAAGAAACAAATTTGGTCCTTAATTGGGAAAAATGTCATTTTATGGTAAAAGAGGGGATTATGTTGGGACATAAGAGTTTCAAAAAATGGGATTGAGGTGGACCAAGTAAAAATCAATGCCATTACTCAGTTACCTCCATCGTGCACCGTGAAGGGTGTTAGGATTTTCCTTGGACATGAGAGCTTTTACCACAGGTTTATTAAATATTTCTCTAAAATAGATCATCCTCTATTTTGGCTGCTGGAGAAAAAAGAAAAGTTCAATTTTGATGAGGGGTGTATGAAGGACTTTGTGGAGTTGAAGGAAAGGTTGATTTATTCTCCAATCATTATAGCACCTGATTGTCCAAAACCTTTTGAGCTCATGTGCGATGCCAATGGGGTGGCATTAGGAGTAGTACTTGGTCAGCAGAGAGATAAGATATTTAACCTAATCTAATATTCTAGAAAATCTCTAAATGACACGCAAATGAACTACACAGTAATAGAGCAGTAGTTACTCGTTGTTTTGTTTGCGTTTGAAAAGTTTCAGGCGTACTTGTTGGTAACGAAAGTGGTGGAGCACGTGGATCATGTAGCGATTGGATACTTGATGGCCAAGAAAGATGTTAAACCTAGACTGATCAGGTGGGTTCTTTGTTGCAAGAATTCTAGTTTGAGGTGAAGGATTGTAAGGGATGTGAGAATCAAGTGGCCGACCATCTATCACGCTTCGAAACAAGTGGTCATCCAGGAGCATATGAGGAGATCAATGATTCCTTCTTCATGAACATATTCTAGCCGCAACCTATAATTTAACACCTTTGTTTGTCGATTTTGCTAATTTCTTGGCCAGCAACATCATACCTGAAGGTTTGTACTTTCAACCAAAGAAGAAATTCATGCATGATTTCCAAAAATTTTACTGGGACGAACCTTACCTCCTCCAGAGTTACGCAGATGGTTTAATACCATGGTGTGTTCCAGAAGTAGAGATGGGACCAATTCTAGAGGCATGCCATTCTTCACCTATTGGGGGCCATTATGGGAGAGTGAGGACAACAACAATGGTGTTATAGTGTGGGTTATATTGGCCTACACTACATCAGGATGCCCATGACTTTGTGAAGCAATGCGATCAGTGTCACAGAACAGGGAGTATTTCAAGGAGGCATGATCTTCCACTATTATCGATCTTAGAGGTTGAGTTTGTTCGATGTATAGGGGATCGATCGACTGCATGGCCCTTTTGTAAGCTCTTATGGAAACACATACATCTCGGTGGCAGTTGATTATATCTCCAAATGGGTAGAAGTTGTAGCATTACCCAATAATGAAGGAAGGAGCATAACAACCTTCTTAAAAATACTTTTTTCCCAATTTGGTACTCCGAGAGATATCACTAGCGATGGGGGATCATATTTTTGCAATCGAGTATATAACGCCCTGTTAGCCAAATATGGTGTGAAACACAAAGTGGCCACCCCTTATAACCCACAAACTAGTGCCAAGTAGAAGTTTCAAGTTGGCAAATTAAGTCTATCTTGATTAAAATAGTCAATGTAAATAGAACAAATTGGGCTTAGAAGTTAGTTGATGCCTTGTAGGCATATCATACTGCATTTAAAACACTCGGATGTCCCCATATCAACTTGTGTTTGGCAAATCTTGCCACCTCCCTGTTGAGTTAGAACATAAAGCCTTGTGGGCATTGAAAAGCTTTAAACTACAATGGTAAAATCTATACAAGGATGAGTTCATAATCTGCATGAGTTAGATGAATTTAGAATGAGGGCATACGCAATGCAGTTATTTACAAAGCTCGAATTAAACATTATCATGACCAAAAAGTTTTGCAGTGCAGTTTTTCTCCAGGGGACTATGTATTACTGTTCAATTCACTGTTGAGGCTATTTCTCGGGAAGTTAAAATCCAAATGGTTAGGGCCATTCTAGGTATCTCATGTTTATCAAAATGGTGCCATAGAACTCCATGGAGAAAATGGGAGAAATTTCAAGGTGAATGGCTAACGAGTAGAAAGATATCTGGGGGTATTGGAGGATGTTGGCTGAACAGAGGTCTTATACCTAGATTAATCTTAGGTCATGAGAGACCTTCGTCGTGCCACGACGTAAACTAAGGTGCTTCTTGGAGGCAACCTAAGCATTTTTATTCTCTAACTCTTCTTAAACATTTTAATGTATTGTTGTTTTTGATGTTTTTTAGGGTGGTGAACTTCAAGAAGAACAAAGATAGGGTTGGCTGGCACTATGCCAGTGAAACGCAGATAGTATTTTGCAGACTGACGATGGGTCGTCGACTCTATGTAGTGCTCTTAGGAATCCAAAACCAGTCGGTGACTCATTTGGTGAGGCGCCGCTATAAAGTGCGAACCTCCAGTGAGTTTCCAATATCAACTAGTGTGCATAGGAGTGACCTTGACGTCAGCTTCTAACCAGGAGAGACACCAGAAGCATTTCGCGACACGTCGGTCAGTCGTCGATCCTGTATCCAGAAACTCGCACAGGTAATGTCATCGGCGACCACATCAGCGATCACTGGTATGCCTCAATCTGGATTATTCTACTTTTCAAAATTTTAACCGACCTTCACCCCTTTAATCCTCCTTTTCCCTCTTTCCCACCACATTTCATCTTCCTAAAACCCCCTTTTCTCACCTATCCTCCATTAATGACCACCCTCATCTTACCCAATCAACTTCCTCTCCCTTCCCACTTAAATACCTCTCCCCACTTTCATTTACCCGTCACCTTCACTCAATCATGCCCTAAAAATATCATTAGTAGGCAGAAGTGAAAGATCATATCTTTTGTAGCTACTCACCCATCAAGTAAGGTTTCTTTTGCTCATGCTCTAATGTTAGGGGAACTATTGGTGATATTTTGCTTTTATGTGTTTATCTCATGCTTTTATTTGCTACATTTTGCAAGATTTTAGTATTATTCTTATGTGGATGTCACATTTTGTTTGGGGGATGTCTGAGTAACCCTGAGTGGCAACCTCTTAAGTTGCCCGATGATAGATCGATTGAGACCTTTCTTAGGGCCAACTTGGCATTGTTGGATTGGGAGAAAATTGGTGTGCATCAAAGTTGGGGTGCACGCTGGTTGATTTCATAAAGGTCGCCCACGGGCGGACCACCGGTTGTGCTTTGTGAATCGCTGATCAATTCGCGGGTTAAATTGGCCGATTTTGCCTTCTGTCATAAATCTGTAGGTCAGCGACGCTTGGCGGTTAAGGACTGACATTTTGCCAGTGGGGGAGCTAGTGGGTATGATTTTTATCCCCCAGGCCACTGATTTACGCCAGATATTCATTGGCGTTTCACAAACATACATCCGCCTTTTTGTCGACGGTTTACCGGTGTCACCTGAAACACTAAATTTTCTCACCTGATTTCTTTCCTTTTTATTTGCTCTAGGTTTAAAATGTGTGTATAATTCTAACCATAGTTTGCAGCATCATGTTTGTTTCTAGAAAATCTCACAAAGGCCAAGTATCAATGAGAACAAACAACACACAAATTCGCTTTGGGTTTGATAAAATGGAGGAGTATTATATCTGTTTCAAGGAGAAGCGATCCATCATGAAGAAGCTCAATTTGAGTTGGGATCTTTCAAAAATGCTTTCCCAAATATTTTCTATCAGTATGGAATGTGCGATTGGGGTTCAGTCACCATACTAATTGACCCATATTTTCCGGAGTTGGTGTGGAAATTTTATGCATCACACAAGGCACAGTAACAACTCCTAAAAGGTAAGTGCCGCACAGACACGTTACCATGCCTACCATCTGTATGGGTGTGTGGCGAAGATCCCATAACTCCAGAGACAATCAATTCTCTTTACTGGGCTGAGCTAATCCATCACATTTGACATTCCATGGGAAGGTGGAGGATAAAACAAATTAGTTCCAATTGGTTGCCAACATAATTGCAATAGGTCAACCATAATGGGCTATCTCCAGGGGTCTAATTCGTATACATGAATTGAAATTTGAAGCCCATATGTGGCTATACTTGGTTTTTGCTACTTTAATACCTTCTCAAAACACAATGGTGGTCCCGTTGAAGATACCATTCTTATTGCCTGCATTATGGATCATGTACACATCTATGTAGGGGAGATTATTGCAGATCAATTCAAAAGGAGGGACAACCAGCAGACTACATCAATGACATATCCTAGCCTCATGAGTATGTTATGTGTGCAGGCTTCATGCACTTTATTCCAGCCATTAGATAAGACTATGTGGGCTGACAGTGTGATTATATTAGCTACCAAAACTGACAAAGATGCCCATCTATGAAGAGAGCAAAAAGTATAGAGAACAGAACTCCTCCACCACCGCCAGCACCCTCTAACACATCGGTAGGCTAGTTCCATATAGCTGCGGCTCCCACCACCACACCTCCTAATTTTCTCAAACTAGCACAAAGGGCCCTAGTGCATGAAAGCCATATTGTGAAGCTAGCTAAGGCTATCCCATCCATGATCCAACATGCCATCAATAAATCCATGCAATCTGCTAGAGACAAGATGAAAGGCCTCTGCACCACAGTTGAGGTCCTACAAAACGAAGTGATTACTTTTAGGAAAGAGGTGGCTGCAGTCAAAAGACCTCATTTGCCAACAACCCAATCCCTCCTGAGCATGCAGCGATGCCCTTGCAGCACGAGGCACCCAAGAGTCCACTAGATGATTGGTGGGTGGGGTATGACAGCGCGTCAGAAATAGTGTCAGATGAGGAGTTATATCATAGCTCACCACCACTGTCTCCAATGCTCTCTTTGTACAACGTAGATCCATCCTGGACACTCGGCGGGGTGGAGACTACTTCTAACCATGAGGTTTGCGCTCTGCCAGATAAGTGGGTGGTGCCAGGACCTGTGAAACCATTGGAAATCCAACCTGACTCACTAAGGACAACCGTTTGTATTTGTTTGTAACGAAGAGTATATTTTTGATGTTATCACTCACCAACAGGCGGGATATGCTAACTCTGAGGATCTGGCTAGTGGCGGGACTAAACTTGAATGTCTGAACCTATATCAAGAAATGATATAGCATAAAGTACGCGGTCAGTACTTGGAATATACCGAGTATACAAGGTAAGTAAAACTGCTAAGTAAAATTGAAATCATGCATATCATAAAAACTGTCATCATAAGATTTGGAGAGTAAGGTTTGCATGCTACTATCTGAAAAAATGGTTTAAATACAACTGAATCGAATGACCTAAATTTGAAAATAATAATATTAAGTAAAATTGAATATTGGGCCAAACCTGCTGAAAACATAATATCATGGCTGATGAATATGCATAACTAAAATCAGGAGGTATAATGGGAAACTCATCATATAACCGACATTACCATGATAGAGCTTATGTGGTCTCGACTTACACTCAAGTGAACAGGGCCATCCAAAAAGCCTTACCCGGGCTAAGGGTACTACCATGTTATCGATATCAAGCTGAAGGCCCCTCGGGGTAGGGAAAGCTCACAAGCAAAGTCCCAAGATTCTGAATATACCTACGTTGGCACGTAGTTCTGAGGCACAGGGTTAATTGAACCCTTAGCATACTTGGTGCTAAACACTACTCCTAAAAACATGCATATTTTATCCATCATTTTTTCAACAAAGCTGAACCATCGCCTTTCGACGAAGCTGATCATTTCAATGTATACATAGTCTGAAAACTGAACATGAGGAGCCTTGGTTCAAAACATACCACAAGCTGAAAAGTGAGAGTCTAGACTCCAAAACCATGTGATAAGTTAATATCATAAAATTAAAGTAATCATGAAACATACTTGGTCATATGGGATTATCCAAACTTAAACATACTTTTAAATAGACTTGATAGTCAAAAATCATGAATATAGGCATGGGTAATTTAAAATCTTACTTTTACCATAGACATCTAATAATGCTTGTAAACATAGATCAGAATCTCAACGCTTCATGAACTTACATAATTAGGCATCATATTTTTAAAACTTTCAAATCATTATTTGTAATTGATATCATTATAAAACATGCCCATGGATCTTAAAACAACATTAGAAACGTGCATAGAATTTACTTTTGATAGATACTTAGAGAATTTCAGAAATTGGGTTAAAACCCCATAGATTTAACAACCTTGAATTTCATGAATTTAGGAGAGAATTTGGGAATGAGAGTGAAGGAATACTCTAATTCATAACCCTACATACTTGAGTACTTGATTTCATAATCACCCTTGAAAGCCCAAGTGAATTGAGGAAGAACCTAAGGAATCCTATAGCTTGATCTCCAATGAACACCTTAACCTTGCATGCATGGACTGGGAAGTCTTAGAATAGGTTAAGAACCATTAAAACCCTCCTAACTACACTTATAACAAAGTAGTTTAGGACCTAGGGGCTTAGGAATTACGAAAACACCCTTTCTAAAATGCAGGAAAATTACACACTGCTAGTCACCACGAGGGACACCACGACTCGTGGTGGCCAAATTGTGAAGTCTACTGACCACCCTCCATTTTCGACTCTACTCTAGACCACGACGAAATCCACAAGTCATGGAGTCACGTCATGACTCATGGCAGGCTCTCGTGGTCACCCCCAGACAAAGAATTGCCACCAACCTCTCTTCACTTTATGAGTCACTCAACAACTCGTGAAGTCCTCCCACGAGTCACGAGATGACTAGTCATGTGGCCCAGGCTACATTTTACTATTTTCTTCACTTGAACCCTCGGGTCTGATCTAAGGGACTTTTGGGGTATTACACTCGCGCGCCATGCCAGCTATTTCTCCAGGACAACTTTTCTTGAATTCTTCTTTCTTCATACTTTGGACCATTTTTGAGTTTGTTTCCACATGTTACCAGCTAAAACCATCTAAAAACACTTCTTATCTCATGTACATGTATATTCATTAAATTATGCATTTCTTAAGGATAAACATCTGAGAACAAGGTAAAAGATGGGTAAAAGTATGGCAAATAGGCATACGAATATGTCCAATATCACCACCCCACACTTAAACAATTGTTCGTACTCGAGCAATCCTTACTTATATGCAATAGACACTTCTTCTTCACAACACTTGTCACCTGTATCAACTCTCGCTCAAGCATCTATAATAGAGCGCATGACTAAGTGGTTCATCAATTCATAACCAATCCACATCTAATACACAAAGAAGATCTTCACATTCGAAGCTATATACTTTATATAACTCACTCATCTTTCTCGAAATAGGGCCAACATGATTAAGTATAAAAAATGTAGCACACAATGCACCGATTCTAATCAACTTATGTGCTCACCTATTTAGTGATGTTCCTTCACTCATATTATCAATAAAAGCTTGAAACATAGTAATCAAGGCACTCTCACTCTCACAAATGATGTTTCAAATACATGCAACATACCATAGGCTTGTCTCTCATTCATAATTAGATTACTTAATCACTTTTAAAAGAGTAAGATCATAAGGACTTATTTGGTTGTAATGTCGGCTAAGGGATGCGTAGGAATGATTTTCATTTCATAGTGGCTTCCAATCCTAAGCACTTTAAGACATTTTTCCCTCATCTTTCTCTTTCACCTCTTTTTCTTCTCACTGCTCACCCTTTCTTTCACTAAACCTTTTTCTTTTTTCATGCCCCTCTTTATACTACTTGACTGCTACTTTCTACTTATAAGTTCCATAATAATAATAATCAATCTTTAAAAATATTCCATTTATTCTCTAACAGCAAGTAGACATGTTATTTTTTTTGGGCACCCCTCTTTCCTATTTTTTCATCTTTCCATCCACATTTCTTTCGTTCTTTCCTTTCCCTTAACTTTTTCTACTTTGGTGGAATCTTCATTCTAAAATCTCTAAGTGCCTCAAACAATCTTTGGATTAAAAATTCTAGAGGTCGCACAATAAAGGGAATAGGCCTCTTTTGTGGATAAGAAGAAAATTAAGGCTTATGGCTAAACGGGGTTAACTAGGGATAATGTTCAGGAAGGTATAACAACAACAGACAAGATGGTTTTCTTTCAAAGAAATGGTTAAATCACATGTTACCTATTTGTTAACTAGCTATCCTATACACTCTTAGGCAAGTTCTAGATGTTACACTATGTACAAAACACAATAATTCAAGATCACCTCTCGTGGCATCATGATCTGAGTCAGTTTCTTATGGCCACATATCCACATAATCAAATTGAATGAATTCTTTCATTATTAATCCCTAAGATTTTTCCTTGAATCAAATTAAAGAACCTATGTGTCTCTCATGGAATTCTCACTTCTTCTGCATTCAGGATGACCACTTCGTTACTTTTAGCTTATCTTCTAAGTGGAGTATCAAGAGCACGCACGTGCGGGTTTAGACTTCATCATAAAAAATAAAAAATATCTGTGACTAATTTCCCTTTAGAAGGTCATCATCCATCCATCATTGGGAAGGGTCACTACACCTATGATGATCATAAAAAAAATTTGACTCTCAATTAACAAAACTAAAACAACTAGTGACCAATAAGCCCACAACAAAGCATCATTTTTCGACAGCCATCCATATACTAACTATTATAGACCAAGCCACTAACACATAAGTTTGACAACTATTGATACAACCTACTACAATTTTAGCAACGATGGAATGAATAGAAAATCTATTTCTTCCACCCCACACTTAAACAGTGCACTATCCTAGTGCACAAATATGTCATATAATGTAGGGAGAGAAAAAGAACTTCGTGGACATCCAAGAAAAGTCATCAGCATCAGGATTATACTACTAGTGATCATCATCATCATTCCTTCTACGTCATCAACCTACATAGCTCCCTTTGTGGCATCCTCCTTCTCCTCCTTTTCCTTATCATCATCAATAGCTTCGGTCAAGACTGTAGGCTCATCGTCATCCAATGGCTCCTCAAACACCAACCCCACTTTGCACATCATCATTGCATTCTCTATGAGTTGGTACACCTCCTCTAGTGCCTCCATCTCCTCAACAGTTGCGGCTCTGCCTCTTATCTTTAGTTGCAGCTCAAATATCCCAAACATACAGCCTCTCCAAACATCCCAAACTCTACACAATTGGAATAAGGAGTGGTTTTGATGAGTTGGTTGGCTCCTTGAATTTTGTGACACTAATCATTTTTCCTGCCAAGTGCCCTGCTAGAGGTAGATAAAGGTATTCCTCCTTTTCTTCAATGCCAAGCTCCCATAAGAACTTAGTCAACAAGTTGTCGTAACACTATTTCCATTGACATTTATCTCTGGATAGCCTCATGTTGTCCCTCAACTTTGTGCCAAAGTTAATTTGCAGCCCCTTCATTAGCATATACATCAATATCACCCTCTCTTGAGTGATCTCCATGGTGTGTGTCCCTGGGAGAAGTATCGCGCAGACCATCTTGACCCAAACTCTGGCCTACCTAGTCAAGTAGGAGAATGAGAGTGTCGAATGAGTGCCATTTTCACCTCTTGCCAATTGAGTAGTTGAATGCTCTCCACACAATGTATGGCGAATGTCACGATATAGGGGCTTCTCAAGTATGATGAAGTACATCTTTGTGTCCACCACTGGCGTGTCAAGGAATGCATTGAATGACCTGGCAGTTAAACAGACCACTTGTCCCCGCACCTTGATCATTGTGCTCTGTCCATACGAGGTGTTCAAATTTGCATAAAATCCCCTCGCTAGGGTAAGGTTGCACTCCTCTAGCTCACCAAACACATACCCAAGCTCCAACTCTTGGATGGTGTCTCGAATTGTGGGGAAATCAAGTGTCAGATGACCCTCATCAATCCAATTCTCCGAGGCATACATGGCCTCCTAATGGGCATCGAACCACATGAGCCCTGATGTGCTATGGGTTTACAACACTTTCAATGCTTAAAACTGAGGAAATAAGCATGGATTTAGGTATATTTATATGGATATGATGCACTTTTACTTTTTTTAGGGAATATAGATGTTGGAGTTGTAATGTGCAAAAGAATGATAAAAATGCAGAAAAAGCTAAGTACGAACCTCAGTACGTGTCGTACCATCCTGGTATGAGCCGTACTGAGAGTCATGGAAAACTCCAAAAATATTTATTTGAGGAAAAGGAAATGCATGACTTATAGTATGAGCTGTACCATGACAGTTGTAGAAAAGTTCAGAAGATGTTGCACATGACAAGTCTACAAGTACGGCTAGTAACCATGGATCATGACATCTACCTAAGGCCCATACCAAGGAGCTGTGGTAAGGTTTAGAAGAACTGAACAAGGACTGATGTCAATATATGATTGGAAGTCACGAGTTGTGGGATGAAGGTAGGAGTAGTACGAAGCCAACCGTGAAAGTATTCGGAAAATGCCAGAACTTTCAGGATCAAACCAAGACAAGACAGTATAACTCATACGTTCATGTTACAAGTTGTACTAGCTTCCAACAATTAGAAAAAATAGGCATTTCCAAGCATTGTATGAGTGAAGGTATGACCCATAAAATCCTGTTATGGGTCGTAAGTGAAGTCGACGACAATTCAACAATTTTTCCTATTTACTTAGGAAAGGGTTCTAAATATTTCTGCAAATAAATTTTAGGTTATTTTTTGATCAAGATAAGCAGAATACATAGAGAACAAGAAAGAAACGAGTTCTAGAAGTTAGAAAGAGTATGATTTGGAGAATTATTGTTGACTATCTTTTTAAGTTTTGGGGAAACTTTCTTGAATTAATTTCTCATTGTTCTTTTAGATTTCTTCTTTAATTCTTGAAGTAATGAAGTGGGTTTTCTTCCAAACATCATTGTATGTTCTAAATTATGTGTTTGTCTATGAATTCTTATAATTATCTTACAACTATGAGAGGATAAAACCTCCACAAGTAGGGTTGTGGGAACCATGGTTAATTAATGTACTAGTGTTACGCAAAGTGATTCTAAACCAATGCTAAATGCTTGTATTGTATTCTTCACATCATTAATGTTTCCTAACGCCGTGCAACATTAGGATTTGATGGAAATATTTACTTGCTTGAATCTAGAGAAGTAGAGATTGGGAGAAGAGAATTACAACAAAGCCTTGATATTTATGGGTTATAGTATAACTTGAGTTGCGGTCGCATGATAGTTAATTTGGGACAAATTGATAACGGTTGAATTGAACTACCTCATGAGACCTAATCCGGTGATTGAGTATAGTAATCCAATAGGGACGAACCAGTCATTTGGATGAACCCTAGTTTTCAGTTGTACAAGTAAGCATTGGGATTGTTCAAGAGTGTAAAACCTAAAGTAGTAATTAATCCATGGGGAACAATTTCCCTATTTGCTCGCATAAACTTGATAAATGAAAATTAATTCTTAGAACTGTTACATCTCTGTTTTTACAAAATCCCCTTTTAGGATATAACAAACTTAAAACTTAAATATGAGAATTATTCTATATCTTGACCTTATTCCTTGTGGGTTTGACTCCAGCCTTTGATGGATTATATATTCACAACATTCGTGTCATACTTTTCCAGGAGTGTGATTTGAGCGTTATCAAAATTGACACCATTGCCAGGGAATAAGGCTTAGGATTAGAGCAATTGTTGTGTTTAACTTTTAGTTGTTATTTCCTGATTTATGTTTTCTTTTTGTTTTTGACATCCACAGGTTGTCTTTGGTTAATTCCAAGTACTCGATGAAGCAAAAATGCCCTGATTCCTCTTATCTTTAATTAGAGCGAACTCTGTGGAGAATGGAGAACCCTGAGCAGAGAAGCGCCCGTATGTCTAAAAAAGCTCGGCAAGCTACACTTTAGGAAGCCGATGATGCTCAGGATGAGGTAGTGAATGCAGGACTCCATAGAAGGGACAATATATGCCAAAGATATACTCCTTAGCTCTATGATGATGAACATCCGGATGATGATGGGGTTGGGTCAACTAGAGCAATCGTACCACAATGCTTGCTTGCTGGGGAAAATTTTAATATTACTAGCGCCATGATACAGTTGGAGAATATGAATGAGGTGTTTAGTGTCACCCAGCTAACGATGCTAACCTGCACTTGATGAACTTTGTTTGTATAAGCAAGGCGTACAACTTACCTGGTGTGAGTCAAGATGTTATACGGTTGAGACTCTTCCCATTCTCTCTCTCTAGAGAGGCTAAGTTATGGTTATCGAAGCTTCCCAATATCTCCATTACCAAATGGATGGAGCTTAAATAGGCTTTCCTAGAATGGTTCTTCCCATCCTACAAGATGTTATAGTCAAAGGGCAAATTTTATGACTTTTGAGAATTGAATACTCAGGAACTGCATGGGACAACGTTGAGACTCAAGAAGAAGCTTAGCCCCAACCATAAAATTCCAGATGGTAGTTTGATGGAAATTTTTCACAGGTCTGTAAACAATAGCAAACAAGTTGTAGCAGATATTGTGGCGGGAGGTGCATTTATGAGTCACATATGGGAGTAAGCTGCCATTATTCTTGATATAGTGACTAAGACGAACAGGGACTGGCACACCAGGGAAGCAAAAGCGGCTGCAGGTACATATGTTGGTACGTCTGCGGATCAACACAGAAAGGAGGAGGAGCGTGATTAGGAGCTAACTCATATGCAGACATTATTATACCTGCTCATGAAGAAAATCATGGGTGCTGATGCGAGAAAGGTAAACGCAGTGGGAGCTCAGGGTTAGGAGTCAGGCCAATATCATTCAGATTCTGAGGAAGAAGGTGACCAAACTCCACCTCGGGAGAACTGTACTATTAGGTGGAGAGTTCTCAGTGCTCAAGAGATGTATGATTAGGGTTTGACTCTCACCTAAACGAATCATTTGAGGTGGTGTATACAGGAAGAACCGCAGATCCTCACTAGGTCTTTGAATGAGGTTGAGGAAATGAAACAAATTTTTAGCTTCTACAGATTTGAATGGATGGCTAGAACTCCAGAGAAATACGGTGCAGATACGGTCCCAGAGTTCTATGCCAATTATTTTCCCATAATGGAGTCCAAGGAAAGAGGTGGGCAAAAATTGAAGGAACAACCCAAGCTTGAGAGTGATGGTTCGGGAAAACACAATTGACATCTCTAAGTGAACCACTGCACATATGTTATATGGACCTTAGTTCAGGGCGTCTGAGACTATAGTTGAGTTTGTGAACTGAGTTGAAGCTCTAAAAAAAATAAAGTGGCTAGGGTTCGAGGAGAGGTAGAGCAAAGTGAAATGGCTAGTTGGGGTTCTAGCAGAGGACAAGGAGGAGGTTCATTGGATGGCTAGTGGAAAGCAGGTAACCAAAGCCTTGCTGAACTTCCTAATGAAGGCCTGTTGGACAGTAGTTTGCCACAGGTTGGCACCTAAATATAATGACAACACCCTCGGTGCAGATAGAGTGGCTTTGATGGCATGCATCATGTTGAGGTACGCCATCAACATTCCAAAGGTCATAGCAGAGTAGATCTGAGACTGGACTATGGGACTGACCACTACATTTCCATTCCCAAGTCTGATGTATAACTTATGCACTGAGGCAGGCCTCAAGGCAATACTAGAGGTAGATCATTTGATCAAAGGCTAGAAGACTGCATATATTGATCTCATATGAGATTGCATGAATTCAGTTAGCCAGGTTAAACTTCCTACTACAGTCCAACTACCACGGACATCCTAGGTTGAGCATGTTGATGACGCTACATCAGTGGCACAGGACAAGATGTCGTCTACACAAGACGGTTTCACAACCAAAACATATGCCCGAGTCTAGACACGGAATCTAGAACCATAAATGAAACCAAGTCAACCCATGGCATGAACATGATAACTAAAGCTCAACATAATAAAAGCAGAAAACTGAATTCTGAAATAACGGATGTCTGAATAATGAAACATTAAACAGCTAAAATCTCAAACATATAATCTTAAGCTGAAAATACAAACTATATCCGAAAAGCCTCTAACACACTGATGAGCTAATGGGACAACACCCCAACTAGTTCACTAGAAGTATGAAACACAAAATTACAATAGCTTAACTATCTAATGGTCCTTGAAGGATGAGGATTCGCATACAAGCTATCTGGACTAAACTCTAATAATTGACTAGCAGCGACAATGAATATAAATGGCTGACCTGTATCATGAAATGATACAGCATAGAGTATGTGGTCAATACTTAAAATATAGAGAGTATGCAAGGTAGGTAGAACAGGCTCAGTAAGTATAAACTAAAAATATGCATAACATAAATAATATCATTATAAGATTCTAAGAGTAAGGACTCTATGTTGATATCTGAAAACATGATTAAATATAAATTGAACTTCATAACTGGACCAAATAATCTAATACTGAAACAAATATTCATAAATAAAACTGACAACTGATCATTGGGTCAAATCTGCTGAAAACATATTATCAAAACTGATCAACTAAAATCATGCGGAACAATGGGATACTCGTCATATAACCAATATAATCACGATAGAGCGTATGTGATCCCAACTATTACACTCTAGTGGGCGGAGCCATCCAAAGCCTTGCAAGTGCTAGGGGTGCTCACTTGATATCGATATCAAGCTGAAGTCCCCTTGTGGTCAGGGAAAGCTCACATGGGAGGTCCCAATGAATCTAAATACACCTACGTTGGCATGTAGTTCTGACATGTATTTTACTAATTATTCAACATAAGTTACTTGTCAACTCTTGTTCCCAATTCCCACCGTGAAAATGGAATATGTGCCGGTAATCAAAATTTTCAAAACTGAATGGTTACCCTCTTCTTATTATCCCTACCCATAGTATAGGCCCCATCCGTTTGCTTTCCAATGCTTTGGGTTTATTATCTTAACCAACGCCCTTCTTGGTGTTTACCTGAACCCCTACCCTACTCGGTGCTAGACACTATTCCCTAAACATGCATATGCTTTCCATCATTTTTCAATGAAGCTGAAACCATCATTTTCCAATGAAGCTGAAATCATACCATATGCTGAATGTGGGAGTAAAGGCTCCAAAACCATATGGTAAGCTAATCTTATAGAACTAAGTTGAATCATAAAAAACATGCTTAACTTGTGTGGGGGCGTCCAGAATCTTAAAATCATACATACATGAAATAGACTTCATAAGTCAAATTCATGGATTCAAACATAGGTAATTTGTAAATATTCATTCATGCTGAATATCTCATCATACTTTAAATCATGAGCTCATAAGCTTGAAATTCATAAATCATGCATAATAAGGTGTAATCTTAATAAACTTAAAATCATGAATTAGTAAGTAAATTGAGAGTAAAACATAAATCATCAATTGAAACTTGAGAGAATTACACATAGAGATAGCATGGAAGATTGCATTGTATTGGGTTAAACCGTAGAATTTCACAGTTTAGAACTTAAAAACTAGAAATTATGAATTTGGACTTCAAGGGGCATGAGGGTGGAGGAATTTCTCCTATTCATAACCCTATATACCTAGGATGATGATCTCTTGACTTGTCTTGAAGATCCCAAGAGGATTTGAAGAAGAACCCTAGCTCCTTTCTTGAGAGAAAATCCAACTATCATTCTTTTGGAATGGGTGAGGATTTAGGCTAGGTGAGTCCCTTTAATCTTACCTTAAGGACGCCCAAAACGACTTCATTTAGGAGTTAGAAGCACAAGAGATTACAAAAATACCCCAAAACTATCTAATTAAATCCTGCAACCGGCAGTTACTATGACTAACAGTACGGGTCGTGGTTTGATTGTACGACTTGTACTGAGGTTCGTACAATGCTTGGTGCTGCTTCACTAAACTCCTCATAACATTTTACTCCAAACTACGATTGAGACAAGGTCCATTGCGTTGTAAAGAAGACTCAAAGGGATTCTATTTGAAATGTTGAATCACCCAAAAACATTTTATATAAAGGGAGATATTGTCATTTGAAGTTGACCTTTATAAGAACAGCTACGAAAATCCAATTGCTAAGAAGGCTCTCAACTCGAATTTGTGCTAGAGGTTCCTTACGACCTCAATTTGTATCCAAGGCACATCTCAAACTTAAGAGTTGGTATAACACAAAGTTTCCATAAAATTGATTGTATTCAAGCCTATCCACTTACCTAGAAGGGTTCCAAACTTAGCCTGAATGTCCGAGGAATTATAATACACCAACTCATGACTGAAATGACGATTCTACCATCATATTACGACTTGTACCATCAGTCGTACCACCAACCTACGATTCATTGTTTCATGTCATGACTAATGAGTCCCTTTTTCTCAACTCTCTGAATATTTCCATAATCCGTACCACGACCTGTAGCTCCATACTATGAGTCGTACCATAACCTGTACAATCAATCACCTGATAACTCCAAAGACTTGCTACTACACCAAGCTACGGGTCGTACCCACATACTACAACTCATAGTAGGGACTCATGGTTAGGAATAAACTTATCTAATCTGGACCACGGGACTTTCTAAGACCCACATTACCATCCTACAACTCATAGTTTAAGTCGTATTGAAGTAATTTTCCAACTTTTCCTGTTGATCACATTTCAAATCTCAGGTCTAGTCTTAGAAACTTTTAGGATATTACGATGTCTCCCTCTTGGGAACTTTCATCCTTGAATGTGGGTTAAACATACTGGAAGGTTGGGAAAAGAAACTGCAATCCCATATACTGGACATTTGAAGCAGAAAAACTAATGGGGTTACTGACTCCGAACTAATAAACATTGCTAAACTGAATTCATGAATCCTATATACATGCTAAAAAATGAAAGGAATTGAGAGACATGAGCTGCACATGAAACTGAATAGAGTATTAAGGAGGGAACTGATACCTCAAGTTGGAATTGAGCTGGAAGGGAATAAATGGGGATATCTAGCCATCATATCAGCTTCGACCTTTCAAGCAACTCCCTGAACGAGTTAATTCCTCCACAAGACTTTTACTAAAGCTAATTCTTTTTTCCTAAACTTTCGAACCTGGCGATCAAGGATTTACATGGGTACCTCCTCATAGGTAAGGCTATCCTTCACGCCTATGCTTTCCGCCGAAACAACTAAAATCGGGTCAGCAATGCACTTATTCAATAATGATACATAGAAAACTTGATGCATTGATGCTAACTCCACTGGTAGCTCCAACTCATAGGCCACCATGGCCACACATCTAAAAATCCTAAGTGGGCCAACATATTAGGGACTAAGCTTCCCTTTCTTTCTGTGCCTCATCACTCCCTTCATGGGAGACACCTTCGAGAACACCCAATCATCAACTTCAAACTCGGGTTCTCTCTCCCTAACATCTGCATATGACTTTTGACGAATTTGAGATGTGTTCAGACTTTCCCTTATAAGCTGAACTTTCTCCATAGCTTCATCAACTGAATATGCCCCTATCAATGTAGCTTCGCTAGCCTCAAACCAACAAATAGGAGATCTACACCTCCGCTCATAAAGAGCCTTAACCAGATAAGAAAAATTCAATGAGGGGCAAGTGACCGTTCTAACTACCTTAAAAATCAATCACATGAGCTCTCTACATATCCTACATAATCTGAATGGCTCGCTCAGCCTAACCCTCTATTAGTGGGTGGACAGCTGTGCTAGGCTTCACTTGAGTACCAAGACCCTTTTGAATCTATCTTCAAAACTAAGAGGTGAATTGAGTACCTTTGTCTAAAATGATGGATTATGGAACTTCATGCAATCGGAGAAACTCCTGAATGTAGTATCTAGCATAATTCTCAGCTGAATCAGTAGTTTGACCAGTAAGAAATGAGCTTCCTTGGTCAACCTATCAACAACCACCCAAATAGAATCATACTATTGGCGGGTACAAAGCAACGCTATTTGAAATCTACCTTAATATCCTCCCACTCCAACTAGCTATATTGATACCCTATAGCATGCCTCCCGGTCTGTCATAATCCACCTCCTCAGCCTATGCTTCCCTCTAAGCTCCTATCCATAATAAGGCTTGAGTCTGACAGTACAGTTTTCTTTACCTTTAGACCTAGCCCGGCTGCACCTCGTGCAATCTAAAGTTATCCACTAAGAACATTACTCATCCCCTTAACAAGAAAGTAGCACAAGTTCAAGCTCTAATCAAGAGTCACTAGTCACACCATACTATGGTTTACCTGTATATCACCACCTTATTAAGGCCTATCACCTATGATTATCCCATGGCTCCTTGTAGCTAACACTATTCAAGAATTCCCCTAACTTTCTAGGCTTGGGTAATAACTGCACTTCTATGAACTTCTGCATACTTGGCACCTATCGCATGAATAGAGAGTTATCCTTGATGTACACACTATAATTATTATTTCCATCATGGGTGAACATATATATGACTCGATTAAGAAAATCGTGAGCACGAATTATTCAAGAAATCTACGTTAGGAATATACCTGATATAGCACGATCTTATGAGTCGATAAGGCAAATCTTAAGGACTGAGTTCATAGAGATGAGCATGCTGAGAGACATGAGTTTACATAGAGAGTAAGTTTCTTGACATAAAGCTAAGTTTTATGGAGTTATGGAAGAAGACTGAAATCACCATCCGAAGTGGTTACTTCTCATTCTATGAATCTGAGTACGAATACATGTAAGGAGTACTTGGGACATAGACATGTGCGTAACATGTTCACATACGACATGAGTAGAGTATCACTTTGAGTGAAATACAAGAAGACACCTGAATTAGTGTTAACCGAGCTCCCATAGTTACTCATCTTAGACCTCACATTTGGCATTCAAGACTTGGCCTAGTCCTTCACCTTATAATCTCCCCCATAGCCTAAATATCATCATTCTAAGGATTGAACCCCTTCTTAAGGCTAGGCTTAGATCACTATTTCTTGATTTTCTATTCGACTCTAACGCTATCACTGAAGGCTTCATACTTATCACCATTTCTTACCTTCCCTGGGATGAATCTCATACAAAAATACAGAAAAGGGTCTTATTCCTTATACAATGGTTGAGGGCCTAGCAATAAGCAAGGATTGACATGAAAAACTCATAACATACCTGCGACTATATCTGGAGCTGGCCACCACCCGTACTAGGTAACCCATCCTACTGAGATGGGTGAGCTGCTGGAGCTGCTGATCTGGTAGTTGGACACTGGCTCTACCCTTGCCCTATTTAGCCGATGGGCAATCCCTGCACATATGTTCGGGCTACCCGCACCCAAAACAAGCACCCAAACCAACCAAACATGTTTCTAGATATTTTCTACCACCTTTAAGGCATGCTGGCCAACTGGACGAGGTTGCTCGAGAGGTGGTCGGGGCACGGCTCTCTGGCCTTTCTTCTTGGTTGATTGGCAGTCTCTGAGTTTATGACCGGGTTGGCAAAACCAGAAGCAAACACTAGAACCCATCAAGCATATCTCTGGGTGGATCTCACATCTCTTGCACACTGAATATATAATATCCCTCACCCTTGACTTGTTTCCCTGAGTCGGAGCTAGAGATCTCTACTGAAGTTGAGGGTGATTTCCACCACCTGATCTTTGCTGGAAAAACTCAAAGTTGCCCATCCTGGCCCTCTTGTTTCCCGTTCCTCTCCCCATGAACTCCCTATTTCATTTTCAATCCAAGTAACTTAGGTGGACTCTTTCCAGTGAAGTGTTGAACCCTAGTACTTGTCTTCTCTCCAGTGGAGTTCGTGGATGCGATTTCCTACTGGTTAAGCTGAGAGGTCATATATTGTACCAACACGCTAAAGGTAGCCCCGAGCTTTGCATCCGTAACCTGCCTTAATAGGGGGCCCGCTAGAGTTGGTGTGGCTTGCTAACCTCCTTTGGTTCTTCTGGGAGACATACTTCTACAAACACATATAACACAAGTTAGAGGAGTAGAAGAGTTGCACTTCATGACATGAGATAGAATCATGAAAGAAGAAAAGCGTCCTAAAATATCTTGTAGCCTCTTCCCCATAAGTGTGGCACGCAAACACTTTACTTAACATGACTTTCAACACCCTGGGACACTCTACACCTTGGATCTGATACCAAGTTTGTCACGATGGGGTCATAGGTTCGGGTCTAGACATGGAACCTAGAACCATAAATGGCTTCAAGTCGACCCATGCAATGAACATGATAAATAAAGATCAATGTAATCAAAGTAGAAAACTGAATTCTATAATAGCAAAAGTCTAAATAATAAAACATTAAATGATTTAAATCTGAAACACAGAATCTAAAGCTGGAAATAAAAACTATGTTTGAAACGCCTCTAATACTCTGACTAGCTGATAGGACCGCATCCAACTAGCTCAATAGAAGTCGGAAACTTAAAATGACAATAGCTCAACTATCTAATAGTCCTCTAAGGATGAGGACTCACCAACAAGCTGTTTGGGCTAAACTCTGTAAACTTGCTAGCAGTGAGACTGAATCTAAACCTCTGAGCCTATATCATGAAACAATACAATATAGAGTATGCGCCCAATACTTGGAATGTACTGAATATGCAAGGTAAGTAGAACAGGCTAAGTAAGTATAAACTGAAAACATGCATAACATAAATCATATCATTATAAGATTTTGAGAGTAAGGACTGCATGCTGATATATGAAAACATGATCAAATATAAACTCATCTTCATAACTGAGCAAAATGACCCAACACTGAATCGATTATTCATAAGTATAACTAATAACTGATCATTGGGTCAGACCTGCTCAAAATATATTATCAAAACTTATGAACATGAAAAATTGAAATCATAAGGAATAATGGGAGACTCATCATATAACTGACATAATCACGATAGAGCATATGTGATACCAACTATTACACTCAAGTGGGAATAGCCATTCAAAGCCTTTCTAGGGCTAAAGGCTCTACCATGATATCGATATCAAGTTGAAGGCCCCTTGGGAGAAGGGAAAGCTCATAAGGGTGATCCCAATGAATCTGAATACACCTACGTTGGCATGTAGTTGTGAGGCTAGGGGTTTATTTGAACCCCTATCCTACTAGGTGCTAGACTCTAATCTAAAAGACATGCATATGCTCTCCATCATTTATCAACGAAGCCGTAACCATCATTTTTCAACAAAGCGGAAACTATCATCTTTTAATGAAGCTGAAACCACACCATAAGCTTAAAGTGGGAGTTGATCACGGGCAAAAATAGCATGCCCGAGATACGCTTTATGACTTAAATTAGTCTTGTTTATCTAAGTTATTGTATACATTTTCATGTTTGAAGATATGTGCTAACCAACATGATTAGCCTTTGTTTTGTAGGTTTTGATGACTTTTGAGTAACTAATCCATGAGTTGGTGAAGTAGAGGCTTGGAAACGGAATTAACACGCGAACGTCGGCAAAGAGGAGGCACAAAACAGCCCACCTGCGCATCGGCAACGTGCCACAGCAGGCAGGCTGATCACAACAGCCCACCTGCACGTTGGCAACGTGCCACGGCAGGTTGGCTGTGCGACCAAGAGGTGCCAACGCGCTGCCCAAGCAGCGTGACACGCTGCCAACGCGGCAGGGTGCTGCCGGGGCCAAGTTCGGGTGATTTCCAGAGAGCTTCCACGTCCGTAGCATGTCACGGAGGCAGTGCTCCACGATGCACTCCGTGACACGTTGCTTGTTATTCCGGGAAAAAGTCCTACTACTATAAATAGCACACTTAGGTTCATTTTTCATAATTCTGACTTGGTGGAGCAAGGACGTGGGTTACAGGCAGTTGAGGGACGAAAATATCAGGGTTTTTTCTCTCTTTCTTTCTTCTATAATTCAATTGCTTATATGATTGACACTCATTTTAAGATGTTTAATCCACAAATGAGTGGCTAATTCCTCTTCTTGCTGAGGTTATGAACAATTGTGATGAAATTTGATCATTGATTCTTTGGTTTTTCATCTTTTCTTCCATGTTGTTCTATTAATTCTTGTTCTTACTGCATTAATGTGTGGTCTACGTTAA
Source organism: Datura wrightii (assembly GCA_035772735.1). NCBI lineage: Eukaryota > Viridiplantae > Streptophyta > Magnoliopsida > Solanales > Solanaceae > Datura > Datura wrightii. The sequence continues at coordinate 56,864,028 of JASDFA010000007.1, read as the reverse complement.
TGTACATCTAAAAAGTCCGGTTTCACTCGAGAGAGCAAGAAATTGGAAAGTTGTGAATTAATAGGATATGTTCTTTACTTGGTTTGGGAAAATTGAGTTTTGATTTGCTTTCAGGATAGAAATATACCTGCAAGTCGTATTAGTCAATTTAGGAACCGAATTTGTATGGCTAGGACATGAATTGCATTTGATCACAGAAATGTAGACGTATGGTTCATGATTCTTAAGTGAGGTTAAATACGAGAGTTTTAATCTCTTGGCAAATGTTCTTGGCTAGTAACTGGAGGAAAAGATTAACCAAAGTATGATGACAATTAATTTCATTACATGTTCGTTTAACCTCAGCATGCTCTCATTCATAGTTCAGATTCAAAGTAGATAATTGTTTTAGATTTAGTATAAAAATTATAAAACAAACTATCAAACTTTTGGTTACACTGTTGTCTGCATTTTTAGAAGTAAAATATAGTATACTTGAGCAAATTGCACTTTATCCAAGTCTCTGTGGGATCGATACTTGGCTTACTAAAGCCACTTACTACTTGTTTGACCACGTGCACTTGCGTGTCATTTTATACCCCACAAATCACGCGAACAAGTTTTTGGCACCGTTGTCGGGGACTTGGCAATTGGTGAATTTGTTTTAAGTGTAAATTTTCTATATTTTTTTCTTAAGTGCTGATAACTTGGTCTTAGTGTTTGTTTTAATTCTTTTTCATTTTATTTTTTTCTTTTTCGGATACCCTTATTGACATGACATCGTGGAATACAGATGGTTTAAATGGTGGATACTCATATTTTAGCAAATCTTATATGAATTGCGGAGGACACCACTCGTGGAAACGCTGTAACATGTGCAATATATGTGGTGGTCAAGATGGCCATTGGGATGGCTATCCGAATGCATATTACCCTCCCCCAAGGCCCTACTATGATCCTTCTATTGTTTTTGCTGAATATAGGCATGCTGAAAATGAGGACTTGGGACGCCAAGTTCAAATAGAAGACTTGTTGAAACAACTCCTAGATCAATCAGAAGTAATGAAGGAGGCGATCGCAGTATTGAGAATTCAGCAAGAAGAGAATGCAGAGGCTCTAGAAAGGATGAGCTTCAAATTCACGGAGATGATTGCCCAGGCTGAAGCTTGTGATAAATTTCAAGTGTCGGTTTTAGCTGATATTCGAGAGGAACTACAAGAGGAAGACAAGGGTGAATTTTTGGATGAAGCCCAACAATTAGAATCTCTTGAGTGTCCCCGTGATGGGCTCACACTTATGGAAAATCCATTCATGGAAGAAGAGATAGAGTATCCCCCATTTGACATCAATGGAGAGATAGATGTCGATGCTGAGAAGGTGTTTACAAGTAAGGAGGTCAAGCACAATGCGGTTTCAGAGTTGAGGTTTATTGGACCACACTCGAAGCATTTCTCGACATTAAGTTTGGTTGAAAACATAGAAATAGAGCCTTCCAAGCTTATAGAGAAATGTCTAGAGGAGGACCAAGACCCGTATATGTTGAAATTTGCTAACTCGGAGAGACAAAATGACTTCGCTTACATAAGGGCCAATAGGTTAAAACGGCAACATCTACTGCTTGGTCCTTAAAATTTTTCACCACCACCCCTAGAGCATAAGAGGAAATTAGAGAAGAAATTAGGGGTGAGATTCATATCCTAAAGGTGGAGGAAAAAGCGGTGAAACTTGATACGTCGTGCCGCGACGTAAAATTAGGCGCTGCTTGGGAGGCAACCCAAGGGTACCATGCGTACCATTTTAATTTCTTGAATTTAAGTTGATTTTATTTATTTTTCATCTTGTGTTGTTTTGGTGGAAAGCTAAGCACAGATGGAGGGGAAGTCTGAGTACCCGTGGAGGAGGAAGCTAACAAGCATGGAAGAGAAAAAGTGTGGGGTCGAACACCCACTTGTGCAAAGTTGAAGGAAGGCATGCTATTAGCCAGGCCTAAAGGCCTCAGGGAGTATTTCTCACCATTTTTAAATTTTAATTTGATGCTATGAGGACATAGCATGATTTAAGTGTGGGGTGAGGGAAATTTCAAGGGAAATTTCAAATTTCTAAATTTTTGTGCTTAACAAGTTTGTGGTTAATGTAATGCTAATGCTTGAGAAATTTGAAAAATTTGAAAAAATTTGAAAATTTTTGTGAATTAAGCACGACTTCATCACCCGTTGGTTTTTCTTGTCGGTTCTTTTCCGACGAGGGGTCTTTGAACCGAAGAATAAAAATTTTCTTTTTCTTTCTTTCCTTCATCTGTATATAGTGTTTTTAGTCATAGTTAGGGACTGTTTTCGACGATGGAGGGATGACGACCGTCTTGAGGAACAATTAGTCGGTAGGTGTTGGGTTTTTAAAACCATAACTAATTGGTGCTTGATGTTCTTTTATTGTGCTATACATGGTTGTAAGATGCAAGTATGTTCAGTGTGAAGCATGCAAGTGTATAACTTTGTTTGAGACACTTAGGCTCTTGAATTTGACTCAATAGGATGGAAGCTTAATTCTGAATTCTTGTGATTAGCTGAGTAAGAGTCTACTGATGGTGTCTTGATTTGAGCATGTGCCATGAGTGTAAGGTTTTTGAGTATTCTGTGCTATTATGAAATGTCTAGAACTTGCCTGTTGTGTATATAAAACGAAATGAAGGATGTGAATTGTAGGAGATGATTTAGGCATTTCTTTGAATGAACCAAACTTTTATCCCTTAGTATACCTACCTTGAAAAATTAATCCTAGTTAACCCCATTGAGCTTTGAGCCTATTCTTTGAGAGGTGCAACATAAGCTTAATCCTTTTTCTTTCATTAGCCTTGAAATTCAACCAAAACTCCTAAGCGCTTAAACGAAAAATTCGAAAGAGTAAAGGAGTGAGAAGAATGAAAAAGAAGGGAAAGTAGCAATTGTAAGAGTTGAGAAAGGTCGAGGGTGCACTTGTTTGAATATGGGTGAGTATTAGTAGGGAGTAAGAAAATAAATAAATGAAAAGTTACTTATAGAACTCCTTACTAATAAGCTAAATGTACCTGAAGAAAGGGGGGAACAAAAGAGGAAAAAGAAAGATGAAAAGAGAAAAAGGTGAAGTGAGGGAAGGGAAGTTTGTAATGAACGCGTGATGTATTATAAGCGCTTAGGAAAGATAGTCACTATTACTGATCATAATAGTACCTACCCGCACCTGAGTTACATTACAACCTAAAAAGTCCTACTTGATCTTACATTCATACATCCTTAAATTAGTGGAATAAAATACTAAGGGCAAGCTTATGGGTCATTACATGATGCATGTGAATTCTTTGTGATAGTGAGTGTAATTCTATGCATGTACCCACACATGTTGTGATATAAAAATTGTTTTTGCATGTGAAATTGGGTAAGTCTCTTTCCGTGAGGGGCACATGTTGAATGAAGGATATAATTCATGTGAGATTTCTTAATCAGTTGATTTGCATGAGTTTGCCAAGATTGAGAGTCGATTCTTGAGGTTAAGAAGTCTTAACATAGTTGTACTTCATTTCAATGATCAAATCAGGCATGCTCTATTTTTAGCTTGTATCTTACGTAATCATTATAGCCGTAACTTGAATAATCTTGCTAAATTAGTTATGTGGGAGTCTCCATATGCATGAGATTTAAAAGGTTGTTCGAGGACGAACAAGACTTTAAGTGTGGGGTCGTGATCACAGGCAAAAATAGCATGCTCGAGATACGTTTTATGACTTAAATTAGTCTTGTTTATCTAAGTTATTGTATACATTTTCATGTAATTTTATATGAAGTGAAGATATGTGCTAACCAACATGATTAGCCTTTTTTGTAGGTTTTGATGACTTTTTGAGTAACTAATCCATGAGTTGGTGAAGTAGAGTCTTGGAAATGGAATTAACACGCGAACGTCGGCAAAGAGGAGGCACAAAACAGCCCACCTGCGCGTCGGCAACGTGCCACGGAAGGCAGGCTGATCACAACAGCCCACCTGCACGTTGGCAACGTGCCACGGCAGGTTGGCTGCGCGACCAAGAGGTGCCAACGCGCTGCCCAAGCAGCGTGACACGCTGCCAATGCGGCAGGGTGCTGCCGGGGCCAAGTTCGGGTGATTTCCAAAGAGCTTCCACGTCCGTAGCGTGTCACGGAGGCAGTGCTCCGCGATGCACTCCGTGACACATTGCTTGTTATTCCGGGAAAAAGTCCTACTACTATAAATAGAACACTTAGGTTCATTTTTCATAATTCTGACTTGGTGGAGCAAGGACGTGGGTTACAGGCTGTTGAGGGATTTTTCTCTCTTTCTTTCTTCTTTAATTCAATTGCTTGTATGATTAACACACATTTTAAGATGTTTAATCCACAAATGAGTGGCTAATTCCTCTTCTTGCTGAGGTTATGAACAATTGTGATGAAATTTTATCATTGATTCTTTGGTTTTTCATGTTTTCTTCCATGTTGTTCTATTAATTCTGATTCTTACTGCATTAATGTGTGGCCTACATTAATGTACATCTAAAATGTCCGGTTTCACTCGAGAGAGCAAGAAATTGGAAAGTTGTGAATTAATAGGATATGTTCTTTACTTGGTTTGGGAAAATTGAGTTTTGATTTGCTTTCAGGATAGAAATATACCTGCAAGACGTATTAGTCAATTTAGGAACCGGATTTGTATGGCTAGGACATGAATTGCATTTGATCACAAAAATGTAGACGGATAGTTCATGATTCTTAAGTGAGGTTAAATACGAGAGTTTTAATCTCTTGGCAAATGTTCTTGGCTAGCAACTGGAAGAAAAGATTAACCAAAGTATGATGACAATTAATTTCATTACATGTTCGTTTAACCTCAGCATGCTCTCATTCATAGTTCAGATTCAAAGTAGATAATTCTTTTAGCTTTAGTATAAAAAATTATAAAACAAACTATCAAACTTTTGGTTACACTGTTGTCTGCATTTTTAGAAGTAAAATATAGTATACTTGAGAAAATTGCACTTTATCCAAGTCTCTGTGGGATCGATACTTGGCTTACTAAAGCCACTTACTACTTGTTCGACCACATGCACTTGCGTGTCGTTTTATACCCCACAAATCACGCGAACAGGAGTATAGGCTAAAAACTATATGGTAAGCTGATTTTATAGAACTAAGCTGAATCATGAAAAACATGCTTCACTTGTGTGAGCGTGCCCAAAATTTTAAAATCATGAATACTTGAAATAGACTTCATAAGTCAAAATCATGATTTCATACATGGGTAACTTATAAATATTCGTTCATGCTAAATATCTCATAATACTTGAAATCATTGTATTATAAGCTTGACATTCATAAATCATGAATAATAGGGCATAATCTTCATAAACTTAAAATTATGAATTAGTAAATAAATTTAGAGTATAACTGCCCTAATAGACATAAATCATAAATTGAAACATGAGAGAATTGAACCCATAGAGATAGCATGGAAGATTGCATTGGATTGGGTTAAACCCTAAAACATCACAATTTAGAATTTGAGAAGTAGAAATCATGAATTTGGACTTGAAGGGGCATGAGGGTGAAGAATTTGCCCCATTCATAAACTTACATACCTGGGTTGATGATCCCTTAACTTGTCTTGAAGAACCTAAGAAGATCTGAAGAGGTTTAAAGAAGAACCCTAGCTCCTTTCTTCAGAGAAAATCAAACTATCATTTTTTTTTGAGAGGGTGAGGATTTAGGCAAGGTTAATCCCTTTAATTTGACCATAAGGAAGCCCAAACTGATGGCATTTAGGAGTCAGAAGCATAGGAGGTTACTAAAATTCCCCAAAACTATCGGATTAAATCCTGCAACTGCCAATTACTACGACCAACAGTACAGGTCGTGGTTTGATTTTACGACTGATACTGAGGTTCGTACGATGCCTGGTGCTGCTTCACTAAACTGATTATAAGTTTTTACTTCAGACTCCAATTGAGGCAAGGTTAGATGTGTTGGAAAGAAGACTCAAAGGGCTTCTATTTGAAATTCTAATTCACCCAAACACACTTTGCATAAATGGATCTATGGTTATTTGAAGTTGACCCTTGTAAGAACTGATACGAAAATCTTATCTGTAAGAAGGCTCTCAACTCGACTTTGTGCTAGAGGTTCCTTATGACCTTAATTTGTATCCAAGGCACTTCTCACACCTAAGAATTGGTATAACACAATTTCTATAAAATTCATCATGTTCAGGCCAATCCACTTACCTAGAAAGGTTTCAAACATAGCATGAAAGTCTTAGGCATTATAATATACCAATTCATGACTGAAATAATGATTCTACCATCATATTACGACTCGTACCACAACTCATACCACTAATCAACAACTTGTGGTTTCCTTCCATGATTAATGAGTCCCTTTTTCCTAACTCTCTGAATATTTCCATAACTCTTAACTCAATCCTACGAGTCATAGCATTATCCGTACAATCAGTCACCCGATAACTCTAATGACTTTCTATTACTCCTGGCCATGGGTCATACCCACATACTATGACTCCTGGCAACATGGGTCGTACCCACATAAAATGACTCATAGTGGGGAGTCATGGTTGGGAAATAACTTCTCTGATTTGCACGAGTCTTCCAACGACCCATACTACCAACCTACGACTCGTAGGTTGAGTCATACTGAAGTAATTTTCCAAAATTTCCTACTAATTACATTTCAAATCCAGGGTCTATTCTTAGGAACTTTTGGGGTATTATAGCCAGCCACACAGATGCAGCTCATAGTATTTCCTCCACACCGTCATTAAGCATATCGTGCTAGAGCCCAGTTGGTTATATGTTGGTCCCATAGGAGTTCCTCCAGAAAATGGCCATGATGCTTACAGTAATCCAGAAGAAGTCTAATTTAATTATGGAGAATATCAATCCATGGGTGAAAGCAAAGATTATTGAGGCTGTGAGGTTGTTGCATGGCCAGTTGGATAGTTTCAAGCACCGTCTCAATAAGCACTTGGCGCCACCTTTTGCAAGGTTATTTACAGATATTAGTAATAACTTGATTGTCTAGTAAATCCCAATTCAATTAGCATCCCATCTACACCATGCCTCTGGCCTTTTCTCATGATTGTTTCTCGATTTTGGTTGTCTTGCTTTCTTGATTAGCTGATTTTAGAGCTCATAATATTTTTGCATTCATTTCCCCCAGAATTTACTTTTACATCTTCATTTCTTGGATGTTAATCAATTAAATTTACTGAACAACTCTTGTGTAAATCATTCTCTATTCTATGTGAGTTCCGACCCCGACACTCATCCAGTTATTTGTTTTGATACGACGATCGCTTACATTTTCTCTAAATGAGGAGTGTATTTGAGAGTTATCAAGGTCTAACTTCTTTGGTCTGAAGTTATGCAACCCTATTCCTTCTAGAGCGTTTACTAATTTTGTGTACCCTGGTACTCCATCTCCCTCATAATTCATCAAAACGACTACTAGTGTATCAATATTCGTCATCTCTCTCATGGACACTAGAAGCCTCTTGTCTTCCATATGGGTGATCACGTAGGTGGTCTTGAGGTGAGGCTTTCTTGTTGTAACCTGAATAAATCATTGAAGTAAAAGAAAATGTAAATGAGAAAATAACATCTAAAAGTTAAATATAATCAATTAGTCTATTTTTAAGATGTACTCCTTGACAACAAGCTCACACTGTTGATAAAGTATTAAGCGGACGTTGTCAATAAAAACCCAACAAAGATTGGGGTCAAATCCACAGTGAATATTGTAAGATATAGACTAATGCATGTATTTAGACTTTTAGGTATGTTATCTCCCACAAAGGGGCTTTTGTAGAAAAAATCTATAAAACAAGATTAAGAAACTTTTGTGTTTATCAAGTTTTGCAATTAACTACGGTAAGTGTTCCCCATGGATTCATCACTACTTCAGGTTTATACTCGTGATCTATCCCAATGCTTACTTGTAGAACTGATAACTAGGGTTTATCAAAATGATTGGTTCGCCCATATTGGATGGCTATATTCAATCAACGAGTTAGGTCTCATGAGCAATTTAAAATTCAACCATTATTAATTTGTTCCAAATTAACTATCCAACAACCGCAACTCAAGTTATATAATGACCCATAAAGATCAAGGCTTTGTTGTAATTCTCTTTTCCTAATCGCTACTTCTCTAGGTTCAAGCAAGTAAATAATTGGGGCAAGTCTTAACGTTGCACTTTGTTAAGAAACATTAAATATGAACATAATATAATACTAGTGTTTAGCATTTGTTTCGAATCACTTTGTGTATTCGTAGTTTGGTAGTCCACCATGGTTCCCACAACCCTAGTTGTGGAAATTTTAGCCTCTCATGGTTGTAAGACTGTTATTAGCATTTATAGACAAACTCATAATTAAATACTTGCAACGATGATTGAAAGCAAACCTACTTTGAATATTGCAAGAATTGATATTGAATAATCCAAGAAAAAAGAAGAAATCAAAACAAGAAATCTCCAAGACTCTAATTAAAATTCACAACAAGTTATCTCTCTAATTGCCTCCAATCGCCTCTCTCTACTAAAAATAACCTAAAGAGTATTTGTACAAATAATTGGATCCTTCTCCTATATAAACAAGGAAACTACCAAAAACTGTTGCCGCCTTTACCTACAACCCATAATAGGATTTCACGGATCACACCTTAACTCGTATGTTGGCTGGCTTCTACTGAGCCTAGCTAAGTGTTGACTTCTATTATGACTCATACAAAGAACCTACGTTTCATACAATCATCCCATGGCCTGATCTTACAATTGCTGGCATCTTCTTTTAAGTTCCATGGATGGTATAGTACAACTCATATCTCAGTTCCACGACCCGTGAGTCCTCGTACATTAAGTTCTGCTAGTCTTCCATTCTTCTGGTCTTTTTAACAATTTCTTGGTATGGGTTTTAGGTAGGTCTCATGACTCGGGATTGCCACCCATACTAAGATATTTGGCCTGTGTAACTTTCTCATGGAACTTCTGACAACTTCCATGGTACAACTCGTACCTGGATGGTATGGCTTGTACAATGAGTCGTAACTTTCCTTTGCTTTTAAATTTTCTCCTGGACCTTTCCACGACACTCAGTACAGCTCATACTAAGGTTTGTACTAAGCCACATTTTTGCATTTTTCTCTATCTTTTGCAAAATTAAGCTCCTACATCTATTTTCCCTGAAAAAAAAAGTAAAAGTACCTCACACCCATATAAACACTCCAAAGTTGATGCTATTTTCCCAGTTTTAAGCGTCGCAAGTCCTATAAACTCACATTACATCATGAAACCGAGTTTGTGGCAAGCCATCCTTCGGGATGTTGAACCCCAGTCCCCTCTATAGGAAAACTATTGTGCCTTCCATATCAACGCCTTGCCCATCATTTCCTCGCTCTTCAGCATTTGGCAGGTGTCCTTCTGCGGAATGCATGTTCCTTGTGTAACACCCCAAAAGTCTTAAAGATCATACCCGAGAACTGAAATGGAGAAAACATGTGAAACATCACCATATCACAAAATGAATCATGAAGTGACTCATTAGTCCACTTAACGACTTGTTAAGTAAGTCATTGGGTTGAGTAATATTAAGAAAAACTAAGTTTGAGAAAGATTTGACGACTGGTTACGTGACCTATTAAGTGACATGACAAATCATCAAGAGAGGCATAAAGAAAAGATCAAAAAATTTGAAAAAATATTATCTACTGGAAACAGGTCAAGTGACAACCTATATGGTCTCTTAACGGGTCGTCGGGTTACTCATCGAGTCTAGTAGTGTGATATTTTCCAATTGGGTTCTTAAGGGTGTTTTCATAATTCCAAAGCTCCTAACTCCTAATGTAAGTAGTGTTTAGCCTCCTAAATAGTGTTTCTAAGGTTTTAACTATCCTAAACCCTTATTTTATTCTTAAAATCCCTAAGTGAAGATCAAATCCACTCAAGAGGATCTAGGATTTCATCATCTTCTTCATCTCAATTTCCTTTGGGTCGCAATCAGGTTGAAGATTTTTCAAGCTCGGGTATGTAGGGATAGGAATAAGGAGTTTTTTCCATCCTCATGCCCTTCCCAAGTTGAATTCATGATCTCCACTGCCCATGCCTAATTTTTGAAATTTAGGGCTAAACTTGTTAGGGATGAATTCACTCATGTTCTTCCATGAAATCAGTCTCCTTGCAATTCAATTTATGTCCTATGGTTATGACTACATGTCCCTTATCAAGTACCACATGAATCTATAAGTTTCAACTATCAAATATGATTTTATGAAATTCTAGGGTGTGACCCAAATCACATGAAATTTCATGATACTCTTATGGTTTCAAGCCTCTTAAGATTCAAGCTATGAATTATTATTATAATGTATGTTTTCTTCTAGAATTCCTTATAATATTATCAATTAAAATATATGATGATTTTACCCTATTATGCATGATTTTTACGAAATTCTAGTCTATGTATTATGGCCTATTTTCAGCACTATTTTTTATGGCTAGTTCACGTATATTAACGTGATATAAATTTCATGATTTAAACTAGCCACGTAAATCAATGTTTGTTGATTATGACATGAGCACTATATACGTTTTGGAAGTAGTATTTAGCACCGATAAGCCAGGGGGTTCCATTGCACCTAGGTCTTATAATTATGTGCCAACATAACCATGATAGGGTTCTTCACGATAGTGTTTCCCATGCCCTGAAGGGCCACCCATGAATGATATCATGTTATTTCATGGTCAAGATAACCATTAATCATTACACACTTAGAGTTACGTGCCAACATAACCATGATAGGTTCCTCCACAAGAGTGTCTCCTATGCCCCAAGGGGCCACCCATGAGTGATATCATGCATTTTTATGGTCCTACCCTTGGCAAGGTATGAATACCCTTCCGACTAGGTTTTTATAGGTCGAGCTCCATGTATGACACGTGGGGTGTATTAGTCATAAAAATCTTCCATTGTTCCTTAGTTTCAATACATATATGTATTCATGATTATGATTTATGATTTTACAACTTATGATGATTTGGATGATAAATATACTTTACGAGGTTATTACCTATGAACTCAGTCATGATCAGTCTCACTTTATAGTTTTGCAAAGCTTGAGCCTTCAAGTTCATTTTATGACATGAATCTCAAGCTTTTTACTAGTTTATACATCATGATCTCTCTCGTACTATTTTTCTAGCATGTTTTACTTACTCTACATACTCAATACATTCAAATTACTGACCTCATACTTCTATGCTATATTATTTCATGATACATGTTCAAACATCCGGTCTTAGCCTCATCATTAGTCTTGCTCCCGCTGCAGTCCATTTTAGCTCCTAATTGGGTGAGTCCTCAACTTTCAAGGAAGTTTAACAATTATTAATTTTATGTTCCTATTTTTAGTTTCAAACTAAGTGAGCTAGTTGGAGATGTTTTCCCATCAGCTCATCTTATGGTTAGAGGCTTTTCAGACATTATGTTAGATGACTCAACCTTGTAGACTTGTTGTTTCTATTCTACTCCCTATGATCTATTTATACTTCCAGTTATGATATGTAGTGATTTATTTTCCACTTTAAATATGCTCTTATTCATTCTATGTATTTGCCATGGCTTAACTTGGAGTCATTCGTGGCTCTATGTCTCGTGTCTCAATCTAAGGTCAATGGTCGAGTCGTGACAAACATGGTATCAGAGTAAAGATTTAGGTATGTCTAAGGGTGTTTGAAAGTTGCATTTAGTAGAGCGTTTTCCATGGATGTGAAGCGCGCCACACTTCTGGGGAAGAGGCTATAAGACGTTTTAGGAAAATTCCCTTCATTCATGATCTATGTCTTGCGATAAAGTATCTCTTTCTACTCCTCTAACTCATGCTATAAGAGTTTTGCAGAAATGTGCCTCCCAGTTGAGCCAACAAAAGAAGAAAATGTCAAGGAAAACGACCACGACAATGGTAATGGAGATGGGCATTAGCCAGCCCCACCAGCTCCAGCTGATTCCTTGCTGGAGCAGGTGACTCATGATGAGTTCAGGGATGCATTTCAGTTGTTAGCTCAGGCCATGATAGTCCAGGTCAACCAGCAGGATGTGGCTCATGTAAACCAAAATGGGAATGCGGCAGCAGCTAGGGTGTGAGACTTCATTAGGATAAACCTACTTGAGTTTCATGGGTCAGATGTGGACGAGGACCCATAGGAGTTTATTGAGGAAGTTCATAAGATTACCCAGGTTATGGGTGCTTCAGGAGAGGAAAGTGTAGAGTTGGCCTCCTATTAGATGAAGGGAGTTGCTCACATATGGTTCCGACAGCGGAAGAAGAGCAGGGGAGTTGGTGTAGTTCCCATTGGTTGGGATGAGTTTCTTACAGCTTTCTTGGATAGATTCTTCCTCGGGAGTTGAAGGAAACAAAGGCATTTGAGTTCGTTAATCTGAAGAAAAATGATATGATTATTCAGGAGTATGTCCTCATGTTTACCTAGTTGTCCAAGTAAGTTTTGGAAATGGTTCCTAATCTGAGGGCTCATATGAGAAAGTTCATTTATAAGGTTGCAGATTCATTGATCAATGAGTGCAGGACTGTCATACTAATTAGTGATATAGATATCTCCCGACTAATGATATATGCTCAGCAGATAGAGGCAGAATAGATGAACAAAAAGGAGAGAGAGGCCAAGAGGGAGAGGACAAAGAGCTATGGGTTCTCTTAATAGAGCCCCGATAGTGGACATCGCCCTCAGTCCCACCAGAGGTCATCATCCCCAGCTCCATTATCAACTAGCATTCCATCCAGACCTCAAGGTGATCAGAGAGATGGAGCACCGGGCTCTAGGACTCAGGGGAGAGCTTCAGGGAAACACATTTTTCCATCTTGCTAAAAATGCAGTAAGAACCACTATAAGCGATGCTCACTTATCTCAAATGCTTGTTTTAGGTATGGCACACCCATACATAGGCTCAAGGATTGTCCTTCAGCTAGACAGGGTGAAGGTAGAGGTCTTTCCCTAGCCACCACTTCAGCAGCTCCAGCAGCTTGCTCATCTCAGCAGGGTGCCTGTTCTAGTGCAGGTGGCAGACAGCGCTAGAACAGGCTCTATGCACTTTTATCTCATCAGGAATAGGAGTGCTCACCCGAAATAGTCACTTGTATGTTGCAAGTATTTCATCTTGATGTTTATGCGTTAATAGATCCAAGGTCTACATTATCCTTCGTAACTCCTTATGTTTTTGTTAGTTTCAGCGTCATTCCTAAAATCCTATAAGAACCCTTATTAGTCTGTACTCCTATTGATGAATCAGTCTTAGGTTGACGGGTATATAGAAATTGCCCTATCACGATTCATAAAAAACTCACCTCAGCCAACTTAGTGGAGTTAGACATGACCGATTTTGATGTTATTTTAAGTATGGATTGGTTGCACGTTCGTTATGCTTTGGTTAATTGTAGAACCAATATGGTGGAGTTCTATTTTCTGGGTGACTAGTTCTAGAGTGAAAGCATTGTTCTTCTTTGCCTGTAGATTGCATTGTTTCCTATCTTACAGCCAGGAAGTTGATCTCCAAGGGCGGTGTATACAATCTAATTTGGGTCAGGAATTCTATGTCTGAGACCTTGACTCTTCAGTCAATTCCTGTTGTATGTGAGTATCCGGAGGTGTTCCTAGATGATCTACCACGAGTCCCTCCCGAGTAAGAGATTGACTTTTGCACTGACGTATTGACCTTCTCCCGGATATGCAACCCATATCTATTCCTTCTTATAGAATGGCTCTAGTAGAGCTAAAGCAGTTGAAAGAGCTATCGAAAGATCTCTTAGATAAAGGTTTCATCAGGCCTAGTAAGTCTCCATTGGGTGCTCTAGTTCTCCTTGTTCGGAAGAAGGATGGCTCTCTTTGGATGCGCATTGATTATCGACAGTTGAACTAGGTCACAATCTAGAATAAATATCCCCTCCCCAGGATTGATGGCTTGTTTGACTAGCTTTAAGGTGCTAATTGTTTTTCAATGATAGATCTCAATCCGACTATCATCAGCTCAAAGTTAGGGAGAGTAACATACCAAAGAAAGCTTTAAGGACTCGGTATGGTCTCTATGAGTTTGTGGTTACGTCTATTGGACTAATGAAAGCTCCAATAGCTTTCATAGACGTGATGAACAGATTGTTCAAACAATATTATGATATATTTATGATCGTCTTCATAGATGATATCCTCATATACTCTTGGAGTGAGGAGGAGCATGTCGCTCATTTGAGTATTGTGTTGCAGACTCTCAAGGATTGTTAGCTGTTTCCTTAATTTAGCAAGTGTGAGTTTTGGCTGAACTCAGTAGCATTGTTGGGTCATGTGGTGTCTAGTGAGGTTGTACAGGTAGACTCTCAAAAGATATTCGTGGTGAAGAATTGGCCTTGACTTGTCAGTCCACTGATATTAGGAGCTTCTTGGGTTTAGCTGGATACTATTGGAGGTTCATCGAGGGATTTGTATCCATTGCAGCACTTTGACTAAATTGACCCAGAAGAGGTCAAATTTCAGTGGCCGAATTCTTGTGAGAAGATTTTTTAGGAGTTAAAGACTCGACTTATTTCATCTCTTATCACGACCAGAACGGGGGCCCGGATCATAGAAACAGCACAAGGGACCTCAAGAGACCCCAAATCGACCATGGCATAAGCATTCGACTAACTCATTTAATAACATGAAGAAAGGATAATTATAAACTTAGCGAAAGTCTCATACAACAGCACATCAGAACAATATCCGAAGCTATACATGCATAAGTCTGAAAGCCTCTAGTTTAGATGAGTTTACGGGACAAGACCCTAACTAACTCCACAAAAAAAGAAACTGAAATAAGAGTATGCAAGGTAAGTAAAACCACTTAAGTAAAATAAATCATTTGAAAGCAATTCATACACATTATAAGCTTTTAAGTATAAGTAGAAGGCTACATGCATATATTCTGAAATTGTGCTCTTATCATAACGCGATCATGCAAAACTTAGGAACATCATGACCAACTCGAATGACTCAATGATGAACATAACATTTATATCAAAAGCTAAACAATGAGTCAAACCTTGCTTTTGAAACATGCATGCATAATTAATCATCATCAGTAATAAATATGCAAATACGATTGATATAGACAGTGGGAGACTGGTCACTTAACCAACATACCACGATAGAGATTACGTAGTACCAACTATCATACTAAAGTGGGTAGATCCATCCATAACCTTGCCAAGGTGATGGATGATACCATGATATCGATATCAACTTGAAGGGCCAATCGTGTCGGGGATAGCTCACAAGGGAGGTCTCAATAGTGTAATAGTATCAACCTACATTGACGCATAGTTCTGGGGCATAGGGAGATCGACCCTTAACCTGCTCAGTGCTAGTTTCTCCCAAAAACATGCAATGCTCAACATCTTATATAATGAAGCTCAACATCGCCTATCGATGAAGTTCCACATTGTCTATCGACAAAGCTCAACATCGTCCTTTGACGAAGCTCAAGATGAAATCATGCATAACTCAACATCGTATGAAAAGAAGCTCAACATTGTCTATTGACAACGCTCATAAGGAAATCATACATAGACTATGTATCATATGAATATGAACATCAAAATTGACATATATATTAATTATGAATTCATGCATATAGGAGACTTTATTTCGAAACATACCACAGGCTCAATCATAGGTTGGAGCATCTACTCCAAATAACGTGGTAAGCTACACTTAGAAATATTTACTCAACATACCACAAGCTAGAATTTATAATAAAAATTGGGAAATTTCACTTCAAACCATGTGGTAAGCTTTTGCCAGGAAAATTATCACTTTAATCAACATGTGGGCATCACCCAAAGATTTATCATGCTTGGATCTAATCAATTCATTTTGAAAACATCAACATAGTCATGGGTCATTTTAAGAACATGTTTTTCGTCACCAACTTCGTCATCATCGAAAAATTTATCAAAATCTCTTCCTTTATGAACTCTTCACCCATGGGCATTTTAGATTCAAATTTTGGAGAACAATTTTTATAAGGGAAAACAACTTAGAATCTGCCCAAGCTTCATAAATCATCAATATAAACTCAATTTAATTATACCCATGTATAGATATTGAAGAATCATGCAATTGGGCAAAACCCCATACTCGATCATAGACAATTTAATCACATTTTGATAGGGAATGGGAATTGGTGTGGAAGAAAGCACCCACTCATAGCCTTAAATACCTGGGAATGGTAAATTCTAACTCCCTCTAATTGCCCAGCTAAGATTCCAATTGGAAACCTTGAGATTTCACCTTGAACCTCGTCTTCAAACCTTCAAACTTGAATGCATGAGAGTAATGGCTTAGGATAGGTTTTCCCCTGCTAAAAACCCACTAAAATGAGCCTTAAATGGCATAGTATAGGTCTATGGAACTTAAGAATTACGAAAAGAACCTTACTGAATTCGCAGGAAAACACTGCCAGGTGACCCTAACGGGTGACCTGATGATTTGTCAGGACGGGTAATGACTCGTCGAGTCGCCCGTCAATTGCACTGGTTAACTGATCTGCTGGGGCTCATAACGAGGGACACAATGACTCGTTCCTCGAGACCATGACTCATGATCACCTTTCGTCATGTACACTACCTTACATTTCAACCTACCTGCTCACGACTCACCTCACAAGTTGTTCAGGTGGACCACGACTCATGGGGTCCCATCCGTTAGATACACTGTTCATCCTCCTGTAAAAAGTCCAACTCCACCCCACGATTGGCATGACGACTTGTGTTGGCTGACCACGAGTCATTCCCTCACTCCTTCACTTTCCTAGGCCTCCCCATGAGCCACCTGACGACTCTTGGGGTCTCCTCACGAGTCATCCCACAACTCGTCCTGTGCCTGCAACACCAATTTCCCCATTTTTCCTATTTCAACTCCTGGATTCGATCTTTGAGCTTCAGGGATACAAAAATATCTCCCCCCTTGGGAACATTCATCCTCAAATGTTAGAAACACAGAAAAATGCAGAAACATGCAATCATCATATGCAAATACTGATTACTAAAATCGAAAACTTAAGGAATGACTACCTCCGAGAAGAACTACATAACTGAACTGAATTCTGACATCACATACATTTATCATAACATAATTCAAACTTGTGCACATGAACTCAACATGGAAACTAATTAGGGAATTAGGGAAAAAAATGATACCTCAAACTGGAACTGAGACAGTAGGGAACAGGTGGGGGTATTTAGCCATCATATCCTCTTTGGCTTCCCACGTAGCTCCTTCAACATGCTTCTTTCTCCACAACACCTTCACCAAAGCTACTTCTTTGTTCCTTAGCCTCCGAACCCGACGATCCAAGATCTCAACTGGAATTGCCCCATAACTAAGTCTATCTCCCACACCAACGCTTTCCATCGGGACTACTAAAGCTGGATCACCCAAGCACTTTTTCAAGAGCGATACATGAAAGACATGGTGAATTGAAGATAACTCCGATGGTAAGTCCAATTCATATGCCACCTTGCCAACTCTTCTCATAACTGTGTAGGGACCAATGTAGCGAGGAATGAGTTTTCCTTTCCTTCCGAACCACATGACCCCCTTCATGGGAGACACCTTTAGAAATACCCAATCGTCCACCTCAAACTCCAAATCACTTCTTCTCACATCCGCATATGACTTTTGACGACTCTGAGCAGTTCTCAGCTTGTCCCTTATCAACTGAACCTTCGCGATAGCCTCATGAACTGAGTCCGGCCCTATCATAGCTGCCTCACCAACCTCAAACCATCCGATCAGTGACCTACACCTCCACCCATAAAGAGCCTCGAACGGTGCCATTTGGATACCGGAGTGATAACTGTTATTGTAAGAAAACTCGATCAAGGGCAAGTGATCATCCCAACTACACTTAACATCCATCACACAGGCTCTCAACATGTACTCAAGGGTTTGGATTGTTCGTTCTGCTTGACCATCCTTTGCAGATGAAAGGCTATACTGAGCATAACTTGAGTCCTAAGTCCCTTTTGAAAGGAACGCTAGAATTGGGAGGTAAACTAAGTACCTTGGTCTGAAAAAATGGATAAGGGCACTCCATGAAGTCGAACCAACTCCAAAATATACTATCTAGAATAATCATCCACTGAATGTGTGGTTTTGACCGGTAGGAAATGTGCAGCCTTGGTCAACCTGTTGACCACCACCCAAGTGGAATCGTAGTGTCGGCGACTACGAGGTAGGCTTGTAATGAAATCCATGTTAATCTCTTCCAACTTCAACATAGGAATGTTAATATCCTACAATACGCCTCCTGACATTTCATGCTCAACTTTCACTTGCTAACAGTTCAGGCACTTGGCCACAAATTTGTCAATATCCTTTTTCATGTCGTTCCACCAATATATTTTTCGCAAATCATGATATATCTTGGTGGCACCCGGATGGATGGAATACCTGGATCCATGTGCCTCATGCAATATCCAGTCCCTCAAATTGTCAACATTTGAAACAAATAGACGACCCTGGTACAACAGCACCCCATCTCCCCCTTGGGAGAAAACTCCACCTTCTGACTTCCAATAGCTTCCTTCAGCTTTACTAGAATTGGGTCCTCATCTTGCCTGGCCTTCACATTTGTCACCAATGACGATTTTGAGCCGTTTTGTAGAACAGTGCCGCCATCGGTCAACTTGACCAATCTAACTCTCAACCTCGCAAGTCGATGGATATCCTTCACCAACTCTTTCTTTCCCTTATTCATGTGGGACACACTCTCCATAGAGAGTGTACTAAGTGCGTCCTCTACCACATTAGCCTTACCCGGGTGGTAAAGGACACTCATGTCATACTCCTTTAGTTACTCCAACCACCTCCTTTGACGAAGATTGAGATCTTTCTGTTTGAATACATATTACAAGCTCTTGTGATCCATGAATACATGAACCCCATACAAGTAATGCTGCTATATCATCAATGCAAACACCACCGCGGCCAATTCAAGATCACGGGTCGGGTAGTTCTTTTCATGAACTTTAAGCTGTTTCGAGGCATATGCTATCACCTTTCCATGTTACATCAACACACACCCGATTCCAACTCGCAAAGCATCACAATACACTACAAAACCATCCATGCCCTTGGATAGAGTTAACACTGGTGCTAAAGTGAGTAGAGTCTTCAACTCTTGGAAGCTTTTCTCACAAGCCTCCGACGATTAGAACATCACCTTTTTCTAAGTTAACCTAGTCAATGGGGCTGCAATGGATGAAAAACTATCAACGAATCTCCAATAGTAACCCACTAAGACCAAAAAACTTCTTATATCTAATAGATTCACTAGTCTAGGCTAATTCTTTACTGCCTCGATCTTTTGAGAAATTACTTTTATACCCTTGCTTGACACGACATGGCCTATAAATGCCATAGAATCCAACCAAAACTCACATTTGCTGAACTTTGCATACAATTGTTGGTCCTTGAGGGTCTGAAGCACTATTATTAAGTGAGCAGCATGCTCCTCCTCGCTCCTAGAGTATATAAGGATGTCATCAATGAACACAATAACGAACATGTTCAAATATGCCTTGAACATCCTATTCATTAGATCCATAAAAGCTGCAGGGGCATTGGTTAGTCCAAAAGACATAACAATATATTTGTAGTGACCATACCGAGTCTTGAAAGCGATTTTCGAGATGTCACCCTACCGAATCCTATGCTATTGATACTCGGATCTGAGATCAATCTTTGAGAAACACTTGGCACCCTGAAGCCGGTCAAACAAATCATCAATCCTGGGTAAAGGATACATGTTCTTGTTGGTAACCTTGTTCAACTGCCTATAATAAATGCACATGCGAAGGGAACCTGATCTTGGGCAGATTTATATGCCCAAGTGATACTCAAGTGTGTCATTTTGTCTTGTTTATCTATCGATGTTTGTACATTCTCATGTGAATTGTAATAAAATGTGAATTTATACTAACCAACATGATTAGTGTGGTTTTGCAGGAAAAATATAATTTTACGAAGCTAAGATGAATGTTGGGAGAAATTGGGATTGGACTCGGAAGCTAGCAAGGAAAAAAAGCACAAGGAAAGCACGAATTAAAGGGGCTCCGTGATGGAGCTGTGTCACGCTGCCATCGCGGATGCATTCTGCCCGGATGCTTAAAATAAGCCAAATTCCAGTGAAGGTGCGCGTTGGGGCCGTGGCATGTTGGCCTAGCCCCGTGTTGCACGCCATGCCACGTTGGGTTTTAATACTGGGACGACCGGATTCCAGTGAGGGTCCGCATTGGTGGCGTGTCACGGAGGCAGTGCTCCGCGATGCACTCCGTGACACGTTGCTTGTTATTCCGGGAAAAATTCCCACTAGTATAAATAGAACACTTAGGTTCATTTTTAATTATTCTGACTTGGTGGAGCAAGAACGTGGGTTACAGGCAGTTGATGGGACGAAAATCTCAGGGTTTTTCTCTATCTCCTTCTTCTTTATGTCAATTGCTTGTATGATTAACACTCATTTAACATTGTTTAATCCATAAATGAGTGGCTAAATTCCCTTCTTGCTGAGGTTAAGAACATTTGTATTGAAATGTAATTATTGATAAATTGATTTTTCATCTTTTCTTCCATGGTTGTTCTATTGATTCTTGTTCTTACTGCGTTAATGTGTGGCCAACGTTAATGTATATCGAAAAAGTCCGGTTTCACTCGAGAGAGCAAGAAATTGGAAAGTTGTGAATTGGTAGGATATGATCTTTTCTTAGTTTGGGAAAATTGAGAATTGATTTACCTTCAGGATAGAGAAATACCTGAAAGTCGTATTAGTCAATTAAGGATTCGGTTTTGTATGGCTAGAACATTAATTTCTTTTTATCACAGAGATGTAGGTGGAAGGTTTATGATTCTTAAGTTGGGTTAAATACGAGAGTTTTAATCCATAGGCAATAATTCTTGACTAGCAATCAGGAGGAAAGATTAATCAAATTGTATTGATAATTTATTTCTCTACATGTTCATTTTAGCCTCAGCATGCTCATACTTATAGTGCAGACTCAAATTGTATATTCGTTTTAGATTTAGTATAAAATTAGGAAACAAAATATCAAAATCTTCTTCACACTATTGTCTGCAGTTTTGAGTTAAAGTTTATTGGCACTTGATTGGATTGATACCTTAGTCCAGTCCCTGTGGGATCGATACTTGGCTTACTCGAGCCACTTTACTACTTTTTCGACCACGTGCACTTGCGTGTAGCTATTCCAAACAGCCCGAACAAGTTTTTGGCGCCGTTGCCGGGGACTGGAAATTGGAAAAAAATTTC
Source organism: Datura wrightii (assembly GCA_035772735.1). Classification (NCBI taxonomy): domain Eukaryota; kingdom Viridiplantae; phylum Streptophyta; class Magnoliopsida; order Solanales; family Solanaceae; genus Datura; species Datura wrightii. The sequence continues at coordinate 56,842,629 of JASDFA010000007.1, read as the reverse complement.
TTAAGTGTTAGTTTACTATTTCCTCTTAGTGTTGACAACTTGGTCTTAGCCTGTATTTTGCAGATACTAATTTCTGTTGAACACTGGCAAGAGACAAGGAGCTGGTGGACTCATCTTTAGAGCCGGAAAGACAATTCCATCGTCAAAGGAGAGAAGCTCTAGAGAAAAAGCTGCAGTTGCTCAGACAAACAATCCTGGAGCAACAACAGAAACCACCAGTTGTAAGGGCCATGTTAGTGCCCGAGGAAATGGCAGCTAGGCCGGTTCGCGAGTTGGCAATCCCACATGCTAACAATGTCACATCTAGCATCCGCAAACTTGAGCCAGGAGGGAGGTTCGAGCTTAAATAGAACATGGTTCAATTGCTGCACACCAGCGGGCAGTTCACAGGTCTCCCTCATAAGGATCCACAACAACATCTCCAAAATTTTTTGGAGATAAGTGACACTTACATCCCCACTAGAGTGTCATCAGATTATGTCAGGCTTACATTATTCCCATTTTCACTTTTGGGAGAAGCTAAGAGGTGGTTGAAAGCTGAGCCACCTAATTCCATCACCACGTGGGATGATCTTGCAAAGAAATTCTTGATACAGTTCTTTCCATCCGGTAAAACAGCAAGACTTAAAACTCAAATTCTATGTTTTAAATAGAGAGAAGGAGAGAATCTGTATCAGGCCTGGGAGAGATTCAAATCTATGTTGCGGGATTGTCCTCATCATCATCAATCCAATGATGTGCTGGTGCATACTTTCATAGAGGGTTTGGAACCCCACACAAAAATCTTGCTAGACTCAGCAGCTGGGGGACAAGCATTAGAGAAGACTTATGAGGAGCTGTATACCTTGTTAAATCGTATTTCGCAGGAGAATCCGAAGTGGAATGCAGACTCGTCAATGATCTTGGGCAAATTTATATGCCCAAGAGATACTCAAACATATCATTTTTACCTTGTTTGTTGTGCAATGTGTATATAATATCATGTATTTGGTAATAAAATGCGAATTTATACTAACCAACATGATTAGCATTTGTTTTGCAGGATAATGTGATTTTTAGGAGCTAAAATGCGTGTTGGAACTATGTCGGAGTTGGACTTGGATGCGAGCGTGGAAAAGACCTTGGATGGCACATTTTACACTGGCTCCGCGATGGAGCCGTGCCACGCTGCCATCGTGGTAGCACACTGCCTGGGCAGGAATTAATTAGGCAATTTCCAGTGTGCCTGCGCGTCAGTTCCGTGGCACGGAGATAGGCCTCCGCGATGGCCTCCGTGCCACGTTGAGACCAATTATCCGGACCCTGCAATTTCCAGAGAGGGTCCGCGTCCACGCCGTGTCACGGAGGCAGAGCTCCGCGTTGGCCTCCGTGACACGTTGCTTGTTATTCCGGGAAAAATTTCCCACTAGTATAAATAACACACTTAGGTTATTTTTAAAGGAGTTTTTTTTTAGTTCTAGTTTTTAGCAGAGTTCAGGAGTGGAGAGAGGAACGTGGTTTTGTGGCAGTTGAAGAATAGAAAAGATAAGAGTTTTCTTCTCTTCCCTTCTTCTTTTCCTTCAATTGTATGCATGATTTACACTCATTCTAGGACGATTAATCCAAGAATGAGTGGCTAATTCCTTTCTTGCTGAGGTTTTGAACTTGTGTAACGATTATTGGTAATAATTGATATGGTTTCTTCCTCTTCTTGCATATTGTTCTATTAATTCTTGTGCTTAGTACATTCTTGATTGGCCACCATTAATGTATATCTAAAAAGTCCAATTTCACTCGAGAGAGCATGAAATTGGAAAGTTGTGAATTAATAGGGTATTGTTCTTAACTTGATTTGGGAAAATTGGGTTTTGATGTGCTTTCTTGATAGAAATATACTTGAAAGCCGTATTAGTCAATTTAGGAACCGGCATTGATAAATTTCATTTGATCACAGAAATGTAGACGAATGGTTTATGATTCTAAAGTGAAATTAAATACGAGAGTTTTAATTTCTAGGCAAACGTTCTTGACTAGCAATATGAAGAAGAGGATGACCAAATTATCATAATTATCAACTCCATTACTCGTTCTTAACCTTGGCATGAGCATATCCATTGTCTGAATTCAACGTAAATAATAGTTGTTAAGTTTAGTATATAATTAGTTTAGACACAAAACTCCCTAAATTCTTGATTGGATAGTTGTTAGCATAGTTAGAAATTGAATAGAAATATAGTGAACTAGGAAATTTTGCATATCCAGAGCAGCCTCCTTGGATCAATACTTGGCTACTTAGCCACTTTATTACTTGTTTGACCACGTACACTTGCGTGTCAGTTTTTAACACATACCGAGCAGCAAAGCGCGAACAAGTTTTTGGCGCCGTTGCCGGGGAGGCTAGGCGATTTGTGAAATTTTGTTTAGTGTAAATTTACTGTATTTGTATTTTATTTTCTTAAGTGTTAACAACTTGATCTTATCCTGTATTTTGCAGATTTTTATTTCTGTGAACACTGGCAAGGGACAAGAAGTTGGTGGAATCTTACTTAGAGCCAGAACGTGAATTGCATAGTCAACGTAGAGAAGCTCTTCGGAAGAAGCTGCAGTTGCTCAAACAGTCTACGATGGAGCAACCCAATCCACCAGTTGTACAGGCAGTGTTAGTGCCCAAGGAAGTAGCAGCCAGGCCGGTTCGCGAGGTGGCAATCCCACAAGCTAATAATGTACATTCCAGCATCCGCAAACCAGAGCCTGGGGGGAGATTTGAGTTAAAGCAAAATATGGTGCAACTTTTGCACACGAGCGGGCAGTTCACCGGTCTCCCTCACGAAGATCCGCAACAACATCTCCAAAACTTTTTGGAGATAAGTGACACGTACATACCCGCTGGAGTGTCACCTGATTATGTTCGGCTCACCTTATTTCCATTTTCCTTATTGGGTGAAGCCAAGAGGTGGTTAAAAGCTAAACCACCCAACTCTATATCAACGGCGGATGATCTTGCAAAGAAGTTCTTGATCAGATTTTTCCCTTCAGGTAAAACAGCTAAACTTAGAAGTCAGATTCTAAGCTTTAAACAGAGGGAAGGAGAAAATCTTTATCAAGCCTGGGAAAGATTCAAGTCCATGTTGCGGGACTGTCCTCATCATCATCAGTCAAATGAGGTGTTGGTACACACTTTTATTGAGGGTTTGGAACCCCACACTAAAATTTTGTTAGACTCAGCAGCTGGAGGGCAAGCGCTGGAGAAGACTTATGAAGAGTTGTACACTTTGCTCAACCGAATCTCACAAGGCAATCCGGAATGGAATGCAGATTCTTCAAGGGGTGGAGCAAGGAAAGCAGCAGGAGTGTTCGAAGTGGATGGATTCACAGCTATCGCTGCACAGATAGCTGCTTTGCAAAATCAGTTAAACACTCACTTCAGCACTATGAATTTGAACTAGCCTTCAGCCTCAGTTAATGCAGTCCAACAGATGTGGTGTGAAGTGTGTGGTAGTAGTGAGCATTCAGCTGAGTGCTGTGGTGCAAATCCTGATTCTGTCAACTTTGTGGGCAATGCACAGAGGAATCAACAACAGTTTGGTGGTAGCTACAACTCGAATTGGAGGAATCATCCGAATTTTTCGTGGGGTAGCAACAATCAACAAGGCCAAGGTTCAGGGCAGGGTATGCACAGAAACCAAGGAGGGCAACAAGGCTATCAGAATCAGTTCAGAAATCACAATGCCCCTCCTCCACCACCATCACCGACTATTGAGGAACTGTTCAAGACCATGATTGCCAACCAGGCACAATTGCAGGCTGACTACGTCAAACTGGCAGCCGAAGTAAAGAACAATCAATTGGCAACCAAGGCTCTTGAATATCAGTTTGGGCAATTTGCTAGTGCCCAAAATACTAGACCCAGGGGAGGACTACCTAGCAACACGGATCCAAATCCTAAGCAGGTAAATGCAGTGACCACAAGGAGTGGTTTACAATTAAAGGAGGTGGAACCTGAAAGACCGCCTCAGAAGTCAGGAGCAGTAGATGTTGAGGGAGAACAAACCTCAGATATGGGGAAGACCAAAGAAGCTGAACCAGCAAGGCCTCCACCCCCGTTCCCTCAACGACTTAAGAAACACAAGGAGGAGGCGTGTTTCCAGAAATTCATGGAGGTACTCAAACAGGTACATGTTAACTTACCTCTTGTTGATGTCTTGCAGGGTGTGCCGAAATATGCAAAGTATATCAAAGACATCGTGGCCAACAAAAGTCGCTTGACTGAGTACGCCACGGTGGCTTTAACAGAGGAATGCACATCCCGTATTCAGAACAGGTTGCCCACTAAACTAAAGGATCCTGGAAGTTTTACCATCCAGCTGACGATTGGGTAAAGTATCCGAGCTCGTGGGTTATGCGACTTGGGGGCAAGTATAAATCTGATGCCATCTTCGGTATTCAGAAAGTTAGGGCTAGGGAGTCCTAGACCCACAACAGTGATCTTGCAGCTAGCAGACAGGTCCTTAGCTAAGCCGGATGGCATTGTCGAGGATGTGCTAGTGCAGGTAGGCTCCCTCATTTTTCCGGTAGATTTCATTGTTCTGGATTTTGAACCAGATGCAGAAGTACCATTTATTTTGGGACGACCATTTTTGGCAACCGGAAAGGCATTGATCGATGTAGCTGCGGGTCAACTCACAATGCGAGCACACGATAAGGTTGAGGTGTTCGACGTGTACAAGGCACCTAAGCTCCCGACTGTCTATAAGGAACTCTCGGTGATCAACGTGATTGATCATGGGAATGCAAATGGAGTGAGTGATTTCCGAGAGTTACGAGGTAGGCCACCAGACGAGGTTGAGAACTACTGGGGAGATGACCATGATCGAGACAAATCGTCCATCTCCCTAGTAGACACGTGAGCATAAAGGCTGTCGAGCCGCGACGTTAAACCAGGCGCTGCACGGGAGGCAACCCGTGAAAAATATTTTTTTTTCCTTTCTTTCCTTAGTGTAAAGTTTTTCTTTTATTCTATTTTCTTTCCTTTTTCTTGACTAGGCTTAGATTTGCATTTTAATTAGTAATTTTTATTTTATTTACTTTTTTTTAGTAGGGAATCTATGAATTTAACCAATTTTTGTTTAGTGAGGTGATTTTTAGGTATACTGGAGGAAAAATACTTGGAATCGAGGAAACGAGGCGAGGTATGAAAAATAAAATTTGATGGTGAAACAGAGCACTGGCGCGTTGGCACCGTGTCACGGAGGCAATGCTCCGCGTTGACCTCCGTGACACGTTGAAGGCGAATCTGGAATTTTTAAAATTCCAGTAAGCCAACGCGTTGGCTCCATGTCGTGGAGGAGGGGCTCCGCGTTACCCTCCGTGACACGTTGCCCTTATTCCAGTGCCGGGTCACACCGGGTTTCCGGGTGACCCGCGTGTTTCTTTTAAATAAACCCCCGATTTTTGCCCAAATTTCCCCATTCCTTCTACCCTCCGCGACCAAACACCCATTTCCCTACCCCCAAGCTCCGTGCCACATTGATAGGCAAGGAAAACGTCAAGTTTTTTTCGGTTCTTCAAATCCAAGGTATGTTTTCATCTTCGATCTCAAATTTCTGGCGAGTTTTGTCACTTTTGAGCATGTGAGGTGAGATATATCACCCTAGGTAAAAAAATTAAACATGATGTGAATTATTTTGTGATTGATTATGTTCGGATTATTGTAGTTGACGTTTGAACTTATCGATTGATTGAATAATTCAATATTGATTGTCGAATTGAGTTCTAGGGCTTGGGTTGTTGGATTTGAACGTGGGTAACTTGATAGTTTGATGAAATTGGTGCCTGGGTGTGTTTAGTAGTTGAGATAAGTCATGGTAACTATTGTTTAATTGTGGAAAGACGACTAATTCTCAAATTTCTGTGGGGAAGTGCATAATGTGTGAATTGGTTGAATTGCTTAGATTAGTTGTATATAATAGGTTTGTATTGTTGTTCTTATTTCTGTGGTGGTTATTGTTGGTAAGTGCAGTGGGTGAATAGCTGTCGATAGGAGGATTGGGTTAGCTGTATGAAGTCTGAGTAATTCGCTAGCAGTTATGCTGTCGAAATTTTGTGAACGCACTAAGCAACATGTTTATAGTTGATTGTGTTTGGGGGTGTAAATAGAGTTATCCTTGCTAAAATGTTGTAAATTTTGTTAAAGACTAAGTGTGGGGTAAATTTTGTTTAACCCGACCTTAGCCGAAGCTAACAAGTTTTTAGCTTAATATTGTGCTTGTCTGTGTAAATTGACAGGTACAATGGCTAGCCGACAAGATAAAGGCAAGGGTGCCTCAACCTCAGGCACCGGCAGAAAGAGAATGAGACTGGGCGTTGCTATCCCAGCTGCACCTGCTGTTCCACGCGGTCAACACCGCCGATACGGAACACGATGGGTCACCGACGAAGGGAAGAAATGGTATAATAAGCACAAGGAAAGAAAATACTTCCCGGAGGAATATATTGCAAGGGAACCACTTGCACAGGAGTTCCCTCGCATGGTGCAGAGGATTGAGGCAGCTGGGCTCAGTTTTATTTTTCAGGAGCCCAAGGAGTGCAACCTTCACTTGGTCCGGGAATTCTACGCCAACTGGAACCCGGCCATCAGGAGCCATACTATTAAAATCAGAGGGCAGATTGTCACTCTGGAACCCCAGCAGCTGAATGCCATCGTTGGAGCGCGGGACACAGACGCCCACGTTCTCCGCCAGCTCAATATCACCCCACCGTATGCCGACATCAGACGTACATTGTGTGGGGCTCGATCCACAGCCCGATGGAGGAGACACAAAGAGAGGGGTTACCACCATACTCTGCCTTATTCGCAGATGCACAAGGAGGCCAGAATCTGGCTAAAAATAGTATGTTCGTGTTTGATCCCGGGAGTGCATATGACAGACGTGACCTGGGACCGTGTCTGCCTGGTGTATGCCCTTATGAAAGGGCTTGAGATTAATGTGGGGGCGGTTATAATATCCGCCATGAAGAGAGCCAGACTACACCAGGGCCACAGATACGGGTTTGGCGGACTCATCACCACCTTCCTCCGAAGCCTTGACATCGAGGAAGAAGCCTTGGATTACATTCCGCAGTTGGAGCGGAGGGCCCTTGATGTGACAAAAACCAAGTCCCCTGACACTACACACCGACCTGTGCTGACTCTGGGCGAGCGACATGCTCGTGACGACCAGTATATGGCCCGTATGTTCGGCATGCAGATGCTGCAGCTACGGATAGGTGGGAGACCAGCCACCGAGGATGAATTATGGCAGCTGGAGCTGGACTACCCCTTCGGCGAGAACGCCAGAGCTTTATGCAAGGTGGGGCCAGCCTTTGTGGAGCCGACTGACGACGACGTCCCTACTGATGAGGAGACACGTCGTGAGGACTCTGATGTAGAGTCCGATGACGGCAATGGAGCTGATTCAGATATGGGCGACGAGGCCGCAGCACCGGATGAGGAAGTCGAATATTTCGACTAAGCAGGGAGTTCCACCACCCAAAATTTTGTGCTTTGTATTTTTGTGAACACTGGGGACAGTGTTCGATTTAAGTGTGGGGTGGGGAGTAGTTAGGTGCTGGGTCATAGGCTCTAAATCTGTTGTATATTCTTCCTTGACGTTTATGTATGTCTGTGCTTTCCCTGTTCTTGTGAACTGATTTGTGAATGATGTGTATATATTTGTTTGTGGCTAATGATGTGTGTCTTTAAAAAGTTATGGTTGCCTTTGTAAATATTTTGTAAATTTTGTAAATTTTTTTCTTTTTCTATCGATATGATCGATATTTTTCAAAATTTTTGCGAAAAGATTTTGCATTTATCAACATAGTTTGCAAATATTTTCTATCGAAATGATCGATGTGTTGCAAAAATTTTGAAGTTTTAATTTGGGTTTCTCGGAGTTTGTTTTCGGTTCTTTTACCGAGAATAGTCCCATTGAACCGATGTCATAGTTAGTGACCATTCCCTATGATGGATGGATGACGACCGTCTTAAGGGAAATGTAGTCGATAGGAGTAGATGTTTTGTTTTTAGTTTCTTTGGTGGATTGCATCAATAAACTGTAGTTGCGTATGGTTGCTAAAATTTCATTGCGTGTTGTAATTGATGTTCAAAACGTGAAAATGATTCGTTTGAAAGCATGCAATTTTGTAAATATGTTGAGTTACCTAGGCTAGAGAATTTGGTTCATTATGATTGAGGCTTAATCTTGAATTCATGTAGTTGACTAATTAAAGAGTCTGTGAATGCATCTTGATTCGAGCATGTGCATAAAGTGTGAGTGAGGTTTTGCTATTCCATGTCATTGTGAATTGTCTAGAACTTGCCTGGTGTGTATACAAAACGAAATGAAGGAGGTGTAGCGTCGGAAAGGATGTAGGCATTTCTTTGTTTTAACCGTTAGTTTCCATTTTTTTTCTTGTCAAATTCTACCTTTTTATATGTTGTGTACCCTAGTCAGCCCGTTGAGCCTTTAGCCGATTTCTTTCTTTTGTCCAGAATTGTATGAACTAAGCTTTATTCCTTCTTTTCATTAGCCTTAAAGTCTATAAGAAGCTCTTAAGCGCTTACAAAGAACAGAAAATGTTTCCCAAAGTGTTAAAGAGTGAAAAGAGTGAAAAGAAAAGAAAAGCAAAGTGAGGAAAGAAAAGATGATGTTGAAGAGGCACTAGTTGTAATTAAATGATAGTGAGGGTACATGAAAACCCTCTGTTTTGTGTCAAGTGTGCCGATAAAATGGGCTGTATGAAAGTAAACCAGCATGAATGGGAGAAAAAGAGAAAAGAGAGGAACAATGTCCATGAGTCGATGGGAATGAGTTGAAAAGGCGCTTAAGGATGCTAGCGACTATTATTGGCTAATCCAATATATATATACTAGATCCATAGCCCAGTTACAACCCATTAAAAGTCCTATTTGATCCTACATTGCATTTCTTTATATTAGTGGAGTAATACACTAAGGGCAAGCCTATGGGTCATGACATGATGCATGCGAATTCTTTTGGGAGAGAGAGTGAAATTAATTTTTATATGCCCCTACTTGCATGTTTGTGTGCTGCACGAACATAAAAGGGGAAGTTTCCCTCGAGTTGTGAGGGTACATGCTTGATGAAAGATTGATTTTCGTGTCGGATCTCTTGATTAGTTGATTTGCATGAGTTTGCCGATATCAAGAATCAATTCTTAAAAGTTTAGGAAGCCTCAATGTATTAAGGTCATTGTCTTGTACGACCAAGCATGTTTTCTTGATGATTTGCAAGAATTGAATAATCGGTATGACCGTAGCGTAAAATGTTGCACCATAGTGATGAAGGTTGGGATGTAATTTGCATGAGTTGTGTATGTGTTGTTCGAGGACGAACAAGGATTTAAGTGTGGGGTCAGTGATCTTGGGCAAATTTATATGCCCAAGTGATACTCAAACGTATCATTTTTACCTTGTTTGTTGTGCAATGTGTATATAATATCATGTATTTGGTAATAAAATGCGAATTTATACTAACCAACATGATTAGCATTTGTTTTGTAGGATAATGTGATTTTTAGGAGCTAAAATGCGTGTTGGAACTATGTCGGAGTTGGACTTGGATGCGAGCGTGGAAAAGACCTTGGATGGCACATTTTACACTGGCTCTGCGATGGAGCCGTGCCACGCTGCCATCGCGGTAGCACACTGCCTGGGCAGGAATTAATTAGGCAATTTCCAGTGTGCCTGCGCGTCAGTTCCGTGGCACGGAGATAGGCCTCCGCGATGGCCTCCGTGCCACGTTGAGACCAATTATCCGGACCCTGCAATTTCCAGAGAGGGTCCGCGTCCACGCCGTGTCACGGAGGCAGAGCTCCGCGTTGGCCTCCGTGACACGTTGCTTGTTATTCCGGGAAAAATTTCCCACTAGTATAAATAGCACACTTAGGTTATTTTTAAAGAAGTTTTTTTTTAGTTCTAGTTTTTAGCAGAGTTCAGGAGTGGAGAGAGGAACATGGTTTTGTGGCAGTTGAAGAATAGAAAAGATAAGAGTTTTCTTCTCTTCCCTTCTTCTTTTCCTTCAATTGTATGCATGATTTACACTCATTCTAGGACGATTAATCCAAGAATGAGTGGCTAATTCCTTTCTTGCTGAGGTTTTGAACTTGTGTAATGATTATTGGTAATAATTGATATGGTTTCTTCTTCTTCTTGCATATTGTTCTATTAATTCTTGTGCTTAGTACATTCTTGATTGGCCACCATTAATGTATATCTAAAAAGTCCAATTTCACTCGAGAGAGCATGAAATTGGAAAGTTGTGAATTAATAGGGTATTGTTCTTAACTTGATTTGGGAAAATTGGGTTTTGATGTGCTTTCTTGATAGAAATATACTTGAAAGCCGTATTAGTCAATTTAGGAACCGGCATTGATAAATTTCATTTGATCACAGAAATGTAGACGAATGGTTTATGATTCTAAAGTGAAATTAAATACGAGAGTTTTAATTTCTAGGCAAACGTTCTTGACTAGCAATATGAAGAAGAGGATGACCAAATTATCATAATTATCAACTCCATTACTCGTTCTTAACCTTGGCATGAGCATATCCATTGTCTGAATTCAACGTAAATAATAGTTGTTAAGTTTAGTATATAATTAGTTTAGACACAAAACTCCCTAAATTCTTGATTGGATAGTTGTTAGCATAGTTAGAAATTGAATAGAAATATAGTGAACTAGGAAATTTTGCATATCCAGAGCAGCCTCCTTGGATCGATACTTGGCTACTTAGCCACTTTATTACTTGTTTGACCACGTACACTTGCGTGTCGGTTTTTAACACATACCGAGCAGCAAAGCGCGAACAGTCAAGAGGAGGAACAAGGAAAGTAACAGGAGTCTTAGAAGTGGATGGTTTTACAGCTATTGCTGCACAGATAGCTGCGTTACAGAATCAACTCAACACCCACTTCAGTAACATGAGCATGAACTAGTCCCAAGCCCCAGTGAATGTAGTGCAGCAGATTTGGTGTGAAATATGCGGGAGTAATGTACACTCAGCTGAGTCTTGTGGAGTAAATCCTGATTCGGTGAACTTTGTTGATAATGTACAGAGAAATAACCACCTACAGTATGGCAACAACTGCAATTCCAACTGGAGGAATCACTCGAATTTCTCTTGGGGTAGCAACAACCATCAAGGGCAAAGTTCGAGTCAGGGGGCGAAGAGAAATCAAGGAGGGCAGCAGAACTATCAGTCACAATACAGAAGCAACAATGCACCTCCTCCACCATCATCATCACCCAGCATTGAGGAGATGTTCAATACAAAGATAGCTAACCAAGCTCAATTGCAGGATGATTACGTGAAATTGGCAGCTGATGTAAAGAACAATTAGTTAGCTACAAAGGCGCTGGAGTACCAGTTTGGGCAATTTTCTGGAGCTCAAAACACCAGGCCGAGAGGAGGACTTCCGAGTGACACTGATCTGAACCCCAAGCAGGTAAATGCAGTGACCACAAGGAGTGGTTTGCAACTCAAGGATGTGGAACCGGAAAGATTATTACAGCAGTCAAAAGCATGTGAAAAGGAGAGGGAGCACAATGATGATAGGGGGAAGGAATAGGAAGTTGAACCAGAAAGACCACCACCCCCGTTCCCTCAAAGACTAAGGAAACACAAGGAGGAAGCGTGTTTCTAAAAGTTTATGGAGGTGCTTAAGCAGGTACACATTAATTTACCTCTTGTTGATGTTTTGCAGGGAGTGCCAAAGTACGCGAAATATATCAAGGACATCATGGCAAACAAAAGCAGGTTGACTGAGTACGCTATGGTGGCGCTTACGGAGGAGTGCACTTCACGGATACAAAATCGGTTGCCCACAAAGCTCAAGGACCCTGGGAGCTTTACAATTCAAATTACAATTGGGCAGAGTATCCAAGCTCGCGGATTATGTGATTTGGGAGCGAGCATTAACTTGATGACGATATCGATATTCAAGAAGTTAGGGATAAGGAGTCCTAGACCAACAACAGTGATCTTGCAACTAGCGAATCATTCCTTAGCCAAACCTGATGGCATTGTGGAAGACGTGCTGGTGCAAGTGGCTCCCTTATCTTCTCGGTAGACTTCGTCATGCTGGATTTTGAGCCAGACGCGGAAGTCCCATTTATTTTGGGATGTCCTTTCTTGGAGACCGGGAAAGCACTTATTAATGTAGCGGCAGGGCAGCTAACTATGCGGGCCCATGACAAGGTGGAGGTGTTTGAGGTGTACAAGGCTATAAAGCTTCCGGTCATGTACGAGGAAGTCTCAGTGATCAAAGTGCTTGATCGAGTGGATAGTGCTCAGAGCGTTGAGTCACGGGAGCCATTGGGGAAACCACCGGAGAAGTGTAAGCATGACATGGTTGAGGACGGTAGTCGAGAGAAAATGTCCGTCACCCTAGAGGATGGCTGAGCTTAATGACGTCGAGCTGCGACGGTAAACCAGGCTCTGCACGAGAGGCAACTCGTGAAATTTTTGTAATATTTGAATAGATTTGGTAGAAGAGAAAAAAAAAGAAAAAATAATGAGAAAAATAAAAATAAAAACAAAAAAATTGCATTTTATGTGAAACCTATAAATTCTAACCAATTTCTTGTTGTGAGATGAATTCCAGGTTGAACGGAGGGTAAAAATGTAAAGGATCGCAAAGGAAAAATTGAGGTAAGAAAAATAATAAAAAGTGGCAAAAAAGTGAGGCTGCGCGATGGCTCCGTGTCATGGAGGAGGGCCTCCGCGTTACCCTCCGTGACACGTTAAAGGTGTTTTGGAATTTTTTACAAATTCCAGAACCCCTGCGTGATGGCTCCGTGTCGTAGAGGGTGTGCTCCGTGTTACCCTCCGTGACACGTTGAAGTGTTATTCGCGACGGGTCACACCGGGTCGCCGGGTGCCCCCCGCGAAAAACCTCCATTTTAACCCCCAAAACACCCAATTTTTCCCATTTTTCACTCCCCTCCGCGACAAACAACCCAAAATCCCCCCTTCCCCAATGTGACACGGACCTAGGAGCTAAAATTCTTCAACTTTTCTTCGATATCATCGAATTGAAGGTATGTTGGTTAACTTCATCTCATTTCTTGACTAATTTTTCCGATTTTGAGCATGGGAAGTGAGGAAAACTTGCCTTAAATGTAAATTGAGCTTGAATTCATGTAAGCTATTGTTAATTGATGTTCGTAGTATCGTTGTGATTATATGAACTCGATAAATACATGGGTGATTGAAATTCTTGTGAAATTGTAGGTAGGGTTAGAATTTGTATATGAAGAAGTTAAAATTGAGTTGAAATGTGAAATTCTTGTTGGTTTGTGCATGTTGAGTGAGGTAAATCATGTTGTGCTTAACGTTAATATGCTAAAGGTGCGACGGATTTTCGGGATAATGAAATTGGGGGAATTGCATCGGTTTTGTTGATAGAAACTTTCGCTAAGTGCTATGTGATGAAATGCTATCGATGGTAATAGTGGATTAGCTGTATGAAGTCTGAGTAGTACACAGAATTTATACCGTCAAACCCTCTGAATGCACGAGGAATTTTTGTTATTGTTTTTTTATTTTATTTTGGAAGTTAGAAAAAGTGGATTGTCTTGCTGTAATATTGTGATTGTGGCTAAAGACTAAGTGTGGGGTGGCCTAGTTTAACCCAACCTTAGTCGAAGCTAATTTTAATTTGAATAACAATGGAACTATCTGTTTGGTTTGACAGAAACAATGGCAAGCAGGCAAGATAAAGGGAAGGGCGCATCTACATCGGGCGTCGGAAGGAAAAGAATCAGACTGGGAACAGCAGTCCCAGCAGCACCAGCAGTTCCGCGCGGCCAACGTCGTCAATACAGAACCCGAAGGGGGACATAGGAAGGGAAGAAATGGTACGCAAAGCATAAGGAAAGCAAATACTTCCCCGAGGAGCACATTGCTAGGGAACCGTTGGCACAAAAATTCCCCAGAATTGTCCACAGGATTGATGCAGCCGGGATGAACTTCATCTTTGAAGAGCCCAAGGAGTGCAATCTTCACCTGATTCGGGAGTTCTACGCCACTAGAACCAGACACTCAAAAGTCACACCATCAAGATAAGGGGTAGGTAGTCACTTTTGAGCCCCATCACCTTAATGCCATCTTGGGGGCGCGGGACACAGATGCCCATGTACTCCGGCAACTGAATATCACTCCACCATATGCGAACATCAGACGCACTCTGTGTGGAGCCCGATCTACAGCACGGTGGAGCAGGCATAAGGAGAGGGGCTACCATCAGACATTGCCCTACTCACAGATGAATAGGGAAGCCAAGATATGGCTTAAAATTGTTTGTTCCTGCCTGATCCCGGGGGTGCATATGACAAATGTCACCCGGGATCGTGTGTGCTTGGTCTATGCCTTGATGAAAGGGCTGGAGATCAATGTTGGGGCGGTGATTATCTCCTCCATGAAGAGAGCCCGTTTGCATCAAGGGCACAGGTACGGGTCTGGTGGTTTACTGACCACGTTCCTGAGGGGCCTAGATGTTGAGGAGGAGGCCCTTGACTACATCCCACAGATGGAGAGGTGGGCCTTAGACGTCACCAAAACTAAGGCACTCGACACCACTCACGGGCCAATTCTTACACTAGCCGAGCGACATGCTCGGGATGATCAGTACATGGCCCGCATGTTCGGGATGTAGATGCTCTAGCTGCGCATAGGCGGGAGGCCGGCAATAGAAGATGAGCTGTGGCAACTCGAGCTAGACTACCCTTTTGGCAAAAATGCCAGGGCTCTATGCCTAGTGGGGCCAACTTTTGTGGAGCCCACTGATGATGATTTCCCCACAGATGAGGAGAAACGTCGCGACGACTCCAATGTTGAGTTAGAGGAGCACGACGGGGGCGATTCAGACATGGGAGATGAGGCAGCGGCACCTGACGAAGAAGTGGAATACTTTGATTGATCAGGGAGTTTCACCACCCACTTTTGTGCTATGCTGAATTTTTTGAACACTGGGGACAGTGTTCGATTTAAGTGTGGGGTGGGAGTAGTTAGGTGCTGGTTGTTGTTGTGATTAATGTCTCTGTTTTGTGGATGTGCTTGGAAAAACTTGTGACCTTGTGATTTTTGTGTGTATGTCTATATTGTAATTAATGTGAAGCTGTTGTGTGCTGTTGCATGTTGTTAGCTGGTTTTGTAAATATATTTGTTTTACCAAAATTATCGATTAAAATTTTTCGTGAAATTTTTTATTTTTGGGTTTTTCGGCATTTGTTTTCAGTTCTTTTACCGGGAATAGTCCCATTGAACTGAAGTCATAATTAGTGACGGTTCCCTATGATGGATGGATGACGACCGTCTTAAGGGAAATGTAGTCGATAGGAGTAGATTTCTTTTGTTCTTTTTTAATTTTTTTCTTTTGTTTGTTTGTATCCCAAACGTGTCGTTAGTTTAGGGTTCGGAATTTTGGTTGCGTGTTATACATGATATTTAAAATGCAAAGGTGATTCGTATGAAAGCATGCAACTTTGTAAATATGTTGAGATACCTAGGCCATAGAGTTCAATTCGGTGTGATTGAGGCTTAATGTTTGAATTCTTGTAATTAGCTGATTGAAGAGTCTGTGAATATGTCTTGAGTTGAGCATGTACAATGAGTGTGTGGTGAGGTTTCGTTTCTTCCAAGCTATTGTGAAGTGTCTAGAACTTGCCTGGTGTGTGTACGAAATGAAATGAAGGATGTGTATTGTAAGAAAGGATGTAGGCATTTCTTTGCTTTAACCAAAAGTTTTTTTCATTATCGTACCTACCTTGAATGTACATCCTAGTTAGCCCATTGAGCCTTTAGCCTATTTTTTTTTCTTTTGTCAAAAAGGTGTAAACCGAGCTTAACCCCTTCTTTTCATTTTCCGTGAATTTGATCCAAAACTCTTAAGCGCTCAAGAAAAAAAATAATTTTCCCACAGTGTCAAGGAGTGAGAATTGTGAAAAAAAAGAAAAAGCAGAGTGATGAAAGGAAAGAAAAGGTCAAAGGTGCACTCGCTATAAATTAAATATAATGAAGACGTATAACAAATCTTTGTTATTAAGTCAAGTGTGCTTAAAGATATGGGAACAAAAATAAAGACAGACTTCAGGAATGGGAGGATGAAGGAAGAAACAATGCCCATAAGGTTGATGGAATGTATTAAAAAAGTGCTTAAGGAGGCTAGTTGTTATTATTGGTTAGCCCAATATTTGCTAGTTCCGTAGCTTACACTACAACCCGTTAAGTCCTACGTGATCTTACATCACGCGTCCTTATATTAGTGGAGTAATACACTAAAGGCAAGCCTATGGTTCATGACATGATGCATGTGAATTCTTTTGGGAGAGACAGCGAAATCGTGTTTATATGCCCCTGCATGTAATGTCTTTGAGTTCATGTGATTAAAAAGGGGAAAATTCTCTTATGTTGTGAGGGAACAAGCTCGACGAGAGATTGAATTTCGTGTCGGATATCTTAATCAGCTGATTTGCATGAGTTTGCCGATATCGAGAGTTGATTCTTAAGTGTAGGAGGTCTTAATGTGTTGAAGGTCATTGTATTGATAAGACTATGCATGTTTTCTTGATGATTTGCTATATTAAATAATCGGTATAACCGTAGCTTGAATTGTCGAGCCAAAGTAGCCAGGATTGGGTGTCAATCGCATGAGGTGTAAGATTATTATTCGGGGACGAACAAGGATTAAAGTGTGGGGTAAGTGATCTTGGGAAGATTTATATGCCCAAGTGATACTCAAATGTGTCATTTTGTCTTGTTTATCTATCGATGTTTGTACATTCTTATGTGAATTGTAATAAAATGGGAATTTATACTAACCAACATGATTAGCGTGGTTTTGCAGGAAAAATATAATTTTATGAAGCTAAGATGAATGTTGGGAGAAATCGGGATTGGACTCGGAAGCTAGAAAGGAAAAAAAGCACAAGGAAAGCACGAATTAAAGGGGCTCCACGATGGAGCCGTGTCACGCTGCCATCGCGGATGCATTCTGCCCGGATGCTGAAAATAAGACAAATTCCAGTGAAGGTGCGCGTTGGGGCCGTGGCATGTTGGCCTAGCCCCGTGTTGCACGCCGTGCCACGTTGGGTTTTAATACTTGGACGACCGGATTCCAGTGAGGGTCCGCGTTGGTGGCGTGTCACGGAGGCAGTGCTCCGCGATGCACTTCGTGACACTTTGCTTGTTATTCCGGGAAAAATTCCCACTAGTATAAATAGAACACTTAGGTTCATTTTTAATTATTCTGACTTGGTGGAGCAAGAACGTGGGTTACAGTCAGTGAGGGTACGAAAATCTCAGGATTTTTCTCTATCTCCTTCTTCTTTATTTCAATTGCTTGTATGATTAACACTCATTTAACAATGTTTAATCCACAAATGAGTGGCTAAATTCCCTTCTTGATGAGGTTAAGAACATTTGTGTTGAAATGTAAT
The DNA here is from genome assembly GCA_035772735.1 of Datura wrightii. Lineage (NCBI taxonomy): Eukaryota > Viridiplantae > Streptophyta > Magnoliopsida > Solanales > Solanaceae > Datura > Datura wrightii. Next base: position 56,825,151 of record JASDFA010000007.1, on the reverse strand, counting down.
TATTGATAAATTGATTTTTCATCTTTTCTTCCATGGTTGTTCTATTGATTCTTGTTCTTACTGCGTTAATGTGTGGCCAACGTTAATGTATATCTAAAAATTCCGGTTTCACTCGAGAGAGCAAGAAATTGGAAAGTTGTGAATTGATAGGATATGATCTTTTCTTAGTTTGGGAAAATTGAGAATTGATTTAACTTCAGGATAGAGAAATACCTGAAAGTCGTATTAGTCAATTAAGGATTCGGTTTTGTATGGCTAGAACATGAATTTCTTTTTATCACAGAGATGTAGGTGGAAGGTTTATGATTCTTAAGTTGGGTTAAATATGAGAGTTTTAATCCATAGGCAATAATTCTTGACTAGCAATCCGGAGGAAAGATTAATCAAATTGTATCGATAATTTATTTCTCTACATGTTCATTTTAGCCTCAGCATGCTCATACTTATAGTTCAGACTCAAATTGTATATTCGTTTTTAGATTTAGTATAAAATTAGGAAACAAAATATCAAAATCTTCTTCACACTATTGTCTGCAGTTTTGAGTTAAAGTTTATTGACACTTGATTAGATTGATACCTTAGTCCAGTCCCTGTGGGATTGATACTTGGCTTACTAGAGCCAATTTACTACTTGTTCGACCACGTGCACTTGCGTGTAGTTATTCCAAACAACCCGAACAGAACCGTCCTTCTTTCGAACAAATAATACCGATGCGCCCCATGGCCTGATAAAGCCCTTATCTAACAAGTCTTTATCTAACAAGTGTTTCAACTGATCCTTCAACTCTTTTAGCTCGGCTGGAGCCATTCTGTAGGGTGGAATAGATATAGGCTGCATGTCGGGGAGAAGATCCATACTGAAATCGATCTCACGCGGGAGGGAAACCTGGCAAATCATCAGGAAAGAACTCTGGATACTCACGTACTACTGGTACGGACTGGATAGTAAGGGCCTCGGACTCCACGTCCTTAACCTAACTAGATGGTGCATGCAACCCTTAGAAATCATCTTTCTAGGCTTAAGGTAGGAAATATATCGACCTACAAGCATAGCTGAACTACCCTCCCATTCTAGGACAAGCTCACCCAAAAATCTATACTCTACTGACCAGATTCTACAACTTACTGAAGCATAACATGCAAATAGCCAATCCCTGCCGAAAATAACATCAAAATCTATCATGGATAACTATATCTAGTCTACTGAGGTGACCTTATGAAGAACTCAGATCAGGCATGTCACGCCCCACCTCAGATGGCATGATCGGCACCTAGTGTCGCACTGGGTCTGAACTACTCTAACTGGACTGGTGCACTACTAGTGCACATCGTCACTCAATTCAAGAAACCAACGAGTTATATCTCAGCTATAAATATAGCCACTGGCTGACATGGCCACCTGTAAAGGATGACAGCTAACCAGAACAACACAATTACAAGGATCCTACGCGGGCCGAAAATACCACCATGTTGTCTAGTTATAACCAAAACGTAAATTAGTCCTTAAACTATGCTCTGGCCGACAAGGCTGCTATCTAACATCTAAGCAAGGCCCCAGACGACCATCATAGGAGATAAAGCACACATGGGCCCCGCACGGCCAACAACAACTAACCATATGGAATGTACAACAGTCTACAAGCCTCTAGGAATGGTATAATTGCCGGGACAGGGCCCTGACCTACCCCAAAGCTATATATCAAAAGTAAACCTCGTCTAACTTTCAACTCCGAAGGGAAGGAGCTAAATACACTGCTGACCCTAGATGAAGGATAGGAACGTCCCGAACCACATCTATCTTCACCTGCAAGCAAGTAGTGTAGTGCCCCGAGTGGGCGTCAGTACAACATGTACCTAATGTAAGGCAGAAAGATAATAACCGACTGAAATCAAGTAAAACTTTAGTAATCAAATAAGAGAGTAAGATTTTAACCTGAATACTTTCTCTGTTTGAAATATTTGAACAACAAGTCTACCTATATGGAAACAAGAACCTAACCAAGCCCCCCTAATCCTTGAAGGTACAAACAACAAAGATAAACTTACTGGGCCGACATAATGCTCGACAGTTATAAAAAAGGTATAATTCTACTTCTTGGATACTAAAACTAAAAGCAAACTATAACTCTAGGTTACGCATTCTCTAAATACACATCTAAGCCTAATAGGCTGCGGTGGCTTTATCTATGTTTGAACTATCTGGCTGTGTGACTGGACCTCGAGCCTTGGCTTGACTATGGGTCATAATGTAATCACTGATAGCTAGACCCCGTGCCATGACCCGACTATGGGTCATAATGCAACTGCTGTATCTGGATCCCGAACCTTGGCTCGACTATGGATCATAAAGTAACCACTGATAGCTGGACCCTGGGCCTTGGCCCGACTATGGGTCGTAATGCAACTACTATGACTAGGCCCTGAGCCTTAGCTTAAATATGGGCCACAAGGTAACCTCTGAAACTGGATATGGTCCTCACAGCCTTACTCTAGTCCCTTGGTCATCATACTAGTTTTGTGAATATAACTCTATAGGAAACAATATTCAAACCCCAAATAAGATACACAACAAGCGAACTGACTAGGGTTAATTCTGACAGGAGTTACTAATAATCGTTACTAACTCAATTTAGTTCATAAAAGCTAACCCCAATAGGTGTACTCGATAATACTGCAGGCATACATGTCGTACTATCTTTACAACAAACATAACATGCCGAAAGAATAGCCTTATATACCTCAAGTGCTGACTTTCTATTTAACCGGTGAGTTTTGGATTGTATTTAACCGCTCTTCTCAATTGTAATCGTATTGCTTGGAGAATAAAACTAGCTTCAGTACTAAATTCAGCAAAAATGATAACTTTATATATAAATATTAACTATATTTCAACTTAACAAAGCACGATCAAAAACGTGTAGTTTCTCGAAAGTACAGAAGGGAGAAATACTTACTTGAAGCCTGTGATCATATAGAAATTACGTTGGAGCAATTCTGATAACTTTAGCTCGACGGGGTTACGATTCGCCGGGAAAATCTCACGAAACTAACCCCATAGCAATGCTCCCTGCAGCCTTAAACTTCGATACCTAAAGATAATTTGAAATTGGATGGCATTTCATTGCGTAAATAGATGAAAATTATGTGAGAACTATGTTTTCACTCTTCTACGGACTTTTTTAGATTAGAGGGATGACCACAAAGTGAACCAAGGGTCCTTATATACATCTAGGGGCGGTGGTAAGGGGTGTGCCTCGCGCCTCCTATTGAGGCTGCCCCTTTGGCACGCTGCGCCTCTCATAGAGGCCGCAGGCCTAGCACCCCGCGCCTATGAAAGAGCCAGCAGGCCTAGCGCCCCGCTCTGGCCAGTGCACTGCTGGCTGACGCATTGCGCTGGACCTGCCCGCACAGATCCCGTCTGACCGCGCTTCCAAAGCTTTTGCCACACACATTAAGCTCTTTTTACTCGTCACCAATCCATGTGTACGCTTAATAATCATTAACATTTACGGGGTGTAACAGGGCAATTCTATACCACCCGTCTAGCTATATCTGAGTCACCTACTGGAGAAGAAACTGTGAAGGGCTCAGACAAGACATCGGGTCTGACTCCAAAGCTAATGGCTATATAAGGTGTCACAAAAGAATGGGTAGCCCCCAGATCTAACAAAGCATACACATCAACATGAAAAAATCTCAACATACCAGTGACAACATCTGGTGAGGCCTCCTGCTCCTGACTACTGGCTAAGGCATATAATCTATTCTGGCGTTGCCCGCCAACTGTGCTAGTAGATGACCCCTGATGTGTTGTGCATGGGGGTGGGGCTGCTGAAATAGAAGCTGGGCCTCGTCCCCCAACCTGATCCTGTCTCACTGTAGGACAATCTTTGAGCATATATCTAGACTGCCCACATCCAAAACACGCTCCTGATCCTGCCAAACATTGGCCCGTGTGTCCTTGGCCGCACCCGCGACAAGCTAGAATGCTGGAGTCTTCAATCCTACTGCTATGACCCCTCGAGCCTAACGCTCACCCTCTATGATCATTTATGGGCCTAGATGGAACACTCAGTGCTGAAGATGTTGGGGCTGATGACCTCTTGTGGGTCTGTTTTTGGTGCCCACCACCAAACCTCTGCTGAGAGAATCTATGGTCCTCAGTCCTGGCCCTCTTGGCCTCCCTCTCCCTCGAATGTGCTGCCTCCATCTGCTGAGCGTACAACACAATGCGAGGGAAGTCCATGTCCTGATGGATCATAACTATCCTACAGTCCTTGTCCAAATCTCCTTCTATACCATGCATTAATCTGCTCACCCGCGCCTGCAAGTCGGTTACTAACTGCGGGCATACTTAGATAGGCAGGTGAACTCAAGGGCGTACTCCTAAACAGTCATCCTTCCTTACTTTCAAATCACGAACTCGGTTGCTTTCAACTCCCTCATCTCTTGAGGGAAGAACTGATCTAGGAATGCAACCTGAAACACCTCCAATGTGATCAGACCTGCTCCTGCGACCCTGTTGTCCTTCTAATGATGGAACAACATATGCGTAACCCCCTTCAACTGCCAGGAGGCCAACTTTGCACATTCAACATTACTCAACCCTATAACCTGTGTGATCTTGACGATCTCATCAATGAAATCATGCGGGTCCTCATCTACCTTGGACCCAGAAACTCTGGCGGGTTCATCCTCAAGAAGTCCCTAACTCGAGCCGTTGTTGCATTGCCATTTAGCGAAACATGCGCAACGGCCTTCTGATTGACCTAAGCGGTCAAGGCCTGCGCAATCATCTAAATGGCAGCTTGGAACTCAGCATAAGCGGCTGGCTCCAGGGCTCGAGGCTCCTAAACTGGTGGGGCTGGCTGATGCTCATGACCGTTTCCCTCATTGTGACCTTCACCACCTCCATTCCTCCTTCCGTTCATCATTTCAGGAGCCATGTTTCTGCAATCGTGAATAGGACGTATTAGGAGGATAAAAAGGCTTTTCATCGCATGACATAGATATGAAAGAAGGGAACATTTCCTAAAGCGTCTAGTAGACTCTTCGTCATAGGTGTGGCGCGCTTCACACCCATGAAAAAAACTCTACCTAACGTGGCTTTTAGACTCCCTAGGACACAGCAAACCTATGGCTCTGATACCAAGTTTGTCACCACCAGAACAGAGGCCTGGATCGTAGACACGGGATAAGGGACCTCGAGAGACCCCATGTCGACCCATGGAATAAGAATTCAACTAACTCATTTAATAACAAGAAGAAAGAATAATTATAAGCTCAGTGGGAGTCTCATACAATAGCACATTAGAACAATATCCGAAGCTATACATAAATAAGTCTGAAAGCCTCTAGTCTAGATTAGTTAATGGGACAAGACCCCAACTAACTCCATAAAATATGAAACTGAAATACGAAATGAAACTGAAAGTCTAGTCCTCGAAAGATGAGGACTCATCACTCACGCAGGTGCTAACTCTGATAAGCGATTATGAACAAGGATGAACCTGGGATACGTATCCTGTATTATGAAACGATGCAGCATAGAAAGTATGTGGTCAGTCCGTGGAATGTACCGAGTATGCAAGGTAAGTAAAACCACTTAAGTAAAATAAATCATTTTAAAAGAAATTCATACACATCATAAGCTTTTAAGTATAAGTAGAAGGCTACATGTATACATTCTGAAATTGTGCTCTTACCATAACGCGATCATGCAAAACTTAGGAACATCATAACCAACTCGAATGACAAAGTTGAACATAACATTTATATAAAAAGCTAAACAATTAGTCAAACCTTTCTTTTTGAACATGCATGCATAATTAATCATCATGAGTAATGAATATGAAAATCCGAATGATATAGATAGTTGGAGACTCGTCACTTAACCGACATACCACGATAGAGCTTACGTGGTCCCAACTATCACACTAAAGTTGGTAGATCCGTCCATAACCTTTCTAGGGCGATGAACGATACCATGATATAAATATCAAGCTGAAGGACTGGGGATAGGTCACAAGGGAGGTCCCAATAGTATAATAGTATCAACCTATGTTGGCGCATAGTTCTGGGTCATAGGGTGATCGAGCCTTAACCCGCTCGATGCTATACTATTCTCCCAAAAATATTCAATGCTCTACATCATTTATAACGAAGCTCAACATCGCCTATTGACAAAGCTCAACACTGTCTATCGACAAAGATCAACATTGTCCTTTGACAAATCTTAAGATGAAATCATGCATAACTCAACATCGTATGAAACAAAACTCAACATTGTGTATTGACGAAGCTCATAATGAAATCATACATAAGCTAGGCATCATATGAATATGATGCTCAAAATTGACATACATATCAATTATGAATTCATGCATATAGGAGACTTTATTTTGAAATGTACCACAAGCTCAATCATAGGTTGGAGCATCTACTCCAATTCATGTGGTCAGCTACACGTAGAAATATTTACTCAACATACCAGAAGATAGAATTTATAATAAAAATTAGGAAATTTCACTTCAAACCATGTGGTAATCTTTTGCCGTGAAAATTATCACTTTAATCAACATGTGGGCATCACCCAAAGCTTTATCAAGCTTAGATCTAATCAATTCATTTTGAAAACATCAACATAGTCATGCGTGGTTTTAGAAACATGTTTCTCGTCACCAACTTCATCATCATCACACAATTATCAAAATCTCTTCCTTTATGATCTCTTCATCCATGGGCGTTTTAAATTCAAATTTTGGAAAACAATTTTATAAGGGAAAACAAGTTAGAATCCACCCAAGCTTCATAAATCTTCAATATATAATCTCAATTTAATCATACCCATGTATAGCGATTGAAGAATCATGCAATTGGGCAAAACCTCATACTCGATCATAGACAATTTAATCACATTTTTATAGGGAATGGGCATTGGTGTGGAATAAAGCACCCACTCATAGCCTTACATACCTGGAATGGTGAATCCAACACCCTCTAATTGCCCAGTTGAGATTCAAATTGGAAACCTTGAGATTTCACCTTGAACCTATTCTTCAAACCTTCAAACTTGCATGCATGAGAGTAATGGCTTAGGATAGGTTTTCCCTTGCTAAAAACCCACTAAAACGAGACTTAAACGACATAGTATAGGTCTTAGGAACTTAGGAATTAAAAAAAGACCCTTATCGAATTCGCTAGAAAACACTGCTAGGTGACCCCAACGAGTGACCTAATGATTCGTCAGGATGAGCGATGACTCATTGAGTAACCCATAAGTGCACTGGTTAACTAATCTGCTGGGGCTTCTAACTAGGGAGAAAACAACACGTTCCTCGAGACCATGACTCATGGTCACCTTCCGTCATGTACGCTGCCTTACTTTTCAACCTGCCTACTCATGACTCACCTCATGAGTCATTGGGATAGACCATGACTCATGGAGTCCCATCCGTAAGATACACTGGTCATCCTCCTATAAAAAGTAAAACTCCACCCAACGATTGACATGATGACTCATGGTGGCTGACCACGAGTCGTTCCCTCACTCATGGGGACCTCACTCCTTCATTTTCCCAAGCCTCCACACGAGCCACCTGACGACTTGTGGGGTGTCCTCATGAGTCGTCCCATGACTCGTCCTATGCCTGTAACATCAATTTCCCAATTTTTCCCATTGGAACTCCCAGGTGTGATCTTTGAGCTTCCGGGGTATAACATCTCTAGTATTGAGCCTTCAAGAGGGCACAGATGGTTTCATTGCTTATTATGATGCCTCTACGGTTGGTCTTGCTTGTATCTTAATGTAGCATAGTAGGTGTTCGGGTGTTTGGTAACTACACGCAAGTGCACGTGGTCGAACAAGTAGTAAAATGGCTTAAGTAAGCCAAGTATCGATCCCACAGGGACTGAATTAAGGTAATAATCAACTTAAGTGTTAATGAACTCTAACTTTAAAAATGCAGACAACAATTTAAATAGGATTTTTGAGAGTTTGTTCCCTAATTTATACTAATCTAAGACAAAATTATAAAGTGAGTCTAAACAATAGTAATGAGCAAGCTGAGGCTAAAACGAACATGCAGGGAGGTAATTTATCGATACAATTCGATTAATCTTTCCTTCGGTTGCTAGTCAAGAATTATTGCCTATGGATTGAAACTTTTGTATTCTAGCCAACTTAAGAATCAAGAACATTCAACCTACATTTCTGTGACAAAAGAATTTCATGTTCTAGCCATACAAAACCAATTCCTTAATTGACTAATACAACTTTCAGCTATTTTTCTATTCTGAATTTAAATCAATTCTCAATTTTCCCAAACTAAGAAGAGATCATATCCTACCAATTCACAACTTTCCAATTTCTTTCCTTTTCAAGATAAAACTGGATTTTTTAGATATACATTAACATTGGCCAAACATTAATGCAGTAAGAGCAAGAATTGATAGAACAACCCTTGAAGGAACGAAGAAAACTAAATTGATCAACAATTACATTCCACTACAATTGTTCTTAACATCAGCAAGAAGTGAATTTAGCCACTAATTTGTGGATTAAACATCATCAAATGAGTATAAATCATACAAACAATTGAGATAAAAGAGAAAGAGATAGAGAAGAACCCTAGAATTTTCGTCCCCTCAACTGCCTGTAACCCACGTTCTTGCTTAACCAAGTCAGAATAATTAAAAATAAACCTAAGTGTGCTATTTATACTAGTGAGAATTTTTCCCGGAATAACAAGCAACGTGGCACGGAGTGTATCGCAGAGCACTCCCTCCCTGCCACGATGCAAATGTGGACCCTCACTGGAATTTTCCAAAATAAATCATCCGAGGCAGAGTGCCTCCGCGATGGCAACGTGACACGGCTCCATCGCGGAGCCCTTATTTTTGCTGCTCTTCCTTGACCTTTTCCACTGCTCGCTTTCGAGTGCATTCCCGATTTTTACCAACATGCATCTTAGCTTCCTAAAATTACATTTTTCCTGCAAAACAATACTAATCATGTTGGTTAGTATAAATTCACATTTTAACTACAAATCACATGAGAATCCACACATAACGATAGATAAACAAGACAAATTAAGGCATTTGAGCATCACTTGGGCATATAATTCTGCCCAAGATCACTTACCCCAAACTTAGGACCTTGTTCGTTCTCGAACAATACTCTCACATCTCATGCAATTGACACCCTCGCATAGCTACTTTGGCTCGACAATTCAAGCTACGGCTATACCGATTATTTAATATAGCAAATCATCAAGAAAACATGCACAGTCCCATCAATACCATGACATACACCACATTAAGACCTCCTAAACTGAAGAATCAACTCTCGATCTCAGCAAACTCATGCAAATCAACAGATCAAGACATCTGACACGAAATTCAATCTCTCTTCAAACATGTGCCCTCATAACACAAGAGAATTTCCCCCTTTTCAATCATATGATTTCCAAAGCATTACATTTGAGGGTATATGAACACGATTTCGCTCTCTCTCCCAAAGAATTCACATGCATCATGTCATGAACCATAAGCTTGCCTCTAGTGTATTACTCCACTAATATAAGGACGCATGATGTAAGATCACGTAGGACTTAACGGGTTGTAATGTAAGCTAAGGAACTAGTAAATACTGGGCTAACTAGCCTTTTTAAGCGCTTTTCAATACATCCCACCATCATTATGGGAATTGTTTCTTCCTTCATCCTCTCATTCTTGAATTTTTTCTTTATTTTTGTTCCCATTTCTTTAAGCACACTCGACTTAATAATAAAGATTAGTTATACATCTTTATTTTCTTTAATTTCAGCAAGTGCACCCTTGACCTTTTTTTCACTTTCACCACTTCCGGTTTTCCTTCCTTTTCACAATTCTCACTCCTTGACACTATGGGAAAATTATTTTTCTTGAGCGCTTAAGAGTTTTGGATCAAATTCACGGCTAATGAAAAGAAGGGATTAAGCTCAGTTTCTACCTCTTCAAAGAAAGAAAAAAATAGGCTAAAGTCTCAATAGGGCTAACTAGGATGTACATTCAAGGTAGGTATGATAAGGGAAAAAAAACTTTCGGTTTAATCAAAGAAATGCCTACATCCTTTCCTACAATACACATCCTTCATTTCGTTTCACACACACACCAGGCAAGTTCTAGACACTTCACAATAGCATGGAATAATCGAAACCTCACCTCACACTCATTGCACATGCTCAACTCAAGACTTATTCACAAACTCTTCAATCAGCTAATTACAAGAATTCAATATTAAGCATCAATCATACCAAATCGAACTCTATGGCCTAGGTATCTCAACATGTTTACACATTTGCATGCTTTCATACGAATCATCTTTGCATCTCAATATCATGTACAACACGCAACAAGAATTCTGAACCATGAAGTAGCGACACATTTGGGAAACAAACAAAAGAAGGACAATAAAAGAAAAGAAAAAACTACTCTTATTGACTACATTTCTCTTAAGACGGTCGTCATCCATCCATCATAGGGAACGGTCACTGTTTACGACTTCGGTTCAATGGGACTGTTCTCGGTAAAAGCACCGAAAACAAACGCCGAGAAACCCAATCATAAAATAATTCAACAAAAAATTTAAAAATATTGATAATTTCAATAGAAAACAAAAAATATTCACAAAAAAAATATTTACATAACCAACCAACAACTCACCACAGCACACAACAACTTAACATTCATAACAACACCAAATTTCATTAAAGAACATACAACACAAAATCACAGGGTCACATTTTTCACATGGACAATAACACAAGACATAACATAAACAACAACAAAACAACTGGCACCTAACTACTCCCACCCCACACTTAAACCGAACACTGTCCCTAGTGTTCACAAAATTCAGCATATCACAAAAGTAGGTGGTGAAACTCCCTGATCAATCAAAGTATTCAACTTCTTCATTAGGTGTCGTTGCCTCGTCACCCATATCTAAATCGCCCCCGCTGTCCTCATCTGACTTAAAATCTGAGTCCTCACGGCGTGTCTCCTAGTCAGTGGGGACATCGTCATCTACAAGCTCCACAAAAGCTGGCCCCACTCGGCATAGAGCCCGGGCATTCTCACCAAAGGAGTAATCTAGCTCGAGCTGCCATAGCTCATCTTCTGTTGCTGGCCTCCCACCTATGCATAACTACTGCATCTGCATCCCGTACATGCGGGCCATATATTGATCATCCCAAGCATGTCGCTCGACTAGTGTGAGAACTGGACTGTGAGTGGTGTCGGGTGCCTTGGTTTTGGTGACGTCCAAGGCACGCCTATCCATTTGCGGGATGTAGTACAAGGCCTCTTCCTCGATTTCGTGGCCCCTCAGGAACATGGTAAGTAAACCACTGAACCCGTACCTGTGCCCTTGATGGAGTCAGGCTCTCTTCATGGCGGAGATGATCACCGCCCCAACATTTATCTCCAGCCCTTTCATTAGGGCATAAACCAAGCACACTCGATCCCGGGTGACATCTGTCATGTGCACCCCCGGGATAAGGCAAGAACACACAATTTTGAGCCAAATCCTGGCTTCCTTATTTATTTGAGAGTAAGGCAGTGTCTGATGGTAGCCCCTCTCCTTGTGCCTTCTCCACCGCGCTGTCGAACGGGCTCTACACAAAGTGCGTCAGATATCCGCATAAGGTGGAGTTATGTTCAGCTGCCGGAGTACATGGGCGTCTGTGTCCCGCGCCCCCAAGATGGCATTCAGGTGATGGGGCTCAAAGGTGACAACCTGCCCTCTTATTTTGACGGTGTGACTACGGATGGTCGGGTTCGGGTTCCAGTTGGCATAGAACTCCCAAATCAGATGGAGATTGCACTCCTTGGGCTCTTTGAAGATGAAGTTCAGCCCGGCATGGTCAATCCGGTGTACGATTCTGGAGAATTCCTGTGGCAGCGGCTCCCTTACAATGTGCTCCTTAGGGAAGTATTTGGTCTCTTTGTGTTTTGCATACCATTTATTCCCTTCATCCATCACCCATCGGGTTCCGTATTAACGGTGTTGGCCTCGCGGAACCGCTGGTGCTGCTGGAACTGTTGTACCCAACCTAATTCTTTTTCTACCGGCGCCCGATGTAGATGCGCCCTTTCCCTTGTCTTTCCTGCCTAACATCGTTCCTCTAATATCGAACAGACAATCCCAATGTTATTCGAGTCAAAATTAGCTTTGACTAAGGTTGGGTTGAGTTAGGCCACCCCACACTTAGTCTTTCGCCACAATTAAAACAATTCGGCAAGACAATCATGCTTTTCCAATTTTTATCAATCAACATTCTTAGTGCATTCAGATAAGTCGATGGAATAATTACTATGTACTACTCGGACTTCGTACAACGACTAACAATATCACCATCGACTCCATTACATCACATAGCACTTAGCAAAATTTTTGTTCTCAACAACCTATGCAATTCACCAATTTCATTTTTCCGACAATTCCCTTGTCTACTTAGCATATTCAACCTTAATCACGACAATATTGGCATCACCCAACATGCACAACCCACATTTTTTTTACATTTTCAACCAAATTTAGTTTCTTCCTATTCAAATTCTAATCCTAGCTACAATTTTCGCAAAAATTCAATCAAACATGCATTCATCGAGTTCACATACTCACAACGATACTATGAACATCAATAAATCAACATTTAAGTGAATTGAAACTTATTTTACACTTAGGGCAAGGTTTATTCACCTCACATGCTCAAAAATTGAAAATTGAAGAAAAAATTGAGGTTAAGTTCAAGAACATACCGTTAATTCGATGAACTTGAAGAAAAGTTAAAGAAAGTTCATGCCTAGATCCGTGTCACGTTGGGGGAGGGGGGAATTTAGGGAGTTTGTCGCGGAGGGAATGGGAAATGGGGAAAAAATAAGGGGATTTCGGGGTTAAAAGGGTGTTTTTCACGTGGGTTACCTGGCGACCCGGTGTGACCCAATGCGAATTACAACTCTACGTGTCACGGAGGGTAACGCGGAGCACCCCCTCCGTGACATGGAGCCATCGCGTAGGTGTTCTGGAATTTGTAAAAATTCCAGAATTGGCTTCAACGTGTCACAGAGGGTAACGCGGAGCACCCAGTTCGTTCGTTCGTTATATGGGTATATAACTACACGCAAGTGCACGTGGTCGAACAAGTAGTAAAGTGGCTCAAGTAAGCCAAGTATCGATCCCACATGGACTAGGATAAGGTAACAATTAATCAAGTGTTACTATATTTTCAGTTTAACAATGAAGACAACAGTGTAACCAAGAGTTGATAATTTTGGATTCTAAATTTTATGCTAAGTCTAAAACAAGTATCTAATGTGAATCTGAAGTATGAATGTGAGCATACTGAGGTTAATTGAACATGTAAAGAAATTAATTATCAATATACTTTGGTTAACCTTTCCTCCGGTTGCTAGTCAAGAACTAATGCCAATGGATTAAAACTCTCGTATTTAACCCAACTTAAGAATCATGAACCGTCCACCTACATTTCTGTGATTAAACGAAAATTCATGTTCTAGCCATACGAACCTGGTTCCTAAATTGACTAATACGACTTTCAGGTATATTTCTATCCTGAAGGTAAATCAATTCTCAATTTTCCCAAACTAAGAAAGGATCATATCCTATTAATTCACAACTTTCCAATTTCTTGCTCTCTCGAGTGAAACCGGACTTTTTAGATATACATTAACGTAGGCCACACATTAATGCAGTAAGAACAAGAATCAATAGAACAACAATGGAAGAAAAGATGAAAAACCAAAGAATCAATAATCACATTTCATTACAAGTGTTCATAACCTCAGCAAAAAGAGGAATTAGCCACTCATTTGTGGATTAACGATCGTTAAATGAGTGTTGCACATACAAGCAATTGAATTCAAGGAGAAGGAAAGAGAGAAAAACCCTGATAATTTCGTCCCCTCAACTGCCTGTAACCCACGTTCTTGCTCCACCAAGTCAGAATATTGAAAAATGAACCTAAGTGTTCTATTTATACTAGTGGGAATTTTTCCCGGAATAACAAGCAATGTGTCACGGAGTGCATCGCGGAGCACTGCCTCCGTGATAAGCCACCGACGCGGACCCTCACTGGAAGTTGGGGGTCCAGGTAATCAGGCTCAACGTGGCACGGCGTGCAACGCGGAGCCAGGCCACCGTGCCATGGACCCAATGCGAACCCTTATGGAAATTGGGAAAAAATTCTCTATCCAGGCAGAATGCCTCCGCGATGGCAGCGTGACACGGCTCCATCGCAGAGCCTCTTTATTTTGTGCCTTCCAATGCCTTGTCCTTTTCTCACATCTGAGTCCAACCCCGATCTATTCCAACATGCATTTTAGCTTCCCAAAATCACATTTTACCTGCAAAACAATGCTAATCATGTTGGTTAGTATAAATTCACATTTTATTATAAATCACATGAGAATGTATAAACATTGCTAGATAAACAAGGCTAAAATGACACATTTGAGCATCACTTGGGCATATAAATTTGCCCAAGATCACTTACCCCACACTTAAATCCTTGTTCGTCCTCAAACAACAATCTTAAACCTCATGCAATTTACATCCCAACCTCACTACTTTGGTTCAACAATTTAGGTTACGGTCATACTGATTATTCAATACAGCAAATCATCAAGAAAACATGCATGGTCCTATCAATGCAATGACGTTCAATACATCAAGACCTCCTAGACTTAAGAATCGACTCTTGATATTGGCAAACTCATGCAAATCAACTGATCAAGACATCCGACATGAAAATTAACCTTTCATCAAGCATGTGCCCTCGCAACACAAGAGAATTTTCCCCTTTTTGATCATATGAACTCACAAAATTTCAAGCAGGGGCATAAAAACACAATTTCACTCTCTCTCCCGAAAGAATTCACATGCATCATGTCATGACCCATAAGCTTGCCTTTAGTGTATTACTCCACTAATATAAAGAAGTGTGATGTAGGATCACATAGGACTTTAACGGGTTGTAATGTAAGCTACAGAACTAGTAAATATTGGGCTAGCCAATAATAGCCACTAATATCCTTAAGCGCCTTTTCAATACATCCCATCAAACTCATGGGCATTGTTTCTTTCTTCATCCTTCCAATCTTGAAGTTTTTCTTTAGTTTGGCCCATCTTATTAAGCACACTTGACACAACAACAAAGATTATTCATGCACCTTCAATATAATTTATTTATAACAAGTGCACCTTCAACCTTTTCTTTTCTTCCATCACTCGGCTTTTCTTTTCTTTTCACCATTCTCACTCTTTGACACTTTGGGAAAATGATTTTCTCTTCTTAAGCGCTTAAGAGTTTTGGATCAAATTTGCAGCTAATGAAAAGAAGGGATTAAGCTCGGTTTACACTTTTTGACAAAAGAAAAAAATTAATAGGCTAAAGGCTCAATGGGCTGACTAGGGTACACAATCAAGGTGGGTATAATAATGAAAAATAGAAACTTTCGGTTAAAAACAAAGAAATGCCTACATCCTTTCCTACAATACACCTCCTTCATTTCGTTTTGTACACACACCAGGCAAGTTCTAGACACTTCACAATCGCATGGAATAACAAAGCCTCAGTTCACACTTATTGCACATGCTCAATTCAAGATGTATTCACAGACTCTCCAATCAGCTAATTACAGAAATTCAAACATTAAGCCTCAATCACACTGAATCGACTCTATGGCCTAGGTATCTCACATATTTACAAAGTTGCATGCTTTCATACGAATCACATTTGCATTTTAAATATCATGTACAACACGCAACCAGAATTTCGCAACCATAAAGTAACTACAAGTTTTGGGATGCAACCCACAAAAGAAAAACAACTGAATAATAAATGAAAAATCTACTCCTAAAGACTACATTTCCCTTAAGACGGTCGTCATCCATCCATCATAGGGAATGGTCAATAACTAGGACTTCGGTTCAATGGGACCATTCTCGGTAAAAGAACTGAAAACAAATGCTGAGAAACCCAAGAATTGAAAAATTTTTAAAAATATCGATCAGTTCAATTTTAAAAATATCGATCAATTCGATATCTCACATATTTACAAAGTTGCATGCTTTCATACGAATCACATTTACATTTTAAATATCATGTACAACACGCAACCAGAATTTCGCAACCATAAAGTAACTACAAGTTTTGGGATGCAACCCACAAAAAAAAACAACTGAATAATAAATGAAAAATCTACTCCTAACGACTACATTTCCCTTAAGACGGTCGTCATACATCCATCATAGGGAATGGTCACTAACTAGGACTTCGGTTCAATGGGACCATTCTCGGTAAAAGAACCGAAAACAAACGCCGAGAAACCCAAGAATTGAAAAAATTTTAAAAATATCGATAAGTTCATTTTTAAAAATATCGATCAATTCGATAAACAAACATATGTACAAACTCAGCTACCAACATTCAGCAATACACAACAGTTTCACATATATTTACAATACAGAACAACAACTTACAATCACAAATCACAGGGTCAGAAAATTTTGTTCACAGGCACAACAACAGATTAGGACATACATAACAACACAACCAGCACCTAACTACTCCCACCCCACACTTATCTCGAACACTGTCCCCAGTGTTCACAGAAATTAAAATAGCACAAAAAATTGGGTGGTGGAACTCCCTGATCAATCAAAGTACTCCACTTCTTCATCAGGTGTTGCTGCTTCATCTCCCATGTCTGAATCACCCCCATCGTCATCATCGGACTCCACATCGGAGTCCTCCCGACGTGTCTCCTCGTCTGTGTGGACATCATCATCCATGGGCTCTACAAATGCTGGGCCCACTCAGCATAGAGCCCTGGCATTTTCGCCAAAAGGGTAGTCCAGCTCGAGCTGCCATAGCTCCTCCTCTATTGCCGGCCTCCCGCCTATCCTCAGCTGGAGCATCTGCATCCCATACATGCGAGCCATATACTGATCATCATGAGCATGTCGCTCGCCTAGTGTAAGCACTGGCCCGTGGGTGGTGTCGGGTGCCTTAGTTTTAGTGACATCTAAGGCCCGCCGCTGCATCTACGGGATATAATCAAGGGCCTCTTCCTCAACATCTAGGCCCCTCAGGAATGTGGTGAGTAGCCCACCAAATCCGTATCTTTGCCCCTGATGCAACCGGGCTCTATTCATGGCGGAGATAATCACCGCCCCCACATTGATCTCCAGCCCTTTCTTCAGGGCGTACACCAGGCATACACGATCCCAGGTTACATCCGTCATATGTACCCCCGGGATTAGGCAGGAACAGACGATCTTAAGCCATATCCTGGCTTCCCTGTTCATCTGTGAATAGGGCAAAGTCTGATGGTAGCCCCTCTCCTTGTGTCTGCTCCATCTGGCTGTCGATCGGGTTCCACACAAGGTGCGTTTGATGTCTGCATATGGTGGAGTGATGTTCAGCTGTCGAAACACGTGGGCGTCTGTGTCCCGCGCCCCTATGATAGCATTGAGGTGGTGGGGCTCAAAGGTGACTATTTTCCCTCTGATTTTTATGGTGTGACTTCTGAGAGTCGGGTTCCAATTGGCATAGAATTCCCGAATCAGGTGCAAGTTGCATTCCTTGGGCTCTTCAAAGATGAAATTGAGCCCAGCTTCCTCGATCCGGTGGAAAATCCTAGGGAACTCCTGTGCCAACGGTTCCTGAGCTATGTGTTCCTCGGGGAAGTACTTGCTCTCCTTGTGCTTGGCATACCACTTCTTCCGCTCTTCTGTCACCCACCTGGTTTCGTATTGCCGGCGTTGGCCGCGTGGAACCGCTGGTGCTGCTGGGACTGCTGTGCCCAGTCTGATGCTCTTTCTTCTGGCACCAGATGTTGATGCGTCTTTCCCCTTTTCTTGCCTGCTTGCCATTTTTTTCCTGTCAACCCAAATAGACAAGATCAATGTTAAGCCCATGAGTAATAGCTTCGACTAAGGTAGGGTTAAGCTAGGCCACCCCACACTTAGTCCTTAGCTACAATTACAACATTACGACAAGATCAAACCTATTTACACAACAAACAGCCAAATATACAAACATGCTTAGTGCATTCGAAGAATTCGACGGTATATATTCTATGTACTACTCAGACTTCGTACAACTAGCCACCATCATTACCATCAATCACATTTTATCCCATCGCACTTAGCAAGGAAAAACAAAGAAACGAAAACAACAAGAATTTATCTACACAAACCTATACAACTCACCCAATTCTTGCAAATTTCAATATTCCCCTAACTCGAGAATCCGTCGGTCTTTTAGCATAATAACAACTAGCACATCGACTCATCTCACTCAACATGTACAACCCATCATGAATTTCACTAGTTCACTACATTTTTCCACTTCAAATTCAAAAACAAGCCCTAACTATGATTGTATCAACAAAAATTCGATTAAATTATGCAATTAACGAGTTCAAGCGATCACAATGATACTCTGAACATACATCAACAATAATTCAATTGAATTTATGCTTAATTTCTACTTAGGGCAAGTTTATCTCACATCACATGCTCAATATCGAAGAAAATCGACAAGAAATGAAATGGAATTGAAGAACATACCTTAACTTTGAAGAATTGAAGAAAACTCAATGAAATCCTTGGCCTATTCCGTGTCACGTTGAAGGGGGGGGGGGGGTTTAGGGGGATTGGTCGCAGAGTGTGTGAGAAATAAGGAAAATTGAGGGGGATTCAGGGTTTAAAAGTGGAAAAATCGCGCGGGTCACCCGGCGACCCGGTGTGACCCATCGCGATATACACAGCAACGTGTCACGAAGTGCATCGTGGAGCACTGCCTCCGTGACACGGAGCTATCGCGAGGGTGTTCTGGAACTTTTTTTAAAATTCCGGATTTACACCTCAACGTGTCACAGAGGGTAACGCGGAGGCCCTCCTCCGTGACACGGAGCTATCGCCCTAGCTCACTATTTTGCCACTTTTTCTTGATTTTCATACCTCGAATTTTCCTTTGTGATTCCTTGTATATTTTCCCTCCGTTCGACCTGAAATTCATTCTACTACAAGAAATTGGTTAGAATTATAGGTTTCACTCAAAAATAAAAATAAAAATAAAAACAAAAATAAAAACTAAAAATTTTGTTGTTAATCAAGAAAAGAAAAGAAAATGACTAAAAATAAATAAAAAAATCTATTCACAATTTTCAAAGAAAAATTTCACGGGTTGCCTCCCGTGCAGCGCCTGGTTTACCGTCGCGGCTCAACGTCATTCAGCTCAGTTGTCCATTAGGGTGATGGACGTTTTCTCTCGAAAACCGTCCTCCCCCTGTAGTGCTTACACCATTCTGGTGGTTTTCCCAATAACTCTCGTGAATCCTTTATCTGCTCATCATCAACTCGATCAATCACATTGATCACCGAGAGTTCCTCGTACACAATCGGGAGCTTGGGTGCCTTGTACACATCGAACACTTCCACCTTGTCGTGTGCCCGCACTGTTAGCTGCCCCGTAGCTACATCAATCAGCGCTTTCCCGGTCACCAAGAAAGGACGTCCCAAAATAAATGGGACTTCCGCGTCTGGTTCAAAATCTAGCACGACGAAATCTACCAGGAAGATCAAGGAGCCAACTTGCACCAGAACGTCCTCCACAATGCCATCAGGTCTGGCTAAGGACCGATCCACCAATTGCAAAATCACTGTTGTGGGTCTAGGACTCCCTAGACCCAACTTTTTGAATACCGATGACTGCATCAAATTAACACTTCCAAATCACATAACTCGCGAGCTCGGATACTCTTCCCAATAGTGATTTGTATAGTAAAGCTCCCAGGATCTTTGAGCTTTGTGGGCAGTCTGTTTTGTATCCTGGAAGTGCACTCCTCCGTGAGAGCCACCGTAGCATACTCAGTCAACTGACTTTTTGTTTTCCACGATGTCCTTTATATACTTGGCATACTTCGGCACTCCCTGCAAAACATCAACAAGAGGTAAGTTAATATGTACCTGTTTCAGCACCTCCATGAATTTCTCGAAACACACCTCCTCCTTGTGTTTCTTTAATCGTTGAGGGAACAGGGGTGGTGGTCTTTCTGAATCAGCTTCCTTAGTCTTCCCCCTCTCGTCACCTTGCTCCCTCTCGACTTCTGCTGCTCCCGATTGTTGAGGTGGTCTTTCTGGTTCCACCTCTTTCAGCTGCAAACCACTCCTTGTGGTCACCGCATTCACCTGCTTGGGGTTGGGATCTGTGTCACTCGGAAGTCCTCCTCTAGGCCTTGTATTTTGGGCTCCAGCAAATTGCCCAAATTGATATTCAAGTGCCTTGGTAGCTAACTGGTTGTTTTTCACCTCGGCTACCAATTTCACATAGTCAGCCTACAATTGAGCTTGGTTAGCTATCATCGTCTTGAACATCTCCTCAATGTTGGGTGATGGTGGTGGAGGAGGTGCATTGTTGTTTCTAAATTGTGCTTGATAATTCTGCTGCCCTCCTTGGTTCCTTTGCACACCCTGACTAAAACTTTTCCCGTGATGGTTGTTGCTACCCTATGAGAAATTTGGGTGATTCCTCCAATTGGAATTGTAGCTGTTGCCATAATGTTGGTGGTTGTTTCTTTGTACATTTCCCACAAAGTTCACCGAGTCCGGATTTGCTTCACAACACTCAGCTAAGTGCTCACTGCTCCCGCACACTTCACACCAAATCTGCTACACTGCATTAACTGGGGCTTGAGGCTGGTTCATTGTCATGTTACTGAAGTGG
Organism: Datura wrightii; assembly: GCA_035772735.1. NCBI lineage: Eukaryota > Viridiplantae > Streptophyta > Magnoliopsida > Solanales > Solanaceae > Datura > Datura wrightii. The sequence goes on along the minus strand of JASDFA010000007.1, from coordinate 56,804,353 downwards.
GTGTTGAGTTTAATTCTATAAGGCAGCTATCTGTGTAGAAATAGCTGCAAAACCATCCACTTCTAGAACTCCTGCTGCTTTCCTTGTCCCTCCTCTTGATGAATCAGCATTCCACTCCGGATTGCCCTGCGAAATACGGTTCAACAAGGTATACAACTCCTCATAAGTTTTCTCCAGTGCTTGTCCCCCAGCTGCTGAGTCTAGCAATATTTTTGTATGGGGTTCCAAACCCTCTATAAAAGTGTGCACCAGCACATCATTGGATTGATGATGATGAGGACAATCCCGCAACATGGACTTGAATCTCTCCCAAGCCTGATATAGATTCTCTCCCTCTCTATGTTTGAAACTTAGAATTTGGTTTCTAAGTCTTGCTATTTTACCGAAGGGAAAAAATCGTATCAAGAATTTCCTTGCAAGATCATCCCATGTAGAAATAGAGTTAGGTGGCTCAGCTTTCAACCACCTCTTGGCTTCTCCCAATAGTGAAAATGGGAACAATGTAAGCCGGACATAATCTAATGACACTCTAGCGGGGATGTAAGTGTCACTTATCTCCAAAAAATTTTGGAGATGCTGATGTGGATCTTCATGAGGGAGACTTGTAAACTGCCCACTAGTGTGCAGCAATTGCACCATGTTTTGTTTAAGCTCGAACCTCCCTCCTGGCTCAGGTTTGCGGATGCTAGATGTAACATTATTAGCATGTGGGATTGCCACCTCGCGAACCGGCCAAGCTGCTACTTCTTCGGGCACTAACACTGCCCGTACTACTGGTGGATTCTGTTGTTGCTCCATAAGTGTTTGTCTGAGCAACTGCAGCTTCCTTTCTAGAGCTCATCTCCGCTGACGATGAAATAATCTTTCTGGCTCTAAATACGAGTCCACCAGCTCCTTGTCTCTTTCCAGTGTTCAACAGAGATTAAATCTGCAAAATACAGGCTAAGACCAAGTTGTCAACACTAAGAAAATAAAAATATAGTAAATTTACACTTAAGACAAATTCACCAATTGCCAGTCCCCGGCAACGACGCCAAAAACTTGTTCGTTCGTTCGTTATATGGGTATATAACTATACCAAGTGCACGTGGTCGAACAAGTAGTAAAGTGGCTCAAGTAAGCCAAGTATCGATCCCACAGGGACTGGGATAAGGTAACAATTAATCAAGTGTTACTATATTTTCAATTTAACAATGAAGACAACAGTGTAACCAAGAGTTGATAATTTTGGACTCTAAATTTTATGCTAAGTCTAAAACAAGTATCTAATGTGAATCTGAACTATGAATGTGAGCATACTGAGGTTAATTGAACATGTAAAGAAATTAATTATCAATATACTTTGGTTAACCTTTCCTCCGGTTGCTAGTCAAGAACTAATGCCAATGGATTAAAACTCTCGTATTTAACACAACTTAAGAATCATGAACCGTCCACCTACATTTCTGTGATTAAACGAAAATTCATGTTCTAGCCATACGAACCCGGTTCCTAAATTGACTAATACGACTTTCAGGTATATTTCTATCCTGAAGGTAAATCAATTCTCAATTTTTCCAAACTAAGAAAGGATCATATCCTATTAATTCACAACTTTCCAATTCCTTGCTCTCTCGAGTGAAACCGGACCTTTTAGATATACATTAACGTAGGCCACACATTAATGCAGTAAGAACAAGAATCAATAGAACAACCATGGAAGAAAGGATGAAAAACCAAAGAATCAATAATCACATTTCATTACAAGTGTTCATAACCTCAACAAGAAGAGGAATTAGCCACTCATTTGTGGATTAAACATCGTTAAATGAGTGTTAAACATACAGGCAATTGAATTCAAGGAGAAGGAAAGAGAGAAAAACCCTGATAATTTCGTCCCCTCAATTGCCTGTAACCCACGTTCTTGCTCCACCAAGTCAGAATATTGAAAAATGAACCTTAGTGTTCTATTTATACTAGTGGGAATTTTTCCCGGAATAACAAGCAACGTGTCACGGAGTGCATCGCGGAGCACTGCCTCCATGACACGCCACCGACGCGGACCCTCACTGGAAGTTGGGGGTCCAGGTAATCAGGCTCAACGTGGCACGGCGTGCAACGCAGAGCCAGGCCACCGTGCCACGGACCCAACTTGAACCCTTACTGGAAATTGGGCAAAAATTCCCTATCCAGGCAGAATGCCTCCGCGATGGCAGCGTGGCACGGCTCCATCGCGGAGCCTCTTTATTTTGTGCCTTCCAATGCCTTGTCCTTTGCTCACATCTAAGTCCAACCCCGATCTATTCCAACATGCATTTTAGCTTCCCAAAATCACATTTTACCTGCAAAACAATGCTAATCATGTTGGTTAGTATAAATTCACATTTTATTATAAATCACATGAGAATGTATAAACATTGCTAAATAAACAAGGCTAAAATGACACATTAGAGTATCACTTGGGCATATAAATTTGCCCAAGATCACACCCCCTCCGTGACACGGAGCCAATGCGCAGGCTCACTATCTTGCTACTTTTTTTTTCTCACCTCGATTTTTTTCCTTTGCGATCCTTTGCATTTTTTCCCTCCGTTCCACCTGAAAATCATCTCACAACAAGAAATTGGTTAGAATTCATAGGTTTCAAACACAAACATAATTTTTTTGTTTTTTATTTTTATTTTCTTTTTTTTCTTTTTTTTCTTTATAACTAATTCTACTCTTCCATTACAACAATTTCACGGGTTGCCTCCCGTGCAGCGCCTGGTTTACCGTTGCGGCTCGACGTCATTGACACTCAATCATCCTCTAGAGTGATGGATGTTTTCTCTTGAATAACATCCTCACCCCAGTAATTCTTACAACGTTGCCCATTGACCAAGAACGTGGCACTTCGATCTTCTTGCCACAACTCCAGTTTTTGTGCTTCCTTAATCGATGGTTTCGGCAATGGTACAAGGAACCTCATTAACGGCTAAAAGTCATGCTTCCCAAGATACCATTGTGGTTCATTCAACATTTTCACCCTCTTGTAAGTATCTCTATCTCCAAAATGATCAGAGCTCACCGATCCCAATGGTTCTCGAGATTCAACAATCAGAAAAATTTCTGCTTGATTTAGCACATTGATTGTTGAAAGCTCCTCATACATGGCCGGAAGCTTATTGGCCTTATATACATATAATACCTCCACTTTGTCATGCGCCCGCATAGTTAGCTACCCTGCAGCTACATCAATCAAAGCTCTCCCGATTGCAAAGAAAGGACGTCCCAAAATAAATGGGACTTCCGCATCCGGCTCCAAATCCAGAACAATAAAATCTACCGGGAAGATAAGGGAGACCACTTGCACCAACACATCCTCCACAATGCCATCTAGTCTGGCTAAAGAATGGTCCGCTAACTGCAAGATCACCATCTTTGGTCTAGGACTGCCCAGCCCCAACTTCTTGAATACCAATGTCAACATCAAGTTAATACTCACTCCCAAATCGCATAATCTGTGAGCTCGGTACTTTGCCCAATTGTGATTTGAATTGTAAAGCTCCCAGAGTCCTTGAGCATTATTGGCAACCTGTTCTTTATTCGGGAAGTGCACTCCTCAGTCAGCACTACCGTAGCATACTCCGTCAATCTGCTTTTGTTAGCTACGATGTCCTTGATATACTTTGCATACTTCGGCACTCCCTGCAAAACATCAACAAGAGGTAAATTAATGTGTACCTGTTTAAGCACCTCCATGAACTTTTTAATACAAGCTTCCTCCTTTTGTTTCTTTAATATTTGAGGGAACGGGGGTGGTGGTCTTTCTGCTTCAGCTGCCTTCTCCTTCCCCCTCTCATCATCCTGTTCCCTCTCCTTCTCCACTACTCTTGACTACTGAGGTGGTCTTTCTGGTTCCACCTCCTTGAGTTGTAAACCACTCCTTGTGGTCACTGCATTTACTTGCTTGGGATTCGGGTCAGTGTCACTTGGTAGTCCGCCTCTTGGCCTGATGTTTTGAGCTCCAGCTAGTTGTCCAAACTGGTGCTCCAACGCCTTTGTAGCTAACTGATTGTTCTTTACATTTGCTGCCAATTTCACATAATCAGCCTGCAATTGAGCTTGGTTAGCTATCATTGTTTTAAACATTTCCTCAATGTTGGGTGGTGGTGGAGGAGGTGCATTGTTGCTTCTGTATTAAGTCCGATAGTTAGGCTGCCCTCCTTGATTTCTCTGCACACTCAAACCAAAACTGCTGCACTACATTAACTGGGGCTTGAGGTTGATTCAAGCTCATATTGCTGAAGTGGGTGTTAAGTTGATTTTCCAGCACAACTATCTGTGCAGCTATAGCTGTAAAACCATCCACTTCCAAGACTCCTGCCGCTTTCCTTGTTCCTCCTCTAGAAGAGTCCGCATTCCACTTTGGATTTCCCGGTGAAATATGATTTAACAAAGTATACAACTCCTCATAAGTCTTTTCTAATGCTTACCCCCCAGCTGCTGAGTCTAATAAAATTTTTGTGTGGGGTTCCAAACCCTCTATGAAAGTATGCACCAGCACATCATTGGACTGGTGATGGTGAGGACAATCCCTTAGCAATGATTTGAACCTTCCCCAAGCTTGATATAGATTCTCCCCCACTCTTTGTTTAAAACTTAGAATCTGACTTCTATGTCTTGCTGTTTTCCTGGACAGAAAGAACCGTATCAAAAATTTTCTTGCAATATCATCCCAAGTGGTGATGGAATTAGGTGGCTCAGCTTTCAACCACCTCTTTGCTTCTCCAATAGTGAAAATGGGAATAATGTAAGCCTTACGTAATCAGATGATACTCCAGTGGGGATGTAAGTGTCACTTATCTCCAAAAAGTTTTGGAGATGTTGTTGAGGATCTCCGTGAGGGAGACCTGTGAATTGCCCGCTGGTGTGCAGCAATTGCACCATGTTCTGTTTAAGCTCAAACCTCCCTCCTGAATCAGGTTTGCGAATACTTGATGTAACATTGTTAGCATGTGGGATTGCCACTTCGCGAACCGGCCTAGCTGCCATTTCCTCGGGCACTAACACTTCCCTCACAAGTGGTGGATTCTGTTGTTGCTCCAGGATTGGCTGTTTGAGCAACTGCAGCTTCTTCTCTAGAGCTTCCCTTTTTTGACGATGGAACTGTCTTTCCGTCTCTAAGTATGAATCCACCAGCTCCTTGTCTCTTTCCAGTGTTCAACAGAATTCAATATCTGCAAAAGACAAGCTAAGATCAAGTTGTCAGCACTTATATATCAATTGTAAACTAACACTAAGAAAACAATTTTACCAATTGCCAGTCCCCGGCAACGGTGCCAAAAACTTGTTTGGGCGTTTGGTAACAACACGCAAGTGCACGTGGTCGAACAAGTAGTAAAATGGCTTAAGTAAGCCAAGTATCGATCCCACAGGGACTGAACTAAGGTAATAATAAACTTAAGTGTTAATGAACTCTAACTTTAAAAATGCAGACAACAATTTAAATAGGATTTTTGAGAGTTTGTTCCCTAATTTATACTAATCTAAGAAAAAATTATAAAGTGAGTCTGAACTATACTAATGAGCAAGCTAAGGCTAAAACGAACATGCAGGGAGGTAATTTATCGATAAAATTCGGTTAATCTTTCCTTCGGTTGCTAGTCAAGAATTATTGCCTATGGATTGAAACTTTGGTATTCTACCCAACTTAAGAGTCATGAACCTTCAACCTACATTTCTGTGATAAAAGAATTTCATGTTCTAGCCATACAAAACCGATTCCTTAATTGACTAATACGACTTTCAGATATATTTCTATTCTGAATGTAAATCAATTCTCAATTTTCCCAAACTAAGAAGAGATCATATCCTACCAATTCATAACTTTCCAATTTCTTTCCTTTTCAAGATAAAATTGGATTTTTTAGATATACATTAATATTGGCCAAACATTAATGCAGTAAGAACAAAAATTGATAGAACAACCCTTGAAGCAAAGATGAAAACTAAATTGATCAACAATTACATTCCACTACAATTGTTCTTAACCTCAGCAAGAAGTGAATTTAGCCACTAATTTGTGGATTAAACATCATCAAATGAGTATAAATCATACAAACAATTGAGATAAAAGAGAAAGAGATAGAGAAGAACCCTAGAATTTTCGTCCCCTCAACTGCCTGTAACCCACATTCTTGCTCAACCAAGTCAGAATAATTAAAAATAAACCTAAGTGTGTTATTTATACTAGTGGGAATTTTTCCCGGAATAACAAGCAATGTGGCACGGAGTGCATTGCGGAGCACTCCCTCCGTGCCATGGTGCAAATGCGGACCCTCACTAGAATTTTCCAAAATAAATCATACGAGGCAGAGTGCCTCCACAATGGCAGCGTGACACGGCTCCATCGCGGAGCCCTTATTTTTTCTGCTCTTCCTTGACCTTTTCCACTTCTCGCTTCCGAGTCCATTCCCGATTTTTACCAACATGCATCTTAGCTTCCTAAAATTACATTTTTCCTACAAAACATTACTAATCATGTTGGTTAGTATAAATTCACATATTAACTACAAATCACATGAGAATGCACACATAACGATAGATAAACAAGACGAATTAGAGCATTTGAGTATCACTTGGGCATATAATTTTGCCCAAGATCAGTAGGGTCACTGTGTATGCCTATAGACAGCTTAAGACTCATAAAAAGAATTACCCGATGCATGACCTAGAGCTAAAAGCGGTGGTGTTTGCCTTCAAGATTTGGAGGCAATTTTCCTACGGGGTGCATGTGGATATGTGAACGGAGCAGAAGATCCTATAGTATATGTTTACCCAGAAGGATCTAAATTTGCGGCAAAGGAGATGGCTAGAGCTTCTCAAGGATTATGACATAAGTGTCCTTTATCATCTAGGAAAGGCCAATATAGTGGTGGATTCTCTTTGTAGGCCTTCCACAGAGAGTGTGTCCCATGTCGAGAATAGGAGGAGAGAGTTTGTGAAGGATGTCCATAGGCTTGCTCGTTTAGGAGTTTACCTTGCAAATTCGTTAGATAGTGGTATTATTGTTCAAAATGGGTCAGAATCTTCATTGGTGATGAAAGTTAATGCAATGAAAGATGAACATCCTATCTAAGTGAAGTTGAAGGAAGAAATCTAGAATCAGAAAGTGAAGGTTTTCTCCCATGGGGGAGATGGTATACTTCGATATCAGGGTCGATTGTGTGTTCCAATTGTAAATGACTTGAGAGAGCAGATGTTGAGCGAGGCTCATGGCTCTTAATACTCTATCCATCCAAGTACCACAAAGATGTATTGTGACCTACAGTAAGTCTATTATGGAATTACATGAAGAAGGACATAGTGGATATTGTGGTTAAGTGTATGAATTGCCAACAGGTGAAGGTCGAGAATAAAAAACTTGGAGGTATGCTTCAAGACATCAACATTGCTTTGTATAAGTTGGAAGAGTTCAGCATTGACTTTCTTATAGGGTTGCCTCGTACGAGCAGAAAATATGACTATTTGGGTGATTATGGGTAGGTTGACCAATTCTGCTGACTTCTTACCAGTCAAAACTATAGATTTAGCCAAAGATTATGCTAGATTTTACATTCAGGAGTTGATTTGGTTTCATGGAGTTCCTCTATCCATTATCTCAGATAAGGGTACATAGTTCACCCCTCAGTTTTGGAGATCGTTTTAGAAGGGACTTGGTACTAGTTAAAGCTTAGTACGACTATTCATCCGTAGATAGATAGTTAGGCTCAATAGAACATTCAGACTCTAGAGGACATGTTGAGAGAATGTATGATTGATTTTAAGGGTATTTAAGATGATAACTTACCTCTCATTGAGTTTTCCTACAACAACAGCTATCACTCTAGCATTCAGATAGCTCCATTTGAGGCTCTTTATTGGCGAAGTTGCATATCACCGACTGGATGGTTCGATGTAGGTGAGGCTATTTTGATAGGGCTATATTCACTTCATGAGTCTATGGAGAAAGTTTAGCTTATTAGAGAAAGGTTGAAAATAGCTTAGAGTTGTTAGAAATCTTATATGGATGTTAGGAGGAGAGAGCATGAGATTGAAGTTAATGATTGGGTGTTTCTTAAGGTGTCGACCGTGAAGGGAGTTATGAGGATCAATAATAAAGGAAAGCTTAGTCCTTGATATGTTGGTCCTTCAAGGATTTTGAGGAGAGTTGGCAAGGTGGCATATGAGTTGCAGCTACTAGCAAAGTTAGCTTCGGTGCGCCAAGTTTTCCATATATCACTGTTGAGATAGTGCATTAGCGATCCAGCTTTAGTTGTTCCGGTAGAAAGCATTGGCGTGAACGATTTCCTTACTTATAAAGACGTTCCAATTGAGATCCTTGATTGTAAATTTCAGAAGATAACGAACAAGGAAGTAGCTTTAGTTAAGGTTTTGTGGAGAAATCAGCTTGTTAAGGGAGCTATATGGGATGCCAAAGCAGATATGATGGCTAATTACCCACATCTTTTCCTTTCCTGCTCAATTCCATCATGAGGTACCAGCTTCCTCCTTCGTAATGTTACACCCCGTAAGTTTCTAGCGTTTAGTCGTCCTATTAGCATGTTGGTTGAGAGTTTTAGAATGCCATACGTACGAGTAAAGGGCCCGGGGAAAGTCCAAATGAGTGCCAAGTTGGGATTTCGCGAGAGGAGGCTGAACCAAGCTGGCCGGAGCGGAAAAGTTGCACAGAGCAGAATCAGTGCATTAGCCAACGTGGCACAGAGCTGAAACGACGTGTTGGCCGATGTTACATGTTGCCTTCGTTGCTGCTTCAAGTATATATAGGCCTCACCCTAGACTTTATGTTAATTTCCTTATATAATACGACCAGCAGAGTTGAGAGACGAAGGAAACATTTAATTTTCGTCCGATTAGGCCGCTAAACGCTGTGCAAATTCAAGTTCACTTCAGGTATCGAAGTATAAGGCTGCAGGGAGCATTTCTACTGAGTTAGTTTCATGAAATTTGCCCGGCAAATCATCATCCTGTCGAGCCAAAGTTGTTGGGATTGCTCAAAACTAGTGTTAATACGATCCCAGGCTTAAAGTAAGCATTTCTCCCTTCTAGATTTTTGAGAAATAACGAGGCTTCGACCCTATTCCATAAAGTTGGAAGATAGTTAATATTTTTATATAAAGTTTTCCTTTTTGCCGAATTTAGTGTTAAAACTAGTCCTACCTTTCAAGTAACATGATTTCAGTTGGGAAGAGCTATTGAATACTAATTGGAACTCGCTAGTTAATCAGTATACAACGAATGAGGTATGTTAAGGCATTTTCTTTCGTCAAGTTAGTTTCTTCAGCTTAGTAATCCAGTATGAATCCAAATAAAGTATGTCAGGAGTATGTTACCATGTTTAGTTGTCGTTGTTAGTTGAGATTTGTAATTGTATTGTTTTGGGATGGGTTATACCCGTATATCTTCCGTGACCGCCCCAGGGTTAATAGTTGTGTTGACTCGCCCGCCAAGGGCGAGGATACGTTGCTCTACGGAACGGCATGCCGTCCACAAGGGGTGAAGATGGGGATCTAGATCCTCATATATTCCGTGGTTGGCCTTATACACACCCCCGCCGAGCGCTTACGCCGAGCGCTTACGCATGGGAGCCAGGTAGTTTTATGCTTGCTTTAGTTATTAATAATTAAACAGTAAGATGCCTTGTTTTTCAGGTATGACCCCTACCATCCTTATCACAGTTATGTTTAGTCCTAATTTCACTACTTCAGTCATTTTCAGTCCGTTTTCCTTACTTCAGTTATTGTCAGTTCTCTTTTCTTATTTTCAGTTATTTAAAGTTACTGCTTTACATACTCAGTACCTATGGTACTGACGCCCTCTTTTGGGGCGCTGCATTATTTGCCTGCAGGTACACATAGACGAGGAGCAGGTCTCTCATAGTTCCAGTCAGCCGCACAGAGCCATCAGCCCCTTTCTTCCGGAGCTTGTGCGATAGAGGTTTACTTCTTTCTATTTGTACAATATGGGTAGGCCGGGGGTTGTATTTACAGCCGCTATAGAGCCCGTTGTTTTCTTGATTCTAGAGTTAGAGCCAACCCTGCACCAGAGGTGCTTAGGCTCAGTCAGCTCAGCAGTTCAGGTCCTAGTAGGTCACCGGGTGCCAGTTATGCCTCCCAAAGTGGGGCGTGAAAAACTTGGTACCAGAGAAGGACGTATCCCAGGGAGTCTGCAAGTCGTGCTAAGTAGAGTCTTGTCTATGGATTTGTTGTGCACTACATACTATATGCAGGAGGCTGCAAGGCATGATAGGATGGTTATTCTTTCTTCTTATTCAGTCGTGCTATAGAGGGGTACAGTATAGGGTTGAGTCCCTAAGCTAATTAGATTCTTTTGTTTACAGAGGAATGTCAGATCGGCGATACCCTACAACAGGCAGGAGGTTAGATGTAGTAGCGGGAGAGGGCACCAACAGGGTGCCTCAGCCTCGATCAAAATTGGCCTGATTTGAGGACGATATGGAGGCATCATCTCAACCTCGCCAGTAGTCTCCACCACGTTAGGAGCCGCTTGGGACGGTCGGTGTGATGGCACCACCTCCGGCAATTTCTATACCCGTACCATCCGACTAGGAGGTCAGGAGCGCGGTGCTTATGCTAGCACAGATGGTGGCTGCTCAGCACCAACCAGTGCCACCTACCATTGCAGAATCATTAGGTGGGCCTGGTAGCTCGAGGGTCCAAGAGTTCCTAGCACTATGTCCCCCGCAATTCACAAGGACAGATCGGACTGAGGACCCTCAGGACTTCTTAGACCAGATTTAGAGGATTTTCAGGGTTATGCATGCTACACCCACAGAGTCAGTTGAGTTGGCGGTATTCCGGCTACGGGACATCATCGAACTATGGTATCAGAGTTGGGAGAGGTCCCGAGGGAGAGATGTTTCCCCTCTGACCTGGTCCAGCTTATCAGAGGCTTTCTTGGATCATTACCTACCACGGGAGATTCGACAGGCCCAGGTTGATCAGTTCCTACACTTGGAGCAGGGGTCGATGAGTGTTCGGGAATATGCTATGCGGTTTGATTCCTTGGCTCGATATGCGCCATCCTTTGTGGACACAATATCAGCCAGGGTACACCGCTTTATTATGGGTTTGAACCTAGAATATGTCGAGACCTACATCACAGCCACACTACGAGAGGATATGGATATCGCCCATATGTAGGCTTTTGCTCAGAATATTGAGTGTATCAGGAAGCGGCAACAGGAGATTAGGAGAATAAGTTAGAAGCAGCCCCGCAGGGACAGACCGGATGAATTACAAGAGAAGTCCCTGGGAGGAACTAGGCCACGGTTATCAGATTGGCCGCCTAGACTCCCCCTCCACTGCAGTGGCAGAGGAGCACGTCTAGTCTCCGAGGGCAGCTAGAGCATGGCGGAGGTTCGCAAGCAGTTGGTTCATAGTAGCAGAGGAGGGTGGAGCAGAGTGGGTTTACAATACCACTTTTCCCTATTTGCAGTCGACGCCACTCTGGATCATGCAGGTATGGCTCCACAACATGCTACATTTGTGGACAGGAGGGTCATCAGATGAGGAATTATCTAGCTAGGTGTCAGGGTGACCGGGATCGACAGGATAGGTCATCGGTAGGATCACGTGCTCCAACATCCCCAGTAGGGCGTAGGCCCTCAGTTTTAACTGGCAGAGGCCGAGGTAGATCAGGGGCCTCCAGTTCAGGTGCCGGCCCAAACCATACTTATGCACTTTTGGGGCGATAGGAGTCAGAGTCATCACCAGATGTTGTGACAAGTATGCTGAACATTTGCTCTCATCCTGCTTATGTGTTGATAGATCCAGGATCCACCTTGTACTATTTACACCGTTAGTGGCTCGAAAGTTTAGTATTATGTCGGAATGGCTTCGGTGACCTTTCTCATTGTCTACACCCGTTGGTGACTCTATTATAGCCAGAAGGGTCTATCTGGGTGGACAGTAGAGGTTGCCATTCGCCAGACTATAGAAGACTTGATAGAACTAGAAATGGTTGATTTCGATGCTATTATGGGTATGGATTGGCTAACTCCATGCTATGCTAATGTCGAACGTTGGACCAAGATTGTCTGATTCCACTTTCTAGGGGAGGCAGTACAGGAGTGGAAAGGTAATACAGCCATGCCAAAAGGTAGGTTTATTTCCTATCTTCGGGCGAGAAAATTGATACCAAAAGGGTGCATTTATCATATTGTCAGAGTTTAGGATGTTCTGGAAAAGCCTCCGACCCTTCAGTCTATCCCAGTGGTTAATGAATTTCCCGACGTATTTCCAGATGAGCTTCCTGGTATTCCCCCTCAAAGGGAAATAGATTTTGCAATCGATCTATTATCAGGCACTCAACCTATATCAATTCCTCCATACCGGATGGCTCCCGCTGAACTTAGAGAATTGAAGGAACAATTAAAGGATTTTATAGACAAGGGCTTTATTAGGCTGAGTACCTCACCATAGGGTGCGCCAGTTCTATTCGTGAGGAAGAAAGACAGCTCCCTCCGTATGTGTATAGATTATCAGCAACTGAATAAAGTTACTATCAAGAATAAGTACCCGTTTCCCAGAATAGACGTTTTGTTTGATCAGCTATAGGGAGCGAGGTATTTTTTAAATATCAACTTAAGATCAGGATATCATCATGTCCTGGTTCGTGAAAGAGATATTCCAAAGACTGCCTTCAGGACCAGATATGGCCACTTTAAATTTCTAGTCATGTCCTTTGGACTGACAAATGCCCCAGCAGTGTTCATGGACCTTATGAATAACATTCTCAGACCATACCTAGACTTGTTCGTGATAGTATTTATCGATGATATTCTGGTGTATTTCTGCTCAGAGGCGGATCACCAGGATCACCTACGGACAGTGCTCTAGATTCTCAGAGATCACCAGCTATATGCAAAATTTTCGAAATGTGAATTTTGGCTGAATTCAGTAGCCTTCTTGGGCCATATTGTGTCAGAAGCTGGTATACAGGTAGATACGCAGAAGATAGAGGCAGTGAAAACATGCCCTAGACCTACCACTCCGATCGAAGTACGTAGTTTCCTGGGGTTAGATGGGTATTACAAAAGGTACGTGGAAGGATTTTCCACCTTAGCAGCACCTTTAACTAAACTGATGCAGAAAGCAGCGAAATTCCATTGGACTGAGGCGTGTGAGCAGAGCTTTCAGGAACTGAAACACAGATTGACATCGGCACGGTGCTAGCGTTGCCAGAAGGAATAGAGGGTTATGCAATCTACTGTGATGCTTCGAGTGTTGGGTTAGGATGTGTTTTGATGCAACATGGTAAGGTAATTGCCTATGATTCCAGGAAGCTGAGGAAGCATGAGAAGAACTACCCTACCCATGACCTGGAGTTAGCCGTGGTGATTCATGCCTTGAAAATATGGAGACACTACCTGTATGGCATCCACGTAGATATTTTCACTGATCACAAAAGCTTGTAACATATTTTCACCCATAAAGAATTGAATTTGCGGCAGCGTCGCTGGTTGGAGCTGTTAAAGGATTATGATGTAAATATTTTATATCACCCAAGAAGGGCCAATGTTGTAGCAGATGCCCTTAGCCGCAAATCCGTGGGAAGCCTGGCTTATTTACTGCCCGAGCGGTAGGAATTGGCCCGAGAATTGCATCATCTAGCCAGTTTAGCCGTTCATATAGTGGAATCAGGATACAATAGAGCGATAATCCAAAATACTGCAGTGTTATCATTGGTTGTAGAAGTGAAAGAACGGCAGTATGAAGATCCTAGCCTGGTTCAGCTCAAAAGTAGGGTCCAGCGAGGGGAAGTGAAAGATTTCAAAGTAACCGATGACGGAGTTTTGAGATATAGGGATCGCCTATAGAGAGACACGTGGCGGGGCTTCGCCAGCAAATTATGGGTGAGGTACATTATGCCCTTACTCCCTCCATCCAGGTTCGACAAAGATGTACCATGATGTAAAAGAGATTTATTGGTGGCCGGGAAGGAAAAAAGGGATAGCAGAATTTGTAGCTCAATGTCCCAATTGCCAACGGGTGAAAGCTGATCATCAAAAACAAGGTGAACTGACATAGGATATAGACGTGCCTTTATGGAAATGGGAGGTAGTTAATATGGATTTCGTAGTAGGGTTACCTTGTACCCGGTGATCTTGGGAAAAATGGCATGCCCAAGTGATACTTTATAACTTCGTTTTCATCTTGTTTATCTACTTATTTATATATATTCTCATGTAATTTTATGTAAATGTGAAGATATATACCAACCAACATGATTAGTTCTTGTTTTTGTAGGTTTAAAATGAATTTGAGGAACTAGTATATGATGGGTGAAGTGGAGAAATGGAATGGGAAGCAAATTACAAAAGTCAGCAAGGAACCATGCCTTGGCAAGGCTGGCCGCGCCAGGCAGCGTGCCACGCTGTGCGTATGCCGCGCCCAGCGCCATTCTACGCCAATGTCAGGCACGAGAAGAAGGCAGCAAGCAGGCCACCTGCGCGCTAGCGCCGTGCCATGCTAGGCAATGCGCGACAGTGGCCGTGTCACGCGGGCCATCGCGTTGCACAGGCAGTGTGCCACATCGGCCATCGCGAAAATCTTAAGTCGAATGTCATTTTTAGGTACTTTCCAGTGTGTCTACACGATGCCTCTGTGTCACAGAGGCAAATTGGCGTGATAACCTCCGTGCCAGGGAGATATTCCATGCCGGGCATAATTTTGTATATTTCTCATTTACTATAAATAGGTCCCTTAGCTCTTAAAAACATTTTTTCACGATTTATTTCTGAAAAACTGCCAAGGAGTGAAAGGAGAAGTGGGAGAACTCACCTAGGGTTCATCAGTTTCATCTTCTCTTATACCAATTCTTGTAAGTATGTTACTTTAATTATGTTTTCTTGTAATTATATGAACTTGAGTGGCTAGAACCCTTCCTCTAGGGTTGAAACCACATGGTATGATTATGAATACATGATTTTGTTTTGGTTTTAAGTTATTAATTGTTGCTTTGTCTTACATTCTTAATTATGGTTGTTTTTATGATTGACACCATGAGAACACACACGTTACACCTAGGTAAAATCTTGAGAAAGTAAACCTAGGCAAGAACAAAAGAATGTAGGGAGCAAGTATGTATCAAGAGAAATAGTCCATCACCCTAGAGGACAACTGAGCTTAACGACGTCGAGCCGCGACGGTAAACCAGGCGCTGCACGGGAGGCAACCCGTGAAATTTTTTTTTCTCTTTTTAAATTGTGAATAGATTTTTCTTTGTTTTATTTTCTTTTTCTTGATTTACTACAAAATTTTAGTTTTAGTTTTTGTTTTTATTTTTATTTAGAGTGAAACCTATAATTCTAACCAATTTTGTATAGTGAGATGAATTTCAGGTCAAACGGAGGAAAATATGCACGGAATCGCAAAGGAAAATTCGAGGTATGAAAATTAACAAAAAAAGGCAAAACTGTGAGCTAGGGTGATAGCTCCGTGTCACAGAGGTGGACCTCCGCGTTACCCTCCGTGACACGTTGAGGTATAATCCGGATTTTTTAAAAATTTCCAGAATAGGCTCGCGACGGCTCCGTGTCACGGAGGCAGTGCACCGCGATGCACTCCGTGACACGTTGCCGTGTATATCGCGATGGGTCACACTGGGTCGTCGGGTGACCCGAGCGATTTTTCTACTTTTTAACCCCAAAAACCCCTCCCTTTTTCCTTATTTTTCACTCACTCCATGACCAAACTTCCCAAAACCCATCCCCCTTCAACGTGACACGGAGTTGGCCAAGAAAATCATCAAGTTTGCTTCAATTCTTCAACTTCAAGGTATGTTCTTTGATTCCATCTCATTTCTTGTCGATTTTCTTCGATATTGAGCATGTGAGGTGAGCTAAGTTTGCCCTAAGTAGAAATTAATCATGAATTTAATTGAATTGTTGTTGATGAATGTTCGGAATGTCATTATGATTGGTTGAACTCATTAATTGCATAATTTAATCAAATTTTCTTGATACTATCATTTCTAGGGCTTGTTTTTGAATTTGAAGTGTACAAATGTAGTGAACTTGTGAAATTCATGCTGGGATGTACATGTTGAATGAGATGAGTCGATGTGCTAATTGTTAGGATGTTGATAGAACGATGGATTCTCGGGTTAAGGGAATATTGAAATTTGCAAGAATTGGGTTGGTTGTATAGGTTCGTGTAGATAAATTCTTGTTGTTGTTTTCGTTTCTTTTTCCTTGCTAAGTGCGATGGATTAAAAGGTTATCGATGGTAATGATTGTTGTTAGCTGTACGAAGTCTGAGTAGTACATAGAATATATGCCGTCGAATTCTTCGTATGCACTAAGCATGTTTGTATAGTTGGTTGTTGATTTATGCAAATATGCATGATCTTGCCGGTATGTTATTACTGTAGGTAAGGACTAAGTGTGGGGTAGCCTAGCTTAACCCGACCTTAGCCAAAGTTAATATCCATTGGCTTAATATTGATCTTGTCTACTTGGGTTGATAGGTAAAATGGCAAGCAGGGAAGAAAAAGGGAAAGGCGCGTCAACTTCTAGCGCCAGAAGGAAGCGAATCAGACTGGGCACAACAGTCCCAGGAGCACCAGCAGTTCCACGCAGCCAACACCGCCAATACGGAACAAGATCGGTGACAGATGAGGGGAAGAAGTGGTACGCAAAGCACAAAGAAAACAAATACTTCCCCGAGGAGCATATAGCACGGGAACCGTTGGCACAAGAGTTCCCTAGGATTGTCAACCGGATTGAGGCAGCTGGGCTCAAGTTCATCTTTGAAGAGCCCAAAGAATGCAACCTGCACCTGATTCGGGAATTTTATGCCAACTGGAACCCAACGCTCAGAAGTCATACCATAAAAATCAGAGGGCAAATAGTCACATTTGAGCCCCACCACCTCAATGCATCATAGGGGCGCGGGACACAGACGCCCACATGCTCCGACAGCTGAACATTACCCCACCGTATGCGGACATCAGACGCACCTTGTGTGGGACCCGATCGACAGCTAGATGGAGTAGGCACAAGGAGAGGGGCTACCATCGTACTTTGCCGTATTGACAGATGAACAGGGAAGCCAGAATATGGCTGAAGATAGTCTGTTCCTGCCTAATCTCGGGGGTACATATGACAGATGTAACCCGAGATCGTGTATGCCTGGTGTACGCCCTGATGAAAGGGCTGGAGATCAACGTGGGGGCGGTGATTATATCCGCCATGAAGAGAGCCCGGTTGCATCAGGGGCACAGGTATGACTTTGGTGGACTACTGACCACCTTCCTCAGGGGCCTAGATGTCGAGGAAGAGGCCCTTGATTACATCCCGCAGATGGAGCAGCGGGCCTTAGAGGTTACTAAAACTTAGGCACCCGACACCACCCACGGGTCTGTTCTTACACTTGGCGAGCGACATGCTCATGATGATCAGTATATGGCTCGCATGTATGGGATGCAGATGCTCCAGCTGAGGATAGGCGGGAGGCCAGCGACAGAGGAGGAGCTATGGCAGCTCGAGCTAGACTACCCTTTCGGCGAGAATGCCAGGGCTCTATGCCGAGTGGAGCCAGCATTTGTAGAGCCCACGGATGATGACGTCCCCATAGACGAGGAGACACGTCGGGAGGATTCCGATATGGAGTCCAATGATGACGACGAGGGTGATTCAGACATGGGAGATGAAGCAGGAGCACCTGATGAAGAAGTGGAGTACTTTGATTGATCAGGGAGTTCCACCACCCAATGTTTGTGCTATTTTGATTTTTGTGAACACTAGGGACAGTGTTTGAGCTAAGTGTGGGGTGGGAGTAGTTAGGTGCTGGGCTGTGTTGTTATGTATGTATGTCTGAATCTGTTGTCGTGCCTGTGCAATTTTGTTATTCCCTGTGATTTGTGAATTGTTAAGTTGGTGTTCTATATTGTAAATTTATGTGAAATTGATGTGTGTTGCTGAATGTTGCTAGCTGATTTTGTACATATTTTTGTTTATCGAAATGATCGATATTTTCAAAAAATTTTTTTATCCTTGGGTTTCTCGGCGTTTGTTTTCGATTCTTTTACCGAGAATGGTCCCATTGAACCGAAGTCTTAGTTAGTGACCGTTCCCTATGATGGATGGATGACGACCGTCTTAAGGGAAATGTAGTCGTTAGGAGTAGTTTTTCAATTATTTTTCAATTTTTTTCTTTGGTAGGTTGCATCTCAAAACCTGTAGTTACTGTATGGTTGCGAAATTCTGGTTGCGTGTTGTACATGATATTTAAAATGCAAAGGTGATTCATATGAAAGCATGCAACTTTGTAAATATGTTGAGATACCTAGGCTATAGAGTCGATTCAGTGTGATTGAGGCTTAATGTTTGAACTCCTGTAATTAGCTGATTGAAGAGTCTGTGAATACATCTTGAATTGAGCATGTGCAATAAGTGTGAAGTGAGGTGTTGTTATTCCATGCTATTGTGAAGTGTCTAGAACTTGCCTGGTGTGTGTACAAAACGAAATGAAGGAGGTGTATTGTAGGAAAGGATGTAGGCATTTCTTTGTTTAACCGAAAGTTTCTATTTTTCATTGTCTTACCCACCTTGATTGTCTACCCTAGTCAGCACGTTGAGCCTTTAGCCTATTATTTTTTTCTTTTGTCAGAAAGTGTAAACCGAGTTGAATCCTTTCTTTTCATTAGCCGTAAAGTCTATACAAAACTCTTAAGCGCTTAACAAGAGAAAATCATTTTCCCCAAAGTGTCAAAGAGTGAGAATGATGAAAGAAAAGAAAAGCAGAGTGATGGAAGAAAAGAAAAGGTTGAAGGTGCACTTGTTATAAATAAACTATAATGAAGGTGCATGAATAATCTTTGTTGTTGTGTCAAGTGTGCTTAATATGATGGGCCAAACTAAAGAAAAACATCAAGAATGAAAGGATGAAAGAAGAAACAATGTCCATGAGTTGATGGGATGTGTTGAAAAGGCGCTTAAGGATGCTAGTGGCTATTATTGGCTAACCGAATATTTACTAGTTCCGTAGCTTTCATTACAACCAGTTAAAGTCCTACGTGATCTTACATCGCACTTCTTTATATTAGTGGGGTAATACACTAAGGGCAAGCTTATGGGTCATGACATGATGCATCTGAATTCTTTTGGGAGAGTGAGCGAAATTGTGTTTACATGCCGCTGCTTGAAATTTTGTGAGTCATATGAGCAAAAAGGGGAAGATTCTCTTGTGTTGTGAGGGCACATGCTTGATGAAAGATTAATTTTCATGTCGGATATCTTGATCAGCTGATTTGCATGAGTTTGCCAATATCGAGAGTCGATTTTTAAGTCTAGGAGGTCTTGATGTATTGAAGGTCATTGCATTGATAAGACCATGCATGTTTTCTTGATGATTTTCTGTATTGAATAATCGGTATGACCGTAGCCTAAATTGTCGAACCAAAGTAGCGAGGTTGGGATGTAAATTGCATGAGGTGTAGGATTGTTGTTCGAGGATGAACAAGGATTTAAGTGTGGGGTAAGTAATCTTGGGCAAATTTATATGCCCAAGTGATACTCAAATGTGGAATTTTAGCCTTGTTTATCTATCAATGTGTATACATTCTCATGTAATTGGTAATAAAATGTGAATTTATACTAACCAACATGATTAGCATTGTTTTGCAGGTAAAATGTAATTTCTGGAAGCTAAAATGCATGTTGGAGGATATTGGGGTTGGACTTGGATGCGAGCAAAGGACAAGGCATTGGACAGCATAAAATAAAGGGGCTCCGTGATGGAGCCGTGTCACGCTGCCATCGCGGAGGCCTTCTGCCTGGATAGGGAATTTTCGCCCAAATTCCAGAGAGGGTACGCGATGGGTCCATGGCACGGTGGCTTGGCTCTGCGTTGCACACCGTTCCACGTTGGGCTTTAATTCCTGGACCCCCAGTTCCAGTGAAGGTCCGCGTCCGTAGCGTGTCACGGAGGCAATGCTCCGCGATGCACTCCGTGACACGTTGCTCATTATTCTGGGAAAAATTCCCACCAGTATAAATAGAACACTTAGGTTCATTTTTTCAATATTCTGACTTGGTGGAGCAAGAACGTGGGTTACAGGCAGTTGAGGGGACGAAATTATCAGGGTGTTTTCTCTCTTTCCTTCTTCTTGTATTTAATTGCTTGTATGTTTAACACTCATTTAAAGATGTTTAATCCACAAATGAGTGGCTAATTCCTCTTCTTGCTGAAGTTATGAACAATTGTAGTGAAATGTGATTGTTGATCATATTGGTTTTTCATCTTTCCTTCCATGGTTGTTCTATTAATTCTTGTTCTTACTGCATTAATGTGTGGCCTACGTTAATGTATATCTAAAAAGTCTGGTTTCACTCAAGAGAGCAAGAAATTGGAAAGTTGTGAATTAATAGGATATGATCTTTTCTTGGTTTGGGAAAATTGGGAATTGATTTACTTTTAGGATAGAAATATACCTGAAAGTCGTATTAGTCAATTTAGGAACCGGGTTTGTATGGCTAGAACATGAATTGCATTTAATCACAGAAATGTAGGTGGATGGTTCATGATTCTTAAGTGGGGTTAAATACGAGAGTTTTAATTCCTTGGCAATAGTTCTTGACTAGCAACCAGAGGAACAGACTAACCAAATTATGTCGATAATTAATTTCATTACATGTTCGTTTAGCCTCAGCATGCTCTCATTCATAGTTCAGACTCACATTAGTTAATTGTTTTAGCTTTAGCATAAAAATTATAAAACAAAATATCAAACTCTTGGTTACACTGTTGTCTGCATTTTTAGAATTGAAATATAGCACACTTGAGCAGATTGCACTTCATCCCAATCCCTGTGGGATCGATACATGGCTTACTTAAGCCACTTTACTACTTGTTCGACCACGTGCACTTGCGTGTAGTTTTATACCCAACAAACAGACCAAACAACAGGCTCCTAAGTTGGCCAGATGGTATGCAGAGGTGGCGGCACTTAGAGCTGAGGTGCGAGAACTGTCCCCATGACAAATATCTGCTATCACACCACTCGTTCTCCTAGTGATAAATGATGAGAGTGAGGAGGAGCTACGTCTGGTAGTAGATTTCATCACTGAATAGTCTATCGCTCATGACAAAGGGAAGAGACCTCAGGGGGAGGTGAGCAAGAATGAGAGTGGTGCTCTACTACGTGAGCAAAAGAGGGAGCGAAGAGATATAGAGGAAGCACTGAAGCTGTCTAGAGATGAGGCTCGAGATAGGGCCGAAAGTGATTCTGCAAGAGCTCATGGAGAGGATGCGAGCTTTGTGGGGTTTGGGAGTACGTTGGTTCATCCCGATGGCACAGGAGAAGAGATGGGAGGTGTATATGCGCCCTCCAACGACCAGGCCACTGTCGTCTAGATCGCACAGGTATGTTTCCTATTCCCATGTTTTACTTTCTATATGCATCGAGGACGCCACATGCTTTTTTCGATGGGGTGGCGTGCGATGCCTGTATTTTTGCTGAACATAACCCGAGGATTTTCCTTGCCTGATATCTTTTCCATTGGGTGTTTCTTATCTAGTAGAACCGGCCTGTTTAGGTTTTTGTGTTTTGTTTTGTGTCAATAAAAAGGAAAATAGGTAGACTTAGGGCAGTCAATAACATGGATTTATTTTAAGTGAGAATGTGATACCCCTCCTAAATTTTTTTATGTGTGCGTGCTGAGTAGACAAGCATGACCTTTGTGAATCTTTGCATGACATTAATACTGTGAACGTGTTTACCATTGCGTGCTTGTACCTAAACTATTAGGTGGTAGAAGTGATAATGTTTGCCTGTGTATTGTGTAAGTAAGGCATAGAGTTAGTGCTGTTGTGTGTGTCAATCTAGAACTTGCCTGGTCAGTCATATCGAGGTATAGGACGGGAAATTAGAAAAGGATCATAGGCTGTTTTTGATGAATAGTCCACTTTAGCCTTAAAAGAACTACCAAATGGAAATAAATATCTTCTTGATCCCAATTTTAAGCTTAAATTGACCTTTTTTCCAAACCAATTCACCTTCCTGCTTAGATTATAATGAACCTGTTTTGGCCCTTGTCCCTCCCTGGACACTGTGAACCTCAACTCAGGAAAATTGCCTAAGTTGAGGGTGGCTATTATAGGGTGGAATAAGAAGAGTAGGGTGGAAAGTAATTGAGTATGAAGATAAAAAGGCGGGTTCCGTTTGCATAATGTATTCTGAAACTGAAGTAAAAAAAGAAGAGAAAAAGAGCAAAAAGAAAAATGAACGTGAGAGAAAAAAAAATGAATGCTTGAAAGAAGGAAAACTACACCCATAGTTGCAAAAGAAAGTAAGAAAAGAAGAAAGCAAGGGGAAAAGGGAAAGATGTGAAAAAGAGGTTAAGTGGAGCCAAAGTTAGTGTAGTGCCAAGGAGGGTTAAGTTACTATTCTCTTATCTACCATACCCAACCCCGAGCCTATGCTACAAGCTGAAAAAATCCTATAGTGATCCTAGTTATACCATCTGAAAATCGAGGTATTGAAAGTAGGGGCAAGCTTAGTATTGAATGTGCATAGTTAGAATTTTTTTGGGAGAGTGAGTGAGGTTTCTTTTTAACCAGTCCTAAGAAAAAATATCGTCATGATCATATACATATGTGTGAGTCTGGGACTTCTTTGTGGTGAGGGAATTTGGTGAACAATATCATCTGCAAACTGTCTGGGTCAGTGTCATAGGATTATATGCGTGGTTGCAAATTGATAGTGTATTGCCATTCTTCGATTTCTTTGTGTCATGGTTGAAAATTTTACATATGCACTGTGATTTGGATTTTGATGATAGAGGAGGGGATAGAAATTTTGATTTGATTTTGAATTGTGACTGTCGTAGGTTTCCTAGAGTTCTTTCGATTGAAGCTTCGGTTAGTTCTATTTTATTTGTTTTTTTTCCTGAGGACATGCAAAAGTTCAAAGTTGAGGGTGTTGATGTGCCATGATTTTACAGAACTTTCGATGCATCAAACTAAGAATATATGAAAATTCTAGCTATGTTTATTTAGATATACTATGTTTTTTTTAGTGTTGCAGGAAAACAGGTTCGAAATGTGAAACGGGCAAAATAAGGAAAAAATTGGATCAAGTGTGGACTGCTAATTAGGTAACGAGTCGTAGTCTCATTGGATGACTTCTTCTTGGAGTAGTGGGAAGAAAACAAGTGTGAAGTGCAATGAACTAGTGAAGACCACGAGTTTAAGGCATGACTCGTTACGGCTAATAACGAGTCGTTATGAGGGTCGTTCGGACTGGGAGAAAAAATGCTAAAAAATTACAAAGGGATGCAATGAAAGACTTAACGGGTCTTCGGGTGACTTGACGACTTTTCATGGGAAGCCAGGAACATCCATCGTCTACACTAGAACTTTTGGGGATCTGTAGCCATGAGGGACCTAACGACTTGTGTTGTGACTTAATGAGTCGTTAAGTGACTTGTTGTCTTAAAGAAGCATTCTGCCGAGGATGACTCATTAATGCTTTCCACGACTCATTAGGAGACCTAACGAGTCGTTACTTGGTCATTGTCACAACCGACTTGGATTCCATTTTTAGTTAAGAATGGTTTTATTTAAGACTATAAAAACTTTATGTTCGTTTATTTTTGTGGTACTATTTATTTGACGACTTTGAACGTTATTTTTGGGTGTTGTTTATTATCATAAAGGTTCAAGAAATAAGGTTTAAAATTTCGTTCTTGATTTTGAGGATTAAAACAACATTGGAGTATTGTTCTTCGATTTTTGTTGACTAATTCAACATGTGTGGTTTCTTCTACAAATCATTATAAGTTGCAATTATGGTTTCTTCTTTAATTTATAATTGTGATTCTTCAAGAAAAGTAGCTAAACCCATAACTAGGGTTGTGGGAG
This sequence comes from Datura wrightii, assembly GCA_035772735.1. Classification (NCBI taxonomy): domain Eukaryota; kingdom Viridiplantae; phylum Streptophyta; class Magnoliopsida; order Solanales; family Solanaceae; genus Datura; species Datura wrightii. The sequence continues at coordinate 56,780,444 of JASDFA010000007.1, read as the reverse complement.
CCATGATGAATTAACACACATAGGTAAAAATACTTAGTAAATCTTTAATGGGGTTTAATGGTTGCAAACGTTAGAATTTTCCTTCTTCTTACTCACTGGATCAAGGAAGTAGTGAATGGGAAAAGCGATTAACAACGGAGGTTTGAGGCTATCAAACCCTCATCTAATAGCTTGATCTTATCCGAAAATAGCTAATCTGATATTAAGTTTAAGGATTAATTAAGTATACATCGGCATATGGACCAAGTTGCATGGTGATAATCATCTAAATAGGGGACCAACCATTTAGGTGAAGTTAACTTACCGATATTGCATGCTAAGCACCGGAATAGATCACTAGTATAAAACGCCTTGTGGTTATGAAGTCATGGGGAACACAATCCTAGTCAACTCACTTATTGAATACAATCGAATTTAAGAAAGGATCAAATCATTATTCTCTACTGCTTTTCATTATTTTATGTTTCAAATCTTCCCCAAGGAAATAAGTAAGCCAATAGTATTAGGTAAGTGCATTAACTAAAGCTCTAGTCATATTTCTCGTGGGATTCAATCAGAACCCTGGTTGGGTTCTATACTTGACATCGGCCGCTTTATATCTCATTACGAGGTGTTATTGGGTGACATCACCCAACTCTTAAAATCTTATCTTCATTATGTTTTATGATATGCATGGTTTATAATTTTACTTACTTAATGGTTTTACTTACCTTACATACTTGGTACATTTCATGTACTGACCGCATACTTATGTTGTATTGTTTCATGATACAGGCTTCGGCATCCAGACTCAGTCCCGCTGTTAGTTAGATTTCCAGTGTTAGCCTATCCCGATCAGAGTTGGTGAGTCCTCATCTCCCAAGGGCCCTTCTTATTAGTTATCTTATGTATTTTTAGTTTTAGACTTTAGAGAATTAGTTGGGGTATTGTCCCATTAAGTCGTCAGTAGTAGAGGTTTTTCAGACATAGCATGTGTTTAGTTTCAGCCGTATGTTATGGATTCGATGTTATGTTATTATCAGACTTCTGCTTATTTACACATGTTAGACTTCCTCTTAATTATGTTGAATTTAGATGTCATGTTCTTACCATAGGTCAAATTGGAGCCTCTCGGGTTTCTTTGTCTTGTGTCTCGATCAAGGTCTATGTTCGGGTTGTGACATAGATAGGATGCATAACGTTTTCATTTTTTTGTCCCAATACTACTCCGATTGTCATGCCACTAGCATCACACATGTGTTCAAAAGGTAGTGACCAATCGGGAGGAGTAATGGTAGGCATGGTGCTCAATCGAATCTTCAGTTCTTCAAATTCCTTCAAGCATGAATCATAAAATATTAACCTTCAAGCATGGATCATTAAAAAATGAACTTGACATCCTTCTTAGGGAGTTTACACATGGGCTAGACAATCTTTTAGAAGTCCTTGATAAACCTCTTATAGAAGCCAGCATGACCGTGGAAACTCCTTACACCTTTCAGTAATATTGGTGGGGGAAGCTTGGCAATAATTCAACTTTAGCTTGATCCACCTCAATGCTGTTTTCGGAGATCTAATGCTTGAGCACGAATCCTTCTTTGACCATTAAGTGGCATTTTTACTAATTTAGTATAAGGTTGGTCTTTTCACACCACTTCAACACTTGCCTCAGATGGTCTAAGAATTCATCAAATATGTCACCCACCATAGAGAAGTCATCCACTGAAAACTTCTAGGAAATCCTCCACCATAATTGGAAATAGCCAGCATGCATCTTTGAAACATTGTTGGGGCATTGCATAAATCAAAAGGCATCCTGCTAAATGCAAAGGTCCCATAAGGACATGTAAAAGTCATTTTCTTTTCGTCCTCTAAAGATATATTGATTTTATTGTAGCCTGAATAACTATCAAGAAAGCAATAGAAAGCTCGCCCTGCCAACCAGTCTAACATTTGATTAATGAAAGGCATGGGAATATAGTCCTTGATAGTAGCCACATTAAGCATTTGGTAGTTCATGCATACTCTCCCTCCCATGATAATGCGTGTGGGAACTAACGCATTGCGCTCATTTGCAACCACTGTCATTCCTCTTTTATTTCGAACACATTACATTGGACTCACCCATTAGCTGTTAGAAATGGGGTAAACTACTCCAACATCTAACCACTTGATGACCTCCTTTTTAACTACTCTCTTGCATAGCTGAATTTAGTCTTCACTGGTGCTCTACACCAGAGGAATTTCCTTTCTCTAATATAGTTTTGTGCTTATAAATACCTGGGGTAATACCACGGATGTCTGTTATGCTCCACCCAATAGCCTTCCGATGTTTCTGGAGCTTTTTGATTACCTTCTGTACCTGTTCCTCATTTAGGATTGATGGTATGATGGAAAGCAGAGTTTCCTCCAAACATAAAAATTTGTAACATAGATGAGATGGTAAAGGTTTCAATTCCAACTTTGGAGGCTCTGCAATGGAGGGTTTAGCTAGAGGTGTGGATTGATTTTCAAGATGAAGTGATAACTTCCTAGACCTGTAGGGATAATACCCAAGCCCTTCAAGTGAATTCACTGCCTCCCCACTGGCTTTTGCATCATCATTAAGATCATCAGATTTCCATGTAATAGCAAAAACCCCTCCTAGGTCACATTCATCCATGTCAACTAACTCATCAAGCACCTATTTGCATGCAAAGGCTCGCAAAAGTTTCAATCCCTTATCCACTTTAAATATAACCTCATCATTGTACACACAGAACTTGACTTCATTACACTCAGAATCCGTGAAATCCCTGATGGTGGGTGGGGGTCCTAATATGATAGGAACTTCTACATCCACTGCACATTCTAATACCACAAAATCTACAGAAAGTAGGAACTTTCCTACTTTCACCAAAATATCATTAATAATCCCTATTGGCAGCTTAATGATTGATCAGCCATTTGCATCAGCATGCTAATGGGTCGAAGGAGACCTAATCCCGTGCACTTGAAGATTGATAAATGCATCAATTTGATACTTTCCCCGTTAAAACATAGGGTATGTAGGAAATTATAACTCCTATTTTTCAAGATATAATGAACACACCTGGATCTCCCTTCTTCTTAATATTAGTGCCAGTGATGATAGCACTCACCCGGTGGGTCACCAAAATCAACTCTTCATTCTCAAATGGTGTATCCTCTTTGTGAGAAACATTTTCAAATACTTAGCTAATCTTGGAATCTCCTTGATTGATTCAATAAATGGAATGTTCAAGGGTACTTGTTTTAAAAACTCAAAATACTTAGTTGTTCCTTCATCATTGTGCTTCTTTTTAAGCCGTTGAAGAAGTAAAGGCTTAGGAATGGGATGTTTGAGTGAGGGAAGTGGGTCCTCCACCTTAATTTCTTTAGCTACATTCTCACTTGATGCTTCGTACTGCATTTCCCTTGGTGTTGTGTATCAAAATTTTGACATTATTTTTCGTAATCATGTATGTCTTTTTCAACAATCATGCGGGGTTTTGAGCACAACACCTTCCCACTTCTTGTTGTGACAGTCGAACAAGAAGCGAAGGATCCTCTTCACAACTATTGAAGGCCTCATTAAAATAATTAATGGGTGTATCATCATAGCCCCGAATCTGGCTCATATGAAAATCAAGACTCTAAAGTGACTCTGACTGGGCATTCACCACCTTAGTCATATTTTTGAGAGTAACTTCTTCCTTATATCTGTTCTGCAATAATTGGGTAAGCATAAACTCTAATCTGGAGCTATTAAAGTAAAAATTAGGGTTAAGACTCCACCCTTGTATTGAACTACAATGCTCACTCTAGCTACTTTGTTCTCCAAGATATTGTGGATGAGATTCCCAATAATCCTGTGAACTAGGGCATTGAAAGTATGGATCTTTTTCATATTCATATGGTGTCCTCTCCTCATCAAATGCTAAATACTCATAGGTCATTTCATCATCATGCATGAGATCACCTTCTTGACATGAATGGTACTGATGTGAAGGGGAATATCCTCCATAATACTACTGGTGCCCATATAGGTCATCTCGTGACCATGACTTTCAGGAGTACTTATGATCCATCCTTATGAATTCAAAATGCTGACAATCACCTGTTATACAACACTAAGTAAATAAAGGTAAAAGAATAGGTCTAAGAAAGCAAACTAGACTGTTAGGGCTTGATAGGGCATATGTAGTAGTTCTCGGCAACGACGGCATAATATTTGATGTCGTTTAGATTTGCTCCAAATATCGGACATTGTGAATGATCGCAACTACTATATAACCAAACAAGGAGTTGGGGTCGAATCCCACATAGAATACTCGAAGCCCAAACTATCTAGTACTAAACAGAAAAGTATTGCAAGATAGAGTCTAATTGAATTGAGAGTAATGAAATATAACTAAGACTATAGAGTGTAATAAGCTAGGGTTATAATCAATTAAAGATAATTCTAGGGAAGTGACCTCAATTATGGATCGATCCCCCTAAATCACCTAATTTGGAAGAATTAAGAATGGGATAAGGCTTAACATGAAAGTGATTTACTTAGGCAACCCATAGGTATCATTCAATAGCACCAAAGGTGTCATTCTACTTCAATTTTGTCAAAATTGAAGAGAGCTCCCTTCTACCCAATTGCTTGTAGCTAATTTGAAATTTAATCTATGTCTAGGAGAATATATTATACAAGGGTTATGTCTTGATTCATTGTTGATTGATGATAACCTAATCTAAATTTCTCTATCAAGCCTTCTAAAGGCAATTGGGTAAGATTGGATGACACTCATCACCAATCACACACTACAAAGCAAAAATAAATCAAATGATCGCAAGCTCAAACTCAATTTTAACAAATTGTGAGTATTATGGTTCACAACCCTAGATTTGGGTTTAGTTACCTACAGCCAGAAGAACAGAAGAAAAGTAAAGTAATTAGACATTCTTACCAAGAGAAATTAAAATCTTCAATAGATGAATAAAAATCTTCAAATTACAAGCTAGATCTACAATTCACTATGAAACTAGGGCTAAACTAGCTAAATACAACTATATACTCTAAGTATGAATTTAATAATGAAAAAGCTCCCTAAATATTATAAGAAAAATCTATTTATGTTATGTCCCACAAACCCCATTTAATTCAAACATCGGAGTGCGAGGTGTGAAGGGATGGACCATCCTTTGGATTCTACTTTAATTTTTAGCTTCTGTCCCTCAACTTATCATCCTTTATAAAAAATGGTCTGTACCTTGCTCCGCTCTTTTGAACTTCCATACTGCCTATCTTGGGTCCAAACTTTAATTGACGGTCCATCCGTTTTGGTAGACTGTCCGTTCCATCAACCATACTTTAAAGACCCTTTTTGTTGGATTTATGGAACCTGCAGATGGGAATGGACGGATAGAGGTATCGACCGTCTTTCTGATAGCCAGTCCATATGTTGCCTCATTTCTTGAGTAGTTTTTTGGCCTAAACTTCTTTCATCTTTTGATTTGTTGAGTTCCTAAAACATAGCATAATAAGGTTAGTTTCTACTTAATTTAACTCCTATAGAAATACAAAATTCTATGAAATGAAGTAAAGATTTGTCGCTAATTCCTGACACATCAAAATCAAAGTGAATGCTTTTGTATTATAATGAATATCTATCTTGTTTGTTTTGAGAAAAGTTAGGTTAGTTTTTGCCTACGAATAAAGGAGTTATCATTCATTGTATTTTATTTCTCAAGAGAAATAAGAAATTTTCTTTCTTTCATTACATTATTCTCCTTATTACTTTATTATTTTATAATATAGATAAATTATTTATCCATGTTTATTTTTAAAGAATTTTCGTGGTCAATCACCACACCTAGAACTAGAAGTGAATTCAGGACTTAAAGATAACGGTGTCACAGCCCAAGTGCCTGTGATACCCACACTAATCCCCCCAGTGGGCAAACCAATGTTCCTAATTAATTCATAAAATGGAGATATTCTACTATAAAATAAGTACTCTCAAAGTAAAATGCAGAAGCCTTACAACAATAAAAGCGAATATTTGCCACAACTATTACATCCCCTGAATCTAAAAGTCATTGTACAGAGGACATTTTCTTATCCATTGTCCGTCTATGAGTAGTAAAACAAAACAAATAAAATTTTATGTCTGAATTAAGTCTTTTTTTAGGAGGATTTGCAGCAGTCTGAAAATGAAATTCGCTCACCCTCGGATAACTTGTTGCTGCTTCTATTGATGAGGTCGAGTGGAACCTCCTGGGTCATAGTCTACACTCAGAAAATAAGTCTAGGAATAGAATCAGTATGACATAATGTACTAGTAGGCATCATCGGCCGGCCTTAAATAATAAGTATATACATGTAAAATAAATAACATAATCACCGAAACAAATAATCACCAGGTAACATGAATTCTATAATAATTCAAAGTAAGGTTTACAGCTGGCTTGCTGAATGATTAGGCCTCGCTGCTGAAGTCTAGCACCTCTGTAGCGATAAGGTTACCATTGTAGTGGTACTGGATAGGTAATAACTCGACCTGATTGATAACCTTAGATTCTCACTTAGAAATTTCTCAACAATCAGTTCATCAACTCCGTATATTTATGCATAGATAAAATTTCAACAATCAAATCATCATTTATCACATGGGATTTACAACTGAATCCCCAATAATCAAGTCATCAACTCTCCATAGATTCATACATAACTTTTCAAGTATAAACAAATCATAAAACAAATACATCAACATTAAATCTTTATGTAAACTAAGTATTCAAGGATTTTAGTTTCACATGGTTCTCTTATTTTGGAACCAATCTTTACTCTTCGAGTCCTTTCTTGGTATTGTACCATTAGTGATGTGCATGGCACACACCTCTGTCATATCACCAGAAAACACTCAAATACATCACTATACATACGTGCCAGAGGGTCTTATTTCTGCCCTTCCAGTCATGACCTACAGGGGACCTTGGAAATCCATGTGTTGTATCAGTAAAGTACCCGCTCCCACTCATCTGCTCATTTAGATGCTCCCCTTGGACACGAGCCAATAATACCATAATCGCTCGCCCGAAGCTCACTTCTGGCACGAGCCTCTCATTCAAGATAAAACATGTTACCCATTCGTATTTCCTTATTCTATATGCTTCCAATTGACCCATTCACATGACCATTCAAGATATCAATCTACCCTAACCTTCTTGTTTCCGCTTATCACTAGTTAACCATTCATTAAACGATTGAGAGGGAAACACATTGAGCATTACAAGTACTATATGTTTGTTCAAACTGTTCCAACAATCAACACCTCAAGTTTTGAGGTATCAATACATCAAATACGTCATAATATATCATCAATTAGTGTCCAAATACCAACTAAGCATTTTGTAATTCCACACATATACAAGTCATTATCTAATGTCTAGCTCCTCCTAAAACCATAACCTACCTCGATTTCAGGAAGAGAGCATCCAGCTACCCTACAGGGGCTTTGCCTTTTTGTAGCACCTTTGAACGTTCAAAATCTAAATACAAGAAAAGAAACCACATTCAATCATCTAATAGTTCATTCAGTCCTAGAAATTTGATTCTACCCTATTGACCCTGATATTATGGTTAAATACAATATCCCAAGGGAAAATTAAGCACGTTTTACCCCCCCCCCCCCCCCCACATAGGAAATTCCTACCTATTCCATTGAGTTTCTACTCCTTAAACCCTTTATAGGCAGTTAACGATGTTAGAGGTCTTAATTCCACGAACACTTGGGTCTCAAGATATCCCCCAATTGACATACATACTTTCACATTCCCCTAAGAAGTGATCATTCCCTACTTTTATGTCTAGGAGTCAATACCCAGTCATTCCCATAACCCTAGCCCTATTTTCACAGATCTAGGGTTCTTTTTTAGGATTCCACCATTAGAGACAATCTTTTGATTACAGGTTTCTACAGATTTGAATGGGAAGAGAATTAGCTAGAAATCTTGTCTTGAAAAGAAGAAACGATTTTACTCTCTAAAAATTGCCCTTCTATTCTCAAAGTTCGTGCCTTAGAGTAATGGAGTGGAAAACCCCAAAATATTCTAACTTAAACCTTCATACTACCTCTCATCACCCATTACGACAATCATATTTTCATTGCAGCAGACCTTCTATGACACCCAGGTCTGCTCCATGGCAGACCCGACAGTTAACTCTCCCTGTCCACTACGGCGAACCTCCGACCATTGATCACTCTTAAATTGCACCTCGTGATGAAGTATAAAGAGGTCACTATCAAATATACTAATCCAACTAGGTTAGAGTCTATCCCACAGGGAATAGGTTAAAAATAATATGTAAATAGTGAATAAATCAACCGGTAGTCAATATTTAAAAAGGAGAGTTGCGAATAAACGAAAAAGTAATTTTAACCACAGACTTTGTTGTTATCAAATTTATGAGAAGAAACTAGGATTGTATTCCCCATGATTTCATAACGTAGTAGGCTTATTTTATTAGTGATCTATCCTGGTGAATTTTGTGTAAGACTAAAGATTAAGTTCACTAACATCTCTCGACCTACAGAGATGAATTTATCTCTAATTCCTCTCGGACTTTAGGTCTTCATATTTTTCCCTCATCTTATGTCTGGGATTAAATATCTTCGGTTAGAGCTCAAGTTAATTAGATGAGGGTTAATAGACTTATATTTCCACTATTATTTGCTTTTTCTAACTTCAACTTCTTTGTTTGAGCAAGCTGATGATACAGGCACGTTATAATTTTTGCAATCGCTAAAACTAATTAAAATTAAAAGAATAACAATCCGCTTAATTCACCATTCAAGAATTAGTATTTTATTTTTCCTACTTCAGTTAATCCATCATGGTTCCCACAACCCTAGATAAATACTTTAGTCATTCATGTTTGAAGAAACAATAACATAAGATTTATATGAAGTCATTATGAAATGCTTACAATAATATAAAATTATTTGAGAAATCTCGAAAGATAAATAAATCACAACAGCTTTGTGTTTTTCCTCTAATAATTGTATTGAATAATGGTTTCCAGATTTACAATGATTTAACTCGCGAATAATAGTAAAGAATTAAGTAGTATCTAATTCGTGTCCTTAAAAACCGTTCAAAGAAGGGTATATATAGTAATAGAATAAATCTTCACCTGTTCCTACCTGGATTGGGGTTGAAATTTTCAGGTTTTGGGACAGACACCTTGGACCACGTTGCGCCTTTCATCGCACCATATTGGCACCGCGTCGCGCTGGCTGATTCCCAAATGTGGCTAAGTGATACCAACCTTCATTTTGATGTTGCACTTGCTCCCTTTGATTTTGTCTTGGCAACACTTGCTCTTTTAAGCCACAAATAAGTCCAAATCCTTCACTTTTATCCCCCAAAGATCTAATCATCTGTGTTAGCTCATTTTCAAAAATATCACATAAAAACAAAGCAATCACACATAGTTTGTTCTCAAAATATGGAAAATAAGTGCGTAAATACCTCCAACATCACCACCCCACACATAAACTATTGTTCGTCCTCAAACAATCTACTACTTTCTCACTTAAATTCAACCACAAAATTCACCTTAGGAACAAGTCTACTTATGATGTTGGGCATATTGTTATGCCCATATACCATATTTTTACCCATCTTTTACTTTGTATTCGAGATTATTACCCTTATAAAATTCATGAATTTAGGAATGTTAGTGTTAAAGGAGCTAACAAGTGTTTTTAGATGATTCTAGCAGGTAATCAATGGAAAAGGACTAAAAAATGTCCCAAGTTATGAAGAAAGAAGAATTCGAGAAAAGTTTTCCTAGTGAGATAGATGGCGTGGCGCGCCAGCCACCAAACTTCAGAGTAAATTATACTCAAGCTGGTGAATTGGGTGGTGTGGCATGCCAGAACCCAAACTTCAGAAGAATTTTTATCAACACCTTAGCTAGATGAGTGGCGCAGCGCACCAGAGATATTCCAGACTTGGGAAATTTTCTAACACTCTGGTGCAGCAAGAGGTGCAGCGGGCCAGGTTCTAGAAGTGCTGAATTTTAACTTACACCTTGGAGAAATGGCTGGTACAGCACGCCAGAGGCTAAACTTCAGAGAAAATTCAAGCCACAATTTGGTGAGATGGTCGGTCTGGGGCGCTAGGGCCTGTCCAGGGCAGATTTTCAAGTCTAAAAGCTGAACTTCTAAAGGACAAAAAAGTTATTTGATACCTTGCTTATAAATATAACATCTACGACATTTTTTTAAAAGTCTTTAATTAGAAAGATCAAGTTTGTATGCAGTTCTTGGGGGAAGAGACAAAATATTAATTTTCTTCTAGGTTTTTTTCTTTACTTTATGCTTTTGATTCGAATGATGATTTCTTTAGTTTTCTACTTGAACATGAGCGCCCTAAACTCTTGTTCTAGGGTTTTGGCCATAGCTGATGGTTGTAGTTTTAATACTCATTTGTTCTAGGATCTAATTCTTCATTCAAGGTTCTTTATGCTTACTAGTTTTCTTTGATTATTCATTAGATTAATCACCTTGCAAATATTATTTATTGCCTCTTGGTTGAACTCAGTGTTCGGTGCTATACCGATTGGTATTATATATTATAAACCGACACGCAAGTGCACGTGGTCAAACAAGTAATAAAGTGGCTAAGTAGCCAAGTATCGATCCAAGGAGGCTCAAGATATGTAAAGTTGCCTAGTTTACTATATTCCTATTTCACTTCTAATTATGCTAACAACAATGTAACCAACAGTTACTTGAGTTTTTGTTTCTAAACTATATATACTAAAATTAATAACAACTATTTACTGTGAATTCAGACAATGGATATGAACATGCCAAGGTTAAGAACAAGTAATGAACTTGATAATCATGATAATTTGGTTAATCTATTCTTCATATTGCTAGCCAAGAACATTCGCCTAGAAATTAAAACTTTCGTATTTAATTTCACTTTAGAATCATAAACCATCCGTCTACATTTCTGTGATCAAAAGCAATTTATGACCTAGCACTACAATTCCAGTTCCTAAATTGACTAATACAGCTTTCAAGTATATTTCTATCAGGAAAGCACATCAAAACCCAATTTTCCCAAATCAAGTTAAGAACAATACCCTATTAATTCACAACTTTCCAATTTCTTGCTCTCTCGAGTGAAATTGGACTTTTTAGATGTACATTAATGTTGGCCAATCACTAATGCAGTAAGAACAAGAATTAATAGAACAACATGAAAGAAGAAGAAGAAAACCATATCAATTATAATCAAAATTCATTACACATGTTCAAAACCTCAGCAAGGAAGAGAATTAGCCACTCATTTGTGGATTGATCATCCAAAAATGAGTGTAAATCATACGTACAATTGATAGAAAGAAGAAAAGAAGAGAAGAAATCCCTTAGCTTTTTCGTTCCTCAACTGCTCCTAACCCACGTCCTTGCTCTCCACTTCTGAACTCAGTCTAAAAACTAAAAAAACTGATTAAAATAAACCTAAGTCTGCTATTTATACTAGTGGGAAATGTTTCCCGGAATAACAAGCAACGTGTCACGGAGGCCAACGCGGAGCACTGCCTCCGTGACACGGCGTGGACGCGGACCTTCACTGGAATTTCAGGGTCCGGTAAATTAGCCTCAACGTGGCACGGAAGCCAACGCAGAGGCCTCTCTCCGTGCCACGGAGCTGACGCGAAGGCACACTGGAAATTGCCATTTTAATTCCTGTTCAGGCAGTGTGCTACCGCGATGGTAGCGTGGCACGGCTCCATCGCGGAGCCCCTATAAAATGTGCATTCCAATGTCTTTTCCACGCTCGCATCCAAGTCCAACTCCGACATAGTTCCAACATGCATTTTAGCTCCTAAAAATCACATTTACCTGCAAAACAAATGCTAATCATGTTGGTTAGTATAAATTCACATTTTATTACCAATTACATGATATTATATACACATTGCAAAACAAACAAGGTAAAATTGATACGTTTGAGTATCACTTGGACATATAAATCTGCCCAAGATCACTTACCCCACACTTAAATCCTTGTTCGTCCTCGAACAACACATACACAAATCATGCAAATTACATCCCAACCTGCGTCACTATGGTGCAACAATTTACACTACGGTCATACCGATTATTCAATTTTTGCAAATCATCACGAAAACATGCTTGGACTTACAATACAATGACCTTTAATACATCAAGGCTTCCTAGACTTTAAAAATTGGTTCTTGATATCGGCAAACTCATGCAAATCAGCTAATCAAGAAATCCGACACGAAAATCAATCTTTCATCAAGCATGTGCCCTCACAACTCGAGAGAATCTTCCCCTTTATGTTCATGCAACACACAAACATTCAAGTAGGGGCATATAAAAATTAATTTCACTCACTCTCCCAAAAGAATTCACATGCCTCATGTCATGACCCATAAGCTTGCCCTTAGTGTATTACTCCACTAATATAAAGAAATGTAATGTAAGATCACGTAGGACTTTAATGGGTTGTAACGGGGCTATGGATATAGTATATATATATATTGAATTAGCCAATAATAGTCGCTAGCATCCTTAAGCGCCTTTTCAACTCATTCCCATTGACTTATGGACATTGTTCCTCTCTTTCCTCTTTTTCTCCCATTCATGCTGGTTTCCTTTCATACAGCCCATTTCATCAAACACACTTGACACAAAACAAAGGGTTTTCATGTACCCTCACTATCAATTAATTACAACAAGTGCCTCTTCAACCTCATCTTTTCTTTCCTCACTTTGCTTTTCTTTTTCTTTTCACTCTTTTCACTCTTTGGGAAACATTTTCTTTTCTTAGTAAGCGCTTAAGAGCTTCTTATAGACTTTAAGGCTAATGAAAAGAAGGAATAAAGCTTAGTTTATACACTTTTGGACAAAAGAAAGAAAGAAATCGGCTAAAGGCTCAACGGGCTAACTAGGGTATACAACACATAGAAAGGTAGAATTTGACAAGAAAAAAAATGGAATATGTCGGTTAAAACAAAGAAATGCCTACAACCTTTCCAACACTACACCTCCTTCATTTCGTTTTGTATACACACCAGGCAAGTTCTAGACAATTCACAATGACATGGAATAACAATACCTCACTTCACACTTCATGCACATGCTCGAATCAAGATGCATTCACAGACTCTCTAATTAGCCAATCACATGAATTCAAGATTAATCCTCAATCATACTGAACCAAATTCTATAGCCTAGGTAACTCAACATATTTACAGAATTGCATGCTTTCAAACGAATCATTTTCACATTTTGAACATCAGTTACAACACGCAACAAAATTTTAGCAACCATAAGCAACTACAGTTCATTGATGCAATCCACCAAAGAAAAACTAAAAACAAATAAAAATCCTACTCCTACCGACTACATTTCCCTTAAGACGGTCGTCATCCATCCATCATAGGGAACGGTCACTAACTATGACATCGGTTCAATGGGACTATTCTCGGTAAAAGAATTGAAAACAAACTCCGAGAAACCCAAAATAAAAACCGAAAAATTTTGCAACACATCGATCATTTCGATAGAAAAATATTTACAAAAGATTTTGATAATTGCAAAATATCTTCGCAAAAATTTTGAAAAATATCGATCATGTCGATAGAAAAAAATATTTACAAAATTTACAAAATATTTACACTAGCAACCATAACTTTCAAAAACACACATCATCAGCCACAAAACAAATATATACAGATACATCACAAATCAGTTCACCACAGGGAAAGCACAAACATCCATACAAACCAAGGAAAAAAAAACATACAACAAATTAGAGCCTTGTCTCAGCACCTAGCTACTCCCCACCCCACACTTAAATCGAACACTGTCCCCAGTGTTCACAAAAATACAAAGCACAAAATTTTGGGTGGTGGAACTCCCTGCTGAGTCGAAATATTCGACTTCTTCATCCGGTGTTGCGGCCTCGTCGCCCATGTCTGAATTAGCTCCATCGTCGTCATCGGACTCCACATCGGAGTCCTCACGACGTGTCTCCTCATCAGTAGGGACATCGTCATCTATCGGCTCCACGAAGGCTGGCCCCACCCGACATAAGGCTCTGGCGTTCTCGCCAAAGGGGTAGTCCAGCTCCAGCTGCCATAATTCTTCCTCGGTGGCTGGTCTCCCACCAATCCGTAGCTGAAGCATCTGCATGCCAAACATACGGGCCATGTACTGATCGTCCCGAGCATGTCGCTCGCCCAAAGTCAGTACAGGTCCATGTGTAGTGTCGGGGGCCTTACTCTTTGTCACATCGAGGGCCCTCCGCTCCAACTGCGGAATATAGTCCAAGGCTTCTTCCTCAATGTCGAGGCCTCGGAGGAAGGTGGTGATGAGTCCGCCAAATCCGTATTTGTGGCCCTGGTGCAGTCTGGCTCTCTTCATGGCGGATATTTTTACCGCCCCCACATTAATCTCAAGCCCTTTCATAAGGGCATACACCAAGCAGACACGGTCCCGGGTCACGTCCTTCATATGGACTCCCGGGATCAAGCACGAACACACAATCTTCAGCCATATTCTGGCCTCCCTGTTCATCTGAGAATAAGGCAGAGTCTGGTGGTAACCCCTCTCCTTATGTCTACTCCATCGGGCTGTGGATCGAGCCCCACACAACATATGTCTGATGTCGGCGTACGGTAGGGTGATGTTTAGCTGGCGGAGAACTTGGGCGTCTGTGTCCCGCGCTCCAACGATGGCATTCAGCTGCTGGGGTTCCAGAGTGACAATCTGCCCTCTGATTTTCACTGTGTGGCTTCTTATGGCCGGGTTCCAATTTGCATAAAATTCCCGGACCAAATGAAGGTTACACTCCTTGGGCTCTTGAAAAATAAAGCTGAGCCCAGCTGCCTCGATTCTCTGTACGATGCAGGGGAACTCCTGTGCGAGTGGTTCTCGTGCAATATGTTCTTCAGGGAAGTACTTGTTCTCTTTATGCTTAGCATACCATTTCTTCCCTTCATCGGTTACCCATCTTGTTCCGCATTGGCGGTGTTGGCCGCGCGGAACAGCGGGTGCAGCTGGGACTGCGGTGCCCAGTCTCATCCTTTTCCTACCGGTGCTTGAGGTAGAAGCACCCTTGCCTTTATCTTGTCTGCTAGCCATTGTACCTGTCAATTTACACAAACAAGCACAAAGTTAAGCTAAAAACTTGTTAACTTCGGCTAAGGTCGGGTTACACAACGTTTACCCCACACTTAGGCCTTAGCTACTTCTACAAAATTACGGCAAGGATAACTCTAATTACACTACAGACAACACTATACACTTCATGCTTAGTGCGTTCACAAAAAAATTTCGACAGCATAACGGTTAGCGTACTACTCAGACTTCATACAGCTAATCCCAATCCTACTATCGCTAACAATTCACACATCGCACTTCGCAACAAAAACAACAACAAAATAAAAACAACGATAAAAACATTCTATATACAAATGAATCCAATTAATCAAACCAATTTACACAATTTTCGCATTTTCCCCAACAATTCGAGAATTCGTCGTCATTTACATTCAAACAATATTGACACCGACTAATCTCAATTCCCAAACACACCCCGGCATCGAATTCATCAAATTATCAAGTTGCCCAAGTCAAATTCAACAACCCAAGCCCTAGAATACAATTCTACAATCAAATTTGAATTATTCACATAATCGACGAGTTCAAACGCTAATTACAACAATCCGAACATAATCAATCACAAAATAATTCAACATCATGTTTAATTGCTACTTGGGGTGATATATTTCACCTCCCATGCTCACATTCGACTAAAATCGCCAAAAACTTGAGAGAAATGATGAAAACATACCTTTTAGTTGAAGAACCGAAGAAATGTGATGTTTTCCTTGCCTATTAGCGTGGCACGTTGGTTGGGGAGGGGAAATTGGGTGTTTTGGTCGCGGAGGAGGAGAGAAATGGGGGAAAATTGGGCAAAATCGGGGGTTTATTTAAAGAAAACACGCGGGTCACCCGGCAACCCGGTGTGACCCGGCACTGAATAAGGGGCAACGTGTCACGGAGGGTAACGCGGAGCCCCTCCTCCGTGACACGGAGCCAACGCGTTGGCTTACTGGACTTTTGAAAAATCCGGATTTTGCCTTCAACGTGTCACGGAGGGTAACGCGGAGCCCTACCTCCGTGACACGGCGCCAACGCGCCAGTGCACTGTTTCTTCAATTAATTTGATTTTTCATACCTTGCCTCATTTTCTCGATTCCATGTATATTTCCTCCGTTATACCTGAAAATCACCTCACTAAACAAACATTGGTTAGATTAATAAATTTTCCTAACTAAAATAAAAAATACTAACTAAAATGAAAATCTAAACCTAATCAAGAAAAGAAAAAGAAAAATAACAATTGGACATAAAAATAAAAACGAAAATAAAAATAAAAATTAACTACACTGTGCAAAAAGAAAAAAAATAAAATATTTTTCTCACGGGTTGTCTCCCGTGCAGCGCCTGGTTTACCGTCGCGGCTCGACGTCCTTTATGCTCATTTGTCTACTAGGGTGATGGACGATTTGTCCCGATCATGGTCATCCCCCCAGTAGTTCTCAACCTTATCCGGTGGCCTTCCTAGTAACTCTCGGGAATCACTCATTCCATTAGCATTCCCATGATCAATCACATTGA
Organism: Datura wrightii; assembly: GCA_035772735.1. Classification (NCBI taxonomy): domain Eukaryota; kingdom Viridiplantae; phylum Streptophyta; class Magnoliopsida; order Solanales; family Solanaceae; genus Datura; species Datura wrightii. The sequence continues at coordinate 56,763,735 of JASDFA010000007.1, read as the reverse complement.
TCACCGAGAGATCCTTAAAAACAGTCGGGAGCTTAGGTACCTTGTACACATCGAACACTTCGACCTTGTCATGTGCTCGCATCGTGAGTTGACCCGCAGCTACATCAATTAATGCTTTTCCGGTTGCCAAAAAGGGTCGTCCCAAAATAAATGGGACTTCAGCATCTGGTTCAAAATCCAGAACAATGAAATCAACCGGAAAAATGAGGGAGCCTACTTGCACTAACACATCCTCAACAATGCCATCCGGCTTAGCTAAAGACCTGTCTGCTAGCTGCAAGATTACCGTTGTACGTCTAGGACTCCCTAGACCTAACTTTATGAATACCGAAGATGGCATCAGATTTATGCTTGCCCCCAAGTCGCATAATCCACGAGCTCGGATACTTTTCCCAATCGTAAGCTGGATAGTAAAACTTCCAGGATCTTTCAATTTTGTGGGCAACCTATTCTGAATACGGGAAGTGCATTCCTCCGTTAAAGCTACCGTGGCATACTCAGTCAAACGACTTTTGTTAGCCACGATGTCTTTAATATATTTCGCATATTTTGGCACTCCCTGCAAGACATCAACAAGAGGTAAGTTAACATGTACCTGTTTAAGTACCTCCATGAATTTCTGGAAACACACCTCCTCTTTGTGTTTCTTAAGTCGTTGAGGGAACGGGGGTGGAGGCCTTTCTGGTTCAGCTTCTTTAGTCTTCCCCTTATCTGAGATTTGCTCTCCCTCAACATCTGCTGCTCCTGACTTTTGAGGCGGTCTTTCCAGTTCCACCTCCTTCAACTGTAAACCACTCCTCGTGGTCATTGCATTTACCTGCTTCGGATTAGGATCCGTGTCGCTAGGTAGTCCTCCTCTAGGTCTAGTATTTTGGGCACTAGCAAATTGCCCAAACTGATATTCAAGAGCCTTGGTCGCCAACTGATTATTCTTCACTTCGGCTGCCAATTTAACATAGTCAGCCTGCAATTGTGCCTGATTAGCGATCATGGTTTTGAACATCTCCTCAATGGTAGGTGATGGTGGTGGAGGAGGGGCATTGTGATTTCTGAATTAAGCTTGATAATTTTGTTGCCCTCCTTGGTTTCTGTGCATACCCTGCCCTGAGCTTTGGCCTTGTTGGTTGTTGCTACCCCACGAAAAATTCGGATGGTTCCTCCAATTTGAGTTGTAACCATTACCAAACTACTGCTGATTTCTCTGTGCATTGCCCACAAAGTTAACAGAATCGGGATTTGCACCACAACATTCAGCTGAATGCTCACTACTACCACACACTTCACACCACATCTGTTGAACTGCATTGACTGAAGCTGAAGGCTGATTCAAATTCATGTTGCTGAAGTGGTTGTTTAACTGATTTTGCAAAGCAGCTATCTGTGCAGCGATAGCTGTAAACCCATCCACTTCAAGCACTCCCGCTGCTTTCCTTGCTCCACCTCTTGAAGAATCTGCATTCCATTCTGGATTGCCTTGTGAAATTCGGTTGAGCAAAGTGTACAGCTCCTCGTAAGTCTTTTCCAGCGCTTGCCCTCCAGCTGCTGAATCTAACAGAATTTTAGTGTGGGGTTCCAAACCCTCAATAAATGTGTGTATCAACACCTCATTGGACTGATGACGATGAGGACAGTCCCGCAACATGGATTTAAATCTTTCCCAGGCTTGATATAGATTTTCTCCTTCCCTCTGTTTAAAACTTAGAATTTGACTTCTAAGTCTGGCTGTTTTACCAGAAGGGAAAAATCTGATCAAAAACGTTCGTGCAAGATCATCCCACGTTGATATAGAATTGGGTGGTTCAGCTTTTAACCACCTCTTGGCTTCACCAAGAAAGGAAAATGGAAATAAGGTGAGCCGAACATAATCAGGTGACACTCCAGCGGGTATATAAGTGTCACTTATCTCCAAGAAGTTTTGGAGATGTTGTTGTGGATCTTCATGAGGGAGACCGGTAAATTGCCCGCTTGTGTGCAAGAGTTGCACCATGTTCTGCTTTAATTCAAACCTCCCTCCAGGCTCTGGTTTGCGGATGCTAGAATGTACATTGTTGGCGTGTGGGATTGCCACCTCGCGAATCGGCCTTGCTGCTGCTTCATCGGGCACTAACACTGCCCTCACAACTGGTGGATTTTGTTGCTCCATCATAGACTGTTTAATCAACTGCAGCTTCTTTCGTAGAGCTTCTCTACGTTGACTATGAAATTCACGTTCAGGCTCTAAGTAAGATTCCACCAGCTCTTTGTCCCTTGCCAGTGTTCACAGAAACAAACTCTGCAAAATACAGGCTAAGACCAAGTTGTTAACACTTAAGAAAATAAAAATAAAAATACAGTAAATTTACACTAAACACAATTTCACAAATCGCCTAGCCTCCCCGGCAACGGCATGAAAAACTGGTTCGGTGCTATCCCGATTGGTATTATATATTATAAACCGACACGCAAGTGCACGTGGTCAAACAAGTAATAAAGTGGCTAAGTAGCCAAGTATCGATCCAAGGAGGCTCAAGATATGTAAAGTTGCCTAGTTTACTATATTCCTATTTCACTTCTAATTATGCTAACAACAATGTAACCAACAGTTAGTTGAGTTTTTGTTTCTAAACTATATATACTAAAATTAATAACAACTATTTACTATGAATTCAGACAATGGATATGAACATGCCAAGTTTAAGAACAAGTAATGAACTTGATAATCATGATAATTTGGTTAATCTCTTCTTCATATTGCTAGCCAAGAACATTCGCCTAGAAATTAAAACTTTCGTATTTATTTTCACTTTAGAATCATAAACCATCCGTCTACATTTCTGTGATCAAATGCAATTTATGACCTAGCACTACAATTCCGGTTCCTAAATTGACTAATACGGCTTTCAAGTATATTTCTATCAGGAAAGCACATCAAAACCCAATTTTCCCAAATCAAGTTAAGAACAATACCCTATTAATTCACAACTTTCCAATTTCTTGCTCTCTCGAGTGAAATTGGACTTTTTAGATGTACATTAATGTTGGCCAATCACTACTGCAGTAAGAACAAGAATTAATAGAACAACATGAAAGAAGAAGAAGAAAACCATATCAATTATAATCAAAATTCATTACACATGTTCAAAACCTCAGCAAGGAAGAGAATTAGCCACTCATTTGTGGATTGATCATCCTAAAATGAGTGTAAATAATTGATAGAAAGAAGAAAAGAAGAGAAGAAATCCCTTAGCTTTTTCGTTCCTCAACTGCTCCTAACCCACGTCCTTGCTCTCCACTTCTGAACTCAGTCTAAAAACTAAAAAAACTGAATAAAATAAACCTAAGTGTGTTATTTATACTAGTGGGAAATTTTTCCCGGAATAACAAGCAACGTGTCACGGAGGCCAACGCGGAGCACTGCCTCCGTGACATGGCGTGGACGCGGACCTTCACTGGAATTTCAGGGTCCGGTAAATTAGCCTCAACGTGGCACGGAGGCCAACGCGGAGGCCTCTCTCCGTGCCACGGAGCTGACGCGAAGGCACACTGGAAATTGCCATTTTAATTCCTGTTCAGGCAGTGTGCTACCGCGATGGTAGCGTGGCACGGCTCCATCGCGGAGCCCCTATAAAATGTGCATTCCAATGTCTTTTCCACGCTCGCATCCAAGTCCAACTCCGACATAGTTCCAACATGCATTTTAGCTCCTAAAAATCACATTTACCTGCAAAACAAATGCTAATCATGTTGCTTAGTATAAATTCACATTTTATTACCAATTACATGATATTATATACACATTGCAAAACAAACAAGGTAAAATTGATACGTTTGAGTATCACTCAGGAGAGGGAACTAGGGGGATCAAAAGCTAGCATAGAATAGATTTCAATTATCTTGTTCAGTTTGTTCAAAAGTTGATTTCATTGTCAAGGATAGGGATATAACCTTCAACCCTATTTAGTTGAATACAAGTATCCTCAACCATCTTCTTATGTTTCTCCTACAACCACAGGGATATAGTTTTTAGGATTCATGAGATAGTTCTTGCATATTCGGGAGAATAGTAAGGAATGGAATCGTAACTTACAATTAGCAATCTTAGAAGAGTTAACTCTAGTGTATTCGAGTCCTAAAACTCAACTTGAAAGCAAAAGTGCCATGACCCTACATTCTCATCATTATTTGAATTTCAAACACTAATGAAAATGATTTGTGTTCATTAGTTTAATTTATAATTCAAGTTAGTAAAATAATGATCCAAAACCATTTCCCCATTTTACCTATTTTTATTTTAATAGTGAAATAAAATACTAACCTTAAGCAATAATTTTGACAAGTCTCTAAGGGATCGATATCGGGACTTCACCGTTCTATATTACTTGACGACCACATGTGCTTGGCGACATCAAGTTTTTGGCGCCGTTGTTGGGGACTTGAAGATTGATTAATTTTTTTTGGTTAGGATTCTTATTCCGCTATTCCACATTTTACTTTCATTTGTGGTTGTTTAGAATTTCACGTGGTGTTTGCTTAGTGTATGCCAACTACTAGAAGTAAGGGATCACCCTTGGCTCACTTTGATCCGAAAATCAAGAGAACTTTTTGTCGGTTAGATATGGCATAAAACATGTGCAAACACAAGACAACAACCAGAACAGGATTCCAGTATTCAATTTTGCTCAGCCAAACTTAGAGAATGCTTCTAAAGCAATCATCAAGCCGGCCATAACTGGAAATTTTGATTTGAAGAAGGGAACTGTGCAATTGGTTCAAAATACTTGTTAATATCAGGGCAAGCTGCACGAGGATCCCCATAGATATTTGATGAAGTTTGTGGAACTTAGTGAGAACTTTCACAATCAAAATGTGTTAGATGAATATGTGAAATTCACTTTGTTCCCATTTTCATTAATTGGTAAAGCGAAGGAGTGGCATCAAAATGAGCCAGCTAGGTCCATTACTACCTAGGAGGTTCTTTTCAAGAAGTTTATAAATAGGTTGTTCTCATCAAGGAGAATGAAGGAGTTGAAAGGAAAAATCTCAGGATTTGTGCAGAAAGTTGGTGAGACCCTAGCTCGGGCTTGTGAAAGATACAAGGAATACTTGAGAGATTGCCCGCACCATATGCATCCAAAGAAGATAATTAGGCACAACTTCATAGAAGGGGTGAAGCCAGAGTCTAAGATTTCACTGGATGCCACTACAGAAGGGAAAATCTTGTCCAAAAGCTATGATGAGATAGAGGTTCTATTGAATCTCATGTCAACTGGGAGCCAAGTTTATCAGGATTTGGGCAGAGGCTTTACAGAATCCAAGGTCGTAAGGAAGCTTGAGGTTGATAATGTAGCAGAAATCAGGGTAGATATTAGCCACTTGGTGAATGTAATCAACAAGATAGGGAACCCAAAAGTTGCAAGACAAGTTCATCAGGTTCAGCAGATTCAACCTCCACCGACATCATATGAGACATGTAGAGAAGCCCATGCATATTCAGGTTGTCCAAAGTCTATTTATTTTGTGGGTCAACAAAGTCTTGGTGGAGGTTTTGTAAGGAATAGTTACTATTAGGACTACAAGATCTCTCTTGGGGAGGAAATCAAAACTTTCAAAGACCCCCGAACAACTTCCAGAGAGCTTAAGGGCAGTAGCATGAAAGTTCTCTTGTTATAACCCGGAAGACTTAAGATCAGACCCGGGAATTGAAATAGAGAAAATAGGATTTTCTGCACTAGGTCACAGAACGGGTCGTCCTGTGACCCATCAGGTTGACCACGAGTTGTTAAGTGACTCGTGGAGAGGAGTTTGACTTGAGTTGGAAAATGTTGGTTTGAGACCCCACGGATATGACCACGAGTCGTGATCAGTCCCCATGACTCATTGAGTCAGTAGTGGTCAAGGGTTTTGGAAAGTCTAAGAATGGTTAGCGGTGTACCCTACGGTTGGGCACCATGAGTTGTGGTCAGGCACCATGATTCGTCAAGTTATTTGTAGTCAACAATTTTGTGGGATCTTGAAATGTTTGGCAGTGTAGGTAACGAGTGGTAACCATGAGTCTTGATCACCAATGACGATCTGTTAGGTCCCTCATGGGGACCCTTTGAGGAAAAGTGCCAGTGCACACGACGACAACTGGATGAAGATTCATTCCCTGGGTAACGACTCATCCAGTCCCTCATGGGGATTGGCAGTCAGTTATATTCTGAGGAATTTAGTAAGGGCTTATCCATAATTCCTATGATCCTAAGGCCTAAACTACGCCGTTTTAAGCTATGAATAGTTAATATTAATAGGGGTAAATTCCTTTTTGGCTATTCCTACTCATGCATGCAAGATTTAAGGTCTAGAGAGGTGGTCAAGCTCAAATTCCTTCAAGTTTTCTTCAATCCTTTATTGGGCAATCAAAAAAGTGGTAGAATCATATCCTATTAGGTATGAAGGGTTATGAATGGGTGAATTAATTCACACCCATTCCCAGTCCCTCTCTAAATCACGAAAATCCATATGTTGATCCTATGGGGTTTTAACCCAATGCATGAAATTCCTAATTTTCTACATGCATATGATATAAGTATGTTTTTATTATTGATTTATGCTTCATGGGCAAGTCTTATATTGTTTTCAATTATAAATTATGTTTTCAAGCTTTATAAATTATAATGCCCATTTATGAGAAGTTCATGAAAGTTGAGACTTATGATAAATGTTCAAATATGATGAGATATTATTGATGAAAAGCATATTTTCAAATTACCCATATTTATAATCATGTTTTAAAGTGAATTAAGTATTTTCAAGCATGATTAAAGTATTGGGCAATGCCCATATGTTGAAGTATGATTTATGATTTCAGAAATTAGCTTACCACATGGTTTTGGAGTTAAGACTCTTAATTATGTTCAACTTGTGGTATGATTTGAGCTAAAGCTCCTCATGTATGATTTCAGATTTGATATGATTTGATTATTCAACTTCGTCAATAAACGATGGTAAGCTTCATTGAAAAATAATGGAGAGCATATGCATGTTTTGGGAGTAGTGTCTAGCACCGTGTAGGCAAAGGGTCAATCCACCTTATGCCTCAAAACTACGCGCCAATGTTGGTTTATACATATATACTTTGCGACTTCCCTTTTGAGATATCCCCTGCCCTGAATGGAACTTGAGCTTGATATCTTTATCATGGTATTGTCCTTAGGCCTGGCAAGGCTTTGGATGGCTCTACCCACTTGAGTGAGATAGTCGAAACCACGTAAGCTCTGTCGTAGTAATGTCGATTATAAGTTTCATTTATGCATGTTTATCATTCATAATATATGTATATATATATATATATATATATATATATATATATATATATATATATATATATATATATATTCTAAAGTAGGTTTGACCAAATGTTCAGTTTTACTTATGATTATCATATTTCAGCTTTGGGTCATTTGATTCAGTTATGATATTATGTTATCAGATCATGTTTTCAGAAAAATAGCATGAAAACCCTACTATCAGATTCTTATTTTGATTATGTTTTATATTATGCATGTTTTAAATGATTTTACTTATTTAAGAAGTTTTACATACCTTGCATACTCGGTACATTCCACGTACTAACTGCATACTCTATGTTGTATCATGTTATGATACAAGCTCCAATCTTCAGACTCAGCCCCGCCACTAGCCAGCTTTTAGAGTTATTATCCAGTCTCTATTGGTGAGTCTTCATCTCCTGAGGACCATTCATTATCAGTTATCTCGATATTTTTAGTTTTCAGGATTATCGAGTTAGTTGGGGTCTTGTCCCATCAACTCATCAGACTTAGAGGCTTTTCAGACAAAAGATTGTATTCAACTTTAGAATCGTGTTGTATTTTCGGAATGTATGTTATGCTTAGACTTCCGCTATGCTATTATGTTAAGTCTTCCGCTTTATTTGATTAAGTTAGATGTATGTTCATGCTATGGGTTGACTTGGAGTCCCTCGGAGTTCCTTGTCCCGTGTCTCGATCCCGGTCTATGTTCGGGTCCTGACAAACTTGGTATCAGAGCAATAGGTTTGAAGTGTCCTAGGGTGTCTGTAAGCCGCATTTAGTAGAGTCTTTTTCATGGGTGTGAAGTTCACCACACTTATGACGAAGAGGCTATGAGACGTTTAGGAAATGTTCCCTTCTTTCATGATCTATGTCATGCGGTGAAATGTCTCTCTATCCTTCTAACTCGTGCTATTCGCGATTGCAGAATCATGCCTCCCCGAAGAGTTAATCGAAAAAGGAATGGAAATGGAAATGGCCATGAGGATGGCAATAGGGATAGGCACCAAAAAGCCCCCCAGTCCATGAGCACCATGCACCGGAGCCGGTTTCCCACTCTGAATTTAGGGCAGCCATAAAGATGCTAGCACAGGCCTTGACCGCCCAATCAACAGGCGGTGGCACATCTCCCTTAGAATGTCAACGTGGCAGTGGCTCGAGTCAAAGATTTCCTAAGGATGAACCCACCAGAGTTTCTTGGGTCTAAGGTGGCAAGGATCCATACGAGTTTATCGATGAGATTGTAAAAATCACCCAGGTCATGGGGATGAATGGAGTAGGGTGTGGTTATTGGGACTCATATTAGTTGAAGGGGGTCACACACATTTGGTTTAGACAGTGGAAGGATAATAGGGCAATCGGGGCAGGCTCTATCAGTTGGGAGGAGCTTCACGTTGCTTTTCTAGATCGATTCTTCCCTCATGAGATGAGGGAGTTGAAGTCAGCTGAGTTCGTGAACCTAAAGCAGAGGAAGATGACAGTGCAGGAATAAGCCCTAGAGTTCAATCTTCTATAAAAGTACGCCCCAAGGTTAGTGGTTGATTAGAGAGCGCGAGTGAGCAGGTTTGTTCATGGGTGGCGGGCTATCTAGACAAGGATTGCAGGACCGCTGTGCTCCATCAAGATATGGACTTCCCTCGAATAGTCTTGTACGCCCAACAGATGGAGGCGGCACATATGAGGGAGAGAGAGGCCAAGAGGGCCAGGACAGATAGCTGTAGATTCTCTTAGTCGAGGCCAACTAGTGGGCACCGACAACAAACCCACCAGAGTTCTTCAACCCAGCTTCATCAACGATGAGTGTTCCATCCAGACATAGGCATGACCAGAGAGGATGAGCATTAGGATCTAGGGGTCAGAGCAGAAGCCCGCAGATTCAAGTATCCCAACTTCCAGCTGGTGTGGTCTGGGGAACACGAGTTAGTGCTTGGCGGGTACAGGTGCTTTCTTCAGGTGTGGGAATCCCGAACATATGCTCAGAGATTGCCCTGCAGTGAGATAGGGCCATGATAGGGGCCGAGGCCCAACTTCCAGTTCAGCAGCTCAACCCGCATGCCTAGCCCAGCAGGGGGCATCTACAAGCACAAGGGAGCGGTCAGCGCCAAAACAGATTATATGCCTTAGCGTCCCGCCGAGAGCAGAAGGTCTCCCTGGATGTAGTCACTGGTATGTTATGAGTTTTCCATATTGATGTATATGTTTTCTTATATCCAGGGGCTACCGTTTCTTTTGTGACACCTTATGTGGGTATTAGTTCGGAGTCAGTTTGGAAATTTTGTAGAACCCTTCTTAGTCTCTACTCTAGTGGGTGATTCAGTTGTAGTTAGACGGGTCTATAGAAGATGCCCGGTCACAGTCCTTTAGAAAGTCACCTCAGCAGATCTAGTAGAGTTATCCATGACCAATTTTGATGTTATCCTCGGCATGGATTGGCTATTTGCATGTTATGCCTCAGTTAATTGTAGAACATGTGTTGTAGAGTTTAGATTTCTGGATGAGCTAGTCCTAGAGTGGAAGGGTTGTTCAACTGTGCCTGTAGGCTGTCTCACTTCCTACCTTAACTCCAAAAAGATGATTTCCAAAGGTTGTGTATACCATCTAGTTAGGGTTAAGGATGCTACGTCCAAGACCCCAACTATCCAGTCAGTCCCAGTAGTATGTAAGGATCCAGAAGTGTTCCCAGATGATCTATTGGGTATCCCTCTCAAGAGATACATTGATTTTGGTATTAACTTTCTTCCCGATACGCAACCTATATTTGTTCCTCCTTACAGAATGGTTCCATCCGAGCTAAAGGAGTTGACAGAGCATTTGAAGGACCTTTTAGCATTTGGGTCGTCCGTTCTGTGACATTTTTCCCAATTTCAGCCAACTTCCAATTTTAAATCTTGGGTCTAATCTTAGGAACTTCTGGGGTATTACAATATCTCCCCATTGGGTACATTCATCCTCAAATATGGGAAACATACAGAAAATAGAGAAATGCAATCATCATATTCAAATACTGATCATTTAAACCAAAAACTAACGGAATGACTACCTCCGATTCAAACTACATAGCTGGATTGAATTCATGATTCACATACACATCTATATACATAAAAGAAACTTGAACACATGAACTAAACATGAAAACTGAATAGATTTTATAGGGCAAAACTGATACCTCAAGCTGGAACTGAGCTGGTAGAAAATAAATGTGGGTATCTAGCCATTATATCCGCTTCGGCCTCCCACGTAGCTCCTTTAACATGTTGATTCCTCCATAACACTTTAACTGAAGCTACTTCCTTTTTCCATAGCCTTCGAACCTGACGACCCAATATTTCCACTAGAACCTCCTCATAGCTAAGGCTGTCTTTTACTCCAACACTGTCCACAGAGACAACTAGAGTTGGATCACCCAAACACTTCTTCAAGAGCGATACATGAAAAATAGGATGAACAGAAGTTAACTCTGAGGGCTACTCCAACTCGTATTCCACCTTACCAACCCGCCTAACAATCCGGTAGGGGCCAATGAATGAGGGATGAGTTTTCCTTTCTTTCCAAACTGCATCACTCTCTTCATGGGAAATACCTTAAGAAATACCCAGTCAGGCACCTCAAACTCAAGTTCCCTCCTTCTCACATCGGTGTAGGACTTTTAATTACTCTGAGCAGTCTTCAACCTATAGCATATCAATCGAACCTTCTCCATTGACTCATGAACCGAATCTGGACCATTCATTGCCACCTCACCAACTTTGAACCAGCCGATGGGCGACCTACATCTCTGCCCATAAAGAGCCTCAAACGGTGCCATCTGAATACTAGAGTTATAGTTGTTATTGTAGGAAAATTTGATAAGGGGCAAGTGATAATCCCAACTGTCTTTGAAGTCGATTATGCATGCTCTCAACATGTATTCGAGAGTCTGAATTGTTTGCTCCACTTGACCATCAGTTTGCATGTGGAATACTATCCTGAGTTTAATCTGTGTACCAAGCACTTTTTGAAACGACCTCCAAAACTGAGAGGTAAATTGGGTATATCTGTCTTAAATGATGGATAAGGTCACTGCATGCAATTGAACTAGCTCTAAGATATATAGTTTGGAATAATCCTCCGCCAAATTCGTGGTTTTAACCGGTAGAAAATATGCAGCCTTGGTCAATCTGTCTACCACAACCCAAATGGAATCGTATTGTCGACGAGTACGAGGTAGACCTCTGATGAAATCCATATCAATTTCTTCTCACTTTCAAGTGGGAATGTTGATATCTTGAAGTACACCTCCCGGTCTCTGATGCTCAATCTTTACTTGCTGACAGTTCGGACACTTGGCTACGAATTCTGCAATATCCTTCATCATGCCATTCCACTAATAGATTTCCCGTGAGTCACATTACATCTTGGTGGCACACAAATGGATAGAATACCTGGATCCATGAGCCTCATGAAACATATCTTCCATGTCTGGAACACATAAGCGACCATGGTACCGAAGCATACCATCTCCCCCTTTGGAGAAGACCTCTACCTTTTGATTTTGAACGGCTTCCTTCAACTTTACAAAAATTGGATCCTCATCTTTTCTAGCTTTCACATCAGTCACCAAGGACGATTCTGATTCATTCTGAACCACAACACCGCCATCGATCGAGTCAACCAACCTAACTCCCAACCTTGTGAGTCGATGCACATCCTTCACCAGCTCCTTCTTCCCTTCATCCACATGAGACACACTCTCCATAGAGAGTGTACTAAGTGTGTCCGCTACCATATTAGCCTTACGTGAATGGTAAAGGACACTCATATCACAGTCCTTAAGTAGCTCCAACCACCTCATTTGCCGAAGATTGAGATCTTTCTGTGGGAACAAATATTGTAAGCTCTTGTGGTCTGTAAATACATCCACATGAACCCTATACAAATAATGTCGCCATATCTTCAAGGCGAACACCACCGCGGCCAATTCAAGATCATGGGTCGGGTAATTCTTCAGATGAACTTTCAACTGTCTAGAGGCGTATGCTATAACTTTCCCGTGCTGCATCAATACACACCCAAGTTTGATCCTTGAAGTATCACAATACTCCATGAACCCATCAGTACACCCGTCTAGCTACAACTGAGTCACCTACTAGAGTAGAAACTGAGAAGGGTTCTGACAGGATTTCGTGACTGACTCCGAAGCTAATGGCCACATAAGGTGTCACAAAAGAAAAGGTAGCCCCCATATTTTACAAAGCATAAACATCAATATGGAAAACTCGTAACATACTAGTGACCATATCTGAGGAGACCTCCTACTCCTGGGGGGATGCTAAGGCATAGAATCTATTTTGGCGCTGGCCGTAACCTGCACTACTAGATGCCCCCTGATGTGCTGAGCATACGGGAGGGGCTACTAAACTAGAAGCTGGGCATCGGCCCCCATCCTGATCCTACCTAGCTGCTGGGAAATCTATAAGCATTTGTTTGGGCTTCCCATACTTGAAACAAGCACCTAAAGCTGCAAAACATTGTCTTGTGTGCCCCAACCACATATGCGAGAAGTTGGGATGCTAGAATCCGTGGGCCTGCTGCTCTGACCACTAGAGCCAGATGCGCACCCCCTCTGATCATGCCTCGGTCTGGATTGCACACTCAATGTTAAAGATGGTGGGGCTGATGATCTCTGGTGGGTCTGTTGTCGGTGCCCACCACCTGACCTCAGCCGAGATAATCTATGACTATTGGTATAGGCCCTCTTGGCCTCCCTCTCTCTCGAATGTGCTGCCTCTATCTGTTGCGCATACAAAACCATCCATGGGAAGTCCATGTCCTAGTGGAGCATAGCAGTCCTACAATCCTTGTCCAAATCGCCCGCTACTCCATGCACAAACCTGCTCACCCGCACCCTCTGATCAGTCACTAACTCTAGGGCGTATTTTGATAGGAGACTGAACTCAAAGGCATACTCTTGCACCGTCATACTCCCTTGCTTTAGATTTATGAACTCGGCTACCTTCATCTCCCTTATCTCACGAGGGAAGACCCGATCTAATAATGCAACATGGAACTCTTCCCAAGTGTTAGGACCTGCTCCAGCAACCCTGCTATCCTTCCATTGGCGAAACCAGATATGCGCTACCCCTTTAAATTGGTATGAGGCCAACACCATGCACTCAACTCTATTTACCCCCATGACTTAGGTGATCTTTACAATATCATCTATGAACTCATGCGGGTCCTGATCTACTTTTGACCCGAGGAACTCCGGTGGGTTCAGTCTCAAGAAGTCTCTGACTTGAGCCGCCGCTGCATTGCCATTTTGTAGAACATGTGGAGCAGCCTACTGATTGACCTGAGCAGTCAAGGCCTGCGCAAACATTTGAATAACTGCCCGAAACTTAGCATGGGCAACTGGCTCCGGTGCCGGGTGCTACTGAATTTGTGGGGCTACTGGTGCCCATTTCCATTGCCATCCTCGTGGCCTTAACCATTCCCATTCCTTCTACCATTCACTCTTCAGGGAGCCATGATTATGCAATAGCAAATAGCACGAATTAGAAGGATAGGGAGACATTTCATCGCACGATATAGATCATGAAAGAAGGGAAAATTTCCTTAACGTCTAGTAGTCTCTTCGTCATAAGTGTGGCGCGCTTCACACCCATGAAAAAGATTCTACTTAAAGCAGCTTTCAGACACCCTAGGAAACTTCAAACCTATTGCTCTGATACTAAGTTTTTCACAACCCAAACATAGGCCCAGATCGAGAGATGGAAAAAGGAACCCCGAGGGACTCCAAGTCAACCCATGGCATGAACAAAGGCCTGGATCACCCAACATGGGATAAGGAGCCCTGAGGGACCCCAAGTCGACCCATGTCCTAAGCATACATCTAACTCGATCAATAAAACTAAGAAATCAACAAGATAATCATAGAGGAAGTCTAAATCAACCATAACATCATAATACACCATCCGAAGTTGACTATATACATATGTCTGAAAAGCCTCTAAACATGACGACTTGATGGGACAAGACCCTAAAAAACTCAACAAAACTGAAACTGAAATACATATAGGAAATCTATATAGTATAGCCCTCGGGAGATAAGGACTCACCAATAATGTACGATGCTATCTCAGAAGGCGGACTAAGAGTGGGGCTAAACCTAAGAGCTGGATCCTATATCATGAAACGATACAACATAGAATATGCGGTCAGTATGTGGAATGTACCGAGCATGTAAGGTAAGTAAAACTGCTTAATTAAATAAAATCATTTAAAGATAATGCATAATGATCTTTTAGAGTAGGTCTTGCACGCATTATTTCGGAAATCATGATCTCTTCATAACATGACATAACATAACTTCATAACATCATAACTAAATCGGTTGACTCAAAGCTAAATTCTGATATTTATAAGTAAAGCTGAACATTGAGTCAAACCTACATTAGAACATGCATATATATATATATAAATCTCATGAGTAATGAATATGCATATATGAAATAATGAGGAACAATGGGAGACTCGCCTTTTAACCGATATACCATGATAGAGCTTATGTGGTTCCAATTATCAGACTCAAGTGGGTAGAGCCGTCCAAAGCCTTGCCAGGGTGTCACGCCCCAAAACTGGGGTAGGGCTCAACTGGCACTCGATTCATGATTGATCGAGAAGCAAGCCATATGACATCTATAACTGTAACACTTAGGTCATCTAGGCCACCCGTCACAATCAACTGAAGAATAAACTGGACCAATAAGGTCTCAAACATACGGGGTAAACAATCGAAATGCAACCAAGGCAATTAGTGTGCTAAACCAAGCAACAATAAGCCGACGAGGCCACAAACTGAATAACATTGTACACACTAAGTCCAAAAAACCTCTAAAGAGTAAACTGACTAATGGTTAGAACAGGGCCCCGACATACCCATAACTGCATCTCAAAACTCAAGCATAAATAACTAAGCCCTAGCTCCAGGAAGAAAGGAGCATACCAACCATCTGTTGATCTCACGAACTGCTACTCAATTGGTAATCCTGACCTCTACCTGCACCTACGGTATAAACGCTCGTCCCCAAGCTAGGGGACATCAATACGAACGAAATGTACTGTTATGTAAGGTTGAAACTGTAACCATGAGATAACAATCCTGTAATAACTGACTTAGCACAAAATCATATAAAGGATGGATATAACTTGGAACTCTGCAACATATAATTGATAACAATTTATTATAACATAACTGAACCAGGAATAAGTAATGGTAACAACCTAGAATCGTGGAAACTGAAACCTGATAATAACTCTATAATGAGATGAAAATGCAATTAAGAAATGCACAAGAAAGAAACTATAACTGTAATGCCAGCGACCAGCCAACCATAAATCCATATAGAAGATTCGTCCGGCCGGTGTACCACACAGGGGTAAAATAAAAATATCTCCAACTGATGTACCACACCATGGTAAAATAAAAAGATCTCCAGCCGGTGTACCACACTGGGGTAAAATAAAAACAAACATTAATTACAATCATAAATGGAGCTGACAGAGGTCATACAAACTATCTGAATACTGGAAACCATTAAATATGTCGATCAGTAACTATAACATGTGAAGGATCTTACCACGACCCCTAATACTAAAATTATGACATACACATATAGGTCTTTCATTTAGCATTTAAATACATACATAAGCTGTGAATGAATTCTAGGGAAGTTCCTAGAACTGAAATATCATAAAGACATGTGTAGGCTCACGTTCATGATTTTAAACATCTCCTAAAAATTCTAACACGAGGAGCAGAGAGGAATCACTTAACCTAACATTTTATATTAACAATCTTATCATTCATTTCGTGCTTAAAATCATTTGACTTTCATATTTTCATATCAAGAGTTGTGAGCATACCTCATTCATTGCACATCATATCACATCTCGAGGTAACTAGACTCAAAGATCTTTAATTTGATAGATCGTGGGGCTTCTAATTCATTATATACTAGGAGATATGGTTATTTAAATTTGATCCTTACTTATGAACTTCACATACTCTTCGGTTTTCCGTTCGTATGCATTTACCATGTCATCTAAAGCAAATATACAACCCGTATATCCCTTAACATATCATACAAACATCAAATAATTACCTAAATTTTTTTGGGGTGTAACATAGGGCCAGGGACGATACCATGATATCGATATCAAGCTCGTGGGCCAATAGGGCCAGGGATAGCTCATAAGGGAGGTACCAAAGTAATATATATAATAGTATCATCCTACATTAGCACGTAGTTTTGAGGCATAGGGTAATCGACCCTTAGCCTACTGGTGCTAGACACTACTCCCAAAAACATGCATATGCTCTATATCGTTTTATAAAAAATCTCAACATCGTCAATTGATGAAGCTCAATAATCATATACATCTCAAATATGAAATCATGCATATGAGAATCTTTAGCTCAAAACATACCACAAGCTGAAAATATAATTGGGGGTCTTCGCTCCAAAACTATGTGGTAAGCTTAGTTCAGGAAATCATACTTCATACTTAGACATGTGGGCATTGCCCAAAGCTTTATCATACTTATAAATACTCAATTCACATAAAATACATAATTGTAAACATGGGTAGCTTTAAAACATGCTTTTCATAATAATATCTCATCATCATCATCCATTCATCACAAATCTCATCTTTCATGAACAACTCATCAATCGGATTTTAATTCATAAAACTAGAAACATGATTTTTAATTGAAAACATTATAAAAATTGCCCATGCTCTATAATTCAATAGTATAATCATAATTAAATCATACCCATGTATAGAAATAGGAGATTCATGCATTTGGGTTAAAACCCCATAGATTAGACATAGAATTCTGATGATTTAGAGAGGGATTAGGCATGGGTGTGAAAGAAATCACCCATTCATAACCCTACATACCTGGGTAAAATCAATTTTCACCACTCCTTGAAAGCCCAAAGGAAATCAATGAAGAAAACCTTGAAGACAAGCTTGATCACCTCCTCAATCCTTCAACTTTGCGTGCATGAGAATGAATAATTCTAGGGTGGGTTTTATCCTAAATAAACATTGATTTTTGAGCCTTAAACGACATAGTTTAGGACAGTAGGACTTAGGAATGACAAATATTCCCTTAATGAAAAACCTTGAAAAATCTATAGTAGGGAACTAATGGATGGAGTAACGGATCATTGGAGGATGCCATGCCTTGTGGTATCCATCCGTCGTCTGCACTGCCAAAAATCCTTATCTCAGATTCGATCGTACGACTCGACAGGATGAGTCATCCTTCTAGAAAACGAGTCGTTACATCACCCGTTGTTTCCTCCTTCCAATTTTGCATCAAGCCTTCCATTGAGCCTTACCACAACTCATTACTTCCTCCAACGAGTCATGGTTGCTTTCCGCCATCCCACGACTGGTGACCACGACCTGTTACTCCTCACGACGGGTCGTGGGATGACTTGTTACCTTCCCTTGAGCTGAGGACCAGTACTCACCACGACTCCATACAATGACTCGTTGTAACGAACAATGAGTCATTACCTCGCCCATTGCTTCCACTATCACCAGGATAATCCTTCCCACGATTGCTTCCCACGGGCCATTGGTTGGACCAACAATCTGTTGGATCGTCCATTTTGTGACAATTTTCCCAGTTTCATCAAATTTCAAATTTTAAATCCCGAGTCTAATCTTAGGTACTTTCAAGGTATTACAATTTCGCTCATCTGAGGATGATGCTACAGACTCTCAAGGATCGTCAACTATATGCTAAATTCAGCAAGTGCAAGCTTTGGTTGAACTCAGTGGCATTTTAGGGCCATGTGGTATCAAGTGAGAGCACAAAGTTGGACTTTTAGAAAATAGAAGCAGTGAAGAATTGTCCTAAACTAGTGAATCATTAAGATATCCGGAGAATTTTCGGCTAAACTGGATACTATCGGAGATTTATTGAGGGTTTTTCATCTATTGCAGCGCCATTGACCAAATTGACTAAAAGAAAGTGAAGTTCCAATTGTCGGAGGCTTGTGAGAAGAGCTTTTAGGAGTTCAAGACTCGACTTACCTCAACACCGGTGCTAACCCTACCCGAGGGTACCAATGGGTTTGTGGTGTATTGTGACTCTTCTAGAATCGGCCTTGGTTGCGTATTGATGCATCATGGTAAATGTAATACCCCAAAAGTGCCTAAAATTAGACCCGGGATCAAAATTTGAAGTGGATTGAAAACTAGAAAAAAGTTGCAAGACAGACGACCCTATGAGTCATTGGTCCAACCAACGACCCGTTAGATCCAGTCGCGGGAAGTAAAGTCTAGTTTCAGTGTAAGTAATGAGCGCTATAACGAATCATTGCTGAGAACAATGGTTTATTGTTGACAATCATGGTTGGTACTAGACTGTAGCAGTTGGGGATGTAACAGGTCATCCAACGACCCGTGGTGAGGTATAATGACCTGTTGTCACAAGTCGTTATAGGGGAGTATGTATTTCTAGTGAACCTAACAGAAGGATACCATGACTCATTGGAGGATACCACGAGTCATGGTGAGGCTAATTGCAAGGGAAACTCAGGATCTTCAAGAGGCTAACAATAGTCGATCTAACAACCCGTTAAAAGAGACCACAACTCGTCCTGTTGTGTCATGGCTTGAATCCAAACTCAGGTTTTGGGTAGTGCAAATGACTTATCATACCACGAGTCGTTTTATCCTCCAACGACTTGTTGGTACGTCCGTGGGATTGACCAGTACAGATTTTTCAAGGTATTTCAATAAGGGTATTTTCGTCTTTCCTATGCTCTAGGACCCTAGACTACGTCGTTTTATGTTATTTTCTGGGAATGTTAAGATAAGTTAAGCCCTCGTAACCTATTCATTCTCATTCATGCAAAGTTAGGAAGATTTAGGAGAGATCAATCTAGTTCTCAAGCTCTTCTTCATCAATTCTCCCTTGGGCTTTCAAAGAGTGTTGAAATTCGATCTTACGCAGGTATGTAGGGTTATGAATGGGTGATTTCATTCACACTCATGCCTAATCTCTCCTAATTTATGAATTTTGATCAAAAAACTTATAGGGTTTTAACTTGAATTTTGTGGAATTCTAATGATTTACTAATGAGTTATTATAATTCATGATTTACAATATATTTTAAATTTTGATCAGATTTTACAACTATTTTGATTATAAGATTATTGAATTTGATCTCTACTAAATTTAGCCAAATTATGTATGATCTATGATGAATCAAGTTATGATATCTACATAAATTGTTGATATTGACAAAATCATCATGATTTATGATTTGAAATATGAATTTAATTAAAAACCCATTATGGTTTGATGATTCGAAAAGTATATGTATGATCTATAAGTATGCATGAAACCTATGATTTATGAATAATGTTTTGCCCGACTCATGGGTCTTATGTCATGGCTAATTTACGTATTTATGTTTATGATTATCATTATTTAACTAGCCATGAATTCATGCATATTATACTATGAGCACTATATATGTTTTGGGAGTAGTATTGAACACCGAGTAGTTCAGGGCATATGTTTGGCCCCAAATCTCATAAACTACGTGCCATCATAGGTATGTTGTGACCTCCCTTGTGGCTTTCCCCAGCCCAAATGGCCCCTTTTCATGGTAATATCACTCCCTTCATGGTTCTAGCCTTGGAAAGGTACGAACGTCCTCCCGACTAGGTTTACATGTCGGGCTCCATGTGTGCTCATATAGAGTATGTCGGTTAAGAGAATCTCCCACTGTTCCTCATGATTTATGAATGTTTATGATTATGTATATTGTCTCAAGTCATGTTAAATAAAGCTTTTCTCTTATGAATATGATTACGATGGTATTACGAATGTTTTGAAAACCTTGAGCCTTATGTTATGTTACGATATTTATGATATGAGCATGATGTCCTACTCTTATGATCATTTATGAGATTTATATATTTTAAATGTTAGTTTTACTTACCTTACATACTTGTTACATTCCATGTACTGACTGTATACTTTCTATGCTATATCGTTTCATGATATAGGACCCGACTCTCAAGCTCATCTCCATTATTAGCCCATCTCATAGTTAGCTATCAGCCATTTGGTGAGTCCTCATGTTCTGAGGACCATATGTTATGATGTTCTTTTGTTTCACTTTTGCCGGGTTAGTTGGGGATGTTGTCCCTTAAACGCATCTTATATGATAGAGGCTTTAAGACAGTTTGTAGTACTCAGCATTGTGTCTGTCTAGTACTTTCTGCTAATCAAGTTACATTATGTTACATTTATGTTTCCGCTATATTGCATGTTCAGTATTCCGCCTCAAGTGATATGAAGTTAGATTTATACCTATGCCATGGGTCGACTTGGGGCCTCTTGGGGTTTCATGTCCCGTTTTATGATCTGGGTCTACGTTCGGGTCATGACAGTAAAGTGATAGAATATTCCAGACAGCTGAAAGTTCATGAGCAGAATTACCCGATCCATGATCTTAAATTGGCGGAGGTGGTATTTTCAATAAAGATATGGAGACACTATTTGTACGGGGTCCATGTAGATGTGTTTACGGACAACAAGAGTTTACAATATGTGTTTTCCTAGAAGGACCTAAATCTGCGGCAAATAAGGTGGTTGGAGCTACTCAAGGATTACGACATGAGTGTCCTTTACCATATGGGCAAGGCTAATGTAGTAGCAGACACACTTAGTAGACTCTCCATGGAGAGTGTGTCCTATGTGGATGAGGAGAGAAAGGAGCTGGTGAAGGATGTGCATCAACTTGTAAGGTTGGTAGTTCGTTTGGTTGACTCGACCAATGGCGGTGTTATTTTTCAAAACGAATTAGTATCGTCCGTGGTGACTAATGTAAAAGATAGGCAAGACAAGGACCGTATTTTGGTAAAGTTCAAGGAAGCCGTTCAGAATCAGAAGGTAGAGATCTTCTCCAAAGGGGGAGATGGGGTGCATCGGTATCAAGGTTGCTTGTGTGTCCCAAACGTTGATGATTTGAGAAGTTGGATGTTGCATGAGGCTAACGGTTCTAGATATTTGATATGTCCAGGAGCTACCAAGATGTACCATGACTTATGGGAAGTCTATTGGTGGAATGTCATGAAGAAGGAAATTGTAGAATTTGTAGCTAAATGCCTGAATTGTCAATAAGTGAAGGTTGAGCACCAGAGATCGGGACGTGTGCTTTAAGATATTAGCATTCCTACTTGGAAGTGGGAAGATCTCAATATGGACTTCATTGCATGTTTTCCTCGCACTCGTAGACAGTATGACTCCATTTGGGTTGTGGTAGACAGGTTGACTAAAGCGACTAATTTCCTACCGATCAAAACTACCAATTAAGCCAAGGATTATGCTAAGCTATACATTCTGGAGTTGGTTCGGTTGCATGGAGTTCCCTTCTCCATCATATCATATAGGGTACTCAATTTACCTCTCAGTTCTGGAGACCGTTTCAGAAGGGATTTGGGACTCAGGTCAAGCTCAGTACATCATTTCACCCATAAACGGATGGTCAAGTGGAGCGGACAATTCAGACTCTCAAGGACATGTTGAGAGAGTGTGTGATTCACATCAAGGGTATTTGGGATGATCATTTGCCTCTTATTGAGTTTGCATATAATAACAGCTACCATTCCAGCATTCAAATGGCTCCGTTTGAGGCTCTGTATGGGCGAAGATATAGATGGCCTATTAGTTGGTTTGAAGTCGGTAAATATGCGATGATAGGACTGGATTTGTTTCATGAGGCCATGGAGAAGGTTCACCTCATATTGAACAGGTTGAAAATAGCTCAAAGTCACCGAAAGTCCTATGCTGATGTGAGAAGGAGGGAACTTGAGTTCGAAGTTGATGATTGGGTGTTTCTGAAAGTGTCTTCCATGAAGGGAGTGATGAGGTTTGGAAAGAAGGGAAAACTCAGCCCTCGTTATGTTGGCCCCTACCGGATTGTGAAGCGGGTTGGCAAGGTGGCATATGAATTGGAGTTGCCCTCAGAATTATCTTCTGTGCATGCTGTATTTCATGTATCGCTCTTAACAAAAGTGTTTGGGTGATCCAACTCTTGTTGTCCCGATGGACAGTGTCGGTGTGAGAGACAGCCTGAGTGATAAGGAGGTTCCGGTGGAAATACTGGATCATCAAATTCGAAGGCTACGAAACAAGGATGTAGCTTCAATTAAAGTAATATGGAGGAATCAACATGTTGAGTGACCTACGTGGGAAGTCGAAGCAGATATGATGGCTAGATACCCACATTTATTCCCTACTGGCTCAGTTCCAGGTTGAGGTATCAGTTATTTCCCTAAAACACTATTCAATTTCATGTTTAGTTAATGTTCCCCAGTTTCTTTCATGTATATGTATGTATGTATGAATCACGAATTCAGTTCAGTTATGTAGTTTAAAACGGAGTTAGTCATTCCGTCATTTTTCAGCTTATATGATTAGTATTTGAATATGATGATTGCATTTCTCTGATTTTCTATATGATTTTCAATATTCGAGGATGAATGTTCCCAAGGGGGAGATATTGTTATACCCCCAAAGCCCTATGATCAGACCGGGGAGTTGAAATGGAGAAAATAGGACTTTCTACACCAGGTCACAGAACGGGTCATCCTGTGACACGTTAGGTTGACCAGGAGTCGTTAAGTGACTCATGGTGAGCGGTTTGACTTGAGTTGGAAAATGTTTTTTTGAGACCCCACACACATGACCACGAGTTGTGGTCAAGGGTTTTGGAAATGTGAAGAATGGTTGGCAGTGTACCCTACGGTTGGGCACCACAGGTCGTGGTCAGGCACCACGATTCATCAAGTTAGTCGTGGTTAGCAGTTGGGTAGGATCTTGAGATATTGCACAGTGAAAGTAACGAGTGGTGACCACAGCTCGTGGTCACCAATGACAATCCATTAGGTCCCTCATGGGGACCCTTCAAGGAAAATTGGCAGTGCACATGACGACAGCTGGTGATGATTCGTTCCCTAGGTAACGACTCATCTAGTCCCTCGTGGGGATTGGCAGTCAGTTATTTTCTGTGAATTTAGTGCTTATCCGTAATTCCAATGATTCTAAGGCCTAAACTACGTCATTTTAAGATATGAATATTGAATATTAAGTGGGGTAAATTCATTTTAGGCTATTCCTATTCATGCATGCAAGAGTTAAGCTCTAGAGAGGTGATCAAGCTCAAATTCTTTCATGTTTTCTTCAATCCTTCATTGGGATATCAGAAAAGTGGTAGAATCAGATCCTATCAGGTATGTAGGGTTATGAATGGGTGAATTCGTTCACACCCATGCCCAATCCCTCTCTAAATCATGAAAATCCATATGTTGATCCTATGGGGTGTTAACCCAACGCATGAAATTCCTAATTTTCTACGTGGGTATGATCTAAGTATGTTTTTATTATTGATTTTTGATTCATGGGCAAGTCTTATATTGTTTTAAATTATAAATCGTGTTTTCAAGCTTTATAAATTATAATACCCATTTATCAAGTTCATGAAAGTTGAGTTTATGATGAATGTTCAAGTATGATGAGATATTATTGATGAAAAGCATGTTTTCAAGTTACCCATGTTTATAATCATGTTTTCAAGTGAATTAATTATTTTCAAGCATGATTAAAGTATTAGGCAATGCCTATATGTTCAAGCATGATTTATTATTTCACGAATTAACTTACCACATGGTTTTGGTGTTAAGACTCCCAATTATGTTCATCTTGTCCCGTGTCTCGATCCTGGCCAATGTTCGGGTCCTAAAATCTTTAGAGGAGACTATGAAGTAGTGTATAGTTTAGTAGACTCAGGTGGTTAATGAGATGCAGAAGTTAATCAACGAGTTGGAAAGGCAAATGGAGCAATTGGTCCTTCAGCAGACTAATAGACAGCAAGGGGAACTTCTTATACCCCCCAAAGCCCGAGGATCAGATCGGGGAGTTGAAACGGAGAAAAAGAGAAAATGTGGCATCAGACTCAAAATGAGTCGTGAGAAGACTCATGAGCGCAGCCCACGAGTCGTGAGGTGACTCATGGGGGAGGCCTAGGGATTTAATGAGAAGAACTAGAGAAATGAGACCCCACGGGCATGACCATGACTCATGGTCAGGCCCTACGAGTCATTAGGTCAATCATGGGGAGAGTGAATAAGCAGAGAAAAGAAAAAGGGCAGTGGAATTGACGGAAGGTCCCCACGAGTCGTGGTCAGCCCCCATGATTCATGTGGTGGACAAGCAAAGAAGATTTTTGTCGAGGCCAAGGTAGTGTACATCACGGTTGGTGACCATGACTTGGGGTCACCAGTAATGAGTCTTTAGGTTGCCCATGACGAGCCTAGAAAATCAGATGAAGCAGTGCACTTAACGGACAACCCCACGAGTCGTGACCCTCAGCAACGATTCGTTAGCTCTTCTGTTAGGACAACCTGGTAGTTACTTTTTGCGAATTTAGTAAGGGATTTTTCGTAATTCCTAAGTTTCTATGGCCTAAACTACGATGTTTTGGGTTGTGAATAGTGATTTTTAAAAGGGGTTGAGTTGATATTAGGCCTTACTTGTTCATGAATGTAAGGTAGAAAAATATGAGAGGGTGATTAAGCTAGTGATCTTCAGTTTCAGTCCATTTTCTCTTAGGCATTATAAGAAGTGTTAGAATCAGCTACTAACAGGTATGTCGGGTTACGAATTGGTGATTTCTTTCACACCCATGCCCAATTCCTCTCTAAAAGTATGAATTTCCTATGTCTAATCTATGGGGTTTTAACCTAAATGCATGAATCTTCTATTCTATACATGGGTATGATCCAATTATAATTCTACTATTGAATTATGAAGCATGGGAAATTTTTATAATGTTTTCAATTAAAAATCATGTTTCTAGTTTATTGAATTAAAAGCCCATTTTTGAGATGTTCATGAATGAAGAGATTTGTGATGAATATATGATGATGATGATGAGATATTATGATGATAAGCATTATTTGAAACTACCCATGTTTAGAATTATGTTTTCGATAAGAATTGAGTATTTCTAAGTATGATAAAGCTTTCGGAAATGCAAATATATTAAGTATGAATGATGATTTTCCCGAATTAAGCTTACCACATTGTTTTGGAGCGAAGACTCCCAATTATACTCTTAGATTGTGGTATGTTTTGAGTTAAGTCTTCCTATGCATAGCTTACCACATGGTTTTGGAGAAAAGGCTCCCAATCATGTTTTCATCTTGTGGTATGTTTTGAACTAAAGCTTCTCATATGCATGATTTCATATTTGAGATGTATTTGATTATTGAGCTTTGTCAATAGACGACGTTGATATTCGTTATAAAATGATGTAGAGCATATGCATGTGTTTTAGGAGTAGTGTCTAGCACCGAGTAGGCTAAGGGTTGATCACCCTATGCGTCAGAACTACGCGCTAACATAAGTTGATACTATTATATATTACTTCAGGACCTCCCTCGTCAGTTATCCCTGGCCTTAATGGCCCATGAACTTGATATTGATATCATGGTATCGTCCTTAGCCCTGGAAAGGCTTTGGATGGCTATACCCACTTGAGTGTGATAGTTAGGACCATGTAAGCTCTATCGTGATATGTTGGTTAAAAAATATTCTCCCATTGTTCCTCATGATTTTAGATATGCATATTCATTACTCTGAGATTTATGTATATGCATGTTCTAAAGAAGGTCTGACTTAATGTTCAGCTTTTCATATAAATGTCAAAATTCAGCTTTGAGTCAATCAATTCAGTCATGATGTATGAAGTTATGTTATGTCATGTTATGAAGAGATCATGATTTCAAAAAAGAATTCATGCAAGCTCTACTCTCAGATTATTAACGTTTATGTTGTACTTAATGCATTATCTTTAGATGATTTTACTTACTTAAGAGGTTTTACTTACCTTGCATACTCGGTACATTCCACGTACTAATTGCATACTCTATGTTGTATCGTTTCATGATACATGACCTGACTCTTAGGTTCAGCCCCGCTTGTAGTAAGCTTACCAGAGTTAGCATTCTTATTGTGAGAGAGTCCTCATCTCTCGAGGACTAGACTATTCATCTTTTCTTTATGTATTTCAATTTTAGCTTGTTGAGTTAGTTGGGTTCTTGTCCCATCAACTCGTCACTTTTATAGGCTTTTCAGACATATGTATGTATTCAGCTTCGGATTTCATATTTTGATGTTATGTTAAAGTTAGACATTCGCTATGATTGTATTGTTTTTATTCAGTTCCTTTAATTGAGTTAGATGTATGCTTATGCCATGGGTCAACTTGGGGTCTCTCAGGGCTCCTTGTCCTGTGTTGTGATCCAGGCCTCCATTTGGGTCGTGACAAACTTGGTATCAAAGCAATAGGTTTGAAGTGTCTTAGGGTGTCTAAAAGCCACGTTAAGTAGAGTCTTTTTAATAGGTGTGAAGCGCGCTAGAACTATGAAGAAGAGGCTATGAGATTTTTAGGAAATGTTCCCTTCTTTCATGATCTATCCTTCTAATTCATGCTATTCTCAATTGCAGAATCATGGCTCCCTGAAGAATGAATGGTACGAGGAATGGGAATGGTAAAGGCCACGTGGATGGCAATAGTAATGGGCACCAGCAATCCCCACCAGTTCAGGAGCACCAGGCACCGGAGCCAGTTGTTCATGCTGAGTTTCGGGTCACTATTCAGATGCTTGCACAGGTCTTGACCGCTCAGGTTTATCAGCAGGCCATTGTGCATGTTCTGAAAAATGGTAATGTAGCGGCGGCTCAAGTCAAAGACTTCTTGAGGATGAACCCGCCGGAGTTCCTTGGGTCTAAGGTTGATGAGGACCCACATGAGTTCATAGATAGGATTGTCAAGATCACCCAAGTCATGGGGCTGAATGGGGTTAAGTGCACAGAGTTGGCCTCTTACTAGTTGAAAGGGGTCTCGCATATCTGGTTTCGCTAATGGAAGGATAGCAGGGTCATCGGAGTGGGTCCTATCACTTGGGAAGAGTTCCATATTGCATTTCTAGACCGGTTCTTCCCTTATGAGATAAGGGAGCTGAAGGCAGCTGAGTTCGATAATTTGAAGCAAGGGAGAATGACTGTACAAGAGTATGCCCTTGAGTTTAGTCACCTATGGAAATATGCCCCAGAGTTGGTAGCCGATCAGAGGGCATGGGTGAGTAGATTCTTCCATGGAGTAGACTATTTGGACAAGGATTGTAGGACCGCTATGCTTTATAAGGATATGGATTTCCCACGGATAGTGTTGTATGCCCAGCAGATGTTGAGGACAGGTGGTGGGCACCAACAGCCGACCCAGCAGAGCTCATCAGCCCCAGCATCTTTAGCATTGAGTGTGCCATCCAGGTCTAGACATGATCAGAGAGGAAGAGCATCATGCTCGAAGGGTTAGAGCAGTAGACCCGCGATTCAAGCATTCGAGCTCGTCGCAGATATGGCCGGGGTCACACAGGCCAGTGCTTGGAAGGTTCAGGTGCTTGTTTCAGGTGTGGGTAGCCCGGACACATGCTTAGAGATTGCCCAGCGGTGAGACAGGATCAGGTTGGGGGCCGCGGCCCAGCTTCTAGTTCAGTAGCCCCTCCAGCACGCTTATCACATCAAGGGGCATCTACTCGCACAGCTGGCAGACAGCGCCAGAACAGATTCTATGCCTTAGCATCCCGTCAGGAGCAAGAGGTCTCCCAGGACATGGTCACTGTTATGTTACGAGTTTCCCATATTGATGTTTACGCTTTGTTAGATCTGAGGGCACCTTGTCTTTTGTGACACTTTATATGACCAGTAGCTTCGGAGTCAGTCCCAAAGTCTTGTCAAAGCCCTTCTCAGTTTCTACTCTAGTAGGTGACTCAGTAATAGCTAGACGGGTGTATAGAGGTTGCCCAGTCTCAGTCCTTTAGAAGGTCACCTAGCAGATTTGATAGAGTTAGCCATGACCGATTTTGATGTTGTTCTCGACAGGGATCGACTATTTGCATGCTATGCTTTAGTTAATTGTAGAACCCAGGTAGTAGAGTTCGGATTTTCGGGTGAGCCAATCTTATAGTGGAAGGGTAGTTTAGTTGTGCCTGTAAGTCTTTTCATATCCTACCTTAAGGCAAAGAAGATGATTTCTAAGGGTTGTGTGTAACATCTAGTTAGGGTTAAGGATGTTGAGTCTGAGACCCCAGCTATCTAGTCGGTTTCAATAGTACACGAGTATCTAGAAGTCTTTCCTGATGATTTTCCAGGTGTTCCTCTGGAGCGGGAGATGGATTTTGGTATGGACCTTCTTCCCGACACTCAGCCTATATCCATTCCTCCATACAGAATGGCTCCAGCTAAGCTGAAAGAGTTGAAAGAGCAGTTGAAGGACTTGTTAGATGATGGTTTCATTAGACCGAGCAAGTCCCCATGGGGTGCACCAGTTCTCTTTGTCCGAAAGAAGGAAGGTTCTCTTCACATATGTATTGATTATCGCAAGTTGAACAAAGTCACCATCAAGAACAGGTATCCTCTACCCAGGATTGATGATTTATTTGACCATCTTCAGGGTTCCAAGTGTTGCTCGAAGATATATCTCAGATCCGGGTACCATCAGCTCAGAAATCGGGAGAATGTCATCCCGAAGACAACCTTCAGGACGTGGTATGGTCATTATGAGTTTGTAGTTATGTCTTTTGGGTGCACAAATGCTCCTACAGCTTTTTTTATGGACCTGATGAACAGGGTCTTCAAGACATATCTGGACATATTCTTGATTGTATTTATTAATGACATCTTGATATACTCTCGGAGCAAGGAGGAGCATGCTGCTCATTTGAGAGTAGTTCTTCAGACCCTCAAGGATCGTCAATTATATGCCAAATTCAACAAGTTTGAGTTATGGTTAAACTCCTTAGTATTTTTTGGCCATGTGGTATCAAGTGAGGGCATAAAGGTAGATTCTTAAAAAGTCGAGGGGGTGAAGAATCGGCCGAGACCGGTGAATCCTTCAGATATTCGGAGTTTCATGAGTTTAGCTAGCTACTATCGGAGGTTTGTTGAGGGTTTCTCATCTATTGCAGCACCTTTGACCAAGTTGACTTAGAAGAAGGTGAAATTCCAATGGTCGGAGGCTTGTGAGAACAACTTCCAAGAGTTGAAGAGTCGACTTGCTTCAGCATCGGTGCTGACCCTACTCGAGGATACCGAAGGATTCATGGTGTATTGAGGTGCTTCAAGAATTGCACTTGGGTGTGTGTTGATGCAACATGGGAAAGTGATAGCATTTGCCTCTAAACAGTTGAAAGTCCATTAGAAGAATTACCCACCCATGATCTTGAATTGGCCGCGGTGGTATATGCCTTAAAGATATGGCAAAATTATTTGTATGGGGTCCATGTGGATGTATTTAGGGACCACAAGAGCTTACAATATGTGTTCACGCAGAAGGATCTCAATCTTCAGCAAAGGAGGTGGTTGGAGCTACTCAAGGACTACGATATGAGTGTCCTTTACCATCCGGGTAAGGCTAATGTGGTAGCGGATGCACTTAGTAGGCTCTCTATGGAGAGTGTGTCCCATGTGGATGAGGGGAAGAAGGAGCTGGTGAAGGATGTCCATCGACTCGCATGGTTGGGAATTAGCTTGGTCGACTCGACCGATGGCGATGTTGTTATGCAGAATGGATCAGAATCGTCCTTAGTAACTGATGTGAAGCCTAGAAAAGATGAGGACCTGATTTTGTTAAATTTAAAAGAAGCCGTTTAGAATCAGAAAATAGAGGTCTTCCCCAAAAGGGGAGATGGTGTACTTCGGTACCAGGGTCACTTATGTGTCGGACGTGGTCGATTTGAGGAGCCGGATGTTTCATGAGGCTTATGGATCCATATATTCTATCCATCTGGGTGCCACCAAGATGTACCGTGACCTACGAGAAATCTATTGGTGGAATGGCATGAAAGAGGATATTGCAGAATTCGTAGCCAAGTGTCCGAATTGTCAGCAAGTAAAGGTGGAGCATCATAGGCCGGGAGGCGTACTTTAGGATATCAGTATTCCCACTTGGAAGTGGGAAGAAATTAATTTGTATTTTATCATAGGTCTGCCTCGTACTCGTCGACAATATGATTCTATTTGGGTTTTGGTAGACAGATTAACAAAGACTGCACACTTTCTACACATTAAAACCATGGACTCGGCGGAGGATTATGAGTTTGTAGTTATGTCTTTTGGGCGCACAAATGCTCCTACAGCTTTTTTTATGGACCTGATGAACAGGGTCTTCAAGACATATCTGGACATATTCTTGATTGTATTTATTAATGACATCTTGATATACTCTCGGAGCAAGGAGGAGCATGCTGCTCATTTGAGAGTAGTTCTTCAGACCCTCAAGGATCGTCAATTATATGCCAAATTCAACAAGTTTGAGTTATGGTTAAACTCCTTAGTATTTTTTGGCCATGTGGTATCAAGTGAGGGCATAAAGGTAGATTCTTAAAAAGTCGAGGGGGTGAAGAATCGGCCGAGACCGGTGAATCCTTCAGATATTCGGAGTTTCATGAGTTTAGCTAGCTACTATCGGAGGTTTGTTGAGGGTTTCTCATCTATTGCAGCACCTTTGACCAAGTTGACTTAGAAGAAGGTGAAATTCCAATGGTCGGAGGCTTGTGAGAACAACTTCCAAGAGTTGAAGAGTCGACTTGCTTCAGCACCGGTGCTGACCCTACTCGAGGATACCGAAGGATTCATGGTGTATTGAGGTGCTTCAAGAATTGCACTTGGGTGTGTGTTGATGCAACATGGGAAAGTGATAGCATTTGCCTCTAAACAGTTGAAAGTCCATTAGAAGAATTACCCACCCATTATCTTGAATTGGCCGCGGTGGTATATGCCTTAAAGATATGGCAAAATTATTTGTATGGGGTCCATGTGGATGTATTTAGGGACCACAAGAGCTTACAATATGTGTTCACGCAGAAGGATCTCAATCTTCAGCAAAGGAGGTGGTTGGAGCTACTCAAGGACTACGATATGAGTGTCCTTTACCATCCGGGTAAGGCTAATGTGGTAGCGGATGCACTTAGTAGGCTCTCTATGGAGAGTGTGTCCCATGTGGATGAGGGGAAGAAGGAGCTGGTGACGGATGTCCATCGACTCGCATGGTTGGGAATTAGCTTGGTCGACTCGACCGATGGCGGTGTTGTTATGCAGAATGGATCAGAATCGTCCTTAGTAACTGATGTGAAGCCTAGAAAAGATGAGGACCTGATTTTGTTAAAGTTAAAAGAAGCCGTTTAGAATCATAAAATAGAGGTCTTCCCCAAAAGGGGAGATGGTGTGCTTCGGTACCAGGGTCACTTATGTGTCGGACGTGGGCGATTTGAGGAGCCGGATGTTTCATGAGGCTTATGGATCCATATATTCTATCCGTCTGGGTGCCACCAAGATGTACCGTGACCTACGAGAAATCTATTGGTGGAATGGCATGAAAGAGGATATTGCAGAATTCGTAGCCAAGTGTCCGAATTGTCAGCAAGTAAAGGTGGAGCATCAAAGGCCGGGAGGCGTACTTTAGGATATCAGCATTCCCACTTGAAAGTGGGAAGAAATTAATTTGTATTTTATCATAGGTCTGCCTCGTACTCGTCGACAATATGATTCTATTTGGGTTTTGGTAGACAGATTAACAAAGGCTGCACACTTTCTACACATTAAAACCATGGACTCGGCGGAGGATTATGCCCAACTATATATCTGGGAGTTGGTCCGATTGCATGGAGTTCCCTTATCCATCATTTCAGATCGAGGTACTCAATTTACCTCTCAATTTTGGAGGTCATTTCAAATAGTTCTTGGTACGCGGGTTAAGCTTAGCACAACATTTCACCCGCAAACACATGGTCAGGTGGAGCAAACAATTCATACCCTCGGAGACATATTGAGAGCATGCGTGATGGACTTCAAAGTTAGTTCGGATGATCACTTTCCCCTGATCGAGTTTTCCTACAATAACAGTTATCACTCTAGTATTCAGATGGCGCCATTCGAGGCTCTCTACGGGCAAATATGTAGGTCACCCATCTGATGGTTTGAGGTTGGTGAGGAAGCAATGATAGGGCCAGATTCAGTTCATGAGGCAATGGAGAAGGTTCAGTTGATAAGAGATAGGTTGAAAACTGCCTAGGCTCGCCAAAGGTCTTATGCGGACATGAGAAGAAGAGAATTAGAATTTGAAGTTGATGACTGGGTATTTATGAGGGTGTCTCCCATGAAGGGAGTGATGCGATTTGTAAAGAAAGGGAATTTAGCCCCCGCGATGTTGGCCCCTACTGAATTGTGAGGAGAGTTAGCAAGGTGGCGTATGAATTGGAGTTTCCATCAGAGTTATCTTCCATGCATCCTATATTTCATGTATCGCTCTTGAAGAAGTGTTTGGGTGATCCAGCTCTAATTGTCTCGGTGGACACTGTTGGTGTAAGAGACAGCCTTAGCTGTGAGGAGGTTCTGGTGGAAATATTGGATTGTCAAGTCAGAAGGCTAAGGAACAAGAAGTAGCTTTAGTTAAAGTGTTATGGAGGAACCAACATGTTTAATGAGCTATGTAGGAGGCCAAAGCGGATATGATGGCTAAATACCCACATTTATTCTCTACCGGCTCAGTTTTAGCTTGAGGTATCAGTTTTGACCTAAAACCTTATTTAGTTTTCATGTTCAGTTCATGTGCGCAAGTTTCTTTTATATATGTAAATGTATGTATGATTCGTGAATTCAGTTCAGCTGTGCAGTTTGAATCGGAGGTAGTCATTCCGTCAGTTTTCGATTTAAGTGATCAGTATTTGAATATGATAATTGCATTTTCTTTGCTTTTATGTGTGTTTCCAATATTCAAGGACGAATGTTCCCAAGGGGAGATATTGTTATACCCTGAAGGCCCAAGGTTCAGACTTGGGAGTTGAAAAGGAGAAAAAGTGAAAATGTGGGATCAGACATAGAACGAGTCACGAGAAGACTCGTGAGGGCAGCCCACGAGTCGTGAGGTGACTCGTGGGGGAGGCCCAGGGATTTAATGAGAAGAACTGGAGAAGTGAGACACCACGAGCATGACCACGACTTGTGGTAAGGCACCACGAGTCATTAGGACAACCGTGGGGAGGGTGAATAAGAAAAGAAAAGAAAAAAGGGGTAGTGGACTTGATAGAAGGTCCCCACGACTTGTAGTCCACCCCACGATTCGTTGGGTGAGTCGTGGACAAGCAAAGAAGATTTTTGTCGAGGCCAAGATAGTGTACATCATAGGTGGTGACCATGACTCGTGGTCACCAGTAACGAGTCGTTAGGTTGCCCGTGACAAGCCTAGAAGATCAGATGATGTAGTGCACTTAACAAATGACCCCACGAGTCATGACCCTCAACAACGAGTCGTTAGGTCCTCCATTAGGACTACTAGCAGTTGTTTTTGGGGAATTTCATAAGAGATTTTCCGTAATTCCTAAGTTCCTACGGCCTAAACTACAATATTTTGGGTTATGAATAGTGACTTTTAAAGGGGTTAAGTTCATTGTAGGCCTTACTCATTCATTCATGCAAGGTAGAAAGATTTGAGAGGGTGATCAAGTTAGTGCTCTTCAATTTCCTTCCATTTTCACTTGGGCATTCAAAGAAGTGTTAGAATCAGCTACCAACAGGCATGTAGGGTTATGAGTGGGTGATTTCTTTCACACCCACGCCCAATCCCTCTCTAAAAGTATGAATTTCCTATATCTAATATATGGGGTTTTAACCCAAATGCATGAATCTTCTATTGCTATACATGGGTATGATTAAATCATGATTCTACTGTTGAATAATGAAGCATGGGCAATTTTTATAATGTTTTCAATTAAAAATCATGTTTCTAGTTTATTGTGGTATGTTTTGAGGTAAAGCTTCTCATATGCATGATTTCATATTTGAGATGTATTTTATTATTGAGCTTTGTCAATAGACGATGTTGACCTTCATTATAAAACGATGTAGAGCATATGCATGTTTTTGGGTGTAGTGTCTAGCACCGAGTAGGCTAAGGGTCGGTCACCCTATGCCTCAGAACTACGCGCTAACGTAGGTTGATATTGTTATATATTACTTCGGGACCTCCCTTGTGAGCTATCCTCGACCTTAATGGCCCATGAGCTTGATATTGGTATTATGGTATCATCCTTAGCCCTGGCAAGGCTTTGGATGGATATACCCACTTGAGTGTGATAGTTGGGACCACGTAAGCTCTATCGTGGTATGTCGGTTAAAAGACGAGTCTCCTATTGTTCCTCATGATTTCAGATATGCATATTCATTACTCCTGAGATTTATGTAAATGCATGATAGAGGATCTAGCTCTCAGGTTCAGCCCTGCTCATATATAGCTTACCAGAGTTAGCATTCTTATTGTGGGTGAGTCCTCATCTCTCGAGGACTAGACTATTCAGCTTTTCTTTATGTACTTAAGTTTCATCTTGTTGAGTTAATTGGGGTCTTGTCCCGTCAACACATCACGTTTAGAGGCTTTTCAGACATATATATGTATTCAGCTTAGAATTTCATATTCTAATGTTATGTTCAAGTTAGACTTCCGCTATTATTGTATTGTGCTTATTCAGTTCCTTTAATTGAGTGAGATGTATGCTTATACCATGGGTTTACTTGGGTCTCTCAAGGCTCCTTTTCCCGTATTGCGATCTGGGCCTCTATTCGGGTTGTGACAGCACTTTCATGAAATACTGAGGCTAATAGACTTCAAGGGGAACTTCCATGAAATACTAAGAAGAACTCCAAGGAGAATGTCAGCGCGATCTCGTTGTGCAGTAGAAAGGAATTGGGTGAAGTGATGCCCATAGATAACCAAACAAAGACATAGAAGGTTGTGAAGTCTAAGCATGAGGTTGGTGAGTCGAGTAACTCAAAGAAAAAAGTGGTAGAAGCTAGACCACCTCCTCCATTTCCAAAATGATTCAAAAAGCAAAAGGAGGACGCAGCCTACAAGAAGTTTCTCGATGTTTTAAAGTAGATACATGTGAATCTACCATTGGTAGAGCTGTTGCATGAGGTTCCAAAATATGCCAGGTATATGAAGGATATTGTGTCACACAAAAGAAGGCTCACTGAATTTGATACTATAGCTCTTAAGGAGGAGTGCAGTTCCCGGGTGCAGAAAAAGATTCTGAAGAAGCTGAAAGATCCCAGGAGCTTCACTATTCTAGTGGCATTGGGAGCGGGGAAGTTGGTTCAGCACTATGTGATCTGGGTGGAAGAATCAATCTGATGCCTACATCATTGTTTAGAACTTTTAGATTAGGTGAACTCGCCCCACCACATCAACAATGCAGTTAGCCTACAGGTCCCTCACTTATCCTGACGATATCATTGAGGACGTATTATTCAAAGTGGGACCGTTCATCCTGCTGTTGGACTTAATCATCCTTGATTATGAGGCAGACGAAGCAATTTCCCATTTTTTTGGGAAGAGGATTCTTTGCCACCACAGATGCAGTTACAAAGGTAAAGTCGGGCAAGATGTCATTGGCTATGGATTGCCAAGAGGCAGTTTTTGATGTGTTTAGAGTGGCAAAGTTTCCACCTCATTATGAGGAGCTAAAATGCATCATGGCAGTAGAGTTTGAAATGTCCATTAAGGCTTTACAGAAGTATTTACCATAGGAAAATCCACATGGGAGAGCATTGGTATATGAGAAAGAACAAGTGAAGAGTTCAAATAGGTGACTTAATGTTTATCCATCTTGGATGCTACCAGCTCCTACCTCAGGAGAGATTCTCCTTGGGAGACGTTTGAGAAATCTTTGACTTGGGAGAAACCGAAGCCTTCTATTGAAAAGGCGCTAGTTCTTGTATTAAAACCTTTACCTGCTCACTTGAAATATTCTTATTTACGCATTGATAATACATTGCCTATGATAATATCTGCTTTGTTTTCTGATGAACAGGTTGACAGGTAGCTAAAAGTGCATGACATCATGTGACAACGATTGGCTGGACATAGTTGACATGAAGGGGATAAGCAGTTCCTTTTGACTACATAAAGTATTGTTATAAGAGAGTGCCAGACCTAATTTTGAACACCAGCGAAGACTGAACCCAATCATGAAGGAGGTGGTAAAGAAGGAAATAATAAACTTGCTGGATGAAGGCGTCATCTATCCTATTTCAGACAATCATTGAGTGAGCCCAGTTCAATGTGTCCTGAAAAAGGGTGGGATGACAGTGGTGCAAAATAAGAGAGATGAATTGATACCCAAAGAATAGTCACAGGGTGAGGATCTGCATTGATTACTGAAAGCTTAATACAACCACTAGGAAGGATCTCCTCGGACCAGATGTTAGACAGGTTAGTTGGGCATGACTATTATTATTTTTTACAGGTATTCTGTCATGCCCCAAAACTGAGATAGGGCGCAACTGGCACTCGATTCTAAATTGAGCTAGAAGCTGGCTATATAACATTTGTAACTATAACACGTAGGCCATCCAGGCCAAGTGTCACAATCAACTAAAATGAATACTAGACCCATAAGATGTCAAGAACAGGAATTCTGAAAAGGCTATAATAAAGCTAAACTGAACAACAGAAAGCTGATAAGGCCCAAAACACTAAACTGAACTAAAATATAAAAGACTCATCCACAAAAGCCTATAAAGAGTAAAATAAGTTAAACTAGATGGGACAGGGCCCATACCCATACTATACCTCAAAACTAAAAATATAACAAAATAGAAACATAGCTCCTGGAAGAAAGGAACATACCACTGCTCTACTGAAATCAGGCTCCTAACATGACTGTCGATCTGAGCCTCTGCCTATACTTGCAGC
This sequence comes from Datura wrightii, assembly GCA_035772735.1. NCBI lineage: Eukaryota > Viridiplantae > Streptophyta > Magnoliopsida > Solanales > Solanaceae > Datura > Datura wrightii. The sequence goes on along the minus strand of JASDFA010000007.1, from coordinate 56,726,552 downwards.
ACGATTGCAAGAAGGGGGTCCCTAGGCAAAGGAATTTCAGTATGAGTGAAATGTACTGGTATGCAAGGCTGAAATAGTAAATATAAATACATCCAAGATACTGAAAGCCACCTACAACTTTAGAGCTGATATTTGAACAAAATATGATACATTATGTCACTACTGGAAATTGGGCTTATGGCAACACTTTTATGGCAATGATTTTTAAACCGTTGCTATAGAATGGATATTACAATGGTTAGACCCGTTGCATCAGATTTATGATGGGATTGATGTACCTTATTAACTAAACTGTTGCTATTATATTTTAACCGTTGTCATAGATTATTTGTGGCAACGGTTCTTTGCTATTGGCACAGTTAATTTTTTCCCTCTTTATCTTTCTCATATTGTGCCCAAACCTGCCAAAAAACATATACAGTACAGAAGCCTCTTTGTTTTATTATTTTCTTTTTCACACAAAATAACAGAACATAAAAGAGTCGTAGATTCACCGATTTTGAAGAATCACAAAATCGCTGGTGTTGAAGAATCACAAAATCGCGAGTATGGGAGAATCCATCAACATCTCTTTCTCTTCATCAAAATTGCCAAATCCCCCAAATCGTCGGTGTTGAAGCTCCCAATAAGCTTTTACTTTTTTTCCCCAAGAATCGTGTTACCAATTTACCTGTATAAAATATTTAAGAACGAATCTTTTGATTTTGGGAATTTGGGTTTATATTTAAGGTTTTTTTGGCAGTGTCCTATTTTATATATGTTTGTTCATTTTATGGGTATGTTTTAATTCATCACGTTGGATGTATTTCTTGAAAAGGAACAACTTTCTTTGAGTTGTATTTATACAAGGTTATGATATTTATGGGGAATGGTATCTTGGAGTTTTTCTTGTTTGAGGTTTACAGAGAGAACAATGTGGAAAGAGTTCATGGTTGCCTACATTAGGAGTTCGTGTTTGTATATTACATGTTTGGTTTAAACTAGAAAATACCACTTGTGTAGATGATTTTTAGATTTTGGGAGGTTTTGTGAGTACTAGTATTCTAAAACTTTTGTACAAAGATACAGATGAAATATCTAATCTTTTTCTTTTAAAAAAAAAAGGAGGTTGTGTTTATTGCTTTTGATCTGACTTTATAACAGATTTTTGATATATGAGAGAGGATACAGGATGTAGAGCCCTAATTCTAGGTTGTCTTGTCTATTTTCTAATGTTTGTTTTGTATATATTAGACATGTTTTTCCTTGTTGAACTGTATAGTCACTTGGGTATGATTTTTTAAATTATAGAACCTTTCTCGTTTATATTGTGTGTGGATGGAGATTTTGGTTGAAGAAGGAAATTGACACTAGTCTTTGAGGGAGAAATCAATTTGTTTATTGTTTTGGGGGTATGTTTTTTCTGATTTATTTATATTCCTTGAAATTATTGAGTTTTTGTCTCTATACTACAAGTAGAAAATCACATTGCCAAAATAATTTCCTAAAATCTATGTCTCAGTTGCATTAAGACTGCATTTTCTGGGCATTAAGTAGGGGAAATTATTATGGATTGACATAGGATGATGACTGATAGGTCTGATATATGTTGTACATATGAGACTTGATATAAGAGTATTTTTGTTCAGCTTAAATTCCATTTGCATAATGTGAAAGGGGAGTAATTAATCTTTCACATAATTGTTTGGTTAAAAAAGGTTTCTAGTAGTGAAATTATTCTGTACTCCTTTCTTGATGGGTGAATTATTTATTCTGTGTTAGCTTTGTTATTTCTCTAGTTATTAGTTTTATGAAATATGCATGCACTGGAACATGTGACAATCAGTCGATTATATTCAGTATGTGTCACTTCAATCTTCATGGTTCATTTGATTAATTGTTGCTAGAGCATTTTTAGAATTATTATCTTATTGGAGCTGCATAGCCATTAATCAATCTATCTAATTTTGGAACAATAAGAGATTCATTCACTTGTTTTGTTTCTCTTCCACTCTTTCTGCATTTATTTCTGTAGCTTCCTCTCCAATTTAGTTTTGTATTTGTCTATTTGATAGCCTCTTGAATGAGATTAGACGTTCATTTATTCAGGAACCAGTATTTTTGTACAATGCAAAACTAATTAGTTAGAAAGTAGTTGAAAGTTCACAAATAAATCTCCTAGTTTACCTACGCAAACATTTATATATAGTGAGTATTATTGATAGTGTGCCTACTTTAATTTGTAAGAATCCTCTTCCTTATGCAGTAAAGGCAATTAATTAATATACTCCATAATTTAGCTTCCAACTCATGACATGATTAATCATGAGTTACTTTTATAGAAAACTTCATGAAATAATGATATTTTTTGGTCATCAAATCTACAAGGTCGTTACCATAAGATGTAAGCCTCTAGATTTACGCATTGCTACTCTATAACATACACAAAAGACTAAACTTTTCAGCAGCCTTATTTTTCACATAATTAGCTATGTATAACTTTGAGAACTTAATTTTTGGACTATTCTCTCAAAGCATAAAACATACAAAAAAAATTACCACATGATATAATTCGTAAATAATTTTTATTATAGAGGCAAATAAAAATTTATCGAACAAGCATAATACGTAAATTAACTCAAGTGAAGAGAAAAGCACTCCTTAAACTTTGATTAATCCATATAGCCAATATAATGAATAGTTCAAAAAAATTGATAGGCACACATTCCTAACTCTATGTAATCAACTAATGATAATGAGATATCAATTTTAAGTTTAATTAAGTGGGTTGAACTGCTAGAACAAATATATAAATCTTACCTTACCCAGCAGATTGTGTTATTACTCTATTCCCTAACTTCTCCTTTTCACCAGCTTAAAAATATAACAACTCAATATCATCTTTAAAGCTTAATTTGACTAATCAAACAGTAATAAGCATTTATAAAATAATGGAAGTAAGAAACTTTTCCTGGAAGCTTAAAATAACAAGTCAAAGTCATTTACTTACCCAGTCTAATATCCATGTGGAACTCTGATTAAAATAACAGTTGTATGATTGAATTTTGTGTAGCCAGTCTAATATCCATGTGGAACTCTGATTTTTCCTGAGATCATAATTAAAAATATTTAGTTTACCTACCCAAATAATATGTATGAATATCTTGATGAGAGTGAGGATCCATTCATGTTTATATTTCTATTTATAGCCATGTTATGTTATGATTGTGGTCATGATGTGTTACACCCCGAGCCTACACCCTGGATGTAACACAGTACTTGAAGCCACAAGTGACCCCAAGTCAACCTCTGGTCTATCATACACCAACATTCTAAATAAACATGCAGAACGGAACTTAAAATAATAGATAAATTATTTAAGGAAAAACAAATCTGAAAGTAAAGGTTCAAATCTTTAAATACATTGAATAAACTGAAAGTCATATATGTCAGAAAGCCATCTATCTGAGGAGTTGTTGGGATAAACCCCCAGTTAACTCTAAGTCTAAACAAAACCAAATGAAATAAATAAACAAATCCTTCGAATGAGGAGGACTCACACTCTGATAAGCTGAAATGGAATGCTCTGAAACTGATGTAACTATCTATGCTGAAGCTAAGAACCTGCAGCTGTATCATGAAATGATAAAACGTGAAAAGCATGTGTCAGTACTTTGAATGTATTGAGTAAGTGGGAGAAACATACTAAATTTAAAGTCTAAACTGAGAATGACACGCCATGACCAACATGTAAGCTGAACTGAACTACTAATATAATCTGAAATGGTCAATAAAACCTTGTCTAGAGGTCAAGGACATGCCCTAAGTCTGAAACACTGAATCTAAGATACTGTACTGAACTGAGCTATTTATTCTGATACTGGACTGGACTGACTAGTGGGAGAGGCTATAACCGACATATAACCACATAAGCTAGACGTGGAGTCCAATGTACACACTCCGTCGGTAGGACCCAATATACCTTGCCAGGGTAAAAAGTCATGGAATGTGAAAATCACTGTCAAAAGGGGGTCGTTAGGCCAAGTAAATAAAACCTACGGTGGCAACGTAGTTCTGGAACCTGGGTGCGCTGGAAACCCGGTCCTTTTGGTGCTAAGTCATACTCCCACTGGATAATCCTATTACTGCTACTACTGACAAGCTGATAGCCCGATACTGGGGTCGAATACTATACTGACGCAGGGATACTGTCAGAGAGTTTCCCTGAGTGTCTTATAGAACCAGATTTGGAAACTAAGTTCTAAGACTAGTCAGAGCTGCTTATCTGGAAGCATCATAACCATCTAGAGAACATACTGATAACTAAACTGGGGTCAAGGGGCTGGTCAGAGCTATGAATGAATATCATTACCGCCTAATGGACCAATTATCAAAAATCTGAATCTGAGTTTGGAAACTCGGAGGCACCACTGATACCTCGAAAATAAACTAGAGACAAACTGATAAGTTTACATTTTCTTGGCAACACTGAGGTTGCTAAAATCTTAATGAAGCTAGACTGATATGATTCTGATGAGACTAAACTGATAGAGTTTAGTGTTCTAACTGAGTAAATTACTCACAACTAATAGAGAGCTCATTTGTGCCGACAGCACGGACAATTTCATAATATAAGAAAATTCCAAGAATTATGGGAATTTCATTCAACAGTGCAAAAAGTCATTTTTTTTGTTTATGGAACATTCGCTCAACATAAATATATATGTAGGAAATTCTAGAAAATTTCAACTCAAGCATCCTTCATTCAGTAGAGAGAACTGAATAAATAAAATCATTACTCGAAAATTAGAGTTTAAATTCACCTTTGTGATAACATTGACAATTTCGTAAGCCACTGATGAAGATTATAATAGCAATAAATATAAACAACATTCTGACTGAATTCAACTAAAATAACATGGATGTTTCTCATACTCGAAAGCTCAGGGTTTAGAATTACTAAAAGAAATTAAGGAGGAATTTGGGGACTCAAGGGAAGGACGATCCCCTATCTAAAACCCCACATACCTGGTGAAGAAATCCCTGGAGAAGAGGATCTGGGTTGCTGTGATGAATGAATGACCCTAAGCCAGCTACAGGGATTCTTAAGAGAACTGTCGATGAAATTCTGAGAATAAACGTGAAAACGAGGGAAGAAAATCGTTTAAACTCATTAAAACGTCTAAAACTGAGGCTAAAACGACATGGTTTAGGGTCCAAAAGCATAGGAAAGTTGAATTTTCCCTTAATGAAATTTTCCTGAAAAACAGATCTGTCCCCAACCATGACTCGTACCACGAAGTCACGACTCGTGGCCACCTCTCGTGGTCACCTCACCAATTTCTTCAATCTTCTGAAACTAGCCATGTCTCGCATCCAACGACTCGTAGTGCCATCAAATGGGTCGTACTGTCAGTCATGGTTTCATCCACCCATACCAACTATGGCCTACCCACGACTCCTCATCACGACTCATTGCTATATCCTACGAGTCGTACCATGACCTGTGATGACTCACTCTGGCACTACTGAGAATTTCACCACGACTACTAACCGCGAGTCGTACCTACACGTCACGATTTGTATGACCACTAGTGATGTGACCTCAGGCTCCTGAACTTCATCACAACTCGAGTCACGAGTCGTAGGTCCTCAGCACAACTCACACCTCTAGTCGTTCTGGTGCAAAATTTTAGGTTTTTTTGCAGCTTTTAACCTTAACTCCTGGGTCTATTATTCAGCCCTTTCCAGGGTATTACAATATCTTCCCCTTAGAAACATTCATATTCGAATGTTAGAAACTCATAGCATCAAGAAAAATAATAATCAAAGCATTCAAATACTGCTCATTCAACTTCCAAATGACCGAAATGACTATCTCCATTTCAGGGAATATAAATGAACTGAATTTTTGTTTTCTATAACACAACAAAAGTCAAAAAGAAGATTTAGATACATGAAATGAATTCAATAACTAGTTCAGCTCCTAAAACAAAATTCACATATCAAACTGCAGCAGAGTCGGTAGAGAACAAGTGTGGGTATTTGGCCCTCATATCTGCTTTTGCCTCCTACGTATCTCCTTCGACTTGATGATTCCTCCATAGAACCTTTACTGAAGCTATTTCCTTATTCCTCATTCTCCGAACTTGACGGTCAAGGATATAGACTTGTACCTCCTCATAGGTGAGGCTATCCTAACTGCCACACTATCCAATGGGACCACAGAGGTTGGATCTCCGATACACTTTTTCAAAAGTGATACATGGAAAACTGGATGTACAGCTGCTAGTTCTGAAGGTAACTCTAGCTCATAGGCTACCTTGCCGATATGCCTCAATATTCTATAGGGGCCCACATACCTAGGACTATGTTTTCCTTTCTTTCCAAACCTCATCACCCCTTTCATGGGTGAAATTTTTAGGTAATCCCAATCATCAACTGCAAACTCCAACTCTCTTCTCCACACATCGGCATAAGATTTCTGGCGGCTCTGAGTTGTTTTTAACCTTTCTCGAATAAGCTGAACTTTCTGCATTGCCTCATGAATTGAGTCTGGCCCTATTGATCTTGGGCAGAATTATATGCCCAAGTGATACTCAAATGCTTCATTTCGTCTTTGTTATCTATCGTTAGTTGTGCATTCTCATGTGATTTGTAGTTAAAACGTGAATTTATACTAACCAACATGATTAGTGTTGTTTTGCAGGTAAAATGGAATTTTGGGAAGCTAAGATACATGTTGGTAAAAATCGAGAATGGACTTGGAAGCAAGGAGTGGAAAAGGTCAAGGAAGAGCAGCAAAAATAAGGGCTCCGTGATCGATCCGTGTCACGCTTCCATCGCGGAGGCATTCTGCCTCGGGTGATTTAATTTTTGCCATTTCCAGTGAAGCCTCGCGTTACCTCCATGACACTGAGGAAATGCCACGCGATGCAAGCCATGGCACGTTGAGTACAATTACCTGGGACATCAATTTCCAGTGTAGGTGCGTGATTGCACCGTGGCACGTTGGCCAGGCTCCGCGATGCAGGCCGTGGCACACCAAGGTGAAAATTCTAAAGAGCCAAATTCCAGAGAGGGTCCGCAATACACCATGGCACGGAGGGAGTGCTCCGCGATACACTCCGTGCCACATTGCTTATTATTCCGGGAAAAATTTCCACTAGTATAAATAGCACACTTAGGTTTTTTTTTAAAGAATACTGACTTGGTTGAGCAAGAACGTGGGTTATAGGCAGTTGAGGGGACGAAAATTCTAGGGCTCTTCTCTATCTCTTTCTCTTTTATCTCAATTGTTTGTATGATTTATACTCATTTGATGATGTTTAATCCACAAATGAGTGGCTAAATTCACTTCTTGCTGAGGTTAAGAACAATTGTGGTGGAATGTAATTGTTGATCATTTTAGTTTTCATCTTTTCTTCAATGGTTGTTCTATCAATTCTTGTTCTTACTGCATTAATGTTTGGCCAATGTTAATGTATATCTAAAAAATCCAATTTTGGTTTTGAAAAGGAAAGAAAATGGAAAGATGTGAATTGGTAGGATATGATCTCTTCTTAGTTTGGGAAAATTGAGAATTGATTTACATTCAGAATAGAAATATATCTGAAAGTCTTATTAGTCAATTAAGGAATCGGTTTTGTATGGCTAGAACATGAAATTCTTTTATCACAGAAATGTAGATTGAAGGTTCATGATTCTTAAGTTGGATAGGAGACGAAAGTTCCAATCCATAGCCAATAATTCTTGACTAGCAACCGAAGGAAAGATTAACTAAATTGTATCGATACATTAATTCCCTGCATGTTCGTTTTGTCTTCAGCTTGCTCATTACTATTGTTCAGACTCACTTTATAATTTTGCTTTAGATTCTTATTAATTAGTAACTCAAACTCTAAAAATCTTATTCATTTGGTTGTCCGCATTCTTAAAGATATAGTTCATTAACACTTAAGTTAATTAGTACTGTAGTTCAGTCTCTGTGGGATCGATACTTGGCTTTACTTAAGCCACTTTACTACTTGTTCGACCACATGCACTTGCGTGTAGTAACAAAAACACCGAACAAGTTTTTGGTGCCGTTGCCGGGGATTGGCAATTGGTAAAATTGTTTTGTTAGTGTTAGTTTACAATTTCTATATAAGTGCTGACAACTTGATCTTAGCCTGTCTTTTGTAGATATTGAATTCTGTTGAACATTGGCAAGAGACAAGGAGTTGGTGGATTCATACATAGAGTCGGAAAGACAATTTCATCGTCAAAGAAGGGAAGCTCTATAGGAAAAGCTACAGTTGCTCAGACAGACAATCCTGGAGCAATAATAGAATCCACCACTTGTGAGGGTACTGTTAGTGCTCGAGGAAATGGCAGCTAGGCCAGTTCGCGAAGTGGAAATCCCACATGCTAACAATGTTACATCAAGTATTTGCAGACCAGAGCCAGGAGGGAGGTTTGAGATTAAACAGAATATGGTGCAATTGTTGCACACCAGCGGGCAATTCACAGGTCTCCCTCACGAAGATCTACAATAACATCTCCAAAACTTTTTGGAGATAAGTGACACTTACATCCCCGCTGGAGTATCATCCCACTACTTGAGGCTTACATTATTCCCATTTTCATTATTGGGGGAAGCAAAAAGGTGGTTGAAAGCTGAACCACCTACCTCTATCACCATGTGGGATGATCTTGCAAGAAAATTTCTGATACGGTTCTTTCCATCCGGGAAAACAGCAAGACTTAGAAGTCAGATTCTAAGTTTTAAACAAAGAGAGGGGGAGAATCTGTATCAAGCTTGGGAGAGGTTCAAATCATTGCTAAGGGATTGTCCTCACCATCACCAGTCCAATGATGTGCTGGTGCATACTTTCATAGAGGGTTTGGTACCCCACACAAAAATTTTGCTAGACTCAACAACTGGAGGACAAGCATTAGAAAAGACTTATGAGGAGCTGTATACTTTATTAAATCGTATTTCGCAGGGAAATCCAGAGTGGAATGCGGACTCTTCAAGAGGAGGAACAAGGAAAGCGTCAGGAGTCTTTGAAGTGATGATTTTACAGCAATCGTTGCAAAGATAGCTGCATTGCAAAATCAACTCAACACCCACTTCAGCAATATGAGCTTGAATCAACCTCAAGCCCCAGTTAATGTAGTGCAGCAGATTTGGTGTGAAGTATGCGGTAGTAATGAACACTTAGCTGAGTGTTGTGGTGCAAATCCAGATTCAGTGAACTTTGTTAGGAATGTACAGAGAAATAATCACCAGCAGTATGGCAACAACTACAACTCGAATTGGAGGAATCATCCGAATTTCTCTTAGGGTAGTAACAACCATCAAGGGCAGAGTTCGAACCAGGGTGTGCAGAGAAATCAAGGAGGGCAGCAGAATTATCAATCTCAATACAGAGGAAACAATGCACCTCCTCCACCACCCACCAGCATTGAGGAAATGTTTAAAACAATGTTAGCTAACCAAGCTCAAATGCAGGTTGATTATGTGAAATTGGCAGCAGACATAAAAAACAACCAGTTAGCTACAAAGGCATTGGAGTACCAGTTTGGACAACTAGCTAGAGCTCAAAACACCAGGCCAAGAGGAGGACTACCGAGTGACACTGACCCGAATCCTAAGCAGGTTAATGCAGTGACCACAAGGAGTGGGTTACAACTCAAGGAGGTGGAACCAGAAAGACCACCTCCGCGGTCAGGAGCAGTGGAGAACGATAGGGAACATGATGATGAGAGGGGGGAGCAGAAGGCAGCTGAAGAAGAAAGACCACCACCCCCGTTCCCTTAGAGATTAAAGAAACACAAGGAGGAAGCTTGTTTCAAAAAGTTCATGGAGGTGCTTAAAAAGGTACACATTAATTTACCTTTGGTTGATGTTTTGCAAGGAGTGCCGAAATATGCAAAGTATATCAAGGACATCGTAGCTAACAAAAGTAGATTGACGGAGTATGCTACGGTGGCACTTACTGAGGAGTGCACTTCCCGGGTACAGAACAGGTTGCCAACAAAGCTCAAGGACCCTGGGAGCTTTACAATTCAGATAACAATTGCACAAAGTATCTGAGCTTGCGGATTATACGATTTAGGAGTGAGCATTAACTTGATGCCGACATTGGTGTTCAAGAAGTTGGGGCTGGGCAGTCCTAGACCAACTACAGTGATCTTGTAGTTAGCGGACCACTCTTTGGCCAGACCAGATGGCATTATGGAGGATGTGCTGGTGCAAGTGGGCTCCCTTAACTTCCCGGTAGATATCATTGTCTTATTTGAGCCGAATGCGGAAGTCCCATTTATTTTGGGACATCCTTTCTTGGCAACCGGGAGATCTTTGATTGATGTAGCTGCAGGGTAGCTAACCATGCGAGCGCATGACAAAGTGGAGGTATTTGATGTATATAAGGCCATGAAGCTTTCGGCCATATATGAGGAGCTTTCGGTAATCAATGTGCTAGACCAAGCAGAAATTCTTCAGATTGTTGATTCTCGTGATCCATTGAAAAGAGCGTTGATGAGCTTCGATCATTTCGGAGATATAGATACTTATGAGGTGGTGCAAATGTTGAATGAACCAAAGTGGCATCTCAGGAAGCATGACTTTCAGCCTTTAATGAGGTCCTTGGAACCATTGCCGAAACCATCTATTGAGGAAGCACAAAAACTAGAGTTGAAAACATTGCTTCCCCATTTAAAATATATCTTTTGGGGGGAAGATGACACTTTTCCAGTCATCATCTCCGCAAAATTAACGAAGGCACAGGTAAAGGAAGCATTGATGGTTCTCAAAAGAAGGAAGAAAGCGATGGGCTAGAAAATGTCAGATATTCGGGGTATCAATCCAGCTCTTTGCCCACACAGAATTTTCATGGAGGAAGGAGCAAAGCCAACTGTACAGGCTCAACGGAGGTTGAATCCGATGATGAAGGATGTGGTTAGGAAAGAAGTAATTAAGTGGCTTGATGCAGGTGTGGTCTATCCTATTTCGGACAGGGAATGGGTCAGCCCCGTTCAGTGTGTCCCAAAGAAGGGAGGGATGATCGTGGTCACCAATGAGAAAAATGAGCTGATCCCTACACGCACCGTCACAAGCTGGCAGATTTGCATAGACTACAGAAAGCTCAATAAAGCAACAAGGAAAGATCACTATCCTATCCCTCTCATTGATCAGATATTGGACAGATTGGCTGGACAAGAATATTATTGTTTCCTTGATGGGTACTCTAGCTATAGCCAAATAGCCATAGAACCAGAGGACCAGGAGAAGACTACTTTCACATGTCCTTATGGGACATATGGTTTTAGGCGGATGCCATTTGGTTTATGCAATGCACCCGCCACATTCCAAAGATGCATGATAGAGATCTTCCAAGATATGGTGGAAGATTTCGTCGAGGTATTTATGGATGATTTTTCTATTTTCGGTAATTCGTTTGCTACTTCTTTGCAGAATCTTGACAGGGTGCTAGCTCACTGTGAAGAATCCAATCTTGTACTCAACCGGGAGAAATGTCATTTCTTAGTCAAGGAGGGTATTGTCCTTGGCCATAAATTGTCTTGCAAGGGGTTGGAGGTCGATCATGCTAAGATCAAAGTTATTGAAAAGCTACCACCACCTGTATCAGTGAAGGGTGTTCGCAGTTTTCTCGGGCATGCAAGGTTCTACAGACGGTTCATTAAGAACTTCTCTAAAATTTCTAGACCAATATGCAGGTTGCTAGAAAAAGAGGTGAAGTTCTAGTTTGATGAAGATTGTGTCAAAGCATTTGAGGAGTTGAAGCAGAAATTGATAGAAGCACCTATCCTTATTTCTCCGGATTGGGAACAACCGTTTGAACTGATGTGTGATGCAAGCGATGTGGCTGTGGGAGTTGTATTGGGGCAGCGAAGGAATAGAATTTTTCATTCTATTCATTATGCAAGAAAAACACTGGACGCTTCCCAAGTTAATTATACAGTCACAGAAAAGGAGATGCTAGCATTGGTATTTGCTTTTGATAAATTCAGGTCCTATTTAGTGGGTTCTAAAGTAGTGGTGTATACCTATCATGTAGCGATTCGGTATCTGTTTAACAAGAAGAATGCAAAGCCCAGGATGATCAGATGGATCTTGTTGTTGTAAGAGTTTGATCTAGAGACTAAGGAAAGAAAGGGGAGCGAATCAAGTGGCAGATCACCTATCGCGATTGGAAAGCCGGTCGCATGTGAAGGAAGGTGACAGCATCAAAGAGGAGTTCCCGGATGAGCAGCTCTTGGAAATAAGGGAAGCTGAGATCCCTTGGTGTGCAGACATAATGAATTTTCTAGTGAGTGGAGTCTATCCACCGGAGGCTACGGCTCAACAAAGAAAAAAATTGAGGCATGATTACCGGTATTTTATTTGGGATGAGCCGTACTTGTTTAAGCAGGGACCGGATCAGGTTATGAGAAGATGCATCCCGGAGAGTCAGATTGCAGAAGTTTTGAGGAGTTGTCACTCTTCATTGTATGGAGGGCACCACGGAGTCGAGCGGACAGCGTGCAAGGTGCTACAGTCAGGTTTCTTTTGGCCTACACTGTTTAGAGACTCTATGGCATACGTAAAAATGAGTGATATATGTCAAAGGACAGGCACAATTGGTAAGAGGAAAGAGATGTCGTTGCAGTGTATATTAGAAGTGGAGATCTTTATGCATGGGGTATTGATTTTATGGGCCCATTCCCACCATTATTTGGTAATCGTTACATCTTGGTGGCCGTGGATTATGTATCAAAGTGGGTTGAAGCAACAACTTGCCCCAGGAATGACAATAAGGTGGTAATGAAATTTGTTAAAATGTACATTTTCACTAGGTTCGGGACACCCCGAGCCATTATCAGTGATGGAGGGGCTCATTTTGTAAATGGAAGTTTCAAGAACTTGCTAGCTAAGTATGGGGTGCGCCACAAGGTGGCAACACCATATCATCCCCAAACTAGTGGACAAGTGGAGGTGTCAAACAGGGAAGTGAAACAGATTCTCTAGAAAACAATGAATGCACAACATAGTGATTGGTCAAGCAAACTCGACGATGCATTGTGGGCTTATAGAACTGCGTACAAGACACCAATTGGGACTTCTCCGTACATATTGGTCTATGGAAAGGCGTGTCATCTTTCGGTGGAGCTAGAACACCGAGATTTCTGGGTTGTGAGGAAATTGAACATGGATCTAGAGCTAGGGGGTAAGAAGAGGCTGATGCAACTCAGTGAACTTGATGAGTTTCATTGGCATGCTTATGAAAGTGCCAAGTGCTACTAAGAGAAAATAAAGAGGTGGCACGATAAGCATATGGTGCATCGGATATTCGAGCCGGGGTAGAAAGTGCTTCTTTTCAATTCAAGATTGAGGCTGTTTCCAGGAAATTTGCGGTCCAAATGGTCAGGGCCATTTGAGGTAGTGAGAATGACCCCGCATGGGGTAGTGGAGTTGTGGCAAGAAGATCGAAGTACCACGTTCTTGGTTAATGGGCAGCGTTGTAAGCATTACTGGGTGAGGACGTTATTCGAGAGAAGATGTCCATCATTCTAGAGGATGATTGTGCGTAAATGACGTTGAGCCACGATGGTAAACCAGGCGCTGCACGTGAGGCAACCCGTGAAATTGTTGTAATAGATGAGTAGAATTAGTTGAGAAAAAAAAGAGAAAAAAGAGAAAAAGAAAAAAAATAAATAGAAAAATTATTGTTGCGTTGAAACCTAAGAATTCTAACCAATTTCTTGTTGTGAAATGATTTTCAGGTGGAACGGAGGGCAAAAATGCAAAGAAGCGCAAAGGAAAAAAATCGAGGTGAGAAAAATAAAAAGTGACATGACAGTGAGCCTACGTGTTGGCTCCGTGTTACGGAGGGGGTGCTCCGCGATACCCTCCGTGACACGTTGAATCCTATTTTGGAATTTTTAAAAAAATTCCAGAATAAAGGCTCGATGGATCCGTGTCATGGAGGGGGTGCTCCGCGTTACCCTCCGTGACACATTGAGGGTCTTTTCGCGTCAGGTCACACCGGGTCGCCGGGTAACCCGCACGAAAAACACTTTTAAAACCCCAAATCCCCTCAATTGTTTCCTCATTTTTCATTCCCTCTGTGACCAAAACCCCAAATTCCCTCCTCCCCCAATGTGACATGGACCTAGGCACAAGTTTTCTTCAAGTTATCTTCAATTTCACCGGATTAAAGGTATGTTCTTGAACTTTACCTCATTTTTGCTTGAAATTTTGATTTTTGAGCATGGGTAGTGATTGAAACTTGCCGTAAGTGAAAATTAAGCTTGAATTCATTTAAGTTATGATTGATTGATGTTCATAGTATTGTTGTGATTTTATGAACTAGATGAACACGTGTGTTATTGAATTTTGGCGAAATTGTTAGCTAGGGTTGGGATTTGAATATGAAGAAAACTAAAATTGTTTGAAATGGTGAACAAGATTGGGTTGTGCATGTTGGGTGATGTGAATTATGTTGTGATTAATGTTGAATATGCTAAGTAGACAAGGGAATTTCGGAATAATGAAATTGCTGAATTGCATAGGTAATTGAGAACAAAAATTTCGCTAAGTGCTATGATGATATAATGGAATCGATGGTGATATTGTTATTTGTTGTACGAAGTCTGAGTAGTACATAGTAATTATTCCATCGAATTATATGAAGGCACTAAGAATGTTGAATGTAAAGATTGTGAAATCATGAATGTTTTGCCGAATTGTTTTAATTGCAGCTAAAGACTAAGGGTGGGGTAATTCAATTAAACCCAACCTTAGTCGTAGCTAGTTATGATTTAAATAACATTGGGATTGTATGGTTATATGTGCACGAACAATGTCGGGCAGACAAGACAAGGGAAAGGGCGCATCCACATCAGGCACCGACAGAAAAAATATATGATTGGGAACAGCAGTTCCAGCAGCACCAGCGGTTCCGAGAGGCCAACGCCGACAATACGGAACCCGATAGGTGACTGATGAAGGGAAGAAATGGTATGCAAAACACAAAGAAACCAAATACTTCCCGAAAGAGCATATAGCAAGGGAGCCACTGTCACAGGAATTTCCAAGGATTGTACACCGGATTGACACCATCGGGCTAACTTCATCTTTGAAGAGCCCAAGGAGTGCAATCTCCATATGATTCGGGAGTTCTATGCCAACTGGAACCCGACCCTCCGCAGTCACACCGTTAAGATAAGAGGGCAGGTTGTCACGTTTGAGCCCCATCACTTGAATGCTATATTGGGGGGGCGGGACACAGAAGCCCATGTACTCCGGCAGTTGAACATAACTCCACTTTATGCGGACATCAGACGCACTCTATGTGGAGCCCGTTCAACAGCACGGTGGAGCAGGCACAAAGAGAGGGGCTACCATCAGGCACTACCTTACTCTCAAATGAACAGGGAAGCCAGGATTTGGCTGAAAATTGTGTGTTCCTGCCTGATCCCGGGGGTGCACATGACAGATGTCACCCTGGATCAAGTGTGCTTGGTGTATGCCCTGATGAAAGGGCTTGAGATAAATATTGGGGAAGTGATTATCTCCGCCATGAAGAGAGCCCGCTTGCATCAAGGGCACAGGTACAGGTTCGGTGGTTTGTTTACCGTTCCTGAGGGGCCATGATATCTAGGAGGAGGCCCTAGATTACATCCCACAGATTGACAGGCGTGCCTTGGATGTTACCAAAACCAAGGCACCTAACACTACTCATGGGCCTATTCTCACACTAGCCGAGCGACATGCTCGGGATGATCAGTATATGGCCCGCATGTACGGGATGCAGATGCTGCAGTTGCATATTGGTGGGAGGCCAGCAATAGAAGATGAGCTTTGGCAGCTTGACTTGGATTACCCCTTCAGAGAAAATGCTCGGGCTCTATGCAAAGTGGGGCCAACATTTATGGATCCGGTAGATGATGATGTCCCCACCGATGAGGAGACACGTCGTGAGGACTCAGATGTTGAGTCAGATGAGGACGGCAGGGGCGATTCTGATATGGGAGACGAGGCAACGACACCTGATGAAGAAGTTGAATACTTCGATTGATCAGGGAGTTTTACCACCCATCTTTGTGATATGTTGAATTTTGTGAACACTGGGGACAATGTTTTGTTTAAGTGTGGGGTGGGAGTAGTTAGGTGCCAGCTGTTTCGTTGCTGTTTTTGTTTATGTGTATGTGTTGTGTTGTTGTGCCTTTGAAAAATGTGACCCTGTGACTTTGTGTTATGTGTTCTGTAATTAAGTGGTGTTGTAATGAATGTTAAGCTATTGTGTGTTGTGTGAGCTATTGTTGAATGGTTGTTGTGTAAATATTTTTGTTTTCTATCAAAATTATCAATCTTTTTAAAAAATTTCGTTAAATTTCTTTAATTTTGGGTTTCTCGGCCTTTGTTTTCGGTGCTTTTACCATGAATAGTCCCATTGAACCGAAGTCGTAATTAGTGACCGTTCCCTATGATGGATGGATGACGACCGTCTTAAGGGAAATGTAGTCGATAGGAGTAGTTTCTCTTTATTTTCTTTCTTTTGTTTGTTTCCCAAACGTATCGCTACTTCATGGTTCAGAATTCTCGTTACGTGTTGTACATGATATTAAGTTACAAAGGTGATTCGTATGAAAGCATGCAAATGGATAAACAAGTTGAGATACCTAGGCCATAGAGTTCGATTCGGTGTGATCAAGGCTTAATAGTGAATTCTTGTAATTAGCTGATTGAAGAGTCTGTGTATGTCTTGAGTTGAGCATGTGCAATGAGTGTGAGGTGAGTTTTCAATTATTCCATGCTATTGTGAAGTGTCTAGAACTTGCCTAGTGTGTGTATGAAACTAAATGAAGGATGTGTATTGTAGGAAAGGATTTAGTCATTTCTTTGATTAAACCGAAAGTTTTTCCATTATCATTGTTCGCGTGATTTGTGGGGTATATAAAACGACACGCAAGTGCACGTGGTCGAACAAGTAGTAAGTGGCTTTAGTAAGCCAAGTATCGATCCCTCAGAGACTTGGATGAAGTGCAATTTGCTCAAGTGTACTATATTTTACTTCTAAAAATGCAGACAACAGTGTAACCAAAAGTTTGATAGTTTGTTTTATAAATTTTTATACTAAAACTAAGAACAATTATCTACTTTGAATCTGACTATGAATGAAAGCATGCTGAGGTTAAACGAACATGTAATGAAATTGATTATCATCATAATTTGGTTAATCTTTTCCTCCTATTGCTAGTCAAGAACATTTGCCAAGAGATTAAAACTCTCGTATTTAACCTCACTTAAGAATCATGAATCATCAATCTACATTTCTGTGATCAAATGCAATTCATGTCCTAGCCATACAATTCCGGTTCCTAAATTGACTAATACGACTTTCAGGTATATTTCTATCCTGAAAGCAAATCAAGACTTAATTTTTCCAAACCAAGTAATGAACATATCCTATTAATTCACAACTTTCCAATTTCTTGCTCTCTCGAGTGAAACCAGACTTTTTTGATGTACATTAACGTAGGCCACACATTAATGCAGTAAGAACAAGAATTAATAGAACAACATGGAAGAAAAGATGAAAAACCAAAGAATCAATGATCAAATTTCATTACAATGGTTCATAACCTCAGCAAGGAGAGGAATTAGCCCTCATTTATAGATTAAACATCTTAAAATGAGTGTTAATCATACAAGAAATTCAATTAAAGAAGAAAGAAAGAGAGAAAAAACCCTGAAATTTTCGTCCCTCAACTGCCTGTAACCCACGTCCTTGCTCCACCAAGTCAGAATAATAAAAAATGAACCTAAGTGTTCTATTTATACTGTTGGGAATTTTTCCCGGAATAACAAGCAACGTGTCACGGAGTGCATCGCGGAGCACTGCCTCCGTGACACGCTACGAACACGGACCCTCACTGGAACTGGGGGTCCGGGAATTTAGGCTCAACGTGGCACGACGTGCATCGCAGAGCACTGGCTCCGTGCCACGAATTAAACGCAGACCCTCTCTGGAATTTGGGCAAATTTTCCCCATCCAGGCAGAATGCCTCCGCGATGGCAGCGTGACACGCCTCCATCGCGGAGCCCCTTTAATTCATGTTGTCCAATGCCTTTTCCCTTGCTCGCATCCAAGTCCAACTCCGATCTCATCCAACATGCATTTAAGCTTCCCGAAATCACATTTTACCTGCAAAACAATGCTAATCATGTTGGTTAGTATAAATTCAGATTTTATTTCCAATTACATAGGAATGTATACACATTTATAGATAAACAAGGCGAAAATGGTACTTTTGAGTATCACTTGGGCATATAAATTTTCCCAAGATCACTTACCCCACACTTAAATCATTGTTCGTCCTCGAACAACAAACATACAATTCATGCAATTTACATCCCAACCTCGCTACTTCGGTTCGACAATTTAAGCTATGGTCATACCGATTATTCAATACAGCAAATCATCAAGAAAACA
Source organism: Datura wrightii (assembly GCA_035772735.1). Lineage (NCBI taxonomy): Eukaryota > Viridiplantae > Streptophyta > Magnoliopsida > Solanales > Solanaceae > Datura > Datura wrightii. The sequence continues at coordinate 56,708,088 of JASDFA010000007.1, read as the reverse complement.
TGCATGGTCTTGTCAATGCAATGTCCTTCAATACATTAAGACCTCCTAGACTTTAAGAATCGACTCTCGATATCGGCAAACTCATGCAAATTAGCTAATCAAGATATCTGACACGAAAATTAATCTTTCATCAAGCATGTGCCCTCACAACTCAAGAGAATCTTCCCCTTTTTGATCATATGACTCACAAACATTCAAACAGGGGCATGTACACACAATTTCACTCTCTCTCCCAAAAGAATTCACATGCATCATGTCATGACCCATAAGCTTGCCCTTAGTGTATTACTCCACTAATATAAAGAAGTGTGATGTAAGATCACGTAGGACTTTAATGGGTTGTAATGGAAGCTACGGAACTAGTAAATATTGGATTAGCCAATAATAGCCACTAGCATCCTTAAGCGCCTTTTCAACACATCCCATCAACTCATGGACATTGTTTTTTTTTTTTTCATCATCCCATTCTTGATGATTTTTTTTAGTATGGCCCATTGCATTAAGCGGACTTGACACAACAACAAAGATTGTTCATGCACCTTCATTATCGCCTATTTATAGCAAGTGCACCTTCAACCTTTTCTTTTCTTCTATCACTCTGCTTTTCTTTTTCTTTTCACCATTCTCACTCTTTGACACTTTGGGAAAATGATTTTCTCTTCTTAAGCGCTTAAGAGTTTTGTATAGACTTTACGGCTAATGAAAAGAAGGAATTAAGCTCGGTTTACACTTTTTGACAAAAGAAAAGAATAATTGGCTAAAGGCTCAACGGGCTGACTAGGGTATACAATCACAGGGGGGTATGACAAGGAAAAATAGAAACTCTCGGTTAAAACAAAGAAGTGCCTACATCCTTTCCTACAATACACCTCCTTCATTTCGTTTTGTACACACACCAGGCAAGTTCTAGACACTTCACAATAGCATGGAATATCAACACCTCACTTCACACTTTTTGTACATGCTCGATTCAAGATGTATTCACAGACTCTTCAATCAGCTAATTACATGAATTCAAACATTAAGCCTCAATCACACTGAATCGAACTCTACAGCCTAGGTATCTCAACATATTTACAAATTTGCATGCTTTCATACGAATCACCTTTGCATTTTGATATCATGTACAACACGCAACCAGAATTTCGCAACCATAGAGTAACTACAGGTTCCGGGATGCAATCCACCAAAGAAAAACTGAAAAATTGAAAAATAATTGAAAACAATCTACTCCTAACGACTACATTTCTCTTAAGACGGTCGTCATCCATCCATCGTAGGGAACGGTCACTAACTATGACTTCGGTTCAATGGGACCATTCTCGGTAAAAGAACCGAAAAAAAATGCCGAGAAACCCAAAATTAAAAATATGTTGAAAATATCGATCATTTCGATAGAAAAATTATTTACAAAATATTTTAAAAATTTACAAACGATTTTAAAATTTTTTAAAAATATCGATCATTTCGATAACAAAAATATGTACAGAATCAGAATCAGCTAGCAACATTCAGCAACACACATCAATTTAACAAACATTTACAAATACGAAACAACTTGAAAATTCACACTCACAGGGACAAACAACATACACGATAACAGAAGAGAGCATACAAACAAAACAGCCCAGCCCAGCACCTAACTACTCCAATCCCACACTTAGCTCGAACACTGTCCCCAGTGTTCACAAAAATTCAAAAAGCACAAATTCAGGTGGTGGAACTCCCTGATCAGTCAAAGTATTCCACTTCTTTGTCGGGTGCTGCTGCTTCATCTCCCATATCCGAGTCGCCTCCGTTGTCATCATCAGATTCCACATCGGAGTCCTGACGTGTCTCCTCAATTTGTGGGGACATCATCTTCTGTGGGCTCTACAAATGCTGGCCCCACTCGGCATAGAGCCCTGGCATTTTCGCCAAAAGGGTAGTCTAGCTCCAGCTGCCATAGCTCCTCCTCTGTCGCCGGCCTCCCACCTATCCTCAGCTGGAGCATCTGCATCCCATACATCTGAGCCATATACTGGTCATCACGAGCATGTCGCTCGCCAAGTGTAAGCACTGGCCCGTGGGTGGTGTCGGGAGCCTTAGTTTTAGTAACGTCCAAGGCCCGCCGCTCCAACTACGGGATATAGTCAAGGGCCTCCTACTCAACATCGAGGCCCCTGAGGAAGGTGGTCAGTAGTCCACCAAAGCCATACCTGTGCCCCTGGTGCAACCGGGCTCTCTTCATGGCGGATATAATAACCGCCCCGACATTGACCTCCAGCCCTTTCATCAGGGCGTACACCAGGCAAACACAATCCCGGGTTACATCAGTCATATATACCACCGGGATTAGGCATGAGCAGACTATCTTCAGCCAGATTCGGGCTTCCGTGTTCATCTGTGAATAGGGCAACGTCTGGTGGTAACCCCTCTCTTTATGTCTGCTCCATCTAGCTGTTGATTGGGTCCCACACAATGTGCGTCTGATGTCCGCATACGGTGGGGTAATGTTCAGCTGTCAGAGTACGTGGGCGTCTGTGTCCCGCGCTCCTATGATGGCATTGAGGTGGTGGGGCTCCAGAGTGACTATTTGCCCTCTGATCTTGATGGTGTGGCTTCTGATCGTCGGGTTCCAATTGGCATAGAACTCCCGAACCAAGTGCAGATTGCATTCCTTGGGCTCCTCAAAGATGAACTTGAGCCCAGCTGCCTTGATCCAATAGACCATTCTAGGGAACTCCTGTGCCAATGGTTCCCATGCTATGTGTCCGTCTCGGCTCGACGTCGTTTAAGCTCAATTGTCCGCTAGGGTGATGGACGATTTCTCTCGATCACTGTCCTCCCCCCAGTAGTGCTTACACCTTTCCGGTGGTTTTCCCATTAACTCTCGGGAATCCTCCATCTGCTTATCATCACCTTGATCAATCACATTGATCACGGAGAGTTCTTTATGCACCGTCGGGAGCTTGGGTGCCTTGTACACATCGTACACCTCTACCTTGTCATGTGCTCACATTGTTAGCTGCCCCATAGCTACGTCGATTAGTGCTTTCCCGATTGCCAAGAAGGGACGTCCCAAAATAAATGGGACTTCCGCGTTTGGTTCAAGTCCAGCACGACAAAATCTACCGGGAAAATTAGGGAGCCAACTTGCACCAGAACGCCCTCAACAATGCCATCCGGCTTGGCTAAGGATCGATCCGCCAACTGCAAGATTACCGGTGTGGGTCTAGGACTCCCTAGGCCCAACTTTCTGAATACCTAAGACAGCATCAAATTTATGCTCGCTCCCAAGTCACATAATCCACGAGCTCGGATGCTCTGCCCAATAGTAATCTGGATAGTAAAACTCCCAGGGTCTTTTAGCTTTGTGGGCAGTCTATTTTAAATCCGGGAAGTGCACTCCTCCGTTAGAGCCACCGTAGCATACTGAGTCAACCGACTTTTGTTGGCCACGATGTCTTTTATGTACTTAGCATATTGAGGCACTCCCTGCAAGACATCAACAAGAGGTAAGTTAACATGTACCTGTTTCAGCACCTCCATGAATTTCTTGAAACACGCCTCCTCCTTGTGTTTCTTTAGTCGTTGAGGGAACGGGGGTGGAGGTCTTTCTGATTCAGCTTCTTTGGTCTTCCCCCTCTCAGAACTGTGCTCCCTCTCAACTTCTGCTGCTCCCGACTCTTGAGGTAGTCTTTCTGGTTCCACCTCTTTCAGCTGCAAACCACTCCTTGTGGTCACTGCATTTACCTGCTTAGGATTGGGATCGTGTCGCTTGGCAGTCCTCCTCTAGGCCTTGTATTTTGGGCACTAGCAAATTGCCCAAATTGATATTCAAGTGCCTTGGTAGCTAACTGGTTGTTTTTCACTTCGGCTGCCAATTTCACATAGTCAGCCTGCAATTGAGCTTGGTTAGCTATCATGGTCTTGAACATCTCCTCAATGCTGGGTGATGGTGGTGGAGGAGGTGCATTGTTGTTTCTGAATTGAGCTTGATAATTCTGCTGCCCTCCTTGGTCCCTTTGCACACCCTGACCAGAACTTTGGCCCTGATGGTTGTTGCTACCCCATGAGAAATTAGGATGATTCCTCCAATTGGAGTTGTAGCTACTACCATACTACTGGTGGTTCCTTTGTGCATTACCCACAAAGTTTACCGAGTCAGGATTGGCTCCACAACACTCAGCTGAGTGCTCACTGCTTCCACACACTTCACACCTGTTCGCGGCTGGTTCGGTATGTGTTAAAAACCGACACGCAAGTGTATGTGGTCAAACAAGTAATAAAGTGGCTAAGTAGCCAAGTATCGATCCAAGGAGGCTGCTCTGGATATGCAAAATTTCCTAGTTCACTATATTTCTATTCAATTTCTAACTATGCTAACAACTATCCAATCAAGAATTGAGGGAGTTTTGTTTCTAAACTAATTATATACTAAACTTAACAACTATTATTTACGTTGAATTCAGACAATGGATATGCTCATGCCAAGGTTAAGAACGAGTAATGGAGTTGATAATTATGATAATTTGGTCATCCTCTTCTTCATATTGCTAGTCAAGAATGTTTGCCTAGAAATTAAAACTCTCGTATTTAATTTCACTTTAGAATCATAAACCATTCGTCTACATTTCTGTGATCAAATGAAATTTATGACCTAACACTACAATGCCGGTTCCTAAATTGACTAATACGGCTTTCAAGTATATTTCTATCAAGAAAGCACATCAAAACCCAATTTTCCCAAATCAAGTTAAGAACAATACCCTATTAATTCACAACTTTCCAATTTCATGCTCTCTCGAGTGAAATTGGACTTTTTAGATATACATTAATGGTGGCCAATCAAGAATGTACTAAGCACAAGAATTAATAGAACAATATGCAAGAAGAAGAAGAAACCATATCAATTATTACCAATAATCATTACACAAGTTCAAAACCTCAGCAAGAAAGGAATTAGCCACTCATTCTTGGATTAATCGTCCTAGAATGAGTGTAAATCATGCATACAATTGAAGGAAAAGAAGAAGGGAAGAGAAGAAAACTCTTATCTTTTCTATTCTTCAACTGCCACAAAACCACGTTCCTCTCTCCACTCCTGAACTCTGCTAAAAACTAGAACTAAAAGAAGACTCCTTTAAAAATAACCTAAGTGTGCTATTTATACTAGTGGGAAATTTTTCCCGGAATAACAAGCAACGTGTCACGGAGGCCAACGCGGAGCACTGCCTCCGTGACACGGTGTGGACGCGGACCCTCTCTGGAAATTGCAGGGTCAGGATAATTGGTCTCAACGTGGCATGGAGGCCAACGCGGAGCACTATTTCCGTGCCACGGAACTGATGCGCAGGCACACTGGAAATTGCCTAATTAATTCCTGCCCAGGCAGTGTGCTACCGTGATGGCAGCGTGGCACGGCTCCATCGCGGAGCCAGTGTAAAATGTGCCATCCAAGGTCTTTTCCACGCTCGCATCCAAGTCCAACTCCGACATAGTTCCAACACGCATTTTAGCTCCTAAAAATCACATTATCCTGCAAAACAAATGCTAATCATGTTGGTTAGTATAAATTCGCATTTTATTACCAAATACATGATATTATATACACATTGCACAACAAACAAGGTAAAAATGATACGTTTGAGTATCACTTGGGCATATAAATTTGCCCAAGATCAACACCACATCTGTTGTACTGCATTAACTGGGTCTTGAGGCTGGTTCAATGTCATGTTGCTGAAGTGGGTGTTAAGTTGATTTTGCAATGCAGCTATCTGTGCAGCGATAGCTGTGAACCCATCCACTTCAAGCACTCCTGCTGCTTTCCTTGTCCCACCTCTTGATGAATCAGCATTCCATTCTGGATTGCCCTGTGAAATCAGATTCAACAAGGTATACAGCTCCTCATAAGTCTTCTCCAGCGCTTGCCTCCAGCTGCTGAGTCTAGCAATATTTTGGTGTGGGGTTCCAAACCCTCAATAAATGTGTGCACCAGCACATCATTGGACTGATGATGGTGAGGACAATCCCGCAACATGGATTTAAATCTCTCCCTGGCCTGATATAAATTTTCTCCCTCTCTCTGTTTGAAACTTAGAATTTGACTTCTAAGTCTTGCTGTTTTACCCGAGGGAAAAAACCTTATCAAGAACTTCCGTGCAAGATCATCCCACGTAGAAATAGAATTCGGTGGCTCAGCTTTCAACCACCTCTTGGCTTCTCCCAATAATGAGAATGGGAACAATGTAAGACGGACATAGTCTGATGACACTCCAGCGGGTATGTAAGTGTCACTTATATCCAAAACTTTTTGGAGATGTTGTTGTGGATCTTCATGAGGGAGACCGGTAAATTGCCCGCTTGTGTGCAACAACTGCTCCATATTCTGTTTAAGTTCAAATCTCCCTCCGGGCTCTCGTTTGCGGATACTCGATGTAACATTATTGGCATGTGGGATTGCCACCTCGCGAACCGGCCGTGCTGCTGCTTCTTCGGGCACTAACACTGCCCGTACTACCGGTGGATTTTGTTGTTGCTCCATGATCGTCTGTCTGAGCAACTGCAGCTTTCTTTGTAGAGCTTCTCTTCGTTTACTGTGAAATATCCTTTCTGGCTCTATATACGATTCCACCAGCTCCTTGTCTCTTGCCAGTGTTTAACAGCAATTAAGTCTGCAAAATACAGGCTAAGACCAAGTTGTCAACACTAAGAAAATAAAAATACAGTAAATTAACACTTAAAACAAATTCACCAATTGCCAAGTCCCCGGCAACGACGCCAAAAACATGTTCGCGTGATTTGTGGGGTATATAAAACGACACGCAAGTGCACGTGGTCGAACAAGTAGTAAGTGGCTTTAGTAAGCCAAGTATCGATCCCTCAGAGACTTGGATGAAGTGCAATTTGCTCAAGTGTACTATATTTTACTTCTAAAAATGCAGACAACAGAAAGTTTGATAGTTTGTTTTATAAATTTTTATACTAAAACTAAGAACAATTATCTACTTTGAATCTGACTATGAATGAAAGCATGCTGAGGTTAAACGAACATTTAATGAAATTGATTATCATCATAATTTGGTTAATCTTTTCCTCCTATTGCTAGTGAAGAACATTTTCCAAGAGATTAAAACTCTCGTATTTAACCTCACTTAAGAATGATGAACCATCCGTCTACATTTCTATGATCAAATGCAATTCATGTCCTAGCCATACAATTCCGGTTCCTAAATTGACTAATTCGACTTTCAGGTATATTTCTATCCTGAAAGCAAATCAAGACTTAATTTTCCCAAACCAAGTAATGAACATATCCTATTAATTCACAACTTTTCAATTTCTTGATCTCTCGAGTGAAACCAGACTTTTTAGATGTACATTAACGTAGGCCACACATTAATGCAGTAAGAACAAGAATTAATAGAACAACATGGAAGAAAAGATGAAAAACCAAAGAATCAATGATCAAATTTCATTACAATGGTTCATAACCTCAGCAAGGAGAGGAATTAGCCACTCATTTGTGGATTAAACATCTTAAAATGAGTGTTAATCATACAAGCAATTCAATTAAAGAAGAAAGAAAGAGAGAAAAAACCCTGAAATTTTCATCCCTCAACTGCCTGTAACCCACGTCTTTGCTCCACCAAGTCAGAATAATAAAAAATGAACCTAAGTGTTCTATTTATACTGCTGGGAATTTTTTCCGGAATAACGAGCAACGTGTCACGGAGTGCATCGCGGAGCACTGCCTCCGTGACACGCTACGAACGCGGACCCTCACTGGAATTGGGGGTCCGGGAATTTAGGCTCAACGTGGCACGGCGTGCATCGCGGAGCACTGGCTCCGTGCCACGGAGTAAACGCGGACCCTCTGTGGAATTTGGGCGAATTTTCCCCATCCAGGCAGAATGCCTCCGCGATGGCAGCGTGACACGGCTCCATCGCGGAGCCCCTTTAATTCATGTTGTCCAATGCCTTTTCCCTTGCTCGCATCCAAGTCCAACTCCGATCTCATCCAACATGCATTTAAGCTTCCCGAAATCACATTTTACCTGCAAAACAATGCTAATCATGTTGGTTAGTATAAATTCACATTTTATTACCAATTACATGAGAATGTATACACATTGATAGATAAACAAGGCGAAAATGGTACTTTTGAGTATCACTTGGGCATATAAATTTGCCCAAGATCAATCATACCTACCTTAAATGTGCATCCTAGTTAGCCACATTGAGCCTTTAGCCTATTTTTTCTTTCTTTGAAGAGGTACAAATCGAGATTAATCCCTTCTTTTGATTAGCCTTGAATTTGATCCAAAACTCTTAAGCGCTCAAGAAAAATAATTTTTCCACAGTGTAAAGGAGTGAGAATTGTGAAAAGAAAGGAAAAGCGGAAGTGGTGAAAGTTAAAGAAAAGGTTAAAGGTGCACTTGCTGAAAGTAAATAAAATAAAGATGTATAACTAATCTTGGTTATTAAGTCGAGTGTGCTTAAAGAAATGGGAACAACAACAAAGAAAAATTTCAAGAATGAGAAGATGAAGGAAGTAACAATGCCCATAATGATGGTGGGATGTATTGAAAAGCGCTTAAGGAAGCTAGTTGCTATTATTGGTTAGCCCAGTATTTACTAGTTCCCTAGCTTACATTACAACCCATTAAGTCCTATGTGATCTTACATCACGCGTCCTTATATTAGTGGAGTAGTACACTAGAGGCAAGCCTATGGTTCATGACATGATGCATGCGAATTCTTTGGGAGAGAGAGAGAAAGTGTTCATATACCCCTACATGTAATGCTTTGGAAATCGTATGATTGCAAATGGGGAGATTCTCTTGTGTTGTGAGGGCACATGCTTGACGAGAGAGTAAATTTCGTGTCGGATGTCTTGATAAGTTGATTTGCATGAGTTTGTCGAGATCAAGAGCCGATTCTTGAGTATAGGAGGTATTAATGTGGGGTATGTCATTGTATAGATGAGACCATTCATGTTTTCTTGATGATTTGCTAGATTAAATAATCGGTATAGCCGTAGCTCGAATTGTCGAGCCAATGTAGCTATGCATGGGTGTCAATTGCATGAGATGTGAGAGTATTGTTCAAGGACGAACAAGGTTTTAAGTGTGGGGTAAGTGATCTTAGGCAGAATTATATGCCTAAGTGATACTCAAATGCTTCATTTTGTCTTTGTTATCTATCGTTATTTGTGCATTCTCATGTGATTTGTAGTTAAAATGTGAATTTATACTAACCAACATGATTAGTGTTGTTTTGCAGGTAAAATGGAATTTTCGGAAGCTAAGATACATGTTGGTAAAAATCGGGAATGGACTTGGAAGCAAAGAGTGGAAAAGGTCAAGGAAGATCAGCAAAAATAAGGGCTCCGCGATGGAGCCGTGTCACACTGCCATCGCGGAGGCATTCTGCTTCGGGTGATTTAATTTTGGCCATTTCCAGTGAAGCCTCACGTTACCTCCATGACACGGAGGCAATGCCACGCGATGCAAGCCGTGGCACATTGAGTACAATTACCTGGGACATCAATTTCCAGTGTAGGTGAGCGATTGCACCGTGGCACGTTGGCCAGGCTCCGCAATGCAGGCCGTGGCACGCCAAGGTGAAAATACTGAGGAGCCAAATTCCAGAGAGGGTCCGCGATACTCCCGTGGCACGGAGGGAGTGCTCCACGATACACTCCGTGCCACGTTGCTTGTTATTCCGGGAAAAATTCCCACTAGTATAAATAGCACACTTAGGATTTATTTTAAAGAATGCAGACTTGGTTGAGTAAGAACGTGGGTTACAGGCAGTTGACGGGACAAAAATTCTAGTGTTCTTCTCTATGTCTTTCTCTTTTATCTCAATTGTTTGTATGATTTATACTCATTTGATGATGTTTAATCCACAAATGAGTGGCTAAATTCACTTCTTGCTGAGGTTAAGAACGATTGTAGTGGAATGTAATTGTTGATCATTTTTGTTTTCATCTTTTCTTTAATGGTTGTTCTATCAATTCTTGTTCTTACTGCATTAATGTTTTGCCAATGTTAATGTATATCTAAAAAATCCAATTTTGATTTTGAAAAGGAAAGAAATTGGAAAGATGTGAATTGGTAGGATATGATCTCTTCTTAGTTTGGGAAAATTGAGAATTGATTTACATTCAGAATAGAAATATATCTGAAAGTCTTATTAGTCAATTAAGGAATCGGTTTTGTATGGCTAGAACATGAAATTCTTTTATCACAGAAATGTAGATTGAAGGTTTGTGATTCTTAAGTTGGATAGGAGATGAAAGTTCCAATCCATAGGCAATAATTCTTGACTAGAAACCGAAGGAAAGATTAACTGAATTGTATCGATAAATTAATTCCCTGCATGTTCGTTTTAACGTCAGCTTGCTCATTACTATTGTTCAGATTCACTTTATAATTTTGTTTTAGATTCTTATTAATTAATAACTGAAACTCTAAAAATCTTATTCATTTGGTTGTCTGCATTCTTAAAGATATAGTTCATTAACACTTAAGTTAATTAGTACCGTAGTTCAGTCCCTGTGGGATCGATACTTGGCTATAGTTAAGCCACTTTACTACTTGTTTGACCACGTGCACTTGCGTGTAGTCACAGAAACACCAAACAACTATCAAAGTAGCTTCACTGAACCATCCTATAGGAGATCTACACCTCCTACCATACAATGCCTCAAACGGGGCCATCTGAATGCTGGAATGGTAGCTGTTGTTGTACACAAATTCGATAAGAGGCACATGGTAATCCTAATTACCCTTAAAATTGATCACACACGATCTTAGCATATCCTCTAGAGTGGGAATAGTCTGCTCGGCTTGCCCATCTGTCTGCGGATGAAAAGTTGTAATGAACTTGACCTGAGTGCCAAGTCCCTTCTGAAAAGACTTCAAGAAATGGGAGGTGAACTGGGTACCCCTGTCTGAAATAATAGCCAATGGAACCCCATAAAGTCTAACTAGCTTCCTAATATAAAGGTTAGCATAATCCTCAGCTGAATCTATGGTTTTGACTGGGAGAAAATGTGCTGACTTAGTCATCCGTTCTACTACCACCCAGATAGAGTCATGTAGCCGACGAGTCCGAGGTAGACCCGTAATAAATTCCATATTTACCTCTTCCCACTTCCACATCGGTATACTGATATCTTGAGTCATATCCCCCGGCCTTTGATGTTCCACCTTGACCTGCTGGCAGTTCGGGCACTTAGCTACGAATTCGGCAATGTCTCTTTTCATGTCGTTCCACCAGTAAATGTCCCTCAAGTCACGGTAAATTTTAGTGGCACCATGGTGAATAGAATACCTTGAGTTGTGTCCCTTATCCAAAATCTTCTATCTCAACTCACTAATATCTGGCACACACAACCTTCCCTGATAACGGAGCACTCCATCTTCCCCTTGGGAGAAAGCCTCAACTTCTTTTCTGAGAACCGTCTCCTTGAGTTTAAGTAGAACTGGATCTTCATCTTGTCTGGAATTAACTTCAACTACCAAAGATGAATCTGACCCGCTTTGTACTACTACTCCACCTTCTGCTGAGTCTACTAATTGTACCCCTAACTGGGCTAGTCTATAACATCGTTTGATAACTCCATTTTTCCTCCCTCAAAGTGAGCTACACTTCCCATAGATCGCCTGCTTAGGGAGTCAGCCACCATATTGGCCATGCCCGGGTGATACAGCACACTCATGTCATAATATTTCAGGAGCTCTAACCACCTTCTCTGTCAGAGGTTCAGGTCCTTCTGGCTAAACACTTACTGAAGACTCTTGTGATCTGTGAACACATCTATGTGAGCTCCATATAAGTAGTGTCACCATATCTTTAACACGAATACCACTGTTGCTAACTCCATGTCATGAGTTGGATAATTCTTCTCATGGACCTTGAGTTGTCTAGAGGCATAGGCTATCACTTTGCCCCTCTACATCAGAACGCAACCAAGTCCAACTCTGGAGGCGTCACAATATACAACCAACCCATCTGTTCCTTCTGGTAGGGTAAGAATTTTAGCGGTAGTGACTCGAGTCTTTAACTCTTGGAAACTCTTCTCACTCATCTAACCACTGAAATTTTACCTTCTTCTGGGTTAACGTGGTCAGAGGAGACGCAATGGAGGAGAAACCTTCTACAAGCCGTCGGTAATAACCTGCTAAGCCCAGAAAACTCCTAATTTCTGTCGGAGAGGTAGGTCTGGGCCAATCCTTCACTGCTGCTATTTTATGAGGATCTACTTTAATCCTTTCACCTAAGACCACATGACCCAAGAAGGTCGTAGACTTCAACCAGAATTCACGCTTGCTGAATTTGTCGAATAACTGGCGATCTCGGAGGGTCTATAATGCTAACCTTAAGTGATTGGCATGCTCTTCCTCATTTCTGGAGTACACCAGAATGTCGTCGATAAATACAATGACGAACATATTCACGTACTTCTTAAAGACCCTATTCATCAAATCCATGAAGGTTGTTGGGGCATTTGTTAACCCAAAGGACATCACCACAAACTCGTAGTGACCATACCAAGTTCTGAATGCTGTATTCGGTATGTCACACTCTCTTACCCTTAACTGATGGTATCCTAACTTCAGATCGATCTTGGATAAACAACTGGCTCCCTGAAGCTAGTCAAATAGGTCATCAATTTTAGGTAGGGGATACCTGTTCTTGACTGTGACTTTGTTCAGCTAACGGTAATCTATGCACATACTAAGGGTACCATCTTTCTTACGCACGAATAGCATTGGAGCACCCCAGGGAGAGATGTTGGGTCTGATGAAACCCTTATCAAGAAGAACTTTTAGCTGCTCCTTCAACTCCTTAAGCTCATACGGAGCCATTCTGCAAGGAGGAAAGGAGATGGGCTAAGTGTCTGGAAGGAGATCTACTCCGAAGTCTCCCGTTCAGGGGATCTCCCAGAAGATCTTCAGGAAAGACATCTGGAAACTCGCTGACTACTGGAACTGACTGAATGGCTTGGGTCTTAGAGTTGGAATCCTTGACCCGAACCAGATGATATAGACATCCTTTGGAAATATGTTTCTAGACCTTAAGGAAGGAAATAAACCTACCCTTAGGCGCTGAACTGCTGCCCGACTATTCTAACACGAGATCATCTAGAAACTGAAACTTGACAACCCTAGTCCTGCAGTCAACTGAGGCATAGCAGGAATGTAACCAATTCATGCCTAGAATAAGGTCGAAGTCGACCATGTCTAGCTCTACATGATCAGCTGGGATGATTTTATTCAAGACTGAGACTGGGTAGTTTCTATACACCCGACTAGCTCTAACTAACTTACCAACTAGGGTGGAAACTGAGAAGGGTTCTGATAGGACCTTTGGATTGATGTTAAACTGAACTGCTACATAAGGAGTTACAAACGAAATAGTAGCACCTGGATCTAGGAGGGCATACACGTCTAGATGAAAGAGACGTAACATACCAGTAACTATGTCAGGTGAACTTTCCTGATTCTGATGAAAAGAGGGAGTATAAAAATGATTCTGGTGTTGACTGCCATCTGTACCTGATGGGTTGGCCTGCTGAGCTAGTCGTCCTGCTGGAGCTGATGAAGTAGTGGATTTTGATATCCCTCACCCTGCTGATGGGCACTCCTTAAGCCTGTGTCCAAGCTGTCCACACCCGAAGCAGCCCTCTCGTCCTTGAAGGCATTCCTGGGCGATTCCTGTCACGCCCCGCCTTGGGGGTATGACTGGCACCTGGTGCCCTAGTAGGACCTAGACTGCTATCCGGTGAGCCCAAGCATATCTGGTGCCTGGCTGGCTTTCACTCAAATTCTTGGAAACAAAGGGCTATATAATGGCTGTAAACACAGCCTCCGGCCAACAGGCCTATAGCCACCTGTACCTGAAAAATAGCTGACCAGAAACATACTACTGTCCAAGGAACCTATGCGGGCCGACAAGGCCACCATACTGTCTAGTTCTCTGTAACACAACAATAACATGCTAAGTAATTATGTGACCGGCAAGGTCACCACTACTGACTGATTATGGACACACACGGCCAACAGGAACAGAAATAACAAATAACTATAACAAGCTGCACGGCCTCCGACGACCGGCTCGGCTGACCACAGGGAAATATATACAGACTGCAAGCCTCTAGGAATAACAATAGAAATGATCGGGACAGGGCCCCGACCTACCCGTACTGTACAACAAAAGAAAATGAAATACACCTCTGGAATTCAGTCTCCAGATGACAGGAGCTGAATACTCAATAGCTGACTGGAATCACGAGGGATCGCCTTCTCGTCTATGAGTACCTGCAGGCAAGTAATGCAGCGCCCCACTGGGCATCAGTACCACAGGTACTGAGCATGTAAAGCAACTGAAATACACAACTGAAAAGAATAACAACAGTAACATGACATATAAGCATAAAATAGCTGAGTCTATCTAGCTGAGAATAACTGGGGAGAGTTTATTTATTCTATAACTAAACTGAGCATACCTGATGCCGTGTCGTCCCACTGTCTATCAGTATCTAATAGAACATATAGGTATACATATAAATACACACAATACCTAACCGACCCCCATAAGCCGGAAGGTGCCAACCAACACACAATCTATTTACCCCTACCCAGGTCTAAACGAACCAAAAATAAGTCACTCCACTCATCTGATAATTGTGAGCTCCTCCTATCGGTCCCCTTGGGTACGTAGCTTAGGACTTGGCCTCTGACAATAAACTGTGTCTGAGTCCGAAGACTCCTGCCTCTAGGCGCAAGTGTACACGGGGTGTGTAATAAAAACTGCCCCTGGGTGCAAGCACGCAACAGGGTGATTTTATAAAAATCTGTATCTGAAACTGCCCCCGGCCACAGGCGCACACAGAGTGTTTTTCCCTTGTAAACAGGGTGGACTGGCTCTGCGCAGAGTAAACTGAACTACCCCTGCAAGCAGGGTGGTCTGGACCGTATTATCATGGTGGTCGGCCATCATCGTCCTCTAGGCGGACGGCATCGCCCAGCTGGTGGCGGTATCTGAATCTGGTATCGACGTAGCTATAACCCAGGGGCGGTGGGGATGCTAAAAGGGTGTCCACATGCCACAACAAGTCTCAACAAACAAATAGCACATTGAAATAGCAAGCATGTATAACTGAAAAGACTATCTGGAATCTAACTCCTTATCCTGATCTGTTTCTATACTGAACTAATTCTTACTAATTATACTGATTCTGCAATCTCTGTTTAACTGTACGGCTAATCTGTAGCCATAATACTATCTGTCTATTAGATATTTCTTTACTGACTGTTATTATGAAAATCTGTTCCTTTTTATTCTACAACATGCTTGCTATTCACATAGTAGGCTGTACTGAATCTGAACTACTAACTTGCCCTTGGGCACATGCTTTTCTAACTTTTAGACTGAATATGATATAACAACGCAAACTAGGTTTACTGAACTTTGCACAATACTTAACATTCAACTTCTGGGAATTCTACTACGGAGTTTATTGTACTATACAAGGCTAAAGCTACTAACACGCCGAAGGAACTAGCTTTACATACCTTATCCTCGAACTATCCGTCTGTCGGATGAGGCTCGGCCAATACTTCAACTATTTCTCCCAACTGCATTCATAAATATGTCAATTAATACTAAATATAGTTTTATTCCAAAGAAAAACGTCACTTTCGATATAATTATAGCCTAAACTTAGGCTTATCGAAATACGGTCAAAAACTCGCTATTTTCCAGAATTCCAGAAGGGAGAAATACTCACTTTGCAGCTAGGAACACATAGACACTAGTTTGGAGCAATTCTACTTACCTTAGCTCGGTAGCTCGACGATTCGTCGACCGTATTTCACGAAACTAAATCCATAGAAATGCTCTCTGCTGCTAAATACCTCGGTATCTGAGGTTAATTTAGGTTTGGACTGCGTTTGGCAGCGTAATCGGACGAAATTATATTACCCTCTTTGTTCTTTTTCCTTTCTCTGGTTTTCCTCTCTGTTTTCTGGAGGTTTTATGATTTAAAACCCAAAATACACTGAAGTGGGGCTTTATATACTTGGGCCTGGACAAGGCCAATGTGTCACGGAGCCAACACGGAGGCTTCACCTCCGTGACACGCTGCCATCGCGGAGGGGCTCTGCCTCGACTCCTCCCGCGATGGTTCGACAGGTTGCTCGTCTGGTCTTTTCCCGGCCCTTTTCCTAGCACATATGGCCTTCAAACATGCTTAACCAATGTGCAAATAGGTCATCTAGGTGCTGGGAATCCTACGGGGTATAACATTCTCCCCCCTTAAGAACATTCGTCCTCGAATGTAGACTTCTATCTAGAGGACTTCTCAACTTACTACCTTGAAAAATTTCGGCAAAAATCTGAAATGCAGAAAAGTCCAACACAGGTACTGCACGCAATGCTTTAAGATTAACTGGATAGCTAAACATCAATCTTTCTCACTTATACATATACAACCATAAGGTACTACATAAGTAATAATACGAACATACCTGTCGCCAGACTAGGCGTGGAATAGGTGAGGATATCTATCTTTCATATTTTCTTTCAGCCTCCCACATCATCTCCTCTCGGTTCCTATTACGCCACAGTACCTTGACAGATGCAATATCCTTAGTTCTCAATCTATGAATCTGTCTGTCTAGAATAGTTACTGGAACCTCTTCATAGGCCAGCTCTTCTGTAACCTAGATATCCTGGACTGGGACTGCTCTGGACGAGTCTCCTATGCATTACCTCAACATGGATACATGACCGGATGAACGGATTCTAACTCTGGAGGCAAGTTCAACTCATCTGCCACTTGGCCTATTCTTCGACGAATCTGATAAGGCCCAACAAATCTTGGACTGAGATTACCTTTCTTGCCTAATCTCATCACCCCTTTCATCAGTGATGCTTTTAAAAATACCCAATCGTTCACCTCGAATTCCAGGTTTCTGCGCTGCACATCTGCATATGACTTTTGGCGGCTTTGTGCAGTCAGTAGGCGTTCTCTGATAAGTTTTACCTTTTCCTCTTACTGCTGAATAATGTCTGGCCCAATCAACGCTAAGTTTCCTATTTCAAACCAGCCAATCGGCAATCTGCATTTTTGCCGTATAAAGCCTCGAAAGGCGCTATCTGGATAGCTGAGTGATAGCTATTATTATAAGCAAACTCGATTAGGGGAAAATGCTCAACCCAGCTACCACCGAAATCTAACACACACGCTTGCAACATATCTTCGAGTGTCTGAATTGTGTCTTCCGTCTGTCCATCTGTCTGAGGGTGGAATGCTGTGCTCAAATTAATCTTCATTCCCAGACCTTTCTGAAACGACTGCCAGAATCTAGCCGTAAACTGTGCTCCTCCGTCTGAAATAATGGATACTGGTACCCCGTGCAACCTGACTATTTCTCGGATATACAACTCCGCATAATCTGGCCGAGAAAGTAGTTTCCACTGGCAGGAAATGAGCTGATTCGGTCAATTTGTCAACTATCACCCATATAGAGTCATGTCCATGTTTAGTACGGGGTAATCCTACCACAAAATCCATATTTACTGCTTCCCACTTCCAGAGAGGCACAACTATGTCCTGAGCCAAACCTCTTGGTTTCTGATGTTCTGCTTTCACCTGCTGGCAGTTAGGACACCAGGCTACAAATTCAGCAATTTCTTTTTTTTATCTAGCCACCAGTAGTTTTCTTTGATATCATGGTACATTTTTTGTCGCGCCAGGGTGGAGAAAATAGTTGTTGGCGCAGTGCACCTCGTTCATGATCTGATGGCGGAGGCCTGAAACATCTGGAACACATAGACGGTCTTTACAACGCAGCACTCCATCCTCAGTTATTTGTGAATCTGGCGCTTCCCTTGTAGGATTCTGTCCTTAAGCTAGACCAGGTCAGGATCTGCATATTGCTGTTCTCTTACCTCCACAACTAAGGATGACACGGCGGTGTTCTGGATTACCACTTTATTGTCCTTCATTTCTATCACACGAACGGCTAAATTGACCAATCGATGTATCTCCCTGACCAACTCCCGTTGCTTGGGTTGCACATACGCCACACTCCTAATAGATCTATAGCTAAGAGCGTTTGCTACTCCATTATGTCTTCTTGACTGATATAACATTTTCATACTTAGAGAGCTCGGCATATAATTGACGGTCATACTGGCTTGTCTTGCCGAAGAGATCGACAGGTAGTTTACAGGAGTAGCTAGAGCTTATCTGGCCTTCCGGCCACATGCTAAGGCTACTTGTTGCTGGGATAACCTGAACGACCGTCTGCGCACCTTGTGCCTTTATCTGACCAGAGGATCCTGATATTGATCATGACCTCTAATGATCTGGATGCATAACCTTAAATAACTGAATAGTCAGGTTGAATGACCCGAATGTGGCGGTAGTCTAACAATGCTCTAACTGTTCTACTTGGGTACTTATATTTCATGCATAACTGCAGACTTGTGGGCATCTAATTGCTTTGTTATTTTGCTTGAACCACTGTAAGGCTGGGCTTAATCAAACTTACTCCCAAGCGATCAATCTCTGGATCTTCACGGGGAGTCTACTGATCTCCTGGTCTTAATAAACACTGTGCTAGCAGGGTACTATCAATTTCTTAAGCTTTGTGTGTATCCACTTGGATTTATACTGCTATTCTGGGGAATTCTCGGTCTTATGAGCTATTCTGTAAATACTGGCCTTCTGCTAGGGCTTTGTATCTGAATACCTTACAAGAACCAGCTGAAGTACTAGTCTGTCACTGACTACTGATGTGGACCCCTTTCTTGGGGTGCCCACGGGATTGTCTGACTTGCGGGGTATTCCTTGTAATAACTGCTAGGTTGACTAAGGTCGACTATCACCTACAAGGCTGGGAAAATGATGTACGACCACTTAACATACTGGAAAAATTCTGGTTCTGGCATATGCGATAATGCTATTGATTTTTAGGGATGCTTCCCTGCTAATACAAACGCCAGCTAGTCGTTAGACCGTCTAACTGTGCTCTTATCATCTAGCCATCTAATTAAGGCCATTAACTCTGGTAAGCTTCTAGAGCCTAGATCTGGCAACAACACATAAGTCTATTAACTTAATAACTGAGAACTGAGATAGTTTCTATGACTTCATACATAATTCACACTTAACCTGCCCTTTCTCTTCTCCTTTCCCTTTCTCCTTTCTTCTCTTCTTTTCTTTCTTTCTTCTTTTTTTTTTTTGGCAAGGGGGTCCTACAATGCATTTTGTACATGCTTTCTAGTACTAATCAGCATCTTTGATTGTAACCCCTATAGGCAGCTACTCACAGCATATCTATTATCTGTATATATATATATATATATTTCAGTAGCTACGTACAATACGTACTGAATTCTATGGTGATACATAATCTCTGATATGCTCTGCTGAGTCTCATACCGTACATGATACACCGCTTCTACGGCCTAATAATATCTCCTGCCCTGACTTATCATTTCCTTAGACTTTCATCCCATTCTAGATGTAACAACATATGAGCTTGATCATGGCCTGCTATTGGCATTCCGCCACTCTTACAATGTGGGTCCACACCCGAGCCTTGTGGCCTTACTTGGCATTATATTGAGAGCCCATGACTGTCTGCTGGGCCTTATCTCTAGGCCACACTAGATTAGAATTGTTGTATCGATAATTTCTTAACTTCTCCATAAGCGGACATACTGCGGTATTCTGAACCGCAATATTACTGTCAGCCCGAGGCTTAATCCTTAATGCGATATTCTATCAATCCGGGGGTAATCCTAATTTCCCCACAAAATCTGACTTTCCTGCTTCTTCCCCTCATCTTGCTTAAGTTGAACTCTGGGGTTCAAGGTACCTGCTTTTCATTGTTAATAAGATTACTAGTCAAGTATCAGTTCATACTTCCCCTGACTTGCAGTCAGACCTATCTGATTCACATGACCTCTCACCCTTTTGATATCACAACTGAATCATATCTATAATCTTGCAGGTATATCTTACTGTCTATTAGCGTATATGGCGGACTTGGCCTTTTTCTGACTCAAATTTGACTATTACTAGGCATTCATTACTGACAGGTCTTTTACCCCTGCTTCGGGTAAGCTAACAGTCTTACTTTCTCTACTGGCTTATTATCATAAGGGTCTGCACTACTCACGTAATCATAGGGGCTCTTTATACTTTCTAACACTTACTGCTTGATTTGGCAACCTCATCTCAAGTCTTATGCCCCTTTACTATACTGGAATCAAAATCAAGAGGTAGGAATAGCCCTTTTCTTATTGCAACAAATAAAAACATTTAACTGTACCATATCCGAAAAGATGTATTTGGGATTCCTGTATTTCCCTCTCTTTCTTATACTTACCTGGTGGCTTGACCTTGTCTGTAGTCTTAATCAGATCTTATATAGCTAATAAATAAATCAGCTCGTATGTACATTATACTTCTGACTTCCTATTCTAATGTTATCAACGTATGCTGGGAATAGTACCGATAAAGGTATCACGCTGGGAGGTCTCTGGTACCTCCTCCTGCAGTTGTAGTTATCATGTAACTGGTTGATGCCCTCTTCTGTTGCTATATCAGATCTTCTGCCTATGATAGGGTAATGTTGATCCGCCTCTGTTTCTATAATCAAAGAATACAATAAGTTTTTAGGGACTCAACCCTGTACTGTACCGCTCTAAAGCACGACTGGCTGAGAAGGAAGAGTAACCATCCTATCATGCCTCGCAGCCTCCTTTCTATAGTATGTGGTGCACAACACATCCATAGACAAGACTCTACTCAGCATGGCTTGCAGACTCCCTGGGACACGACCTGCTCTGATACCAAGTTTGTCACGCCCCGCCCTAGGGGGTATGACTGGCACCTGGTGCCCTAGCAGGACCTAGACTGCTATCTGGTGAGCCCAAGCACATCTGGTGCCTGGCTGGCTCTAACTCAAAATCCTGGAAACAAAGGGCTATATAATGGTTGTAAACACAGCCTCCGGCCAACAGGAACAGAAATAACAAATAACTATAACAAGCTGCACGGCCTCACACGATCGGCTCGGCTGACCACAGGGAAATATATATAGACTGCAAGCCTCTAGGAATAACAATAGAAATGATTGGGACAGGGCCCCGACCTACCCATACTGTACAACAAAAGAAAACGAAATACACCTCTGGAATTCAGTCTCCGGATGACAGGAGCTGAATACTCAATAGCTGATTGGAATCACGAGGGATCGCCTCCTCATCTATGGGTACCTGCAGGCAAGTAATGCAGTGCCCCACTGGGCATCAGTACCACAGGTACTGAGCATGTAAAGCAACTGAAATACACAACTGAAAAGAATAACAACAGTAACATGACATATAAGCAGAAAGTAGCTGAGTCTATCTAGCTGAGAATAACTGGGGAGAGTTTATTTATTCTATAACTAAACTGAGCGTACTTGATGCCGTGTCGTCCCACTGTCTATCAGTATCTAATAGCACATATAGGTATACATATAAATACACACAATACCTGACCGACCCCCATAAGCCGGAAGGTGCCAACCAACACACAATCTATTTACCCCTACCCGGGTCTAAACCAACCAAAAATAAGTCACTCCACTCATCTGATAACTGTGAGCTCCTCCTACCGGTCCCCTTGGGTACTGTTATACCCCGTAGGATTCCCGGCACCTAGATGACCTATTCGCACGTTGGTTAAGCATATTTGAAGGCCATACGTGCTAAAGAAAGGCCCGGGAAAAAGATCGGACGAGAAACCTATCGAACCATCGCGGAAAGAGCTGAGGCAGAGCCCCTCCGCGATGGCAGTGTGTCACGGAGGTGGAGCCTCCGCGTTGGCTCTGTGACACGTTGGCCTTGTCCAGGCCCAAGTATATAAAGCCCCACTTTGGTTTATTTTGGAATTAAACCATAAAAACTCCAGAAAACAGAGAGGAAACAGCAGAGAAGGAAAAAGGAACGAAGAAGTAATATAATTTTCATCCGATTACGCTGCTAAACGTTGTCCAAACTCAAATTAACCTCAGATACCGAGGTATTTAGCGGCAGAGAGCATTCCTATGGAGTTAGTTTCGTGAAATACGGCCGACGAATCGTCGAGCTACCGAGCTAAGGTAAGTGGAATTGCTCTAAACTAATGTCTATGTGTTCCTAGCTGTGAAGTGAGTATTTCTCCCTTCTGGACCTCTGAAAAATAGCGAGTTTTCGACCGTCTTTCGATAAGCCTAAGTTTAGGCTATAAACTATATCGAAAGTGACGTTGCTCTTTAAAATAAAGCTGTATTTAGTATTAATTGACATATTTATGAATGCAGTTGGGAGAAAATAGTTGAAGTACCGGCCGAGCCTCGTCCGACAGACGGATAGTTCTAGGATAAGGTATGTAATGCTAGTTTCCTCGGCAAGTTAGTAATCTCGGGACAGTACAGTAATTTAAAGGCCAGTAGAATGTTCAGAAGTCATGTGTTATGTTTATTACGAATGTTGGTACGATATTAGAAGCATCATGTTGTATTTAGCGCGAAACTTGTTAGCACGATATAGATTCTAATATAAGTGTTAGGAACTGCACAGCATGCTCAGTATGTGATGTGACACAGAATGTTAGGATATCATTGTATTCAGTTGAAACCCAGTAAAGCAATGTAATATCTGTAAGACATCTCAAAAGTAGAATGATAAGTTAAAATGAAGTTAGAAAGCATGTTAGGAATAGTAAATCATGTTACTATAGAAACTCAGCATACAGCATAGTTTTCAGTAGAAAGACCATATCTTGTTCAGCATTAGACCCAGTACAGTCTGGCAGAAGACTATATTTATACGTATATACTATTACCATCCTCAGCATGTATTAAGTACGTACATATTACTATCACTAGCTCAGCATATAGTATATACAAATACTTTACCACTATTAGCTTCAGTATGTGGGACATGCAGATAGTATTACTAGTTGAGACCGTTGTATTGTTTGGGGTTGGACTACCTAGAATCCATGACCGCCCCAGGGTTGATAGCTGTATTGACTCGTCCGCCAGAGGACGAGGATACGTCACTCTACGGAGTGGCATGCCGTCCCACAGGGGACGAAGATGGGATGCCAGTTTTCCCCATATTGTGCCTTGATCGGCCCTTACACACCCCTGTCGAGCGGATACGCCCGGGTGTTTATTCAGGAGTCCTCCGGACTCAGATGCAGTTATAGTCAGGGGCTCAGCGAGCCCAAGTGCTTACCCAGGGGACCGGCGGTATGCTTATAGCTATTTTAGGAGATGGGATGACCGGGGTAGGGGTATAGATTCTGTGTTGGTTGTACCTCCCGGCTTATGGGGGCCAGGTAAGGTTTGTGTGTGCTATGTGATGTTATGATATGTTATTCCATGTATAGTAGATACGAGTAGATCGACAGTAGGACGATAAATCTCCAGGTATGACTCCTACTCCTTCCAGTATAATTAAAAGAAGGTATGATTTACATTATCAGACAGTTAATCCATTCCTTTCTACTTCAGTTTCATCAGTTGTATTGTTATTTTCAGATATTTCTTTCAGTTATTGCTTTACATACTCTGTACCAGCGGTACTGACGCCTGGTGGGGCGCTGCATTACTTGCCTGCAGGTACTCATAGACGAGCAGGCGATACCACGTGATTCTTCTCACCGATCGAGCATTTAGCTCCTGTCATCCGGAGAGTGAATCCCAGAGGTGTATTCCGTTTTCTTTTGTTGTACAGTACGGGTAGGTCGGGGCCCTGTCCCGATCATTTCTATTGCTATTCCTAGAGGCTTGCAGTCTGTATGTATATTACCCTGTGGTCAGATGAGCCGATCGCGTGAGGCCGTGCAGTTGTATAGCTGTTAGTACTTTTGTTTCCTTTATGTTGGCCGTGTGGGGCCATAGTTCGACAGTTGTGGTGACCTTGCCGGTGACGTAGCTATCCAGTACTTCAGGGTTGAGTTATAGATAACTAGACAGCATGGTGGCCTTGTCGGCCCGCATAGGTTTCCTTATAGTTGCTTGTTTCTGGTTAGCTGTTATTACAGGTACAGGAGGCTATAGGCCAATGGGCCGGGGGCTGTGTTTACAGCCGTTATATAGCCCTTTGTTTCTAGAAATGTGAGTTAGAGCCAGCCAGGCACCAGATGTGCCCAGGCTCAGCAGTCTAGTAGTTCAGGTCCTAGTAGGGCACCAGGTGCCAGTCATACCCCCCAAGGCGGGGTGTGATAAACTTGGTATCAGAGCAGGTCGTGTCCTAGGGAGTCTGCAAGCCATGCTAAGTAGAGTCTTGTCTATGGATGTGTTGTGCACCACATACTATAGGCAGGAGGCTGCGAGGCATGATAGGATGGTTACCCTTCCTTCTCAGTCAGTCGTGCTTTAGAGCGGTACAGTATAGGGTGGAGTCTCTAAAAACTTACCGTATTCTTTGATTACATATACAAAGGCAGATCAGCATTACCCTATTACAGGCAGAAGATCAGATATAGCAACAGAAGAAGGCATCAGCCAGTTGCATGATAACTACAGCAGCAGGAGGAGGTACCCGAGACCTCCCAGCATGATACCTTTATCGGTACTATCCCCAGTATATGTCGATAACTTCAGAATAGGAAGTCATAAGCATAACGTATAAATGAGTCGATTTATTTGTTAGATATATATATATATATATATATATATATATATATATATATATATAAGACCTGATTAAGATAGTAGATAATATTAGATTATCAGATAAGTGTGAGAAAGAGAGGGAAATGTAGGATTCCCACCTCCATTCCTTCAGGTGTGGTACAGTTCCATGTCTTCGTTTCGTTGCAGTTAGAGAAAGTTATTCCTACCCCCTTAGTTTTGATCCCAGTGTAGCAAAGGGCATGAGGATTGAGATGATGTTGCCCAAAGCAGGCAGTAAGTGGAAGGTGGATTGGTTGATTCCAGAAAGTGTTAGAAAGAGTAAGGAGCCTTTATGATTATGTAAGTTGTGCAGACCCTCACGTTAATAAGTCAGAAGAGCCAGTAAGACTACTAGCTTACTCGAAGTGGGTGTAGGAGATCCGTCAATGATGGACTCCCAGTAAGAGTCAAGTTCAAGTCACGAAAGGGTTGAATCCGCCGTGGCATGCTAACAATGGCAGGGTATGTCTGCAAGATAATAGTTATAAACTTAACTGTGATATCAAAAGACAGGGAGATTATATGAATAAGATGGGTCCGACTGCAAGCCAGAAGAAGTATAAGCCGAGGCTTGATCAGTAATCTCATTAACAACGAAAGGCAGGTACTTTGAACCCCAGAGTTCAGCTTAAGCAAGATGAAAGGAAGAAGCAGGAGTGTCAGATGTTGTGGGGAAATTAGGATTACCCCCGGATTGATAAAATACCGTATTAAGGATTAAGCCTCGGGCTGACAGTAAGATTGCGGTCCAGAATACTGCAGTATGTTCGCTTATGGGGAAGTTGAGAAATTGCCGACACAGCGAATTTAATCTAGTGTGGCCTAGAGATAAGGCCCAGCAGACAGTCATGGACTCTCAATATATGCCTAGTAAGGCCACAAGATTCGAACGTTGACCCCACATCGCAAAGAGTGGCGGAATTTCAAACAGCAGACAATAACTAAAGTGTTTATGTTTGTTACTTTCAGAATGGGGTGACAATACAATGAAATGATAAGTCATGGCAGGAGATATTATTAGCCCGTAGAAGCGGTGTATCATGTACGGTATGAGACTCAGCAGAGCATGTCAGAGATTATGTATTACCGTAGAATTCAGTACATATTGTACGTAGCTATTGATATATATATATACAGATAATAGATATGTTGTGAGTAGCTGCCTATAAGGGGTACAATCACAGATGTTGATTAGTAATAGAAAGCATGTACAAATTGCATTGCAGGACCCCCCCCCCCTTGCCAAAAAAAAGGGGAGAAGAAAGAAAGAAAAGGAGAGAAGAAAGGAGAAAGGGAAAGGAGAAGAGAAAGGGCAGATTAAGTGTGAATTACGTATGAAGTCATAGAAACTATCTCAGTTCTCAGTTATTAAGTTAGTAGACTTATGTGTTGTTGCCAGATCTAGGCTCTAGGACCTTACCAGAGTTAATGACCTAAACCAGATGGCTAGATGATAAGGGCGCAGTTAGACAGTCTACCGACCAGCTGGCGCCTGCATTAGCAGGGAAGCATCCCTGAAGATCGGTAACATTAGTGCATGTGCTAGAACCAGGATTAGAGGCCGAATAGGTAAATTTCAGAGATTAGCAATACCAGAATTATTCTAGTATGTTAAGTGGTCGTACGTCATTTTCCCAGCCTTGTAGGTGAGAGTCGGCCTTAGTCAACCTAGCAGTTATTATATGGAACACCCCATAAGTCAGCCGGCCGTCCCAGTCAGAATACCTGTGGGTACCCCAAGGAAGGGTCCACATCAGTAGTCAGCAACAGACTAGTACTTCAGCTGGTTCTCGTAAGATATTTAGATACAGAGCCCTAGCAGAAGGCCAGTATTTACAGAATAGCTCATAAGACCGAGAATTCCCCAGAATAGCAGTATAAATCCAAGTGGATACACACAAGGCGTAAGAAATTGATAGTACCCTACTAGCACAGTGTTTACTAAGACCAGGGGATCAGTAGACTCCCCGTGAAGATCCAGAGATTGATCGCCTGGGAGTACGTTTGATTAAGCCCAGCCTTACAGTGGTTTAAGAAAAATAACAGAGCAATTAGATGCCCACAAGTCTGCGGTTATGCACAAACTATAGGCACTCAAGTAGAACAGTTAGAGCATTGTTAGACTACTGCCACATTCGGGTCATTCAACCCGACTATTCAGTTATTTAAGGTTATGCAGCCAGATCATTGGAGGTCATGGTTGATATCAGGACCCTCTGATCAGATAAAGGCACAAGGTGCGCGGACGGTCGTTTAGGCTATTCCAGCAACAAGTAGACTTAGCATGTGGCCGGAGGGCCAGATAAGCTCTAGCTACGCCTGTAAACTACCTGTCGATCTCTTCGGCAAGACAAGTCAGTATAACCGTCAATTATATGTCGAGCTCTCTAAGTATGAAAATGTTACATCAGCCAAGAAGAGGTGATGGAGCAACAACCGCTCTTAGTGATAGATCTATTAGAAGTGTGGTGTATGGGCAGCCCGAGCAACGGGAGTTGGTCAGAAAGATACATCAATTGGTCAATTTAGCCATTCGTGTAATAGAAATGAAGGACAACAGAGCTGTAATCGAGAACACCGTCGTGTCTTCATCAGTTGTGAAAATAATAAGAACGGTAGTATAAGAATCCTAACCTGGTTAGCAGGGGAAAACGCGAGGTTTTCAGGTAACAGAGGGTGGAGTGCTGCGTTGTAAAGGCCATCTATATGTTCCAGATGTTTTAGGGCCCCACCAGCAGATTCTGAACGAGGTACATTACGCCCGTTATTCTCTTCACCCCGGTACGACAAAAATGTACCATGACATCAAAGAAAACTACTGGTGGCCAAGTATGAAAAGGGAAATTGCTGAGTTTGTAGCCCAGTATCCTAACTACCAGCAGGTGAAAGCAGAACATCAAAAACCAGGCAGTGATTCAGGACATAACTGTACCTCTCTGAAAATGGGAAGCAGTAAATATGGATTTTGTGGCAGGATCACCCCGTACTAAACATGGATATGATTCCATTTGGGTAATAGTTGACAGGCTGACAAAATCAGCTCATTTCCTGCCAGTGAGGGCTACCTTCTCGGCTGAGGATTATGCCGAATTATATATCAGAGAAATAGTTAGATTGCATGGAGTGCCGGTATCCATTATTTCAGATAGGGGAGCACAGTTTACAACTAGATTCTGGCAGTCGTTCTAGAGGGGTCTGGAAACGCAGATTAATTTAAGGACAGCATTCTATCCTCAGACAGATGAGCAGGCTGAGTGCACAATTCAGACGCTCGAAGACATGTTGCGAGCGTGTGTGCTAGATTTTGGTAGTAGCCAAAGTGAGCATTTACCGTTAATTGAATTTGCCTACAATAATAGCTATCATTCATCCATCCAGATGGCGCCTTTTGAGGCATTATACGAGCGAAAATGCAGATCGCCGAATGGTTGGTTTGAAATCGGAGAGTCAGTGTTGGTTGGCCCAGACATTGTTCAGCAGTCAAAGGAAAAGGTAAAGCTTATCCGAAGAATGCTTACTGACTGCACAGAGCCGCCAGAAATCATATGCAGATGTGCGGCGCAGAAAATTGGAGTTTGATGTGTATGACTGGGTATTTCTGAAGTATCCCCGATGAAAGAGGTAATGAGGTCCGGCAAGAAAGGTAAGCTCAACCCGAGGTTTGTTGGGCCTTATCAGATTCGTCGAAGGATAGGCCGAGTAGCATATGAGTTGAACTTTCCTCAAGAGCTAGAATCCGTTCATCCCATTTTTCATGTGTCCATGCTGAGGAAATGCATAGGAGACCCATCCAGAGCAGTTCCAGTCCAGGATATCTAGGTTACCGAAGAGCTGGCCTATGAAGAGGTTCTAGTAACTATTCTAGACAGACAGATTCGTAGATTGAGAACTAAGGATATTGCATCTGTCAAGGTACTGTGACATAACAGGAACCGAGAGGAGATGACGTAGGAGGCTGAAGAAGATATGAAAGCTAGACATCCTCACCTATTCCAGGCCTAGTCAGATGACAGGTATGTCCGTGTTGTTACTTATGCAGTATCTTATGGTTGTATATGTATAGATGAGAAAGATTGATGATTAGCTATCCTGTGAATCTTAAAGTATTCCGTGCAGTACCTGTATTGGACTTTTCTGCGTTGCAGGTTTTTAGGATAGTCCATATTACAGGGGAAACTCTGCCGGAATTTTCCTAGATAGTAAGTTGAGTAGTCCTCTAAATAGAAGTTTACATTCGAGGACGAATGTTCTTAAAGAGGGGAGAATGTTACCCCATAGGATTCCCGGCACCTAGATGACCTATTCGCACGTATGTTAAGCATATTTGAAGGCCATACATGCTAAAGAAAGTCCCGGGAAAAAGATCGGACGAGAAACTTGTCGAACAAATCGCGGAAGGAGCCGAGGAAGAGCCCCTCCGCGATGGCAGCGTGTCACGGAGGTGGAGCCTCCGCGTTGGCTCCGTGACACGTTGGCCTTGTCCAAGACCAAGTATATAAAGCCCCACTTAGGTTTATTTTGGAATTAAACCATAAAAACTCCAGAAAACAGAGAGGAAACAGCAGAGAAGGAAAAAGGAACGAAGAAGTAATATAATTTTCATCCGATTACGCTGCTAAACGTTGTCCAAACTCAAATTAACCTCAGATACCGAGGTATTTAGCGGCAGAGAGCATTCCTATGGAGTTAGTTTCGTGAAATACGGCCGACGAATCGTCGAGCTACCGAGCTAAGGTAAGTGGAATTGCTCTAAACTAATGTCTATGTGTTCCTAGCTGTGAAGTGAGTATTTCTCCCTTCTGGACCTCTGAAAAATAGCGAGTTTTCGACCGTCTTTCGATAAGCCTAAGTTTAGGCTATAAACTATATCGAAAGTGACGTTGCTCTTTAAAATAAAGCTGTATTTAGTATTAATTGACATATTTATGAATGCAGTTGGGAGAAAATAGTTGAAGTACCGGCCGAGCCTCGTCCGACAGACGGATAGTTCTAGGATAAGGTATGTAATGCTAGTTTCCTCGGCAAGTTAGTAATCTCGGGACAGTACAGTAATTTAAAGGCCAGTAGAATGTTCAGAAGTCATGTGTTATGTTTATTACGAATGTTGGTACGATATTAGAAGCATCATGTTGTATTTAGCGCGAAACTTGTTAGCACGATATAGATTCTAATATAAGTGTTAGGAACTGCACAGCATGCTCAGTATGTGATGTGACACAGAATGTTAGGATATCATTGTATTCAGTTGAAACCCAGTAAAGCAATGTAATATCTGTAAGACATCTCAAAAGTAGAATGATAAGTTAAAATGAAGTTAGAAAGCATGTTAGGAATAGTAAATCATGTTACTATAGAAACTCAGCATACAACATAGTTTTCAGCAGAAAGACCATATCTTGTTCAGCATTTGACCCAGTACAGTCTGGCAGAAGACTATATTTATACGTATATACTATTACCAGCCTCAGCATGTATTAAGTACGTACATATTACTATCACTAGCTCAGCATATAGTATATACAAATACTTTACCACTATTAGCTTCAGTATGTGGGACATGCAGATAGTATTACTAGTTGAGACCGTTGTATTGTTTGGGGTTGGACTACCTAGCATCCATGACCGCCCCAGGGTTGATAGTTGTATCGACTCGTCCGCCAGAGGACGAGGATACGTCACTCTACGGAGTGGCATGCCGTCCCACAGGGGACGAAGATGGGATGCCAATTTTCCCCATATTGTGCCTTGATCGGCCCTTACACACCCCTGTCGAGCGGATACGCCCGGGTGATGATTCAGGAGTCCTCCGGACTCAGATGCAGTTATAGTCAGGGGCTCAGTGAGCCCAAGTGCTTACCCAGGGGACCGGCGGGATGCTTATAGCTATTTTAGGAGATGGGATGACCGGGGTAGGGGTATAGATTTTGTGCTGGTTGTACCTCCCGGCTTATGGGGGCCGGGTAAGGTTTGTGTGCGCTATGTGATGTTATGATATGTTATGCCATGTACAGTAGATACGAGTAGATCGACAGTAGGACGATAAATCTCCAGGTATGACTCCTACTCCTTCCAATATAATTAAAAGAAGGTATGATTTACATTATCAGATAGTTAATCCATTCCTTTCTACTTCAGTTTCATCAGTTGTATTGTTATTTTCAGATATTTCTTTCAGTTATTGCTTTACATACTCAGTACCAGCGGTACTGATGCCCGGTGGGGCGCTGCATTACTTGCCTGCAGGTACTCATAGACGAGCAGGCGATACCACGTGATTCTTGTCAGCGATCGAGCATTCAGCTCCTGTCATCCGGAGACTGAATCCCAGAGGTGTATTCCGTTTTCTTTTGTTGTACAGTACAGGTAGGTCGGGGCCCTGTTCCGATCATTTCTATTGCTATTCCTAGAGGCTTGCAGTCTGTATGTATATTACCCTGTGGTCAGATGAGTCGGTCGCGTGAGGCCGTGCAGTTGTATAGCTGTTAGTACTTTTGTTTCCTTTATGTTGGCCGTGTGGGGCCATAGTTCGACAGTAGTGGTGACCTTGCCGGTCACGTAGCTATCCAGTACTTCAGGGTTGAGTTATAGATAACTATACAGCATGGTGGCCTTGTCGGCCCGTATAGGTTTCCTTATAGTTGCTTGTTTCTTGTTAGCTGCTATTATAGGTACAGGAGGCTATAGGCCAATGGGCCGGGGGCTGTGTTTACAGCCGTTATATAGCCCTTTGTTTCCAGAAATGTGAGTTAGAGCCAGCCAGGCACCAGATGTGCCCAGGCTCAGTAGTCTAGTAGTTCAGGTCCTAGTAGGGCACCAGGTGCCAGTCATACCCCCCAAGGCGGGGTGTGATAAGTACGTAGCTCAGGCCTTGGCCTCTGACAATAAACTATGTCTGAGTTCGAAGACTCCTGCCTCTGGGCGCAAGTGTACATGGGGTGTGTAATAAAAACTGCCCCTGGGTGCAAGCACGCAACAGGGTGATTTTATAAAAATCTGTATCTGAAACTGCCCCCGGCCACAGGCGCACACAGAGTGTTTTGCCCCTGTAAACAGGGTGGACTGGCTCTGCGCAGAGTAAACTGAACTACCCCTGCAAGCAGGGTGGTCTGGACCGTATTATCATGGTGGTCGGCCATCATTGTCCTCTAGGCGGACGGCATCGCCCAGCTGGTGGCGGTATCTGAATCTGGTATCGACACAGTTATAACCCAGGGGCGGTGGGGATGCTAAAAGGGTGCCCACATGCCACAACAAGTCTCAACAAACAAATAGCACATAGAAATAGCAAGCATGTATAACTGAAAAGACTATCTGGAATCTAACTCCTTATCCTGATATGTTTCTATATTGAACTGATTCTTACTAATTATACTAATTCTGCAATCTCTGTTTAACTCTACGGCTAATCTGTAGCCATAATACTATCTGTCTATCAGATCTTTCTTTACTGACTGTTATTATGAAAATTTGTTCCTTTTTATTCTACAACATGCTTGCTATTCACATAGTAGGCTGTACTGAATCTGAACTACTAACTTGCCCTTGGGCACATGCTTTTCTAACTTTTAGACTGCATACGATATAACAACGCAAACTAGGTTTACTGAACTTTGCACATTACTTAACATTCAACTTCCGGGAATTCTACTATGGAGTTTATTGTACTATAAAAGGCTAAAGCTACTAACTTGCTGAAGGAACTAGCTTTACATACCTTATCCTCGAACTATCCGTCTGTCGGACGAGGCTCGGCCAATACTTCAACTATTTCTCCCAACTGCATTCATAAATATGTCAATTAATACTAAATATAACTTTATTCCAAAGAACAATGTCACTTTCGATATAATTATAGCCTAAACTTAGGCTTATTGAAAGACGGTCAAAAACTCGCTATTTTCCAGAAGTCCAGAAGGGAGAAATACTCACTTCGCAGCTAGGAACACATAGACACTAGTTTGGAGCAATTCTACTTACCTTAGCTCGGTAGCTCGACGATTCGTCGGCCGTATTTCACGAAACTAAATCCGTAGAAATGCTCTCTGCTGCTAAATACCTTGGTATCTGAGGTTAATTTAGGTTTGGACTGCGTTTGGCAGCGTAATCGGATGAAATTATATTACCCTCTTCGTTCTTTTTCCTTTCTCTGGTTTTCCTCTCTGTTTTCTGGAATTTTTATCATTTAAAACCCAAAATAAACCGAAGTGGGGCTTTATATACTTGGGCCTAGACAAGGCCAACGTGTCACGGAGCCAACATGGAGGCTTCACCTCCGTGACACGCTGCCATCGCGGAGGGGCTCTACCTCGACTCCTCCCGCGATGGTTCGATAGGTTGCTCGTCCGGTCTTTTCCCAGCCCTTTTCCTAGCACGTATGGCCTTCAAACATGCTTAACCAATGTGTGAATAGGTCATGTAGGTGCCGGGAATCCTATGGGGTATAACAATTCCGACCACTCATGGGACAAACATAATACTTGTTTCCTATACTGTGGGCCTGAGACTAGGTGCCAAAAGACCCGCCCCTCTAATCCTGGAGGGACTGAAAGGTGGTGCGCTGGCTGAACTAGGTGTTGGGGCCCTCTTCTATTACTTCTGTTGTTGCTGCTGTGGGCGGCTACCATCGCCAGACCTCTTGTGGCCAAATTCTGTATGATCAGTTCTCGCCCACTTGTTCTTACGCTCCATATCTTTCAACATTTCAGCCTCAATCTGTCAAGCATAAATGATTAGGCAAGACAAATCCATGTCTTTGATCAGCATCGCGGTCTTGCACTCCTCGAGGGCCAGATTAGACACTCCATTAACGAACTTCAGCATGCGAACCCTCGGCTCAGCCACCATCTCTTGAGCATACTTTGATAGTCTAGTAAAGTCCAAAGCATACTCCTCCACTGTTAGGTTGCCCTGTCGTAGGTTCATAAACTCTGCCATCTTAGCCTCCCTCAACTCCCGGGGAAAGAACCTATCTAGAAAAGTTGTATGAAACTCCTCCCACTCAACCGGTCCTGCATCTACTAACCGCCCCTCCTTCCACTGCTCGTACCAAACCTAGGTACCCCTTTCAGCTAGTAGGTAGCTAGGTCAGCACTCTCGGAGGAGCTGACACCCATGATCCGTGTGATCTTTCTGATTTCATCTATAAAGCCTTGTGGGTACTCTCCCACCTTTGTTTCGTGAAAGTCTGGAGGGTTCATCGGGGTGAAATCCCGCACCTGGGCAGTAGCTATAGACCCTCTTGTGGCTTACTGGAACCACCTACTGGTTCACTTGATTGGTGACTATTTGATCTAGCGACTGAATGGATGCCCTAAATTCAGCGGTAGCCACAGAGTCGTCCTGAGGAACTGTCGGAGTTGGTGGAGTGGGTCTGTTGGCGTTTCTAGCTCTACGCCTATTTCCACGTCGAGGAGGCATGGTTCACTAAAAGGAAAAGGACACGCTTTAAAAGACGTCTTTGGAATTTGACTTTAATGGACGATAAAGAACATGAGCAGAAGGGGAATTTTCCTAATAACATCTCGTAGCCTCCTCATCATAAGTGTGGCGCGCTTTACACCCATGAAAAGGACTCTACTCGATGCGGCTTTCAGACTTACCGAGGATACTCTAAACCTAGTTCTCTGATAAAATGTTTTTCACGCCCCGAGCCTACACCCTGGACGCAACACGGTACTTGAAGCCAAAAGTGACCCCAAGTCAACCCCAAGTCTATCATACACTAATATTCTAAATAAACATGAACAACGGAACTTAAAATAATTTATAAATTATTTAAGGAAAAATAAATCTGAAAGTAAAGGTTCAAATCATTAAATACACTGAATAAACTAAAAGTCATCTAACTGAGGAGTTACTTTAACAAACACCCAGGTAACTCTACGTCTAATCAAAACCAAATGAAATAAATAAACAAAGCCCTCGAATGAGGAGCACTCACACTCTGATCTGCTGAAATGGAATACTCTGAAACTGAAGTAACTATCTGTGCTGAACCTAAGGACCTGCAGCGGTATCATGAAATGATACAACTCGAAAAGTATGTGTAAATACTTTGGATGTACTGAGTAAGTGGGAGAAACATACCGAACGTAAAGTCTGAACTGATAAATGATATGCCATGACCAACAGGTAAGCTGAACTGAACTACTAATATAATCTTAAATGGTCAAGATGACCCTGTCTGAAGGTCAAGGACATGCCCTAAGTCTGAAACACTGAATCTAAGATACTGTACCGAACTGGGCTGCTTATTTTGATACTGCACTGGAATGACTAGTGGTAGAGGCTATAACCGACATACAACCACGTGAGATAGACGTGGAGTCCGATGTAAACACCCCGTCGGTAGGACCGAATATACCTTGCTAGGGTATAAAGGCATGGACTGTGAAAATCACTGTCAAAAGGGGGCCATTAGGCCAAGTAAATAAAACCTACAGTGGCAATGTAGTTCTGGAACCTGGGTGCACTGGAAACACGGTCCTTTCGGTGCTAAGCCCTACTCCCATCGGATAATCCTATTACTGCTACTACTGACAAGCGAATAGCTTGATATTGGGGTCCAAGAATATACTGACATAGGGATACTGTTAGAGAGTTTCCCTGAGCATCTTATAGGACCAAATTTGGAAACTGAGTTCTAAAACTAGTCAGAGCTGCTTATTTGGAAGCGTTGTAACCGTCTTAAGACCATACTGATAATTGAACTGGGGTCCCGGGGCTGGTCAGAGCTATGACTTAATATCATGACCGCCTAATGGACCAATTATCTAAAATCTGAAATTGAGTCTGGAAAATGGGTGGCACCACGAACACCTCAAAAATAAACTAGAGTCAAACTGATAAGTTGACATTTTTTGGGCAACACTGAGGTTGCTAAAATCTGAATGAAGCTAGACTGATATGATTCTGATGAGACTAAACTGATAAAGTTCAATGTTCTAATTGAGTAAATTACTCACAACTAATAGAGAGCTAATATGTGCCGACAACACGGACAATTTCATAAGATAAGAAAATTCCAAGAAATCATTACTCCAAAATTAGGGTTTAAATTCACCTTTGTGATAACATTGACAATTTTGATAAGGAACTGATGAAGATTATAATTGCAATAAATATAAACAACATTCTGACCGAATTCAACTAAAATAACATGGATGTTTCTCATACACGAACGCTCAGGGCTTAGAATTACTAGAAGAAATTGGGGAGGAATATGGGGACGCAAGGGAAGGACAATCCCCTTGCTAAAACCCCACATACCTGGTGAAGAAACCCCTGGAGAAGAGGATCTGGACTACTGTGATGAATGAATGACCCTAAGCCTGCTACAGGGTTTCTTGAGAGAACTGTCCATGAAATTCTGAGAGTAAACGTGAGAATGAGGGGAGAAAACCGTTTATACTCTTTAAAACGTCTAAAACTGAGGCTAAAATGACATGGTTTAGGGTCCAAAAGCATAGGAAAGTCAAATTTGCCCTTAATGAAAATTCCCTGAAAAAAAGATTTGTCTCCGACCACGACTCATACCACAAGTCGTATCACAAACTCACGACTCGTGGCCACATCTCGTGGTCACCTCACATATTTCTTCAATCATCTGAAACTGGCCACGACTCGCATCCTATGACTCGAAGTGCCATCCTACGGGTCATACTGTCAGTCGTGGTATCATCCACCCATTCCAACTACGACCTACCCATGACTCCTCATCACGACTCGTTTCTACATAATACGAGTCGTACCATGTCCCGTGATGACTCACTCTGGCACTACTGAGAATTTCACCACAAGTCATACCTACGCATCACGATTCGTATGACCACTCGTGATATAACCTCAGGCTCCTAAACTTCATCATGACTCGAGTCACGAGTTGAAGGTCCTCATCACGACTCGTACCTCGAGTCATTCTGGAGCAAAATTCCAGGTTTTTCTGCAGCTTCTAACTTCAACTCCCGGGTCTATTCTTAGGCCCTTTCTGGGGTATTACATGATGGTTTTCATTTTTCTTTTTCAATTTATAGTCATGGTATAACACAAGAGACTACCATGATTGCATTAGATATAAACCAGCTTGAAAAAATTATTGGGTTCAATATAAGGCTTCCTCTTGAACCCTAGAATTTTATCTTTATTTTGGGTCACATGTTTCTAAAGTGATCAAAATCTTAACTTCACTCAAATATGTATAGAACATTTTCTTTATTTTGGGTCACTTGTTCCTAAATGGATCTAAATGTTGACTTCAGTTAAATATGTCTAGAACTTTTTCTTTATTTTGGATCACTCATTGCAAAAATGATCTAAATTTTAACTTCAGTTTCTTAGCTTACCATGAACCTTGATTTTAGTGATTTTCTTATAATATATAGGATTTTAATGGACAATGAAGATAAAAGTTGGATGACTTGTCTGAGATGGACAGATGAGTATATTCGAGGACTAAACACTTCTCTTGATAAGGCATTTGAATGATCTTCTCAAGGAAATGAGATATTACGCCCTTGCAAAAAGTGCATTAATCGATATTGACATTATAGAAACGTGGTGGAGGATCACTTGGTTGTTGATGGATTTGTTCATGGTTACACCAAATGGATTTTTCATGGAGAAGGGTTTTCCTCGAGAAATACACCTTGTTCAATCAATTATAATGATAAAGGTTCTAATTTGCGTGATGACATTGATGGACTACTTCATGATACATTTAGAAATGTAGAGGTTGAGTCAGGGCATGGAGAAGGAGTGAGAGAGGGATTATTTGAAGATGTAAAGAAATTTTTTAAATTATTGGAGGAAGGAAAAGAACAATTATATCCGGTGAGTGAAAATTTTACTAAACTAAGTTTCACCATTCGGTTGTACTTGTTTAAATACTTGCATGGGTTGAGTAATGTAGCATTTTCAAACTTGTTAGAGTTGATAAAAGAGGCATTTCCCTTTGCCCAGATACTAGAGTCTTTCAATAAATCTAGAAAGGTGATAAAAGAATTGGGTGTTCATTATGAAAAAAAACATGCATGCCCTAATGATTGCATGTTATTCTGGAAGGACCGTGAGAAAGATGATAACTATACTATCTGTGGGTCTTCTAGATGGAAGAGTGTTGGTGGTGCTTCAACTAATGCAGGCTCTAAAATTCCTGCAAATATTTTAAGGTACTTTCCCTTAAAGCCTAGGCTTCAGAGGATATTCATGTGTCCTAAAACAGTTGTTGTAATGAGATGGCATGCTAATGAATGACCCAATGATGGAAATTTAAGGCATCTCGCTGATGGGGATTCATGGAAGGATTTTGATCTCTTGCACCCTGACTTCTCTAGAGATCCTTGTAATGTTAGGCTGGGTCTCTCAAGTGATGGTTTTAACCCATTTCGAAGCGTGAGTGTTTCTCATAGCACTTGGCTAGTTATGTTGCTGAACTATAATTTATCACCATGGATTTGCATGAAGCCGGAGTATATTATGTGGTCATTGATCATCCCAGATCCATCATCTCCAGGAAATGATATAGATGTGTACCTACAACCAATAATTGAAGAATTGAAAGAACAATGGGAACTTGGGATAGAAACATATGATGCTGAAAACAACCAAACATTTCAAATGCGTGCAACCTTATTGTGCACAGTTAGTGATTTTCCAGCACAAGAAATGCTTTTAGGATGGAGCACTAAGGGAAAATTGGCATGCC
Source organism: Datura wrightii (assembly GCA_035772735.1). NCBI lineage: Eukaryota > Viridiplantae > Streptophyta > Magnoliopsida > Solanales > Solanaceae > Datura > Datura wrightii. The sequence goes on along the minus strand of JASDFA010000007.1, from coordinate 56,669,652 downwards.
CCACTTGTAATTATGACACATGCTCTCAATATCTCAAACATAGTCGTATGATGTGTTACTTGGGACATCTGTCATGACTCGAACGTACACCCCTATCGTAGACACGGGACAAGGGACCCTGAGAGACCCCAAGTCGACCCATGGCACATGCATACATCTTATCTCATTTAATAATGCAGAATACTTAGCACATACAAGCGGAAACGTAAACATAACATAATACCAGAAAAATACTAAGCGTACACATGAGCTGGATACTACACATTTTCTAAAAGCCTCTAATACATAAGATGGGTTGATGGAACAACATCCCCAACTAACCCAACCAATACTGAAACATAAATAATATAAAAGTCTGTCAAACAGTCCTCGGAACATGAGGACTCACCAGTAATCTAAGAGCGTAAGCTGAGATGGACTAGGGATGAGGATGAACCTGAGATCCGGACCCCGTATCATGAAATGATGCAGCATAGAAAGTATGCGATCAATATGTGGAATGTACTAAGTATGCAAGGTAAATAAAATGGACGTTAAAAGTAAAATACACCCAAAAATAATCATGGGATAAGGACATCATGTTTGTGTCATAAACTTTGTATGAAAACATAAGGCTCAAGACTTTCAAATCGTTCATAATCATAATCGTAAGTAACTTTATCAAAACATAACTTGAGCCAATAACATAAATATAACAATGCATAAAACATGAGGAACAATGGGAGAACTCCTCATAACTGACACCATCATGGTAAATCCTTTCATGATGCCCCAACTATCTCACTCAAGTGGGCAGAGCCGACCCTGGCTTGTCAGGCCAGGGTTGTGCATTAGGCGTGATATCACATTTCAGGGGATCATTATCAATACAATATATCATTAGGAACCCACGGTGGCACGTGGTTATGAGACACCGGCGTAGTCCTTTGAATGTCGGGCTGCTCGGTGCTAGACACGGCTCCCAAAAACATGCATATAGGCTCATACATAAATCAATAACATCATACATTAAGATTCATTGGCTAAAATATACCATTTATCATCATTGATCTCCTTTAAAACATGCTTAGCCAAGAATCATAGGCCCTTTTCATCGGCCAACATCATAAATTGATAAATCATGTAATTTGACTCATAAATCATAAATCATTCTTCAACATGTAGGCATTGTCCAATACTTCATCAGATTTAATTCTTTCAAAATATGCTCATAAACATGGGTAAATTTGAATTCATGCTTTTCCATCATCAATAACCTCAAAATATTGCATAATCATTGTAAATCATAACTTTCTTGAACTTTCATCAACGAGCAATGTAGATTTAAAATCTTGAAACATGAATTTTTAAGAAAAATAATATAAAACTTGCCCATAATTTATAATTCAATAATTAAAACTCAATTAAATCATACTCATAAAGAGAAATCACTTTTTCATGCATTTGGGTAAAACCCCATAGAACTTGAAAAGGAGGATTCATGATTTAAATTGAAATTTGTCATGGGTGAGGAAGAATTTCACCCATTCTAAAACCCTACATACCTGAGGGATGGGCTGATTTCGAAGTTCCTTGAATACCCACAAAGAACTTGATGGGAACTTGGAGAAGAAGGCCTTGAATCTCCCTAAGAACTCTCTAAAGCTCTAGCATGGGAATGAGTATGCATTAGGGACATAACCAACCTTAACCCACTAAGAAAAATACTCAAAACTACGTAGTTTAGGGTTTCAAAGCATGAAAAAGTTGAAAATGCCCTTAAAATTATTTCCCTAAAAACTATTCTGAACGGACCAACGACCGATCCAACGGGTCGTTGCACTAAACCACGACTCGTGATATTGAGTCATTGGATCCACTGCCCCATGACATCCTCAGATTCTTCCCACGACTCGTCAGGATGAGTCATTTCTTCAATCAACAGATCGTTGGATCGATCGTTGTCAACCCCTTGACCAAATCTGACTTTCCTTTCCACGAGCCTCACCACGACTCGTGGTGGTATCTAACGAGTCATGGTCTCCATCGGTTGAATGCACTGGAATTCTCAACCCTCAAACAACGACTAGAAACAACAGGCTGTCGCTTCTCACCACGAATCGTTAGATGCCCCGTTGTTTCCCCCCTCAGCCTAAGCTCAGTCCTTCCAACGACTTGTAACAACAACTCATTGTTCCTGACAATGAGTCGTTACACCGTCTGTCGTCACCATTGCTTCCCGGAACCCCCCATTCCACGACTTCTTTCGACGAATCGTGGTATCCACCCACGAGTCATTGAGTCGTCGTCTTGTGATTTTTTTGCTAGTTTTCTGCACTTTTCAAATTCAACTCTCGGGTCTATTCTTAGCTCCTTTCCAGGGTAGTACAATATTTCCCCTTGAAAACATTTGTCCTCGAATGTAGGAAACAAGCAACAAAAGAAGCATACAATTTACAGCCGTATACTGATCATTTTAATCGAAATTTTCACGGAATGACTACCTCCAAATAAAACCATATAGTTGAACTGATCTCATACATCACATACACATTCATACATATAAAAGAAACTTGCAAACATGGACTAAATATGTAAACTAGATAGAGTCATAAGGAAAAACTGATACCTCAAGTCGGAACCGAGCCGGTAGAGAACAAATGTTGATATCTAGCCATCATATCCGCTTCGGCTTTCCAAGTAGCTCCCTCAACATGCTGATTTCTCTATAAAACATTAACCGAAGCTACTTTTTTATTTCTCAACTTCCGAACCATCCAAGATTTCAACGGGAATTTCTTCATAACTAAGGTTGTCTTTTACCCCAATGCTATTTACCGGGACTACCAAGGCTAGATCACCCAAACACTTCTTCAAAAGTGACATATGAAAGACAGGATGAACTGAAGATAACTCCGATGGCAAGTCCAACTCATAAACCACCTGTTACACCTCGTAAATTCACGACATGTAGATGGCCTATTCGCATGTTGGTTAAGAGTTTTAGTGTGCCATACATGCTAGGAAAAGGCCCGGGGGAAGACTGGACGAATATTGCATTGAACCACCGTGGGAGAAGCCAGGGCAGAACCCCTCCACGATGGAGTGTGCCATGGAGGGAGGGCCTCCGCGATGGAAGCGTGTCACGGAGGCCCTGTCCAGGCCCAAGTATATAAACCCCTCCACTTCACTTTTTTTAGAAAATTCTCATAAATTTCCATAGAATAACAGAGAGAACAAAGGAAAACGGAGGGCACAAGGATTTTGAAGGAATTTCCGTCCGATTACACCATTATATGCGGTCCAAACTCGGTATAACCTTTGATAGTGAGGTAATAAACAGCGAGGAGTATTCCTACGGGTTTAGTTTCGTGAAATTCGGTCGGAGAACCGTCGTGCTACCGAGCTAAGGTAAGTGGAATTGCTCCAAATTAGCATCAATATATTCTTAGCCCTGAAATGAGTATTTTTCCCTCCTGGACATTCGAGAAATAGCGAGTTTTCAGCCGTTTTTCGATAAGTCAAAGTTTGGAATATATATATTAAAAGTGATGTTTTCTTCTAGGATATTGTTTAATTTAGTCCTAACTGTTATAAATATGAATGCAGTTGGAAGAAATAGCGGAGTATTGGCCGAGTTACGCTAGTTAGTCGGGGAATCAGAAACTGAGGTATGTAAAGCTAGTTTCTTCGGCAAGTTAGCAATTCTAGTATAGTAAAATAGAATAAATTCCAGAAGAAAGTTCCAGAAGCCGAGTATTAAGTATGTTTGCATCATTACGCCATATTCAGAATAAAGGTAAGTAAAGTTGTACCAAATAGCAAGATATCAATCCCAGACTCAGTTTAACTCAGTATTAGATTCAGTTTAATACAACATGAGATTCAGAATAAAATGTCAGAACATGGATAGTATTTTCAGATTTAATATACATGTTATATGTGATTACTGTTGCTTGTTGAGACTTATTTATGACATGTGGGCACCCTTAGAGCTTCCTTGCCGCCCCAGGGTTAATAGATGTGTCGACTCGCCCGCTAGAGGGTGAGGATACATCACTCCAGGGAGTGGTATGCCGGCCGCAATAGGACGAAGATGGGATGCAGCATTCCCCATAGCAAGTTGATCAGCATTATAGTATACCCTGCCGAGCGCTTGACCCCAGGGCACAGATTACAGATACAGATACAGATATCAGTTATAGTTGCAGGAGTCCTCCGGACTCAGATACAGTTATAGTCAGGGGCCCAGAGAGCCCAAGTTGCATACCCAGGGGGGCGTTAAAGGTGATCGTACTTATTAGGCAAGTAGAGTGACTATATTTTTTGATGGTTTGGCCTGGGTAGGGGTATATAGATTGCATGTTGGTTGGCACCTTCCGGCTTATGGGGGCTGGTATATGTCCTTGTATGCTATATATATATATATATAGATATGTATGTTATTTATTATATTACTAAATAGTAGGACGCTGCAGTAACAGGTATGACTATCACCTACTTTTCAATACGGATAAGCTCATTCCAAATTTCTCCATCCCCGGCAATCGTAGCTATTTTCTGCTATTCAAAACTATCAGTACTATTGCTTATCTTAAGTTATGTTTAGTTTTTGCTTTGCATACTCGGTACCAGTGGTACTGACGCCCTCTTGGGGTGCTGCATTACTTGTCTGCGGGTACTCATAAACGAGGAGCTGACCCCTCGTGATTCCGGCCAGCACAGAGTCATCAGCTCCTGTCATCCGGAGCTTGATACCCAGGGTTTACTCTATTTCCTTTTATTGTACAGTAGGGGTAGGACGGGGCCCTGTCCCGACCATCTTATTAGTATTCTTAGAGGTTTGCAGACTGTATTCTCCCTGTGGTTAGCTGTACCGGTTGTGTGAGGCTGTATGTATGTTTTAGTTGTTAAATTGGCCGTGTGGGGCCTTATTTAGTTAATAGTTGGTGACCTTGCCATTCACAGAGTTGTTTGGCTTTTGATTCAGTTTCTCAGTGAAAATTAGTCGGCATGGTGGCCTTGTCGACCCGCATAGGTTCCCTTGTGTTGATATGGTTCTAGTTAGCTGTTGTGGTTGTACAGGTGACTATAGGCTTAGCCGGCCGGGGGCTGTATTTACAGCCGTTATATAGCCTGTTGATTCCATGAATCAGAGTTAGAGCCATCCAGGCACCAGAAGTGCTTAGGCTCAGCAATCTAGCAGTTCAGGTCCTAGTAGGGCACCAGGTGCCAGTAATACCCCCCATGGCGGGGCGTGACAAACTTGGTATTAGAGTAAGGTTGTATCCTAGAGAGTCTGCAAGCCGTGATAAGTAGAGTCTTGTCTATGGATGTGTTGTGCACCATATACTATAGGCAGGAGGCTGCAAGGCATAATAGGATGGTTACTCTTTCTTCATATTCAGTCCTGCCATAGAGCAGTACAGTATAGGGTTGAGTCCCTAAAACATAGCACACTCTTTGTTTATAGATAGAATGGAAGACCAGCGACATCCTGTCACAGGTAAAAGACTGGATACCGCAGCACGAGAAGGCACCAGTAGGGTGCCTCAGCCTTACTTAGAATCAGGCAGATCTGAGGGCAATACAGAGGCATCATCTCAACCTTCTCAGCAGTCCCCGCCTCACCAGGAGCCACTCGAGGCGACACCGCCTCCGACAGTTCCTGTACCTACACCATCCGACCAAGAAATTCGAAGCACAGTACTTATGCTGGTGGAAATGATGGCCACTCAGCGCCAGCCAGTGCCACCCATAGCAGCAGAGCCATCAGGTGGACCTGGCAGTTCGAGGGTCAGGGAATTTTTAGCACTAGGTCCCCCACAGTTCACAGGGTCGGATCAGGCTGAGGACCCTCAGGACTTCCTGGACCAGATGTAGAGAATCTTTCCGATCATGCATGTAACACCTACAGAATCCGTTGAGTTAGCAGTATTCTGGTTGTGAGATATTGCTGTGTTGTGGTACGAGAGCTGGGAAAGGTATCGAGGGAGGGATGTTGCCCCTCTGACCTGGTCCAGCTTTTTAGAGGCTTTCTTGGACCGTTATTTGCCACGGGGGATCTGGTAGGCCAGAATGGACCAGTTCTTACACTTGGAGCAGGGGGCGAGGAGCGTACGAGAATATGCCCTACAGTTTGATTCCTTAGCCCGCTATGCTCCAGCTTTTGTGGACACCATGTCATCTAGAGTCTAACGATTTATTATGGGTCTTAACCCAGAATATATTGAGGCATGCATGACAGCCACGTTGCGGGAAGATATGGACATTGCTTGGGTACAGGCTTTTGCCCAAACTATTGAGGGCCTTAGACAGCGGCAGCAGGATAGCAGACGCATAAACCAGGAACAGCGCTGCAGAGATAGATCAGATGAGATTCAGGGGGAGGTCCGAAGAGGGCCTGGGCCATGGTTATCAGATAGGCCACCTAGACCCCCACCTCCATCTCAGCAGCAGAGGGGTAGATTCATCCACCGGGGACAGTCAGAGTCTTACGGCAGTTCACGAACGGTAGATTCACCTCAGTAGAGGAGGGTAGAGAAGAGCAGATATACACCCCCACCCTGCCCTATTTGCAGTCGGCCTCACATGGGAGCTTGTATATATGGCTCCACAGGGTGTTACATATGCAGGCAGGAGGGGCACATGATGAAAGATTGTCCAGACAGAGGACAAGGTAGCTGAGATAGCCAGGACAGGGCATCAGCAGGGCTGCGAACTCCAGCAGCCTCGGTAGGGTGTAGGCCCTCAGGTCCAGCAGGTAGAGGGCGAGGTAGATCAAGGGCCTCTAGTTTAGGTACGGGCCCAAGCCGTACCTATGCATTGCCAGGAAGACAGGACTCAGAGATGTCTCCAAATGTGATAACAGGTATGATGACTATTTGTTCACACCCTGCTTATGTATTGATTGATCCAGGGTCTACTCTGTCCTACATTACCCCATTAGTGGCTCGAAAGTTTAGTGTTGCACCAGAATTGCTTCAGCAGCCCTTTTCAGTATCTACACCCGTCCGTGACTCCATTATAGCCAGAAGGGTTTATCGAGAGTGTACAATAGAGGTTGTTGATCGTCAGACCATTGTAGATCTTTTAGAATTAGAGATGACTGATTTCGATGCCATTATTGGTATGGATTGGTTGGTGCCATGCTATGCTAATGTAGAATGTTCAACCAAGACGGTCCGATTCCACTTTCCAGGGGAGGCAGTATAAGAGTGGAAGGGAAGTACAGCTACGCCAAAAGGTAGGTTTATTTCCTTCCTTCAGGCGAGAAGTTGATAGCTAAGGGATGCATTTACCACCTAGTCAGAGTCCAGGATGTTCATGTAGAGCCTCCGACCCTCCAGTCTGTTCCAGTGGTTAATGAATTCCCTGACGTATTTCCAGATGAGCTACCTGGTATTCCTCTAGAAAGATAAATAGATTTTGCAATTGATTTGCTACCAGGCACTCAACCCATATCAATTCCTCTGTATCGTATGGCTCCTGCTGAACTCAGAGAATTAAAGGAGCAGTTGAAAGATTTGTTAGATAAGGGCTTTATCAGGCCAAGTACTTTACCTTGGGGTGCACCAGTTCTATTTGTGAGAAAGAAGGGTGGCTCACTCCGCATGTGTATAGATTACCGGCAGTTGAATAAGGATACAATCAAGAATAAGTATCCGCTTCCCAGAATAGATGATTTGTTTGATCAGTTACAGGGGGCCAGATATTTCTCCAAGATTGACTTACGGTCCGGATATCATCAGGTTTGAGTTCGTGAAAGGGACATTCCAAAGACTGTCTTCAGGACCAGATACGGCCATTTTGAATTCCTAGTTATATCTTTTGGGCTGACGAATGCTCCCGCAGTATTCATGGACCTGATGAACAGCACCTTTAGACCGTACCTGGACCTGTTCGTGATAGTATTCATTGATGATATTCTGGTGTATTCTCGCTCTGAGGCAGATCACCAAGATCATTTGTGGACCGTGCTTCAGATTCTCAAGGACCGTCAGTTGTATGCCAAGTTCTCCAAATGTGAATTCTAGATGAACTCAGTAGCTTTCTTGGGGCATATTGTGTTGGATGCTGGTATACAAGTAGACACGCAGGAAATAGAAGCACTAAAAACATGGCCCAGACCTACCACTCCGACCGAAGTCCGCAGTTTTCTGGGATTAGTAGGGTACTATAGAAGATTTGTTGAAGGATTCTCCACCATAGCGGCACCTCTGACTAAGTTGACGCAGAAAGCAGTAAAGTTTCAGTGGTAAGAGGCATGTGAGCAGAGTTTCCAAGAATTGAAAGACAGATTAACCTCCGCCCCAATGTTAGCATTGCCAGAAGGTACAGAGGGTAATGCAGTGTATTGCGACGCTTCGGGTGTTGGGTTAGGATGCGTGTTGATGCAGCATGGTAAAGTAATTGCTTATGCTTCCAGACAGCTGAAGAAACATGAAATGAATTATCCTACCCATGACCTGGAACTAGCCGCAGTAATCCACGCCCTAAAGATATGGAGACATTACTTGTATGATGTCCATGTGGATATTTTCACTGACCATAAGATCCTACAATATATCTTCACTCAGAGGGAGTTGAATTTGCAGCAGTGTCGCTGGTTGGAATTATTGAAAGATTATGATGTGAAAATTCTGTATCATCCGGGAAGGGCCAACGTAGTAGAAGATGCCCTCAGCCCCAAATCTATGGGGAGTTTTGCATACTTGAAACCCGAGCAGCGGGAGTTGGCCAGAGAAATACACCAATTAGCCAGTTTAGCCGTTCATGTAGCAGAAACAGATGAAAAAAGGGTGGTAATTCATAACACCACAGTGTCGTCATTAGTTGTGGAGGTAAAGGAACGACAGTATAAAGATCCTGACCTGGTTTAGCTTAAAGACAGAGTTCATCAAGGGAAAGCGCCAGATTTTCAGGTAACTGAGGATGAAGTGTTGCGATGTAAAGGCCGTCTTTGTGTTCCAGATGTTTCAGGGCTTTGCCAGCTATTCTCTCCACCCAGGCGCGACGAAAATGTACCACGATATCAAAGAAATCTATTGGTGGCCAGGTATGAATAGGGAAATAGTAGAATTTGTAGCCTAGTGTCCTAACTGCCAGCAAGTAAAAGTAGAACACCAGAAACCAGGCGGATTGACTCAGGACATAGTTGTGCCTCTTTGGAAGTGGGAAGCAGTAAACATGGACTTTGTAGCAGGATTACCCCGTAGCAGGCATAGACATGACTCAATTTGGGTAATTGTTGATAGACTGACGAAATCAGCGCATTTCCTGCCTGTAAAAGCCACTTTCTCTGTCAAAGATTATGCTGAATTGTATATCAGAGAAATAGTAAGATTACACGGTGTTCTAGTATCTATTATCTCTGACATAGGAGCACAATTTACAGCTAGATTTTGGCAGTCGTTTCAGAGAGGCCTGGGGACTCAGATTAATTTGAGCACAACATTCCATCCTCAGACAGATGGACAGGTGGAACGCACTATCTAGACGCTCGAGGATATACTACAGGCGTGTGTGTTGGACTTGGGAGGTAGCAAGATGAGAATTTACCGCTGACTAAGTTTGCTTATAACAATAGTACCACTCAGCTATCGAGATGGCGCCCTATGAGGCATTGTATGGGCGAAAATGTAGATCGCCAGTTGGCTGGTTTGAAGTAGGAGAGTCAGCGCTGATTGGGCCAGATATTATTCATCAGTCAAAGGAGAAGGTAAAGCTTATCATAGAATGCCTACTGACTGCTCAGAGCCGCCAGAAATCGTATGTTGATGTGCGATACAGAAACATGGAATTTAATGTGAATGACTGGGTATTTTTTAAAGTATCTCCAATGAAAGGGGTGATGAGATTCGACAAGAAATGTAAGCTCAGTCCGAGATTCATTGGGCCTTATCAGATTCGGCGGAGAATAGGCCAAGTGGCATACGAGTTGAACTTGCCTCTAGAATTAGAGTCTGTTCATCCAGTTTTCCACGTATCTATGCTAAGAAAGTACATAGGAGACCCCTCCAGAGTTGTCCTAGTCCAGGATGTGCAGGTTACAGAAGAGCTGGCCTATGAAGAGGTTCCAGTAGCCATACTAGACAAGCAGATTCGTAGATTGAGAACTAAAGATATTGCTTATGTCAAGGTACTGTGGAGTAATAGGAACCGAGAAGAGATGACTTGGGAAGCAGAGGAAGATATGAAAACCAGATATCCTCACTTGTTTCAAGCCTAGTCAGTCAAGAGGTATGTTAGTATTGTTATCATATGAAATTTCTTATATTATATGTATAAATGAGATAGTCAACTCTAGTCTTTTACGTGATAAATGCTATAGTATGGTGTGGAGTACCTATATTGGACTTTTTTACATTTCGGGTTTTTGAGATAGTCCATATTACAGAGGAAACTCTGCCAAAATTTTTCTAAAAATAAGTCGAGTAAGTTGAGACCCCTATAAGTAGAAGTTTACATTCGAGGATAAATATTCTCAAGGGGGGAAGGATGTTGCACCTCTTAAATTCACGACATGTAGATGGACTATTCGCATATTGGTTAAGAGTTTTAGAGTGCCATACATGCTAGGAAAAGGCCCGGGGGAAGACCGGACGAACATTGCATCAAACCACAGTGGGAGAAGTCGGGGCAGAACCCCTCCGCGATGGTAGCGTGCCTCAGAGAGAGGGCCTCCGCGATGGCGGAGTGTCACGGAGGCCCTGTCCAGGCCCAAGTATATAAACCCCTCCACTTCATTTTTTTAGAAAATTCTCATAAATTTCCAGAGAATAACAGAGAGAATGAAGGAAAACAGAGGGCACGAGGATTTTGAAGGAATTTCCATCCGATTACGCCATTATATGCAGTCCAAACTCCGTATAACCTTGGGTAGTGAGGAAATAAGCAGCGATGAGCATTCCTACGGGTTTAGTTTCGTGAAATTCGGTCGGCGAACTATTGTGCTACCGAGATAAGGTAAGTGGAATTGCTCCAAATTAGTGTCAATATATTCCTAGCCCTGAAGTGAGTATTTTTCCCTCCTGAACTTCTGAGAAATAGCGAGTTTTCGGCCCTTTTTCGATAAGTCAAAGTTTGGTATATATATATATATATATATATATATATATTAAAAGTGATGTTTTCTTCCAAGATATTGTTGAATTTAGTCCTAACTGTTATAAATATGAATGCAGTTGGACGAAATAGCGGAGTATTAGCCGAGTTACGCCAGTTAGTCGGGGAATCAGAAACTGAGATATGTAAAGCTAGTTTCTTTGGCAAGTTAGCAATTCTAGTGTAGTAAAATAGCATAAACTCCAGAAGGAAGTTCCAGAAGCCGAGTATTAACTATGTTTCATCATTACGCCATATTCAGAATAAAAGTCAGTAAAGTTGTACCAAATAGCTACATATCAGTCCCAGACTCAGTTTAACTCAGTATTAGATTCAGTTTAATATAGCAAGAGATTCAGAATAGAATGTCAGAACATGGATAGTATTTTCCTATTTAATATACATGTTATATGTGAGTAGTGTTGTTTGTTGAGACTTGTTTGTGACATGTGGGCACCCTTAGAGCTTCCTTGCCGCCACAGGGTTAATAGTTGTGTCCACTCGCCCCCAGAGGGTGAGGATACGTCACTCCAGGGAGTGGCATGCCGTCCGCAGTAGGATGAAGATGGGATGCAGCAGTCCCCATAGCAAGCTGATCAGCATTACAATATACCCTGCCGAGCGCTTGCGCCCAGGGCACAGATTACAGATACAGATACAGATATCAGTTATAGTTACAGGAGTCCTCCGCACTCAGATACAGTTATAGTCAGGGGCCCAGAGAGCCCAAGCTGCATATCCAGGGGGCCGGTAAAGGTGCTCGTAGTTATTAGGCGAGTGGAGTGACTTTATTTTTTGATGGTTTGACCCGGTAGGAGTATATAGATTGCGTGTTGGTTGGCACCTTCCGGCTTATGGGGGCTGGTATAGGTCCTTGTATGCTATATATATATATATGTATGTATGTTATTTATTATATTACTAAATAGCAGGACGCTGCAGTAACAGGTATGACTATCACCTGCTTTTCAGTATGGATAAGCTCATTCCAGATTTCGCCATCCCCGACAGTCTTAGCTATTTTCTGCTATTCACAACTATCAGTACTATTGCTTATCTTAAGTTATGTTCAATTTTTGCTTTCCATACTCGGTACCAGTGGTACTGACGCCCTCTTAGGGCACTGCATTACTTTCCTGCAGGTACTCATAGACGAGGAGCCGACCCCCCGTGATTCCAGCCAGCACAGAGTCATTAGCTCCTATCATCTGGAGCTTGATACCCAGAGGTTTACTCTATTTCCTTTTATTGTACAGTACGGGTAGGGCGGGGCCCTATCCCACCTTAAGTAACTCCAACCACCTCCTTTGCCGAAGATTTAGATCTTTCTGTGAGAACACATATTGCAAGCTCTTGTGATCCGTAAATACATCCCCATGGACCCAATACAAGTAATGTCGTCATATCATCAGTGCAAACACCATCACAGCTAACTCGAGATCATGGGTCGGGTAATTCTTTTCATGAACTTTCAGTTGTCTCAAAGAATATGCTATTACCTTCCCACATGGCATCAACACACATCCCAGTCCGACTCTCGAAGCATCACAATATACAACAAAGCCTTCAATACCCTCGGGCAAAGTCAACACTGCTGTTGAAGTGAGTTGGGTCTTCAACTCTTAGAAGATTTACTCACAAACTTCTGACCATTGGAACTTCACCTATTTCTGAATTAACTTAGTCAAAGCTACTGCAATAGATGAGAAACCCTCAAAAAACCTCCGGTAGTAGACATCTAGACCCAAGAAACTTTGAATTTCTGAAGGATTCACCGGTCTAGGCCAATTCTTCACCGCCTCAATTTTCTGGGAATCTACCCTTATGCCTTCGCTTGATACCACATGACCTAAAAATGCCACCGAGTCTAGCCAAAATTCACACTTACTAAACTTTGAATATAGCTGACGATCCTTTAGGGTCTGAAGTACTACTCTCAGGTGATCTGCATGCTCCTCCTCGCTCCATAAGTATATCAAGATGTCATCAATGAACACAATCATGAACATATCCAAATATGCCTTGAACACCCTGTTCATTAGATCAATAAAAGCTGCAGGGGCATTGGTTAGTCCGAAAGAAATAACAACAAAGTCATAGTGAACATACCGAGTCCTGAAAGCGGTCTTTCAGATGTCACTCTCTTGAACCCTGAGTTGGTGATACCCGGACCTGAAATTAAACTTGGAGAAGCACTTGGCACCCTGAAGCTGGTCAAACAAATCATTCATCCTCGGTAAAGGGTACCTTTTCTTGAAGGTAACCTTGTTCAACTGCCGATAGTCAATACACATGCGAAGGGAACCGTCATTCTTTCGAACAAATAGAATTGGTGCACCCCATAGAGATTGGTTCGGTCTAATGAAGCCCTTATCCAACATATCCTTTAATTGATCCTTCAATTCCTTTAGCTCGACTAGAGCCATCCTGTAGGGAGGAGTTGAGATAGGTTGTGTATCGGGTAATAGATCAATGTCGAAATCAATTTCCCTCTCCGGGGGAACACCTAGCAAATCATCAAGAAACACCTCCGGATATTCGCACACCACTGGAACTGATTGAATAGCCGGGGTGTCGTACTCCACATAATTAACCTTAACTAGGTGGTACATGCAACCTTTAGAAATCATCTTCCTATCCTTAAGGTAGGAAATAAACCGACCTGTTGGTGCCGCCGAACTACCCTTCCACCCCAACCTGGCTCACCTGGAAAATGAAATTCCACCGTACAGGTCCTACAATTAATCGAAGCATAACATGAAAACAACCAATCCATGCCAAGAATAATGTCAAAGTCAGTCATGGATAACTCTACAAGGTCTATGGAGGTCACCTTATGCAACACAGTGACCGCGCATTCTCTATATACTCGTCTAGCTATGACTGAATCACCAATAGGGGTCGAAACTGAAAACTCTTCTGACAAGGTCTCAGCTACTATTTGACCCATTTGCTTCTCTAGATTGTGGGTGGACAACTGCTGATTTTTCAAATCTCATGCCATGCTCGCCTGATTCTCCTGCTAATTGGGTTTGTGTCTCCATAATCTTCTGCAATGTCTCCTCAATGTTGCTGCTGAACTGGCTACCATTCTGCCTGTTCTATTGCTGATACTGCTGCAGCTGAGGTTGCTAGTAGCTTTGACTTTGATTTCCACCCCAAGAAAAATTTGGATGACTCTGTCAATTCTTGCTGTAATTGTTTCCAAAATTCTGATTGTTTCTCTAAACATTCCCAACAAAATTGACTGATTCAAGATTGGCCCCGCAGGATTCTGCATTGTGCCCATTATTTCCGCAGATTTCATACCAACTAGGAGCTTGCTGAACTGCATTTATCTGTCCCTATTGTTGGTTCATACTCAGTTTATTGAACTTAGTCATCATCTGATGCTAAAATGATGCTAGCTGTGCAGCTAAGGCATTTATACCATCCATCTCTATCAGCCATGATGTTTTATTTCCTGCCCCTCTCGATGAATCGCTGTACCACTCTGTATTTTCCTGAGCAATCCTGTTCAACAAGGTGTATAGCTCATCATAAGTCTTCTCTAATGCTTTCCCACCCGATGCAGAGTCTAGTAAACTTTTTGTGTGTGGGTCTAGACTTTCCATAAAGGTATGGGCTAGCACTTCATTGGACTGCTGATGAAGGGGGAAGTCTCTCAATAATGACTTGAATCTCTCCCAATCCAAATACAAGTTCTCCTCTGGCCTCTGCTTGAAGCTTAATATTACACTCCTGAGTTTGGTAGTCTTGCCTGAAGGGAAGAATCTGATGAGGAACTTCTTTGCCAAATGGTCCCAAGAAGTTATGGAATTTGGTGGCTCAGATTTCAACTACCTCTTTGCCTCTCCCAACAATGAGAATGGGAAGACGGTAAGTCGGACATAATCTGTGGACACTCCGGTGGGGACAAACGTGTCACTAATCTCAAGGAAGTTCTGTAAGTGCTGTTGTGGGTCCTCATGAGTCATCCCAGTGAACTGGCCACTAGAATGTAACAGTTGTACCATATTCTGTTTCAATTCAAAGTTCCCTCCAGGTTCCGGTTTGCGGATACTAGAGGTCATATTTGTCGCTAGTGGGATCGCTACTTCGCGAACTGGTCGGGATGCCATGATTTCAGGTAACAACTTTGCTTGCCCTATTGGTGGGTGTTGTTGTAACCTCTACTGAAGTCTCTTTAGCTTTCGCTCTAGAGCTTCCCTCTTGTGCAAATGAAGTTGACGTTCAAGTTCAAGCAACGGTTCCACTAGCTCTCTATTCCTTGCCAGCTCTGCAAGGACAACCTGTGACCTGCAATATATCAGACTAAGACCAAGTTTCTCAACACTTAAGGAAATTAAAAAATCACACAAAAATAGAAAAATTTACTAAACTTCCCCAGTCCCCGACAACGGTGCCAAAAACTTGATGCACTCCAGCGCACTGTCAAACATGGTCGTACATGTAATATAGTGGCCCTTTTTAAGAGCCGGATGTCGAACCCATAGGGACTGGACCAATTCAGCAAATTATGAAGTTCAAGTGTAAGATTGACCTTCACAAGTGTTGATTATAGAAGTTTTCGGTAAATTATAATTATGTTTTGGGGTGGTCACAAAACAATCTGGAAACGATATAATAAGCAACTAAAGCTAAGTCCGGATAATCATGCAATGCTACACTTTGTAATGGTTCACGTATGAAATTATCAATTATTGTCTCACATAGTTGGAAATGCGATGTTCATGGTCTCTCGAGCCTCTAAACACGACAAACTAGCCTCACAACTACATCGTTGAACGGTGATGTGACATCCTAGTTCGTGGGCAATTCAACTACATGGATGTGGTTTACGGGGTTTGTGCTCTTGATTAGAGACTTTTGTACCTCTAATCATTTAACCAAACTTAGCTTCACAACTGCTTCTACGAGTGGAGTGAAAATTCTAAGTCGGTGTCTTACTATCATCCCGTTTTATCAACCAAGCAAGGCAATTTAGGTATATTATTTATCCTAATTGCGAATCATATCGAAAGATAAGAACTTGCTCACTACATTCCTATGTTATTGCCTAGGGTTACTCTTTCAAGATTTTACCTAGCTTAACATGTATGTTTTCATGGTGATCAAGCATAAAAACAACCATAATAAAGAATGTAAGACAAAACAACAATTATCAACTCAAACCAAAACAAATTCATGCATTACAATCATATCACATGGCCTCAACCCTAGGGTAAGGGTTTTAGCCACTCATGTTCGTACAATAACTTAAAAACATTGTTAAAGTAGAGTACTTACAAGAATAGGTAAAAGAGAATGTAAAATTAGTGAACCCTAGGTGAGTTCTTCACTTCTCCCTTCGCTCCTCTACGGTTTCCAGAAAATATTTCATGACAAATGATATTAGGAGCTAAGGGTTTAATTTATAGTAAATAGGAAATTTGCAATTTTTGGCCTGTCATGGAATGGCTCCATGGCACGGAGGTGAACGTGCCAATTTTCCTCGGTGACACGGAGGTAACGCGGAAGCTTACTGGAAAGTGCAATTGAAACTTGCTTGGCCAAGGCATGGCGCGATAGCTAGCGTGGCACAGCGCTTATCTTGCGCGATGACCACCATGACACGGCCTGCGGCGTGCAGTAGTGCATAGCGTGGAATGGATTTTGGCGCGCAGGCACCCTTGAAGGCAACATTTCGCACGCATGGCCTTGGCATGGCATGGCGCTGGGCGCGGCACACGTACAGCGTGGCATGCTTCCTGGCGCGGCCAGCCTTGCCATGGCATGTTTCCTTGCCATTTTTTGGAATTCACTTCCAACTCCATTCCATCACTTCATCCATCATTATTTAGTCCCTCATATGCATCTTACACCTACAAAATAAGGACTAATCATGTTGGTTAGTGCATATCCAAATTTCTACAAAATCGCATAAGAATGTAAGTGTATAATTAGACAAACATGACTAAATTAAGCTATAAAATAGCACTTGGGCAAGCAATTATGCCTAAGCTCACCATTCTGTGGAACCTGCGCAATAGCCTACTGGTTGACCTGAGCGGTCAAGGCCTGCACCAACATCTGAATAGCCGCTCGAAACTCAACGTGGGCGACTAGCTCTGGTTCTTGGGGCTCCTGAACAGGTGGGGCTTGCTGATGCCCATGGTCATTGCCACCTCCGTGGCCTTCATCATTTCCTTTCCTCCTTTCGTTCATTCTCCTAGGAGCCATAATTTTGCAATCGCACGAATTAGAAGGATGGAGAGACTTTTCATCGCATGACATAGAACATAAAATAGCCTCTTTTTCATAGGTGTGGCGCGCTTCAAACCCATGAAAAAGACTCTACTTAACGCAGCTGTTAAACACCCTAGGACACTTCGAAACCTGGCTCTGATACTAAGTTTTTCACGACCCGAACGTACACCCAGATCGTAAACACAGGACAAGGGACCCCGAGAGACCCCAAGTCGACCCATTGCACATGCATACATCTAATCATTTAATAAGGAGGAATACTTAGCACATACAAGCGGAACGTAAACATAACATAATACCAGAAAATACTAAGCATACACATGAGTTGGATACTACACATTGTTTGAAAGCCTCTAATACATAAGATGGGTTGATGGGACAACATCCCCAACTAACCCAACCAATACTGAAAACATAAATAATATGAAAGTCTGTCAAACATTTCTCAAAACATGAGGACCCACCATTAATCTGAGAGCATAAGTTGAGATGGACTAGGGATGAGGATGAACCTGAGATCAGGATCCCGTATCATGAAATGATACAACATAGAAAGTATGTTGTCAGTACGTGAAATGTACCGAGTATGCAAGGTAAGTAAAACGGATGTTAAAAGTACAATAAACTCATAAATAATCATGGGAGAAGGACATCATTCTTGTGTCATAAACTTTGTAAGAAAACATAAGATTCAAGACTTTCAAATCGTTCATAAAGCATTCATAATCATAATCGTAAGTAACTTCATCAAAACATAAATTGAGCCAATAACATAAATATAACAATGCATAAAACATGCGGAACAATGGGAGAACTCGTCATAACTGACACAATCATGGTAGAGCCTTTCATGATACCCCAACTATCTCACTCAAGTGGGCAAAGCCGAGCCTAGCTTGCCAGGCGAGGGTCATGCATTAGGCGTGATATCACATTTGAGGGGATAATTATCAATACAATATATCATTAGGAACCCACGGTGGCACGTGGTTATGAGACATCAGCGTAGTCCTTTAAACGCCGGGCTGCTCGGTGATAGACATGGCTCCCAAAAACATGCATATAGGATCATACATAAAGTAATAACATCATGCATTAAGATTCATTGGCTAAAATATAACATTTATCATCATTGATCCCCTTTAAAATATGCTTATCCAAGAATCATAGGCCCTTTTCATCGGCGAACATCATAAATCGATAAATCATACAATTCTGTTCATAAATCATAAATCATTCTTCAACATGTGGGCATTTTCCAATACTTCATCATATTCAATTCTTTAAAAATATGCTCATAAACATGGGTAAATTTGAATTCATATTTTTCCATCATCAATAACCTCAAAATATTGCATATTCATCGTAAATCATAACTTTTATGAACTTTCGTCAATGAGCAATGTAGATTTAAAAGCTTGAAACATGATTTTAAATAATAATAATATAAAATTTGACCATCATTTATAATTCAATAATTAAAACTCAATTAAATCATACCCATAAAGAGAAATCATTTTTCATGCATTTAGGTAAAACCCCATAGAACTTAAATAGGAGGATTCATGATTTAACTCAAAATTTGGGCATGGGTAAGGAAGAATTTCACCCATTCTAAAACCCTACATACCTGGGGATGGGCTAATTTCGAAGTTCCTTGAATACCCACAAAGAACTTGATGGGAACTTGGAGAAGAAGGCCTTGAATCTCCCTAATACCTCTCTAAAGCTCTTGCATGGGAATGAGTATGCATAGGGAATTAACCCACCTTATCCCACTCAGAAAAATGCACAAAACGACGTAGTTTAGGCTCTCAAAGCATGGAAAAGTCAAAAATGCCCTTAAAATTATTTCCCTGAAAACTGTTCCCAAAGACCAACAACCGATCCAACGGGTCGTTGCACCAAACCACGACTCGTCGTACCAAGTCATTGGATCCACTGCCCCATGAAATCCTTAGATTTTTCCCACGACTCGTCAGGACGAGACTTTGCTTCAATCAACGGATCATTGGATCTACCATTGTCAACCTCTTGACCAAATCTAACTTTCCTTTCCACGAGCCTCACCACGACTCGTGGTGGCATCCAAAGAGTCGTGGTCTCAATCCTTTATGCACTGGAATTCTCAACCCTCAAACAATGACTAGAAACAACGGGCCATTGTTTCTCACCATGAACTGGGGGATGCCCCTTTGTTTCCCCTCTCAGCCTAAGCTCAGTCCTTCCAACAATTGGTAACAACAACTCGTTGTTCCTGACAATGAGTTGTTACACCGTCCATTGTCACCACTGCTTCCCTGAACCCCCAATACCATGACTACTTTCAACGACTCGTGGTATCCACCCACGAGTCATTGAGTTGCTCGTCCTGTAATGTTATTGCCAGTTTTCTTCACTTTTCAAATTCAACTCTCGAGTCTATTCTTAGCCCCTTTCCAGGGTATTACAATATCGGAGATTTTTGCCTCTTGATCATCCATTATGAAAAGAGGAGGAGTCATTTGATGGTAAGGAGGAGTATAGACCTACATCTACTCCTTTGTCAGGTATACAAGTGCTTCAGGAGTTGCAGGAATTCACCAATATCTTTGGTAAGGTAAAAAAAAAGAGGTCTCAGTATAATAAGGGTCCATGAAAAAAAAGATCTATTTTGTTAATTGCCTATTAGTCACATAATAAATTAATGCACAATCTTGATGTTATGCACAGAAAAGAATATATGTGACAGTTTGCTCGGAACTTTATTGGAGATAGATGGAAAGTCAAAGGATCATGTAAATTCTCTCTATGACTCACAGGAAATAGGAATATGAGAGGAGCTACAACCAGTAGAAGATAATAATGGAAATGTAAGTTTGTCTCAATCTTGCTTCTTCATGAAACCAGAACAGAAAAGATTATTTTGTACCATCTTGAAAAATGCCAAATTACCTAAAGGGTGTTCTTCGAATATAACCACATCTTGTGCATGTGAATGAGATGAAAATATCAGGTTACAAGATTCATGATTCTCATTTTATAATGCATTACCTACTCCAAGTTGCCGTTAGAAAAGTGTTGCCTAGGAAGGTTTCATTGACACTATTAGGTTGGGCAATTTCTTTAGAGCCATATACAGTAAGGTAATAAGGCAAAGAAATCTTCAAAAATTGGAGTCTAAAATTGATGAAATAATATGTGACCTTGAAATGATTTTTCATCCAACATTTTTTAATATAATGTCACATTTTCCTATTCATTTAGTGAACGAAATTAAAATTCGGGGTCCGACTCATCTTCGTTGGATGTATTCCATTGAGAGGGACCTATGTAAATTGAAGGCATTTGTTTATAATCGATCTTGACCAGAAGCATCAATAGCAGAGGGTTTTTTGGCTGAAGAGTGCTTGACATTTTGTTTGAGATACTTACATATGGAGTGAAGACACATTAAAAAGTTGTTATACAGTTCAACTATTGTACAGTTCATAAAGTCATGGCTAAGTTCCTTTGCTATCCTATTTTATTTTAAATTCCTAAACATGCAGAGAAATAGTCATGAATTCAGAAAGGTGTTCAAGAAAAAGCAAGAAAGTTAAGAACTTAAACTATGTGTCAGCTGGATCACTTGCATCGTTGGTAAAGCAAAAGGTTTTGAATCACAAGACCAATCAGAAATCAGACTTCAGTCCACCTGATCAAGTTGTAAAGTCAATTCAAAAGCATCACAAGCACAAGAAAAACTCAATCTACCTAACAGATGCATCCCAGTTGGAAAAGGGAAACATGTGTCTTTGGATTCAACCTTTCCCGCAACACAAACAACACATCAACAAGTGCAACTAGTAGTGCCGAATTCCACCACTCCCGCATCACAAGCAGCACATGATCAAGTGCAACAAGTACTGCTGAATTCCACCACTCCCACATCACAAGAAGCACATCAACAAGTGCAACCAAAGTCACAACATCCCACCACTCCTACATTGCAAGCAGTTCAGGAACAAATGCAACATGATCCACAGAATTCTTCCAATCTTTAAGCAAATAACCAACCTGAGGGACAAGGCAAGAATATGTCGATTTTTTTACTAGCTTTACAATTAGTTTTAACTTGATTTATTAGTTTCTAACTCAATTTAGTTTTTAACTCTTTGGTTCGCATTATTGTAGGCCCTTCCACTAACAAAAGAAAAAGAGGTGCAACACAAATGCAAAGCGTACATAGACGGAGTGAGTGCAAACTGATCATGCTAAATAAGTTAAATCAGCCTATTGGTCCTACTGAATCAATTGTTAAAGAGTTGGGAAGCTTTCTTGGGATATTGGCAAGGAATGAGACATTTTGTCTTGCTAATGTATTGGATTGGAGGAAGTTGAAAATACATGATGATATGTGGATCTATATCAAGGTTTGAAGTTCTCAATATTTTGATTTTTAGTTCAAAATATTTCACATCTTTTGCGCTAACCCAACCGCATAATATTGTAGGAGAAATATGACATTCCTGAAGCTGGAAAAGATTATGCTTTGGGAACAATTCAACTTTCTTGGAGAAGGTATAAACATGACTTAAAGGAAGATAACTTCTATGCATAAGTTGATAACGAAACCTGAATGGCAAAACGGCCTCAAAATGTTTCAGAAACTGTATCTAGGGATCTTCTTAAATATTGGAAATCTGACAAAGCTCAGGTAAGATATAAATTAGGGACAACTTTTTTTAAAAAAACAATAGTTCCTTATTCACATCTGATAAAGTTCAATATGTCTTTATATTTCCAAATTTCCAAAAAAAAATGAACTCATTTATTTGCAGGATATTTCTAAAACTAATAAAGAGAATCGAAATAAGTTGAAGTATCCGCACACTGTTGGAAAAATAAGTTTTTCTATCATCCGCAAGGTTTAGTGTTTTTCTCGTATTGTTAATTTACTATGAACTTGTTGACTTTACTTAGGAAGATTTTAATGCCTACTTATATGTAAATAGAGAAAAAAGAAGGAAAGTCATGATGCTTTGTAAAATAAGGAATTCTTTGTGGCTACTAGAAGAAGGAAACCTGATTGAGTATACAAGGATTCATATGAAGATACGACTAGCAAAATAGTATGAAATTTTATATCTCAAAGTTTTTGAAGATCATTTTTTTGTTCTTAAATATTGGATCAATTTAATTTACTTTAACTCTCTATCTTGTATCTGATTTGTATGCTGAAATGGAGAGAATAGAAACTCAAGAAAGTGAAGATGGTAGCCAATCATCAATTGACGCATTTGCAACAGTTCTGGGACCTGATCATCCAGGTCGAGTAAGTTTGTATGGACGTGGAGTTACCAAAATTCTCTTGAAAGAAAAAATGGGAGATTTTGGATCCTCTTCAAATGTTAGTGATGAAATGATGTAGAAAAAAATAGAGGAAATGGAAAAGAGTATGCAACAAAGAATGCAGGAAAAATTTAATGCGTAAAAGGAAGCCATGGAACAAGATATTACAATGAACATCATTGCACAACTTTAGTGTCTAAATCCAGGATTAACACTTGATCCTACCATGCTAAGATTCATTGTTCGTTCGTCTGGCGAGGCTGGTATTCAACTAATCAATCACCCATCTATCGGTAGTAACAATCAAGGTTAGTACTTTTTCTCCTTCCTCCTTCTCCTACTACTGCTTGTCGTCCCTCTTCATTCTACTTCTTCTTCTTCTAGGCCTATTTTCCAACAACTGGTTGTTTTTTGACTGGGTTAGCTGTTAGAATATCTCTGTCATTTAAAGTTGGGATTGCAATTTAGTAAGATGGTGATATACAATGCAGTTTGTGATTCAGTTTAGACCTTTTTTGTTGGGAGTGCATTCAATTATTTGAAAAATTAATGCAATCTGTTCTGAAACTACTTTTCTCTTTTTCCTCTTTGATTTCTTAAAACCAACAAATTGACTAATAAGATCAGTAATATGCATGGCCATGGTTGGCACATTCAGAAAAGGTGAAAAGTCTAAGTCTTTGATATAAGCTATTTCATATAAGAAATAAATAAAGAACTAAAACAAGAAGGGGGAAAAGCTGAAGAATTTGAATTAATAGGTTGTATGATTAAATAAAATTTATGTAGTTTCTTCATAAATCTATGCAGTTCTATTTAGTACATGTTGTAGGTTGTTGTGGTCCTTTTTCATCTTTATTCGGTAATCTAATTCAAAATTTATGCCAAAACCAAAAAAGAAATGGAGGTAGAATGAGATGTGCACTTTTTCTGCTTTTTTCTGGCATTCTGAGGAAGAGAAAGGAGATTCTAGTCCATGAGTAGATTTAATTATTGTGTACATGTATTGTTCGTTAGCTGTGTTGGATGTTGTGGAAGGTGATACCATTAATTATAGAAAATCAACTTGAAAGAAAGAGTAGGTAAAGAATGAGAAGAATCTTATTTGTACAAGAAACTAGACTGATATCACATAATTTTGAATGGAAAATGAAACTAGACTGTTAGGATTATTGACTTTTGTGTTTACTTATGAACTAATATTAGAAGAAAATACTGAAGTTCCCATAAAAATTAGGTCTGTAGTTGTAGTACACCTTATAGAAAAGATAAAAAGAAAATGGAAGTTCCCTATTAAAATAAAGTGAAGGGTAGGCCACTTACAATTTCTTACCTTGGTTTTATAGGAACAAAAGGTCAGGTAACTAACAACTTATGCAGAAATTTCTCCATAATGATGAAAAAACATTGTGTTTTGAGGAGAAATAGACCTGAATTCTTCTATTAAGGTGCATTATCTTTCTCTCCTAGATCAAAAATGCTGCCTAAATGAATGGGTCCTTTTGCTGGAGGACTTCAGATTCTCAGGACTTGGGGATGTATGGTCAGTTGCATCATCTTTGGTTTCAAATTGATTATGGGATGAATCCAAATCAGTAGTGCATGTGAATACAATCAAATAAGCACATATACATGTCATACTACATTATTCATTATTTATACAATACTTAATCAAATAATGACCTAGTCTGGTCAATCAGTATTGCCTTGCAAGATGGCCATCTCAGAGGTATCATAACTTAAGGGACATCTGCCTACTTGAGATAACCACATTGGTGGTAAGGTCATATTCTCATATATGAAGGATAACTTCCCACCTGACATAACCACGTTGGTGGTAAGATCATAGTCTCATATCTGAAGGACAACTGCCCACCTGACATAACTACGTTGTTGGTAAGGTCATACGTCTCATATATCAAATATTCTAAAGGAAAATTGCCCATCGAACATACCATGTCGGTGGTACGGTCACAGTCTCATATTCGGAGCTGATTGGGCTCATATTATGTCTATCTAATACTTATTGCATAAAAATGACTAATTTCGTGATTGTGACCTGAATAGGCCTATTTCATAATTCATAGTTGCATATAAGAACATATATCGCATAAACCTTTTAAAGAACACTTAGATGAACATACTTAATGACTTTCACAGTTATAAGAAGGTTCAAGAGACATAAGGAACTCTACATGCTCTATAGACAATACTTAGGCCCATTTAGGATTCGAGAATTCAATAACCAGATGTTCAGCATAAGGAAGAGGAATCATGGAATCTCACCTTAGCCTCATGTACCTCATAATATATAAATAAGATAAAGGACAACCATGATAAGCCATTTTCACTTCAACAAGCTCATTTACCCTTACTAGATTGTGACATCCTTAACTTAAACTCGTTTACTAAGTGCCGGTGTGCCATACCGGGGTAAAAATAAAAATATTCTCAATCACAATCATGAATGGAACCGATAAAGCTTATACTGAGTCAATTTAACACATGTAGCATTGAAATGACAAATGCTTAATCTATGGCCTAATAGGTCTCTTTCATAACATATAAATGCAAGTGAGCACATATACCACGTAAAATTATCAAATATGCACATATATCACGTAAAGTTATCAAATTATATACAAACATGTCAACTCAGTGACTCGACGGACCTTCAGGAGGTTTAGCCAACATAAGAATTTTAGTAGGCTTACAAGAAATGTCCTATGGATAGTCTTACCAATTTAACGTATCTCTTGAGTAGAAACACATAGATTCCCATTTCTATACAATCCTTTGACATCTGGGAACTACATATGTAAACTGCCCACAGGGTGGTTCCTTTACATGTATCGACAACTATACATTGGAATTGCATTGCCAAACTTATCACGTCGATGAGCACATACAATTCCTAATTCATTTGCCTTATTTGCAGGAAAACATGGGACTTATAACTTGGAGCTTGGAGTTATTTGTCATAACGCTTAACATATATGTAGAGTTGAGAGCTGAATTACAGACATACAACATATGAGACTCCTGTATAACGTATAAACTCATATTTAGTTAGCTGAGTGACCTCCAGGTGACTTCCTGGGATTAGAAGTTCTAAGCTTAACTAATCATTTTCATAGCTTTTTCTTATACTTACTTAGACATTAGGAACATTGGTATATGGGAGAATCTCTCCGCTGAATTTAGGAAATTCAAATGATAATTCAACAAAAGCTTAACATATAGACGCATGGCTTGAATGTGAATGGAACCGATAAAGCTTATACTGAGTCAATTTAACACATGTAGCATTGAAATGACAAATTCTTAATCTGTGGCCTAATAGGTCTCTTTCATAACATATAAATGCAAGTGAGCACATATACCACGTTAAATTATCAAATATGCACATATATCACGTAAAGTTATCAAATTATATACAAACATGTCAACTCAGTGACTCGACGGACCTTAAGGAGGTTTAGCCAACATAAGAATTTTAGTAGGCTTACAAGAAATGTCCTATGGATAGTCTTACCACTTTAACGTATCTCTTGAGTAGAAACACATAGATTCCCATTTCTATAAAATCCTTTGACATCTGGGAACTACATATGTAAACTGCCCACAGGGTGGTTCCTTTACATGTATCGACAACTATACATTGGAATTTCATTGCCAAACTTATCACGTAGATGAGCACATACAATTCCTAATTCATTTGCCTTATTTGCAGGAAAACATGGGACTTATAACTTGGAGCTTGGAGTTATTTGTCATAACGCTTAACATATATGTAGAGTTGAGAGCTGAATTACAGACATACAACGTGTGAGACTCCTGTATAACGTATAAACTCATATTTAGTTAGCTGAGTGACCTCCAGGTGACTTCCTGGGATTAGAAGTTCTAAGCTTAACTGATCATTTTCATAGCTTTTTCTTATACTTACTTAGACATTAGGAACATTGGTATATGGGAGAATCTCTCCGCTGAATTTAGGAAATTCAAATGATAATTCAACAAAAGCTTAACATATAGACGCATGGCTTGAATGTGACTGAAAGAATTCAACTGTATGTTATAATATGAAAATCATATACATTAAGACTTCTTACTGGAAAGACATATAAATACTTAAGTTCTTAGGCCGGTACGCAACTTCAAATACTTGATCGAGACATTAATTCTCGGAATATGATCTCTTGAAAATTTCTTAGCATAACACACTTCAACATAACTTAGGGACTGGAAGACATTACTTAAGAATCTGAGATTTGGATTTGTTCAACTTGAGAATTCATAAGCAACTCTCAAAGTGTTTCCTTACAGGCAAATAAAGACTTATAACCATAATTCAAACGCCGCTGGATTGACTTTCACAACTTCTTAATTAACCGAGGAGATCAAGAAAGCTTACATCATTATAAATGGATTAGAAGCTCCTAGGATCACCCTTTTCGGTCATAGAAGACAATTTCAACACTTAGAATCGATAACGTAACATAAACGTCTAGGGGTATAGCAGAGAGCTTCTTTTTAACTTAAGTTACTATTTTACAAACGTTCAACTCTAGCTGATTTATAGAAGGTCGTCACCTAATATTCATTATATCATTACCACATAATGTATTTATATCACTTATTTAAATTAATGCCTTGGCGACTCTCAGGAAGTTCAGATAGCACAAGAGTTACAGTAAATTTATGGCCACATTCTAAAGATAAATTTTGTTGCCCTAGCGTGTAACTTTTGAACGTAAGCATAAGCATAAATATATACTTATTTTTGTACAACCTGCTAACATTAAAATATTGTGTATAAACTGCCCATAAATATTGTTTCATAGAAATATCAATAATTTACTCATTCGAGTTCTATCTTTCAAGTTCAACGTATCGGTTTGTTCGAAAACTCGTTAACTAGTTAGTTAGATAAAGGGAGAGAAATCAAGGAATCTCCTCTTGGCCTTATATACCTTAGAACATGTTCATAAGAGGGTGGATAACTATTGTAAGGCATTTTCATTTCGTTGTTCTCATTTACCCTTATTTAGCTTAAAATTATTTTCTAGCGTTAAGTTGTTCGCGGGTCGTCTTCTTGCCTTTTTACCAATTTCACATAGCAACTAGAATTTTGAACACATTTGATATCACTTGCATGAAATAATATAAAGGAACAACTCATGGTGCCCATGATGAGGGGACTTCAGACTCGATTTACAACTACAACAATAAAAATCGTAAACAATACGCCTTTCACTTCACATTTGTTCACTTCAAGCATATTTAAATCTTCAAGACTTCTATGAAGTATTTCTAATACTTTGGGCAGAATCATGCATTCCTCAATAGGAACACAAAACATAGGAACATTGGTCAGATCAACAACAAGATTTCGTTCTTGGAAAATAAGAATAGGGACTCCTTTACATACCTCACTTTGTTGCGTCTTTTTAGCCAATTTCTTCCGCTTGCTAGAAACTCCAACACCTTCAACTTCCTTACTTACACTACATGGAACGAGGACTGGTTTATGCCAAGTTCCCAGTCACAATTCACGTCCCAAAACGTACAACCAAACAGCCACATCACAATATAATTTTCAGCAGACCTACGTACCTTAGGCGTCTTAAACTTGAGGTAATTCAAGAGTTTCGCTTACGTTCTTTTGGTGTTTAACCTCCCCAAAGGTGTGGTGTACTCCTTACATATTTTGGATAAATTTCAGCATCTATATAGTTGTAACAACCTCCAAAAAACGGACAGAAACCTCAGTCAAATATCACATAAAACACATATTGACTTTATTTCATTTTCTTACTTTAGCTTGGGAATTTGAGCAGATAAACCAAGTAGGAACACTTACGTTTCACTTGTGTATAACCCATGCCAATATGGAGTTCCTCTTCAGCCAAATACTGTTCCAAAAATGTAGCAACCATGCTGCCAAACTGCAGCAACAACACACACCCAAACAACACATAACTTCCAACTTCACTTCCAACATAACTTTTTAATTCATGATAATTTAATGAGTAAAAACACCTATATCCTTTTGTACTCAACTCTCACCAATATGGAGGTAGAACTTCACCTCCCTACTGCCCAAAAAAGCAGAAACTCGACAATTAGAAGCTCACGACATAAGAAACTCTTTCCAAGCTTGGACTATAAGGAAATTTGACCTATCCATACAATTTATTACCTGGGATTTGCTTTCACCATTGGATAGAACTCTTAATTCTGTGAATTTTGAAACAAAAATGAGGTGAAACGGAGTAGAAATGAACTTTTTAGCTCAAAATTACTTCATATAGGCGGGCTGGGCGGTGCCCGTGTGCGGCACCCATGCAACGTGCCCTCGCGCGCGCCTGATTCCACCAAATCTTTGATTATCCAAGCGGAAATTGGTTGGAAACCCTGAATACTAGCCTTGAATCACCTCTTCAACCCCTCAAGCTTGCATGCATGGTAGGAATAACATAGAATAGGTTTTCCCCTCTTAAAACCCACTAAAACGAGCCTTAAATGACGTAGTATAGGCATTAGGAACTTAGGAATTATGAAAAGACCCTTACTGAAATCGCAGGAAAATACTGCCAGGTGGTCCTAACGGACGACCTGATGACTCGTGGTCCAAGGCAATGACTCGTCACCAAGCTCATTAAGTACACTGTCTGCCTGATCTCCTGGGCTCAAAACGACTGACATAACGACTTGTTAGGGGTGACCACGACTCGTGGTCACCAATCGTCAGGTGCACTACCTCAAATTCACCATGGGACCCCACGAAGGACACCACGAATTGTGGTGAGTGACCACGACTCGTGGTCACCATCCGTGGCCTACACTGCCCAACTATCCTTGCCAAGCATCCAATCTAGGCCATAGGTGACCTCATGAGTCGTGTGTCCTGACCATGACTCGTGGTCATGCCTGTGGTGACCCGCAGATCAGTCCACCTCCCTGTTTGACCATGAGTCACTTCACGACTCGTGGTCACTCCTCACGAGCCACTTCATGGATCCTTCTGTGATCTGGTGTGAAATTTCAGCTTATTTTGACTCCGAGGTCTGATCCTTGGGTTCCCGGGGTATAACAATATCTTTCGCTTGGGAACATTCATCCTTGAACGTTAGAAACACATAGAAAACTCAGAACATGCAACCATCATATGCCAATGCTAATCATTTAAATCAAAAACTGACAGAATGACTACCTCCGAAAAGAACTACATAGCTGAACCAAATTCAGATATCAGATACATCTATGATAACATAAAACAAACTTGTGCACATGAACTGAACATGGAAACTGATTAAAGAATTAGGGAAAAAACTGATACCTCAAACTAAAATTGAGTCGATAGGGAACAAGTGAGGGTATCTAGCCATCATATCTGCTTCGGCTTCCCATGTAGCTCCTTCAACATGTTGATTCTTCCATAATACTTTAACTAAAGCTACTTCTTTGTTCCGTAATTTTCAAACCTGCCGATCTAGTATTTCTACCGAAACCTCCTTATAGTTAAGGCTATCCTTTACACCAACGCTGTCTACCGGAATTACTAAAGATAGATCTCCCAAACATTTCTTCAAAAGCGATACATGAAACACAAGATGAATGGAAGATAACTCTGAGGGAATGTACAACTCATACGCTACGTTACCAACTTTTCTCATAACCCGGTAGGGACCAACATAGCAGGGACTGATTTTTCCTTTCTTTTTGAACTGCATGACTCCCTTTATGGGAGATACCTTAAGAAATACCCAATCGTCCACCTCGAACTCCAACTCTCTCCTTCTCACATCAGCACATGACTTCTGACGACTCTAAGCGGTTTTTAGCTTGTCCCTTATCAATTGAACCTTCACCATAGCCTTATGAACCGAATATGGCCCTATCAGAGCTACCTCACCAACCTCAAACCATTCGATGGGAGATCTACACCTCCGCCCATAGAGAGCCTCAAACAGTGCCATTTGGATACTGGAGTGATAGCTGTTATTGTAAGCAAACTCGATCAGGGGCAAGTGATCATCCCAACTACCTTTGAAGTCCATCACACATGCTCTCAACATGTCCTCGAGATTTTGAATTGTCCGCCCCGCCTGACCATCGGTTTGCGAATGAAATGTTGTGCTGAGTTTAACTTGACATCCAAGCCCTTTTTGAAAAGACCGCCAAAACTGAGAGGTAATGTGAGTACACCGGTCTGAGATAATAGACAAGGGCACTCCATGTAACTGCACCAACTCCCAGATATACAGTTTGGCATAATCATCTATTGAATTTGTGGTTTTGACCAGTAAAAAGTGTGTAGCCTTGGTCAACCTATCTACCACCACCCAAATAGAATCGTAGTGTTGCCGAGTACGAGGTAGGCCTATAATGAAATCCATATTAATATCTTCCCACTTCCAAGTGGGAATGCTAATATCCTGAAGTATGCCTCCAAGCCTTTGATGCTCAACTTTCACTTGCTGACAGTTTGGCACTTCGCTACGAATTCTGCAACATCCTTCTTCATGTCGTTCCACCAATATATTTCCCGCAAATCATGATACATCTTGGTTGTACCAGGATGAATAGAATACCTAGATCCATGTGCCTCATGCAATATCCAACCCCTCAAATTATCAACATTTGGAACACATAAACAATCCTGGTATCGCAACATACCATCTCCCCCTTGGGGGAAGACCTCCGCTTTTTGACTCCGAATGGCTTCTTTCAGCTTTACCAAAATCGAATCCTCATCTTTTCTAGCCTTCACATCAGCCAACAAGGACGATTCTGATCCGTTTTTCACAACAACGCTGCCATCGATCGAGTCGACCAATCTAACTCCCAACCTTGCAAGTCGATGGACATTTTTCACCAACTCCTTCTTTCCCTCATCCACGGGGGACACACTCTCCATAGAGAGCCTACTAAGTGTGTCCGCTACCATATTAGCCCTACCCGGGTGGCAAAGGACACTCATGTAGTAGTACTTTAGTAGCTCCAACCACCTCCTTTTCCAAAGATTGAGATCTTTCTTCATGGACACATATTGCAAGCTCTTGTGAGCCGTGAATACATCTACGTGAACCCCATACAAGTAATTCCACCATATCTTCAATACGAATGCCACGACGGCCATCTCAAGGTCAGGGGTTGGGTAATTCTTCTCATGGACTTTAAATTGTCTTGAGGCGTATGCTATCACTTTCCCATGATGCATCAACACACACCCAAGTCCAATTCTCGAAGCATCACAATACACCACAAAACCATCGGTACCCGGTAGGGTCAACACTGGTGCTGAAGTGAGTCAAGTCTTCAACTCTTGAAAGCTTTTCTCATAAGCCTTCGACTATTTGAACTTTACCTTCTTCTGAGTCAACTTGGCCAAAGGTTCTACGATGGAGGAGAAACCCTCAACAAACCTCTGATACTGTCCAGCTAAACCCAAGAAACTCCGAATGTCCGAAGGATTCACCGGTCTAGGCCAATTTTTCACTGCCTCAATTTTCTGAGAATCTACCTTTATGCCCTCACTCGATACCATATGGCCCAAAAAGGCCACAAAGTCCAACCAAAACTCACATTTTCTGAACTTTGCATACAACTGACGATCCTTGAGGGTCTGAAGCACTACTTTTAAGTGAGCGGCATGCTCCTCCTCGCTCAGAGAGTATATAAGGATGTCATCAATGAACACAATCACGAACGTGTCAAAATATGCCTTGAACACCCTGTTCATTAGATCCATAAAAGCTTCAGGGGAATTGGTTAGTCAAAAAGACATAACAACAAATTCGTAGTAACCATACTGAGTCCTGAAAGAGGTTTTCGGGATGTCACGCTCCCGAACCCTAAGCTGGTGATACCCGGATCTGAGTCCAATGTTGGAGAAATAGTTGGCGCCCTGAAGCTGGTCAAACAAATCATCGATCTTGGGTAAAGGATACCTGTTCTTAACGATGACCTTGTTTAACTGTCGATTGTCAATTCACATCCAAAGCAAACCATCCTCCTTACGGAAAAATAACACTGGTGCACCGCATGGAGACTTACTCAGCCTATTAGAGCCCTTATCTAACAGGTCCTTGTTTGGTGGTTTGGAATACCTACACAGAAGTGCACGTGGTCGAACAAGTAGTAAAATGGCTAGAGTAGCCAAGTATCGATCCCACAGGGACTGGACCAAGGTAATAATCTAATTAAGTGTTAATAAACTCTAACTCTAATAATGCAGACAACAGTTTCAAGAAGATTTTGGGATTTTGTTTCTTAATTTATACTAATCTAAAACAAATGTACAATTTGAGTCTGAACTATAGTAATGAGCATGCTGAGGATAAAACAAACATGCAGGGAAGCAATTTATTGATACAAATTGGTTAATCTTTCCTTTGGTTGCTAGTCAAGAATTATTGCCTATGGATTAAAACTCTCGTATTTAACCCAACTTAAGAATCATCAACCTTCCACCTACATTTCTGTGATAAGAAGAAATTCATGTTCTAGCCATACGAAATCGATTCCTTAATTGACTAATACGACTTCCTGATATATTTCTATTCTGAAGATAAATCAATTCTCAATTTTCCCAAACCAAGAAGAGATCATATCCTATTAATTCACAACTTTCCAATTTCTTTCTCTTTCGAGCGCAAACCGGATTTTTTAGATATACATTAATATTGGCCACACATTAATGCAGTAAGAACAAGAATTAATAGAACAACCATGGAAGAAAAGATGAAAAACCAAGATGATCAATAATTACATTCCATTTTTTTAAACATCGTTAAATGAGTGTAAATCATACAAATTATTGAAATAAGGAAGAAAGAGATAGAGAAGAACCCTAAGAATTTCGTTCCCTCAACTGCCTGTAACCCACGTTCTTGCTCAACCAAGTCAGAATAATTAAAAATAAACCTAAGTGTGCTATTTATACTAGTGGGAATTTTTCCCGAAATAACAACCAACGTGTCACAGAGTGCATCGCGGAGCACAGCCTCCATGACACACCACAAACACGGACCCTCACTGGAATCCGGTCGTCCAGGTAATTATGCCCAACGTGCCACGGCGTGCAACGCAGGGCTTGGCCAACGTTCCATGGCCCCAACGCGGACCTTCACTGGAACTTGGCCTATTTTTATCATCCGGGGCAGAATGCATTCGCGATGGCAGCGTGACACGGCTCCATCGCGGAGCCCCTTAATTTGCCGCATGACCTTGGCCTTTTCCACTACTCGCTTCCGAGTCTATTCCCGATTTCTCCCAACATGCATCTTAGCTTCCTAAAATTACATTTTTCCTGCAAAACAACACTAATCATGTTAGTTAGTATAAATTCACATTTTAACTACAAAGCACATGAGAATGTACAACTATCAATGGATAAACAAGACGAAATGAAGCATTTGAGTATCACTTGGGCATATAATTCTGCCCAAGATCACTTACCCCACACTTAAAACTTTGTTCGTCCTCGAACAATAATCTCACATCTCATGCAATTGACACCCAATCATAGCTACTTCGGCTCGACAATTCAAGCTACGATTATACTGATTATTTACATAGAAAATCATCAAGAAAACATGCATAGTCTCATCAATACAATGACACTCAACACATTAAGACCTCCTAGACTCAAGAGTCGACTCTCGATCTCGGCAAACTCATGCAAATCAGCTGATCAAGACATCCGACACAAAATTAAATCTCTCGTCAAGCATGTGCCCTCACAACACAAGAGAATTTCCCCTTTTCAATCATATGATCTCAAAAACATTATATGCAGGGGCATATGAACATGATTTCGCTCTCTCTCCCAAAGAATTCACATGCATCATGTCATGACCCCTAAGCTTGCCTCTAGTGTATTACTCCACTAATATAAGGACGAGTGATGTAAGATCACGCAGGACTTAACGGGTTGTAATGTAAGCTAAGGAACTAGTACATACTGGGCTAACCAATAATAGCAACTAGCACCCTTAAGTGCTTTTCCATTCATCCCACCACATTATGGGCATAGTTTCTTCTTTCATCCTCCCCTTTCTTGAAGCCTTTCTTTATTTTTGTTCCCATATCTTTAAGCACACTCGACTTAATAACAAAGATTAGTTATACATCTTCATTTTATTAAATTTGGCAAGTGCACCCTTCACCTTTTCTTTACTTTCACCACTTCCGCTTTTCCTTTCCTTTCACAATTACTACTCCTTGACACTGTGGGAAAATTTCTTTTCTTGAGCGCTTAAGAGTTTTGGATCAAATTCACGGATAATGAAAAGAAGGGGTTAAGCTCGGTTTGTACCTTTTCAACAAAAAAGAAAAAAATAGGTTAAAGGCTCAATGGGCTAACTAGGATGTACATTCAAGATAGGTACGATAACGAAAAAAAAACTTTTGGTTAAATAAAAGAAATGCCTACATCCTTTTCTACCATACACATCCTTCATTTCGTTTCGTACACACACCAGGCAAGTTCTAGACACTTCACAATAGCATGGAAGAATCGAAACCTCACCACACTCTCATTGCACATGCTCAACTCAAGACATATTCACAGACTCTTCAATCAGCTAATTACAAGAATCCAAACATTAAGCCTCAATCACACCGAATCAAACTCTACAGTCTAGGTATCTTAACATGTTTACAAAGTTGCATGCTTTTATACGAATCACCTTTGCATTCTAAACATCATGTACAACACGCAACCAGAATTCCGAACCATAAAGTAACGACACATTTGGGATACAAACAAACAAAGAAAAAATTAAAAAGAATAAAAGGAATCTACTCCTATCGACTACATTTCCCTTAAGACGGTCGTCATCCATCCATCATAGGGAACAATCACTATTTACGACTTCGGTTCAGTGGGACTATTCTCGGTAAAAGCACCGAAAACAAATGCTGAGAAACCCAATCATAAAAAAAGATTTCACGAAAAATTTTAAAAATATCGATAATTTCGATAAAACAAAAATATTTACACAACCAGCTAACAACAACTCCATACAGCACACAACAGCTTCACATTAATTACAATACCAAATTACAATACAAAACATAAACATCAAAAAACATCAAAATAACAGGGTCACAATTTTTCACAGGCACAACAACAAAACATAAACATAAACAACAACAAAACAACCAGCACCTAACTACTCCCACCCCACACTTAAATCGAACACTGTCCCCAGTGTTCACAAAATTCAGCATAGCACAAGAGTAGGTGGTGAAACTCCCTAATCAATCGAAGTATTCCACTTCTTCGTCAGGTGCGGTTGCCTCGTCCCCCATATCCGAATCACCCCTGCTATCCTCATCTGAGTCATCGCAGCATGTCTCCTCGTCTATGGGGACATCATCATCAATGGGCTCCATAAAAGCTGGCCCCACTCGACATAAAGCCCTGGCATTTTCGCCGAAGGGGTAGTCCAACTCTAGCTGCCACAGCTCATCTTCTGTTGCTGGCCTCCCGCCTATGCGCAACTGTAGCATCTGCATCCCGAACATGCGGGGCATATATTGATCATCCCGAGCATGTCGCTCGGCTAATGTGAGAACTGGCCCGTGAGTGGCGTCGGGTGCCTTAGTTTTAGTGACGTCCAAGGCACGCCTCTCCATCTGCGGAATGTTGTCCAGGGCCTCTTCCTCAACATCTAGGCCCCTCAGGAAAGTGGTCAGCAAGCCACCAAACCCGTACCTGTGCGCTTGATGCAAACGGGCTCTCTTCATGGCGGAGATGATCACCGCCCTAACATTAATCTCCAGCCCTTTCATCAGGACGTATACCAAGCACACACGATCCTGGACGACATCTGTCATGTGCACCCCCAGGATCAGGCAGGAACACACGATCTTAAGCCAAATTTTGGGTTCCCTGTTCATTTGAGAGTAGGGCAGCGTCTGATGGTATCCCCTCTCCTTATGCCTGCTCCACCATGCTGTAGAACGGGCTCTACACAGAGTGCGTCTGATATCCGCATATGGTGGAGTGATGTTTAGCTATCGGAGTACATGGGCGTTTGTGTCCCGCGCCCCCAAAATGGCATTAAGGTGATGGGGCTCAAAAGTGACTACCTGCCTTCTTATTTTGACGGTGTGACTTCGGAGTGTCGGGTTCCAATTGGCGTAGAACTCCCGAATCAGGTGGAGATTGCACTCCTTGGGCTCTTCAAAAATGAAGTTCAGCCCAGCAGCGTCAATCCGGTGTACAATTCTGGGGAACTCCTGTGCCAACGGCTCCCTTGCAATATGCTCCTCGGGGAATATTTGTTCTCCTTATGCTTTGTGTACCATTTCTTCCCTTCGTCTATCACCCATCGGGTTCCGTATTGACGGCGTTGGCCGCGCGGAACCGCTGGTGCTGCTGGGACTGCTGTTCCCAGTCTAATTCTTTTCCTTCCGGCGCCCGATGTAGATGCGCCCTTTCCTTTGTCTTGCCTGCTTGCCATTGTTCCTGTCAAATCAAACAGATAGTCCCAATGTTATTCAAATTAAAATTAGCTTCGACTAAGGTTGGGTTAAGCTAGGCCACCCCACACTTAGTCTTTAGCCACAATTACGACATTACGGCAAGACAATTCTCACTTTCCAATTTACAAAAAAAAAACAACATGCCTCGTGCATTCAGAGAATTCGATGGAATAAATTCTACGTACTACTCAGACTTCGTACAGCTAATCCAAATATCACCATCGATACCATTTCATCACATAGCACTTAACAAAAAAAAACTTCTCTTAACACAACCTATGCAATTCACCAAGTTCTATGCAATTCAACAATTTCATTCTCCCGAAAATCTATCGTTTACTTAGCATATTCACCACAAGCACAACACAATTCACCTTACCCAACATGCCCAACCCATAATTTCCACATTTTCAATCACATTTAGTTTCTTCGCAATCAAATTCTAACCCTAGCTACATATTTCACCAAAATTCGATCAAGCATGTATTTATCAAGTTCATACAATCAAAATGATACTACGAACCTCAATCAACAATAACTTAAATGAATTCAAGCTCAATTTACAATTAGGTCAAGTTTTACTCACTTTACATGCTCAAAATCAAAAATATTAACAAGAATTGAGATGAAAGTAGAGAACATACCTTTAATTTGATGAAATCAAAGAAAAGTCGAAGAAAACTTGTGCCTAGGTCCGTGTCACATTGGGGAATGGGGGGTTTTTTTTGGGTGTTTGTCGCGGAGGGGTGAGAAATGAGGGAAAATTGAGGGAATTCGGGGTTAAAAAGGGGTATTTTCGCGCGGGTCTCCAAGCGACCCGGTGTGACCTGTCGCGATTAAAGCCTC
This sequence comes from Datura wrightii, assembly GCA_035772735.1. Classification (NCBI taxonomy): domain Eukaryota; kingdom Viridiplantae; phylum Streptophyta; class Magnoliopsida; order Solanales; family Solanaceae; genus Datura; species Datura wrightii. The sequence continues at coordinate 56,631,654 of JASDFA010000007.1, read as the reverse complement.
AACGTGTCACGGAGGGTAACGCGGAGCACCCCCTCCGTGACACGGAGCCGAAGCGGAGGTATTCTAGAATTTTAAAAATTCCAGAATTACACCTCAACGTGTCACGGAGGGTAACGCGGAGGCCCTCCTCTGTGACACGGAGCCATCGTGCAGGCTCACTGTTTTTCCACTTTTTATTATTTTTCTCACCTCGATTTTTCCTTTGCGATCCTTTGCATTTTTTCCCTCCGTTCAACCTGAAATTTATCTCACAACAAGAAATTGGTTAGAATTCATAGGTTTCACATAAAATACAATTTTTGTTTTTATTTTTATTTTTCTACTTTTTTTTCTTTCATTTTTTTTCTCTTCTACTAAATCTACTCAAGTATTACAACAATTTCACGGGTTGCCTCCCGTGTAGCGCCTGGTTTACCATCGCGGCTCGATGTCATTGAAGCTTAGTCATCCTCTAGGGTGACAGATGTCTTCTCTCGACTACCGTCCTCACCCCAGTAATGCTTACATCGCTGCCCATTGACTAAGAATGTGGCACTTCAATCTTTTGCCACGATTTCAATTTTGGGGGGTCCTTCACCGGTGGTTTTCCCACTGGCTCTCGCGAATCAACACTCTAAGCAATATTCGCTGGATCAAGCACATTGATCACTGAGAGTTCCTCATACACAGCCGGAAGCTTCATGGCCTTGTACACATCAAATACCTCCACCTTATCGTGTGCCCGCATGGTTAGCTGCCCTGCAGCTACATCGATCAGTGCTTTCCCGGTCGCCTAGAAAGGACGTCCCAAAATAAATGGGACTTCTGCATCCGGCTCAAAATCCAGCACAATGAAGTCAACCGGGAAGATAAGGGAGCCCACTTGCACCAGCACGTCCTCCACAATGCCATCTGGTCTGGCCAAAGAACGATCCGCTAGTTGCAAGATCACTGTTGTCGGTCTAGGACTGCCTAGCCCCAATTTCTTGAATACCGATGTCGGCATCAAGTTAATGCTAGCTCCCAAATCACATAATCCACGAGCTCGGATACTCTGCCCAATTGTAAGTTGAATTGTAAAGCTCCCAGGGTCTTTAAGCTTTGTGGGCAACCTATTTTGTATCTGGGAAGTGCACTCCTCCGTAAGTGCCACAGTAGCATACTCCATCAACCTGCTTTTGTTCGCCACGATGTCCTTGATATATTTTGCGTACTTCGGCACTCCCTGCAAAACATCAACAAGAGGTAAATTAATGTGTACCTGTTTAAGCACCTCCATGAACTTTTTGAAACACGCTTCCTCCTTGTGTTTCCTTAATCTTTGAGGGAACGGGGGTGGTGGTCTTTCTGGTTCATCTTCCTTCTCCTTCCCCCTATCATCATTGTGTTCCCTGTCATTCTCCACTGCTCCCGACTGCTGTGGTGGTCTTTCTGGTTCCACCTCCTTGAGTTGTAAACCACTCCTTGTGGTCACTGCATTCACTTGCTTGGGGTTGGGGTCAGTGTCACTCGGAAGTCCTCCTCTCGGCCTGGTGTTCTGAGCTCCAGCTAGTTGCCCAAACTAGTACTCCAATGCCTTTGTAGCTAACTGATTGTTCTTTACATTGGCTGCCAATTTCACATAGTCAGCCTGCAATTAAGCTTGGTTAGCTATCATCGTTTTGAACATTTCCTCGATACTGGGTGATGGTGATGGAGGAGGTGCACTGTTGCTTCTGTATTGCGACTGATAGTGCTGCTGCCCTCCTTGATTTCTCTGTGCTCCCTGACTCAAACTCTGCCCTTGATGGTTGTTACTACCCCAAGAGAAATTCGGGTGAATTCTCCAATTAGAGTTGTAGTTGTTGCCATACTGTTGGTGATTATTTCTCTATACATTACCAACAAAGTTTACTGAATCAGGATTCGCACCACAACACTCAGCTGAGTGTTCATTACTGCCACACACTTCACACCAAATCTGCTGCACTACATTCACTGGGGCTTGAGAATGATTCATGCTCATATTGTTGAAGTGGGTATTGAGTTGATTCTGTAACGCAGCTATCTGTGCAGCGATAGCTGTAAAACCATCCACTTCCAAGACTCCTGCCGCTTTCCTTGTTCCTCCTCTAGAAGAGTCCGCATTCCATTCTGAATTTCCCTGCGAAATACGGTTCAACAAAGTATACAGCTCCTCATAAGTTTTTTCTAATGCTTGTTCCCCAACTGCTGAGTCTAGCAAGATTTTTGTGCGGGGTTCCAAACCCTCTATGAAAGTATGCACCAGCACATCATTGGATTGGTGATGATGAGGGCAATCCCGCAACATAGATTTGAATCGTTTCCAAGCTTGATACAGATTCTCCCCCTCTCTTTGTTTAAAACTTAGAATTTGACTTCTAAGTCTTGCTGTTTTACCGAATGGAAAGAATCGTATAAAAAATTTCCATGCAAGATCATCCCAAGTAGTGATGGAATTAGGTTGCTCAGCTTTCAGCCATCTCTTTGCTTCTCCCAAAAGTGAAAATGGGAACAATGTAAGCCTGACATAATCGGGTGACACTCCAGCGAGGATGTAAGTGTCACTTATCTCCAAAAAGTTTTGGAGATGTTGTTGTGGATCCTCGTGAGGGAGACCTGTGAATTGCCCGCTGGTGTGCAACAATTGCACCTAATTCTATATAAGCTCGAACCTCCTCCTGGCTCAGGTTTGCGAATGCTACATGTAACGTTGTTAGCATGTGGGATTGCCACTTCGCGAACCGCCCTAGATGCCATTTCTTCGGGCACTAACACTGCCTTTACAATGGGTGGATTCTATTGTTGCTCCAGGATTGTCTGTCTGAGCAACTGCAGCTTTCTCTCTAGAGCTTCTCTCCTTTAACGATGGAATTGTCTTTCCGGCTCTAAGTGTGAATCCACCAGCTCCTTGTCCCTTGCCAGTGTTCAACAGAATTCAATATCTGCAAAAGACAAGCTAAGACCAAGTTGTCAACACTAATAAGAAATTGTAAACTAACACTTAAGACAAAAATTTTACCAATTGCCAGTCCCCGGCAACGGCGCCAAAAACTTTTTCGGTGGTTAGGAATACCTACACGCAAGTGCACGTGGTCGAACAAGTAGTAAAATGGCTAGAGTAGCCAAGTATCGATCCCACAGGGACTGGACCAAGGTAATAATCAAATTAAGTGTTAATAAACTCTAACTCTAATAATGCAGACAACAGTTTCAAGAAGATTTTGGGAATTTGTTTCCTAATTTATACTAATCTAAAACAAATGTACAATTTGAGTCTGAACTATAGTAATGAGCATGCCGAGGCTAAAACAAACATGCAGGGAAGCAATTTATTGATACAAAATGGTTAATCTTTCCTTCGGTTGCTAGTCAATAATTATTGACTATGGATTAAAACTCTCGTATTTAACCCAACTTAAGAATCATGAACCTTCCACCTACATTTTTGTGATAAGAAGAAATTCATGTTCTAGCCATACGAAACCGATTCCTTAATTGACTAATACGACTTTCAGATATATTTCTATTCTGAAGGTAAATCAATTCTCAATTTTCCCAAACCAAGAAGAGATCATATCCTATTAATTCACAACTTTCCAATTTCTTTCTCTTTCGAGCGCAAACCGGATTTTTCATATATACATTAATATTGGCCACACATTAATGCAGTAAGAAAAAGAATTAATAGAACAACCATGGAAGAAAAGATGAAAACCAAGATGATCAATAATTACATTCCACTACAAATGTTCTTAACCTCAGCAAGAAGTGAATTTAGCCACTCATTTGTGGATTAGACATCGTTAAATGAGTGTAAATCATACAAATAATTGAAATAAGGAAGAAAGAGATAGAGAAGAACCCTAAGAATTGCGTCCCCTCAACTGCCTGTAACCCACGTTCTTGCTCAACCAAGTCAGAATAATTAAAAATAAACCTAAGTGTGCTATTTATACTAGTGGGAATATTTCCCGGAATAACAAGCAATGTGTCACGGAGTGCATCGCGGAGCACTGCCTCCGTGACACGCCACAAACGCGGACCCTCACTGGAATCCGGTCCTCCAGGTAATTATGCCCAACGTGCCACAGCGTGCAACGCGGGGCTTGGCTAACGTGCCACGGCCCCAACGCGGACCTTCACTAGAACTTTGCCTATTTTTATCATCCGGGCCAAAATGCATCCGCGATGGCAGCGTGACACGGCTCCATCGTGGAGCCCCTTAATTTGTTGCATGACCTTGGCCTTTTCCACTGCTCGCTTCCGAGTCTATTTCCAATTTCTCCCAACATGCATCTTAGCTTCCTAAAATTACATTTTTCCTGCAAAACAACACTAATCATGTTGGTTAGTACAAATTCACATTTAACTACAAATCACATGAGAATGTACAACTATCAATGGATAAACAAGACGAAATGAAGCATTTAAGTATCACTTGGGCATATAATTCTGCCCAAGATCAGTCCTTCAACTCTTTTTTCTTGGCTAGAGCCATTCTGTAGGGTGGAATAGATATCGACTTCGTGTGGGCAAGAAGATCAATACCGAAATCAATCTCCCGCTCAGGAGGGACACCTGGCAAATCATCAGGAAAGACCTCTGGATACTCACGTACTACTGGATTTGATTGGATAGTTGGGTTTTTGGACTCGACATCCTTAACCCTAACTAGATGGTACATGCAACCCTTATAAATCATCTTCCTAGCATTAAGGTACGAAATGAATAGACCTACAGGCACAACTGAACTACCCTTCTCTTCCAAGACTGGTGCACGTAAAAATCTGAACTCTACTGCTCGGCTTCTACAATTAACTGAAGCATAGCATACAAATATCCAATCCATGTCGAGAATAACATTGAAATAGGTCATGGATAACTCTATCAAGTCTGCTGAGATGACCTTATGAAGGAGTGAGACTGGGCAACCTCGATAAACCCGTCTAGCTATAACTGAGTCACCTACTGGAGTAGAAATTGAGAAAGGTTCTGACAAGACATTGGGACTGACTTTGAAGCTACTGGCCACATATGGTGTCACAAAAGACAAGGAAGCCCCCAGATCTAGTAAAACATATACATCAATATGGAAAACTCGCAACATACTAGTGACCACATTCGAGGAGACCTCCTGCTCCTGACGGGAAGCTAAAGCATAGAATCTATTCTAGCGCTGATCGCCAGCTGTGCTAGTAGATGCCCCCTGATATACTGAGCGTGTCGGAGGGGCTGTTGAACTAGAAGCTGGGCCTCGGCTCCCAACCTGACCCCGTCCCATAGTTGGACAATCTCTACACCTGAAACAAGTACTTGAACCTGCCAAGCACTGGCCTGTGTGTCCCCGACCACACCTGCGACAAGCTGAGATGATAGAATCTGCGGGTCTACTACTCTGACCCCTCGATCCCGATGCTCACCCTCCCTGATCAAGTCTAGGCCTTGATGGCACACTTAATGTCGAAGGTTTCATGGATGATGATCTCTGATGAGTCTACTCTCGGTGCCCACCACCGGACCTCTGTTGAGAGAATATGTGGTTTTCTATCATGGCCCTCTTGGCCTCCCACTCTCTCGAATGTGCTGCCTCCATCTGCTAGGCATGCAACACTATGCAAGGGAAGTCCATATCCTAGTGAGGCATAGCAATCTGACACTCCATGTCCGAATACCATGCTATACCATGCACAAACCTGCTCACCCGCGTCCTCTAGTCAGCCACTAACTCCGTGGTATATTCCGATAGGCGAGTGAACTCAAGGGATTACTCTTGCACTGTTATTCTTCCCTGCTTCAAGTTTACAAACTCAGGTGGCTTCAGCTCCCTCATCTCCCGAGGGAAGAACCAAATGCAATATGAAACTCCTCCCATGTGATCGGATCTGCTCCTGCGACCCTGCTATCCTTCCATTGGCGAAACTAGATATTTGCAACCCCCTTCAACTAGTAGGAGGCCAACTCTGCACACTCAACACTACTCACCCCCATGACTTGGGTGATCTTGACAATCTCATCAATGAAATCATGTGGGTCCTCATCTACCTTAGACTCCAAGAACTCCGGCAAATTCATCCTCAAAAAGTCTCTGACTCGGGTCGCCGTTGCATTGCCATTTTGTAGAACATGCGCAACAGCTTGCTAGTTGACCTAAGAGGTCAAGGCCTGCGCAGGCATCTGAATAGCGGCTCGAAACTCAACATGAGCGGCTGGTTCCAGTGCCTGAGGCTCCTTAGCCCGTAGTATCAACCTATGTTGGCACGTAATTCTGGGGCATAAGGTGATCGACCCTTAGCCCGCTCGGTGCTAGACTCTTCTCCCAAAACATGCAATGCTCTACATCGTATATAACAAAGCTCAACATCATCAATTAACTAAGCTCAATAATAACATCATGCATAGACCCGACATCATATGAAAACGAAGCTCAATAATAACATACATCTCAATTGTGAATTCATGCATATGAGAAGCTTTATTTCGAAACATACCACAAGCTCAAATATAAGTGGAAGCCTTTACTCCAAAATCATGTGGTAAGCTTACTTTAGAGATACTACATCATCATACTCAATATAAGGGATTTACCCAAAACTTTATCATGCTTGGATCTACTCAATTCATTTTGAAAACAATATCATAATCATGGGTAGCATTAGAAAAATGCTTTTCATCATCAAATCTCATCATCATCATACATTCATTATCATTCTCTTTGATGAACTTCTCATCCATGGTGACCCCCATAGTAGTCAACCTCCCTTCTTGACCACAAGTAACTTCACGCCTCGTGGTCACTCCTCACGGGCCACTTCACAGATCATTCTGTGATCTAGTGCGAAATTTCAGCCTTTCACTATTTTGACTCCTGGATCTGATTCTTGGGTTCCCGGGGTGTAACACTGAGTAACAGGAATAATGATCTTTAATCATACTCTAATCACATAACTACCCATATATAGTACACGCAAGAAAGTCTAATATTTGAGAACTTTATCTGGCCCATACTCAAATAGGGCCTGCTTTAGCCGTGGTATTCTATTTTTCAGCAACACGAACTCTAGATCATCATATTGCCTCTACTTAACTATTGACACTAAGGAGGATTCTGCAGTATTTTAAACTACAAGACCTCCATCTTCGGTGTTTAATAACCAAGTATACAAATCAGCTAACTGCAGCAAGGTCCTCACCATTCAACTCTATCAGCCTCAACGTAACGCAGACTTCCCATAAATTTGTAGCTTAATGCAAGAAATTACTTGTACCTTTGTAACTGATAACAACTCACTACAACAGGAGTGAATTCAATATAGTTGAACCAGGAGTAGGGACAGGCTCCACCTAACTCTGGTAACTGTAATCTGACTGGAATCTCATCTATGCCAATTCAATTTACGCAATTACATAACTGCTATGTAACAAAAAATATATGCATCAATGGAAACTTGAGTATGTATGCAATTCTATGTCTATCTACCTAACCAGTATGTGTTTCGGTGGTCGGTTGCTTTGCTTGAATGGTGTATACATCAAAATCTTTCAGCAACTCTACCTTCTCTACCTTAAATTTAGCTCTTTCTACTGAAACACGTACTAGAGGCTCTTATGATCAGTAAAGATGTCAACATGTACCCCATATGAGTAGTGGAAACAAACCTTCAATGCAAATGCCACTGTGACCAACTCCAGATCATTGGTAGGATAATTATGCTCGTGCTTCCTCAATTTTCTAGAGGTATAGGCAGTAACTTTGCCCGTGGTACATCAGCATATAACCCAAACCAATTCTGGAAGAATCACAATAAATCATATAGCCCTTTGTTCCTTTAGCAAGGGTCAGCACAGGTGTTGTAGTCAATCTATCCTTTTTTTCATAAATGCATAATACACTTTACTAACTCATATCAAAGTATTTCTCAACTTATTTTACCAAACATAGGATTCTATCCTATCCTTTCTCAATACTTCCTTTACTTACTTTTTTATATAATACATAATGCTTTTCATAGGCAACAACTTTAGAGAGGTCCACTCGTTAATCTTATCTTTAACATCCAACAATATATTCTAATCTAATAATTTTTGTCCTTCTTGAACTGTTTGCGACTTATTCAGGTAACCTTTACTTTAGCAGTGATATGGTATAACCATAGTCTTTAACTTTTTGCTTCACTTAAAAATCTGTATTGGCGACATCATGCCTCATCTAGAGCTTTTTGAATGTTCATACAATATCAGTTACCATAAATAGGCCTTGCTAGAAAGAATTATCCTTCCTCATCTTTTCTTAAGACCTTTGCCTTTTACACCTTGTAAGCTCTACTCTATTTAAAGTATCTTTCAAATTTACATTACTCAACCAGAAGGCAACTATTACAAGATTTTCAATTCATGATCATTTTAAAATACTTTTGTCTTTCCCTTTCTCCTGTTAGAGAGAGTTTGTCACGTTATTTCCTCAACATCATAACTTGTCTGCAAGACTTCCAATGTTATCATCATAACTTTTCTTACCAGATATACTTTTGAAGTGGGGGGGTTCCATATTACTTCACATCATATCTATTTGCTTAGTACCTTTTCTATCTCATAATAGTCTTTATTAATATGAATCTCGAATGACCAGATGTCCTTATTTTACCCCGAAAGCCCAAAGATCAGACCCGAGAGTGGAAACGGAGAAAACTAGAAATATTGAACCTGGTTATAGAATGATTCATTTTGTGACCCCTAGGGAAGGACCATGAGTCATGAGATGACTCTTGATGAAGTACTGGGTGGAGTTAAAGAAGTATCGAATGGAGGATCATCACGGGCATGACCACGAGTTGTAGTTAGGCCCCATGACTCATCAGGTCAGCCATGGCCACAGGAATTGAGAAGCGGGAAAGTGAAAGGTAGTGTACCTAACAGAGGTCTCCATGGTTCGTGGTCAGCTACCACGATTCGTGGGGTGGGTCGTGAGTAGCATGATGAAGCAAAATAAAAATCCCACGCAGTGTATGTGAAGAACGGTGACCATGACTCGTGGTCACCAATAACGAATCATGAAGTCCCATGAGCCCAAGTGATTTGTTAAGCAGTGTACTCGACGGACGATGCCACGAGTCGTGGCCTGAGGTGACTAGTCGTGATGTCCCTCGTGGGGACTGACTGGCAGTTATTTTCCGCGAATTTAGTAAGGTCTTTTCCATAATTCCTATGATCCTAAGGACTAAATTACGTCATTTTAAGTTATGAATGATAACATTTAAGAGGGTTAAGTTCATTTTAGGCCATTCTCATTCATGCATGCAAAGATAGAAAGTTAGAGAGGTGATCAAGCTTGTTCTTGTTCAAATTCTCTTCAATTCCTCTTGGGCAATCAGAGAAATGTAAGAATCAGCTATAATCATGTATGTAGGATTATGAGTGGGTGAATTCTTTCACACCCATTCCCAATACCTCTCTAAATCATGAATTTCCTATGTCAATTCTATGGGGTTTTAACCCAATGCATGAAATTCCTAATTCTTTACATGGGTATGATCTAAATATGTTTCTCCTATTGAATTATGATTCATGAGAAAGTTTTACATTAGTTTCAATGAAAAATCATGTTCTAAGTTTTATAAATCAAAATGCCCAGTTATAGAAAGTTTATGAAAGATGAGATTTGTGATGAAGGTATGATTATGATGGGATATTATGATGAAAAGAATGTTTTCACGCTACACATGTTTATAATCATCCTTTCAAAGTGAATTGAGTATTTTCAAGCATGTTAAAGTATTGGGCAACGGCCATATGTTCAAGTATGATTTATGATTTTCCCGAATTATGCTTACCACATGGTTTTGAAGCGAAGACCAACTTTTGGTATGGTTTTGACCTAAAGCTTCTCATATGCATGATTTCATATTTGAGATGTATTTTATTATTGAGCTTCGTCAATAGAAGATGGTGAGCTTCATTGAAAAATAATGCAGAGCATATGCATTTTTTTTGGAGTAGTGTCCAGCACTAAGTAGGCTAAGTGTCGATCACCCTATGCCTCAGAACTACGCACCAACATAGGTTTATACTATTATACATATATCACTTCGGGACCTCTCTCGTGAGCTATCCCCTACCCTATTGGGATATGAGCTTGATATGGATATCATGGTATTGTTCTTAGCCTGGCACGGCTTTAGACGACTTTACCCACTTGAGTGTGATAGTTGGGACCACGTAAGCTCTATCGTGGTATGTCGGTTAAAAGACGAATCTCCCATTGTTCCTCATGATTTCCAATTATGCATGTTATCACTCATGTTATATATATCTATGTACGTTCTAAAGCAGGTTCAACCCAATGTTCAGTTTTATTTATGATTATCATATTTCAGCTTTAAATCAATCGATTCAGTTAAGATATTATGTTATGCTATTGATCTTGGGCAAATTTATATGCCCAAGTGATACTCAAAAGTGCCATTTTAGCCTTGTTTATCTATCAATGTGTATACATTCTCGTGTAATTGGTAATAAAATGTGAATTTATACTAACCAACATGATTAGCATTGTTTTGCAGGTAAAATGTAATTTTGGAAAGCTAAAATGCATGTTGGAGGATATCGGGGTTGGACTTGGATGTGAGCACGGGACAAGGCATTGGACAGCATAAAATAAAGGGGCTCCGCGATGGAGTCGTGTCACGCTGCCATCGCGGAGGCCTTCTGCCTGGATAGGGAAATTTCGCCCAAATTCCAGAGAGGGTACGCGACGGGTCCGTGGCACGGTGGCTCAGCTCCGCGTTGCACGTCGTGCCACTTTGGGCTTCATTTCCTGGACCCCCAGTTCCAGTGAAGGTCCACGTCCGTAGCGTGTCACGGAGGCAGTGCTCCGCGATGCACTCCGTGACACATTGCTCGTTATTCCGGGAAAAATTCCCACTAGTATAAATAGAACACTTAGGTTCATTTTTCAATATTCTGACTTGGTGGAGCAAGAACGTGGGTTACAGGCAGTTGAGGGGACGAAATTATCAGGGTTTTTCTCTCTTTCCTTCTCCTTGTATTCAATTGCTTGTATGATCTACACTCATTTAAAGATGTTTAATCCACAAATAAGTGGCTAATTCCTCTTCTTGCTGAGGTTGTGAACAATTGTAATGAAATGTGATCATTGATTCTTTGGTTTTTCATCTTTTCTTCCGTGGTGGTTCTATTAATTTTTGTTCTTACTGCATTAATGTGTGGCCTACGTTAATGTATATCTAAAAAGTTCGGTTTCACTCGAGAGAGCAAGAAATTGGAAAGTTGTGAATTAATAGGATATGTTCTTTACTTGGTTTGGGAAAATTGAGAATTGATTTACTTTCAGGATAGAAATATACCTGAAAGTCGTATTAGTCAATTTAGGAACCGGGTTTGTATGTCTAGAACATGAATTGCATTTAATCACAGAAATGTAGGTGGATGGTTCATGATTCTTAAGTGAGGTTAAATACGAGAGTTTTAATCTCTTGGCAAATGTTCTTGGCTAGCAACCGTAGGAAAAGATTAACCAAATTATGATGATAATTAATTTCATTACATGTTCGTTTAACCTCAGCATGCTCTCATTCATAGTTCAGACTCAAAGTAGATAATTGTTTTAGCTTTAGCATAAAAATTATAAAACAAAATATCAAACTCTTGGTTACACTGTTGTCTGCATTTTTAGAATTAAAATATAGTACACCTGAGCAGATTGCACTTCATCCTAGTCCCTGTGGGATCGATACTTGGCTGACTGGAGCCACTTTACTACTTGTTTGACCACGTGCACTTGCGTGTCGTTTTATATACCCCACAAATCACGCGAACAGGTTTTTGGCACCGTTGCCGGGGATTGGCAATTGGTGAATTTGTTTTAAGTGTTAATTTACTGTATTTTTATTTTCTTAGTGTTGACAACTTGGTCTTAGCCTGTATTTTGCAGATTTAACTTCTGTTGAATGCTGGCAAAAGACAAGGAGCTGGTGGACTCGTATATAGAGCCAGAAAGAATATTTCATAGCAAGCAGAGAGAAGCTCTAGAAAGAAAGCTGCAGTTGCTTAGACAGACAATCATGGAGCAACAACAGAATCCACCAGTAGTACGGGCAGTGTTAGTGCCCGAAGAAGTAGCAGCTCGGCCGGTTCGCAAGGTGGAAATCCCACATGCTAATAGTGTCACATCTAGCATCCGCAAACCTAAGCCAGGAGGGAGGTTTGAACTTAAGCAGAATATGGTGCAGTTGCTGCACACTAGCGGGCAGTTTACTGGTCTCCCTCATGAAGATCCACAGCAGCATCTCCAAAATTTTTTGGAGATAAGTGACACTTATATCCCTGCTGGAGTGTCATCAGATTATGTCCGGCTTACATTGTTCCCATTTTCACTATTGGGAGAAGCCAAGAGGTGGTTGAAAGCTGAGCCACCGAATTCTATTTCTACGTGGGATGATCTTGCGAGGAAATTTTTGATACGGTTTTTTCCCTCCGGTAAAACAGCAAGACTTAGAAGACAGATTCTAAGTTTCAAACAGAGAGAGGGAGAGAATCTATATCAGGCCTGGGAGAGATTCAAGTCCATGTTGCGGGATTGTCCTCATCATCATCAGTCCAATGATGTGCTGGTGCACACTTTTATAGAGGGTTTGGAACCCCACACAAAAATATTGCTAGACTCAGCGGCTGGAGGACAAGCGCTGGAGAAAACTTATGAGGAGCTGTATACCTTGTTGAACCGCATTTCGCAGGGCAATCCGGAATGGAATGCTGATTCATCAAGAGGCGGGACAAGGAAAGCAGCAGGAGTGCTAGAAGTGGATGGGTTTACAGCTATTGCTGCACAGATAGTTGCATTACAAAATCAACTTAACACCCACTTCAGCAACATGACAATGAACCAGCCTCAAGCCCCAGTGAATGCTGTGCAGCAGATGTGGTGTGAAGTGTGTGGAAGCAGTGAGCACTCAGCTGAGTGTTGTGGAGCCAATCCTGACTCGGTAAACTTTGTGGGAAATGTGCAAAGGAACCACCAATAGTATGGTAATAGCTACAATTCCAATTGGAGGAATCACCCGAATTTTTCCTGGGGGAGCAACAACCATCAGGGGCAAAGTTCGGGTCAGGGTGTGTAAAGGAACCAAGGAGGGCAGCAGAATTATCAAGCACAATTCAGAAACAACAATGCACCTCTTCCACCACCATCACCCAGCATTGAGGAGATGTTCAAGTCCATGATAGCTAACCAATCTCAATTGCAGGCTGACTATGTGAAATTGGCAGCCGAAGTGAAAAACAACCAGTTAGCTACCAAGGCACTTGAATATCAATTTGGGCAATTTGCTGCAGCCCAAAACACAAGGCCTAGAGGAGGACTGCTGAGCGACACGGATCCCAATCCCAAGCAGGTAAATGCAGTGACCACAGGGAGTGGTTTGCAGCTGAAAGAGGTGGAACCAGAAAGACTACCTCAGCAATCAGGAGCAACAGAAGTTTAGAGGGAGCAAAGTACTGAAAGGGGGAAGACTAAGGAAGCTGAATCAGAAAGACCTCCACCCCCGTTCCCTCAACGATTAAAGAAACACAAGGAGGAGGCGTGTTTCAAGAAATTCATGGAGGTGCTGAAACAGGTACATATTAACTTACCTCTTGTTGATGTTTTACAGGGAGTACCGAAATATGCCAAGTATATAAAGGACATCGTGGCAAACAAAAGTCGGTTGACTGAGTATGCTATGGTGGCTCTAACGGAGGAGTGCACTTCTCGGATTCAAAACCGACTGCCCACAAAGCTCAAAGACCCTGGGAGCTTTACTATTATAGATTACTATTGGGCAGAGCATCTGAGCTCGTGGATTGTGTGACTTGGGAGCGAGCATAAATTTGATGCCGTCTTCAGTATTCAAAAAGTTGGGTCTAGGGAGTCCTAGACCCACAACTGTGATCTTGCAATTGGTGGATCGATCCTTAGCCAGACCTGATGGCATTGTAGAGGACGTTCTGGTGCAACTTGGCTCCCTGATTTTTCCGGTAGATTTTGTCGTGCTGGATTCTGAACCAGACGCGGAAGTCCCATTTATATTGGGACTTCCTTTCTTGGAGACCGAGAAAGCACTAATTGACGTAGCTGCGGGGAAGCTAACAATGCGAGCACACGACAAGGTGGAGGTGTTCGATATGTACAAGGCACCCAAGCTCCCGATGGTGCACGAAGAACTCTCGGTGATCAATGTGATTGATCAAGGCGATAATGAGCAGATTAAGGATTCACGAGAGTTAATGGGAAAACCACCAGAACGGTGTGAGCACTACTGGGAGGAGGACGGTGATTGAGAGAAATCGTCCATCACCCTAGAGGACAACTGAGCTTAACGACGTCGAGCCGCGACGGTAAACCAGGCGCTGCACGGGAGGCAACCCATGGGAAATTTTTTTTTTTTTTTTTTGAAAAGTGTAAATAGATTTTTCTTTTTCTTCTTCTTGATTTACAAAAAAAATTTCATTTTAGTTTTTGTTTTTATGTTTATTTAGAGTGAAACCTATAATTCTAACCAATTTTGTGTAGTGAGATGAATTTCAGGTCAAACGGAGGAAAATATGCACGGAATCGCAAGGGAAAAGTCGAGGTATGAAAATTAACAAAAAGTGGCAAAACAGTGAGCTAGGGCGATAGCTCCGTGTCACGGAGATGGACCTCCGCGTTACCCTCCGTGACACGTTGAGGTATAATCCGGATTTTTTTAAAAATTTCCAGAACAGGCTCGCGACGGCTCCGTGTCACAGAGGCAGTGCACCACGATGCACTCTGTGACACGTTGACGTGTATATCGCGACGGGTCACACCGGGTCGCCGGGTGACCCGCGCGATTTTTCTACTTTTTAACCCCGAAAAAAACTCCCTTTCTCTTATTTTTCAATCATTCCGTGACCAAACTCCCCAGAACCCATCCCCCTTCAACGTGACACGGAGTAGGACAAGAAAATCATCAAGTTTACTTCAATTATTCAACTTCAAGGTATGTTCTTCGATTCCACCTCAATTCTTGTCGATTTTCTTCGATATTGAGCATGTGAGGTGAGCTAAGTTTGCCCTAAGTAGAAATTAGTCATGAATTCAATGGAATTGTTGTTGATGAATGTTCGAAATGTCGTTATGTTTGCTTGAACTCGTTAATTGCATAATTCAATCGAATTTTCTTGATACTATCATTTCTAGGGCTTGTTTTTGAATTTGAAGCGAAAAATGTAGTGAACTTGTAAAATTCATGTCGGGATGTACATGTTGAATGAGATGAGTCGATGTACTAATTGTTAGGATGTTGATACAACGACGGATTCTCGGGTTAGAGGAATGTTGAAATTTGCAAGAATTGGGTTGGTTGTACAGGTTCGTGTAGATAAATTTTTGTTGTTGTTTTCGTTTCTTTGTTTTTCCTTGCTAAGTGTGATGGATTAAAAGGTTATCGATGGTAATGATTGTTGTTAGCTGTACGAAGTCTGAGTAGTACATAGAATATATATCGTCGAATTCTTCGTATGCACTAAGCATGTTTGTATAGTTGGTTGTTTATTTATGCAAATAAGCAGGATCTTGCCGGTATGTTGCAACTGTAGCTATGGACTAAGTGTGGGGTAGCCTAGCTTACCCAACCTTAGCCGAAGTTGATATCCATTGGCTTAACATTGATCTTGTCTACTTGGGTTGACAGGTGAAATGGCGAGCAGGCAAGAAAAAGGGAAAGGCGCATCAACATCTGGCGCCGAAAGGAAGCGAATCAGACTGGGCACAGCAGTCCCAGCAGCACCAGCAGTTCCACGCGGCCAACGCCGCCAATACGGAACAAGATGGGTGATGGATGAGGGGAAGAAGTGGTACGCAAAGCACAAAGAAAACAAATACTTCCCCGAGGAGCATATAGCACGGGAACCATTACACAGGAGTTCCCTAGGATGGTCCCCCGAATCGAGGTAGTTGGGCTCAATTTCATCTTTGAAGAGCCCAAGGAATGTAACTTGCACCTGGTTCGGGAATTCTATGCCAACTGGAACCCGACTATCAGAAGTCACACCATCAAAATCAGAGGGCAAATAGTCACACTTGAGCCCCACCACCTCAATGCTATCATAGGGGCGCGGGACACAGACGCCCACGTGCTCCGACAGCTGAACATTACCCCACCGTATGCAGACATCAGACGCACATTGTGTGGGACCCGATCGACAGCTAGATGGAGCAGACACAAGGAGAGGGGCTACCATCAGACTTTGCCATATTCACAGATGAACAGGGAAGCCCGAATCTGGCTGAAGATAGTCTGTTCCTGCCTAATCCCGGGGGTACATATGACTGATGTAACCCGGGATCGTGTATTCCTGGTGTACGCCCTGATGAAAGGGCTGGAGATCAACGCGGGGGCGGTGATTATATCCGCCATGAAGAGAGCCCGGTTGCATCAGGGGCACAGGTACGGCTTTGGTGGACTACTCACTACCTTCCTCAGGGGCCTAGATGTCGAGGAAGAGGCCCTTGACTACATCCCGCAGATGGAGAGGTGGGCCTTAGATGTTACTAAAACTAAGGCACCCGACACCACCCACGGGCCGGTTCTTACACTTGGCGAGCGACATGCTCGTGATGATCAGTACATGGCTCGCATGTACAGGATGCAGATGCTCCAGCTGAGGATAGGCGGGAGGCCGGCGACAGAGGAGGAGCTATGGAAGCTCGAGCTAGACTACCCCTTTGGCGAGAACACCAGGGCTCTATGCCGAGTGGGGCCAGCATTTATAGAGCCCACGGATGATGATGTCCCCACAGACGAGGAGACACGTCGGGAGGACTCCGATGTGGAGTCCGATGATGACGACGGGGGCGATTCAGACATGGGAGATGAAGCAGCAGCACCCGACGAATAAGTGGAGTACTTTGATTGATCAGGGAGTTCCACCACCCGATTTTGTGCTATTTTGATTTTTGTGAACACTGGGGACAGTGTTCGAACTATGTGTGGGGTGGGAGTAGTTATGTGCTGGGTTGTGCTGTTATGTATGTATGCTCTAATCTGTAGTCGTGCCTGTGAAATTTTGTTGTTCCCTGTGATTTGTGAATTGTTAAGTTGTTGTTCTGTATTGTAAATTTATGTGAAATTGATGTGTGTTGCTGAATGTGCTAGCTGATTTTGTACATATTTTTGTTATCGAAATGATTGATACTTTTAAAATATTTTGTACATATTTTTTTTATCGAAATGATAGATATTTTCAACAATTTTTTTACTTCTTGGGTTTCTCGGCGTTTGTTTTCGGTTCTTTTACCGAGAATGGTCCCATTGAACCGAAGTCATAGTAGTGACCGTTTCCTATGATGGATGGATGACGACCGTCTTAAGGGAAATGTAGTCGTTAGGAGTAGTTTTTCAGTTTTTTTCAGTTTTTTTCTTTGGTGGATTGCATCCCCAAAACCTGTAGTTACTGTATGGTTGCAAAATTCTGGTTGCGTGTTGTACATGATATTTAAAATGCAAAGGTGATTCGTATGAAAGCATGCAACTTTGTAAATATGTTGAGATACCTAGGCCATAGAGTCGATTCAGTGTGATTGAGGCTTAATGTTTGAATTCCTGTAATTAGCTGATTGAAGAGTCTGTGAATACATCTTGAATTGAGCATGTGCAATAAGTGTGAAGTGAGGTGTTGTTATTCCATGTTGTTGTGTAATGTCTAGAACTTGCCTTGTGTGTGTACAAAACGAAATGAAGGAGGTGTATTGTAGGAAAGGATGTAGGCATTTCTTTGTTTTAACCGAAAGTTTCTATTTTTCATTGTCTTACCCACCTTGATTGTATACCCTAGACATCCCGTTGAGCCTTTAGCCTATTATTTTTTTTCTTTTGTCAAAAAGTGTAAACCAAGCTTAATCCCTTCTTTTCATTAGCCATAAAGTCTATACAAAACTCTTAAGCGCTTAAGAAGAGAAAATCATTTTCCCAAAGTGTCAAAGAGTGAGAATGGTGAAAAGAAAAGA
This sequence comes from Datura wrightii, assembly GCA_035772735.1. NCBI lineage: Eukaryota > Viridiplantae > Streptophyta > Magnoliopsida > Solanales > Solanaceae > Datura > Datura wrightii. Next base: position 56,613,650 of record JASDFA010000007.1, on the reverse strand, counting down.
AAAGCAGAGTGATGGAAGAAAAGAAAAGGTTGAAGGTGCACTTGTTATAAATAAACTATAATGAAGGTGCATGAATAATCTTTGTTGTTGTGTCAAGTGTTCTTAATAAGATGGGCCAAACTAAAGAAAAACATCAAGAATGGAGGATCAAAGAAGAAACAATGTCCATGAGTTGATGGGATGTGTTAAAAAGGCGCTTAAGGATGCTAGGGGCTATTATTGGCTAACCCAATATTTACTAGTTCCGTAGCTTCCATTACAACCAGTTAAAGTCCTATGTGATCTTACATCGCACTTCATTATATTAGTGGAGTAATACACTAAGGGAAAGCTTATGGGTCATGACATGATGCATGTGAATTCTTTTGGGAGAGAGATCGAAATTGTGTTTACATGCCCCTGCTTGAATTTTTGTGAGTTCATATGAGCAAAAAGGGGAAAACTCTCTTGTGTTGTGAGGGCACATGCTTGATGAGAGATTAATTTTCGTGTCGGATATCTTGATCAGCTGATTTGCATGAGTTTGCCAATATCGAGAGTCGATTCTTAATTCTAGGAGGTCTTGATGTATTGAAGGTCATTGCATTGATAGGACCATGCATGTTTTCTTGATGATTTGCTGAATTGAATAATCGGTATGACCGTAGCCTAAATTGTTGAACCAAAGTAGCGAGGTTGGGATGTAAATTGCATGAGGTGTAGGATTGTTGTTCGAGGATGAACAAGGATTTAAGTGTGGGGTAAGTGATCTTGGGAAAATTTATATGCCCAAGTGATACTCAAAAGTGCCATTTTAGCCTTGTTTATCTATCAATGTGTATACATTCTCGTGTAATTGGTAATAAAATGTGAATTAATACTAACCAACATGATTAGCATTGTTTTGCAGGTAAAATGTAATTTTGGGAAGCTAAAATGCATGTTGGAGGATATCGGGGTTGGACTTGGATGTGAGCACGGGACAAGGCATTGAACAGCATAAAATAAAGGGGCTCCGCGATGGAGCCGTGTCACGCTGCCATCGCGGAGGCCTTCTGCCTGGATAGGGAAATTTCGCCCAAATTCCAGAGAGGGTACGCGACGGGTCTGTGGCACGGTGGCTCGGCTCCGCGTTGCACGTCGTGCCACGTTGGGCTTTATTTCCTGGACCCCCAGTTCCAGTGAAGGTCCGCGTCCGTAGCATGTCACGGAGGCAGTGCTCTGCGATGCACTCCGTGACACGTTGCTCGTTATTCCGGGAAAAATTCCCACTAGTATAAATAGAACACTTAGGTTCATTTTTCAATATTCTGATTTGGTGGAGCAAGAACGTGGGTTACAGGCAGTTGAGGGGACGAAATTATCAGGGTTTTTCTCTATTTCCTTCTCCTTGTATTCAATTGCTTGTATGATTAACACTCATTTAAAGATGTTTAATCCACAAATGAGTGGCTAATTCCTCTTCTTGCTGAGGTTATGAACAATTGTAATGAAATGTGATCGTTGATTCTTTGGTTTTTCTTCTTTTCTTCCATGGTTGTTCTATTAATTTTTGTTCTTACTGCATTAATGTGTGGCCTACGTTAATGTATATCTAAAAAGTCCGGTTTCACTCGAGAGAGCAAGAAATTGGAAAGTTGTGAATTAATAGGACATGTTCATTACTTGGTTTGGGAAAATTGAGAATTGATTTACTTTCAGGATAGAAATATACCTGAAAGTCGTATTAGTCAATTTAGGAACCGGGTTTGTATGGCTAGAACATGAATTGCATTTAATCACAGAAATGTAGGTGGATGGTTCATGATTTTTAAGTGAGGTTAAATACGAGAGTTTTAATCTCTTGGCAAATGTTCTTGGCAAGCAACGGGAGGAAAAGATTAACCAAATTATGATGATAATTAATTTCATTACATGTTCGTTTAACCTCAGCATGCTCTTATTCATAGGTCAGACTCAAAGTAGATAATTGTTTTAGCTTTAGCATAAAAATTATAAAACAAAATATCAAACTCTTGGTTACACTCTTGTTTGCATTTTTAGAATTAAAATATAGTACACTTGAGCAGATTGCACTTCATCCTAGTCCCTGTGAGATCGATACTTGGCTTACTGAAGCCACTTTACTACTTGTTCGACCACATGCACTTGCGTGTCATTTTATATACCCCACAAATCACGCGAACAGCTATGATGAGATCATGATTTCAGAACGAAAGCATGTAAGCCCTACTCTCATATTCATATTGTTTATGTTTTATAGTACGCATGTTAAATGATTTTTCTTCTATAAGTTGTTTTACTTACCTTGCATACTCGGTACATTCCATTTACTCACCACATACTCTATGTTGTATCGTTTCATGATACAGGACACGGCACACAGACTCAGCCCCGTTCTTTGCCAGCCATCAGAGTTAGCATCTCACGCTTGTTGGTGAGTCCTCATCTCTCGAGGACCATGCTTATTTAGATTCCTTTATGTGTTTTCAGTTTTCAGCTTTATCGAGTTAGTTGGGGTCTTGTCCCATCAACTCATCATATTTAGAGGCTTTTCAGACAAAAAGGATGTATTCAGCTTCAGATTGTGTATTCTAATGTTATGTTTATTTCAGACTTCCGCTAAGTTTGTCATGTTAATTCTTCTATTTTGTTAATCGTGTTAGATGTATGTTCATGCCATGGGTGGACTTGGGGTCTCTCGGGGCTCCTTGTCCGTGTCTCGATCTGGGCCTCCGTTCAGGTTGTGACAAGCTTTGTATAAGAGCAATAGGTTTGAAGTGTCCTAGGGTGTCTGAAAGCCACATTGAGTAGAGTCTTTTTCATGAGTGTGAAGTGCGCCACACTTACGACAAAGAGGCTATGAGACGTTTAGGAAATGTTCCCTTCTTTCATGATCTATGTTATGCAATGAAATGTCTCCCTATCCTTCTAATTCATGCTATTCGAGATTTCATAATCATGGCTCCCCGTAGAGTAAATGGTAGGAAGAATAGGAATGGAGACGGCCATGAGGATGGCAATAGAAATGGGCACCAGTAAGCCCCACCAGACCAGGAGCACTATGCACAGGAGTCGGTTGCCCATGCTGAATTTAGGGAAGCTATTTAGATACTCATGCAGGCCTTGACTTCTCAGGTCAATCAGCAGGCAGTTGTGCCTATCCCGTAAAATGGCAATGCAGCAGCGGCTCGAGTCAGGGATTTCTTGAAAATGACCCTCTAGAGTTCCTCGGGTCAAAGGTAGATGAGGACCCGCATTAGTTCATTGATGAGATTGTGAAGATAACCCAAGTTATGGGGATGAATGGATTTGAGTGTGCAGAGTTGGCCTCATGCCAGTTGAAATCGGTCACACACATATGGTTTCGTCAATGGAAAATAGTAGGGTTTCCAGAGTAGGCCCTGTCACTTGAGAGGAGTTCCACGTTGCGTTCTTAGATGGGTTCTTCCCTCTTGAGATGGGGGAGTTGAAGGCAGCCAAGTTTGTGAATATTAAGTAAGGGAGAATGACGGTGTAGGAATATGCCCTTGAGTTCACTCGCCTACCGAAGTACGCCCCAGAGTTACTGGCTGATCAGAGGGTGCGGGTGAGAAGGTTTCTTCATGGTGTGGCGGGATATTTGGACAAGGATTGTAGGACATCCATGCTCCACCAAGATATGGATTTCCCTCGAAAAGTCTTGTATGCCCAACAGATAGAGGTGGCACATATGTGAGACAGGACTGATAGTCATAGATTCTCTCAGCCAAGGTCAAGTGGTGGGCACAGACAGCAGACCCACCAGAGATCTTCAGCCCCAGCATCTTCAGCGTTGAGTGTGCCATCCAGGACTAGGCACGATCAGAGGGGGCGAGCATCAGAGCTCTAGGGGTTAGAGTAGAAGACCCGCAGATTCTAGTATCCCAGCTTGCCACAAATGTGGTCGGGGGCACAGGGGCCGGTGCGTAGCAGGTACAGGTGCTTGTTTCGGTTGTGGGAAGCCCAGACAATACTTATAGATTTCCTAGCAGCGAGATAGGACCATGATAGGGGCCGAGGCCCAGCTTCTAGTTCAGCAGCCCCTCCCGCACACTCAGTACAGCAGGGGGCATCTATGGCTCCTTTATCTTTTGCCCCTCCTTTGCTTTCTCCTCCATTATGGCCAGCTAGTTGGCATAGAACTCCCTGACGATCTGCTATGTGTATTGTGTAGGGGTCTTGGCCATCCATTCTAACCCATAGAAGCTAAAAATACGCTTCATCTCCTCAACTTCATTCAAGGAATTAGTGAGGATCCGCGGTTCTTCTTGGATTCTTCTTTTTGGTTTGTTTTTGGCGGTGAGAATGATGCCTTGTTCATAGATTTCTCTAGCACCTGACACTCTCCACCGCATTTTTCTGTTTTCTCCGGCAGGGGTCTCCTCCTCCACTTCTTGATCACTGCTTTCCGCATCATTCTGGGTCCCTTCTGACCCTTCCTCAGTGTTGGAGTCAGTTTTCAGCCTTTGTTGTTCCTCTCTAGCTCCCTCTTCAGACTGGGGAGCTTGAGCGGATGTGGTCGTGGTTGCATCGTCTTGGGCCTTTGTTCTTACCTAGTGGTTTTGGTTCCATCTATGCCTGAGGTTTATACTTGATAATCCTCGAGTGAACCACTGGTGAATCTCCACCTTGGTCAGATTCTAAGTTCGTTGTTTCATCTATCAATGTCCTGCGGGCTTGTTGTTTTGTCTGCCCTGTGTTTGTATGTCATCGTACCTGGTGACCTATGAGTGAATACTACGACTCTTACTATTGAGGTACGAATCGTAGGATGAATCGTAGGTCGGACTTTGCTTAGAATTTTCTCTGCTTTTTCACCACCACTGCTACCACGAGTCGTAGGATCTCACCATGAGTCGTACTAAGATCTTGTAGCAGGAGATTTTTTAGCCACATGTTTTTGTTTCCCTGCACACTGAGCACACATTAGTTCACTAACTTGGGTTGCTTCCCAAGAAGCTCTTGATTTAATGTCGCGGCACGACACAAGTGGTTTGGTTACTCAGATTTCACCAAATCACCACTTGGATTGCCTCCCAATAAGCATCTGATTTAACGTTGCGGCATGACACAAGTCTCTTGATTACTCAAAATTCGTCAAGTGATTCATACTCCTCCTCAAGTGCCGAGATCACACTATATTCCTTTGGTTATTTCATGGTCCGATAGATGTTGAAAGTGACCGCTTCTTTGTCTAGCCTGAACTTTAACAGGCCAGCTTCCACATCTACTTGAGCTCTCCCAGTAGTGAGGAATGGTCGCCCCAATATGATGGGGACCTCACAATCGACCTCACAATCCAAAATCACGAAGTCCACTGGGAATATGAACTTATCAACCTTGACGAGCACATCAACTAGGATGCCCACTGGTCTCTTTACTGTTTTGTCGGCCATCAGTAGCCACATGTTAGTTGGTGTGGGGGATCCCAATCCTAGCTTCTTGAAGACCGCCAAGGGCATTATATTAATGCTAGCTCCCAGATCACAGAGTACCCTTGAGAACTCGACATTACCAATGGTGCAAGGTATCGTGAAGGCACCTGGGTCTTCCTTTTTCTGAGCTAAGACCCTTGTTCCTATGGAACTGCAGTGATGGACATTGTCAACCAGCTCATAGCTTACAGATCTTTTCTTCGTCACCAGGTCCTTCATGAATTTTTCATATCTCGACATCTACTCTAGTGGTTCTACCAATGGTATATTCACAGAAAGTTGTTTAAGCATTGAAAGAAATTTTTGGAACTTACTGTTGTCCGCCTTTTTCTTCATCCTTTGTGGGAATGGTGGCGGTGGTATTGGGATAGCCTTTTGCACTAGAGTTGCCCCTGGATCAATGTCGCATTCCTTGTCACTCCTAGGGGCCTCTTGCAACTCATCATGTTGTGTCTCGTCACCAATCTCTTCTTCCTCAACCACGCTCTCTTTCCTCCTTTCAACTTCAACAGGGAATGGGGGGTCAACTGTGGTTTTACCACTCCTAGTCATCACTGCCATGCAATGAGCATCATTCTTTGAATTCTGGATAGTGTTTCTAGGAAGTGTACCCTTTTGCCTAGGGTTCATTGATGTCGACAGTTGCCCAAGTTGGTGTTCTATCTGCTTAATGGCGGTGGCGTGAGATTCCACTTTCCAACCCATGTTAGATAAGTAACTTCAAATTTCTTTTAATTGATTATCCGTGGACCTCACCTTTTTCAGCATTTCAGCCATCATACTCTCCAACTTTGATTGTCTGGCCTCCCCTTCTCGTGCGTTGGGAGGCACATAGACTCCAGCCTGGTCATTTCAATATCCGTCATTTCATCTCCATTCTCCCTCTCGCTCACGACCAAAGCTCCTATCTATGAATCTGTTCCTGTTGTAGTTGTCTCTGTATTGGTTCCGACCTTGATTTCCAGAACCTTGGAGCCAATTGTCTTGTCCAGACGCTTGGGCGTTGGCTCGGAAACCCGCCACTTGACTATCATGGAAGTTTTCCTTTTCCTCAGAATCAGAGTGATCTTCTCCCTGCTCCCTTCCTTGAGTTCCCATTGCATTTACCTCTTTGGTTCCTTCTCCCATAATATGCTTTGTCAACAAATCAATTGATGTGTGTATGTGAGCCAAATCCTGATCGCTTGGTCTGCAGTCAAACCAACAACATATGTACCTGCCACTGCATCATCCTCCCTCGTATGCCAAGCCCTGTTTGTCTTAGTCACCCTATCAAGAATAGTGGCTGCTTCCTCCAAGGTGTGACTCATCAATGCTCCTCCAGCCACCATGTATGCTACAGCCTTGGTTCTATTATTAAGAGACCTGTAAAGGATTTCCAACAAACTATCATCTGGGATTTTATGGTTCGGGCACTTAGTAAACTTCTTTTTGAACCTCAACCAGGTTTCATAAAGTGCCCCATCTTAATATGCCAGAAATTATAGATCTCATCTTTTAACTACAACATCCTTGATGGGGGAAAGAATCTCTCCAAGAAGGCTTGTTTAAGCTCTCCCCAATTGGTTATGGAATCATTGGGAAACTCCGATAACTACAAAGTAGCTTCCCCTGATAGAGAGAAAGGGAAGAGTCGGAGTCTTATTGCACTTACTCCGAGAAACCTGTATGCCTTGCATATTCCTACAAAGTTCATCAAGTGCAGGTTGGCGTCATCCGTTGCGTGGCCACTGAACACATACTTCATGTTTTTCAATTGAATCATGGTGCTAATAAAGTCAAATTTAGCCCCAGCGGGCAGTGGTGGTGGCACAATTGCTCTAGTTGACCCAACCTCATCAATATCTGGGTCCTCATCATCGAAGAACTGAGGGGAAAATATCTGAGCTCGGTTAGACCTCCCATGTCGACCAGCGTTTACCACCTCATCTTTATCATCACCAGCCTGCTGAAGTGCAGCTAACCGAGCTAGCTCGGCTTGCCTAGCTTCTTCAACTAAGCGGGCTTCTCTCTGCTCAGGGTTTTCCATTCTATTCAGTGCTCATTCGATTTTGGTATTTAGTGGAACAAGGGGGTCTCCTCTTCTCCGAGTGCTTGGAATTCACCGGAGGACAGCCTGTGGGTATCAAAAACACAAAAATAAACGTAATTAAGTAAATAACTACCAAAAAGTCAACTACAAGAAAATAACCTAGTCTTAGCCGTATTCCCTGGCAACGGTGCCACTTTTTGATAACGCTCAAACCACACTTCCACTGAAGTATGAGACATTGTCAATAAAGAACCCAAACTTAGAGGTTGGGTTCGAACCCACAGGGAATATGGAAGATCTAGATTACAGCCGGTAGATGAACTTGTATGATAATTACTTCACAAAGGGGGGAATTCTAATAATTGAAATAAGCAACAGTCAAGATTATATTTGTGAATCAATAATTAAAGGAATAACTAGGGTTTATGTTTTCCATGGATTCATAACAGCTTTGGGTATACACTCTTGATCTTTACCAATACTTACTTACAGAACTGATAACTTAGGTTCATTCAAACGATCGACCAATCCTTATTGAATGACTATCCTCAATTACTCAACCAAGTCTCATGAGTTTTGTAAACTAACCGTTATCACTAAGTTCCAAATATAACTATCCTGCGACATGATCATCAAGATCAAGGCGTTGTTGTAATTCTCTTTTCCTAATCTCTACCTCTTCGACCAAAGCAAATAAAGAATCCAGGCACTTCCTAACGTTGCGCACCACTAAGAATCATTAAAGATGAAGCGAATACAATATAAGCATTTAGTATTGGCATTAGACTCACTTTGTGCAACCCTAACTTGTTAATCTGCCATGGTTCCCACAACCCTAGCTATGGAGGTTTTAGCGTCTCATAGTTGCAAGGTTGTGAATTGGATTCATGATTGAAAACATAAAACAATACTTACAAAGATGATTGAGAAAAACAAATCCTTCAATTAATCCACGAAATCTTGAATAACAAGTAGCAAGAACAATATGAGTTCAAGAAAAGGTTGATCACAAGGTTGAACCAACTCAATTCTCTTTTTCAATGATGTAAAATTGCTTACTACAATATTTTCCTACTAGAATTAAGTCTATTCGTCATCCTTTATGAAAAATAAAACATAAAAAGTATTTATAGAGGCACAAGAATCCTTTTCCTAAACTAACAGGACTGCTTTCCATATTTGTAGCCGACCTTGTGACGGGTCCACCTACGACTCGTATGGGCTTCTCACGGACCGTGGCATCAACTCGTGGCTTGAAGTGTTGGCTAAAGTTTTGCTAAGTATTACGCCAGGTACGATTCATACCAACATCCTACGACTCGTATATTGAACCCGTGGCTTGATCCTGATACTTTGAACTTTGTCTGAACTTCACCACGACCAGTATGGTACGACTTGTACCTTCATCTCACGGGTCGTAGGGTATTACACCCAATGGATTATTGGATCCATATTGATGCAATGCGGCCAGATGAAGAAGATTGGCGCCATCTTGTACTGAGAATCAGCCTCCTGTGCAATTCTTCTGGATTTCATCACGACTAGTACCACAATGGTACGATCAGTGACAAGTCTCATAGGATTAGTTTTCCAGGTTAAACTTTCAGCTTCTCATCAAGGCCCTCAATACGACTCGTAGGTCCATCCTATGGATCGTACTGTGCACTACCCTTTTTGCCCTTTTTGCACACTTTTATCTTCCTTTTGCAATTTATTGTTCCAACACCCATTTATCCTGAAATCAAAGTAGAAATGCCTCATATCCACATAAATACACCTAAGTCCATGCTATTTTCTTAGTTTTGAGCATCAATACTGTTGTAAATCCACAGCACATCAGACGAACAATAATTTAAGTGTGGGGTGGTGATGTTGAGCATATTTTATGCCCATTTGCCATATTTTTACCCATATTTTAGTTTGTTTTGAGATCATTATCCTTATGAAATGCATAAATTTAGGAATGTTTGTGTTGAAGGAGCTAACAAGTTTTTTTAGATGATTCTAGCAAGTAATCAATGGAAAGGACTCAAAAATGGCCCAAGGTGTGAAGAAAGAAGAACTCGAGAAAAATTGGCCTGGTGAGATAGCTGGCGTGGCGCAGCCACCAAACATCAGAAAAAATTGTACTCAAGATGGTGCATTGGGTGGTGCGATGCGCCAGAATCAGATCTTCTGAAAATTTTTGATCAACACCTTGGCGAGATGAGTGGCTCGGCGCACTAGTGATATTCCAGACTTGGAAAATTTGCTAACACTCTGATGCAGTGAGAGGTGCAGTGCACCAGGTCCTAGAAGTGCCAAATTTTGACTACACCTTGGCGAAATGGCTCGTTCCACGCACTAGAGGCTAAACATCAAAGGAGATTCAAGCCACAGTCTGGTGAGATGGGAGGTGCGGCGCACCAGGGCCTGTCCAAGGTGGATTTTCAAGTCTAAAAGTTGTACTTCTCAAGGGCAAAAGAGTCATTTGATACCTTGCTTATAAATATAACATGTAGGGCATTTTGTTAAAAGCCTTCAATCATAAAGAACAAGTTAGTATGCAGTTCTTGGGGAAGAGACAAGAAGTTCATTTTCTTCTAGGTTTTTTTTCTTTGCTTTATGCTTTTGATTCGAATGCTTATTTCTTTAATTTTCCACTTGAACATGAGTGGTTGATCTCCCATTCTAGGGTTTTGTCCATAGCTGATGAATGTAGTTTGAATACTCGTTTGTGCTAGACTCTAATTCTTCATTCAAGATTGTTTATGCCTATATTGATTATTCATTAGATTGATAACCTTGTGAATATTATCTGTTGGCTCTTGGTTGAACTCGGGAGAGGGAATTAAGGGGTTAAAAGCTAGCATAGAATAGGTTTCAATTATCTTGTTCAATTAGTTCAAGAGTCAATTTTCTTATCGAGGATAGGGATATACCCTTCAACCCTGTTCAGTTGAATACAAGTATCTTCAACCATCACATCATGTTTCTCCTGCAACCATAAGGATATAGGTGTTAGGGCTTATGAGATAGTTCTTGCATATTTGGGAGAATAGTAAGAAATGGAATCGTAACTTATAACTAGCAATCTTAGAAGAGTTAAGTCTAGTGTATCGATTCCTCAAACTCAACCTGAATGAAAAAGTGAGAAAACTCTAGATCTCATCATCATATGAATTACAAACACTTGTGAAAATGATTTGTGTTCATTAGTTTAATTTATATTTCAAGTTAGTAGAATAATCATACAAAACCATTTCCCCATTTTATCTGTGTTTATTTGAATAGTGAAATAAAATGTTAACCTTAAACAATTAATCTTACAAGTCTCTGAGGGATCGATATCAGGACTTCACCGTCCTATATTACTTGACGACCAGGTACGCTTAGCGACATCAACTTATACTCAGGTTCATTATATAATTCAATCAAGCTCCAATAATCCACCCAATATGCATGTAAGGTCAACATCCAAATGTCACAAATCAAAATCACTTAACTTCTAGAACTAACTCAACAATATATCTTTGGGTCAAAATGAATATATGCAATATAGCAATCAAAGATACACCAAAATCTTACCATTATGTGCCCCTTACTATTTGTAGAGACTCCCTTTCACTCACATGATACATACCAATTTTGACTTAGGCATAGTTAAGACAATATCACTCACTCTCCAAAAAATCTCAATGTACGTGCAAAAGATGACCCATACGCTTGCCCTTAGTGTAAATACTCCACTAAAATAGAACATTGAATCTTAGATCAATTAGGACTTATGATGGTTGTAATGTAGGCTAAGGGACATGTAGGAACTATTTGGCCAAGATAGTGACTAATCTTCCTAAGCATTTTAAGACTTCACAACTCTTTGACTTGTTTAGCACATTCTTCAATCTCCTTATTTTCCTCCTAATACCTCCCTTTTGTTTTCACTTTTCAACTTAGGTAACTAGTAGGAACTCTTAACATTAATCTCATTCACTTTCTCTTATTATACTTGATTCTTGATTCTTGATTCATTCATTTATTTTTCCAACTTTTTTTCTCTTTTTCTTTCCCCATTAACATCATCCTCCTTGTTTTGCATTTTTCACCTTATTCTTTTCTTCTAATTTCCACACATTAGCTTTTTCCCCTTTTTCTTCTCCAATTGTTCTCCTTTTATGCAAAATTTTCAATTAAAGTGCTCTAGGAGTCAATTGGATTAAATAAAGGTCAATAGAACAAGAGGGACTAAGCTTGTGATATGGCTATCAAAAGAATAGGCTATGGCTAAAAATGGCTAACTAGGACTATCACATTAAGGTAGGTAAAATTAGGATACAAATAGTCTACCAAAGAAATGCATATATAACTTTCTAGATTCGACATTCTCATTTTTCTTAGCAGATACACCAGGCAAGTTCTAGGCATCAAATTGCAAGCATGGAGTACGCAAAAATATCTCACACACACAATGGCACAAACGATTCAATAGTGGCCATCAAGATTACATAACCACACATATCCATATTGAATCTCTCATATTATTAACCCTAATTGTTTCAAGCATAGGAGTTAAATTTCAAAAGACTAAGTGTTTCTCCCTTTTCATGTATTTGGGGGGTGAATCATACAAAGTCTTAATGATATCCTGGATGAAGCACCTAGCATTCATAAAGTTTCTAGTTCTTGTTCTCCTTCCAATGACTAATTTTACCTTAAGACGGTCGTTATCCAACCATCATCGAGAAAAGTCATAGCATGAATAAAAAAATTCTAGACCCTCTAGTCGGTTCTAAGGGACTATCCACCGAATAAGTACCGAAAATAAAAATCGGGGGAACCCAAATAAAAACAAAACCAAAAACATACAAAAACTACCACAAGATAATAGGTATCAAGTCATACATTTCAAAAAAATTCTAGGACCACCATAAACAAATTTACCAATTAAGGCATACACGGTACAAGGATGTTCATTTCTCCCACCCCACACTTAATCAATAGCACTGTCCTTTGTGCTCAAACAATAAAGCACAAGTAAAAAGGGGTGAAAAAAGAACTCCCTAGGCGTAGTCCTCATTGTTTCTGAGGTTATAAACAGCTGCCCCTATCTCTGAGTGTCACGACCCGAACATAGGCCCAGAACTAGACACGAAAAATCATGAATGGCTCCAAGTCGACCCATGGCATGAAGATGATATTAACATAAGCAAAACTGATAGCTACATTCTGAAATAGCGGAAGTTTGAATAACAAAACATCTAGCCAACAATAATATCATAACACTGAGTCCGAAACTAAATATACAAGTCTAAGTCTGACAAGCCTCTACTAACTGATTAGATGCTTGGACAAGCCCCCAATTATCTCTAAGTCTGAAAAAGCTGACATAATGATACTAAAAGATATATGTCCTCAGAAGATGAAGACTCACCCAAGGCAGGGTCTGAAATAGAACGAGAGCAAGACTAACGGTGCGTCTGAGTTTGATCTCTAGGACCTATATCATAAAATGATATAGCATAGAGTATGCAGTCAGTACTTGAAATGCACTGAGTATGCAAGGTATGTAAAACAAGCTGAATAAGTATAAACTAAAATCATGTATATTAACATAAGTCATAACATCATAAGAGTAGGGACTGCATCCTGATATCTAAGATCATGAATAGTCATAAACTGGATCTGATAACTGAATCGAATGACCCAAAGCTGAAAGTAAAATTCATAGGTAAAATTGATAACCTGGTCATTAGGTCAAACCTACTGAAAACATAATATCATAACTGATAAGCATGCATAACTAAGATCATGAGGAACAATGGGAGACTTCTTATATAACCGACATTACCACGATAGAGCTTATATAATCCCAACTATTACACTCAAGTGGCAGAGCCATCCAAAACCTTTCCAAGGCTAAGGATGCTATAATGATATTAATATCAAACTGAAGGCCTATTTGGTGCAGTCACCACTATTCTTCCCTGACTTTTTGAAGTGTCCCACGGGTCAAACCACGACACATACCACCAACCTACGAGTCATTAGATCCACCCGTGATCACTATTTCCAAGATCCTCATTTCCTTCTCACGAGTGTAGACCACAACTCATTGTTTCCTACAACGGGTCGTACAATGATTCGTACTTTCCAACTAGGGTAACTCAGTCCTCAAATCACGGTTTATCCTATGACTCGTAACATAATCCCACGAGTCGTACCTTGACTCATTGTCACTGGAGGACTCCTGCAGATTCTAACCATGAACACCTCCTATGAGTCGTACCTTCTCATCACGACTCATACCACGAGTCATTCTGTGCAAAATTTTCCCTCTTTTCTACTTAACACATTTCAAATCTCGAGTCTATTCTTAGGAACCTTCAGGGTATAATAATATCTCCTGCTTGGGAACATTCGTCCTCAAATGTGGGGTAAACATACTAAAAAGCTGGGGAAAGGAACTAAAATCTCAAATACTAAACATATGAAGCTGAAAATGATGAATTGACTGACTCTGGACTGATATACATGACTAAACTGAATTCATGGATTCCTCATACATGTACTGACATGAAAAGAACTGAGAGAAATAAACTAAACATGAAACTTTATAGTGTATTAGAGAGGAAATTGATACCTCATGCTGGAATTGAGTCGGTAGGGAAAAGCTACGGGTATTTAGCCATCATATCTGGTTTGGCTTCCCAAGTGGCTCCCTCAACAAGTTGATTTCTCCACAGAACCTTTACCTAAAGCTACTTCTTTGTTCCTTAACTTCCGAACCTGACAATCAAGGATCTCAACTAGTACCTCCTTATAGCTAAGGTTATCCTTCACACCTATGCTCTCCACCGGGACAACCAAAGTTGTATCACCAAGCACTTCTTTAACAATGATACATGGAAAACTGGATATACCGAAGCCAACTCCACTGGTAGCTCTCCAACTCATAGGCCACCTTGCCAACATGTCTCACAATCCTAAAGGGACCAACATATCGGGGACTAAGCTCCCCTTTCTTTCCGAACCTCATCACCCCCTTCATGAGGGACACCTTCAAAAATACCCAATCATCAACTACAAACTCATGTTCTCTCCTCCTCACATCAGCATAGGACTTTTGATGAGTCTAACATGTTTTCAGCCTTTTCCTTGTAAGCTAAACTTTCTCCATAGCCTCATGAACCGAATCTGTCCCTATTGATGTAGCTTCACCTACCTCAAAACAAACAATAGGTGATCTATTTCTCTGCCCATAAAGAGCCTCAAGCGAAGCCGTCTAGATGCTAGAATGGTAGCTGTTGTTATAAGCAAACTCGATAATAGGTATATGATCATGAAAACTACCTTTGAAGTCAATCACACATGCTCTCACCATTTCTTTGATAGTCTGAATGGTCCTCTTAGCCTGTCCATATGTCTGAGGGTGAAAAGCTATGTTAAGCTTGACCTGAGTACCAAGTCCATTCTGAAACGATCTCCTAAATTGTGTGATAAAATGAGTGCCTCTATCTGAAATGATGGACAAGGGGAATCCATGAAACCGAACTAACTCTCGAATGTATAATTTAACATAATCATCCGCTGAGTCGATAGTTTTGACCAATAGAAAATAGGTTGCTTTCATTAATTTATCTACAACCACCCAAATAGAGTCATACTGTTGGCGAGTGCCAGGTAACCCTGTGATGAAGTCTATATTGATCTCTTCCCAATTCCAAGTGGGGATATTGATGTCTTTTAGCACACCTTCCGGTCTTTAATGCTCCACTTTCACTTGTTGACAATTCGGGGTTTTAGCCACAAACTCTGCTATATCCTTCTTTATGCCATTCCACCAATAGACTTTCGTTAGGTCATGGTATATCTTGGTAGCACCTGGATATATACAATATCGGGAACCATGAGCCTCATGCAACATCCGCTCTCTCAAATCGTCGATGTCTAAAACACATAAACTGCCCTGGTATCGAAGCATACTATCTCCTCCTTGGGAGAAGACTTCTACCTTCTGATGTTGAACCACTTCTTTTAACCTTACCAAAATAGGATCATCATCTTTCCTAGCCTTGACATCATTCACTAAAGAAGATTCTAACCCATTCTAAACAATGACACCACCATCTGACCAATCAACCAAGCGAACCCCTAACCATGCAAGCTGATGCATATCCTTTACTAACTCCATCCTTCCATCCTCCACAAGGAAACACTCTTCATAGAAAGCCTATTAAGGGAATCCACCACTATATTAGCCTTGCCCCGATGATAAAGGACACTTCTGTCATAGTCCTTGAGCATCTCTAACTATCTCCTTTATCGCAAATTCTAATCCTTCTGAGTAAACACATATTATAGGCTCTTGTGATCTATAAACATATCCACATGTACCCCATACAGTAGTGCCTCCAAATCTTTAATATGAGCACCATCGCTACCAATTCCAGGTCATGTGTCGGGTAATTTTTCTCATGAGTCTTAAGTTGTCTAGAGGCATACACAATGACCTTAACATGCTGCATCAACACACAACCAAGACCGACCCTAGAGGCATCATAATACACAACGAATCCATCAGTACCCTCAGGTAGGATCAATACTGGGGCAAAAGTGAGTTTAGTCTTTAACTCCTGAAAACTCTTCTCACAGGCATCCGACTACTGAAATTTGACTTTCTTCTAAGTTAATTTAGTCAACGGTGCTGCAATGGATGAAAATCCTTCAACAAACCTCTTGTAATAGCTAGTTAAACCCAAGAAACTCCTGATATCCTAAGGATTAACTGGTCTAGGAAAATTCTTTACAACTTCTATCTTTTGAGAGTCCACCTGCATACCCTCACTTGACACCACATGGACAAAAAATGCTATTGAGTCTAACAAAAACTCACACTTGCTGAATTTAGCAAACAACTGGCGATCCTTAAGGGTCTATAGCACAATCCTTAAATAAGTGGCATGCTCCTCCTCGCTCCGAGAGTATATGAGAATATCATCAATTAGATGATCACAAACATGTCCAAGTATGGTTTAAACACCCTGTTCATCAAATCCATAAAAGTTGTAGGAGCATTCGTTAGTCTAAAAGACATAACTACAAACTCATAGTGACCATACAGAGTTTGAAAAGTTGTCTTCGGAATGTCACTCTCCCTAACTCTGAGTTAATGGTATCCAAATCTGAGGTTTATCTTTGAGAAGAACTTATCACCCTGAAGTTGGTCAAAAAAGTCATCAATTCTGGGGAGGGGATATTTTTTCTTGATTGTAACCTTGTTCAACTACCGGTAGTCAATGCACAAACGAAGAGACCCATCCTTCTTTTGACAAAGAGTTGGTACACCCCACGAGGACTTGCTAGGTCTGATGAATCCCTTATCTATAAGATCCTTCAACTGCTCCTTCAACTCCTTTAGCTCGGTTGGAGCCATTCTGTATGGAAGAATGGATATAAGCTACGTATCAGGAAGAGTACATCAGATTTCTCTATATGTAGGCGCAAAGAGGAGGTCTTTCATCTGCTGTGGATCAATATTAGGAGTACCAAGAATTTTTTTTAAAGCGATGGTCATAAATTTCACAATTTGCCTCTTATTTTTACTTGGTTAGTCCTCTCCTTTAACTCCCAATTGGCCAAAAACTCCCTCACCAAATTTAAATTACACTCTCCGGGATCATTAAACATAAAATCCAACCCAAGAGTATGTATTCTTTCAATCATGTGAGGAAATTTGGGAGCTAGGCTATCTATATCAATATACAATTATGAGAATATTTAGATTCTTTAAGCTCTTTAAACACTTTACATTCTTGGTCAGTGAACCAACAGAGTCCAAATCATCGTGGTGGTTGTTATGGCATGCTAGCATCCTCCATTGGTGCCTTTTCACTCATTCTTGCTCTTTTTGAACCTTGGCTTGAAGAAGCCACTCCTTTCCCCTTACTAGATTTTAGAGCCATTTTTGGTGAAATTCAAGAAAAATAAAGTCTTTTATGATTTGGGTGAAAAAAACTTAAAAAATTTTTGGAGGAAGATGAAGTTTTGAAGAGAAATTTGAGAGAGTATGGGGAGTGCAATGCGAAGCTATGGAGAGAAGTGGAAAAGAATCTATATTTTGTACTTTAAGTCACCTATTGGGTCGGGTTGACCCACATTTTTCAAACTTCTCGCCTAGGCATCACCTCTCCAAGCCGCAAACCTACCGGTAGAAGTTCGACTTTGTGTTGCAGATTCCCTTACAGAGACTCTGCTTCATGTCATGGACCTCATTACGGAGTAGTGCCTCCGTGTCGCAGTGCCTAATGTACAGCCAACCTTTCGTGCCCTGTTTTCAATCATTACACTAAAAAATTCTTTTGCATTTTATTTCATAATTCCTGCACACTTGAACAAGCAAATCAACTCTAAAAATGAAAAATCAAAAATTAAAATACCTTGGGTTGCCTCCCAAGTAGTCTTGATTTAACGTTACGGCACGACACGGGTATCTTGATTACACATAATTCGTCAAGATACCTGATCTTACATAGGTGGCATTCCTCATTTGTAGCATTAATCACAAATATGACCCTCAGGTCTTTTTGCATTTTTGAATTTTTGCAAACCTTGAACACGATTTCCTCACTATTTAGCCGAAGATTGAGCTCACCTCATTCCACATCAACCAATGCCCTTGCAGTGGATAAGAATGGACGCCCCAGTATTATGGAGATGTCAAAATCAACTTCATAATCAAGAATTACAAAGTCTTCTACAAAGATGAAATCATCCACTTTTACAAGGACATCAGTTAACATGCCCACATGTATCTTCATTGTGTAGTTGTCCCTGAGTAGCCGCATTGATGTCTATTTGGGTGCTCCCAGACCCATCTGCTTTAATATTGTTAGCAGCATCAAATTTATACTCGCACATAAGTCACACAGAGCTAACTAGTGTGTTGATAAAGCACTGCAATTTTGCTATATTGATTTAAAGCTTACCACCTTTTCCTTGTCACAGATCTTTCATCCACTTTGTGCAGGCAGGAATTGCTCAAGAGCTTCAATCAAAGGAATGTTTACTAAAATCTACTTTAGAAGGGACATGAATTTTTGCAGCTTACTCTCTTTGGCCTTCTTCTTAATCTGCTAAGGGACTTTTCTTATTAGTTCTACCAACTCTTTCTCTGCTGCAACACACCTGTCTGTGGTGGGATCTTCTTCTAGAATAATCTCTCTCATAGTAGTGATGGCAATGCAATAACCCTCATTCCTAGGGTTTGGAACTGTATCACTTGGCAGGGTCCCTTTCTGTCTCTAATTAAACATTATAGAGACTTTCCCAGTCTAATGCTCCAATTTCTTAATGGATGTACAATGTGAATCCACTGCTTAATTGATAGTTCTTCATACATCTCTTTGGTTCCCACTTCAGTAGAGTCAAGCTTTTTCAGCATCTTGATTATCATATCTTCCATCCTCGCACTGCTAGAGCCATTCGCAGCTGGCTCTTTTTCCCTAGGTGGAACATATGATACATTCTTGTCATTTTTTGGTCCATCTCGATTTCGCCAGTTTCCTTGGTCTCTATCTCTAAATCCATACCTTTTATACTTGTTATTGCTATAGCAGTTGACCTTAAATTTTCCTGGCTTAAATGCCAAAAGTCTTGGTAAGACCCATGGGTGTTGGCCCAAAAATCCCCCTGATTGTTTGAAATAATTTGCCTCCTTTTCTATATTAGGATAGTAATCATCATACCTAGGCCCCTTTTCTTGAGCATTCAGCATATGCACCTTTTGTGAGTTCACTTCTGTTAGGTGATTGATGATCAGTTCCAATTGGGTTTTGAGATGGGTCATATCATGATCACTTTCTTCTTCTTTCATCCACTACTCTGCTATTAAGCCTCTAGAATAATTTATTGTAGCAGCCTCAGATTCCTGAGTGTGCTATGTCCTTGGTCTTCATCATCTTATCCAATCTTTTGCTGGCTTCTGCGAAAGTATGGGCCATCATGGACCCTTCTGCTATTCCATCTGCTATAGCTTCGTTGGAGGCGTTTAGTGACCTGTAAAATACCTACAGAAGAACTTTCTTTGAAAGCTTGTGATTGGGATACTGCATTAGCTTCTTTTTAAATCTCAGCCACGCCTCATGTAAATCTTTCTTTGGTAACTATCTGAAATCGTTAATTTCATCCCTCAACTGAATAATCCGTATGGGTGGGAAAAAACTCTCTAAGAAAGATACAGTCAGTTCTACCCAGGTGGTGATAGAATCATCTAGAAGCTCGTTTAACCACAAAGTAGCTTCCCCTATTAGTGAGAAAGGAAATAACCTGAGTCTAATCGCCTCTTGTGTTATCCCTGATAGTATGTACGCATTGTAGATTGTAGTGAAATTGATCAAGTGTTAGTCTGGACCTTCACTAGACAAACCATTGAACAACCCCTTCATGCTCAGCAATTGCATCATTGTACTTGTAACATCGAACTTAGCATTAGCTGGCAATAGGGGTGGAACAATGGCTCCAGTGTAACCAATTACTTCCTACTCGTACTCCCCCTCAAAGAGCACATTTCATACAATATTACGTCCATGATAATGAGGGGGGTTTGTCTATTCCATTCTGCCAAGGCAGAAACAAGATCTGTTATTTTCGCCCTTTTAGCTACTTCAGCTAGTTGGGCTTCCTCTGCTCCTCCAAAGGGAGGTTAAGTTGTTCCATAGGTTTTGCCATGCTAACTTGTGATAAGTAGAAAATAGAAAAATATAAATCATGAAATAAAGACTATAAGAAGAATTTAAACACCAATCAACTATTTCTAAACCGTGTTCCCCAGCAGAGATGGCAAAATTTGATCATGTCCAAATTACACTTTGTAATGAAGTATAAAGCAATTGCTGTTAAATATATTACCCTAGCTAGGTTAGGGTCGATCCCACAGGGAATAAGTTAATAATAATATGTTAATAGTGATTAAATCAACCGATAGTCAATATTTCAGAAGAGGGGTTGCAAATAATAGAAAAAGCAATTTTAAACATAGAGTTTGTTGTTATCAAATTTATGAGAAGAAACTAGAATTGCGTTCCCTATGATTTCATAATATAGTTGGCTTATTTTATTAGTGATCTATCCTAGTGAATTTTATTCAAGACTGACGATTAAGTTTATCTAACGTCTCTCGACCTACATAGATGAATTTCACTTTAAATCCTCTTGGACTTTAGGTGTTCATATTTTTCCCTCTTCATATTTCTTGGATTAACTATCCTCGGTTAGAGCTCAAGTTAACTAGACGAGAGTTAGTAGCCTCAAATTTCCACTATTATTCTCTTTTCGTAACTTCAACTTCTTTGGTTGAGCAAGTTGATGATACAGACAGTCTATAATGGACTCATAGGCGTCCTCCGCCTTAGTACCATAGAAGGTGGAGATCTTCATATTTGTGAACCACTAAAATAGATCATGCACCTCTTCGTCATCACCGATAAAGTCACCAATCTCAGAAACATGACTACCTCAGGAATGTCGTCCGCACGGGGAGCTAAAGTTGCTGAATGTTGTACCTCCCGACTGTTGTCATGTTGGAGTTCGAGTGCCACTCCATTTCCCACTAGGCAGCTCAGAAGGTCCATCACCTGATCCAGGACCTCGGAGGAAGTCGGAGCAGCTGCAGTGTCTCTCTATGTCGGTACCTCGATCTCTGCTGCCACCTTATCCTGAACTTCTAGGGGTACTGGAGATTTCGACCTCCCCTAAATGGGACCAGCAGCCTGGGCCCTGCCTCTGCTGTCAGCAGGACTCCGCCTGCGACCTCGGCCTCATCGTCCTCTATCGCAAGCTACGACTGCCACCACTGGCTCCAGTGCCTCATCTCAGATTCCTCTTACGCGTGTCCTCACCATCTGTGAGAGAAAGAAAGAAGTTGTTAGATACTAATTTGGATCACTAGACACCAATTGAAGTTAATTAATAGCACGAGAAGGAGAGAAAGAAGGGAGTTTTCCTAAAGTCGTGTAGCTTCTTGAAGATAAGTAACGGACGTCTCCATATCGATCTACGAGACTCTACTAGACTCATTATTGTACAATGAATTCAATGAACATAGAGCTCTGATACTATCTTTGTCACGACCCAAGTGGTCATGAATTCCCCCCCACTCCCCATCCTTCTCCCCCCCCCCCTCCCCCATGGGCTAACCATCGTGTCCCAACTTATCCATCCAATTCCAACATTCATACTATTAAATAACCACTTGCAAAGTAAAAAGGCGGAAGTATTATAAGAATAAGAAAAAACGTATATATACTTGCAACATATAATTCATATCCCAGAAACAAAAAGTCATCATACTGAGGACATCTACCTAATCATAGTCTATAAGGAATAAAAAAAATAACAAAGTTCATGTTCGGAATAGAGACATCTTCTTCAAGAGGATTGCAGTAGCTCAGAAAAAGTAAAACAGCTCACCCTCGAATTTCTCGTAGCAACTTCTATAGATGAGGTCAAGTGAAACTTTCTGGGTCGCAGTCTACTCTCAAAAAAATAAGTGCAGGAGTAGCATCAGTGCAACACAATGTACTGGTAAGCATCATCAATCAACCTTGAATAATAACATGTATACATGTAAAACAAAAACATCCATATCACTAAAACACATAACTTCTAGATTCATTCTGAGTAATATTTAAGGTTGGCCTGCTCACTAGAGGCATCGCTGCAGCAGTGACAAGACTGCAACAGCGGTCTCACTATAGCGGTAAGGTTACCGCTGCAGCGATATTACGTAAGCAGTAACTCGACCAGGCTGACAACCCTAGATTTTTTGCTTAACATATTCTTACAATTAGTTCCTCAACTCAAAACAGGTTTATACATGGTTAAAACTCAACAATCAACACATCAATATATCACATGACTTATATAACTCAACTCCTCAACAATCAATTCATCAACTCTTCACAGATTCAAACATAATTTGCAAATATAAAACATTTCATAAAAAATTACAACAACGGTAAAATCCATATATGAATATGCATTCAAGCATTTTAATTTCACATGGTTCTTACATCTTCGAACCAATCCTCACTCTTCAGTTCTCCTTTGATATCAAAATATTGGTGATGTGTTGGGCACATGCCTCCGTCACACTATCATTTACACTCACACAAATAATATTATACACACATGCTAGAAGGTCTTATTTCTGCCCTTTCAGTCATGACCTGCAGGGGATTCTAGAAATCTATGTACTATACCAGCACGGTACCTGCTCCCACTCAAAATTTCATAATCGCTTGCCCGGATGCTCACCTCGGGCATGAGCTTCTCACTCAAGATAGACATGTTATCCGCTCGTATCCTTATTGTACCATATCCTTACAATTAGTCTAATCATATGACCATTCAGGGCCTCGCTCTACCCTATCCTTCTTGGATTCGCTCATTACCGCTCAACCATTCATAGAACAAGTATGAAAATAACACAAATAACAAGTATGAAGTACTATACATTTGTACAAACATTACAAATAATGAAATCTCAAGTTTTTAGCCATCATACAATAATTTCACCATAATTTATCATCAATTAATATCCGAAGACCAACTAGGCATGTTGTACATTCCACATATGTACAAGTGAATATTTAAAAGCTAACTCCTTTTAAAACCATAACCTACCTCAACCGGAGAACTGAAATATGTAGCTATTTCACGGGATCTTTGCCTTTTCTCAACGTCTCCGAGTGTTCAAAGTCTAGAAATAAGAAATTAAAGAACAATTCAATAGTCTATTCTTTAATCAAGGGTTTGGGGCATACAAACCCACCCCATTCTATCCGTTATCACAGTCCAATTCGTTACCTATAGTTTAATTCTTTAAAAATAATCTCAAAATAATTATTCCTACCTAGTTCATGGAGTTTCTACTCTCTCAAACCCTTTTAAAGCAGTTTTTAAGGGTAAAGGTCCCAACTCCACCTAGTTCTAGTTCTCAACTATCACATGGATAAAGTTCTACAACCACATTCGCGCTAGGAAGTGTTAATCACACACTTTTAGGCCTACAAAATCAACACCCAACCATTCCCATTCAAGTCTCTCTAGTTTCCATAGCTTAGAATTTTTAACTTAGAGAACACCGTCTAAGATCACCCATCGATTCTATGGTGTTAGAAAATCGAAAGTGAAGAAAACTAGTTAGGAAACTCACCACCACTGCTTCAGTTTCCGAAAAATCTCCCTAACCTTTCTCTGTTTTCGCGCCATAAAATAATGGGGTGAAAACTATGAAATTTTAACTTAAACCATCACATTGCCTCCTGTCGTCTGCTGTAGAGATCAAATTTCTGGTATGGCAATCAGGCCTTGCCATGGCAAAATCGACGGTTACCCTCTCTTCCTGCTACGCCGGACCCCCAACCGTCATGATGATCTCATTGCAGCAAAACTTCCACCACTGTGGTAATTTCCATTAACCAGTAGCTCAGAAATTCCTGCATATTTTCTATCTCTCTATCACAACTCTCATATCCAACTTCCCCAATACTTTCAACTGTGCATCTAGATGAAACTATGTTGTTCTAGATTTAATGCCCTTCGTAACAACGGATGAGTCATTATCGAAAGAAATAACTACAAATAAAGATAAAAATTTTAAGCTAAGATGGCCATATTGATATATAAAAGAAAATATATTTTGCAAAATATATTTTAATCTAGTAGAATTTTTTTAAATCATTTGTTTATGTATTTTTAGATATAAACTAAGCTCTATGTATATATATACACAACACACACCCATATTAAATAATATAATATGTATCATCTCCAAAAGGATGCTAAAAATACATTATAAGCACTGTTAAAATAGGTTTATATTTTGTGAATCTAAAATTGAAATTTATTTAGCAGATTAAAAATTAAGGAATAACCATCTTAAAGAGGAAATATTTAATTAAAATTGGTACGAACATAACATATTTTATAAAAGAGAGATTACTAATTAGCAACAATTTCACACATTCACATCACTAATATTCGTATATTATTAATTACTTAACTTCTTAAATATATATAAATTTTATGATAATGATATAGAACAAACATGCAACTCACATTTTCATAAATTAAAACGGGGGAGTACCTCATTTTGGTTCAGAATTACTCCCTTTAAAACTTAATTACTTCCTTCATTTCAAAATAAGCGGAGAACATATTCTCTATTCTACTGCACCTAATTCCCCTTTTATCTATATAATTTCATTTTATTTAATATTTTGTTTGGTTGGTTTTATAGTAAGGATACCTCTTATTTATCCTTACCCATTAGGCTTTATGCTTAAAATGTTTAATCTTTCTTCTTTTAATATAACAACAAAAGGTGTAGAAATTTATATTTTAATATATTCTTTAAAATAAATTAAATTTCATATAATATCACAACATAAGCTTAAAAAATATTTTCATTTCAAGAATTTTTGTGTGGGTGTGTGGCAAACCTTAATATGAAACAACTTATGAAGTTATTTTCGATTTTATATAATTTTTTATATGGTTATTCTAAGATTTTTTTTGGTTCAATTTTCTCCATTTTCTCTCTTTTCTTTTCCGGTTGTATTCTTCAACCATATAATTCTTTAGATATTACTGCTTTCTCACCATGTGTATGTGGTTATTAAGTTTAATAGATTCTTTATAGCATGAATGTCATATTTATTCTGACAGATGACTTAACTTTTTTTAAGATCAAGAAATATATTCATATATTTTTTCTTTTTTTAGTTTTTTTTCACTTATCATATAATTAAAAAAACTCACCTACAAAACTAGCAACTTTTTATCTCCATAACTCTATATTTTTAATAATCTAAATGATGCTTATATCTTACTCTTTCATAATCCTTTAATATTAATTTATAAATTTATGACAGTTTATTGTGTTCCTTTATAAATATTTATATAAATTTATGTAAGATAAGCACAAGAAATATCATACTTGGTGAAACATTTTATGAAGATTACTTTATCTGTACAAATCTCTATCTAGGTAAATATTCAATTTTCTTTTAAGAGCACAATTATCAAAGTCATATTCAATTTATTTGTGTAAAATGACTATCTTCAAGATATAACTTATCGAATTCTCATACTCACTATCAGGTAATCACAATAATAATTTGAGTAATTTCGCAAATAAAAAGATGACAATACATAAAAAAAATGATGCAGTAGAATGTTGACAAACTTTTCTACCAATTTTTTTTTATAGATATATGAGTAGTATTTTGTCAAGAAATACTCTATTCACTTTGCCATAAAATTTTAATTTATTTAAAATTGATTTTACGTATTTTTTAACAAAGAAGTACATTAAAATTAATTAAAATTTAAAATATTGAAATCAAGATTCTAACTAAGGTCACTCAAATACTAGGTTATTCCCTTTGAAAATATTAGTAATTAATTTTATATGAGTTTTAACCTCAAATGATCTTTTAAATTGAAGGATATGTTTATTTTTTCATTACTTTAATATTCGAGCGTGCACGATCCTTTAAGTTTGTAAAATTGAACACTTCTATTACAATTAATAAAATATTTAGACTTAAAGCTTTTTAATAATATGATGTGTTCTCTAAGTAAATAGCCTTAAAACGACAAATAATATTTTCTAAAGTTTTAAAAAATTATACTTTTAAAAATACATTACATCTTAATTAATGATATATATATATATATATATATATATATATATATATATATATATACATATATATATTGGGCCTAATCATTTGATTAGAATTATTTATATATTTTTAAAATAATTAAATATCTCAAAATCAAATGAGAAATATTAAATTAATCATTTAAAATGTAATAATTTTTAGTACATATAGTCGGTTCCTATTATAGGATTTGAAGATTTTTTTAGTCATTTTATTATTTTTTATCTTAAGTTACTTTTTCTTATTTTTATTTTTTATTAAATAAATAAAGTGATGCTTTGATTTCATATGACTTTTATTTTAGCTTTTGAAAATTTATTTTGAAATATATATGGATTAAAGTTATAAATTTATTTGTTTAGATTATCTTTTGAAAGAAAAACTAACAATAGCATTAGATGTCACAAAATATGCTTTATGGTTATTTTAGTATTTGGATAACTTAAAAGATTTAAATTGTAAATTAAAAAGATCGCATAATGCGCGAACAAATTTACTAGTATTCATAAATAGCTATAGTTTGGATAAGAATCATCATTAGTAGCTATATTTTGTCTAACTACGATTTATAGCAACTGTTATGAAATCACGTTGTATCACTAATACAACTTTCTAAAATTCACGTTATATTAGTGATATAACAATTCACTCTATACCAATGATGCAATAATTTATTGTGTTTATTCGCTCAATATAGTTGTATCAATATTTTTAGAATTTTGTTGGATACACAGCTAAAACCCAAAGTTATTTTTAGATACATCCTAAATACAAATCAAAAACACTTCAATTACAACCTAATGACAACTTCGAAAATCACTTGATTCATAGGTACAATCTAAAAATATTTTTAGATACAACACTCATTTAGAGGGATTAACAAAGTACTCAATTTTTCTAGATACACTTTCTCAATTTCTTTTGGTTACATAGATATAATGTAAAAATATTTTAGATACAATTCATTTATTGGGTTTAACAAAGCAGCATGTGTGTATCGGTGGATCTATCGCTTTTTGTTTATGAGATACACTTGTGTATTATTATAAAAAAAATTATCATAAATTTAAATCTACAATAAATTGATTGGGGGGTGATTGTCGAGAGAAAGAAAGAGAGGAGAGTATAATGACCCGCCTGGTCGTTATAGAGCTTGATAAAGTTGGTGTGAAAATTAAAATTTTGACAGATATGGCTTTATTTTCTCAAAATAAATAAATTAAGTTTTGTAATTGATTTAATGGGCTGATTTAAAATTTAGTGGGCCCAGGTGGCAGGGCTGCTGCGACGGACACCACTTCATCATAGCGGGACCACTGAAGCGGAAAAGTCATCGTCGCAGCGGACAAGGCAGAACAAAATTTTGTGTTTTAGTATATTTTAAGATCAAGTTCCTATTCTAATAGGGTTTAGTTATTAATAAAGCCCTGGAAATAAATTTTGATTATTCTAGCAGAGAAAATGAATAGGGTGACTAGAGAAGGCAAGTATACACCATTCTCCTTGATAATTTTCTTCAAGAAAAGTTAGGCTTGGTGCAAGGACTGGATATTCATCACCTCTTGACAGTAGCTTGGCACCCAGGTAGGCTATGGCTTACCTTTGTGTTAGACTATAATTAGTGAATCGTATATATATGTACTATTGATGTACAATTGATGAGGGTAGATGGATCATAAAAATATGATGACATGATGAAGGATTTGTAGTGACGTAACTATAAAAATTAAAGGATTAATCCTAGGTATGAGAACATGGAGGAAGGTGAAACCTAATTAATAATTAATAATGAGGCTGCACTCTTGATGCGATATTCTTGATAAAATACTCTTGATGATATGTGATTGTAGTTGTTCTTGATTGTATATTTTGGTGGTGTAATACTGATAATATAATCTTTAGTAAATGATTATAATATTATATATAAAGGAAAGAAGTAAGGTAATCAGACCTAGTTTCAGGTATATGAGCTTGATGTTGTAATTTAATTATATGAACAAAAATGTAAGGCTGGTAGTATAAATTAACTAGCTTAAAATGAATTCAAGGTCAAAAAAACTGTTATTTTTGAGAACTTGTAGTAGCAAGGGGTGTAATTAAATCTGGGTTGCATTAAAATAATTAATGTACGTTAACGAATTTCTTTTGTGACTGAATATGTTAAAGGGACGATGATGAGCCTGAGTAAGTTGTCTTGAAATGGGGACTAATATGAACAATATGATGATCAATATAGAAAGAATTTGGTTGTGTGATAGATCCTTAAGTAAGAGGGTAGGAAAGGTTGAACCAACGAATTGTGAGGGTTACCTTGGGTGTTTTATTATTGTGATAGATGATAAAAGACTTGGCTAATTTATAAATAACTAAAAAGATAGCAGGTTATAGTTATGAGGAGACAATTTTAATTAAGGATTTATATGAGTCATGAATTGCTAAATATGATTAATTGATCTACGAATACCGATTGTGATAGAGGTAATGATGATTTAGTTACATTCTGTGAATAAACTCTTAGATGAATAAATCTTGTTTGTTGTTTGTAAAATTTAAGTGCAATTTTAATAATCAATGTGTACTTATGAGGGATCATATGTGTTGACTAAATTAATAGATGTTGAACTATGCTGATGATTGTTGATTTATGCATATCTTTCTGAATTGTCATATGAGTTGACTAAATGAAATGTACAATAAGTTATATTGATTAATGTTGTTTGATATATCCCTTTGAGTTGTCATATGAGGTGACTAATTTGATAAGTATATTGGATATATTGATGAAAGTTGGATAATAGGATTTTATCCTGGATGAGTGTCTTGCATCGAGGAGAGCATCCGGACGAACGAAAGTGTGATATATTAGGTATATATTGATAATTGGAGATGAGTGGCTCATGCCCGAGGTGAATATCCGGGCACGAGGTTATGATATGAGTGGCCCGTGTATGAGGTGAGCATCCGGATGAGCAGATGAGTGGGAGCAAGCACCATGCCCGTACAATACATGAATTTCTAAAGTCTCTTGTAGGTCATGACTGGAAGGGCAGAAATAGGGCCCTCTAACATGTGTGTGCAGATATGCAAATGTGTTCATTATATATGTACATACATGTATGTTGTGCTATACATATAACTGTGTGACAGAGATTAGTATAGGTACGTTATGATATACATACAGCTGTGTAACAAAGATCGGTGATAGGTATAGTACCAATATGTGTATAGAGAAGCTACTAGAGTGTGTATAGATATCCGATGATAGGAGATTGATGAGACAAGTCCATTTACCTGTGTCTTCTGTGTATACATGAATTTGCGGCATAACTGTGTTTTACTTATTTTGTAAGCCCTAATGTTTGATGAGCTTATTTGTTGGAAATTAATGATTGCAATCAAAATTATTGGTGAACGTGTTTTATGTGTTGTTGCTGGGTTGATCCTGACTGTGGGAGTAGTTTCGTTGAAAAGGGAAATATAATGAATAATTATGGTATAATGATAAGTTGAGAAACCGATAATTAAATCAAACATAGTTTGCTACAGCTTTTGGAAGATATTAGACCATGTATAATTAATGAAGTATTGAGAAATAAAGGTTACCAGCAAAGTCGAGCTACTGCCTAGAGCAATACAGTTGCAGTGGTAGAATTTCTGCTACGGCTAGACCGCAACAGTGGTTAAGTTACCGCTGCAGCGACGCCTAAATGGTTTGTAGGCCAGCCTTATGGCTAAATTTCAGGTAAGAAAGTATGGTTATTATTAAATGATATGAATAAATACAGGGAATGTGATTGTATTGATAATATATTGAGTTGTTGTTAAAATTGATGGATTTATTTCATGTTAATTTTATACTATTGCTTGAACTAGTTTTAGTCAGCCAATGATGTCTACCGGTATGTGTGATGTAATGAGACTACCTTGCTACACCTTTTTGGGTGTAGGTTGTGGCAAGTGATTTGCAGTTTTATGATTGGCGTGAGATACTCAGCATCAGCTTCTGCATTCTCTCGCAGGAGAAGCTATATCATTTTATTTTATCAGTATTCTATGTAGAGCTCTTGTACCTGTCTAAACTAAATCTTGGAAGAGTCATGATTTTTGGTGGGACTTTATTGTAATTTTAAATAATGATTGTTTATGTAAAAGTAATGAGAAATTGTGATATTTTTATATGTTGTTCAAAAAGGAATTTTCCTACCGAATTAGAATTTATGTAGATTCCCGCACGACTCACCCATTTAGACCGTGTCAGAGAGAGACGAACGAAAGCAGGACATAGGCGAAAGAAAAATGAATTTACTATGAAAATAATAATTATTACTATCTTTAAAAAAAATTAAAATTATAACTATATATTATATAATGTCTATATTTACTTAGATAATTTTTCTTATATCGAATTACTTAAAACTATTATTTGCAATAAACAAACACGACTAAGAAACCGAACATTCACTAGTACTCCTGTTAGAATTAAAAAAGGCAGTGGAACGTGAGTTTTGAGAAACTAGCAGACATTTTTAATCCGACTAAGTACAAGTATCCTGTTTGGCTGTTTCTTTAACAATACAATAGCCTCTGATTCTTTCCCTCATGCAAACTGCAGAGGAGACTCAAAAGTGTCAGCGATTAGTACATTTTAAACTCTCACTCACTCACTCACACACACACACTCTCTATATCTATATCAAAACATCTCTTCAATTTTGAGGTTTGAACTTGCCGTGTACTAATGAAGAAGTGTTATTAAGAATAATTGAGAATGTTAGAAAATAAAAGGTTATTATCTTGAAACCTCGTTATAATAATAATATTTGTTTGAAAATTTTATACTTATTTTAGTGAGATTTTATTAGGAAAACTTATATAGATATCCACAAAAAGTAAAGTATTTATATTAGAATGCTTATTTACTTTGATACCCCCAAAATAATTACACAAAGTACTCCACCTCTTTGTTTCTTTCTCACACTGACATCATGTTGATGTCAGCA
This sequence comes from Datura wrightii, assembly GCA_035772735.1. Classification (NCBI taxonomy): domain Eukaryota; kingdom Viridiplantae; phylum Streptophyta; class Magnoliopsida; order Solanales; family Solanaceae; genus Datura; species Datura wrightii. The sequence goes on along the minus strand of JASDFA010000007.1, from coordinate 56,582,476 downwards.
TTCAACTTTTTTTGGGGGCCTCTTTGAATTGTCATGTCACTATCATAATATTAATTTATTTTTTTCTCTCTCTATTTAATTTTTTTATTCCTTTAAAGTTAGTTTAAGTTTTTGCTATTGTTTTTTTAATTCTATTTTTTTAAAGTATAAAAATAAATATAGTAACTAACTATCTTTGGACTAATAAAAATATAAAAAGAATTAAATAATTTGACTTCAAAAAAAATAATTTACAAAAAATATTAAAATTACTATTTTATTTATTGAAATTGAAATTAATTAAAAAATATATTTAATAAATTTTTGTTCATCTATTTTTTTTCAAATCATTATTCTTTATTTTTCATTATAATCTGATTTCATGCTCAATTTTGGCTAATTTATTTTCTTGATTTTTTAGATTTTTCTCATTTTTTATTTTTTAAAAAATTTTGTACTTTTTTTCTTTTTTCTCGTTTTTTTATTCTATCTTCTTGTTTCATTCTTTTATTTTTTCACCATAATCTAATTTCGTACTCAATTTTTGCTCCTTTATAAAAAATTCTATTTTATTTTCTTTTTTATTTTATTTATTGTTTGTTTTTTCTAATTTAATTTAATTTTTTAAATTTAATTTTTTTCTCCATAATTTTTTTCATTCATTATTTTTGATCTTTTTATTTATTTTTCTTTTTTAATTTCTGATGATTTTCACTAAGGTCTGTTTCAGCCCTTCAATAAGACATTCCTCAGTCCTTAATGATAGCATCATAGTATATTTATTATCATGATATCATTAAGTTCTGCTTCACTGTTTTAGTGAGAAACTTCTTAGTCTTCAATGATATCATCACAGTATATCTATATACTATCATGGTATCATTGAGGTTTGCTTCAATCCTTAAGTGAAACACTCCTCAGTACTTTATGATACCACCACAGTATATTTATATATTAGATGGTATCATTGAGGTTTGCTTCAGTCCTTCAGTGGAACTCCTCAGTCCTCCATGATATCATCACGGTATATCTATATACTGTCATGGTATTGCTGAGGTCTCTTTCAGTTCTTCAGTGAGACATTCCCCAGTCCTAATGATACCATGATAGTATATTTATATACTAGCATGATATCGTTAAAGTTTGTTTCGATCTTTTAGTGAAAAACTTCGTAGTCTTCAATGATACCATCATAGTATATTTATATACTATTATAGTATCATTGAGGTTTGCTTCAGTCCTTCATGAGACATTCCTCAATCCTCTATGATACTATGACAATATATATATATATATATATACTGTCATGGTATCATTAAGGTCTCTTTCAGTTCTTCAGTGAGACATTTTCACCAGTTCTAATGCTACCATCATTGTATATTTATATACTAGCATGAAATCATTAAGGTCTGCTTCTGTCTATTAGTGAGAAACTTTTTAGTCTTCAATGATACCATCACAGTATATCTATATACTATCATGGTATCAATATTGAGGTCTACTTCAATCATTCATAAGACATTCCCCAATCCTCTATGATACCATCATAGTATATTTATATACTGCTATGGTACCATTGATGTTTGCTTCAATCCTAATGGGACTCTTCAGTCCTTCATAATACCATCACAATATATCTATATATCATCGTGGTATCATTGATGTCTCCTTCAATTCTTAAGTGAGACACTTATCGGTCCTTCATGATACCATCACGATGTAATAATATACTATTGTGGTATCATTGAGGTCTGCTTCAGTTCTTAAGTGAGGCACTCCTTAATCCTCCGTGATACCATCATAGTATATCCATATACTCTGGTCGTATCATTGAGGTCTGCTTCAAATCTTCAGTAAGACACTCCCCAGTCCTCCAGGATACACTTTTTAGTATATTTATATATTGTTATGGTATCACTGAGGTCTGCTTCAATGAGACACTTTTCAATCCTCTATGATACTCGCATTATATATATCATATACTGAGAGAGTATTATAAAAATAGATTTTAAAAAAAAGACAAAACAAAACAAAAAGAAGATAACAAGAGAACAATAAAAATTAAAAAAAGGAGCCAACAGGAGAAAAATAAAACGAGAGAAAAAAGAACAAAAGGAGAATATAAAACGTAAAAAAAAGATACAAAAGGAGAATAACATTAATTATTTGAAAGAAAGAAACCAAAATAGTTTTGTTTGTTCATTAATTGCTACTACTATAAGGGTTCATTAGTTGCTACCCAAAAAAATTAAAATAAAGACAATAAAAAAAGAGAAGTAATTGTCTAATTATTTAATTTTTTATATTTTATTTATCTAAAATTATTAATTAATATTTTTATTTTTTAAAAAATTAAAAATAGAGAAATAAACAAATAATAAAAAGAATATGAACTAACCGTAAAAAAAAGAAGAAGAAGAATTAAGACAAAAAAATGAAATAAAATAATAGAAAACAAATAATAATAATGTTAGCAAGTAATATCTATAATAAAGAATAAAAGAAGATAAAATATTAAAAGTAATAAATGATAAAAGTACAAGACAAAAAAATAAGAAAGAGGTGAAAAGGGTAAAAATAATAAATGAGAAACAGACAAAAGTAATTAATGAAGAGACAAACTAATAAATGAAAGAACAAAAAATAAAAATAAAAAAAGAAACAATGCGACGTAAAAAACAGACATTATGGATAAATAATTTGATAAAAGTGGGTATTTAATGAAATTAATTAGAAAAGAGGCAAATCAGGATAATTAGTTTTCTTTATGAGGGTATTTTGTATAGTTTTCTCATATTATTATATAAGTGTATTGATATTTAATGTTTGTATCTCATTTAACTGTTATAAATAAAAATACATAAAAATCTAATTTAATGATTTTAAGAGTTAGTAACAAGTTAAGCAATAGTAAGTACTGAACAAGAGAAATGAAAATAAGTGTTTTTATACTAGTTTGAATTGCCAGATTGGTGCCTGGTCCACTTCCTTTGGGTTACAAGAATTCTCTTAAATCTTGATGAAAGTTGATTTATACAGAGGGTGTCTAAAACAATAGATAGAACTGATGTAAATTTAGTTTCGTAAATTTCGTCACAACCTCTACTCGTATTTCTACCTAACTTTTTCTTTTTTTTTGTTCTCATTAGTAACTATTACATATTATGGTGATTGATTAAGGAGTAGAATAGTTAGGATTGTTCAAGTGAAGTTGCGCACTTTCATTTTGAAGTTTTTCGACTTTCTGTAGCATCTTGAAAGGGCTTGAAAAAGTAAAAAAACTAATTCCTTTGATCTTAGACAGATTTTCTCTAGGGTGATCCAATGGATTTCTCAATTACATTCAACGCAACATGTGATTGAGATCTTGATGGAAGTTGATCGTCAATCTTCATTTTTTGAAGATATGGATTCTTTCTGTAAAAAGTCTTTGATGAGTCCTACTGAATTGGCTTTCCTTCACTAAGAGTTAATTGATATGTTTCCTTGTTTCTCATCTGATTTTCTTCATTTTGTTGAGTTGGCCCTTCTTTTAGGAGTGTTTGATTTGCTTCGATGATGCTCGATTATTTTGCTGCAATTTGTTGAGTTGGTCCTTTCTTAGGATTGGATTGATTTTCATTAACTGTATTCCATTCTGATTTACTTCTGCTTCATAGTGAGTCTGATCTTTTAATATTCTCTTCTTAGTTCTATCTTATGATAGAATCTGATCTTTAAATATCCTTTATTTAGTTTTATCTTGTGATAGAATCTTCAATTATTCGTTTGATCTTGAGGAAATATGTTGTAACTCTGAGAATCTGAAGATTCTTCTCTTATTCTTGCAATAAATAAAATTTCTAAGTGTTATCATTAAAATTTTAAGAAGTGTCAATGCTAACAATATATTTGTTAATTAATTTAACCAAAAAATAGAAAGAGTGTGAATGTGAAATAAAGTCAGACACCAGTAGTCTTTCTCGTCAAGTTATGATCATAATTGATGGTCACTATTTTAATATATATATATATATATATATATATATATATATATATATATATATATATATATATATATTATTTTTACCAAATAGTATTACATTATATTTGAGTATAACTGTTATAGAGGGGTAATTTTACAAAGAGCACACCGCTATATTGAATCTCAATATTATTATTGATAGAATATTGTTATAGAAAAATAAAATATAACATAAAAAATTAATTCTAAAAAAATTTATATCATAAGATATTGTTATAATGAGATTTTACCGTATATATAAAACTTGATATTTTAAAAAATAAAATATGACACATGAAACATCTCATATCCTTTAGATTTCTCTATTTAGTATGCGTGCATTTGTAGTGGGTGCAGGTGCTTTTACTTTTCTTGATGGGTGTCTCAACAACTGAAGCTAAATCTCAAAGAGCCTAACTCAGTTTGAACTAAAAGAACATAAATATTTAGGACAAATCTTGTAATACCCCGAAAGACTTAAGATCAGAATCGGGAGTTGAAACGGAGAAAATAGAATTTTCTACACCTGTCACAGAACGAGTCGTCTTGTGACCCGTTAGGCTAACCACGAGTCGTTAAGTGACTCGTGGTGAGGAGTATGACTTGAGTTGGAAGTTTCTAGTTTTGTATCACCACGGACCTGACCACGAGTCATGGTCAGGAATTAGGTGAAGGTAGGAGGAATTGGGCAGTATACTTAACGGGTGGGTTACCACGGCTTGTTGGGTGCACCACGAGTCGTGGTGTGCCCCCTGGTGAGCCCCAGGTGAATATTGGCAGTGAAGGCAACGAGAGGTGACCACGTTAATGACAATCCATTAGGTCCCTCATGAGGACCCTTTGAGGAAACATGGCCAGTGTACTTAAAGACAGGAGCTGACGACTCGTGCTCAGAGGTAATGACTTGTCCAGTCCCTCGTTAGGACTGACAGTCTGTTTTCCTCTGCAAATTTAGTAAGGGCTTATCCGTAATTCTTATGATCATAAGGCCTAAACTACTTCATTTTAAGATATGAATAATGATTTTTAAGAGGGGTAAGTTCATTCTAAGCTATTCCTATTCATGCATGCAAATTTAGAGGGCTAGAGAGGTGATCACGCTTAATTCCTTCCAAATTCTTCTCAATTCTTCCTTGGGCAATAAGAAAAGTTGTAGAATCAGATTATCTCAAGTATATAGGGTTATGAATGGGTAAATTCATTCACTCTCTCAAGTATATAGGGTTATGAATGGTTAAATTCATTCACACCCTCTGCTCAATCCCTCTCTAATTCATGAAAATCTATATGTTCATCCTATGGGATTTTAACCCAATGCATGAATTTTTCAAGCTTCTACCATGGACATGATCAAAGTATGTTTCTATTATTGAATTATGATTCATGGGAAAGTTTTACAATGTTTTCAATTATAAATCATGTTTTCAAGTTTTATAAATATGATGCCCATCCATGAGAAGTTCATGAAAGTTGAGATCTATGATGTATGTTCAAGTATGATGAAATATTTATGATGAAAAGCATGTTTTGAAGTTACCCATGTCTATGATCATGTTTTCAAGTGAATCAAGTATTTTCAAACATGTTTAAGTATTGGGCAAGCCCATATGTTTAAGTATGATTTATGATTTCATGTCAATTAGCTTACCACATGGTTTTGGAGTCAAGACTCCCAACTATGTTCAGCTTGTGGTATGGTTTGAGCCAAGGCTCCTCATGTATGATTTCAAATTTTATATGTACATGATTATTCAGCTTTGTCACTAGACGATGGTCAGCTTCGTTGAAAAACGATGGAGAGAATAAGCATGTTTTTGGGAGTAGTGTCTAGCACCGAGTATGCTAAGGGTCAGTCAACCCTATGCCTCAAAACTACGTGCAAGTGTAGGTATGATCAGATTATTTTGGACCTCCTTTGGAGCTTTTCCCTGCCCCAACGGGGCCTTCAGCTTGATATCGATATCACCGCAGCATTTCTAGCCCTGACAAGGCTTTAGACGGCTCTGCCCACTTGAGTGAGATAGTCGGTGTTGACACTCAATTTTGACCTCCCTATACTGTACTTATTTTGTTATAAGTATTTTTGACATTTTTACCTAATTACAAACTATTTTACCTTTTATATGTTCTTTTAAATAATTTAATATATTATATATTTCATTAATTATTTTTATTATATTTATATGTTAAGTAGTACCTCATTTTTAGCGCATAATTTTACAAGTGCATTTGTCATTTTTTACTTAAATAGTTTAGAATAATTTTATCATATCATAAATATTATTGTTTTATCTTCAATACTTTAAATATATTGTGATTATCATCATAATATCTCAAATTGATTTATTTTTTGCAAATTAATTTTCTCATTTTAATTATTGATCTTGCACAATAATTAAGTTGTATTTTCATACTACCTCATTACCATATTATATCTATTTTCTACTTAAAGTAACATTTTATTTCCTATAATCTTTCATAACATTTACCATCCATACATATTTAATTAATTTAAAAAGTATTTGCATAATTAAAATTATTATTATAATTTTTACTTATTTATCAATATTATTTATATTTATTCTAGTACCTTTCTCTTTGCATTTAAATCAGCCTCAAATTTAGCTCATATCAGCCTTAAATATTCTTAATTCCCTTTCCATGTAATATGTGTGTTCCTCTCATTTTAATATTTTATATGAACTTAAAGTCTGATTTTCTTTCCCTTATTCCTTTCTTTTCAATTTAGATTTTCATTTCTTAAAATTATTGTTCCTATTTCATACGCTTTGGACTCAAATTTTATAGCATAATATTTTTCATATTAGAATTTATTATAATAATTATTATTATTAATTTTTAAAATTAGTCAAATCTTTTTATATCCATAAAAAATTTCGAAATCTTTCTTTTCTTTGCCAAATATTACTCTCTCCTTAATTGATTCTTAGCAGTTTATTACTCCCTCACAAATCTTCTTCGATCAATCTCGCCAATCCAATTTATTTTTCCATTTCTGTTTGACAAATTTAATTGTCTTTCCATATTATGTTATTGTCTTCCTTTCTCTTATGGTTGTCTTCCTCTTTCGAAAGATCCTTCCTCTCTATCTCTAATTATATAAAATTTTTTATTATTATTGGAGATTTTTTTTAAAGAAGATGGTCCCACAATCATGCTATTATAGTTTTCTATCATTTTATTATGAAGAATCTTTTCATATTTTTCTTTCCCTCCTGACCACAAACATTACAATAGTTTCAGAGAAAAAAAGCTTCTTTTATCTCTTTTCTTTCTAATATTAAATGAAGAAGAAGATTTAGGGGAATCTACTATCTCTATCGGCAGACCTCACAACCATCAAACTTCACTATTTTTAAGTGTAAACTTCTTTCTTGAAACCATCGTGACATCACTTTCGATCATCGAAAATATCATAAACTTCACATAAATAGTAGCCAAAAACCAAAGGAGATTTCATCTCCTTTTATCCTAGTTTGGCCTATGCAAGAGTAAGTTTTTCTTCATTTTATTTATTTTTTATTTTTGAATATTTTCTTAGTAATATTGAATAACCCATTGGCTGCAAATGTCTTTTTTTTTTAATTATTATTTCTTATATTGTGTTTACTTTCATGTATGATTCACTATAGCATGAATTTGATGTTATACAATATTGATTATTGATCTTGATTATCTAATGATTGTTTTCAAGTATAAATTATTTTGGGTAGTATTAATTTGTTCTTGTTGAGAAAACTTTGATCGAAAGAATATTATAAGAGTGTGCTAATTTTGATGAACTGAATATTGGTCTTGAATTGAAAAGATTTGAATTTGATTAAATGAGATTCCTTTGATCTTCTAAAGTTACAAAATAATAAGAGTAACCAAATTAATTTTTTTTTTTTTAAAAAGGAACTTTTCCATTCTTGACTTACGTTTTTTTCTCATTTCACTAGTGCCAATATCTCTTTTATTTTATGCTCATTGATGCTATTTATTTTTTACCCTTTTTCTTATTAATACATTTATATATGTTAGTTTTATTCTATATTAACAACTTAAGATAATGGTGTAATACAATTTGTTGAGTTAATTACTTTGAAATTGTAGGTTGTTAAAAATAAGAATATTCTGGCCTTTACCAAACATATTTAGGTCCCAATTAATTAATCATTAAAAAAAATTGGGATACTAATTTATCTCAAATCTCACAGCCACCAAACTCTTTTTAAATATATTTAATCTTTATGTGCTTACTTCAATCGAGAATTATTATTACTTTATTATGTTAATTCTTCTCTTGATTAGTTATTAAGAACAGATATACTCTCATCCCCCTTTAAATATTTTTACATGTACATCACAGTGAAATGATGTCGCTCGGATTTCTATTACAACAAGTGAAGAAGTCAACACGCGAATTAAAGCTTAAGTGAAATCTTCACCTCGAGAGGGTCAGGTACGTTTCAGGACATGATGAACTAGGCAGGCTATTGTTGACTTCTTGTATGAATTACAATATAGCTTTATAAGAAAATAAAGCAAGTTGTTACTCTCGTCTTTTCTAAATTTTATAGGTCACTCTTTTAAACACCTCAAAACTTGACAACTTTTATTATCATATTAAATTTTAACATGTTCCCATATATGTTTAATATTCACAAGATATATATATTTAGTGTTACATAACTTTAAATGTTGAAATTTTTTTTAGTACTTTTGAATAATTGTTTAAAGAATTCTATTCGTCTTGTCTTAAGGCGTTTAAGAGAATGGATCATACAAAAATAGAATAGGTGGGAGTAACATCGCATTGGGCCCATTTTTAGCTTTGTCATACCCTGATTTCATATTCTCTCTTAGTCATAACTTTATGAATTGTTAATTTATGATTTATTTTAGTATTATGTATAGAAGCAACCATGTTAGATCCTTTGTCTTTTATTCTTCTGTCTATTCTAGTTTCCCTTATTTATTTGTATTGTTCAATTACTTCAAGTGTTCTATTGGAAGCGAATAGGTACTTCTCTCCTTCTATGTGTGAAAAAATATTTTGAGACTGAGTATAGTTTTAGTAAAATAAATTCATATGCTTAATCACTTAGTTATCTTAGACTAATTTAAAAAATTGACCTTACTTTATCACTACTTTTTCCCACGTAAAAATAAATTCGATCGGGACCCACAGTTGTGGACCACGAAAGGTGCTTAACACCTTTCTTTCAAAGTAACTTGAGCCCTTATCCTATTTCTGGTGATGTAGACTAATAACTTGAGTTATCCGTAATTAGTTTAGTTTGATTCTCTAACGCACCCTAATTCGTTAGGTGGTGACTCCTCTTAAATTATTTTTCAAGAGTTGTCACATGTTGAGTCCCACTTTTCGCGAGAAAAAATAGGGCGCATAGCATGGCGACTCTACTGGGGTTTCTAGGTTCTAACCATGACGGTTTTATTTTTATGTGGGTTATGCGTTTATTTTTCAAGTTTTTTTTTTGATATTCTTTTATAGTGAAACAATAATTGATTTCTTTCTTTTCATGTTCTTTACTAAATCTCTCCTGTTTTTTCTTATTTATTTGTTCATTATATAATAGATTACTTTCTTTTGTTGCTTGTTTATTTAATAATTAATTTTTATACTCGAGATATCTTTATTTGTTATCTTAAACGAATTGCTTCATGATTAATTCATTTCCTTTCTCGCTTACTTGTTTAGTTAATTAATTTAGTCATTTATCTTTTTTTATGAACTATGTATTTTTCTCTATCTGTTAGATGTTATCGATTTCTCTAAATTGTCATTTCACTAATAGTTTCTCCTACTTTGGAATTCAAATTCACTTGATAATGGTTGCGTGGTTTCACGGCCATTCACTTTTAACCTCACGAGGAATGTCTCATGATTTGGTAGATCAGCAGTATGTCGAAGGTCATGAGCTTTTCACTCTCAAGTTGTCCGCTTGAGGAAACCCATGTCTCTAAAAACACTTTTGTCATGCCTATTTGTTTGTTTTTTTTTAAATTTGATTTCATGTATATCCCTTTCTCCTTATTCCCCTTAATTTGTTGCCATATTTAGATTATTTTTCCCGCATGAATAATCTCTTTCCTTTCACCTTTTATTTATTTCCTTAAGTAATCAATTTACGTTCATGTTTAATCCCCTTTCCTTCTGCCCTTTATTTGTTTTGTTACTTAGTTAATTTATTTGCATGTTTAATCTCTTTTCTTTTTCATTTCTCATTTTATGGTTTTCATATAATTTGTTCTTGTTGAATGTTATCTCTTTAACTATGAAGTCACTAACTATTTTTCTTTATGTTATTTATTATTTGTTCCACTGCTTTATATTCATTATATTTATTATGTACTTTGTTAATTATTTTTCATTACCTGCTAATTGTTACCACTTTATATAATTTGTTATTCCGCTCATACTTCCCCCACTTGAGATCTTCTAACTATCACACACTGTACACGCGAGTCGTACTTTGCACTTCTCCGAAATTCTTTTGAACACCAATTTATAGAGTTGGCATATACGTGGGTGAATGGATAGTTTTACTACCATGTGACCACGTGCTTTCTCGCATAAGAAACCTTGAGTCCATGTCCAACCAATTTGTTGGATTGCACGACCTAAGGACTTGTCTTTACTGTTTGCCTACGAATGAAACAAGTAGTCAGATATTTTCCACTTATGTGAATAAAACAGTAAGTAAATGAGACAGTGATTTAGCGTGGAAAACACCCGATTCTAAAGGAAAAAATCACGACCTGTACTCCATAGGATTTTTCTCCAACTTCACTAACTTCAAAGAGCTTCTTCAAACGGTTGATTACAACTTTTGCAATCTAAAGAATTATAAACTCTAACTCCTAATTGTTAATTCACCAACCACAATATCTTCCTAGCAACACTTACTAGAAGACCAGTTGTTCTTGCTTCAGTTTATAACTCACTGAATCAAGAGTACAATGATTACAACCCAATCACAAACTTCTAGTACAACAAGAATGACTAACTCTAGCTTGAATCTTTACTAGACACGTTTGTTGATAATAACCTCACCAAAAGCAAATAGCTATTTTCTCTCCTTTTTAGTGCACGGGTTTCTTTGAGAAGTCACACTTCTATATATACACAACTCTTCAACATCTTTGCAGCAACTACCTTTGCCCACATTAGAAGTCTACTCCAAGTAGGAGTCCTTCTTCAAGTCTATCTCTTGGCTTCTTTGTGTTTTAATCAAACTCCAACTTTTACAAATCAGCACATGTAGATGTGAATGATTTGTTAATTATCAACTCCAAGATTTTTGCATCCTTGCTCCCGGATATTTTCATCTTATCATACAACTATTTACTGTAGTTCATTGGACCAGCTTTATTCACCTGTTTCATTATCTTGTCAATCATCAAAACTTCAAAGTACCAATAAATTCTCTCTTTTTGATGATGACAAACATGATCCCATTTCTACACAGATTCTTCCTGCAAGGAAGACATCTCTCGAATGAAACAAGTTAGTCAAGTGAGTTATAAATATTGCATAACCATGATCACTATGTTTGCATTTTTCTTCCCCCTTTTGGCATCATTGAAAAGCTAAGTCCGTGAATCATTGCCATCAAATGTTAAATAATCCTATTGCCACTAGGGCAATCTCAAGACAACCATGATAACATTTTAAAAAACAAGAGAAAGCATTAACAAGGAACAGAAAATTGAGAAACAAAAACAATTCATTGAATCAAGGAAGTCCTTAACACATGAATACAGTACTGAAAGACAAGAAATAACCAAGCCTTGAAAGTAGGATTAACAAAATAGGGAAAACAACACAAGGGGTTCTAGGAAGGAGGTGCAGAGGGAAGTAATTGAGAGATACATCTGATGGTTTCAACATTGGCAGCCCTTTTAGAAGCAAGAGTCCCCTCTAACTCAGTGATCTTAGCTTCAAGAGATGCTTTTTCCAAAGCATGAGCAACTCAGGAAGCTTCTAGCTCAGCAGTCTTCTCAGCTAAGGCATTACGCATCTTTTGAAAAGGAGTGTCAGCCCTTCTTATTAAAGCAGGTGAATCAACGTGTTTCACTGCACCCAGGACATCCTTCATAGTTTGGAAGGTCCAAACCTGAATAGGAACTGAGTAGTCCTCAAAGACATAGAACAACCAGAAGGCATAAGGAAGGGTATGTCCTTTATCATCCTTGGCAAGAACCCTTTGCATATGTTTCACCATAAGGATGGGCAAGTCTATCTTGACCTCAGTATCAAGAAATTCCATTAAGGTTAGGTCAAGATAATTAGCCTTAGTCCTCTTTTCCTTTCTAGGGATGATCATTTTGTGAACAACATCAAATATATATGATGAAGGGAAGACATTTCTTGTTTTTGAATGCACCTATTCTGAACAAGTCCTAGTTGTCCTGAGAATTTCCTGCTTATGTCCCTAGCAGAAGGCAGGTTGTCCAGTGGTGGCCATTCAAATTTAACGTAATGGTCCCAGCCACCACTAGAAATTTCCAATATATGAGCAAGATCCTCAGCAACTAAATATAGAGAAACTCCGTTAACAGTTGAAAAGGAAAGGGAACCATTTGCACTCCCATTTGCATAGAACTCAACCACCACTGGTTTACCAAATTTTCTTTGAAAATCACCCTAAAGAAACAGGGATGACCAACCTTGCACTTCCCATTTTTCAAGAAAGATCTCCATTTCCGAACACCAAAACCAGTTACCACTCTACCCCTGAGAACAACTCATTTTTGAAAATGGACCAAGTGGAATAGTTGGTTGTCAGTAAAGTCACCAGTATCGAGACCACCGCCATATCTCCATCAGAGTCATCTGAATCAGAACCAATTGATGGACCAGGTCGAGTAACCCATTCCAATGATCTGGTCTTTGTAGAAGAAGAATGAGCTGTTGAGGTGGCTTTGGAGGAAGATTTAGGAACTGGTTTGGAAGTTAGTTTCGAGGTAGATTTGGAGGGTGGTTGTGAAAGAGTTTTAGAGATAGGTTTTGGGATAGGTTTGGAGGAGGCTTTAGGAGTTGATGTTAAAGGAGATTTTGAGGTGGGTTTGGAAGGGGGTTTTGGCATGATTGGTCTAGGTGATGAAGATGTAGCAGTAGGATCAGCAGGGTTTTGTTCTGAAGATGTGGGAGGTTGAGAAGGAGATAGTGATGACCCAAATGTGGTGGATTTTGGTATTGGTCTTCTTGACCATAGTAGACTTGCGAACAGTTTTAAGTAGAACATCCTTAGAGGAGGATGATTGTTTTGCACCAAAACCAGAGGTAGAAGACTTCTTCTTTTTACTCTTTAGAAGAGCTTGAGCAAGTTTCTCATCTTCCTGTCGTTTACGGGTACGAGTGAGAGGGGTGCGAGTGGAATTAGTGGGTGGAGGTGTTTCATGATCAGATTCATCTTCAATTTCATCACCGAGAATAAGCACAAGTTTATTGAACTTCTTTCTTAACCTAGTGTGTATCTTTTGAGGGATAAAATCTGCAATTGGAGTGCCATCATTTGGTGCGGACTGAAGAGGAGCAATGTCACAAATTTTTAGGGTAGACCCAGTTGAAAATGGAGGAAATACTGTAGAGGGTGAGAATTGAGCTTTAAAAGCATTCCAAGCTGCAAAATCAGATATCTTGAATGGAATGTGGGAGGGAATGCTTTCAGATGAGTGAAACATCTTTTCTTAAGAAGAAGATGCTTTTTCGGAGTTATTGGTGGAAGAGCTGGTCGATGAAGAGGAAGAAACCATGGAAAAGCTGTTTTGAGAAGGTCAAGGAAGGTAATAAGGTTTGAATGCCTTGACAACACAACCTAGCTTCAATTTTATAGATGGAGAAAATTAGGGAGGTGAAGTGTGGGATGTGACTTCTGATTAGGGTGTTAGTGTGGAACGTGACGATAAGTGGGAGGTGGTGGCAGCTTTTATGGGGGAAGATGAGGGATTTGACGATTATTAGAATTATGTAGGAGTGAAGCATGTAAGCATAGATGTTTCTCATTAGCAGTAGGGCATTTAAGTGAAAACATACCTGATAAATGACTGCCTCTAGAGACCTTGATAACCACTGCACAAGTTAAGACACAACCCTTGTCAAATAAAACTTTATCATAGTCTTGAGACACACAAGTAAATGTGCCATTCTACGATAATTAGCATAGATAACAATAACATAAGGAATTTTGCATAATTTATCCAATCATTGAAGGTGACCTATGCAATCTTAATCATCCCCAATTGTAACCTGTTCTTTTCAAAGAGATCCCTTCCTAGTTCTTTGGTGAAGATATCAGCTATTTGTTCTTTAGTGGAACAAAACATAATTGAGATATGACCCTTCTCTACATTATCTCTAAGGAAATAGTGCCTTATGTCAATATGTTTCACGACCCGAGAGGGGACCCGGATCGTAGACACGGGACAAGGGACCCCGAGAGACCCCAAGTCCCCATGGGATAAGCATTCACTAACTCGTTCAATAAACATGAAGGAAACAAAAATATAAACTCAGCGGAAGTATAACTTAACATAATAATAGAATGAACATCTGAAGTTGAATAAATATCTAAGTCTGATAAGCCTCTAATACCTTCAAAATAACTAAAAGTCTAGTCCTCGAAGGATGAGGACTCACCAAGCAAGCAAATGCTAACTCTGATAGGCAGCTATGAATGGGGCTGTACCTGAGAACCCGATCCTGCATCATGAAACTATGCATCATAGAAAGTATGTGGTCAGTATGTGAAATGTACCTAGTACGCAACGTAAGTAATACCGCTAGAGCAATAATAGTCTTTCAAAATAAGTCATACATATATGATTGTTACACCCCGTAAGTTCTTGACACTTAGTTGACATATTCACATGTTGGTTAAGAGTTTTAGAATATCATACGTGCGAGAAAAGGGCCCGGGAAGAGACCAGACAAACGCCAAGTTAGAGCGTCGCAAGGCAAATGCGACTTGTAAATCGCATTCGACAAATGCGACTTATAAATCGCATTCGACAAATGCGACTTAAAGAGTAGGGGTTCGGGCCCAAGTATATAAGCCTCCCACTTCGTTTTTAAGTTATATTTTCATTTTATTTCCAGTGAACAACCAGAGAACAGAGGAGGACGAAGGTTCAACATAAATTTCCTTCCGTTTACGCCGTCAAACGCAGCCCAAACTCAAATTAACTTCGGGTAGCGAAGTATAAAGCTGCAGGGAGCATTCCTACGGAATTACTTTCATGAAATTCGGCCGACGAATCATCGTCTCATTGAGCCAAGGTAAGTGGAATTGCTCCAAACTAGTGTTAATATACTCCCAACATTAAAGTGAGTGTTTCTCCCTTCTAGACTTCCGAGAAATTATGAGTTTTCGGTCGTTCTTCGATAAGTCGAAGAATAGGCAGTAGGTATATCCATAAGTATGGTTTCTTTCCAAAATAATAGTAGAATTAATTCTATTCTTTCATGAATATGAATACAGTTGGGAGAAATAGCTGGATACTAGCAGAGCTATGCCAGTTAATCAGAAAGTCGGCAGTTGAGGTATGTAAAACCAGTTTCTTTCGGCAAGCTAGTATTTCCAGTATAGCAAAATAGTACAAATTCCAGTAGAACGTTTCAGAAGCCGTATATTATATTCAGTATGAGTTCGGTAAGCATGTTAGAATTATTATACAATGTTCAGTATGAAACTCAGTAAAACACTATAATTCCCAGCAGAATATTCCAGAAATATTATTATCAGATTTAGTATATATATTACATGTGGTTATTGCTATCTGTGGAGACATGATTGTTTTGTGTTGGGCACCCTTAGAGCTTCCTTGACCGCCCCAGGGTTAATAGCTGTGTCGACTCGCCCGCCAGTGGGTGAGGATACATCGCTCTACGGAGTGGCATGCCGTCCGCCAGCGGACGAATATGCGATGCAGATTCCCCATAGCAGGCTGATCAGCACTATACGACACCCCCTGTCGAGCACTAGCGCCCGGGGTGCAGATTACAATTTTCAGATTACAGATTTCAGGAGTCCTCCGGACTTAGATATAGCTATAGTTAGGGGCCCAGCGAGCCCAAGTTGCATACCCAGGGGGCCGGCTGGATGCTCATAGTTACTAAGTGGATGGTAAGACCTAGGTAGGGATATATAGATTGTGTGCTGGTTGGTACCTTACGGCTTATGGGGGCTGGTAAGGTTCTTGTATGCTATGTTGTGTTATTTATTAATAGATAGAAAGTAGACCGCCATGTTATCAGGTATGACTCTTACTCTTTTCAGTAAAGTTACACTCTTTTCACATTCCACTATTTCAGTCAGTCTCAGCCCGTCTCCTATTACTTCAGTATCTATCAGTATTATTGTTTTCTTTCAGTTATTTTCAGTTATTGCTTGCATAATCAGTACCAGTGGTATTGACGCCCATTTTGGGGTGCTGCATTACTTGCCTGCAGGTACTCATTGACAAGGAGCAGATCCCTCGTAGTTCCAGCCAGCGTACGGAGTCTTTATCTCCTGTCATCCGGAGCTTGACAGCTAAAGGTTTACTTCCCTTTTTGTTGGTACAGTATGGGTAGGCCGGGGCCCTGTCCCGACCATCTTATTATTCTTAGAGGCTTGCAGATTGTATATTCCCTGTGGTTAGTTGTACCGGTCATGTGGGGCCGTATGTATGTTTAAGTTTGCATGTGATGGACGTGTGGGGCCTTGTTCAGTTTTCAGTTGGTGACCTTGTCGGTCACAGATCAGTTCAACACTTGATTATACTTTTCGGTGATAACTAGTCAGCATAGTGGCCTTGTCGGCCCGCATAGGTTCCCTTATGCTCAATTGTTCTGGTTGGCTGTTGTATTTCTACAGGTGGCTATAGGCCTAGTCGACCGGAGGCTGTATATACAGCCGTCATATAGCCCATTGTTTTCATAAATCCAGAATTAGAGCCAGCCTGGCACCAGAAGTGTTTAGGCTCAGTGGTCCAATAGTCCAGGTCCTAGTAGGGCACCAGGTGCCAGTCATGCTTCCCAAGGCGGGGCGTGACAAACTTGGTATCAGAGTAGGTCCTATCCCAGGGAGTCTGTAAGCCGTGCTAAGTAGAGTCTTGTCTATAGATGTGTTGTGCACCACATACCATAGGCAGGAGGCTGCAAGGCATGATAGGGTGGTTACTCTTTCTTCATATTCAGTCGTGCCATAGGGCAGTACAGTATAGGGTTGAGTCCCTAAAGATTATTATACTCTTTGTTTACAGATAAAATGTCAGACCAGCGACATCCTATCATAGCAGCAGGAGAGGGCACCAGCAGGATGCCTCAGCCTCAATTAGAATCAGCCCGATCTGAGGGCGATACGGAGGCATCGTCCCGACCTTCTCAGTAGTCTCCATCCCATCAGGAGCCACTCAAGATGACACCACCTCCGGCAGTCCCTATACCTACACCATCCGACCAGGAGGTCCAAAGTGCAGTAGTTATGTTAGTGCAAATGATGGCTACTCAGTGCCAGTCAATGCCACCTACAGCGGCAGAATCATCAGGTGGGCCTGGTAGTTTGAGGGTCCGAGAATTCCTGGCATTAGGTCCCCCATAGTTTACCGGGATAGATCGAACAGAGGACCCCCAGGACTTCCTAGATTAGATGCAGAGGATTTTCCGAGTAATGCATGTTACATCTATAGAGTCGGTCGAATTGGTGGTATTATGGCTGCGGGATATTGCTGTGTTGTGGTATGAGAGTTGGGAAAGGTATCGAGGGAGAGATGTTGCCCCTCCGACCTGGTCCAGCTTTTCAGAGGCCTTCCTAGGCCGTTATCTACCACGAGAGATCCGACAGGCACGGATGGACCAGTTTTTACACCTAGAGCAGGGGGTGATGAGTGTTTGAGAATACGCCCTGCAATTCGATTCTTTGGCCTGATATGCTCCAACCTTTGTAGACACCATGCCATCCAGAGTCCACCGGTTTATTATAGGGCTGAACCCAAAATATATTGAGACCTGTATGACAGTTACTTTGTGGGAAGATATGGATATTGCTCGAGTACAGGCTTTTGCTCAGACTATTGAGGACCTCAGACAGCGGCAACAGATTAGCAGATGAACAAGTCAGGAACAACGCCGCAGGGACAGGTCAGATGAGTTACAAGGGGAGATTCGGAGAGGGCCAAGGCCACGGTTGTCAGATAGACTACCTAGACCCCCGCCTCCATCACAACAGCAGACGGGTAGATTCAGTGCCGAGGACAGTCAGAGTTCGGTGGAAGTTCTCGAACAGTAGATTCACCCCAACAGAGGAGAGCAGAGCAGAGCAGGTATACACCACCACTTTGCCCTATTTGCAGCCGTCGCCACTTTGGAGATTGCAGATATGGCTCCACAGGGTGTTATATATGTGGACAAGAGGGTCATGTGATGAGAGATTGTCCAGCCAGGGGTCAGGGTGACCGGGATAGACAGGATAGGGCATCAGCAGGGTCGCGAGCTCCAGCAGCCATGGCAGGGCGCCGGCCCTCAGTTTCAGCAGGCAAAGGTCGAGGCAGATCAGGGGCCTCTAGTTCAGGTACGAGCCCAAGCCGTACCTATGCATTACCAGGGAGACAGGATTCAGAAGCGTCTCCAGATGTTGTGACAGGTATGATGACTATTTGCTCTCACCCTGCTTATGTATTAATCGATCCGGGATCTACCTTGTCCTATGTTACCCCATTAGTGGCTCGAAAGTTCAGTATTGTACCAGAATTGCTTCAGCAACCTTTTTCAGTATCTACACCCATCAGTTACTCTATTATAGCCAGAAGGGTTTATCAAGGGTGTTACTATAGAGGTTGCTAACCGTCAGACCACAACAGATTTGGTAGAGTTAGAAATGGTTGATTTTGCCGCCATTATGGGTATGGATTGGTTAGCTCCATGCTATGCCAATGTAGAATGCTGGACCAAGACGGTCCGATTCCACTTTCTAGGGGAGGCAACACGAGAGTGGAAGGGCAGTATCGCTATGCCAAAAGGTAGGTTTATTTCCTATCTTCGAGCGAGAAAGTTGATAGCCAAGGGGTGCATTTACCACATTGTCAGAGTTCAGGATGTTCGGGTAGAGCCTCCGACTCTCCAGTCTGTTCCAGTGGTTAATGAATTCCCCGATGTATTCCCAGATGAGCTACCTGGTATTCCCCCAGAAAGGGAAATAGACTTTTCAATTGATTTATACCAGTCACTCAGCCCATATCAATTCCCCTTTATCACATGGCTCCTGCTGAACTCAGAGAACTAAACGAGCAGTTGAAAGATTTCTTAGACAAGGGCTTTATCAGGCCGAGTACTTTACCTTGGGGTGTGCCAGTTCTGTTTGTAAGAAAGAAGGATGGTTCCCTCCACAAGTGTATAGACTATCAACAATTGAATAAAGTTACTGTCAAGAATAAGTATCCGCTTCCCAGGATATATGATCTGTTTGATCAGTTACAGGGAGCTAGATATTTCTCCAAAATTGACTTAAGGTCCGAATATCATTATGTTCGGGTTCGTGAACGGGACATTCCAAAGACTGCCTTCAGGACCAGATACGGCCATTTTGAATTCTTAGTCATGTCCTTTGGGATGATGAATGCTCCAGCCGTCTTTATGGACCAGATGAACAACATTTTTAGACCATATCTGGACCTATTCGTGATAGTGTTTATTGATGATATTCTGGTGTATTCTCGCTCAGAGGAAGACTACCAGGATCATTTGCAGACTGTGCTCCAGATTCTCAGAGACCGTCAGCTTATGCCAAGTTCTCTAAATGTGAATTTTGGCTGAATTTAGTTGCCTTTTTGGGGCATATCGTGTCGGATGCTGGTATACAGGTAGATACATAGAAAATAGAAGCAGTGAAAACATGGCCCAGACCTACCACTCCGACCGAGGTACGCAGTTTCTTGGGATTAGCAGGGTACTACAGGAGGTTTATTGAAGGATTTTCCACCTTAGCAGCACCTCTAACTAAACTGACATAGAAGGCGCAAAATTTCAATGGACGTAGGCATGTGAGCAGAGCTTCCAGGAATTGAAAGACAGGTTAACATCAGCTCCAGTGTTAGCATTGCCAGAAGGTACAGAAGGTTATGCAGTTTATTGTGATGCTTCGGGTGTTGGGTTAGGATGTGCGTTGATGCAGCATGGTAAAGTAATTGCTTATGCTTCCAGACAGTTGAGGAAACATGAAAAGAACTATCCTACCCATGGCTTGGAATTGGCCGCAGTGATTCACACCTTAAAGATATGGAGACATTACTTGTATGGGATCCACGTGGATATTTTCACTGATCATAAGAGCCTACAGTATATCTTCACCTAGAAAGAGTTGAATTTGCGCTAGCGTCGCTGGTTAGAGCTGTTGAAAGACTATGATGTGAATATTCTGTATCACCCAGGAAGGGCCAATATGGTGGCAGACGCCCTTAGCCATAAGTCTATGGGGAGTTTGGCATACTTACAGCCTGTGTAGCGGGAATTAGCTGGGGAATTGCATCAGTTAGCAAGTTTATCCGTTCGTGTAGCAGAAACAGAGGACAACAGAGCGGTAATCCAGAACACCGCAGTGTCTTCTTTAGTCCTGGAAGTAAAGGAACGACAGTGTGAAGATCCTAGCCTGGTTTATCTTAGAAACAGAGTTCAGCAAGGAGAGGTGATAGATTTTCAGATAACCAAGGATGGGGTTTTGCGATATACAGATCGCCTTTGTGTTCCAGACGTTGCAGGGCTTCGCCAGCAGATTATGTGCGAGGTACATTATGCTAGTTATTCTCTCCACCCAGGTTCAATGAAAATGTACCATGATATAAAAGAAATCTACTGGTGGCCAGGAATGAAGAAGGGGATAGCAGAATTCATAGCTCAGTGTCCCAACTGCCAGCAAGTAAAAGCTGAACATCAGAAATCAAGCGGACTGACTTTGGATATAGTTGTGCCTCTATGGAAATGGGAAGCAGTAAATATGGATTTTGTAGCAAGATTACCCCGCACCAGGCGTAGATATGATTCGATCTAGGTGATTGTTGACAGACTGACAAAATCAGCTTATTTTCTGCCAGTACGGGCTACCTTTTCCGACCAGGATTATGCTGAGCTATATATCATAGAAATAGTCAGGTTGCATGGTGTTCCAGTGTCCATTATCTCCGACAGAGGGGCATAGTTTACGGCTAAGTTCTGGAAATCATTTCAGAGAGGATTGGGGATGCAGGTTAACCTGAGCACAACCTTCCATCCTCAAACAGATGGGCAGGCAGAATGCACTATTCAAACGCTCGAGGATATGTTGCGAGCATGTGTGTTGGATTTCATAGGTAGCTGGGATGAACATTTACCACTCATTGAGTTCACCTATAATAACAGTTGCCATTCAGCTATTCTGATGGTGCCTTATGAGGCATTATATGGGCAAAAATGCAGATCTCCAGTTGGTTGGTTTGAGGTAGGAGAATCAGCATTGATTGGTCCAAATATCATTCATCAGTCAGAGGAAAAAGTAAAGCTTATCAGAGAATGTTTATTGACTACTCAGAGCTGACAGAAATCTTATGCTGACGTGCAGCGTAGAAACTTGGAATTTAATGTGAGTGATTGGGTGTTTCTGAAAGTTTCGCCGATGAAGGGTGTAATGAGATTTGGCAAGAAAGGCAAGCTCAGCCCGAGGTTTTTTAGGCCTTATCAGATTCTCCGAAGAATAGGCCAAGTGGCATATGAGTTAGACTTACCTCCAGAGTTAGAATCTGTCCATCCAGTTTTCCATGTATCAATGCTGAGAAAGTGCATAGGAGATCCCTACAGAATTGTCCCAGTCCAAGATGTTCAGGTTATAGAGGAATTGGCCTATGAAGAAGCTCCAGTAGCCATACTAGACCAGCAGATCCGCAGATTAAGAACTAAAGATGTTGCTTCTATCAAAGTGTTATGGCGTAACAGGAACCGAGAGGAAATGACTTGGGAAGTAGAAGAAGATATGAAAGCCAAATACCCTCAATTATTTCAGACTTAGTCAGCTAGAGGTATGTTGATATTGTTGTTTTATGAGTTGCTTTATATTCATGTTTATAAGTGAGATGTTGACTTCAGTTTATAATGAACTGAATGCTATAGTATTATATGGAGTACCTGTATTGGACTTTTCTGTGTTTCAGGATTTTGTAAATAGTCCATATTATAGGGGAAAATCTGCTGAAATTTTTCCAGAATAAGTAGAACAAGTTAAAATTTATGTATACAGAAGTTAACATTCGAGGACGGATGTTCTGAAGGAGGGAAGGATGTTACACCCCGTAAGTTCTTGACACTTACATGGCCTATTCGCATGTTGGTTAAGAGTTGCAGAATGCCATACGGGCAAGAAAAGGGCTCGGGGAGACACCGGACTAGCACCAAGTCGGAGCATCGCAAGGAAAATGCGACTTATAAATCGCATTCGACAAATGTGACTTAAAGAGGAGGGGTTCGGGCCCAAGTATATAAGCCTCCCACTTCATTTTAAAGTTATATTTTCATTTTATTTCCAGTGAACAACCAGAGAACAGAGGAGGATGAAGGTTCAACATAAATTTCCTTCTGTTTACGCCGTCAAACGCAACCAAAACTCAAATTAACTTCGGGTAGCGATGTATAAAGCTGCAGGGAGCAGTCCTACGGAGTTAGTTTCGTGAAATTCAGCTGACGAATCATCGTCTTACCGAGCCAAGGTAAGTGGAATTGCTCCAAACTAGTGTTAATATACTCCCAACATTAAAGTGAGTATTTCTCCCTTCTAGACTTCCGAGAAATTATGAGTTTTCGTCCGTTCTTTGATAAGTCGAAGAATAGGTAGTAGCTATATCCATAAGTATGGTTTCTTTCCAAAATAATAGGAGAATTAATTCTATTCTTTCGTGAATATGAATACAGTTGGGAGAAATAGTTGAATACTAGCCGAGCTATGCCAGTTAATCAGAAAATCGATAGTTGACGTATGTAAAGCCAGTTTCTTTCGGCAAGCTAGTAGTTCCAGTATAGAAAAATAGTACAAATTCTAGTAAAAAGTTTCAGAAGCCGTATATTATATTCAGTATGAGTTCGGTAAGCATGTTAGAATTATTATACAGTGTTCAGCATAAAACTCAGTAAAACAATATAATTCCCAGCAGAATATTCCAGAAATATTATTATCAGATTCAGTATATATATTACATGCGGTTATTTCTATCTGTGGAGACATGATTGTTTTGTGTTGGGCACCCTTAGAGCTTCCTTGACCGCCCCATGGTTTATAGCTGTGTCGACTCGCCCGCTAGAGGGTGAGGATACGTCGCTTTATGGAGTGGCATGTCGTCCGCCAGCAGACGAAGATGGGATGTAGATTCCCCATAGCAGGCTGATCAGCACTGTACCACATCCCCATGTCGAGCACTTGCACTCGCGGTGCAGATTACAATTTTTAGATTACAGATTTCAGGAGTCCTCCGGACTTAGATACAGCTATAGTTAGGGGCACAGTGAGCCTAAGTTGCATACTCAGGGGGCCGGCTGGATGCTCATAGTTACTAGGTGGATGGTAAAACCTGGGTAGGGATATATAGATTGTGTGCTGGTTGGTACCTTATGGCTTATGGGGGTTGATAAGGTTCTTGTATGCTATGTTGTGTTAGTTATTAATAGATAGAGAGTAGACTGCCATGTTATCAGGTATGACTCTTACTCTTTTCAGTAAAGTTACACTCTTTTCACATTCCACTATTTCAATCAGTCTCAGCTCGTCTCCTATTACTTCAGTATCTATCAGTATTATTGTTTGCTTTCAGTTATTGCTTTCATACTCAGTACCGGTGGTACTGACGCCCGTTTTGGGGCGCTGCATTACTTGCCTACAGGTACTCATAGACGAGGAGCAGATCCCTCGTAGTTCCAGCCAGCGTACAGAGTCTTCAGCTCCTATCATCCAGAGCTTGACAGCTAAAGGTTTACTTCCCTTTTTGATTGTACAGTATGGGTAGGCTAGGGCCCTGTCCGGACCATCTTATTATTCTTAGAGGCTTGCAGATTGTATATTCCCTGTGGTTAGTTGTACCGGTCGTGTGGGGCCATATGTATGTTTCAGTTTGCATGTGATGGCCATGTGGGGCCTTGTTCAGTTGTCAGTTGGTGACCTTGTCGGTCACAGATCAGTTCAGCACTTGATTATACTTTTCAGTGATAACTAGTCAGCATGGTGGCCTTGTAAGCCCGCATAGGTTCCCTTATGCTCAGTTTTTCTGGTTGGCTGTTATATTTCTACAGGTGGCTATAGGCCTAGTTGGCCGGAGGCCGTATTTATAGCCGTTATATAGCCCGTTGTTTTCATAAAATTAGAGCCAGCCTGGCACCAGAAGTGCTTAGGCTCAGTGCTCCAGCAGTCCAGGTCCTAGTAGGGCACCAGGTGCAAGTCATGCCTCCCAAGGTGGGGCGTGACAATGATATCCCTTAAGGGTAAGAAAAGATCACAAGCATTCATTATGAAATCAATCTTACTTAATACATGGTCATGCATGGCTTTAGAACATCATGAATAAATCAAATGACTCAAAGCTAAATCATAACATTTATATCAAAAGCTGAACAATGAGTCAAAGATTGCTTTTCGAACATGCATGCATAAGATAATCATCATGAGTAATGGATATGCAAATTCAAATGATATAGACAGTGGGAGACTCGTCACTTAACTTACATACCATGATAGAGCTTATGTGGTCTCAACTATTACACTCAAGTGGGCAGAGCCGTCCAAACTCTTGCCAGGGCTAGGGACGCTACCATGATATCGATATCAAGCTCAAAAGGGCCATTCGGGTTGGGGATAGCTCACAAGGGAGGTCCCAATAATATAATAGAATCAACCTACATTGGCGCGTAGTTCTGGGGCATAGGGTAGTTGACCCTTAGCCCGCTCGGTGCTAGACTCTTCTCCCAAAACATGCAATGCTCTATGTCATATAAATACGAAGCTCAACATCGTGTAGTGACGAAGCTCAACATGAAATCATGCATAAACTCAACATCGTATAAAACGAAGCTCAACATTGTCTATTGATAAAGCTCATTATGAAATCATGCATACACTAGACATCATATGAATATGAAGCTCAACAATGTCGTCTCGACAAAGCTTAGAATAGGATCATGCTTAGAATCAACATCATGTGAAATGAAGCTTAATGACAACATACATCTCAATTATTAATTCATACATATGAGAAGCTTTACTACGATACATACCACAAGCTCAAAGAATAATGGGAGACTTTACTCCAAAAATCATATGGTAAGCTAACCTAGAAATATCACATTGTCATCATCAACATGAGGGCCTTGCCCAAAACCTT
Source organism: Datura wrightii (assembly GCA_035772735.1). NCBI lineage: Eukaryota > Viridiplantae > Streptophyta > Magnoliopsida > Solanales > Solanaceae > Datura > Datura wrightii. The sequence goes on along the minus strand of JASDFA010000007.1, from coordinate 56,557,101 downwards.
GTCATGCTTGGACCCATTTAATTCATTTGAAAACATTATAATTTGGGAGATTTCACTCCAAAACAAGTAATAAAATCAATTCAAGAGAAATCATCATCCATACTCAACATTGGGCACTACCCAAAGCTTCATTATACATGGGTCAATTCAACCTTCTTTGAAAACATTATCAAAATTATGGGTAAGTTTGGAAACATGCTTTTCATCATCTATTCCATCATCCTCACATTCTATTAGGAACTCCCCACACATGGGTGTTTTAGATTCAATTTTGTAAAAGAAATTAAGTTAGAATCTGCCCAAGCTCGAGAAATCATCAATATCAACTCAATTAATCATACCCATGAGTAGAAATGTAAGAATCATGCATTGAATGAAAAACCATACTTTATCATCTCAAATAAATCACAAATTGATAGGGAATAGGCATGGGTGTGGAAGAAAGCACCCACTCATAGCCTTACATACTTGGGAATGAAGAATCCTAACTCTTCCTAATTGCCTAGCTGAGATTTCTCTTGAAAACCTTGAAATTCTCCTCACTTTCTTCCCTTCAAGCTCTCACCCTTGCATGCATGAAGAAAATGGTCTAGATGGGTCTTTCTCAGCTTAAAACCCTCTATTACGAGCTTAAAATGACGTAGTATAGGCCCTTAGAACTTAGGATTTACAGAAAAGCCCTTACTAAAATTTCTGAAAATAACTGTCAGGGGGTCCTAATGGACGACCTGACGACTCGTTACTAGGGCACACGACCCATTGGTTCACCCATCAAGTGCACTGCCTCTTCATTCATGAAAGTTCCACTGGCTTAGTAATGGCCCACCTAACGGGTCGTTAGGTCTGACGATGAGTCGTTGGGTGCCATCTATCAAGTACACTGGATAAGCTTCACTATCCTTTTGTAGGAACACCCCACGACTGACCTGACGACTCATAGTGTCTGACCATAAGTCATTACATCACCCATGAGGACCTCGAGTCCTCCATTATCCTAGGCCTTCGCCATGAGTCACTTGACGACTCGTTTGGCCTCTTCACGAGTCATTAAGTGACCCGTTCTGCAACTACTATAACATTTTCTAGTTTTTCTCCTGATTCACTTTCGGGTCCGATTTTTGAATTCCGAGGTCTAACAATATGTTTGGTTCTTTTGTGTTGAACTGGATTTTTTGCAATGTTGATGGCACTAGTGTTGTCACATAAGATTGGAACACATCCCACATCAACACCAAAATCCAGTAGTTGTTGCTTGATCCATAGAAATTGAGCACAACATGAACCAGCTGCTACATATTCAGCTTCAGCAATGGACAAGGAAACTGAGTTTTGCTTCTTTGTGGACCATGAGATCAGACATGGTCCAACAAAGTGAGCCATCCCTGTAGTACTTTTCCTATCCACCAAATATCCTGTATAATCAGCATTTGAATATCCTACTAAAGAAAAGTTACTACCTTAAGGATTCCATAATACAAGATCAGGTGTCCCCTTCAAATATCTTAGAATTCTTTTGACAACCTTGAGATGTGACTCTTTGGGATTTTCTTGAAATCTAGCACACAAGACAACACTGAAAACAATGTCAGGTCTACTAGCAGTGAGATATAAAAGAGAACCAATCATACCTCTATACTGTGTCTGATCTATGTATAGACATGTTTCATCAATGTCCAATTTTGTGGCTGTGGTAATAGGAGTGTCAATCTCTTTAGCAGACTCCATCTTAAATCTCTTAAGCAACTCCTTCACATACTTTTTCTGATGTATCATAATTGCAGTATAATTCTGCTTGATTTGTAATCCAAGAAATAAATTTAACTCTCCCATCATGCTCATTTCAAATTCTCCATTCATGAGCATGCCAAATTCTTGAGTCATGTCACTGCTTGTAGATCCAAATATGATGTCATCTACATATACTTGCACTATCAGCAGATCCTCACCTTTTGTTCTTAAGAAAAATGTATTGTCAATCTTTCCTCCTGTATGTCCATGCTCCAGAAGGAATTTTGAAAGTCTTTCATACCAAGCCCTTGGAGCTTGCTTCAGCCCATACAGAGCTTTATCCAACTTGTAGACATGGTTTAGAAATTCAGAGCTTTCAAACCCCAGGGTCTGCTTCACATAAACCTCCTCTTTCAAATAGCCATTGAGGAATGTGCTCTTCATATCCATTTGATAAAGAGTAATTTCCTTGAAGGCTGCAAAAGCTATGAGTAGTCTGATTGCTTCAAGTCTTGCAATAGGAGAAAATGTCTCATCATAGTCAATTCCTTCTTCTTGACTATACCTTGGACCACCAGCCGAGCCTTGTTCCTTATTACAGTTCTATACTCATCTAACATATTTCGGAATACCCATTTGGTGTCAATTACAATCCTTCCTTCAGGTGGAGGAACCAAATGCCAAACTTTGCTTCTTTTAAACTGATTCAGTTCCTCCTGCATAACCATAATCCAGTCTTCATCAAGGAGGGCCTCTTTCACCTTTTTAGGTTACATTTTGGACAGAAAGGCATTGAAGGCACAACAATTCTTTAAGCCTGATCTGGTAGTAATACCAGAAGAGAGATCTGTAAGGACATTTTTGATTGGATGAGAATCCTGATACTTGTAACTCTTCAACTGAAGTCCTTGTGAAGCTTCTGTATTTGAGTTGATTTGCAACAATGATGATGACTCAGATTCATTCCTTGTTGTTCCCCCTATCTGTAAGCCACCATCTTGTTCCACAGGTGAAATAGGTACAACAACCTGTTCCTGAGTATGTTCTTCATTTTCACTTTCATCGCGCATGTTAGTCTGAAGCATAACACAAGATTCATCAAAAATAAAATGCACACTTTCCTCAACACAATTTGATCTTTTTTTCAACACTCTATAAGCTTTACTATGTTGAGAATAACTTAAGAAGATTCTCTCATCACTTCTGGCATCAAGTTTTCCCAAGTTATCTTTCCCATTGTTATGAATAAAGCATTTACATCCAAAAACTTTGAGATGAGCTATGTTGGGTCACCTTCCCTTTAGTAATTCATAGGGAGTCTTTTCTAACAAAGGTCTATTCATGCACCTATTCAAAATATAGCAAGCAGTGCTTATGACTTCAGCTCACAGATGTTTTGCAAGATTACTTGCAATCATCATGGTTCTAGCCATGTCCTCTAAAGTCCTATTTTTCCTTTTAACTACTCCATTTTGCTGTGGTGTTCTTCGATCATAAAAGTTATGATCTATTCCATTTTCTGAACAAAACTCTAAAAATTTAGCATTTTCAAATTCTGTTCCATGGTCAGATCTTATGGAAATTAAGGGAGAGCCTAATTTCCTTTCCAGTCTTTTTACAAAGACATAGAAAACATCAAAAGCATCATCTTTAGAGGCTAAAAACAGATTCCAAGTATACCTAGAGTAGTCATCAATGATAACAAAGATGTACCATTTTCCACCTCTGCTTTTTACTCTCATAGGCCCACACAGATCCATATGCAACAAATCCAGACATTTGGTTGTACTTACTTTATTCTTTGATGTGAATGAAGACCTCACCTGCTTCCTCCTTACACAAGCACTATAGACTTTTTTATTTTTGAACTTAGTCTTAGGCAGCCCAATGACCATGTCCTTTGAAGCATGTTCGTTTATCTATTTTAAACTGGCATGCCCCAGTCTTTTGTGCCAGAGAAGGGAATCACAGTCTATTGCACTAAGGCAAGTCAGATTTGTATCAGGCATTCCAATGATGTCTACTTTATATACATTTTTGTGTCTGCTTGCACTCAACACAATTTCTTTTGTATCCAACCTTTTGACTTTGCAATCTGCAGAGGTAAAGGTTACCTTATTGCCTTTGTCACACAACTGAGATATACTTAGTAAATTATGTTTCATTCTTTCAAAATGATACACATCCTCCAATGTCCTTCTTTCTAAGCTTCCAATCCTGTCAATCCCTGTAACAATACCTTTTTTTCCATCACCAAAGGATACATTCCCCCCTTTTAGTGGAGTTAGTGAAAGGAATTTTTGTTTATCTCCTATCATGTGTCTTGAACAAGCACTATCCATGTACCAATGCTTGCTTCCTTTAACCTTACCAGCAAATAGCTTGGGGGTTAGTTTAAAGAACCAAGACAAGCTTGGGTCCATTTTTATGATAAAAGGGATGAATCAAGTTTTTTCTTGCCCAGTGTGGCAATAGGTTGGATGACTTGTTCCTGCTATCATTCTTCTTTTTAATTCCTTTAGCCAACAAGATGCTCCTATTTCTGCTTTTTACTGCAACTGGACATTCGGTGGTAGGGTGACCATGTTGACCACGCAGGTAGCACAAATGTTCATTGACACCAGACTTTTTAAAAAAACCTATTGCAGCTCTTTCGTTATGAACATTTCCACTTAGATTATTTATAAATCCTGGATTTAGTCCACCTATTTGCTTTTTCAAGATCACTTTTTAGACTAGAGACCTCCAGATTTAGCTTCCTTACCTTGTCCTTTTCACTAATGAAATCAATTTTACACTGCTTCAGTTCAGCCTCAACTTTCTTCAAGTTTTCACTGACTTCCTCTTTTTGATTTGAGGATTTTTCCAAGTTCTCATTTATTGACTCAAGTTCAACTATGTGTTTCTTTAGAGCGTGATGTTTTTTTGACAACAACTTCTTTACCTCTTTTTAGATCAATGACTTCAAATTTTAGACTAGAAAGAGCATTAAACAAGTGATCTCTATCAGAGGTGACTTCCTAAAGTTTTTCCATTGCAACATTCATCATTAATATCAATTTCTTTTTAGACATATTGTGAATATTTTCATTTAGATTATAGATACATACCTGAGAGTTCTTGTCATCTTCTTCACAATAAAAATCTCCTACTTTCATGAGGGAAGTTTCATCAACTTAAACATCTGACTCATCGGATTCAGATCCCCAAGCAGCCATCATGCATAGCTTTCCTTCTTTGTCTTTTCCTTGGCTTCCTTTTCAGCTTTCTCTTTTTCAGCTCTTCCCTTCCTCCACTCAATTTCCCAGAGCGGACAATCTTTAATCAGGTGATCAGTCTTGTTGCACTTGTAGCATCCATGTGTAGATTTCTCATTAGAGCTTCATTTGTTACCAAATTTCTTTTTGTCAAACGCCTTCTCCTTATTGAGATATTTTTTGAACTTCTTAGCTAGGAAGGCAGTGTGCTCATCATCGCCATCAAATTCATCAGTATCACAAGCTTTGAGAATTAGTGATTTATCTTTGACTAACTCTCCTTTCCTTGAATCATCCATATTCATCTCGTAAGTCTTCAAATTTCCTACCAATTCTTCCACTGTCATAGTAGAAATGTATTTGGCTTCTCGAATAACAGTGACTTTGACATCCCATTTGGCCTTAGGAAGTACCCTTAGAACCTTATCAACTTGTTCTTCAGTGGTGAGTACTTTTCCTAGTGAAGATAGCTCATTTACCAGTGAAGTAAGTCTAGTTATCATCTCTTGCAGAGTCTCACCATCTTTCATCTTGAAAGTTTCATACTCAGTAAACAGAATGGCTACTCTGAACTTCCTAACTTGAGTTGTTCCTTCATGAGCATTGATCAGGGCATCCCATATTTGTTTTGTAGTTGAGAAATTTGAAATTCGGTTGTACTCGTCAGGACACAATCCACACACAAGGATATTCTTAGCCTTGACATTTTTCTTAAGGGTCAACAAGTCATCTACTGTAAATTCAGATCTCACTTTTTGAACTTCTACTCCATCCATTATCTTCTTGGGAATAACTGGTCCATAAATAATCCTATCCCATAGTTCGTAATCCTCAGCCAGGATGAAGTTCTTCATACGAGCTTTCCACCAAATGAAGTACGAGCCGTTGAAAAGGGGTTGTCGGGTGGTTGATTGTCCTTCACAATGTCCAAGGGGTGGTGATGAATTCATCATGATCTATCTTAGGTGTTAGCCTTTTAAGATAAACCTGCTTCAATACCACTTGTTGGATTGCACGACCTAAGGACTTGCCTTTACTGTTTGCCTACGAATGAAACAAGTCGTCAGACGTGTTCCACTTATGTGAACAAAATAGTAAGTAAATGAGACATTGATTTAGCGTGGAAAACACCTGGATCTAAAGGTGAAAAACCATGACCTGTACTCCACAGGATTTTTTTGCCAACTTCACTAACTTCAAAGAGCCTCTTCAAACGGTTGATTATAACTTTTGCAATCTAAGGAATTGTAAACTCTAACTCCTAACCATTAATTCACCAACCACAATATCTTCCTAGCAACACTTACTAGAAGACCAGTTATTCTTACTTCAGTTTATAACTCACTGAATCAAGAGTGCAACGATTACAACCCAATCACAAACTTCTAGTACAAGGATAGCTAACTCAAGCTTGACTCTTTACTAGACACGTTTTTTGATAATAACCTCACCAAAAGCAAATAGCTATTTTCTCTGCTTTTCAGTGCATGAGTTGCTTTGAGAAGTCACACTTTTATATATACACAACTCTTCAACATCTTTGCAGCAACTACCTTTGCCCACATTAAACGTCAACTCCAAGTAGGCGTCCTACTTCAAGTCTATCTCTTGGCTTATTTGTTTTTTAAACAAACTCCAACTCTTACAAATCAGCACATATAGATGTAAATGTTTTGTTGCTTATCAACTCCAAGATTTTTGAATCCTTGCTCCCGGATATTTTCATCTTATCACACAGTTGTTTACAGCACTTCATTGGACTAGCTTTATTCACCTGTTTCATCATCTTGTCAATAATCAAAACTTCAAAGTCCCAACACAATTCTTAGAATTCTATGCTAAGCCATGCACGTATTATACTTAAGACATCTCGGCACCCATGGTGTGTCGAAACTAATAGTTGACCTTGTCTAAAGTTCAAAGAGGTTTACTATCCCAAAAGGAGATAACTTTATTTGCTATGTTTCAATTACTACATATATATATATATATATATATATATATATATATATATATATATATATCTTACCTATGTGATTATTTATTTCCTATCTGTGCTGCCTAGAACATCAAGTTTTAATATCTTCAAAATCATTTCATGCTTAATGCTAATAATTACATAGTATTGTTTATATTTACTCCTTTGGGCCTAAATCACACAATTCTTAAGGCCTAATTAAATTTCTTTCCTTTTTTCGAATCATAACTTTCATTTTTTTCTGGAAATCAGACGTCTTTCTATTGACTCCATAACTATGTCAACTCATCATATTTGAGTTTTCTCTTGCACTTTCTTATGTGGGCATAATTTTTTGAATAAATTTATATCTCACCTCAGGGATATCATAAATACTATCATTTCTTAATTTTGCTCCCTAACTTATAGAATTCTCGAATTGCATGGATCCTCTATAACTTGTTCAATACCATCCAATCGCTATATTTTTTAATATTACTCTGAATACGATCAATCTCCATCCACCATATGAATTTCTTTATGCCTCAGATTCAAACTTATGTATGACCTAATTCTTGTTCCAGTAGGATAAATAGGCAATCCTATATGGATGTGGTCTTTCCTTCTATTTTGTTTCCTTTCTCAAATGTCCTATTTTAAAAATTGGGACAATTTTTATATCCCAAATAATCTTCTCTATTAGAAAAAATCTTGAGACTCCTGCTTTTCTTTTCTTCTTAAACGCCTTTAGAGTGAAAATGGGACAAATTTCTGATCACTTGAATATTTTTACTACTTATTAAATTCTGTGACTATTCAAGCCAAGTGTCATAGAACTAGAAATTGGGGAAGATTTTTTGAATATTTCAATCCTTCAAAATCTTTAGTCTTCTCACTAATTCAATACAATGTTCTTTCTTGTATCTCATATGTTTATTTTCTCTGTTCATTCTTTCCAGCTCTATTACAAGCTTAGCATTTGAATATTTGTGAAACTATTACGCTCTCCAAAATTATCCGAAATCATAAATTTCATCGTTATCATTAGTCCTCATGTGTTAGAACCATCTTCTTCACCAAATCATTCTTTAAACCAAAGTTATGGCCCATCTTTTCGACTTAAAGTCCTCTTTAACAAGTGTTCACTCTTTATATGTTATTTCTTAATTACTTTAAGTTATACAATGTTAGATTTTATTTTATATTTATTTATTTATCAAAAGGCTTCCTAGAATTTGAGCATCGATTCCGGTCATAATCTTCAATCAAAACCTATTTTAACAATGCCCAACATTTCAAATAATTTCAGTCCTTTTCGTGATCATGCTTTTAGCTCAATTTGAATAGTTGATTAGTTTACCTTCTCATTTTACCACTATGTTTTATCTACATATACTTTGAACACACACTTTCAACATTTGTATCTTCAACATTCCTAATCAGATCCAGAGTTGAAGTAGCAATGCAAGACAACCACTTTCTTTTGAACTAATTTTTTTTTGAGTGAAGCAAAGGAATACAAAAGTTAAACTGGGGCAGAATTTTTAAGAAAATCTTAAAAATTACAAAAGCAGGCAACAAGGAGATGCGGAGCATTTTTGCGTTCTAAATTGGAGAAAAAAATTTTGAGGAACCCTCAAAAAAATTTTCAAGATGAATTGCAATGTCCAAGAGGTCGAGAAGACAACAAGGAGCAAAAGACAAGTAAAGGTACATATCAACCTTGCTTTTTAAAACTTACAGTATTTTTTATGAATGCAAGAGTAACATGCACACAATACCATAAACATTCTCATAGTCGAGAATGAATAAAGCCCTGCTCTCTCAAAATTCAGTGCAAAGACTGAGCTACCCTACTCTTGGATTGCCAATTATTCACATCAGACTCCTATTGAGCTACCTTCAAGTTATTATTATGCCTCCAGATTTAAATTACTATTGTGCTACTTTCAAATTGTTATTATGCCTCCAGATTATAATTATTATTACTACATTCAATCTATTATTGTGCCTCTAGATTCAAGTTTTTATTGAGCTACTTTCAAGTTATTATTATTCCTCCACATTCAAGTTATTATTGAGTTACTTTCAATCTATTATTATGTCTCCAGATTCAATTTATTGTTATGCTATTTCGAGCTACTATTATGCTACTCTTAGGCTACTTCTATGCTACTTTGAGCTACTATTATGCTACTCTCAGGCCACTACTATAATACTCTCAGGCCACTATTATGATACTCTCAGGCTACTACTATGCTACTTCAAGCTAATATTTTACTACTTTCAGGCTACTATTGTGCTACTTCATACTCTTGTGCTACTATCGAGATACTATTGTGTTACTTCAAGCTACTATTGTGCTCCTATCGAGCTACTATTGTGTTACTTCAAGCTACTACTGTACTACTTTCAAGCTAATGTTTTTCTACTTATAAGGATACTATTATGCTAATATCAAGATACTACCATACTACCTATTAGGCTACTGTGAATCGAGCTACTATAATTTGAGCCACTGAAATCATGCTACTATTATTTGGGTACATCTGCTCTAAAATAGGATAATTGGGTTAGTCCACCCTAAAATAGAACAATTGGGTCAGTCCGCCCTATAAATGGACATTTTGGGTACGTCCGCATTAACATAGGACAATTGGGTTAGTCTGCCCTAAAATAGGACAATTGGGCTAGCCCGTCCTAAAATAGGATAATTGGGTTAGTCCACCCTAAAAAAAGGACAATTGGGTCAGTCCGCCCTATAAATGGACTATAAATGGATATATTGGATTCTTCCGCCTATAAATGGACTACTGAGCTCGAGTATGGTATTTTGATCCCTATAATTTATATTTTTGAGCCCGAAAACTAATCTTGAGCCCTATGATTTATATTACTTGAGCTTACACTTTGAGCCCTACGATTTACATTTCGAGCCCATTATTTGTATTCGAGCCCGTCAGCTTTGAAATAAGATGATTGTGTTTATTCGACCTAAAATAGAATATATCAACTCTAAATAGTCTTATATTTGTATTTGAGTAGTAATAATCTCATTTAAGTTTTGCAGGTATCCTCTTTGGAAATCGAAATTGGGGCAGATTTTTTGAGATTCCTCAGAAAATTATATTTTTTTTCCTCGTTGCAATCTCTTCTGGCATTACTCTTATATTAGTCCATATTTTATATATATTATTAATCATTTTATCTAATAGTGTTAAAGTTTGCAGGTACAAATGCAACACTAGATGTTTCGTTAAAGGGAAAGCAATTTTCGCTTTCATTCTGCTTTTTAATCTTTTGTCCTTGAATAACTCACGTTTCGATACCATCGCAAGATGATATTAAATTAACAATCCATACACCTCTCATATCTCCATTCTTATCACCTCGTGCTACTTCCGTCCTTATTCAATCATCGTTCTATCATTTTCTATTAGGAATTTCGTTCATCCCTAAATCTAGAACTACACATGGCCTGATTCTCGTGAAACCCGAGATATGTAGGCAACTTGAAACTTAAGTCTCGGCTACAACATCTTCACAACCCCATCTCATTTTTTCCGGCCTCACCGAGATCATTCCCTCAGTCAGACAAAATTGGCTACTATGTCAACGCTCTTTGCTCGACAATTCATCATTCATTCCCGAGCAAAGAAGGGGCAGCTGTTGACACCCAATTTTGACCTCCCTATACTATACTTATTTTGGTATAAGTATTTATGACATTTTTACCTAATTACAAACTATTTTACCTTTTATATGTTCTTTTAAATAATTTAATATATTATATATTTCATTATTATATTTAGTACATTTATATGTTAAGTATTACCTCATTTTTAGCGCATAATTTTACAAGTGCATTTGTCATTTTTTACTTAAATAGTTTGGAATAATTTTATTATATCATAAATATTATTGTTTTATCATCAATACTTTAAATATTGTGATTATCATCATAATATCTCAAATTGATTTATTTCTTGCAAATTAATTTTTTGATTTTAATTATTGATCTTGCACAATAATTAAGTAGTATTTTTATACTACCTCATTACCATATTATATCTATTTTCTACTTAAATAACCTTTTATTTTTTATAATCTTTCATAACATTTACCATCCATACATATTTAATTAATTTAGATAGTATTTGCATAATTAAAATTATTATTATAATTTTTACGTATTTATCAATATTATTTATATTTATTCTAGTATTTTTCTCTTTACATTTAAATAAGCCTCAAATTTAGCTCATATCAGCCTCAAATATTCTTAATTCCCTTTCCATATAATATGTGCGTCCCTCTCTCATTTTAATATTTTATATGAACTTAAAGTATGATTTTCTTCCCCTTATTCCTTTCTTTTCAATTCAGATTTTCATTTCTTAAAATTATTGTCCCTATTTCATATGCTTCGGACTCAAATTTTATAGCTTAATTTCCTTCCATATTATAATTTTTATTATTATTATTATTATTATTATTATTATTATTATTATTAATTTTTAAATTTAGTCAAATCTTTTTATATCCATAAAAATTTTCGAAATCTTTCTTTTCTTTGCAAAATATTACTCTCTCCTTAATTGATTCTTTGCAATTTATTACTCCCTTGCAAATCTTCTTCGGCCAATCTCGCCAATCCAACTTATTTTTCCATTTCTGTTTGATAAATTTAATTGTCTTTCCATATTATATTATTTCCTTCCTTTCTCTTATGGTTGTCTTCCTCTTTCGAAAGATCCCTCATTTCTATCTCTAATTATATACAAAGTTTTATTATCATTGGAGATTTTTTTACGAGAAGATGGTCCCACAATCATGCTATCATAGTTTTTCTATCATTTTATTATGAAGAATCTTTTCATAATTTTCTTTCCCTCCTATCCACAAACATTACAATGGCTTCAGAGAAAAAAAAAGCTTCTTTTATATCTTTTCTTTCTAAAAAAGCTTCTTTTATATCTTTTCTTTCTAATATTACATGAAGAAGAAGATTTGGGGGAATCCACTATCTCTATCGGCAGACCTCATAGCCATCGAACTTCACCATTTTTAATTGTAAACTTCTTTCTTGAAACCATTGTGACTTCACTTTCGGTCATTGGAAATATCATAAACTCCATAGAAATAGTAGCCAAAAATCAAAGGAGATTTCATCTCCTTTGATCCTAGTTTGGCCTGTGCAAGAGTAAGTTTTTCTTCTTTTTATTTATTTTTTATTTTTGAATATTTTCTTATTAATATTGAATAACCCATTGGCTGCAAATGTCTTTTTTTAATTATTATTTCTTATATTGTGTTTACTTTCATGTATGATTCTCTATAGCATGAATTTGATGTTAAACAATATTGATTATTGATCTTGATTATCTAATGATTGTTTCCAATTATAAATTATTTTGGGTAGTATTAATTTGTTCTTGATGAGAAAACTTTGGTCGAAAAGAATATTATAAGAGTGTGCTAATTTTGATGAACTGAATGTTGGTCTTGGATAGAAAAGATTTGGATTTGATTATGTTACACCCCGTAAGTTTATACGATTGGTCAGCCTATTCGTACGTTGGTTAAGAGTTTTAGAGTGTAATACGTACGAGAAAGGGCCCAGGGAAAGGTCGAACGAACACGGAATTGAGATCGCGTGGGAGAAGGTCGGAACAGGCTGCGACAGGGGCAGCATGTCACGGACCTCCTTCCTCCGCGTTGGGCTCCGTGGCACGCCCATAAATTGGTGCCACAGGGTCTATGGTTGGTGCTACAGGGTCCGTGCCACGGACCCCTGTCCACCGCCTCTATTATATATATGTTCCATCCTTTGACTTGATTTCATTTCATATATTATATACGGCCAGACTTGAGAGAGTACGAGGAAATCAAATAATTTTCCTCCGTTTACGCTATGAAATGCCGCCTGAATTCAAATTAACTTCGGGTATTGAAGTATAAGGCTTTAGGGATCATTGCCACAGAGTTATTTTCATGAAATTCACCCAAAAAATCGTAATCCCGCTGACCCAAAGTCTTTGGAATTGCTTCAAAATAATTTCTATAAAATCACAGGCTTCAAGTAAGCATTTCTCCCTTCTAGATTCTTGAAAAATTACAAGTTTTCAACCGTGTTCCGTTAAGTTGAAATATAGTTAATATTTATATATAAAGTTATCGTTTTTATCGAATTTAGTACTGAAACTAGTCATTTTCCCTCGGTAATACGATTGCAAGTTGAGAACAGCAATTGAATACAAACTAAAACTCGCCAGTTAATCAGTAATCGCCGAGCGAGGTATGTTAAGGCAGTTTCCTTCGGCAAGTTAGTTTCCTTAGCGTGATAACTCAATTTGAATCCCAGTAAGAGTACCAAAAGCATGTCTATTGTGATTAGTTGTTGTTATTTTCTGAAACCCATATTCCATGGTTAGTTTGGGATGGATTATGCCTGTATAGCCTTCATGACTGACCCCAGGGTTATTAGCTGTATCGACGCCCGCCAGGGGCGAGATAACGTCGCTCTATGGAACGGAATACCATCCGCAAGGGATGAAGATGGGGTCCTAGGTCCTCATATGCCATGGTTCACTCTATACACCCCCGTCGAGCTTGGTTCCCGGGGTGCAGATATCAGGAGTCCACTGGATTCAAACACAACAACAATCAGGGGCCAAGCGGGCTCAGTTGCAGACCCAGGGGACTGGTAGGATGGCTATAACTATTAGTTGACCCAGTGCGACCTTGATAGGGATATTTAGACTGAAGTGTACTCACCAGGGCTTATGGGGGTTCGAGGTGGGTTATTTTGTGCTAGTTGTACCTTTTGGCTTATGGAGGCTAGGTAAGGTTTTTGTCTGCTTTAGTTATTTATAAATTAGATAGTCAGAAGTTCTATTACTCAGGTATGATCTCTATCCCTTCATTTTAGTTATTCTCAGTTCTATCTCTTTATTCCATTCTTTACAGTTATCGCCTTACATATTCAGTACATATTGTACTGACGCCCTTTCTGGGGAGCTGCATTACTTGCCTGCAAGTGTGGATAGACGAGGAGCTGGTCCCGCTTAGCTTTTAGCTAGGATTGTTAGCAGAAAAGTCGACTCCTTTCTTCCAGAGCTTATAGATAGAAGGCTTACTCTTGTTGATTGTACATTTTATGGGTAGGTCGGGTCCCTGTCCCGACCATCATATTACTCCTAGAGGCTTGTAGGTTGTTTCGATTTTGCTGTGGTTAGTTGTTATTGGCCGTGTAGGGCCTATATATGTTTTAGCTTATGTGTTGTCCATGTGGGGTCTTGTTTAGCTAAAAGATTAGCGGCCTTGTCGGCCATATTTTAGCTTAGCACTGGTTTTACTTTACAGTCATAACTAGACGTCATAGTGGTCTTGTCGGCCCGCATAGAATTCCCTGTTATTGCCTGTTTTTAGTTAGCTGTTTTCCTTTACAGGTGGGTATAAGGCCTTGTCGGCCGGAGGTTGTATTTACAGCCGAGATATAGCCTGTTGTTTTCTTGGTTTGGGGAGTAAGCCTGCACCAGGAGTGCACAGGCCTAGTAAAATCAATTCAGATCCTAGTAGGGCACCAGGTGCTAGTCTTGCCTCCCAAAGTGAGGCGTGACAAACTTGGTATTAGAGCAGGTCGTATCCCAAGGAGTATGCAAGCCGTGCTAAGTAGAGTCTTGTTTATGGATGTGTTGTGCACCCCATTCTATAGGAAGGAGGCTGCGAGGCATGATAGGATGGTTACTCTTTCTTCTTATCAGTCATGCTATAGAGCTGTACAGTATAGGGTTGAGTCCCTAAACTTACTATATTCTTTTATCTACAGAGGAATGACAAACCCGTGACGCACCACGACTGGTAGGAGATTGAATGTTACAACAGTGGAAGGCACTAGCAGGGTGCCTCAGTCAGAGTCAGCCCGATCTGAGGGCGACAGAGAGACTTCATCTCGGTCTCCCTGGAACTCTCCACCATGCCAAGAGCTTCTCGGAGCGGCAGTGTGACAACACCACCTCCAGCAGTCTCTATAAAGGTATCATCGGATTAGGAGGTTAGGAGTTCTATTGTTATGCTAGCTCAGATGATGGTTGCACAGCATCTGCCAGTGGCACCAATAGTCACGAAATCTTCAAGAGGACCTAGTAGTTTTAGGGTTCGGGAGTTTCTCACACTGAGTCCCCCGCAGTTCACAGGGACGGATCGGGCAGAGGACCCTCAGGATTTCTTGGATCAGATGTAGTGAATTTTTAGGGTGATGCATGCTACACCTGCAGAGTCGGTTGAGTTAGCAGTATTTCGGCTACGGGACATCACAGTACTGTGGTATGAGATTTGGGAGAGGTCCCGAGGGAGAGGTGTTTCCCCTCCAACTTGGCCCAACTTTTTAGAGGATTTTCTGGATCACTACCTGCCACGGGAAATTTGACAGGCTCGGGTTTTTCATTTTCTACATCTAGAGTAGAGGTCGATGAGAGTCCGAGAGTATGCTATGAGGTTCGACTCCTTGGCCCAATATGCACCAGCTTTTGTAGATACCATGCCGGCTAGGGTGCACCAGTTTATTATGGGGTTGAATCCAGAATATGTGGAGACTTGTATTACGACCACACTGCGAGAGGACATGGATATTGCCCGGGATCAGACAGCGCAATGGGAGATAAGAATGGCAAATCAGGAGCAGTGCCACCAGGTCAGAACTAGTGACATAAAGGCGGAGTCCCAGGGTAGAGCCAGGCCACGATTTTCAAATAGGCCACCTAGACCCCCACCTCCACAATAGCAGCAAGGGAGTGGATCTGGTCGTCGGGGGCAGTTAGGGCCTAGCGGGAGCTCACAATCAGCAGGTTCACAATAGAAGAGAGGAGCGGAGCAGAGCAGATTTACTGTACCACTTTGCCTTATATGTAGCCGACAATACTCCGAGGCATGCAGGTATGGTTTCACAGCATGTTATATCTGTGGACAGAGGGTCATCAGATGAGAGATTGTCCAGTAAGGGGTCAGAGTGATCGGGACCGACAGGATAGATCTTCAGTAGGGTCACGTGCCCGGCATCTCCAGCAGGGTGTAGGCCCTCCACTCTAGCCTATAGAGGCCGAGGAAGACCAGGGGCTCCTAACTCAGGTACCAGTCCAGATCGCACTTATGCTTTATCGGGATGATAGGAGTCAGAGTTATTGCCTGATGTGATGACAGATATGCTGGACAATTGCTCTCATTTTGTTTATGTACTGATAGATCCAGGATCCACCTTGTCTTATGTTACCCCATTAGTGGCTCAGAAGTTCGTTATTACACCAGAATCTCTTCAGTGACCTTTTTTAGTGTCTACACCCATCGGTGACCCTATCATAACCAGGAGGGTCTATCGGGGATGCACAGTAGAGGTTGTTGGTCGTCAGACTTTAGCTGATTTGATAGAACTAGAAATGATTAATTTTGATACAATTATGGGTATGGATTGGCTGGTGCCATGCTATGCTAATGTTGAATGTTGGACCAAGATTGTCTGATTTCATTTTTTAGGGGAGGTTGTATGGGAGTGGAAAGGTAGTACAGCCACGCTGAAAAGTAGGTTTATTTCCTATCTTCAGGAGAGAAAATTGATAGTGAAGGTATGTATTTATCAAATTGTTAGAGTTCAGGATGTCTGAGCATAATCTCCGACTCTTCAATCCGTTCCAGTAGTTAATGAATTTCCAGATGTATTCCCAGGTGAACTTCCTAGTATTCCTCTAGAACGAGAGGTCGATTTTGCAATTGATTTATTACAAGGTACTCAGCCTATATCTATTCCTCAGTATCGAATGACTTCTACTGAGCTCAGAGAATTAAAGGAGTAGTTAAAAGATCTGTTAGATAAGGGCTTTATCAGGCCGAGTACTTCACCATGGGGTGCACCAGTTCTGTTTGTGAGAAAGAAGGATGACTCCCTCTACATGTGTATAGACTACTGGAAGCTAAATAAAGTCACTATCAAGAGTAAGTATCCGCTCCCCAGAATAGATGACTTGTTTGACTAGTTATAGGGGGTAAAGTGCTTTTCAAAAATCGACTTAAGATTTGGGTATCATCAGTTTCGGGTTTGAGAGAAAGATATTCCAAAGACTGCCTTCAGGACAAGGTATGGCCACTTTTAATTTCTAGTCATGTCCTTCGGGCTGAAGAATTCTCCAGAGTGTTCATGGATTTGATGAATAGCATTTCAGGCCATATTTGGACCTGTTTGTGATAATATTTATCAATGACATCCTGGTGTATTCCTGTTCAGAGGTAGACCACCGAGATGACCTACGAACAGTGCTCCAAATTCTCAGGGATCGCCAGCTGTATGCGAAGTTTTCTAAATATGAATTTTGGCTGAATTTAGTGGCCTTTTTGGGCCACATTATGTCAGATGTTGGTATACAGGTAGATTCGCAGAAGATTGAAGCAGTAAACACATGGCATAGACCTACCACTCCAACTGAAGTACGTAGTTTCCTGGGGCTAGCCGGGTATTACAGAAGGTTCGTGGAAGGATTTTCTACCTTAGCAGCGCCTCTGACCAAGTTAACTCAGAAAGCAGCTAAATTTCACTAGACTGAAACATGTGAACAGATCTTCCAGGAGTTGAAAAACAGATTGACCTCAGCACCAGTATTAACCTTGCTGTGTACTATGATGCTTCAGGCATCGGGTTAGGATGTGTTCTGATGCAGCACGGTAAGGTAATTGCTTATGCTTCAAGGCAGTTGAGGAAGCATGAGAAGAACTACCCCACTTATGACCTGAAATTAGCCGCGGTGATTCATGCCTTGAAAATATGGAGGCACTATCTGTATGGCGTTCATGTAGATTATTTTTACTGATCACAAGAGCGTTCAGTACATTTTCACACAGAAAGAGTTGAATCTACGGAAGCATCGCTGGTTAGAGCTGTTGAAAGACTATGATGTGAATATTTTATATCACCCAGGAAGAGCCAATGTTGTAGTAGATTCCCTCAGTCACAAATCCATGGGAAGTTTAGTACATCTGAAGCTAGAACAGAGGGAACTGGCTCGAGAATTGCATCAGTTAGCCAGTTTGGCTGTCTGTATAGTAGATTCAGGAGACGACGGAGCAATAATTCAGAATACGACAGTATCATCATTAGTTGTGGAAGTGAAAGAACGACATTATGAAGACCCTAACCTGGTTCAGCTCAGTGATAAAGCTCAGGGAGGGAAGGTAATAGATTTCAAGGTAACTGAAGATGGAGTTTTGAGATATAGGGGTCGCCTCTGTGTTTCGGATGCAGCAGGACTTCGCCAGCAAATTATGGGCAAGGTGCATTATTCCCTTTACTCTCTTCACCCAGGTTCAACAGAGATGTATCATGACATCCAGAAAATTTACTGGTGGCCGGGAATGAATAAGGAAGTAGCAAAATTTGTAGTACAATGTCCTAATAGCCAGCAGGTGAAAGCCAAGCATGAAAAACATGGCGGATTGACACAGGAGATAGCACCCACGTGGAAGTGGGAGGCTAATATGGATTTTGTGATAGGGTTACCTCGTACCAGGCGTAAATTTGATTCTATCTGGGTGATTGTTGACAGGTTGACAAAATTAGCTCACTTTCTTCCAGTCACGACCACTTTCTCAGCTGAGGATTATGCCGAGCTTTATATCAAGGAGGTAGTCAAATTACATGGTGTCCCAGTATCCATAATTTCTGACAGGGGAGCACAATTCATAGCTAGGATCTGGCAGTCCTTCCAGAGAGGTTTGGGAACCCAAGTTAATCTGAGTACAACTTTTCATCCTCAAACAGACGGGCAGACAGAGCGTACAATTCAGATGCTCGAGGATATGTTACGGGTGTGCGTGCTAGATTTCGGGGGCAGCTGGGAGGAACATTACCCCTTATTGAATTTTCCTACAATAACAACTACCATTCAGCGGTTCAAATGGCGCCTTATGAGGCCTTATATGGGCAGAAGTGCAGATCTCCAGTTGGCTGGTTTGAAGTTGGAGAATCAGAGTTAATTTGACCAGACATGATCCATCAGTTAGAAGAGAAAGTGAAGCTCATCAGAGAATGCTTGTTGACAGCTCAAAGCTGCCATAAATCTTACGAAGATGTACGGTGTAGGAACTTGGAGTTTAATATAAACGACTGGGTGTTTCTGACGTCTCTCCAATGAAGGGCGTAATGAGGTTTGGCAAAAAAGGTAAGCTCAACTCAAGGTTTAGTAGGTCGTACCGAATACTTTGGAGAATAGGCCAGGTGGCATACGAGCTAGATATGCCTTTAGAATTGGAATCCGTTCATCCGGTCTTTCAGGTGTTGATACGAAAGTACATAGGGGATCCATCATGAGTTGTACCAGTTGAAGATGTCCAAGTCACTGAGGAATTAGCCTATGAAGAGGTTCCAGTAGCTATATTGGATCGGCAGGTTCGCAAGTTGAGGACTAAAGATGTTGCCTCTGTTAAAGTACTGTGGAGAAACAAGAATAGAGAAGAAATGACTTGGGAAGCCTAGGATGATATGAGATCCAAGTATCCTCATTTGTTCCAGGCTTAATCAGGCCATGCAGCTAAGGTAAATTTACGATTCAGTTCATTTTGTAATATGTGTTACATATATTGCTCATCTGGATATAAAGTTGTCGACAAACAATTGCTATAGTGTTATGTGAAGTACCTTTCTTGGACTTTTCTGCATTTAGGGATTTTAAGATAGTCCATATTACAGGAGAGACTCTGCCGAAATTTTTCCAGAATAAGTAGTTAAAAGAATTAGGGTTCCTGTAAGCTGAAGTTAACATTCAAGGATGAATGTTCCTAAGGGGGCGAGGATGTAACATACCGTAAGTTTCTGACAATTGGTCAGCCTATTCGTATGTCGGTTAAGAGTTTTGGAATGTAATACGTACGAGAAAGGGCCCAGGGAAAGGTTGAAGAATACGGAATCAAAATCGCGCGGGAGAAGGCCGGAACAGGACGCTACAGGGGCGGCGTGTCACAGACCCCCTTCCTCCGTGTTGGGCTCCGTGGCACGCCCGTAAATTGGCACGACAGGGTCTGTGCCACGGACCCCTGTCCACCGTCTTAAGTAAATATATGTTCCATCCTTTGATTTTGTCACACCCCACCTTGGGAGGCATGACTGACAGTTGGTGCCCTACTAGGACCTGAACTGTTGAGCTGACTGAGCCTAAGCACCTCTGGTGCAGGGCTGACTCTAACTCTGGTATCAAGAAAACAACGGGCTATATAGCGGCTGTAAATACAACCCCCGGCCGACAAGGCCTATAGCCACCTGTGAGAGTAAATAGCTAACCAGAGACAACCAATCATAGGCAGTCCTATGCGGGCCGACAAGGCCACCATGATATCTAGTTATAACTGAAAAGTAAGTTCAAATGCTAAACACGGCCCCACACGGCCAACACACATAATCTAAAACACATATGGGCCCCACACGGCTGATATCATCTAACCACAGGGAAGTAACACAACCTGCAAGCCTCTAAGATTCATAAGATGGTTAGGACAGGGCCCCAACCTACCCATATCGTACAAACAAAAGAAGTAAACCTCTATCACACAAGCTCCGAAAGAAGCGAGCTGACGGCTCTGTACGACTGACTAGAACTACGAGGGACCTGCTCCTCGTCTATCTTTACCTGCAGGCAAGTAATGTAGCGCTCCAGAAGAGGGCATCAGTACAATATATACCGAATATGTAAGGCAATAGACAAGCTGAATAGGAGTAGAAGTAAATGAAAAGAAGAGACAAAAGATTAACCTATACGCCTATTGATTCGTAATCTGCATCTAACTGACACTACATGTACATAATCTAATACTGCATACTTACACATTTATACACTACAACTAGCATACAAGAATTCATACAAGAACCCCACCTAGCCCCCATAAGCCGAGAGGTGCAATCAGCACAGAATAACTCGTTTAGGCCCCCATAAGTCCTAGCGAGCACATCTCAATCTATATACCCCTATTCAGGTGTCTACAACT
The DNA here is from genome assembly GCA_035772735.1 of Datura wrightii. Lineage (NCBI taxonomy): Eukaryota > Viridiplantae > Streptophyta > Magnoliopsida > Solanales > Solanaceae > Datura > Datura wrightii. Next base: position 56,536,140 of record JASDFA010000007.1, on the reverse strand, counting down.
CTACTGGTGTTGTAGCCAACCTACTGGTCCCCTGGGTCTACAACTGGGCCCGCTTGGCCCCAAAACTATAGTTGTGTTTGAGTTTGGAGGACTCCTGATATCTACACCCCGGGTGTAAACTCTCGGCGGGGGTGTGTATAAGGCCAACCATGGCATATGAGGATTAGGATCCCCATATTCGTCCCTTGCAGATGGCATGACGCTCCGTAGAGTGACATATCCTCGCCCCTGGGGGGTGAGCGACACAACTATTAACCCTGGGGAGATCATGAAAGGCTTTTAACTGATGGCAACCCCAACCCAGGTGCTATACTGAAACATCAATCTATCTGTATAAAGAGAGCGCATCTGACCTTCTAGGACTAATGCTAATGCTACTCACTTTTGGGATAATCTGTATGGCTGTCTGCAGGCACGCCATATGCCCGTATTTGATTAGAGGATCCTGATAGTGATCATGATCTCTAATAGTTTGGGATGAATAGAGCGAGGTCTAACGTGGCCTAACAATACTCTGAATGTCCTACTCGGACATCTATAACTCATGAATAACTGTGGGGTTGCAGATAGCTAACTACTTTATTTTTCTAATTAAACAACTATAGTGCTGGGCTTGGTCGAACTTGCTTCTACACAATCGGCACCTTGGTCCTTCATAGGGAGCTTACATCAACTTAACTTGTGGTTAACACTGTACTAGCAGACTACTACTGACTCCTTAAGCCTTGTCTGACTCCACTCCGATGTATATTACTGTTCTGGGAAATTCTCAATCTTATAGGCAATTCTATATAGACTGGTCCTCTCCTGGCACTCTGTACCTGAATACCTTACAAGAACCGGCTAGGGTGCTGGCCCATCACTTACTACTAATGTGGACCCCTCCTTGGGGTACTTGTTCGCTGGTCTGCTTTGGGTATAAAGCTACACGGAAGTTCACGTGGTCGAACAAGTAGTAAAGTGGCTTAAGTAAGCCAAGTATCGATCCCACGGGGACTAGGATAAGGTAACAATCTACTCAAGTGTACTATATTTTAACTCTAACAATGAAGACAACAGTGCAAAGAAGAGTTTGATATTTTGATGTCTAATTTTTATGCTAAGTCTAAAACGAATATCTAATGTGAGTCTGAACTATGAATGTGAGCATACTGAGGTTAAATGAACATGTAAAGAAATAAATTATCGATATAATTTGGTTAATCTTTCCTCCGGTTGCTAGTCAAGAATTATTGCCAATGGATTAAAACTCTCGTATTTAACCCAACTTAAGAATCATGAACCATCCACCTACATTTCTGTGATTAAACGAAATTAATGTTTGTTGCGCGCGTATCGCTGCTCGGTATATATTAAAAACCGACACGCAAGTGTACGTGGTCAAACAAGTAATAAAGTGGCTAAGTAGCCAAGTATCGATCCAAGGAGGCTGCTCTAGATATGCAAAACTGCCTAGTTTACTATATCTCTATTCTATTTCTAACTATGTTAACAACAATCCAACCAAGATTTGAGTGAGTTTTGTTTCTAAACTAATTATATACTGAAATTAATAACTACTATTTACGTTGAATTTAGACAATGGATATGCACATGCCAAGGTTAAGAACGAGTAATGAACTTGATAATCATGATAATTTGGTCATCCTCTTCTTCATATTGCTAGCCAAGAACGTTTGCCTAGAAATTAAAACTTCCGTATTTAATTTCACTTTAGAATCATAAACCATCCGTCTACATCTCTGTGATCAAATGCAATTTATGACCTAACACTCCAATTCCGGTTCCTAAATTGACTAATACGGCTTTCAAGTATATTTCTATCAAGAAAGCACATCAAAACCCAATTTTCCCAGATCAAGTTAAGAACAATACCCTATTAATTCACAACTTTCCAATTTCATGCTCTCTCGAGTGAAATTGGACTTTTTAGATATACATTAATGGTGGCCAATCAATAATGTAATAAACACAAGAATTAATAGAACAACATGCAAGAAGAAGAAGAAACCATATCAATTATTACCAACATTCATTACACAAGTTCAAAACCTCAGCAAGAAAGGAATTAGCCACTCATTCTTGGATTAATCATCCTAGAATGAGTGTTAATCATGCATACAATTGAAGGAAAGAAGAAGGGAAGAGAAGAAAACTCTTATCTTTTCTATTCTTCAACTGCCACAAAACCACGTTCCTGCTCTCCACTTCTGAACTCAGGCTAAAAAAACTAAAACTAAAAAACTCCCCCTTAAAAATAACCTAAGTGTGCTATTTATACTAGTGGGAAATTTTTCCCGGAATAACAAGCAACGTGTCACGGAGGCCAACGCGGAGCACTGCCTCCGTGACACGGCGTGGACGCGGACCCTCTCTGGAAATTGCAGGGTCCGGATAATTGGCCTCAACGTGGCACGGAGGCCATCGCGGAGGCCTATCTCCGTGCCACGGAGCTGACGCGCAGGCACACTGGAAATTGCCAATTTTATTTCTGACCAGGCAGTGTGCTACCACGATGGCAGCGTGGCACGGCTCCATCGCGGAGCCACTGTAAAATGTGCCATCCAAGGCCTTTTCCACGCTCGCATCCCAGTCCAACTCCGACATAGTTCCAACACGCATTTTACCTCCTCAAAATCACATTATCCTGCAAAACAAATGCTAATCATGTTGGTTAGTATAAATTCGCATTTTATTACCAAATACATGATATTATATACACATTGCACAACAAACAAGGTAAAAATGATATGTTTGAGTATCACTTAGGCATATAAATCTGCCCAAGATCAATGTTCTAGCCATACAAAACCGATTCCTTAATTGACTAATACGACCTTCAGGTATATTTCTATCCTGAAGGTAAATCAATTCTCAATTTTTCCAAACTAAGAAAAGATCATATCCTATTGATTCACAACTTTCCAATTTCTTGCTCTCTCGAGTGAAACCGAACTTTTTAGATATACATTAACATAGGCCACACATTAATGCAGTAAGAACAAGAATCAATAGAACAACCATGGAAGAAAAGATGAAAAACCAACTTAATCAACAATCACATTTCAATACAATTGTTCATAACCTCAGCAAGAAGAGGAATTAGCCACTCATTCATGGATTAAACATCGTTAAATGAGTGTTAAACATACAAGCAATTAAATTCAAGAAGAAGGAGATAGAGAAAAACCCTAAAATTTTCGTCCCCTCAACTGCCTGTAACCCACGTTCTTGCTCCCCCAAGTCAGAATAACTTAACATGAACCTAAGTTTTCTATTTATACTAGTGGGAATTTTTCCCGAAATAACAAGCAACGTGTCACGGAGTGCATCGCGGAGCACTGCCGCGGACCCTTACTGGAAATTGAGTGTCCAGGTAATAAGGCCCAACGTGGCACGGCGTGCAACGCGGGGCTTGGCCAACGTGCCATGGCCCCAACACGCACCTTCACCGGAATTTGGCCAAAAATTCCCTATCCAGGCAGAAGGCCTCCGCGATGGCAGCGTGACATGGCTCTATCGCGGAGCCCCTATAATTTGTGCCTTCCAATGTTTTGTCCTTTGCTAACCTCCGATTCCAACCCCAATCTCTCCCAACACGCATTTTAGCTTCCCAAAATTATATTTCACCTGCAAAACAACGCTAATCATGTTGGTTAGTATAAATTCACATTTTATTACCAATCACATGAGAATGTATAAACATTGATAGATAAACAAGGCTAAAATGACACATTTGAGTATCACTTGGGCATATAAATTTGCCCAAGATCACTTACCCCACACTTAAACCCTTGTTCGTCCCCGAACAACACTCTTACACCTCATGCACTTTACACCCCATCCTGGCTACTTTGGTTCGACAATTCAGGCTACGGTCATACCGATTATTCAATACAACAAATCATCAAGAAAACACGCATGGTCCTATCAATGCAATGACCTTCAACACATCAAGACCTCCTAGACTTAAGAATCGACTCTCGATATCGGCAAACTCATGCAAATCAGCTGATCAAGATATCCGACACGAAAATTAATCTCTCTTCAAGCATGTGCCCTCACAACACAAGAGAATTTTCCCCTTTGTAATCACATGAACTCAAACGATTACATGCAGGGGCATATAGACACAATTTCACTCTCTCTCCCAAAAGAATTCACATGCATCATGTCACGAACCATAAGCTTGCCTTTAGTGTATTACTCCACTAATATAAAGAAGTGTGATGTAGGATCACGTAGGACTTTAACGGGTTGTAATGTAAGCTACAAAACTAGTTAATATTGGGCTAGACAATAATAGCCACTAGCATCCTTAAACGCCTTTTCAATACATCCCATCAAACTCATGGGCATTGTTTCTTCCTTCATCCTCCCATTCTTGAAGTCTGTCTTTAGTTTGGCCCATCTTATTAAGCACACTTGACTCAATACAAGGACTATTCATACACCTTCATTATATTTTATTTATAACAAGTGCACCTTCAACCTTTTCTTTCCTTTCATCACTCTGCTTTTCTTTTCTTTTCACCATTCTCACTCTTTGACACTTTGGGGAAAATTATTTTCTCTTCTTAAGCGCTTAAGAGTTTTGGATCAAATTCACGGCTAATGAAAAGAAGGGATTAAGCTCGGTTTACAACTTTTTGACAAAAGAAAAAAAAATAATAGGCTAAAGGCTCAACGGGCTGACTAGGATGTACACTCAAGGTGGGTACGATAATGACAAAGAGAAACTTTCGGTTAAAAACAAAGAAATGCCTACATACTTTTCTACAATACACATCCTTTATTTCGTTTCGTACACACACCAGGCAAGTTCTAGACACTTCACAATAGCATGGAATAACAAAACCTCACTTCACAATTATTGCACATGCTCAATTCCAGACGTATTTACAGACTCTTTAATCAGCTAATTACAAGAATTCAAACATTAAGCCTTAATCACACTGAATCGACTCTATGGCCTAGGTATCTCAACATATTTAGAAAGTTGCATGCTTTCATACGAATCACCTTTGCATTTCAAATATCATGTACAACACGCAACCAGAATTCCACAACCATAAAGTAACTACAGGTTTTGGGATGCAACCCACAAAAGAAAAACAACTGAAAAATAAACAAAAAATCTACTCCTAACGACTACATTTCCCTTAAGACGGTCGTCATCCATGCATCATAGGGAACGGTCACTAACAAAGACTTCGGTTCAATGGGACCATTCTCGGTAAAAGAACCGAAAACAAACGCCGAGAAACCCAAGAATTGAATTTTTTTTTTCTTTTTTTAAAAATATTGATCAGTTCGATAAAACCAAAAAATATATACAAAATCAGCTAGAAACATTAAGCAACAAACAATAGTTTCCCATTAAATTGCAATACAGAACAAAAACTTCACAATCACAAATCACAAGTTCACAAAATTTTTCCACAGGCACAAAAACAGATCAAAACATACACAACAACACAACCAGCACCTAACTACTCCCAACCCACACTTATCTTGAACACTGTCCCCAGTGTTCACAGAAATTAAAATAGCACAAAAAAATTGGGTGGTGGAACTCCCTGATCAATCAAAATACTCCACTTCTTCATCAGGTGCTGCTGCCTCATCTCCCATGTCTGAATCACCCCCATCGTCATCATCGGACTCCACATCGGAGTCCTCACGACGTGTCTCCTCATTTGTGGGGACATCATCATCCGTGGGCTCTACAAAAGCTGGCCCCACTCGACATAGAGCCCTGGCATTTTCGCCAAAAGGGTAGTCTAGCTCGAGCTGCCATAGCTCCTCTTCTGTTGCCGACCTCCCGCCTATCCGCAGCTGGAGCATCTGCATCCCGTACATGCGAGCCATGTACTGATCATCCCGAGCATGTTTCTCGACAAGTGTAAGAACTGGCCTGTGGGTGGTGTCGGGTGCCTTAGTTTTAGTGACATCTAAGGCCCATCGCTCCAACAGTGGGATGTAGTCAAGGGCCTCTTCCTCAACATCCAGGCCCCTAAGGAATGTGGTGAGTAATCCACCAAATCCATATCTGTGCCCCTGATGCAACCGGGCTCTCTTCTGGGCGGAGACAATCACCGCCCCCACATTGATCTCCAGCCTTTTCATCAGGGCGTACACTAAGCATACACGATCCCAAGTTACATCCGTCATATGCACCCTGGGATTAGGCAGGAACACATGATCTTAAGCCATATCCTGGCTTCCCTGTCCATCTGTGAGTAGGGAAAAGTCTGATGATAGCCCTTCTCCTTATGTCTGCTCCACCTCGCCGTCGATCAGGTTCCACACAAAGTGCGTCTGATGTCTGCATATGGTGGAGTGATATTCAGCTGTCGAAGCACATGGGCGTCTGTGTCTCGCCCCTAGGATAGCATTGAGGTGGTGGGGCTCAAAGGTGACTATTTTCCCTCTTATTTTGATGGTGTGACTTTTGAGAGTCGGGTTCCAATCGGTGTAGAATTCCCGAATCAAGTGCAAGTTGCATTCCTTGGGCTCTTCAAAGATGAAGTTCAGCCCAGCAGCCTCGATCCTATGGACAATCCTAGGGAACTCCTGTGCCAACGGTTCCCTTGCTATGTGTTCCTCGGGGAAGTACTTGCTCTCCTTGTGCTTCGCATACCATTTCTTCCCCTCCTCTGTCACCCACTTGGTTCCATATTGACAGCATTGGCCGCGTGGAACCGCTGGTGCTGCTGGGACCGCTGTGCCCAGTCTGATTCTTTTTCTTCCGGCGCCAGATGTTGATGCGCCTTTTCCCTTGTCTTGCCTGCTAGCCATTGTTCCTGTCAAACCAAACAGACAAGTTCAATGGTAAGACAATGAACATTAGCTTCAACTAAGGTTCGGTTAAGCTAGTCTACCCCACACTTAGTCCGTAGCTAGAATTACAACATTACGGCAAGATCGTACCTATTTACACAAACAAACAACAAAATATAACAACTGTGCTTAGTGCATTTGGAGAATTCGACGGTATATATTCTATGTAATACTCAGACTTTGTACAACTAACCACAATCATTACCATTGATAACATTTTATCCCATAGCACTTAGCAAGGAGAAACAAAACAAAAATTTAACCACATGATCCTATACAATTCACCCAATTCTTGCCATTTCCAATATTTCCCTAACCCGAGAATTCGTCGGTCTTTTAGCATAGTCAAAGTTAGCACAATAGACTCATCTCCCCCAACATGTACAACCCAGCATGAATTTCACTAGTTCAACTAAATTTTTCCCTTTTAAACTCAAAGGCAAGCCCTAACTATCATTTCATCAAAAACTTGATTAAGCTATGTAATTATAGAGTTGAAGCAATCACAATGATACTCCGAACATCAATCAATAATAATTCAATTGAATTTAAGCTCAATTTCTACTTAGGGCAAGTTTTGCTCATATCACATGTTCAATATCAAAACAATTCGACAAGAATTGAAATAGAGTTGAAGAACATACCTTGAATTCGAAGAATTGATGAAAACTTGATGAAATTCTTGGCCTAAGTCCATGTCACGTCGAGGGGGGAGGGGGTTTTGGGAGGTTGCTCGCGGAGGGTATGAAAAATGAGGGAAAAAGAGGGGGAATCGGGGTTAAAAAGTGGGAAATTCGCGCGGGTCACCCGGCGACCCGGTGTGACCCGTCGCGATATACACCTCAACGTGTCAGGGAGGGTAACGCGGAGCATGCCCTCCGTGACATGGAGCTATCGCGAGGGTGCTCTGGAACTTTAAAAATTCCAGATTTACACCTCAATGTGTCACGGAGGGTAACGCGGAGGCCCTCCTCCGTGACACGGAGCTATTGCCCTAGCTTACTGTTTTGCCACTTTTTATTGATTTTCATACCTCGAATTTTCCTTTGCGATCCCTTGCATATTTATCTTCCGTTCAACCTGAAATTCTTCTTACGACAAAAAATTGGTTAGAATTATAGGTTTCACTCAAAATAAAAATTAGAATAAAAATATAAACACTAAATAATTTGTTGTTAGTCAAGAAAAAAAAATCTATTCACAGGTTACAAATGAAAATTTTCATGGGTTGCCTCCCGTGCAGCGCCTGGTTTACCGTCGCGGCTCGACGTCATTCAGCTCAGTCGTCTTCTATGGTGACGAACATTTTCTCTCGACCACCGTCCTCACCCCAGTAGTTCTTACATCTATGCCCATTTACTAAGAACGTGACACTCCGATCTTCTTGCCACAACTCTACTGCCCCGTGCAGGGTCATTCTCACCACTTCAAATGGTCCCGACCATTTAGACCTCAACTTTCCTGGAAACAACTTCAATGTTGAATTGAAGAGCAATACTTTTTGCCCTGGCTCGAAAATGCGATGCACCACATACTTGTCATGCCACCTTTTCGTTTTTTCCTTATAGTACTTGGCACTCTCATAGGCATGCCAGCGGAACTCTTCAAGTTCACTGAGTTGCATTAGTCTCTTCTTTCTCGCTAGCTCTAAGTCCATATTCAGCTTTCTCACAGCCCAGAAGGCTCGGTGCTCTAGCTCCACCGGCAGATGACACGCTTTACCATAGACCAATCGGTATGGTGAGGTTCCAATCGGTGTCTTGTAAGCAGTTCTGTATGCCCACAACGCATCATCAAGTTTTCTTGACCAATCATTCCATTGTGTATTTACCGTTTTCTGGAGAATCTGCTTCACTTCTCTATTCGACACCTCTACTTGCCCACTAGTTTGGGGTGGTATGCTGTTGCCACTTTGTGGCGCACCCCATACTTGGATGGTAGTTTCTTGAAACTTGCATTGACAAAGTGAGCCCCTCCATCACTGATAATGTCTCGGGGTGTCCCGAACCTGGTGAGAATGTGTTTTTTCACAAACTTTGTTACTACCTTGTTGTCATTCCTGGGGCAAGCTATTGCTTCCACCCATTTTGATACATAGTCTACAGCCACCAAGATGTAACGATTACCAAATGACGGTGGGAATGGGCCTATGAAATCAATGCCCCATACATCAAAGGTCTCTACTTCCAGTATATTCTGCAGCGGCATCTCTTGTCTTCTACCAATTGTTCCTGTACGCTGACATCTATCACACATTTTGACGTATGCCATAGAGTCTCTGAATAGTGTAGGCCAAAAGAACCCTGACTGTAGAACCTTGTGTGCTGTTCGCTCGCCTCCATGGTGACCCCTATACAATGAAGAGTGACAGCTCCTCAACACCTCTGCAATCTGACTCTCTGGGATGCATCTTCTCATTACCTGATCCGGTCCCTGTTTAAATAAGTATGGTTCATCCCAAACAAAGTGCCGGCAATCATGCCTCAATTTCCTTCTCTGTTGGACTGTTGCCTCAGGTGGGTAGACTCCACTCACTAGCAAGTTGACTATGTCTGCGTACCAGGGAACTTCAGCTTCCCCTACTGCCAAGAGCTGCTCAACCGGGAACTCCTCATTGATGTTATCACTTTCCATCACATGCGACCGGCTCTCCAATCGCGATAAGTGATCTGCCACTTGATTCTCGCTCCCCTTTCTGTCCTTGATCTCAAGGTCGAACTCTTGCAACAACAAGATCCATCTGATAAGCCTGGGCTTAGCATCCTTCTTGTTAAATAGGTACCGAATTGCTGCATGATCGGTGTACACCACTACTTTTGAACCCACCAAATAGGACCTGAATTTGTCAAATGCAAATACCAATGCTAGCATTTCCTTCTCTGTGACTATGTAATTGCTTTGGGCCGTATTCAGCGTTTTGCTTGCATAATGAATAGAATGAAAGATTCTATTTTTCCTTTGCCCCAATACAGCTCCCACAGCCACATCACTCGCATCACACGTCAACTCAAATGGTTGTCCCCAATCCAGAGAAGTAAGGATAGGTGCTTCTATGAATTTCTGCTTCAACTCCTCGAATGCTTTAACACACTCATCATTCAACTCAAACTTTACCTCTTTTTCTAACAATCTGCATAATGGTCTAGAAATTTTGGAAAAGTTTCTGATGAACCGTCTGTAGAATCCCGCATGCCCAAGAAAACTGTGAACACCTTTCACTGACATAGGTGGTGGCAACTTTTCAATAACCTCGATCTTATCACGATCGACTTACAACCCCTTGTGAGACACTTTGTGGCCAAGGACAATACCCTCCTTAACTAAGAAGTGGCATTTCTCCCAGTTTAGTACAAGGTTGGATTCCTCGCAGCGAGCCAGCACCCAGTCAAGATTCTGCAAACAAGTAGCAAACGAATTACCGAAAACAGAAAAATCATCCATAAATACCTCAACAAAATCCTCCACCATGTCGTGGGAAATAGCCATCATGCATCTTTGGAATGTGGCGGGTGCATTGCATAACCCAAATGGCATCCGCCTAAAAGCATATGTCCCATAAGGACCGGTAAAAGTAGTCTTCTCCTTGTCCTCCGGAGCTATGGCTGTTTGGTTATAGCCAGAGTACCCATCAAGGAAACAATAATATTCCTGTCCAACCAACCTATCTAGTATTTGATCAATGAACGGATAGGATAATGATCTTTCCTTGCGGATTAATTAAGCTTTCTATAGTCCATGCAAATCCGCCAGCCTGTGACGGTTCGTGTAGGAATCAACTCATTTTTCTCATTGGTGACCACGGTCATCCCTCCTTTTTTTGGAATGCACTGAACGGGGCTGACCCATTCACTATCTGAAATCGGGTAGACCACACCTGCATCAAGCCACTTGATTATTTCTTTCCTCACCACCTCCTTCATTGCTGGATTTAGCCTTCATTGCGGTTGAACGGTTGGTTTTACTCCTGTCTCCATGAAAATCCTGTGTGTGCAAAAAGCTGGATTGATACCCTAAATATCCGACATTTGCCAACCCATTGTTTTCTTCCTTTTTCTGAGGACACCCAATGCTTCCTTCTCCTGTGCCTCCGTCAATTCTACGGAGATGATGACTGGTAACGTCTCATCTTCCCCCCAAAAGACATATTTTAAATGGGGAGGCAATTCTTTCAGTTCCAGCTTTGGTGCCTCCTCAATGGATGGTTTCGGCAATGGTTCTAGGGACCTCATCAAGGATTGAAATTCCTGTCTCCTCGGATGCCTTTGTGACTCATTCAACATTTGGACCACCTCATAAGCGTCTCTATCTCCAAAATGATCGGAGTGCATCAACACTCTCTCCAGTGGGTCTTGAGATTCAACAATTTGACGAATTTCTTCATGTTCAACCACACTGATTGCTGAAAGCTCCTCCTGTATGGCCGACAACTTCATGGCTTTAAACACATCAAATACCTCAATCTTGTCGTGTGCTCGCATGGTTAGCTGCCCTGCAGCTATATCAATCAGCGCTTTCCCAGTCGTTAAGAAAGGACATCCCAAAATAAATGGGACTTCTGCGTCTGGCTCAAAATCCAACACGACGAAATATACCGGGAAGATAAGGGAGCCCACTTGCACCAGCACATCCTCCACAATGCCATCAGGTCTGGCTAAGGACCGATCAGCTAGTTGCAAGATCACTGTTGTTGGTCTAGGACTCCCTAGACCCAGCTTCTTGAATTGTAGCTGTTGGGATACTGTTGGTGGTTTTTCGTCTGTACATTTCCCACAAAGTTCACCGAGTCAGGATTTGCTCCACGACACTCAGCTGAGTGCTCACTACTCCCGCACACTTCACACCAAATTTTCTGCACTACATTCACTGGGGCTTGAGTCTGGTTCATTGTCATATTACTGAAGTGGGTGTTGAGTTGATTCTGTAAAGCAGCTATCTGTGCAGCAATAGCTATAAAACCATCCACTTCTAGGACTACTGCTGCTTTCCTTGTTCCTCCTCTTGACGAATCAGCATTCCACTCCAGATTTCCCTGCGAAATACGGTTTAACAAGGTATACAGCTCCTCATAAGTTTTCTCCAATGCTTGTCCCCCAGCTGCTGAGTCTAGCAAGATTTTTGTGTGGGGTTCCAAACCCTCTATAAAAGTGTGCACTAGCACATCATTAGATTGATGATGATGAGGACAATCCCGCAACATGGACTTGAATCTCTCCCAAGCCTGATATAGATTCTCTCCCTCTCTCTGTTTAAAACTTAGAATTTGACTTCTAAGTCTTGCTATTTTACCGGATGGAAAAAATCGTATCAAGAATTTCCTTGCAAGATCATCCCACGTAGTAATAGAATTAGGTGGCTCAGCTTTCAACCACCTCTTGGCTTCTCCCAATAGTGAAAATGGGAACAATGTAAGCCTGACATAATCTGATGACACTCCAGCGGGGATGTAAGTGTCACTTATCTCCAAAAAATTTTGGAGATGCTGCTGTGGATCCTCATGAGGGAGACCTGTGAACTGCCCGCTGGTGTGCAGCAATTGCACCATGTTTTGTTTGAGCTCGAACCTCCCTCCTGGCTCAGGTTTGCGGATGCTAGATGTGACATTGTTAGCATGTGGGATTGCCACCTCGCGAACCGGCCAATCTACTACTTCCTCGGGCACTAACATTGCCCGTACTACTAGTGGATTCTGTTGTTGCTCCATGATTGTTTGTCTGAGCAACTGCAGCTTTCTCTCTAGAGCTTCTCTCCGCTGACGATGAAATAATCTTTCAGGCTCTAAGTATGAGTCCACCAGCTCCTTGTCTCTTACCAGTGTTCAACAGAGATTATATCTGCAAAATACAGGCTAAGACTAAGTTGTCAACACTAAGAAAATAAAAATATAGTAAAGTATCACTTAAGAAAAATTCACCAATTGCCAGTCCCCGGCAACGACGCCAAAAACTTATTCGCTGGTCTGCTTTGGGTATAAAGCTACACGTAAGTGCACGTGGTCGAACAAGTAGTAAAGTGGCTTAAGTAAGCTCAGTATTGATCCCACAGGGACTGGGATAAGGTAACAATCTACTCAAGTGTACTATATTTTAACTCTAACAATGAAGACAACAGTGCAAATAAGAGTTTGATATTTTGATATCTAATTTTATGCTAAGTCTAAAACGAATATCTAATGTGAGTCTGAACTATGAATGTGAGCATACTGAGGTTAAATGAATATGTAAAGAAATAAATTATTGATATAATTTGGTTGATCTTTCCTCCGATTGCTAGTCAAGAATTATTGCCAATGGATTAAAACTCTCGTATTTAACCCAACTTAAGAATCATGAACCGTCCACCTACATTTCTGTGATTAAACGAAATTCATGTTCTAGCCATACAAAATCGATTCCTTAATTGACTAATACAACCTTCAGGTATATTTCTATCCTGAAGGTAAATCAATTCTCTATTTTCCCAAACTAAGAAAAGATCATATCCTATTGATTCACAACTTTCCAATTTCTTGCTCTCTCGAGTGAAACCGGACTTTTTAGATATACATTAACATAGTCCACACATTAATGCAGTAAGAACAAGAATCAATAAAACAACCATGGAAGAAAAGATGAAAAACCAACTTAATCAACAATCACGTTTCAATACAATTGTTCATAACCTCAGCAAGAAGAGGAATTAACCACTCATTCGTGGATTAAACATCGTTAAATGAGTGTTAAACATACAAGCAATTGAATTCAAGAAGAAGGAGATAGAGAAAAACCCTGAAATTTTCGTCCCCTCAACTGCCTGTAACCCACGTTCGTGCTCCCCCAAGTCAGAATAATTAAAAATGAACCTAAGTGTTCTATTTATACTAGTGGGAATTTTTCCCGGAATAACAAGCAACGTGTCACGGAGTGCATCGCGGAGCACTGCCTCCGTCACACGCCACTGACGCGAACCCTTACTGGAAATTGAGTGTCCAGGTAATAAGGCCCAACGTGGCACGGCGTGCAACGCGGGGCTAGGCCAACGTGCCACGGCCCCAACGCGCACCGTCACTGGAATTTGGCCAAAAATTTCCTATCCAGGCAGAAGGCCTCCGTGATGGCAGCGTGACACGGCTCCATCACAGAGCCCCTATAATTTGTGCCTTCCAATGTTTTGTCCTTTGCTAACCTCCGAGTCCAACCCCGATCTCTCCCATCACGCATTTTAGCTTCCCAAAATTATATTTCACCTGCAAAACAACGCTAATCATGTTGGTTAGTATAAATTCACATTTTATTACCAATCACATGAGAATGTATAAACATTGATAGATAAACAAGGCTAAAATGACACATTTGAGTATCACTTGGGCATATAAATTTTCCCAAGATCAGTACCCATGGGATTATCTGACTTGGAGGACTGGGCTGGCTTGCTGGGCGTCCTACATGATAACTGTTAGTTCGACAAAGACTAATAATCACTGATAAGGCTAATGGGATGATGGGCGATCACTCAATACACTAGAGAACCCTGGTGTCGCTAACTCTAGAACATACCTATTCTGTCTCTATTTCTTGTTCTAGAACGTGCGATAACGTCAATGACCTCTAGGGATGCTTTCCTGCCAATACAGGCACCAACTGGTCGTTAGACCGCCTAACTGTGCCCATACTGTTTAACCAACTGATTCAGGCCAATAACTTTTACGAGCTTCTGAAGTCTAGGCCTGGCAACAAACATATAAGTGTACCATCACAATAAACTGAGAACTAAAAGAGTTTCTATAGCGTTCATAACGCGAATAACATTAAACCTGCTCCCTTTTAGCAAGGGGTCCTACTGCACGATCTATATATGTTTTCAAGTAGCTAACCAGAATTTATGTAACAGTAATCCCTATTAGCAGTTACTCGCAACATATCTGATATTTATATATGTTATATCAATAAAAGCTAATTACAACATATCGAATTACAATCTAATGGTAGCAACCGTCTGCAGCGTTTGAGATCCTTTTTCTATTTGAGAACATAAGTCGTAACACTGTATGACAAGAATTCCTTCCGAGAGTTAAGCCTTACATACCTCGTTCGCCGTTTTCTGACTAACTGATGAGTATCAACTCGTATTCAACTGGCCTTCTCAACTGTAATCATATTAATGGAAGAATAGGGCCAACTTCGTTACTGAATTCAAAGAAAACAATAACTTTATATATATATAGTAACTATATTTCAACCTATCGAAATATGATTGAAAACTCGTAATTTCTTGGGAATCTAGAAGGGAGAAATACTTACTTTAGGCACGTGATTGTATTGACACTAGTTTGAAACAATTCCATCAACTTAGGCTCGGCGGGACGACGATTTGCCTGGCGTATTTTATGAAAATAACTCAGCAGGGATGCTCTCTGAAACCTTATACTTCAATACTCGGAGTTAATTTGGATTTGGACGGCGTTTAGTGGCGTAATTGGACGATTATTAAATGTTTTCCTCAGTTTCCCTTTGTTCTAGACGAGATTTGTGAATTATAATCTAACTTCTAAGTGTGAGACACTTATATACTTGAGGCAACAGACAAGGCGGTGTGGCACTCTGCCCATCGCACTGATTCTTCTCCGTGCCATATTGGTTAACGCGGCGGAGCTGCTCCGTGCCACTTTTCCCCTCTAGGAAGCTTGGTTCGGCCTCCTCCCGTGAAATCCCGACTTTGCACTCATTTGGCCTTTCCCCGGGCCCTTTTCTCGTATGTATGGAACTCTAAAACTCTCAATCAACATACAAATAGGCCGACTAAATGTTAGAAAGTTACGGGGTGTAACATCCTCCCA
Organism: Datura wrightii; assembly: GCA_035772735.1. Classification (NCBI taxonomy): domain Eukaryota; kingdom Viridiplantae; phylum Streptophyta; class Magnoliopsida; order Solanales; family Solanaceae; genus Datura; species Datura wrightii. Next base: position 56,520,485 of record JASDFA010000007.1, on the reverse strand, counting down.
CCCCTTAAGAACATTCGTCCTCGAATGTTAACTTCTGCTTTCAAGAAACTTAACCTTGCAATTACTTATTTTGGAAAATTTTCGGCAGAGCCTCCCTAATAATATGGACTATCCAAAAACCCTGAAACGCATAAAAGTCCAATATAGGATCTCCATATAATACTATAGAGTTCATTTCACAATAGACTGAAGTCAATTATCTCACATATACATGTATGTAATGCAACTTATGAAACAACAACAACGACATACCTCTAGCTGCACAATCTGGCTTTCATATCGACTTCCGCCTCCCATGTCATCTCCTCTCGATTCTTATTTTTCCATAGTACTTTAACGGAAGCAACATCTTTAGTTCTTAGTCTGCGGATCTACCGATCTAGTATGGCTACTGGAGCTTATTCATAAGCTAACTCCTCAGTGATTTGGACGTCTTTGACTAGGATAATCTGGGAGGGATCTCCTATGCACTTCCTCAGCATTGATACATGAAAAACTAGATGAACAGATTCTAATTCTGGAGGTAAATCCAAGTCATAAGCCACCTGGCCTATCCTTCGGCGAATCTGATAAGGCCCAGTAAGCCTCGGGTTGATCTTGCCTTTCTTACCAAATCTCGTCATGCCCTTCATTGGTGAAACCTTCAGGAATACCCATTCACCTACATTAAACTCTAGGTTTCTCTGCCGCACATAAGCATAAGATTTCTGGCAACTCTGAGCAGTTGGCAGACGTTCCCTGATAAGCTTTACTTTTTCCTTCTGCCCATTTTAACATGTCCAGGTTTGCTCTATCTGCCCGAAGTTATCATCCATAAGGCTTCCACTACCATTTATAGTGGGCCTCGAGAGTTTGAATTGTATATTCTACCTACCCACCAATTGGGGTACGAGGAACTATGCTTAAGTTAACATGTGCCACCGTCTGTTCCAACATCCCTTCCTAAAATTTAGTCGTAGATTGCTGTCACACCCCGCCTTGGGGGGTATGACTGGCACCTGGTGCCCTACTATGTCCTGAACTGCTGGACTGCTAAGCCTGGGCACATCTGGTGCCTGGCTGGCTCTAACTTACATTTCTGGAAACAAAGGGCTATATAACGGCTGTAAACACAGCCCCCGGCCCATTGGCCTATAGCCTCCTGTACCTGTACTAACAGCTGACCAGAAACATGTCAATATAGGGAAACCTATGCGGGCCGACAAGGCCACCATGCTGTCTAGTTATCTATTACTTAACCATGAAGCACTGGATAGCTACGTGACCGGCAAGGTCACCACTACTGTCGAACTATGGCCCCACACGACCAACATAAAGGAAACACAAGTTCTAACAGCTATACAACTGCACGGCCTCACACGACTGGCTCATCTGACCACAGGGAAATATATACATACTGCAAGCCTCTAGGAATAACAGTATAAATGATCGGGACAGGGCCCCGACCTACCCGTACTATACAACAAAAAAAATGAAATACACCTCTGGAATTGAGTCTCCGGATTACAGGAGCTGAATACTCGATCGCTGACAGGAATCACGCGGTATCGCCTGCTCGTCTATGAGTACCTGCAGGAAAGTAATGCAGCGCCCAACCGGGCATCAGTACCGCTGGTACTGAGTATGTAAAGCAATAACTGAAAGAAATATTTGGAAACAATAATATAACTGATGAAACTGAAGTAGGAAGGAATAGATTAACTGTCTGATAATGTAAGTCATACCTTCTCTCAATTATACTGGAAGGAGTAGGAGTCATACCCGAGGATTTATCGTTCTACTGTCGATCTACTCGTATCTACTGTAACACAGCATGACATATCATAACATAACATAGCACACTCAAACCTTACCCGGCCCCCATAAGCCGGGAGGTACAACCAACACGCAATCTACACCCCTACCCCGGTCGTCCCATCTCCTATAATAACTATAAGCATCCTGCCGGTCCCCTGGGTATGCACTTGGGCTCGCTGAGCCCCTGACTATAACTGTACCTGAGTCTGGAGGACTCCTGAATCAACACCCCGGGCGTATCCGCTCGACGGGGGTGTATAAGGGCCGACCAAGGCACAATATAGGGAAAACTGGCATCCTATCTTCGTCCCCTGTGGGATGGCATGCCACTCCGTAGAGCGATGTATCCTCATCCTCTGGCGAATGAGTCGATACAGCTATTAACCCTGGGGGGTCATGGATAGTCCAACCCGAAACAATACAACAGTCTCAACTAGTAATACTATCTGCATGTCCCACATACTGAAGCTAATAGTGGTGAAGTATTGTATATACTATATGCTGAGCTAGCGATAGTAATATGTACGTACTTAATGCATGCTGAGGCTGGTAATAGTTTATATGTACAAATGTAGTCTTCTGCCAGACTGTACTGGGGCTAATGCTGAACAAGATATGGTCTTTCTGTCGAAACTATGTTGTATCCTGAGTTTCTATAGTAACATGATTTGCTAGTCCTAATATGCTTTCTAACTTCGCTTTAACTTATCATTCTATTTCTGAGATGTCTTACGGATATTACATTGCTTTACTGGATTTCAACTGAATACAATGATATCCTAACATTCTGTGTCACATCACATACTGAGCATGCTGTGCAGTTCTTAACACTTATATTAGAATCTATATCATGCTAGCAAGTCTCGCTCTGATCATAACATAATGTTTCTAGTATCGTACCATCATTCATAGTAAACATCATACATGGCTTCTGAATATTCTACTGGCCTTTAAATTACTGTACTGTACCAAGATTACTTAACTTGCCGAGGAAACTAACTTTACATACCTTATTCTCGAACTATCCGGCTGTCGGACGAGGCTCGGCCAGTACTTCAACTATTTCCTCCCAACTGCATTCATAAATATGTCAATTAATACTAAATACAGCTTTATTGTAAAGATCAACGTCACTTTCGATAAAGTTTATAGCCTAAACTTAGGCTTATCAAAAGACGGTCGAAAACTCGCTATTTTTCAGCGGTGCAGAAGGGAGAAATATTCACTTCGAAGGGAGAAATATTCACTTCACATCTAGGAACACATAGACACTAATTTAGAGCAATTCCACTTACCTTAGCTGGGTAGCTCGACGATTCGTCGGCCGTATTTCACGAAACTTAATCCATAGGAATGCTCTCTGCTGCTAAATACCTCAGTATCTGAGGTTAATTTGAGTTTGGACAACATTTAGCAGCGTAATCGGACGAAAATTATATTACTACTTCGTTCCTTTCCCTTCTCCTGCGTTTGCTCTCTGTTTTCTGGAAATTTATATGATTTAATTCTAAAATAAACCGAAGTGGGGCTTTATATACTTGGGCCTGGACAAGGCCAACGTGTCACGGAGCCAACGCAGAGGCTCCACCTCCGTGACACGCTGCCATCGCGGAGGGGCTCTGCCTCGGCTCCTTCCGCGATGGTTCGACAGGTTTCTCGTCCGATCTTTTCCCGGGCCTTTCTCTAGCACGTATGGCCTTCAAATATGCTTAACCATCGTGCGAATAGGTCATTTAGGTGCCGGAAATTCTACGGGGTATAACATTCTCCCCCCCCTAAGAACATTAGTCCTCGAATGTACACTACGATCTAGAGGACTCCTTAACTTACTTTCTAGAAAAATTTTGGCAGAGTTTCCCCTGTAATATAGACTATAGCAAAAACCTGAAATGCAGAAAAGTCCAACACAGGCACTGCACGTAATATTTTAAGATCCACTGGATAACTAAGTATCAATCTTTCTCATTCACACATATATAATTATAAGGTACTGTATAAGTAATAATACAGACATACATGTCGCCTGACTAGGCCTGAAATAGGTGAGGGTATCTGGCTTTCATATCTTCTTCAGCTTCCCACGTCATTTCCTCACGATTCCTGTTACGCCACAATACTTTAACAGACGCAACATCTTTAGTCCTCAACCTGCTAATCTGTCTGTCTAAGATAGCTACGGGAACCTCTTCATATGCTAACTCTTCTGTGACCTGGACATCCTGAATTGGAACTACTGTAGAAGGGCCCCCTACGAACTTTCTCAACATAGAGACATGGAATACTGGGTGAATAGATGCTAACTCTGGAGGCAAGTTCAATTCGTATGCAACTTGGCCTATTCTTCGCCGAATCTGATATGGCCCAATAAATCTCGGGCTAAGCTTGCCTTTCTTGCCAAATCTCATTACCCCTTTCATCGGAGACACTTTCAGATATACCCAGTCATTTATCGCAAATTCTAGATTTCTGCACCGCATATCTGCATAAGACTTCTGGCGGCTCTGAGCAGTCAGTAAACGTTCTCGGATAAGCTTTATCGTTTCCTCTGACTGCCGAACAATGTCTGGGCCAACCAATGCTGATTCTCCTATTTCAAACCAACCGATCGGCGATCTACATTTTCGCCCGTATAACGCCTCAAAAGGTGCCATCTGGATGGCCGAATGATAGCTATTATTATAAGCAAATTCAATCAACGAAAGATGCTCATCCCAGCTACCCCAAAAATCTAGCACACACGCTCGTTGCATGTCTTCGAGCGTTTGGATAGTCCGCTCAGCTTGCCCATCTGTCTGGGGGTGGAATGTTGTGCTCAAATTGATCTGCGTTCCCAAACCCCTCTGGAACGACTGCCAGAATCTAGCTGTAAACTGTGCCCCCTATCTGAAATGATGGATACCGACACTCCATGCAATCTAACTATTTCTCTGATATATAATTCGGCAAAGTCTTTAGCCGAGAAGGTAGCCTTCACTGGCAGGAAATGAGCTGATTTTGTTAGCCTGTCAACTATTACCCAAATGGAATCATTTCTGCGTCTGGTACGGGGTAACCCTGTTACAAAATCCATGTTTATCGTTTCCCATTTCCACATAGGCACCGTTATATCTTGCGTCAAACCGCCCGGCTTCTGGTGCTCTGCTTTCACCTGCTGACAGTTAGAACATCTAGATACAAATTCGGCGATCTCAGCTTTCATACCTGGCCACCAGTAAATGTCTCTGATGTCGTGGTACATCTTCGTAGCTCCTAGATGAAGGGAATAGCGAGCGTAATGTACCTCGTGCATGATCCACCCGCGAAGCCCTGAAATATTTGGGACACAGAGGCGGCCCTTAAAGCGTAGCACATCATCCTCAGTCATTTGGAAATCTGACTCCTTACCTTTCCGAATTCTATCTCTGAGCTGGACTAAATCAGGGTCCTCGTACAGTCGTTCTTTTACCTCTGTAACTAATGATGACACAGCAGAATTCTGAATTACTGCTCTATTATTTTCTGTTTCCATTACTCGAACGGCTAAACCAGCTAACTGATGAATTTCTTTGGCTAACTTCCGTTTCTTAGGTCGCAAATACGCCAAACTCCTCATTGACTTACGGCTCAGGGCATCCGCTACAACATTAGCTTTTCCCGGGTAATACAGAATATTCACATCATAATCTTTTAACAGCTCCAACCATCGGCGTTGCCGTAGATTCAACTCCCTCTGAGTGAAGATGTACTGTAGGCTCTTATGATCTGTGTAAAAATCAACATGGACGCCGTACAGGTAATGCCTCCACATCTTTAAGGCGTGGATTACTGCGGCCAATTCCAGGTCGTGGGTAGGGTAATTCTTTTTGTGTTTCCTCAGCTGTCTGGAAGCATATGCAATTACTCTACCATGCTGCATCAACACACAACCTAACCCGACGCCTGACGCGTCGCAATAGACTGAATAACCTTCTGTGCCTTCCGGCAATGCTAATACTGGGGCGGAGGTTAATCTGTCTTTTAGTTCCTGGAAGCTCTGCTCACATGCCTCTGTCCATTGAAACTTTGCTGCTTTCTGTGTCAATTTGGTTAGAGGTTCCGCAATGGTCGAGAACCCTTCAACGAACCTCCTGTAATATCCTGCCAACCCCAGAAAGCTACGAACTTCATTCTGAGTGGTAGGCCTAAGCCATGACTTAACTGCTTCTATTTTCTGCTTGTCTACCTATATACCAACATCCAACACGATATGCCCTAAAAAGGCCACTGAGTTAAGCCAGAATTCACACTTAGAAAATTTAGCATACAACTGGCGGTCCCTGAGAATCTGGAGCACTGTCCACAAATGAGTCCGGTGATCTGCTTCAGAGCGAGAATACACTAGAATGTCATCAATGAATACTATCACGAACAAATTCAGGAAAGGTCTGAAAATGCTGTTCATCAGGTCCATGAAGACTGCCGGGGCATTCGTTAACCCGAAGGACATGACTAGAAATTCAAAATGTCCATATCGGGTCCTGAACGCTGTCTTAGGAATATTTCTCTCACGTACTCGGACCTGGTGATATCCGGACCGCAAGTCAATCTTAGAAAAGTATCTGGCTCCCTGCAACTGATCAAATAAGTCATCAATTCTAGGGAGCGGGTACTTGTTCTTTACTGTAACTTTGTTTAATTGCCGATAATCTATGCACATTCGGAGCGAGCCATCTTTCTTTCTCACAAATAAAACTTGCGCACCCCACGGTGAAGTACTCGGCCTGATGAAACCTTTATCCAATAAATCTTTCAACTGCTCCTTTAATTCTCTGAGTTCTGCAGGAGCCATACGATAGGGAGGAATTGATATCGGCTGAGTGCCTGGTAACAAGTCAATAGCAAAGTCTATTTCCCTTTCTGGGGGAATACCAGGTAACTCATCTGGGAATACATCAGGGAATTCGTTTACCACTGGAACAGACTGGAGCGTCGGAAATTCTGCTTGGACATCCTGGACTCTGACCAGATTGTAAATACATCCCTTAGATATCAACTTTCTCGCCTAAAGGTAGGAAATAAACCTACCTTTTGGCGTAGCGGTGCTGCCCTTCCACTCTCGCACTGCTTCTCCTGGGAAGTGGAATCGGACCGTCTTGGTCCAACATTCAACGTTGGCAAAACACGGTACTAACCAATCCATACCCATTATGGCATCGAAGTCTATCATTTCTAACTCGACCAGATCTACTGTGGTCTGACGGTCAGCAACCTCTACTGTACACCCGCGGTAGATTCGATTAGCTGTGATAGAGTCACCGATGGGCGTGGATACTAAAAAGGGCTGCTGCAATAATTTTGGTGCAATACTAAACTTTCGTGCCACAAATGGAGTAATGTAGGACAAAGTAGACCTTGGATCAATCAACACATAAGCAGGGTGTGAGCAGATAGTTAACATACCTGTCACAACATCAGGTGACGCTTCTGAATCTTGCCTCCCTGGTAAAGCATATGTGCGGCTTGGACCCGCACCTGTACTGGAGGCCCCTGATCTGCCCCGACCCCTGCCTGCTGAAACTGAGGGCCTGCGCCCAGTCGAGGATGCTGTGGCTCATGACCCTGCAGATGCCCTATCCTATCTATCTCGGTCCTCTCGGCCTCTGGCTGGGCAATCTTTCATCAAATGGCCTTCTTGGCCACAAATATAACACGTAGTGGAGCCATATCTGCATGCTCCAGGATGGCGTCGACTGTATATAGGGAAAAGTGGTAGGGTATACCTACTCTGCTCCGCCCTCCTCTGTAATGGTGAATCTGCCATCTGTGAGCCTCTACCAGTCTCTGACTGCCCCCTGCGGCTGAATCTACCCCCCTGGGACTGTGGCGGAGGCGGGGGTCTTGGCGGCCTGTCTAACAATCGTGGCCTGGGTCCTCCCCGGGCCTCCCTCTGTAACTCAACTGGCCTGTCCCGGCGATGCTGTTCCTGATTGACCCTTCTGATCTCCCGATGTCGCTGTCTGATGCCCTCAATATTCTGGGCAAATGCTTGAATTTGAGCAATGTCCATGTCCTCTCGCAGTGTGGCCGTAATACAAGTCTCAACATATTCTGGATTCAACCCCATGATAAAGTGGTGCACTCTGGATGCCATGGTATCAACAAAGGTCGGTGCATATCGAGCCAAAGAATCAAACCGCAAGGAATATTCCCGAACACTTATGGCCCCCTGCTCCAGATGTAGGAACTGGTCTACCCAGGCCTGTCGAATCTCCCGTGGCAAATAGTGATCCAGAAAAGCTCCTGAAAAGCTGGACCAGGTGGGAGGGGAAACATCTCTCCCTCGGGACCTTTCCCAGCTTTCATACCATAACACGACGATGTCCCATAACCGAAATGCTGCCAACTCAACTGATTCTGTAGGCGTGGCATGCATAACCCTGAAGATTCTCTGCATTTGATCCAGAAAATCCTGAGGGTCCTCTGTCCGGTCCGTACCTGTAAACTGTGGGGGATTCAGAGCTAAGAACTCTCGGACCCTAGAACTACCGGGCCCTCCTGATGACTTTGCAACTGTAGACGGCATTGGCTGACCCTGAGCAGCCATCATCTGTGCTAACATAACTACAACACTCCTAACCTCCTGGTCAGAAGGTGTCGGTATAGGGACTGCTGAAGGTAGTGTCGCCACAAGCGGCTCCTGATGTGGTGGAGACTGCTGAGAAGGCTGGGACGATGCCTCTGTAGTGCCCTCTGATCGGGCTATTTCTAAACGAGGGTGAGGCATCCTGCTGGTGCCTTCCCCTGCTGCAATATCTAAGCTCCGGCCTATGATAGGATGTCGCTGGTCTGACATTATCTGTAACCAAAGAATATAGTAAGCTTTTAGGGACTTAACCCTATATTGTACCGCTCTACAGCACGACTGAATAAGAATAAAAGACAACCATCCTATCATGCCTTGCAGCCTCCTACCCATAGTATATGGTGCACAACACATCCATGGATAGGACTCTACTTAGCACGGCTTGCAAACTCCCTGGGATACGACCTGCTCTGATACCAAGTTTGTCACACCCCGCCTTGGGGGTTATGACTGGCACCTGGTGCCCTACTAGGTCCTGAACTGTTGGACTGCTAAGCCTGGGAACATATGGTGCCTGGCTGGCTCTAACTCACATTTCTGGAAACAAAGGGCTATATAACGGCTGTAAACACAGCCCCCGTCCCATTGGCCTATAGCCTCCTGTACCTGTACTAACAGCTGACCAGAAACATGTCAATATAGGGAAACCTATGCGGGCCGACAAGGCCACCATGCTGTCTAGTTATCTATAACTTAACCATGAAGCACTGGATAGCTATGTGACCGACAAGGTCACCACTACTGTCGAACTATGGCCCCACACGGCCAACATAAAGGAAACACAAGTTCTAACAGCTATACAACTGCACGGCCTCACACGACAGGCTCATCTGACCACAGGGAAATATATACAAACTGCAAGCCTCTAGGAATAACAGTAGAAATGATCGGGACAGGGCCCCGACCTACCCGTACTATACAACAAAAGAAAATGAAATACACCTCTGGAATTCAGTCTCTGGATTACAGGAGCTGAATACTCGATCGCTGACAGGAATCACGCGGTATCGCCTGCTCATCTATGAGTACCTTCAGGCAAGTAATGCAGCTCCCCACCGGGCGTCAGTACCGCTGGTACTGAGTATGTAAAGCAATAACTGAAAGAAATATCTGGAAACAACAATATAACTGATGAAATTGAAGTAGGAAGGAATAGATTAACTGTCTGATAATGTAAGTCATACCTTCTCTCAATTATACTAGAAGGAGTAGGAGTCATACCTGAGGATTTATCGTTCTACTGTCGATCTACTCGTATCTACTGTAACACAGCATGACATATCATAACATAACATAGCACACTCAAACCTTACCCGGCACCCATAAGCCGGGAGGTACAACCAACACACAATCTACACCCCTACCCCAGTCGTCCCATCTCCTATAATAACTATAAGCATCCTGCCGGTCCCCTGGGTATGCACTTGGGCTCGCTGAGCCCCTGACTATAATTGTACCTGAGTCCGGAGGACTCCTGAATCAACACCCCGGGCGTATCCGCTCGACGGGGGTGTATAAGGGCCGACCAAGGCACAATATGGGGAAAACTGGCATCCTATCTTCGTCCCCTGTGGGACGGCATGCCACTCCGTAGAGCGACGTATCCTCGTCCTCTGGCGGACGAGTCGATACAACTATTAACCCTGGGCGGTCATGGATGCTAGGTAGTCCAACCCCATACAATACAACAGTCTCAACTAGTAATACTATCTGCATGTCCCATATACTGAAGCTAATAGTGGTGAAGTATTGTATATACTATATGCTGAGCTAGCGATAGCAATATGTACGTACTTAATGCATGCTGAGGCTGGTAATAGTATATATGTACAAATGTAGTCTTCTGCCAGACTGTACTGGGGCTAATGCTGAACAAGATATGGTCTTTGTGTCGAAACTATGTTGTATACTGAGTTTCTATAGTAACATGATTTTCTAGTCCTAATATGCTTTCTAACTTCGCTTTAACTTATCGTTCTATTTCTGAGATGTCTTACGGATATTACATTGCTTTACTGGATTTCAACTGAATACAATGATATCCTAACATTCTGTGTCACATCACATACTGAGCATGCTGTGCAGTTCTTAACACTTATATTAGAATCTATATCATGCTAGCAAGTCTCGCGCTGATCATAACATAATGTTTCTAGTATCGTACCATCATTCATAGTAAACATCATACATAGCTTCTGAATATTCTACTGGCCTTTAAATTACTGTACTGTACCAAGATTACTTAACTTGCCGAGGAAACTAACTTTACATACCTTATTCTCGAACTATCCGGCTGTCGGACGAGGCTCGGCCAGTACTTCAACTATTTCCTCCCAACTGCAGAAAACTCGCTAGTTTTCAGCGGTGTAGAAGGGAGAAATATTCACTTCACAACTAGGAACACATAGACACTAATTTAGAGCAATTCCACTTACCTTAGCTCGGTAGCTCAATGATTCGTCGGCCGTATTTCACGAAACTTAATCCGTAGGAATGCTCTCTGCTGCTAAATACCTCAGTATCTAAGGTTCATTTGAGTTTGGACAACGTTTAGCAGCGTAATCGGACGAAAATTATATTTCTACTTCGTTCCTTTCCCTTCTCCTGCGTTTGCTCTCTGTTTTCTGGATATTTATATGATTTAATTCTAAAATAAACTGAAGTGGGGCTTTATATACTTGGGCCTGGACAAGGCCAACGTGTCACGGAGCCAACGCGGAGGCTCTACCTCCGTGACACGCTGCCATCGCGGAGGGGCTCTGCCTCGGCTCCTTCTGCGATGGTTCGACAGGTTTCTCGTCCGATCTTTTCCCGGGCCTTTCTCTAGCACGTATGGCCTTCAAATATGCTTAACTATCATGCGAATCGGTCATTTAGGTGCCGTAAATTCTACGGGGTATAACAATTGCGACCCTCTGTTGGAGTTTATCAAACACTGGGGCTCCACGCACTCCATCTACTTCTGGGGTATTTAACCTGACATAAGTCTTGATGGCAACATAATTTCATCTGGCGAGGCACGAATAGACTTCATTGGACCTGGTGTGAGGTAACCCTGTGACTGTACTCATATTAATTACTCTCCACTCCCTTGCAGATACGACCATCTCTTATATTGGATAACTTGGTTCCTGCTATTTCACCTTTTCTAGCCTTTCACTAGGGCTTTGCTTCTATGATTTAATGATATCTCCTATACTCTCGTACCATCTCATTGCATTTTCGTTAAATTTTGGGAGCAACGAACACATTCACCTTAGCTACGATCTGCTATTAGAAGTTCCGCCACCCTTGGAACATGAAGTCAACATTCGGACCTTGTGACCTTGCTTGTTGTTATACTGAAGGCCCGTAACTGTCCGCTGGGCCTTTTTTCCAAGCTGCACTAGATTAGAGTCTCCATGTCGGCACTCTCTTACCTTCCCCTTAGGCGGGCGTACCGCAACATTTTAGGCTACAACCTCACTGTCTCTTAACTGGTAGCCCGAGTCTTAGTCCTCAATATACGATGTTCTATCAACCTTGAGGTGATTCTAATTTCCCCTAAAGTTTGGTATTCGTGCTTTTCCCCTTACCTTCCTTAGATTGAGCTCTGGGGTTCATGGTACCTACCTTACATTGTCAATAAGGTTACCGGCCAGGTTTCGACCTATACTTCTTCTGGCTTGTAGTCGGACCCATTTTATTCATATCGCCTCCCTGTCTTTCGATATCACAAACTATGATCATAACCATTATCTTGCAGGCATATCCTGCTGTCATTAGCATGCTACGGCGGATTCAGCCTTTTTATAACTTGAACTTGACTATTACTGGGGGTTTATCACTGATGGATTTCTCACACACACTTCGAGTAATTTGGTAGTCTTACCGCTCTTCTGACTTATTACCGTGAAGGTCTGGACAACTTACATAAACATTGGGGCTCCCTACTCTTTCCAAACACTTTCTGGAGTCAACAAATCCAACCTTCACTTACTATTTACTCTGGCAACATCGCCTCAATTCTTACGGCCTTTGCTATACTGGAAACAAAACTATGAGGTAGGAATAACCTTTTCTTACCAAAATGAAACGGGAATATGGAACTGCACAACATTCGAAAGGATGGAGGTGGGAATCCTGCATTTCCCTCTCTTTCTCACATCCGTCAGGTAATCTAATATTAACTATCGTCTTGACCAGATCTTGTATATCTAACAGATAAGTCGACTAGTATATACGCTATACTCCTGAATTCCTACTTTGAGGTTATAAAAATGAACTGGGGATGGTTTTGGTGGATGTATCACAGCGTGAGGTTTTGGTACCTCGGGAGAGTATTGGGGAGATCAAGGACGTCCGCTCCCATCCTTAGGCTGACTATCTTCCAACTGTGGCGTCTTAATGATTCCTCCTCCTGCTGCTGTAGTTATCTTGAAACTGGCTGGTGTCTGTCTTATATTAAACATTACCCTAGACAGACATAACAAGAAAAACTTAGGGACTTAACCCTAGACATCTTTGCACTATAGCACGATCTAAGAAGAAGAAAGAGTAACCATCCTATCATGCCTTGTAGCCTCCTGCCTATAGTATGTGGTGCACAACACATCCATAGACAAGACTATACTTAGCATGGCTTGCAGACTCCCCGGGATACGACCTGCTCTAATACCAAGTTTGTCACACCCCACCTTGGGAGGCATTGATCTTGGGCAAATTTATATGCCCAAGTGATACTCAAATGTGTCATTTTAGCCTTGTTTATCTATCAATGTTTATACATTCTCATGTGATTGGTAATAAAATGTGAATTTATACTAACCAACATGATTAGCATTGTTTTGCAGGTGAAATATAATTTTTGGAAGCTAAAATGCGTGTTGGGAGGGATCGGGGTTGGACTCGGAGGTTAGCAAAGGACAAAACATTGGAAGGCACAAATTATAGGGGCTCCGCGATGGAGCCATGTCACGCTGCCATCGCGGAGGCCTTCTACCTGGATAGGGAATTTTTGGTCAAATTCTAGTGAAAGTGCGCATTGGGGCCGTGGCACGTTGGCCTAGCCCCGTGTTGCACGCCGTGCCACGTTGGGCCTTATTACCTGGACACTCAATTTCCAGTAAGGGTCCGCGTCAGTGGCGTGTCACGGAGGCAGTGCTTCGCGATGCACTCCGTGACACGTTGCTTGTTATTTCGGGAAAAATTCCCACTAGTATAAATAGAAAACTTAGGTTCATTTTTAGTTATTCTTACTTGGGGGAGGAAGAACGTGGGTTACAGGTAGTTGAGGGGACGAAAATTTCAGGGTTTTTCTCTATCTCCTTCTTCTTGAATTCAATTGCTTGTATGTTTAACACTCATTTAATGATGTTTAATCCACGAATGAGTGGCTAATTCCTCTTCTTGCTGAGGTTATGAACAATTGTATTGAAATGTGATTGTTGATTAAGTTGGTTTTTCATCTTTTCTTCCATGGTTGTTCTATTGATTCTTGTTCTTACTACATTAATGTGTGGCCTATGTTAATGTATATCTAAAAAGTCCGGTTTCACTCGAGAGAGCAAGAAATTGGAAAGTTGTGAATTAATAGGATATGATCTTTTCTTAGTTTGGGAAAATTGAGAATTGATTTACCTTCAGGATAGAAATATACCTGAAGGTCGTATTAGTCAATTAAGGAATCTGTTTTGTATGGATAGAACATGAATTTCGTTTAATCATAGAAATGTAGGTGGACGGTTCATGATTCTTAAGTTGGGTTAAATACGAGAGTTTTAATCCATTGGCAACAATTCTTGACTAGCAACCGGAGGAAAGATTAACCAAAATTGTATCGATAATTTATTTCTTTACATGTTCATTTAACCTCAGCATGCTCACATTCATAGTTCAGACTCAAATTATATACTCATTTTAGGCTTAGCATAAAATTAGAAACCAAAATATCAAACTGTTCTTTACACTGTTGTCTGCATTTGTAGAGTTAAAGTATAGTGACACTTGAGTAGATTGTTACCCTTGCCCAGCCCCTGTGGGATCGATACTTGGCTTATTTAAGCCACTTTACTACTTGTTCGACCATGTGCACTTGCGTGTTGTCTTCCATTCGACCCCGAACAAGTTTTTGGCGCCGTTGCCGGGGACTGGCAATTGGTGAATTTTTCTTAAGTGTGGATTTACTATATTTTTTTCTTAGTGTTGGCAACTTGGTCTTAGCCTGTATTTTGCAGATATAATCTCTGTTGAACACTGGCAAGAGACAAGGAGCTGGTGGACTCATATTTAGATCCTGAAAGAATATTTCATCGTCAGCGGAGAGAAGCTCTAGAGAAAAAGTTGCAGTTGCTCAGACAAACAATCGTGGAGCAACAACAGAATCCACCAGTAGTAAGGGCAATGTTAGTGCTCGAGGAAATGGCAGCTAGGCCGGTTCGCGAGGTGGCAATCCCACATGCTAACAATGTCACATCTAGCATCCGCAAACCTGAGCCAGGAGGGAGGTTCGAGCTCAAACAAAACATGGTGCAATTGCTGCATACTAGCGGGCAGTTCACAAGTCTCCCTCATGAGGATCCACAGCAGCATCTCCAAAATTTTTCGGAGATAAGTGACACTTACATCCCCGCTGGAGTGTCATCAGATTATGTCAGGCTTACATTGTTCCCATTTTCACTATTGGGAGAAACCAAGAGGTGGTTGAAAGCTGAGCCACCTAATTCTATTACTACGTGGGATGATCTTGCAAGGAAATTCTTGATACGATTTTTTCCATCCGGTAAAACAGCAAGACTTAGAAGTCAAATTCTAAGTTTTAAACAGAGAGAGGGAGAGAATCTACATCAGGCTTGGGAGAGATTCAAGTCCATGTTGCGGGATTGTCCTCATCATCATCAATCCAATGATGTGCTGGTGCACACTTTTATTGAGGGTTTGGAACCCCACACAAAAATCTTGCTAGACTCAGCAGCTGGGGGACAAGCATTGGAGAAAACTTATGAGGAGCTCTATACCTTGTTAAACCGTATTTCGCAGGGAAATATGGAGTGGAATGCTGATTCGTCAAGAGGAGTAACAAGGAAAGCAGCAGGAGTACTAGAAGTGGATGGTTTTACAGCTATTGCTGCACAGATAGCTGTTTTACAGAATCAACTCAACACCCACTTCAGTAACATGACAATGAACCAGACTCAAGCCCCAGTGAATGTAGTGCAGCAAATTTGGTGTGAAGTGTGCGGGAGTAGTGAGCACTCAGCTGAGTGTTGTGGAGCAAATCCTGACTCGATGAACTTTGTGGGAAATGTACAGAGGAACAACCACCAACAATATCCCAACAGCTACAATTCCAACCTGAGGAATCATTCGAATTTCTCTTGGGGTAGCAACAACCATCAAGGGCAAAGTTCGAGTCAGGGGGCGCAGAGGAATCAAGGGGGGCAGCAGAACTATCAGGCACAATATAGAAACAACAATGCACCTCCTCCACCACCATCACCCAGCATTGAGGAGATGTTCAAGACGATGATAGCTAACCAAGCTCAATTGCAGGCTGACTATGTGAAATTGGCAGCTGAGGTGAAGAACAACGAACTAGCTACTAAGGCACTTGAATATCAATTTGGGCAATTTGCTGGAGCCCAAAACACCAGGCCTTGAGGAGGACTTCCGAGCGACACGGATCCCAACCCCAAGTAGGTGAATGCGGTGACCACAAGGAGTGGTTTGCAGCTTAAAGAGGTGGAATCAGAAAGACCACCTCAACAATCGTGAGCAACAGAAGTTGAGAGGGAGCAAAGTGATGAGAGGGGGAAGAAAAAGGAAGCTGAATCAGAAAAACCACCACCCCCATTCCCTCAAAGATTAAAGAAACACAAGGAGGAGGCGTATTTCAAGAAATTCATGGAGGTGCTGAAATAGGTACATATTAACTTACCTCCTGTTGATGTTTTGCAGGGAGTGCCGAAGTTGCAAAGTACATTAAGGACATCGTGGCGAACAAAAGTCGGTTGACTGACTATGCTACGGTAGCTCTCACGGAGGAGTGCACTTCCCGGATACAAAACCGATTGCCCACAAAGCTCAAAGATCTTGGGAGATTTACTATACAAATTACAATTGGGCAGAGTATCCGAGCTCGCGGATTATGTGATTTGGGAGCGAGCATTAATTTGATGCCGTCATCGGTATTCAAGAAGCTGGGTCTAGGGAGTCCTAGACCAACAACAGTGATCTTGCAACTAGCAGATCGGTCCTTAGCCAGACCTGATGGCATTGTGGAGGATGTGCTGGTGCAAGTGGGCTCCCTTATCTTCCTGGTAGATTTCGTCGTGCTGGATTTTGAGCCAGACGCGAAAGTCCCATTTATTTTGGGATGTCCTTTCTTGGCGACTGGGAAAACGCTGATTGATGTAGCTGTAGGGCAGCTAACCATGCGAGCACACGACAAGGTGGAAGTGTTTGATGTATACAAGGCCACCAAGCTCCCGACTGTGTACGAGGAACTCTCGGTGATCAACGTGATTGATCGAGCTGATGATGCGCAGATAGTTGAATCACGAGAGTTATTGGGAAAACCACCAGAGCGATGTAAGCACTACTGGGGTGAGGACGGTGGTCTAGAGAAAACGTCCGTCACCCTAGAAGATGACTGAACTGAATGACGTTGAGCCGCGACGGTAAACCAGGCGCTGCACGGGAGGCAACCCGTGAAATTTTTCTTTGTAAAATGTGAATAGATTTCTTTTTTTTTTGATTAACAATAAAATTTTTAGTTTTACTTTTATTCTTATTTTTATTTTGAGTGAAACCTATAATTCTAACCAATTTCTTGTCGTAAGAAGAATTTCAGGTTGAACTGAGGATAAATGTGCAAGGGATCGCAAAGGAAAATCCGAGGTATAAAAAATAATAAAAAGTGGCAAAACAGTGAGCCAGGGCGATGGCTCCGTGTCACGGAGGAGGGCCTCCGCGTTACCCTCCGTGACACGTTGCAGGTAATTCTTGAATTTTTACAAATTCCAGAACACCTACCGATGGATCCGTGTCATGGAGGGCATGCTCCGCGTTACCCTCCGTGACACGTTGAGGTGTATATCGCGACGGGTCACATCGAGTCGCCGAGTGACCCGCGCGAAAATCCCACTTTTTAACCCTAATTCCCCCCTCATTTTTCCTCATTTTTCATACCCTCCGCGACCAACATCCCAAAAACCCCTCCCCCCTCAATGTGACACGGACTTAGGCACATAATTTCATCAAGTTTTCATCATTTCTTCGAATTCAAGGTATGTTCTTCAACTCTATCTCAATTCTTGTCGAATTATTTCGATGTTGAACTGGTGATATGAGCAAAACTTGCCCTAAGTAGAAATTTAGCTTAAATTCGATTGAATTATTGTTGATTGATGTTCGGAGTATCATTGTGATTGCTTGAAGTCGATAATTACATAGCTTAATCGAATTTTTGATAAAATCATATCTAGGGCTTGCCTTTGAGTTTGAAATGGAAAAATTGAGTTGAACTAGTGAAATTCATGCTGGGTTGTACATGTTGTGTGAGATGAGTCGGTTGTGCTAACTGTGACTATGCTAAAAGACCGACGGATTCTCAGGTTAAGGAAATATTGGAAATTGCAAGAAATAGGTGAATTGTGTAGGATCATTTAGTTAAAATTTTCTTTTATTTCTCCTTGCTAAGTGCTATGGGATAAAATGTTAGCGATGGTAAGGATTGTGGTTAGTTGTACGAAGTCTGAGTAGTACATAGAATATATACCCTCGAATTCTCTGAATGCACTAAGCATATTTGTTATGTTTTGTTGTTTGTTTGTATAAATAAGTATGATCTTGCCATAATGTTGTAATTTTAGCCAAGGACTAAGTGTGGGGTAGCCTAGCTTAATCCAACCTTAGTCAAAGCTAATGTTAATTGGCTTAACATTGAACTTGTCTGTTTGGTTTGACAGGAACAATGGCAAGTAGGCAAGACAAGGGAAAAGGCGCATCAACATCTGGCGCCAGAAGAAAAAGAATAAGATTAGGCACAGCGGTCCCAGTAGCACCAGCGGTTCCACGCGGCCAACGTCGTCAATACGGAACCAGGTGGGTGACAGAGGAGGGGAAGAAATGGTATGCGAAGCACAAGGAGAGCAAATACTTCCCCGAGGAACACATAAAAAGGGAACCATTGGCACAGGAGTTCCCCAGGATTGTCCATAGGATTGAGGCAGCTGGGCTGAACTTCATCTTTGAAGAGCCCAAGGAATGCAACTTGCACTTGATTCGGGAATTATACGCCAACTGGAACCCGACTCTCAGAAGTCACACTATCAAAATAAGGGGGCAAATAGTCACTTTTGAGCCCCACCACCTCAATGATATCCTAGGGGCGCGGGACACAGACGCCCACGTGCTTCGACATCTGAATATCACTCAACCATATGCGAACATCAGAAGCACTTTGTGTGGAACCCGATCGACAACTCGGTGGAGCAGACATAAGGAGAGGGGCTACCATCAAACCTTGCCCTACTCACAGATGAATAGGGAAGCCAGGATATGGCTTAAGATCGTGTGTTCCTGCCTAATCCCGGGGGTGCATATGATGGATGTAACCCGGGATCGTGTATGCTTAGTGTACGCCCTGATGAAAGGGATGGAGATCAATATGGGGGCGGTGATTATCTCCGCCATGAAGAGAGCCCGTTCGCATCAAGGGAATAGATACAGGTTTGGTGGATTACTCACCACATTCCTGAGAGGCCTGGATATTGAGGAAGAGGCCCTTGACTACATCCCGCAGATGGAGCGGCGGGCCTTAGATGTCACCAAAACTAAGGCACCCGACACCACCTACGGGCCAGTTCTTACACTAGTCGAGTGACATGCTCGGGATGATCAATACATGGCTCATATGTATGGGATGCAGATGCTCCAACTGCGAATAGGCGGGAGGCCGGCAACAGAAGAGGAGCTGTGGCAGCTCGAGCTAGACTACCCTTTTGGCGAAAATGCCAGGGCTCTATGTCGAGTGGGGCTAGCTTTTGTAGAACCCACGGATGATGATGTCCCCACAGATGAGGAGACACGTCGTGAGGACTCCGATGTGGAGTCCGATGATGACGATGGGGGCAATTTAGACATGGGAGACGAGGCAGCAACACCTGATGAAGAAGTGGAGTATTTTGATTGATCAGGGAGTTCCGCCACCTATTTTTTGTGCTATGTTAATTTTTGTGAACACTGGGGACAGTGTTCGAGATAAGTGTGGGGTGGGAGTAGTTAGGTGCTGGTTGTGTTGTTGTGTATGTTTCTGTTCTGTTGTCGTGCCTGTGGAAAAATTTTGTGACCCTGTGATTGTGATGTTTCTGTTCTGTATTGTAATTAAATGTGAAGCTGTTGTGTGCTGCGTAATGTTGCTAGCTGATTTTGAACATATTTTTGTTTTATCGAAATGATCGATATTTTCAAATTTTTTTCAATTCTTGGGTTGCTCGGCGTTTGTTTTCGATTCTTTTACCGAGAATGGTCCCATTGAACCGAAGTCTTAGTTAGTGACTGTTCCCTATGATGGATGGATGACGACCGTCTTAAGGAAAATGTAGTCGTTAGGAGTAGATTTTTTTCATTTATTTTTCAGTTGTTTTCTTTTGTGGGTTGCATCCCAAAACTTGTAGTTACTTTATGGTTGCGGAATTCTGGTTGCGTGTTGTACATGATATTTGAAATGCAAAGGTGATTCATTTGAAAGCATGCAACTTTGTAAATATGTTGAGATACCTAGGCCATAGACTCGATTCAGTGTGATTGAGGCTTAATGTTTGAATTCTTGTAATTAGCTGATTGAAGAGTCTGTGAATAGGTCTTGAATTGAGCATGTGCAATAAGTGTGGGGTGAGGTTTTGTTTATTCCATGCTATTATGAAATGTCTGGAACTTTCCTGGTGTGTGTACGAAACATAATGAAGGATGTGTATTGTAGGAAAGGATGTAGGCATTTCTTTGTTTTCAACCGAAAGTTTCTCTTTTTCATTATCGTACCCACCTTGATTGTACACTCTAGTTAGCCCGTTGAGCCTTTAGCCAATTATTTTTTTCTTTTGTCAAAAATGTGTAAACCGAGCTTAACCCCTTTTTTTCATTAGCTGTTAATTTGACCCAAAGCTCTTAAGCGCTTAAGAAGAGAAAATAATTTTCCCAAAGTGTCAAAGAGTGAGAATGGTGAAAAGAAAAGAAAAACAGAGTGATGAAAGGAAAGAAAAGGTTGAAGATGCACTTGTTATAAATAAAATATAATGAAGGTGTATAAATAATCTTTGTTATTGAGTCAAGTGTGCTTAATAAGATGGGCCAAAATAAAGACAGACTTCAAGAATGGGAGGATGAAGGAAGAAATAATCTCCATGAGTTTGATGGGATGTATTGAAAAGGCGCTTAAGGATGCTAGTGGCTATTATTGGCTAGCCCAATATTTACTAGTTCCGTAGCTTACATTACAACCCGTTAAAGTTTTACGTGATCTTACATCACACTTCTTTATATTAGTGGAGTAATACACTAAAGGAAAGCTTATGGTTCGTGACATGATGCATGTGAATTCTTTTGGGAGAGAGAGTGAAATTGTGTCTATATGCCCCTGCATGTAATCGTTTGAGTTTATGTGATTAAAAAGGGAAAATTCTCTTGTGTTGTGAGGGCACATGCTTGATGAGAGATTAAATTTCGTGTCGGATATCTTGATCAGCTGATTTGCATGAGTTTGCCAATATCGAGAGACGATTCTTAAGTCTAGGAGGTCTTGATGTGTTGAAGGTCATTGCATTGATAGGACCATACGTGTTTTCTTGATGATTTGTTGTATTAAATAATCAGTATGACCGTAGCCTAAATTGTCGAACCAAAGTAGCCAGGATGGGGTGTAAAGTGCATGAGGTGTAAGATTGTTGTTTGGGGACGAAATAGGATTTAAGTGTGGGGTAAGTGATCTTGGGCAAATTTATATGCCCAAGTGATACTCAAATGTGTCATTTTAGCCTTGTTTATCTATCAATGTTTATACATTCTCATGTGATTGATAATAAAATGTGAATTTATACTAACCAACATGATTAGCGTTGTTTTGCAGGTGAAATATAATTTTGGGAAGCTAAAATGCGTGTTGGGAGAGATCGGGGTTGGACTCAGAGGTTAGCAAAGGACAAAACTTTGGAAGGCACAAATTATAGGGGCTCCGCGATGGAGCCGTGTCACACTGCCATCGCGGAGGCCTTCTGCCTGGATAGGGACTTTTGGCCAAATTCCAATGAAGGTGCGCGTTGGGGCCGTGGCACGTTGGCCTAGCCCCGTGTTGCACGCCATGCCACGTTGGGCCTTATTACCTGGACACTCAATTTCCAGTAAGGGTCCGCGTCAGTGGCGTGTCACGGAGGCAGTACTCCGCGATGCACTCCATGACACATTGCTTGTTATTCCGGGAAAAATTCTCACTAGTATAAATAGAACACTTAGGTTCATTTTTAAGGGGCTGACGGGGTTGAGCAAGAACGTGGGTTACAGACAGTTGATGGGACGAAAATTTCAGGGTTTTTCTCTATCTCCTTCTTCTTGAATTCAATTGCTTGTATGTTTAACACTCATTTAACGATGTTTAATCCACGAATGAGTGGTTAATTCCTCTTCTTGCAGAGGTTATGAACAATTGTATTGAAACGTGATTGTTGATTAAGTTGGTTTTTCATCTTTTCTTCCATGGTTGTTTTATTGATTCTTGTTCTTACTGCATTAATGTGTGGACTATGTTAATGTATATCTAAAAAGTCCGGTTTCACTCGAGAGAGCAAGAAATTGGAAAGTTGTGAATTAATAGGATATGATCTTTTCTTAGTTTGGGAAAATTGAGAATTGATTTACCTTCAGGATAGAAATATACCTGAAGGTCGTATTAGTCAATTAAGGAATCTGTTTTGTATGGCTAGAACATGAATTTCGTTTAATCACAGAAATGTAGGTGGACGGTTCATGATTCTTAAGTTGGGTTAAATACGAGAGTTTTAATCCTTTGGCAATAATTCTTGACTAGCAACCGGAGGAAAGATTAACCAAAATTGTATCGATAATTTATTTCTTTACATGTTCATTTAACCTCAGCATGCTCACATTCATAGTTCAGACTCAAATTATATACTCATTTTAGGCTTAGCATAAAATTAGAAACCAAAATATCAAACTCTTCTTTACACTGTTTTCTGCGTTTGTAGAGTTAAAGTATAGTGACACTTGAGTAGATTGTTACCCTCGGCCAGCTCCTGTTGGATCGATACTTGGCTTACTTAAGCCACTTTACTACTTGTTCGACCACGTGCACTTGCGTGTAGTCTTCTATTCGACCCCGAACAGGCATGATTGGCACTTGGTGCCCTACTAGGACCTGAACTGCTGTGCTAACTGAGCCTAAGCACCTCTGGTGCAGGGCAGACTCTAACTCTGGAATCAAGAAAACAACGGGCTATATAGCGGCTATAAATACAACCCCCGGGCGACAAGGCCTATAGCCACCTGTGAAAGTAAATAGCTAACCAGAGTCAACCAATAATAGGGAGTCCTATGCAGGCCGACAAGGCCACCATGATATCTAGTTATAATTGAAAAGTAAGATCAGATGCTAAACAGGGCCCCACACGGCCAACACACATAATCTAAAATACATATGGGCCCCACATAACCGACATCATCTAACCACAGGGAAGTAACACAATCTGCAAGCCTCTAAGAGTAATAAGATGGTCGAGATAGGGCCCCAACCTACCCATACCGTACAAACAAAAGAAGTAAACCTCTATCGCACAAGCTCTAGAAGAAGGGAGCTGATGGCTCTGTATGGCTGACTGGAACTACGATGGACCTGCTCCTCGTCTATCTGCACCTTCAGGAAAGTAATGTAGTGCCCTAGAAGAGGGCGTCAGTACAATATGTACTGAATATGTAAGGCAATAGATAAGTTGAATAGGACTAGAAGTAAGTGAAAAGAAGAGCTGAAAGATTAACCTGTACGCCTGCTGATTCGTAATCTGCATCTAACTAACACTACATGTACATAAGCTAAGACTGCATACTTATACATTTATACACTACAACTAGCAGACAAGAATTCATACAAGAACCCCACCTGCCCCCTAAGCCGGGAGGTGCAATCAGCACAAAATAACTTGTTCAGGCCCCCATAAGTCCTGGCGAGCACATCTCAATCTATATACCCCTTTTCAAGTGTCTATAACTCTACTGGTGCTGTAGCCAACCTACCGGTCCCCTAGGTCTACAATTAGGTCGGCTTGGCCCTATGGCTGTTTTTGATTCTGGAGGACTCCTAATATCTACACCCCGGGCGTAAGCGCTCAGTGGGGGTGTGCATAAGGCCAACCACTGCATATGAGGATCTGGATCCCCATGTTGGTCCCTTGCGGATGGCATGCCGCTCCGTAGAGTGACGTATCCTCTCCCCTGGTGGGCGTGCGACACAACTAAACCTTGGGGTAGTCATGGAAGGATTCTAACTGAGGGCAACCCCAACCCAGGTGCTATACTGACACATCAATCTATATGTACAAAGAGAGCATATCTGGCCTTCAAGGCCTCATTCCAATGCTACTCGCTTCTGGGATAATCTGTATGGCTGTCTGCAGGCATGCCATGTGCCCGTATTTGATCAGAGGATCCTGATAGTGATCATGATCTCTAATAGTCTGGGCTAAATAGAGCGAGGTTTGAAGTGGCCTAACAATACTTTGAATGTCCTACTCGGACATCTATAACTCATGAATAACTGTGGGGTTGCAGATAGCTAACTACTTTATTCTTCTAATTAAACAACTATAGGGCTGGGCTGGGTCGAACTCGCTTCTGCGCGATCGGCACCCTGGTCCTTCATAGGTAACTTACATCTCTTTAACTTGTGGTTAACACTGTACTAGCAGACTACTACTGACTCCTTAAGCCTTGTCTGAATCCACTCGGATCAATATTATTGTTCTTGGAAATTCTCAATCTTATAGGCAATTCTATATAGACTGGCCCTCTCCTGGCACTCTGTACCTGAATACCTTACAAGAACCGGCTAGGGTGCTGGCCCGTCACTGACTACTGATGTGGACCCCTCCTTGGGGTACCCACAGGTTTATCTGACTCAGACGACTAGGCTGCCTTGCTGGGCGTCCTACATGATAACTGCTAGGTCGACTAAGCTGACAATCACTGATAAGGCTAAAGGGATGGTGGGCAATCACTCAATACACTGGAGAACCCTAGTGTCTCTAACTCTAGAATATACCTGTTCTGTCTCTATTTCTGGTTCTGGAACGTGCGATAATGTCAATGACCTCTAGGGATGCTTTCCTGCCAATACAGGCACCAACTAGTCGTTAGACCGCCTAACTGCGCCCATATTGTTTAACCAACTGATTTAGGCCAATAACTCTTACGAGCTTCTTATGTCTAGGCCTGGCAACAAACATATAAGTGTACCATCACAATAAATTGAGAACTAAAAGAGTTTCTATAGCGTTCATAATGCGAATCACATTTAACCTGCTCCCTTTTAGCGAGGGGTCCTGCAGTACGATCTGTATATGTTTTCTAGCAGCTAACCAGAATTTGTGTAACTGTAATCCCTATTAGCAGTTACTCGCAACATATCTGATATTTATATATGTATATCAATTACAACTAATTACCATATATCGAATTCCAATCTAATGGTAGCAACCGTCTGCAGCGTCTGAGATCGTTATTTCTATTTGAGAACATTAGTCGTAACACTGTACGACAAGAATACTTGCCGAGAGTTAAGCTTTACATACCTCGTTCGCCGTTTTCTAACTAATTGATGAGTATCAGCTCGTATTCAACTGCCCTTCTCAACTGTAATCATATCAATGGAAGAATAGGGCCAACTTTGTTACTGAATTTGAGGAAACAATAACTTTATCTATATATAGTAACTATATTTCAACCTATCGAAATATGATTGAAAACTCGTAATTTCTCGGGAATCTAGAAGGAAGAAATACTTACTTTAGGCACGTGATCATATTAACACTAGTTTGAAACAATTCCATCAACTTAGGCTCGGCGGGACAACGATTTGCCTGGCGTATTTTACGAAAATAACTCAGCAACGATGCTCTTTGCAGCCTTATAATTCAATATCCGGAGTTAATTTGGATTTGGACGGCGTTTAGTGGCGTAATGGGATGATTATTAAATATTTTCCTCGGTCTCCCTCTGTTTTGGCCGAGATTTGTGAATTATAATCTAACTTCTAAGTGTGAGACCCTTATATACTTGAGGTAGCAGACAAGGCAACGTTGCACTCTGCTCATCACGTTGGTTCTGCTCCGTGCCACGTTGGCTAACGTGGAGGAGCTGCTCCGTGCCACTTTGCCCCTTTGGGCAGCTTAGTTCGGCCTCCTCCCGTGAAATCCCAACTTTGCACTCGTTCGGCCTTTCCCCGGGCCCTTTCCTCGTACGTATGGCACTCTAAAACTCTTAATCAACATACAAATAGGCCGACTAAACGTTACAATCTTATGGGATGTAACAAATTTCATTTCATTTCATATATTATATACGGCCAGACTTGAGAGAGTACGAGGAAATCAAATAATTTTCATCCATTTATGCTACGAAACACTGCACGAATTCAAATTAACTTCGGGTATTAAGTTTAAGGATGCAGGGAGCATTTTCATGGAATTATTTTCACGAAATTTCCCCGAAAAATCGTAACCCCGCCGAGCCAAAGTCGCTGGAATTGCTTCAAACTAATTTCTATACGATCATAGGCTTTAAGTAAGCATTTCTCCTTTCTGGATTCTCGAGAAATTATGATTTTTCAACCGTGTTATGTTAAGTTGAAATATAGTTAATATTTATATATAAAGTTATCATTTTTATCAAATTTAGTACAGAAACTAGTCACTTTCCCCCGGTAGTACGATTGTGGTTTAGAAGAGCAGTTGAATATGAACTGAAACTCGCTAGTTAATCAGTAATCAGTGAACGAGTTATGTTAAGGAAGTTTCCTTTGGCAAGTTAGTTTCCTTAGCATGATAACTCAGTTTGAATCCCAGTAAGAGTACCAGAAGCATGTCTATTTTTATTAGTTGTTGTTATTAGCTGAAACCCGTATTCCATGTCTATTGTGATTAGTTGTTGTTATTAGTTGAAACCTCCAAGGGCGAGATGACATCGCTCTACGGAGCGGTATGCCGTCCGCAAGGGATGAAGATGGGGTCCCAGGCCCTCATATGCCATGGTTGACTCTATACACCCCCGTCGAGCTTGGTTCCCAGGGTGAAGATATCAGGAGTCCACTAACCTAGTTATTTATAAATTAGATAATAAGAAGTTCTATTATTCAAGTATGATCTCTATCCCTTCATTTCAGTTATTCTCAGTTCTATCTCTTTATTCCAGTCATTTACAGTTATTTCCTTACATATTTAGTACATATTATACTAATGCCCTTTCAGGAGCGCAACATTACTTTCCTACAGGTGCGGATAGACTAGGAGCTGGTCCCGTTTAGCCTTCAGCCAGGATTGTTAGCAGAAGGGTCGGCTCCTATCTTCCAGAGCTTATAGACAGAAGGTTTACTCTTTTTGATTGTACTATTTATGGGTAGGTTGGGGCCCTGCCCCAACCATGATATTACTCCTAGAGGCTTGTAGATTGTTTCTATTTCCCTGTGGTTAGCTGTTATTGGTCGTGTGGGGCCTATATGTGTTTTAGCTTACGTGTTAGTCATTTGAGGGCTTGTTTAGCTGATAGATTAGCGGCCTTGTCAGCCATAGTTTAGCTTAGCACTAGTTTTACTTTACAGTCATAACTAGACATCATGGTGGTCTTGTCGGCCTGCATAGGATTCGCTGTTATTGCCTGTTTCTGGTTAAATATTTTCTTTTACAGGTGGCTATATGACCTTGTCGGCCGGAGGTTGTATTTACATCCGAGATATAGCCAGTTGTTTTCTTGGTTTGGGGAGTAAGCCTGCACCAGGAGTGCACAGACCTAGTTAAGTCAGTTCAGATCCAGTAGGGCACCATGTGCCAGCCATGTCTCCCAAGGTGAGGCGTGACAGATTAAATGATATTCCTTTAATCTTCTAAAGTTGAAAAATAATAAGAGTAACCAATTTAATTTTTTTTTAAAAGGAACTTTTTCATTCTTGACTTACGTTTTTTTCTCATTTCACTAGTGCCAATATCTATTTTTTTTATGCTTGTTGATGCTATTTATTTTTTATCCTTTTTCTCATTAATACATTTATATCTGTTAGTTTTATTCTATATTAAAAACTTAAGATAATGGTGTAATACATTTTGTTGAGTTAATTACTTTGAAATTGTAGGTTGTTAAAAATAAGAATGTTCTGGCCTTTACCAAACATATTTAGGTTCCAATTAATTAATCATTAAAAAAATAGGGATACTAATTTATCTCAAATCTCACAGTCACCAAACTATTTTTAAATATTTTTAATATTTATTTGCTTACTTCGACCGACCATTATTATTACTTTTTTATGTTAATTCTTCTCTTGATTAGTTATTAAGAACAGATATACTCTCACGCCCCTTTAAATATTTTTATATGTACGCCACAATGGAATGATTTCGCTCGGATTTCTATTACAACAAGTGGAGAAGCCAACACGCGAAATAAAGCTTAAGTGAAATCTTCACCTTGAGAGGGGTCAGGTAAGTTTCGAGACATGATGAACCAGGCAGGCTATTATTGACTTCTTGTATGAATCGCAATATAAGTAAATAAAGCAATTTGTTACTCCCATCCTTTCTAAATTTTATATGACACTCTTTTAAAGGTCTCGAAATTTGACAACTTTTATTATCATATTAAATTTTAACATGTTCTCATATATTTTTAATATTCAAAAGATATATATATATATATATATATATATATATATATATATATTTAGTGTTACATAACTTTAAATGCTGAAATTTGTTCAGTACTTTTGAATAATTGTTTAAAGAATTCTTTTCGTCTTGTCTTAAGGCGTTTAAGAGAGTCGATCATACAAAAATAGAATAGGTGGGAGTAACATCGCATTGGGCCCATTTTTAGCCTTTTCATACCCTGATCCCATACTCTCTCTTAGTCGTAACTTTATGAATTGTTAATTTATGATTTATTTTAGTATTATGTATAGAAGCAACCATGTTAGATCCTTTGTCTTTTATTCTTCTGATTTTCTATTCTGGTTTCCCTTATTTGTTTGTATTGTTCAATTACTTCAAGTGTTCTATTGGAAGCAAATAGGTACTTCTCTCCTTTTATGTGTGAACAAATATTTTGAGACTGAGTATATTTTTATTAAAAAAATTCACATGCTTAATCACTTAGTTATCATAGACTAATTTAAAAAATTGACCTTACTTAATCGCTCCCGCATAAAAATAAATTCGACCGGGACCCACAGTTGTCGACCTCGAAAGGTGCTTAACACCTTCCTTTTGAGGTAACTTGAGCCCTTACCCTATTTCTGGTGACGTAGACAAATAACTGGAGTTATCCATAATTAGTTTAGTTCGATGCCCTAATGCACCCTAATTCGTCAGGTGGCGACTCTTTTTAAATAATCTTTCAAGAGTTGTCACATGTTGAGTCCCGCTTTTCGCGAGAAAAATGGGGCGCACAGTCAGGACTAGTAAGCTCTATCGTGGTAATGTCGGTTATATGACGAGTCTCCCATATTTCCTCATGATTTCAGTTATGCATGTTTATCACATTCATGATATATATATATATATATTTCTAAAGAATGTTTGACCCAATATTCAGTTTACATATGATTATCAGATTTCAGCTTTGGGCCATTCGATTCAGTTATGATGTTCAGTTATGTTTAGATCATGATTTCAAAATATAGCATGCAACCCTTACTCTCAGATTCTTATGTTGATTATGTTTTAAGTTGTGAATGTTTTAATGATTTTACTTAAATGGTTTTACTTATCTTGCATACTCGGTATATTCCATGTACTGACCGCATGCTCTATGCTATATAGTTTTATGATACAGGCTCCGATCTTCAAACTCAGCCCCGTCACTAGCTAGCTCCGGAGTTAGCATCCAGTCTCTGTTGGTGAGTCCTCATCTGTGGAGGGCCCCTTTCTATTCAGTTATGTTTACGTATTTTCACTTTCAGACTGAAAGAGTTAGTTTGGGTCTTGTCCCATCAACTCATCAGACGTTAAGGCTTTTTAGACATAGATTATATTCAGCTTCAGTTTCACGGTTGTATGTTCTGATGTTATGTTATGTTTAGACTTCCGCTATATTTATTATGATTGATCTTCCGCTTTTATTGATTAAATTAGATATATGTTCATGCCATGGGTCGACTTGGAGTGTCT
This sequence comes from Datura wrightii, assembly GCA_035772735.1. NCBI lineage: Eukaryota > Viridiplantae > Streptophyta > Magnoliopsida > Solanales > Solanaceae > Datura > Datura wrightii. Next base: position 56,490,671 of record JASDFA010000007.1, on the reverse strand, counting down.
CGGGGCTCCTTGTCCCATGTCTCGATTTGGGCCCATGTTCATGTCATGACAAACTTGGTATCAGAGAAATGGGTTTTGAAATGTCCTAGGGTGTCTGAAAGCCGCATTAAGTAGAGTCTTTTTCATGGGTGCGAAGCGTGCCACACTTATGATGAAGAGGCTATGAGATGTTTAGGAAATGTTTCCTTCTTTCATGATCTATGTCATGCGGTGAAATGTCTCTCTATCCTTCTAAATCGTGCTATTCGCGATTGTAGAATCATGCCTTCTCAAAGAGTTTACGATAGAAGAAATGAAAATGGAAATGGCCAAGAGGATGAAAACGGGGATGGGCACCAACAAGACCTACCTGCCAATGAGCACCATGCACTAGAGCCGATTTCCGACGCTGAATTCAGGGCAGCCATTTACATGCTAGCACAGGCCTTGACTGCTCAAGTCAATCAGCAGGCGGTAGAGCAAGTCCCTCAATACGGGAATGCGGCAGCAACAAGAGCCACATATTTCTTATGGATGAACCCTCCAGAGCTCCTTGGGTAAAAGGTGGACGAGGATCCTCATGAGTTTATCGATGAGATTCTAAAGATCGGCCAAGTTATGGGGGTAACTGGGGAGGAGTGTGTTGAGTTGGCCTCATATCAGTTGATGGGGGTCGCACACATTTGGTTCAAACATTGGAAAGATAGTAGGGCAGTCAGAGCAAGCCCTATCAGTTGGGATGAGTTTCATGTTGCTTTCCGAGATCGGTTCTTCCCTCGAGAGATGAGGAAGCTGAAGGCGGCCGAGTTCGTGAATCTAAAGCAGGGAAAAATGATGGTCCAGGAGTATGGATTTGAGTTTACTCATCTGTCAAAGTACGCCCCAGAGTTAGTGGTTGATCAAAGGGCTCGAGTAAGCAAGTTTGTTCATGGGGTGTCATACTATCTAGACAAGGATTGCAGGACTTCCATGCTCCATTAGGATATGGATTTTCCTCGGATAGTTTTGTATTCCCAGTAGATGGAGGCCAAGAGGTCCAGGACAGATAGGTATAGGTTCTCTCAGTCGAGCCCAGGTGGTGGGCACTGACGACAACCCCACCAGAGATCTTCAGCCCCAGCATCTTTAGCTATGAGTGTTCCATCTAGAGCTAGGAACAACCAGAGGGGACAAGCATCAGGCTATAGGGTCAAAGCAGCAGGCCCACAGATTCCAGTATTCCAGTTTGCGATCGGTGTGGCCGGAGACACATGGGTCAGTGTTTGGCGGGTACAGGTGCTTGCTTTGGGGTGTGGAAAGCTTGGACATATGCTCAGAGATTTCTCAGAAGCTAGACAGGGTCATGATAGGGGCTGAGGCTTAGCTTTCAGTTCAGCAACTCCACCAGCACACCCATCTCAGCAGGGCGCATCTACTAGGGTGGGTGACGGATAACGCCAGAACAAATTCTATGTCTTAACATCCCACCAGGAGCAGAAGGCCTCCCCTGATGTAGTCACGGGTATATTACGAGTTTTCCACCTTGATCTTTATGCTTTATTAGATTCAGCAGCTACTTTGTCTTTTGTGATGCCCTATGGTGCTAGTGGTTTCAGAGTCAGTCCTGAAATCCTATCAGAACCCTTTTAAATTATAGCTAGACGGGTGTATAGAGATTGTCCTGTCTCATCCCTTCAGAAAATAACCTCAGGAAATCTAGTAGAGTTAGCCATGACTAATTTTGATGTTGTCCTCAGCATGGATTGGCTATTTGCATATTATGCCTTAGTAAATTATAGAACCCGGGTAGTAGAGTTTAGATTTTCGGGTGAGCCAATCTTAGAATGGAAGGTAGTTCAGCTGTGCCTGTAGGTCTTTTAATTTCCTACCTTAAGGCCATAAAGATAATCTCCAAAGGTTGCATGTACCATCTAGTTAGGTTGAAAGATTGTACGTCCGAGACTCCGACTATCCAGTCAATTCCAGTAGTATGTGAGTATCCAGAAGTCTTCCCAGATGATCTACCGCGAATCCCTCCCGAGCGGGAGATTGAATTTGGAATTGACCTTCTTCCTGATACGCTGCCTCTATCCATTCCCCCTCACAGAATGGCTCTAGCCGAGCTAAAGGAATTGAAGGAGAAATTAAAGGATCTCCTAGGCAAGGGTTTCATTAGATCGAGCAAATCCCCATGAGGTGCACCAGTTCTATTTGTCCACGAGAAAGATGGTTCTCTTCATATGTGAATTGATTATCGACAATTGAACAAGGTCACCATTAAGAACATGTATCCTCTCCCCAGAATTGATGATTTGTTTGACCAGCTTCAGGGTGCCAATTGCTTTTCAAAGATAGATCTCAGATTGGGATACCATCAACTTAGGGTTCGGGAGAGTGATATTCCAAAGATAGCCTTTAGGACGCGGTATGGTCATTTGAGTTTGTAGTTATGTCTTTTGAACTAATGAATGCTCTTGTGGCTTTTATTGTTTTCATGAATAGGGTGTTCAAGCCATACTTAGATATGTTCGTGATCATGTTTATCGATGACATCCTACTCTCGGAGTGAGGAGGAGCATGCCGCTCATTTAAGGGTGGTGCTACAGACTCTCAAGGATCGCCAATTATATGCTAAATTCAGCAAGTGCGAGTTTTGGTTGAACTCAGTGGAATTTTTGGGTTAGTGGTGTCAGGAGAGGGTATAAAGGTGGACTCTCAGAAGATAGAAGCAGTGAAGAATGACTAGACCGGTGAATCCTTTGACATCAGGAGTTTCTTGGGTTTAGCTGGGTACTATCAGAGATTTGTTGAGGGTTTTTCATCTATTGCAACACCATTGACCAGATTGACTTAAAAGAAATTGAAGTTCCAATGGTCTGAGGCTTGCGAGAAGAGTTTCCAAGAGTTGAAGACCCGACTCACCTCAGCATCGGTGTTAACTCTACCTGGGGGTACTAATGGGTTTGTGGTGTATTGCGATGCTTCCAGAATTGGCCTTGCTTGCTTGTTGATGCAGCATGGTAAAGTTATAGCATATGCTTCCAGGCAGCTGAAGGTTCATGAAAAGAATTACCTGACCCATGATCTTGAATCGGCGGCATTGGTGTTTGCCTTAAAGATTTGGAGACATTATTTTTACGGGGTCCATGTAGATGTGTTTACGGACCACAAGAGCTTACAATATGTATTTACCCAGAAGGACCTAAATCTGCGATAAAGGAGCTGGTTGGACTTACTTAAGGATTATGATATGAGTGTCCTTTACCATCTGAGTAAGATTTATGTAGTAGCAGAAGAACTTGGCAGACTCTCTATGGAGCATGTGTCCCATGTAGATGAGGGGTTGAAGGAGCTAGTGAAGGATGTGCATCGACTTATAAGGTTGGGAGTTCGTTTGGTTGACCCGACCGTTGGCGGGGTTATTATTCAGAATGGATCAGAATCGTCATTGGTGACTGATGTAAAAGATAGACAAGACGAGGACCCTATTTTGGTAAAGTTAAATGAAGCCGTTCAGAATTAGAAGGTAGAGGTCTTCTCCAAAGGGGGAGATGGTGTGCTTCAATATCAGGGTCGCTTGTGTGTCCCGGATGTTGAAGATTTGAGAAATCAGATGTTGCACGAGGCTCATGGTTCCAGGTATTCCATACATCCAGGTGCCACCAAGACGTACCGTGACCTACGGGAACTCTATTGGTGGAATGACATGAAGAAGAACATTGCAGAATTTGTGGCTAAGTGTCCAAACTGTCAACAGGTGAAAGTGGAGCATCAATGACCGGGAGGTGTGCTTCAAGACATCAGTATCCCTACTTGGAAGTGGGATTGGATTAACATGGACATCATCACAGGGTTGCCTCATACTCATCGACAGTATGACTCCATTTGGGTGGTCGTTGACATGTTGACCAAAGCCGCTCAGTTTCTACCAGTCCAAACTACTAATTTAGTGGAGGATTATGCCAAACTATACATTCAAGAGCTAGTTCGATTGCATGGAGTGCCCTTTTCCATCATATCAAACAGAGTGCTCAGTTTACCTCTTAGTTTTGAAGATCATTTCAAAAGGGACTTGGTACCCAGGTCAAGCTTAGTACAACATTTCATCTGCAAATCGATGGTCAGGTGGAGTGGACAACTTATACTCTCGAGGACATGTTGAGAGCGTGTGTGATTGACTTCAAGGGTAGTTGGGATGACCATTTGCCTCTTATTGAGTTTGCGCATAACAATAGCTACCATTCAAGCATTCAAATGGCTTCGTTTGAAGCTCTCTATGGGCGGAGATGTAGATCGCCTATTGGTTGGTCTGAAGTCGGTGAAGCTGTAATGATAGGAATGATTTCAGACAATGAGGCTGTGGAGAAGGTTTAGCTCATACTGGACAAATTGAAAATAGCTCAGAGCCGCCAAAAGTCCTATGCGGATGTGAGGAGGAGAGAACTTGAGTTTGAAGTTGATGATTAGGTGTTTCTGAAGGTGTCTCCCATGAAGGGATTGATGAGGTTTGGAAAGAAAGGGAAACTCAGTCCCTATTATGTTAGCCCATACCAGATTATGAAACGGGTTGGCAAGGTAGCATATGAATTGGAGATGGCCTCAAAATTAGCTTTAGTCCATCCAGTTTTCAATGAATCGCTCCTAAGGAAGTGTTTGGGTGATCCAACTCTAGTTGTTTCGGTGGACAGTGTCGGTGTGAAAGATAGCCTTAGATATGAGGAGGTTCCAGTGGAAATATTAGATCGTCAGATTGAAAGATAAGAAATAAGGAAGTAGCTTCAATTATGGTTTTGTGGAGAAATCAACATGTTGAGAGAGCTACATGCGAAGCCAAAGCAGATATGATGGCTAGATACCCACATTTATTCCCTATTGGCTCAGTTCCAGCTTGAGGTATCTGTTTTTTCCCAAAAACTCTATATAGTTTCATGTTCAGTTCATATGCCCCAGTTTCTTTCATGTCTATGAATGAATGTATGATTCATGAATTCAGTTTAGTCATGTAGTTCAGTTCGGATGTAGTCAATCTGTCAGTTTTAAGCTTCTATGATCAGCATTTGAGTATGATGATTGCATTTCTCTACTTTTTTGTATGATTTTCATCATTCAAGGATGAATGTTCCCAAGGGGAAGATATTGTAATACCCTAAAAGCCTTAAGATCAGACCCAGGAGTTGAAAAAGAGAAAATAGGATTTTCTGCACCAGGTCACAGAACGAGTCGTCCTGTGACCCGTTAGGCTGACCATGAGTTGTTAAGTGACTCATGATGAGGAGTATGACTTGACTTGGAAGTTTTTGGTTTTGGATCACCACGGACATGACCACGAGTCATGGTTAGCCCCACGACTCGTTGAGTCAGTCATGGTCAGGAATGAGGTGAGGGTAGGAGGAATTGGGCAGTAGTGCACTTAACAAGTGGGTTACCATGACTTGTTGGGTGCACCACGAGTTGTAGTATGCCCCGTGGTGAGCCCCATATGAATATTGGCAGTGAAGGCAACGAGAGGTGACCATGAGTCGTGGTCACCAATGATGAACCGTTAGGTCCCTCGTGAGGACCCTTTGAGGAAACATGGCTAGTGTACTTAACGATAGGAGATGAGACTCGTGCTCAGAGGTAACGACTTGTCTAGTCCCTCGTTGGGACTAGCAGTCTGTTTTCCTCTACGAATTTTGTAAGGGCTTATTCGTAATTCCTATGATCCTAAGGCCTACATTACGTCATTTTAAGCTATGAATAATGAGTTTTAATAGGGTTAAGTTCATTCTAAGCTATTCCTGTTCATGCATGCAAACTTAGAGGGCTAGAGAGGTGATCAAGTTTAATTCCTTCCAAATTCTTCTTAATTCTTCCATGGGCAATCAGAGAAGTTGTAGAATCAAATTCTCTCAGGTATGTAGGGTTATGAATTGGTGAATTTATTCACACCCATGCCCAACCCCTCTCTAATTCATGAAAATCTATATGTTGATCCTATGTGGTTTTAACCCAATGCATGAATTTCCTAGGCTTCTACCATGGGTATGATCTAAGTATGTTTCTATTATTGAATTGTGATTTATGGGCAAGTTTACAATGTTTTCAATTATAAATCATGTTTGTAAGTTTATAAATTATGATGCCCATCCATGAGAAGTTCATGAAAGTTGAGATTTATGATGTATGTTCAAGTATGATGAGATATTTATGATTAAAAGTATATTTTCAAGTTTCCCATGTCTATGATCATGTTTTCAAGTGAATGAAGTATTTTCAAGCATGTTTAAATTTTGGGAAAGCCCATATGTTCAAGTATGATTTATGATTTCATGTCAATTAGCTTACCACATGGTTTTGGAGTCAAGACTCCCAATTATGTTCAGCTTGTGGTAAGGTTTGAGCCAGGGCTCCTCATGTATGATTTCATATTTTATATGTACATGATTATTCAGCTTCATCACTAGACGATGGTCAGCTTCGTTGAAAAATAATGGAGAGCCTATGCATGTTTTTGGGAGTAATGTCTAGCACTGAGTAGGCTAAGGGTCAGTCAACCCTATGCCTCAAAACTACGCGCCAACGTAGGTATGATCACATTATTTGGGACCTCCTTTGGAGCTTTCCCTTGCACCAAGTGGGCCTTCAGCTTATATCGATATCATGGTAGCGTCCCTAGCCCTGGTAAGGCTTTAGATGGCTTAGTCCACTTGAGTGTGATAGTCAGGATCACATAAGCTCTATCGTGGTAATGTCGGTTATATGACGAGTCTCCCATTTTTCCTCATGATTTCAGCTATGCATGTTTATCATTCTATATATATATATATAATACATATATATATATATATATATATATATATATATATATACACACATATGTTTTAAAGCAGGTTTGACCCAATGTTCAGTTTACGTGTGATTATCAAATTTCAGCTTTGGGTCATTCGATTCAGTTATGATGTTTAGTTATGTTCAGATCATGATTTTAGAAAATAACATGAAAGCCTTACTCTCAGATTCTTATCTTGATTATTCTTGATATTTTTCATGTTTTTAATGATTTTACTTAGCTTGCATACTCGGCATATTCCACGTACTAACCGCATACTTTATTCTATATCATTTTATGATACAAGCTTCAATCTTCAGACTCAGCGCCGTCACTAGCTAGCTCCGGAGTTAGCATCCAGTCTCTATTGGTGAGTCCTCATCTGTTGAGGTCCCCTTTCTATTCAGTTATGTTTACGTATTTTCAGTTTCAGACTTAGAGAGTTCGTTGGGATCTCGTCCCATCAACTCATCAGACGTAGAGGCTTTTCAGACATAGATTATATTCAGCTTCAGTTATGCAGTTGTATGTTTTGATGTTATGTTATGTTTAGACTTCCTCTATATTTATTATGATTGATCTTTCGCTTTTATTAATTGAGTTAGATATATATTCATGCCATAGGTAGACTTGGAGTCTCTCAGGGCTCCCCGTGTATCGATCCAGGCCGATATTTGGGTCGTGACAGATCTATGAAAGGTGGACTAGCTTATACTCGGAAATATCTACTAGACTAATAATAGTATAGTGGTGGTATACTAGGTGATCTGACATGCCCTAAAGGAATGTGTGTAGTCATTTTTTTGGATTAGCTTGGAGTTAGCATATGAAGTAAATAAAAAAATCTTAGACATGGAGGCCATTTCCCCAATTTATTTATTCATATTCTTTCCATTTTATCCAATTTATTTATTCATATTCTTTCCATTTTATTTTAAGTGTTTTAATTTGATTGGACAACAATAATAATATATTTAGTGGTATAAATAAAGTTTGAAAAAAATGGTCTGCTAGCAGTCTTATCACTACTTTGTGAAAGTAAAGATATTGTTTCCTACAAACACTCGACTCAAGTAAAGCATTTCAAAATCAGCAAGAAATAAAATACAATAGTAAAGAAATTATATAGAAAATAATAGAGAAAAGAACAATCTCAACCACGAATAGTATGATAAACGATATGAAGAAAACAACAAGTAATAACAAAATCAAAGAATACGACAGTAGGAGAGTTACTAATAGTGATACTGACAAGGAAAACAAAACAATGCTCAACTAGCTATTAATTATCTATCCTAATCCTTGACCTCCATATCCTCCTATCTAAGATCATGTCCTCGTAATTTATAGATCACTATTTCCTGTGTAATCACCTCTCATCAATACTTCTTCAACCTACCGCTAAGATTACTGGCGATTTTACTACGCATTCGGGCCTTTTTACCATAGGTTTTCTTTCCTTTACGTCTAATATAAGAATGTTACAGAGTGTATTTTCTATTATTTCAGGTAAGTACAATTTGAAGGAGGTATAAATTAAAAAAGAGTGAAATCAAGCCAAGACAGTGTGAAAAATAACGGAATGCAAAACTAGAAAAAGGCAAGATGCATATGTCGCAAAAGCGAACTAGAAGATAGCAATTACAAAGGTTGCTGATAGAAGGGAAGTGTTGCATTTGCAATAATCTCTAGCAATTGCAAGAATTGCTAAAACATCAAAGGTTCACATTTGTGATACACATATCACAATTGCGAGGTTTGCAAAACTGATCAGAAGTACAAAATTGAGACCCCAAGTCTCGCATTTGTGAGACCAGCTAGCAGAATCAGAAGTTCCCAATTGTGAACCTGACTTCGCATTTCCGAACCGCGGGACTCATATCCAAACAGAACTAGGATTTCAATTTTTTGGCTAAAAACCTATATAAGATGGAGAAGTAGTGTGGACAATTATCTTTGGTTGACTGGACAACCTACATTAGTTAAGTAACACAAACCTTGAAGAAAGGGAATTACACAACCACCGAGATTGAAGATTACATGTTTTGGGGAGGAATTCCTACGCTTGTATCGTTTTATCTTTAGATTTATTTTTATTGAATATTTTTGTTGTGGTTTTTTACGTTAAAACTTGAATCTTGTCTATGAGTTTTTACTTTTGAATACAACTCTTGTTATTCTTATGACGTGTATGATTATTGTTGACAATTAAAGCGGGTTCTTGATTTCTTTAATTAAACTTATTCTTAAATATTCTCAAAGGAATTAGCTAACCGTAGGACTCGCCAACATACTATAATTTATTCTTGAAAAGGACAATTTATGGTTGGAAAGATTAATTAATAAGAATTTGAGGCGCTAACCCTCATCTAATAAGTTCTCTTAGGAATAAGTAGAATTTACTTGAGATATATTGATAGTTCTGAATTGAATCATTCACTTGAATATGGAAAGATTGTAGTGAGATAAATAATCAAATTCTTGAAAAATATTTGGTTAGTGTAGAAATCAAATGCAAATTTCTAGATATTTTGCTGTTATTTACAAAATCTTGATATGCATTGGATCGTTGCTTGAACATGTGTTTTTGAGTATACTTTTTGGTGGTCACTGATAAATTTAATTGCTTTTTAGAAGTATAAATTAGACATAATTTATTTTTGAATAAATTTTTAATTTGACTGCACTGGAATGTTGGTGTTAATTCTAGACTATCTTGATCGTCTGATATTGTTCTCTGTTGAATTTGATCCTAACCTAGTTGGGTTATGCCATCTGCATATGACTACTTTACATCATATTTAGGTGTAATTTTGACAGTATCATTCTACCACTCCTAGAGTCCACCACAACCAACATCTCATACTTCCTCAATAAAGTCTTTGTGCATCTCCTCTTCATGTACCCAAACCATCAGTCTTGCCTCCCTCATCTTGTCCACCATCGGGGCTACCCCCACCTTACCATGTATATCTTCATTTTTGATCCTATCTCTCCTAGTATGCCCAACATCTATCTCAACATCCTCATCTCTACTACTTACATCTTCTAGAAGTGTGAGTTTTTGACTAGCCAATACTCTGCCCCATACAATATAATTGGTCTAACAACCACTTTATAAAATTTATGTTTAAGTCATGGTGGAACATTATTATTACACATAATGCCAGATGTGAGACTTGATGTCACCCAAGAGCATGTAAGCGCACTTGATCATCAAGTAATATAAAATTGTTAAATCTAGATATCGTACCCACAGGGACTTGTTAATTTAATCGATATTAGGTTTTCACTTCAATTTCGGAAATCTACAAAATAGTTAAAATAAATATTGGTTTAGAAAATTAAACTACTAAAACTTCAAATATAAAATTAATTAAAAACAATTATAATCTTGATTGTATTTCGATGATGGTGAAAGACTAGGGCAATGGCACTTGGTTCGTTTCAAGTTGAGTCTTCAAGACATAATTAAACTGGCATAATTCTTTCTATGGTTGTTAGTTGCAAGTTACTATCCCATTCGTTGCCACTATCCCTAGCATCCAAGAACTATTTCATGAACCCTAACGCCTATATCCTTATGGTCGCAGGAGAACAATGAAATGATGATAATGCCTATTGGTATTTCAACTAAACAAGGTTGAAGGGTATATCCCTATCCTCAATAACAACTTCTATCCTATCACCAATGAGTTCAAGGGCCTTTGAGTTCCCATTTTATATTTATTTTTAATCCTTTTGATTCCCTTTGCCAAGTTTAATCGAAAGCCAACAAATTTCATACAAGGTGATCAATCTCATAAATAATAAATTAACACAAATAAATACAAACAACCATAATTGAAGAATCAAAACCAAATTTAATTAGTCTTTCAAACAATCAACCATTCACCATGGCCAAAACCCAAGTACAAGTTTAGCCACTCATAGACAAGTGGAAAAACGAATACTTAGTCGTCATCATATAAATATACGAAGTAAGGTAGGGAAAAACCTAGTTGTAGAACTGTTTCTTCCTTCGAAATGGCATACAAGCTGTCATAAACGAACTAAGGAATGTAAAATATGAACTAAGATTAATAAAAGATGATAAAATCTCCCTACAAATGACCTAATGCATGTATTTATAGATGAGCCTCCAAATGATTCTTCTACCCTTCAAAACTTGGCTTTAAAATCAGTATTTTCTGCTCCGAAATGTCCTTGGTATGCCGCCCCACATATATCACCACAAACTTAGTCAATTTCCAACAATTTCAGCTCCGGACAAGGTCTGGCATGCTGCCCCATGTATCTCACTAGCTTTGGCTTATTTTCATTTGATGTTTGGGCTTGGGCGCACCGCCCCACCTATCTCGCCAAGATGTTCGTCAAATTTTTGTAAGTCTAAACCTTTCTGGCGCGAGGAGCTACTCATCTCGCCAAGGTTTGGGAAGTGAAAATCTTCTGAAGTTCAAGGGTTGGCTCGGCGCGCCAGCCATAGTACCAACTTGAAGTTTTCTTTTTTTGAAGTTCGGGACTTGGTGCGGGACACCAACCATAGCACCAGGCCCTTCATCTCCTCAAATCTTCACTCCTTGAATAAATTTAAGCCCATTTTGCTTAGTTTCCTGCTCAAATCAACTCAAATCATTTGTTAGCACATAGAACACATATCCACATGAATCTAAGAATAAATTAAAGATTATGAACTTAAAATATGATCAAATATGGGTAAAAACTATTACACCCCATAAATGTTAATGGTTAGTAGGCATACACGTGGATTTATGATGAGTAAGAAGAGCTTGATGTGTGTGGAAAAAGCCTTGGAAGTAGGGTAGGGTGAGGCTAAGTCGCGAAGGGCCAATGCGCGCGCAAGCCGGTAGGGCACTGGCCAGCGCGGCACACCAGGCACACTGGCGCATGGAGAGGCGCGATGCGGGGGCTCATGGTGCGATGGCTGGTGCAGGGTTACCCCTACCACTAGCCTCAAGTATATATATGGGCCCCTCCTTGAATTTGGATCATTTCCCAAATGTTATTTTCGACCAAGTTAGAGAAAATACAAGGGATTCTATAATTTTTCGTCCGATTACGCTACCAAACGCCATCCAATCTCAAATTAACTTTGGGTAACGAGTTCTTGGCCTACGGGAAGCATTACTACAGAGTTATTTCTTGGAAGTTCTCTTGGAAAATCGAAACTCTGCCGAGTAAAAGTTTTTGGAATTGCTCCAACTTGATTCCTACTCGGTCACAAACATTAGGTACGCATTTCTCCCTTCTGAACTCTCAGAAAATTATAGATTTTCTGCCGAGTTATTAAAAGTTGGATTATAGTTAATTTTATTATCGAAAGTTATTGATATTTACCGAGTTTAGTATTGAAATTAGTTCTATTCTCTCAGTATAGGGGTTACAGTTGGAAAGAAATGCAGTTTCCACGTTAAACCTCGCCAGTTAAATCAGAAATCAGCATTCGAGGTATGTTAAGGCAAATCCTTTCAACATGTTTTTCCTGTCATATCATAATGCAACCTAGATTCTCGTAAGAATGCCAGAAGCATGATTCTTGTGGTTAGCTGCTGTTATTAGTATGAGATTAGCGCTGTCTATTTATATTGGGATTAACCTTGCCCTGTATAGCCTTCCGTGACCAACCCTAGGGTTACTATCTGTGTCGACGCCTATGATACTATACAACATCGTTCCAAGAAGCGATATGCTGTCCCAAGGGACGATGCAGAGGCCCAAGGGCCATATTACAATCCATTCCATGGTTGGACTATTATCTTTATGTCGTATCGGCATCACTGACCCTCGTCGAGCCTGGTGCCTAGGGTGCAGTTATAAGGAGTCCACCAAACTTAGACATAGTTATAGATCAAGAGTCGAGCAGGCTCAGTGGCAGACCTAGGGGACCGATAGGATGGCTATAGTTACCTGTTGACTAATTTTGACCTGATTAGGGGTATATAGATTGAAGTGAACTAGCTAGGGTTTTCGGGGTCCCTGGGCGGGTTATTCTATACTGGTTGTACGTTCAGGGCTTGTGGGGGAAAATTAAGGTTCTTGTTTGCATTATTTATTGTTAGTTTTACAGCAGGTTATAAAGTTATATCAGGTTAACACTCTATCCCTCCTATTGAATTGTTTATGTTTCATTACCAATATTATTCAGTCATTTTCATTTACTACCTTACATATTCGGTACATATTGTACTGATGTCCACCCTTTGGGCACTGCATTACTTGCCTGCAGGTACAATTAAACCCAGTTCAAGACCTCCCTAGTCATCAATCGAGCCAGCAGTCTGATCAACTCCTTTTTCCTCGGAGTTGTTAGTTAGAAGATTTGTTCTTTTGTTGTACAGTTTATGGGCAGGTCGGAGCCTTGTACGGACCATTGTTCCACTCTTAGAGGCTTGCAGGCTAAAAATTTCCAGTGTTAGTTTTGCTATTGGCCATGTGGGGCCTATATATTTTTTCCTTTGTGTGATGGCCTTGTGGGGCCTAATATAGATATTAGTTAGCAGCCTTGTCAGCTATAGTATAGTTTTGATTGCATACTTCTAGTATGAGATAATTGGACAACATGATGGTCTTGTCGGCCCGCATAGGATCCCTTGATTTCTTGTTGTTGGTTAGCTGTTCTCTTTTACAGGTAGCTATGCTGCCTTGTTTTCCGGAGGCGTATTTACAGCCGACATATAGCTCATCATTTTCTTGAATTGAAGAGCAGGCATGCACCAGAAGTGCATAAGCCTAGTCAAGTCAGTTCAGGTCCCAGTATGGCACCAGGTGCCAGTCATGTCTCCCAAGGTGGGGCATGACAAACTTGGTATCAGAGAAGGTCGTATCCTAGGGAGTCTACAAGACGTGTCTAGTAGAGTCTTTTCTATGGATGTGTTGCACACCACATTCCATAGGCAGGAGGATATAGGGTATAATAGGGTGGTTACTCTTCTTTCTCCTCCAATCATACGGTAGAGCTATGTTGTATAGGGTTGAGTCATTAAGCTTACCTTATTCTTCTTATCTATAGAGAAATGTCGGACACGTGATAGACTACAACCGGCTGAAAATTAGATACCACAGCAGGAGACGGCTCTAGCAGGGTGCCCCAGTCAGCGCCAGCCCGATCTGAGAGCTATAGGGAGACTTCATCTCGGTCTCCTCAGTAGTCTCCGCCATGCCAGGAGTCCTCCAGGGCAGCGGACATGTCGGCACCACCTCTAGCAGCTCCTATACCTATACCATCAGATCAGGAGGTTAGGAGCATTGTCTATATGTTAGCCCATATGATGGCTGCTTAGCGCCATCCTATGGTACCAGTGGTTGCTGAGTCTTTGGGAGGACCTGGGAGTTCGAGGCTCCTAGAGTCCTTGCCCTGAGTCCCCTGCAGTTTACAAGGACGAATCAGGAAAAGGACCCTCAGGACTTCTTAGACCAGTTGCAGCGGATTTTCAGGGTGATGCATGCTATGCCCGCGGAGTCGGTTGAGTTAGCTGTATTTCGACTACAGGACATAGCAGTGTTATTTTACGAGAGAAGGGAGAGTTCCCGAGGTAGAGATGCTCCCCCTCCGACTTGGCCCAGTTTCTCAGACGCCTTCCTGGATCACTACTTGCCGCGGGAAATTCAACAGGCCCCGATAAATCATTTTTTACTCCTGGAGTAGGGCTCGATGAGTGTCTGTGAATATTCTATGATATTTGATTCTTTGGCCATATATGCACCAGCTTTTGTAGACACTATGCCAGCAAGAGTGCATCGGTTTATTATGGGACTACTCCCGGAGTACGCGGAAACTTGTGTATGGCTACTCTGCGAGAGGACATGGATATCGCCCGTATTCAAGCTTTTGCTCAAAATATTGAGGGGATCAGGCAGAGACAACGGGAGATAGAAAGGGCAAGTCAAGAGCAGCGCCGTAGGGCCAGACCTAGTGACATGCATGCAGAATTTTAGGGCGTACCTAGGCTATGAATATCAGGCATGCGACATAGACCCCTGCATCCATAGCAGCATCAAGGTGGAAGAACAGACCACCGAGGGCAGTCAGGGCCCGTTGAGAGCTCATGGGCATCAGGTTCTTAGCAGTAGAGGGGGTCGGATCAGAGTAGGCCTACTGTGCCACATTGTGCTATTTGTAGTTGACGTCATCTTGGGAAATCCAGGTATGGTCCTACTACTTGTTACACTTGTGGACAAGAAGGTCACATGATGAGGGACTGCCCAACTAGAGGTCAGGGTGATTGGGATCGATAGGACAGATCTTCAGCAGGGTCACATGCCCCAGCACCTTCGGTAGGGCGCAGGCCCTTAGTTTTAGCCGGTAGAGGCTGACGTAGGTTAGGGGCATCTAGCTCAGGCATCGGTCCAGATCACACTTATGCTTTACTGGGACGATAGAATTAGAGTCGTCGCCGGATGTTGTGACATGTATGCTGGACATTTGCTCTCAACCAGTTTATGTTTTGAGATCCAGGTTCCACTTTGTCCTATGTTACCCCATTAGTGGCCCGGATGTTTGGTATAATGCCAAAATTTCTTCAGCGACCCTTTTCAGTGTCTACACCCATAAATGATTCTATTATAACTAAAAGGATCTATCAGGGCTGCACAGTAGAAGTTGTTGGTCTCCAGACTTACGCAGATTTAGTAGAGTTGGAAATGATCGATTTTGATGCAATTATGGGCATGGACTGGCTAGCACCATGCTATGCCAATGTAGAGTGTTGGACCAATACAGTTTGGTCCACTTTTCAGGGGAGGTACTACGAGAGTGGAAGGGCAATGCAGCTACGCCAAAAGGTAGGTTTATATTCTATCTTCGAGAGAGAAAGTTAATAGGAAAGGGTTGTATATATCATATCATCAGGGTTCAGGATATGCAGGAAGAATCCCTGACTCTTCAGTCCATTCCAGTGGTCAATGAATTTCCAGACGTGTTTCCAGATAAACTTCTTGGTATTCCCACAGATCGGGAAATCAATTTCTCTATCGACTTGTTACCAGGTACTCAACCTATATCCATCCCTCCATATCAAATTGCTCCAACTGAATTGAGAGAATTGAAGGAACAATTGTAAATTCTGTTAGATAAGGGTTTCATCAGGTAGAGTACGTCACCGTGGGGTACACTAGTTTTGTTTGTGAGGAAGAAAGATGGCTCCCTCCGCATGTGCATAGATTATCGGAAGTTGAATAAAGTTAATATTAAGAATAAACACCCACTTCCCAGAATAGATGACTTATTTGACTAGCTGCAAGGGGCGAAATATTTTTTTGAATTTGACTTAAGGTCAGGGTATCACCAAGTACGAGTTTGGGAGAATGATATCCCGAAGACATCCATTAGGACCAGGTATGGTCATTTTGAATTCCTAGTCATGTCCTTGGGGTTAACAAATTCCCAGCGGTGTTCATGGATCTGATGAACAACATCTTCAGGCTATATTTAGATATGTTTGTAATTGTATTTGTCGACGACATCCTGGTGTACTCCCATTCAGAAGCAAAACAAAAAAATCATTTGAGGACGATGCTTCGGACTCTTAGAGATCGCTAGTTATGTGCGATATATTCTAAATATGAGTTCTTGCTGAATTTTGTGGCCTTCTTGGGCTATATTATATCAGACGTTGGTATTCAGGATGATTTGCAGAAAATTGAGGTGGTAAAGACATGGCCTAAACCTACAACTCCAATGGAAGTTCATAATTTCCTAGAATTAACTGGGTATTACCGGAGGTTTGTGGAGGGGTTTTCGACCGTGTAAGTGCCCTTGACTAAATTGAGTCAGAAAGTAGTCAAATTTCAGTGGACGGAGGCCTGTGAGTAGAGCTTTCAAGAGCTGAAGAACAAATTAATCAAGGCAGCAGTGTTATTCTTGCCAGAAGTTTCAGAAGGTTATGCCGTACATTCTGATGCTTCAGGAATTGGTTTAGGATGCGTCCGGATGCAACATGGTAAGGTAATTGCTTATGCTTTAAGGCAGCTCAGGAAGCATGAAAAGAACTATCCCACTCACGACCTGGAGTTAGTTACAGTGGTTCACGTCTTAAAAATCTGGAGACATTACTTGTATGGGGTGCATGTTGAAATTTTTACTGATCATAAGAGCCTCTAGGAATTTTCATAGAAGGAATTGAGTTTGCGGCAACGTCGTTGATTAGAGGTGCTGAAGGACTACGACGTGAATATTTTATATCATCCAGGGAAAGCCAATATTATAGCAGATGCACTTAGCCGCAAATCTATGGAAAGCTTTGCATATATAAGGCTAGAACAGCGGGAAATGGCTTGAGTATTGCACTGGTTAGCTAGCTTAACCATCCGAATTGTGGACTCAGAGGATAATGGGGCTGTAATTCAGAATACCACAGTATCATCCCTGGTTGTGGAAGTGAAAGAGCAGCAATATGAAGATCCTAACCTGGTACAACTTAGAGATAAGGTTCAACAAGGTGATTTAGTAGTATTTAAATTGACAGAAGATGGGTCTTGAGATTTATGGGTCTCCTCTACGTTCCACATGTGACATGACTTCGCCAGCAGATCATGGAAGAGGTACATTATTCCCGTTATTCTCTGAACCCAGGTTCGACAAAGATGTATCATGACATAAAAGAAATATAGTGGTGGTACGGAATGAAAAAGTGTGTAGCAGAATTTTTAGCACAATGCCTTACTGTCAATAGGTAAAGGTCGAACATCAGAAACCCGGCGGATTAACTCAGGATATAGCAGTGCCTATGTGGAAATAGGAAGCGATCAACATGGACTTTATGATAGGATTACCTCGTACTAGGTGCATATTCGATTCTATTTGGGTCTTGTCGACAGGTTAATAAAGTCAGCTCATTTCTTACCAGTTAGGACTACCTTCTCCACCGAGGACTATGCTAAGATGTATATTAAAGAGATAGTCTAACTACATGGTGTCCCCGCCTCTATTGTTTTTGATAGAGGGGCCCACTTCACAGCTAGATTCTGGTAGTCATTTCATAAAGGTTTGGGGACACAAGTTAATCGAAGTACAACATTCCATCCTTAGACAGACGGTCAGGCAGAACACATAATTCAGACACTCGAGGATATGTTACGGGCATGCGTCTTAGATGTAAGAGGATGTTGGGATGAACATTTACCCCTTATAAAATTTGCATACAATAATAGTTACCACTCTACAATTCAGATGGCACCCTATGAGGCCTTGTACGGGCGAAAATGTAGGTCCCCTATCGGGTGGTTCGAAGTAGGGGAGACTGAGTTAGTTGGACCTGATATGATTCACCAGTCAGAAGAGAAGGTCAAACTCATCAGAGAGCGATTGTTAACAGCCCAGAGTCGCATGAAGTCTTTTTCTACTGTGCGACGTAGAGATTTAGAATTCAAAATTGACGATTGGGTATTTCTCAAGGTCTCGCCCATAAAGGGTGTGATGAGGTTCGACAAGAAGATCAAGCTTAGCCCTAGATTTATTTGCCCATATTAGATCCTTTAGAGGATAGGCCGAGTAGCATATGAACTAGAACTACCTCCAAAGCTAGAATCCATCCATCCAGTCTTTCATGTGTCAATGCTATGGAAATGCAAAGGAGATCCGTCTCGAGTTGTGCCAGTTGAGGACGTTCAAGTTACTGAGGAGTTAGACAACGAAGAGGTTCCAGTGGCCATACTAGATCGGTAGGTTCGTAGGTTGAGAACTAAATACGTAGCCTCTGTTAAGGTATTGTAGAGGAACAGAAATAAAGAAGAGATGACCTGGGAAGCCAAGGATGACATGAGGTCTAGATATCCTCATTTGTTGTAGGATTGTTTAGATTATGCAGTTAAAGGTGATGTTGTTATTTAGTTGTTATTTTACAACTTATGTTATCGGTATTGTTTAGCCACCTACCTTTTTGTGATGAAATAGCTGTTTATACCATCCTGCGAGGCACCTATGTTGGACTTTTCTACATTTCAGGTTTCCGAATAGTCCATATTACAGAGGAGATTCTGCCAAAAGTTTTCTAAATCTTGGTTAAGAGAGTTAACTTCGTTAATCCTGAGGATGACATTCGAGGACGAATGTTCCTAAGGTGGGGAGGATGTTACACCCTATAAATGTTAATGATTAGTAGGTTTTTGCATGGATTTGTGATGAGTAAAAAGAGCTTGGCGCATGGTGGAAAAAGCCTTAGAAGTAGGATCAGGCGAGGCTACGACGTGAAAGGCTAGCGCGATGCGCCAGCAGGCAGGGCACTGGCTCGTGCGACGAGCTAGGCCCACTGGCGCATGAAGAGGCACGACGTGGGGGTCTGCTGGCATGATGGCTGGCGTGGGGCTCCCCCTGCCACCTTCCTCAAGTTTATGTATAGGTCCCTCATTCTATTTGTGTCATTTCCCAAATGTTATATTCGGCCAAGTTAGAGAAAATACAAGGGATTCAATAATTTTTCGTCCGATTATGCTGAAATGATATATTCGGCCAAGTTAGAGAAAATACAAGGGATTCAATAGTTTTTCATCTGATTATGCTAACAAACACCGTCCAATCTAAAATTAGCTTTTGGTAACGAGTTCTTGACCTACGGGAAGTATTACTACGGAGTTATTTCTTGGAAATTCGCTCGGCAAATTGGAACTCCACCGAGTAAAAGTTGTCAGAATTGCTCCAAATTAATTCCTACTCGGTCACAGACATTAGGTAAGTATTTCTCCATTTTGAACTCTTAAGAAATTATAGATTTTCGGTCGAGTTATTCAAAGTTGGATTATAGTTAATTCTATTATCAAAAGTTATCGATTTTTACCGAGTTTAGTATTGAAATTAGTTCTATTCTCTCGGTATTGGGGTTACAGTTGGAAAGAACTATAGTTTGCACATTAAACCTCACTAGTTAAATCAGAAATCAGTAGTTCGAGGTATGTTAAGGCAAATTCTTTTGGCAAGTTGTTTCTGTCATATCATAATGCGACCTAGATTCTCGTAAGAACGCTAGAAACATGATTCTTGTTGTTAGATACTTTTATTAGTCTGATATTAGCGTTGTCTATTCATATTGGGATTGACCCTGCCCTGTATAGCCTTCCGTGACCAACCCAGGGTTACTAGCTATGTTGATGCCTACGAGGCTATATGACATCGCTAAGGAGCGATATGCCATCCCAAGGGATGATGTAGAGGCCAAAGGGCCATATTACAGTCCATTACATGGCTGGACTATTATCTTTATGTCGTATCGACATAACTGACCCTCGTTGAGCTTGGTGCCAAGGGTGAAGTTATCATGAGTCCACCAGACTCGGACATAGCTACAGATCAGGAGCCGAGCAAGCTCAGTTGCATACCCAAGGGATTGGTAGGATGACTATAGTTACCTATTGACTCATTTCACCTGATTTGGGGTATATAGATCGAAGTGAACTAGCCAGGTCTTATGGGGACCTCGGGTTTGTTATTCTATGGTGGTTGTACCTTCCGCGCTTATGGTGGCTAGGTAAGGTTCTTGTTTGCACTATTTATTGTTAGTTACACAGAAAGTTATAAATTTATTTCAGGTTAACTCTCTATCCCTCCTATTGAATTGTTTCAGTTTCATTACTAGTATTATTCAATCATTTTCATTTACTACATTACATATTCGGTACATATTGTACTGACGTCCACCCTTGGGGCGCTGCATTACTTGCCTGTAGGTATAGTTAGACTTAGTTCAGGGCCTCCCTGGTCATCAGTCGAGCTAGCAGTTTGATCAGCTCCTTTTTCCTCGGAGTTGTTAGTTAGAAGTTTTGTTCTTTTGTTGTACAATTTATGGGTAGGTCGGGGCCCTATACCGACCATTAATCCACTCTTAGAGGCTTGCAGGCTATAGATTTCTAGTGTTAGTTTTATTATTGGTCGCGTGGGGCCTATGTATGTTTTCCTTTGCGTGATGGACATGTAGGGCGTAGTATAGCTATAAGTTAGCAGCCTTGTCTTCTATAGTATAGTTTTCATTGCTTACTTCTATTATGAGATAACTAGACAGCACGGTGTTCTTGTCGGCCCACATAGGATCCCTTCATACTTCTTGTTGTTGGTTAGCTATTTGCTTTTACAGGTAGTTATGTGGCCTTGTCGGCCGGAGGCTGTGTTTTAGCCGAGATATAGCTCGTCATTTTCTTGAATTGAAGAGCAGGAGTGCACCAGAAGTGCATAAGCCCAGTCAAGTTAGTTCAGATCCCAGTATGGCACCAGGTGCCAGTCATGCCTCCCAAGGTGGGGCATGACCAAAACATGGCAAATGGGCATAAAAATATGGCCAACATCACCATCCCACACTTAAAGCATTTTTCGTCCTCAAACAATCCTTAAGAAATACCTAAACTAATGTTTCACTAACACACTTGACACCTCTATCAACTCTTACTCAACCAACTAGCATGGATCATTCATAGAGTGGTTTATCATAAGCAACACAATTTCATCAAATACATATGCAAGCTTCACACTCTACATCATACAACTTCTATAACTGACTCATTTTTTTCAACACAAAGGACAAGCATGATTAAGTGTGACACATGTAGCAAGTAGTACATCGATTTAGACCTCTTGTGCCCCTCACTTTTAGTGATGTTCCTCTCTCAAATTCATCAATGTTAAGACATGGAAAAATATAAGTAAGGCAGACTCACACTCACAAGAGATATAATGCACATATGTAATCATGCTATAGGCTTGCCCTTCATGTACATTAAGACTACCTAATTGCTTCAAGAGATTAAAATTACAAAGACTTTTCTTGATTGTAATATTGGCTAAGGGATGGGTAGAATTGATATTTCATTTTAGAGTAACCATCACCCTAAGCACTTTTAAGACATGTTTCACTTTTCTTGTCCACCACCTTTTTCCTTGTTTGTTTATCCTTCATCTACTCACCCTTGTCTTTTCTTTAATGCCTCATTCTTCACTACTTGACTGCTAGTTTCCTACTCATATAATAACAAAGAATTTTGTAATTAAAGATCTCTTTTTAAATTCCCTAGAAACAATTAAATAACACAATTTTTATAGGGACCCCTTCTTCTTACTTTTCTTTTCTTACCACAAAATTTTTTCTTTTTCCCTTGCAATATATCTTGGTGGACCTTAACTTCGAAGTATCAAAGTGTCTAAGTCTACTTTTGATCAAAAATCTCAGCTCTCACAAAAAGATGGATTAAGCTACTTTCATGCTTAAGAAGGAATAAGGCTTTTAGGCTCAACGGGTGTAACTAGGGAGAATGATTATGAAGGTAAAATAACTATAGGAAAAAAATGGTTTCTTCAAAGAAATGCCTTGATCATGTCTCAACTTCCTACCAACTAGTTATCCTACATACACTAAGACAAGTTCTAGATACTACAATATATACACACAAAGAAATGCAGCTCACCTCTCATGGCAACAAGAATCTAATCAGTTTCTACAGCTACACATTCACACAATCATATTGAATGACAAGTTTATTCATGATTGATCCATAAGGATATGTTGAGTAAAATTAAAGAGAGATGTATCTCTTTCATGGATCCTCATTCATGCAATCAAGATGAGCACTCTATTTACTCCAGCATAGCAACTAAGCAGAATATCAACAAGCATACAAGCAGATGACTTACAACTGAATCCTAAATAATTAAAAAAAAGATGAAGATTCTTCCCTTAAGACGATCGTCATTCATCTATCATAGGAAAACATCATTACTCTTATGACGTGGACAACTCCTAAAATAAAACAATAAACTAACTCCAAAATAAAGCAACTAAACATCACATGGTCAAGACGAACACAAGTCAAAATATCCCAACCATCAAATTCAACATCACCATACTAGCTATTACAACCATTGACCTATGAATCATCAAGATACTATTATGAGGAATGACATAATAATGCTACGACCTACTAAAAATATAGCAATGAAAGAACAACAAGAATCTAGTTTTCCTCCACCCTACACTTAAAAAGGTGCACTGTCCTCAGCGCACACAATATCATATCATAAAGGGAGAGGAAAGGAACTTTCTGGGTCACTAAGCATCATCCTTGGGATTGTACTCCTCATCTTCATCATCATCTTCACCATCAATCTGCATGGTGCGTGTAGTAGCATCATCCTCCTCATCTATATCTAGGTCATCAACATCGTCAGTAAGGATTGTGGCCTCAACATCATCAAGCGACTCTGATAATGCTCAAACTCATACTCCTAACAAAGTATGAAGCAAATGTTATCCATAAAGAACCCAACAAAGGTTGGGGTCGAACCCACAGGGGATGTGATAAGAGCTAGACTAATGCAGGTATTTAAACTTTTAGGTTTGTTATCTCCAAATTAGGGGGTTTATAGAAAAACAGTAGTAAAACAAGAGTGAAAATCAGTTGTTGTTTATCAAGATTTGCAATTAACTAGGGTAAGTGTTCCCCATGAGTTCATAACTACTTCGGGTTTAAACTCGTGATCTATTCCAATGTTACTTGTAGAACTGATAACTAGGGTTCACCCAAACGACTGGTTTGTCCCTATTGGATGACTATACCCAGTCACCGGGTTAGGTCTCATGAGAGATTTCGATTTAACCATTATCAATTTTCTCTAAATTAACTATTTTGCGACCGCATCTCAAGTTATATAATAATCATAAAAATCATGGCTTTGTTGTAATATTATTTTCCTACTTCTATAGGATCAAGCAAGTAAAGAATTTGGGCAAGTCCTAACCTTGTGATTCATTAAGAAACATTAAAGATGAAGAGAATACAATACAAGTGTTCAACATTGGTTTCGAATCACTTTGTGTAACCCTAGTTTTTTAATCAACCACAACCCTAGTTGTGGAGGTTTTAGACTTTCATGATTGTAAGATTATGATTAGTAGTCATACACAAACACATAATTAAATACTTAGAACAATGATTGAATGAAAACCTGCTTTGAATTGTAAGGAAAGATGATGAACAAATTTGAGAACAACTGAGAAAATCCAAGTTAAGTTCTCAAGAATTGCTCTCCAATATTGTCAAAAACTAATTACAAACTGATAATAATTGACTTCTAACTACTTCTGACGTCTCGTCAACTAAAAGAAACCTAAAAAGAATTTATACAAATAACACTTTCCTAAGTTAACAGGGAAATATCCAAATCTGGTGCTGACACTTCATACGAATCCTCCTACGACCCGTAATAGGATTGTATTGGTCATTCCTTGTCTCGTACATTCCCTGACTTTTACAGAATTTTCTAAGTGTTGGCCTCTGGTACGACTCGTAACAAGATTCTAAGAGTTGTACATTCAAGTCATGGTTTGATATGGGAACTCTGGCATCTTCTGAAGATTTCTATTAATGTCTTGGTATGCCTTGTACCTTGCTCTTATGACTCGTAATAGTTTGTCATAACATGAGATCTACCAAGTCCCAAAACCCCTAAAGTTCTCCACTACTCTTGGTACAGGTCGTAGGTAGATTCTATGATCCGTAAGTACTACCCGTATCAGAAGACTCTAATTGTGAAAGTTTCTCTGAAGTATTCTATGACTCAAGTTATGGCTCGTACAATGATGGTACGACTCGTACTGAGAGTTGTACTTTTTCTTTGCCTCGTACCAATATTTTGGGCTTTTCCATGAGTCTCAATAGGGTTCATACAATCTTGGTGCGGCTCGTACTGAGTCCAGTACTTGGCCTCTTTTCTGCATTTTTTGCAACTTTCGCACATTTTCACTCCAACACCTATTTTCTCTGAAAACAAAGTAAAAACACCTCATATCCATATAAACACACCTATGTGCTTACAATTTTTCTAGTTTTAAGCATCGAAAGGGCTGTAAACTCACATCACATCAACACCCTCAACTTAAGACTTTTGCATGTCGTCAGGAAAAGAAAATAAAAAACTAAAAATGATGCTTAACTAGAAAATAAACCTAGGATATACAGCCAACACCAATCAAAACCTACACTATGAAAACAAACAGCTTTTGACCCTTCTCCATGTAAACCAAATCAGCTATACACATCAAGTGACCACAAACTATGATAAACAAGGATCAATATACGTCATCTAGTTATTAGCAAAAATATTACTAATGCTTTTCACACAGACAACTGGCAGAATAAAACACAAACCATGTACCCTCATAGCAAGTGAAGTCCCCAACTCATAGATATATGAAAATATGAAACTTGGCACTGAACAAGTAAGACTTGCACTCTCACAAGGAAGTTTCAAATACTGCACATCGGATACCACAGGCTTGCCTTTATTTTCTCTACTTTGGCTTTTTGGATAGTCAGACTAGAGTCACTATAGGAGTTTATTTGGCTTGTAATGTGGACTTCAGGATGGGTATGGTAAATATGAGATTTTTAGTTACCAAACCCTCCTTTGAACTACGTACTTGTGGCCTCACTTTTCACCTTTTTACCCTATTTTTCATTTTTTCAACTTTTTCCCCCTTTTCTCCATTTTTAGCATGTGTGAGTGTGGTGAATTTTTTCATCTTTTTTCAACTCTTTTTTTTTCTTTACATATTGCATTTTTAGGTCATTTTTTACTCTTTTCTTTTTCACACATACTCACCGTTCTTTGACTCTTTTTATTTCTTTCTTTTTCACCCCACACATTTTAAACACCTCTACTATAGCCACCCTCAACTTACGCATTTTGCCAGAGTTGAGGTTCACATGTCCAAGAAGGGACCAGTGCCAAACAGGTTCATTATAAACATTGGTTAAAGTCAATAGGTAATCAAGAAAAATGGGTCAACATTAAGGCTCAAAATTAGGATCAAGGGAATCATATTATTTTGGTAGGGAAATTTAAGCTAAAATGGGCTAAACAAAAGGGCTTATGATCCTTTCCTAACCAACTATCCTAAAACCTATGTAAAGACCAATTAGAACAAGTGCTAGATCCTCAAACCAATATTGAACTAAGTATTGATCCTCACTCGCTCATGGTACATGTTTTGCATTCATTCTACCTATCCAGTGCATACATGGCTAACTATAACTACTCATGCTAATACACTAAATGACACAAAAAGATCCATAGAAATCATGCTTTGCAATCAACAAGTACAACTAACATCTAAAAAAATGATTTTAAATGGGGTCATTTTTTTCAAAACTAGTGCATTTTTTTGGCCGAGTAATACAAACCTACTTTCTAATTAAACAAAAATATCCTAAATATGCCGGTCGTACTAGATAGCGTACTCAATAAAAAATAAACACGGCAATAAAAATCTTTGGATGAATTTAAAATCCCAAAAATTACAAGTACACTCCCTCCCCTTTTGCAAAGCATGCTTCATCCTCGAAGCATAGAATGTAAAATCACAAGGGAAAGGGACATACCTGTGGAGCACTAAGCATTCATGTCATCCCGCAGAGGTGGTACCTCCGCTGCATCCGTGGAGCTAGTGGTGGCCGGTGCACTCAATGGTACATCTACGGGGGAAATGGTCACCCCTCATTAGTAGTGGTCGCCTATGAAATCTCAATAAAAACTGGGGCTGAATGTGGCTCGCCCGAAGGGTCCTTCCCACCTGCAAGATCAACATGGGCAGTGGTGGAGCTACCCGCTCCTCTAGCTCTCTCAAGAAGCTCCGACCTATGCTCATTGTGAATCTGCTGACTCTCCACTCTTGCCCACTTGCATTCTTTCTTCTCGTTTTTCTTCTTCTTTAGGGTCTCATCTCCAACATGCTCCACAACCCTCTTCTTTCCTTTTCCTCCCTATACTCCAATTGACTCCTAATATGTCGCCAAGTCAAGCTCATCATCAATTTCAATATCGAAGATAGGAAGAGTGGGGGCTACTAGAATTGCTGACTTTTAAGATGATAGCTCGGTCACTTGGCTCTGCTCTACCATGCGCTTATTGAAGCAGCACTCAAAGCTATCAAGTCTGGCATGCAAGACCCGTGCAGCCGCCTCATTCTTAGCCTTCACCCAAGGCTTCACATTCTCCATCATAGATTGCACCTTTCTCTCGGTTACAGTCATTCTCTTTGCTCTCTTTTGCAGAAAATCCTGAGGCACTAGCATATATCTTGCTGGGGTCTGGCTCGAAAGGCCCATAGGTGGTACAACAGAGGTACTGGGAGTTGCCTCTAAATGATCGACCTCTCAAGATAATGTCTTATCCTGCTCCTATAAGGTGGGGGCATTAACCTGCTCGCCCCCAACTGCCCATGGTACCGGGACTACATTAGGAAGTCTCGCTTGGCTCACTGGGTTCATTTCATCCCGGATCAACCTTATAAACGCTTTCCTCTACCCTCCAACCAATTGCTCTTCACTTAAGACCTGCCTCCATACATAATCTAAACACGATACTCGGGAACGAGATAGTAGTGCTCAATCCCATAGCCCGATCTCGGATCTCCTCTATGATGACCCTCAGAATGTTGATGGCGTGTCTTAACATGATACACGCCACCAATGCTGCTCTGTCTGCACTAAGGTATTTTCATTTACAGTTGGTGCCAACCTATAGAGAACTAGCATCCAGTAGGCCTTCACTATGAAATTCAGCGAATTTTTGGTGACCTGCTTTCCACTAGTCACCCACTCTGCATCTTCCTTATCCTCAGCAATGACCCTACATAGCCACTTTATATGATTCTTCTTCTCCTCATAACCTATCTGGTTAATCTTCTTCATGGCTTCCAGCCGATGGTCAAACTCAGGTGTAGTATGTGGTGGTATGAATTGAGGCCCATATAATACCTGAGCAATAATACGCTTGGATATGTCAACAGTGCATCCTCGCAACATTACACTCTCCAACTTGGGCTGATCTTTCAACTTCTACCCATCATTTGCTTTCTGCACCATGGTAACCAAATAATTGGCATAAAACTCCCAGACTATCTCTAAAGTGTATCGATCTGGGGTTCTTTCCATCCACTCGAATCCGTAGAAGCTGAATATCTGCTTCATGTCCTCTACCTCATTCAGTTAATTGGTGAGGATCCGAAGTTCTTCTTGCTCCGTCTAGGGTGGTTCTTGGCGATGAGAGAGAGCCCCTGCTTGTATATCTCTTTTGTACTGGGTACTCTCCACCGAATATTGCAATTCTCCCTAGGCGGAGTTTGCTCACCCTCATCATTGGATGCCTTATCTTCATACCCGAACTTACCATCTCCATCTCTTAATTAGTCCTTCTCGATCCCCTCATCATCATTAGAGCCACTCCCAAACTCTTAGACTTGTTCCTCAGCTCCCTCCTCAAACAGGGGAGCGTTTGCAAATGTGGCAGTGGCCGCCCTGGCCTAGGCTTTAGCTTGTTCCCTAGTGGTTTCTATCCCATCGGTGTCATATGTATCAACCCTATACTCTTCCATTGAACCAGGAGAGTTCTCTGCATGTTTAGAGTTGGAGGGCTCATCTCTCAACGCCCTCCGAGCAGCTATCTCCGCCCTGACGGCTTTGTCTTTGGCCGTTTTGGTTGCTTTTTTCTTCAAAGTCATTATACCTGTAGAAAAAAAGGGTTAGAACTTCAGATCTGAGAAAAAGAAAACAAGAAAATACCCTCTGAATTTTTCCACGCGTCTTTAGTAAGAGTCATACCTAGAAGGTAAGATCCGTACTAAGACTCATAGTATCTTTGATCACAGTTATGACTCTGAGATACAACTCCGTACCATGAAGGTACAATCTGTACCACGAGTCATATGAGGATACCCCTTGAAAACAATCCTTTTGTATGTTTC
This sequence comes from Datura wrightii, assembly GCA_035772735.1. Taxonomy (NCBI): domain Eukaryota; kingdom Viridiplantae; phylum Streptophyta; class Magnoliopsida; order Solanales; family Solanaceae; genus Datura; species Datura wrightii. The sequence continues at coordinate 56,462,165 of JASDFA010000007.1, read as the reverse complement.
CACAACTCATGGTACAACTCATAAGTCGATCCACGAGTCATAGTAAAGGTCATACAGTTGGCTTTGGACTTGACCCTTTTCAAAATTCTGGTACAATTGTCAGGTCTGACTCATAGTAGGGTACCACAGGTTGTACTATGTTCCGTACCAATTAATTTACATACACTTGTCTTGGGAAAGTCCCAATGAGCCATCCTATAAGTTATAGTATGAACCCATGAGTCGTAAGAAGGCTTGTGAAGGCGGTCCATGCCTTTGTCATGTCTGTTGTGCAGGTAAGTTCGATTTTGTGTTGGAAACTCAGAATTCCCCAATCTAGACATGTGTTTTTCACACTTTTACAACTACCCAGTTTTCCAATTATGATTCACAACCCATAACTCAGTTCTTTACAATTTAAGTTCAAATTCTATTCATGTTTGAATTTCTACCCGGTCAACACAATCATATTGCAAGTTACTGATCATTTTCCTCATCTATTTTCATGAATTTTTGAGGAGTCCCGGTTGTTAAAAAGATTCATATAAGCATGAAGGTCTTTTTACTCAACCCAAAGCATAACTACTTGATTTTTATGAAATCTTGCTCGCTTCGTGCGTGATTCAGTCACTAGGGTAGGGATTCGACTTGAGCAATGTCAATCGTGCATAAATCTTGCTCAATCGATTATTTTTCTTGAGTTACGAGTGTGAGGGAATCATGGAGGTAATCGTGAGTTCAATCTTTGTTTGTGTGGGAGAGGGGTTTGAAAAATTTGGATTTATGTATATTACGACAATTTTAAAATTTTGGGTCGAGTTGAGTTGATTTAAGGATTTTGGGTCCATCACGACTTGTACGACCTGTGACTCATCCCTAGGACTTGTAGCAGAGGTTTAAGAAAACTTACCTGTGGACCTACGATCACATCATACAACCCGTACCATAGAGGCACGGTACCCTCTCATGGAGAGTGCTAAGTTGATGTGCTGATTGGGCGCAACCTTTAAGGAGCATGATGTCCTGTGAGTTTACAACACTTTCGACGGATAAAATTGGAAAAATAGCATGGAATTAGGTGTGTTTATATGGATATGAGGTGTTTTTACTTTGTTTTTAAGGAAAATATGTGTTTGAGTGAAAATGTGCAAAAGTTGCAGAAAAATGTTGAAAATAGGCCAAGTACTAATATCAATACGAGTCATACTGAGACTCGTGGAAAAGCCCAGAAGATTGGTACAAGACAAAAGCAAAGTATGACTCTTAGTACGAGCCGTACCATCCTGGTATGATCCGTAACTTGAGTCGTAGAATACTTCAGAGAAATTTGTGCAATTAATGTCTCTTAAAATGGGTAGCAGTTACAGATCGTAGAATCTACTTATGACCTATACTAGGAGTCGTGGAGAACTTTATAGATTTTTGGGACTTGGCAGATCTCATGTTACGACAAGCTATTACGAGTCATAGTAGCAAGATACGAGGCATACCAAGAGATTTGTAGAAATCTTCAGAAGATGCCAGAGTTCTCAGTATCAAACCACGACTTGATTGTACGACTCGTAGGATGTTGTTATGAGTCATACTAAAGGCCAACACTTATAAAATTATGTAAAAGCCAAGGAATGTACGAGACAAGACACGACCTGTACAATCCTATTACGGGTTGTAGGAAGATTCATATGAAGTGTCGGTGCCAGATTTGGATATTTTTCTGTTAACTTAGGAAAAAGACTTTATTATTTGTATAAATGAGTTTTAGGTTTCTTTTAGTTGAGGAGACATCATAATTAGTTAGAGGTCGATTATTATCAATTTGCAATTAGTTTTTGACAATATTGGGGAGCAATTCCTGAGAACTACTTGGATTTTCTCAATTGTTCTTGAATTTGTTCATCATCTTTTCTTGCAATATTCAAAACATGTTTTCTGTCAATCATCATTGTAAGTATTTAATTATGTGTTTGTCTATGAATACTAATCATAATCTTACAATCATGAGAGGCTAAAACCACCACAGCTAGGGTTGTGGGAACCATGATGGATTAACAAAACTAGAGTTACACAAAGAGATTCGAAACCAATGCTACACACTTGTATTGTAAACTCTTTATCTTTAATATTCTTAACGAAGCACAACATTAAAACTTTCCTGAATTATTTACATGCTTGAACCTAGAGAAATAGAGATTAGGAAAAGAGAATTACAACAAAGCCTTGACTTTTATGATCATTGTATAACTTGAGCTGCGGTCACAAGATAGTTAATTTGGATAAAATCGATAACGGTTAAATTGAAATAGCTTATTAGACCTAACCCGGTGATTGAGTATAGTCATCCAATAGGGACGAACCAGTCGTTTGGATGAACCCTAGTTATTAGTTCTACAAATAAGCATTGGAATAGATCACGAGTGTAAATCCGAAGTAGTTATGAACCCATGGGGAAAACTTACCCTAGTTAATTGCAAATCTTGATAAAAAACAACTTCTTTTCACTCTTGTTTCACTACTATTTCTTCTATAAACCCTCCAATGTGCAGATAACATACCTAAAAGCTTATATACCTACATTAGTCTAGTTCTTACCATATTCCCTGTGGGTTCGAACCCAACCTTTGTTGGGTTCTTCATTAACAACGTCCGCCTCATACATTTTCAGGAGTGTGAGTTTGAGCATTATCAAAAAGTGGTCCCGTTGCCGGGGAATACAACTAAGAATAGATTAATTGCTTGTGTTTAACTTTTGGCTGTTATTTCCCTATTTATATTTTATTTTTGTTTTTTCCACCCACAGGTTGCCTGTTGGTGAATTCCAAGTACTCAATGGAGTATAAACCCCCGGTTTCCTTTTGATCTATAAATAGAAAGAACACTACGAAGAATGGAAAATCGAGAGCAAAGAGAGGCCCGTCTTGCTGAAGAAAGTAGGCAAGTTGAGCTAGCTCAGCAAGTTGCACTTCAGGAAGTTGATGATGCTCGCGATGAAGTTGTAAACGTTGGCCACAATGAAAGGGGCCACAGAGGCCAGAGATATTCCCCTCAGTTCTTTGATGAGGACGACCCGGTCAACTAAAGCTATCGTACAACCACCTTTGTCTTCTTGAGCAAAGTTTGACATCACAAGCAGCATGATACATTTTTTGAATATGAAAGGGGTTTTTAGTGGTCATGCAGCGGAGGATCCCAACCTGCACTTGATGAAGTTCATAGGTACATACAAGGCGTACAAGTTACCCGGTGTCAATTAGGATGTAATAAGGCTAAGACCTTTCTCCTTCTCTCTTTATGGGGAGGCCACTTTATGGTTATTAGAGGTACCCAACAACTCCATTACCAATTCGAGGGAGCTCAAATGGACCTTCCTTGAAATGTTTTTCCCACCCTCCAGGATGCTACAACTTAAGGACGAGATCTACTATTTCTGACAACTGAAAAAGGAGGCACTTCATGAAACCTGGTTGAGATTTAAAAAGATGTTGACCAAGTGCCCAAACTATAGAATTCCTGATGACAGTTTGTTGGATATTTTTTCAGGTCATCGAACAAATGCACAAAATCTATGAAAAATACTGTGGTGGGAGGAGCATTGATGAGTCACACGTGGGAACAACCTTCCACTATTCTTGACAAATTTATTGAAACCAATAGGGCCTGGCCAACCAGGGAAGCCGAAGCAACTGCTGGTGCATATGTTGTTGATATGACTGCAGACCAACGAAAGAAGGAGGAGGAGTGTGATTAGGAATTGGCCCACATGCATACATCATTAAACCTGCTCATAAAGCATGTCATTGGAACTAGGGCTAGAAAGGTTAATGTAGTGGGAACACAGGGACAGGAACTAAGGTTGGAGAATCAAATTTTGAGGAGGAAAACTTGTAGGAGAACCAGGTGGCGGATTTTCTGGCCAACACCTAAGTGTCTAGATAGGACACTTGGCGCCAAGGTTCTGGAAATAAATGTCAAAACTAATATCGGGACAACTATAATAGAAATGGGTATAGAGATAGGAGCTGAGATCATGAGCGAGAGGGAGAATGGAGATGGAATAATGGTTACCGCAACGACTGAACAGGATTGTATCTGCCTCCTAATGCACGTGAAGGGGAGAATGGATAGTCAAAATTGGAGAGCATGATGGCTGAGATACTTAAGAAGGTGAGATCCATTGAGGAGCAGCTGAAAGACATTCATGGAGATATATCTGGCGTGGGCTAGAGAGTTGAGTCGCATGCCACAACCATCAAGCAAATAGAGCAGTAGTTGTCTCAACTATTGGCATCCCTGAACCCTAGGAAAAAAGGAACACTACCTAGCAACACAATCAAAAATCCAAATAATGATAGTCACTACATGACTGTGATGAATAGGAGTGGAAAGACCACAGTTGATCCCCCTCTACCGATTGTAGTTGAAATGCAAAGGAAGAAAGAGATCGTGATTGAAAATGATGATGAGGATGCTGAGAAAGACCTTAAGAAAGAGGCTATGTTTACTGAGGCTCCAGATGGTGAAAAGGAGTCTAAAGATGAAAAAGGTAAGAAACAAGGGGTCACACAGATCTATAAGGCTATCCCACGACTACCGCCACCGTTCCCTCAAAGAATGAAGAAGAAGGCGGAAGATGGTAGGTTTCAGAAATTTCTTTCCATGCTTAAACAATTATCTATAAACATACCATTGGTTGACGCATTGGAGTAGATGCCTAGATATGCAATGTTTATGAAGGACCTTATTACCAAGAAAAGGTTCGTAAGCTATGAGCCAGTGGATAACTTGCATCATTACAGTGCCATAGCCTCATGGGTCCTTGCCCAGAAAAAAGAGGATTTAGGTGCCTTCACCATTCTATGTACCATTGGTGACATTGAGTTTGCGAAGGCACTCTGTGACTTGGGAGAAAGCATCAATCTGATTCCATTAGTTGTGTTCAAGCAGCTGGGATTTGGAGCCCCACACCAACTACTATGCGTCTATTGATGGCCAACTGTACTATGAAGAAGCCTTTGGGGATCCTGTTTGATGTTCTTGTCAAGGTTGAAAAATTCATATTCCCAACAGACTTCGTGATCCTTGATTCTGAGGTTGACTTTGAGGTCCCCATCATTATGGGGTGATGATTTCCTGCAACTAGGAGGGCTTTAGTAGATGTTAAGGCTAGCCAACTAAAATTCAAACTTAATCAAGAGGAGGTCACTTTCAATGTCTGTCAGTCAATAAAGCAACCAAATGAGTTTAGGGTGGTCTCAGCAATCGAGGATGATTCTGAGTTTCTTGACGAATTCTAAGTAATCAAGATACTTGCTCCGTGTCACAACATTAATCAAGCGATTCTTTGGAGGCAACCCAAGTTTATTGACTTATGTGTGCCTAGTGTGCAGGTGAAACAAAAATAGGTTGCAGAAAAATTTTAGTACAGACTTGTGCTATGAGCCTCAGTATGACTCGTAAGAGCATTGTACGGGTTGTAGTAGGAGGCATGGTGAGAAGCAAAGATATGTCCTGGTGCATGAGTGCATGGTACGATTTGTCCTACGATGCGTAACTCCATTGTAGAAGTCGTGGTACTCACTAAAGGTATGAACTACGCAAAGGATGGAACTCCAGTCAAGGTGACCTATGAGTCATGGTAAGGTTCTCCCTGTAGGTCGAGCCTCCTTTTAAGTCACCCTCTCCCTGTAGGTCGAGCCTCCTTTTCAGTCACCCTCTCCCTGTAGGTTGAGCCTCCTTTTCAGTCGCCCTCTCCTCGTCCCTTACTCATCTTTTGAAAGTCGTCATCCTGGATTTTCTTTCCATATGCCGGGGAAAGTAAAGTGCCTCTAAAGCTGTCATCTCTTCTACAGTAGCAGGTCCACCTCCTAGATTCAGTTGTAATTTCAACATCCCAAATATACGACAGTGCCAACTCTCATCAAGGGCTCGCCGATCAGCTATAGTAAGAAGAGGGCTTTTGGAAGGGACAATCTCCTTCACCTTTGTGATGTCCATCATCTTTCCAGCCAAGTGTCCTGCCAAAGGTAAGACAAGGTCTGCATCCTCCTCCTTAATACCTGCCTCCCTCAAAAATATGGTGAATAGACTGCCGTGACAATATTTCCATCTACAATTGTCTTGTGATCTTCTCATATTGTCACGAATTATAGCACCAAATTTGACCGATATTCCCTTCATTGACATGTATACCAAGACAATCTGCTCTCGAGTTACCTCTATCATATGTGTCCCGGGAAGAAAGGCAGCACACACCAACTTCACTCACACATTTGCCTCCCTATTAAAAAAAGAAAACTCAAGTGTGGAATGAGTTCCATTATGATCCCTCTCCCAACAAGCGGATGAGTGCTCACCACATAAAGTGTGACGGATGTCTGTTGTATGGAGGATTTTCCAGCAAGATGAAATACTCCGAAGGGTCTACTACAGGTGTCTCTAAGAAGGAAATAAACTTTTTAGCTGTGAATCACACCACTTGAACTCTGATCTTTAACTTAGTGCTCTCTCCGAATTAGGTATCCCAGTTTGCATAGAACTCCCTCACCAATGTGAGGTTGCACCTATCTGGCTCATTGATAACCCACTCGCAACTCACGTATCTTTTCCCGAATGGCTGGGAACTCAAGTGCAAGGCAGCCCTCATCTATCTAGTTCTCAGGTACATACTTGGCTGCTTTTTGAGTGTTAAACCAAGTAAGCCCATGAGGTTCCACCACTTTTTCTCTAAATCTCCTTGTAGTGCCAGCATTGGAAGCTGAAGAACTAGCCCCTTTTTGCCCTTCCTAGTCCTCTTGAGGCTTGGATCCTGTAATACCCTAAAAGTTCCTAAGACTAGACTCGGGATTTGAAATAGGAACAATAGAAAAATCTGAGAATTTTTATTCAGGACGACTGATGGTATGAGTCGTAGAAAGGACCTATGACCCATAAGAACCACTTGTTGTTAGCAGTTACGTGGGAAGGAGTTGGTAATAATGGGCCTTGTGACGACCCATAGTTTAAAGGTACGACTCATAGGTAGGAGTCATGGGTTTGTTCTGGAATTGTCAAGAGGGAAGGTACGACTCGTGGTACATCCTGTGGTAGGGAACCACAGATCATTACTTCCACCGGTAGGAAGGAGTAGGAGATTTCTCCCAGTTATGATAATGGATGGATCCCATGACTTGTTGGATGAAGGTACAAGTCTTGGTGTGATTTGTGGAGAAGTTCAGAACTCGGGTTTCATCAGCGACTTCAATGGGAGGAAAACACAACCTGTGGGTTCGAGGTACGATCCGGTATTAGAGCATTAGGTTTTGAAGTGTTCGAGGGTGTCTGAAAGCCACATAAGTATAGTCTTTTTAGTGGGTGTGAACGTTTTAGGAAAACTTCCCTTCTTTCATAATCTATGTCATGCGATGAAATGTCTCTCTATCCTTCTAACCGTGCTAATTGCGTTTGCAGAATCATGTCTCCTCACCGATTTAACAAAAGATGAAATGGAAATGGAAATGGACATGAGAATGGCAATGGAGATGGGCACCAACAGGCCCCAACAACCCCCGAGGATCATGTGCTCGAGCAGGTTGCCCATGTAGAGTTTAGGGAAGCCATCCAGATGTTGGCGCAGGCATTGACTGCCCAGATAAACCAACAGGCGGTAGCGCATGTTCCCCAGAATGGGAATGTGACAACGGTAAGAGTGAGGGACTTCCTTAGGGTGAACCCTTCGGAGTTCCTCGGATCTAAGGTGGATGAGGATCCACACGAGTTTATTGAGGAGATCCAAAAGATCACCCAGATTACAGGGGGATAGTGGAGGAGTGTGCAGACCTATCCTCTTATTAGTTAAAAGGGTTTTCCCATAATTGGTTTAGATAGTGGAAGGATAGAAGGGCAGTTAGAGCGGGTCCCATTGGTTGGGAGGAGTTCCTCACCACATTCCTGGATTGGTTCTTTCTTCGTGAGATGAGGGAGTAAGGAAGTTGAGTTTGTGAACTTGAGGCAGAATAATATGACAGTCCAGGAGTATGCTTTGGAGTTCTCCCGCTTGTCCAAATATGCAACAGAGATGGTGGCTGATTAGAGATCTCAGGTGAGTAGGTTTGTGCATGGAGTAGTAGACTACTGGTTAAGGATTGTAGGACTGCTATGCTTCATTAGGACATCAACTTTCCTTGATTGGTTTTGTATGCCCAATAGATGGAGGCATCATATTTGAGGGAGAGGGAGGCATCATATTTGAGGGAGAGGGAGGCAAAGAGGGATAGGACAGATAGATTTTGGGTTCTCCCAGCAAAGGTCGGGAGGTGGACATCGTCAGCAGTCCCATTAGAGATCATTAGCTCCAGCACCATCATTGGCCAGTGCTCTATCTAGACCGCGAGGTGATCATAGGAGCAGGGCATCAACTTCGAGGGGACAAAGGAGTATGCAAGTAGAGCGTACCTTTTCAATCTATGAGAAGTGTGGCAAGAATCATATAAGGGAGTGCTTAATGGGATTAGATATCTACTTTGGGTGTGGTAGATCTAGGCACAGGTGTGCCTAGAGTGCCTGTTGGTCAGGAAGGGTTATGGTAGGGGCCGTACTCAGGCTACCAATTCAGCAGTAGTACCAGCACGCCCATCTCAGCAGGGTGCATCCACCAATGTTTGTGGTGGTCAGTGACAGAACGGGTTTTATGCCCTCATATCTCATTAAGAGCACGAGACTTCACCATATATGGTCACTGGTATGCTACGAGTATTCCACTTTGATGTATATGCATTGTTATAACCAGGGGCTACTTTATCTTTTATGACGCCCTATGTTGCTAGTAGTTTCGGAGGTAGTCCCAAAATCTTATTAGAACCCTTCTCAGTCACTAGTCCAGTCGGTGATTCAGTTATAGATCGATGGATATACAGAACCCTGTCACAATCCTTCAAAAAGTCACCTCAATAGATTTAGTAGAGCTAGCCATGAAAAATTTTGATGTTATCTTTGGCATGGATTGGCTAGATGCATGTTATGCCTTAGTGAATTATAGAACCTGTGCGGTAGAGTTCTCATTTTCAGGTGAGCCTGTCCTAGAGTGGAAGGGTAGTTCAGATATGCCTGTAGGTCATTTCATTTCCTACCTTAAGGCTAGAAAGCTGATCTCCAAAAGGTTGCATACACCATCTAGTTAGGATTAAGGATGCTACATCCAAAACCCCGACTATCCAATCAGTTCCTGTATTGTGAGAATATATAGAGGTTTTTCCGGATGATCCACCAGGAATTCCTCCCGAGCGGGAGATAGACTTTGGCATCAACATTCTTCCCGATATGCAATATATATCTATTCCTCCTTACAGAATGGCTCCAGCTGAGTTAAAGGAGTTGAAGGAGCAGTTGAAGGACCTCTTAAGCAAGGGTTTCATTAGACCCATCAAATCCCCCTGGGATGCCCCAGTACTCTTGGCCGAAAGAAGGATGGTTCCCTCCGGATGTGCATTGACTGTTGGCATTTGAACAAGGTCAAATGCTAAATTCAGCAAATGTTAGTTTGGTTAAACTCAGTAGCATTTTTGGGTCATGTAGTGCCAAGTGAGTGTGTACGGGTGAACTCTCAAAAGAAAGAAGCTTTGAAGAATTAGCCTAGACCAGTTAGTCCTTCAGATATCAAGAGTTTCTTGGGCATAACGGGTTACTACAGGAGGTTTGTGGAGGATTTTCATCCATTGCAGCACCATTGACTGAGTTGACCAAGAAGAAAGTAAAGTTTCAATGGTCAGAGGCTTGTGAGAAGAGTTTCCAAGAGTTGAAGACTCGACTCACCTCAACACCAGTGTTGACTCTACCTGAGGGTACCGATGGTTTTGTGGTATATTTTGACACCTCAAGGATCGACCTTGGTTGTGTATTAATGCAACACGATAAGGTTGTATCCATGCTTGCAGGCAGCTGAGAGTGCATGAAAAGAACTATCCGACTCACGACTTTGAGTTGGCAGCGGTAGTGTTTTCCATGATGATTTGGAGACACTATCTGTACGGGGTCCATGTGGATATGTTTATGGACCACAAAAGTCTACAGTACGTGTTTACCTAGAAGGATCTAAATTTATGTCAAAGAAGGTGGTTGGAGCATCTTAAGGATTATGATATAAGTGTCCTTTATCATGTGGGCAAGGCTAATGCAGTAGCAGGCACTCTTAGCAGGCTTTCTATGGAGAGTGTGTCCTGTGTAGGGGAGGAGAGGTAAGAGTTAGTGAGAGATGTGCAGTGTCTTGCATGACTAGGAGTTTGTCTTATTGACTCGGCAGATGGTGGTGTCATTGTTCAAAATGGGTCAGAATCTTCCTTGTGACCGAGGTCAAGTCTAGGCAAGATGAGGATCCTATTTTGGTAAGGTTTACGGAAGCCGTTAAGAATCAGAAGGTGGAGGTTTTCTCCCAAGGGGGAGATGGTGTACGACGATATTAGGGTTGTTTGTGTGTTTCGGGTGTTGATGACTTGAGGGAGTGAATGTTGCATGTGGCTTATGGTTCTAGATATTCTACACATCCAGGTGACACGAAAATGTACCGTGACCTAATGGAAGTCTATTGGTGGAACGACATGAAGAAGGATATAGCATAGTTTGTGACAAAGTGTTCGAATGTAATACCCCGGAAGTGCCTTGGAGTAGACCAGGGATCTGAAAATGACAATAAGAGAAATATGGGAAAAATTCCACCAAACGGGTCATTATACGGGTCGTTGGTTGGACTAATGAACTGTTGTATGCGTCTATGGTAAGATGCGACAATTTGTACTTGGGAATACGGGTCTAGGAACGACCCGTTTTTTGATGTAACGGGTCTTGGGATGTGAGCCATAGTCAGGTGGGTCTGATTCAGGGAGGAAGTACCGAGCCATGTGCCAACTCATTGTGGGAAACCATGAATCATTGTAAGAGTCCGTGGGAGGATTTTTGGGAGATGAGAAGTGGTTACAACTAATGGTTACCAAGAGTCGTTAGAGTTGGGCACGACTCGTGGAGCCTGTCATGGTATCAGTTTAGGGGTTCAGTGTTCAGGGTGAAACAACGAAGGGTTGAACGAACTGTTGGACCCACTAACGGTCCGTTGTGATGCTTGTGGTCATTTAGAGAATAGTTTTTTTTAGGAAATTCATTAAGGGCATTTTTGTCATTTCTAAGCCCTAGGGTCCTAAACCACGTCATTTTAAGCTTAGAATGGTGTGTTTTAAGAGAGTTTAACTCATTCAAACCCATCCTAATTCATGCATGCAAGTTTAGGTGTTTTGGGAGGTGATCGAGTCTAGCTTCTCCAAGTTTTTCCTCAATTCTGTTTGGGTTATAAAGGAAGTGGTAAAAATTAGATCCCTTCAGGTATATAGGGTTATGAATGGGTGAAATTGTTCACCCATGCCCAACCTCTCTCTAATTCATGAAATTCTATTGGAAGTTCCATGGGGTTTTATCCGAATTCCTATGAAATCCTTATGATCTATCTGATCACGGGTAAAATAGCATGCCCGTGATACACTTTATACCTTAATATAGTCTTGTTTATCTAAAGTATTCTACATATTTTCATTGGATTTTATATAAATGTGAATATATGTGCTAACCAACATGATTAGTCTTTGTTTTTTAGGTTTCAAGGATTTTGATTAACTAATTCGCAAGTTGGTGAAAGCAAGGAATGGAGTGGAAGCAAGGGGCAAAAGTCGGCAAAGAGCACGCCTTGGCAAGGCTGGCCGCGCCAGGCAGCGTGCCACGCTGTGCGTGTGCCGCGCCCAGCGCCGTGCCACGCCCTTGCCAAGCGCACGAGGAAAGGCAGCAGCAGGCAGCAGGAGGCAGAGAACCAGCGCGACAGCGCCGTGCCACGCTAGGCAGGCTGCGCGACAGCAGCTTGCCAACGCGCAGCATGGGCAGCGTGCCACGTTGGCCAACGCGGCAACCTTCGGCAGTTTGGTTTCCTGAGGCAATTTCCAGAGAGCTTTCATGTTGTCTCCATGTCACGGAGGCAGTGCTCCGCGATGCACTCCGTGACACGGAGCCGTTCCCTCTCAGGCTAAATTATGCACGTTTTCCATTTACTATAAATAGGACCCTTAGCTCCTAAAATCAGGGGGTCACGATTTTATTCTGAAAAACCACCTAGGAGTGAAGGGAGAAGTGGGAGAACTCATCTAGGGTTTATCAAATTCCCTTCTCATCTACCAAATTCATGTAAGTATGTTAGTTTAGTATTAGTTAATTGTAGTTTTACGAACATGAATGGCAAGAACCCTTCCTCTAGGGTTGAATCCATGAATTATGATTGCGCTTTTATGAATTTGTTTTGGAATTAAGTTATTGATTATTGTTTTCGTCTTGCATTCTGGATTGTTGGTTGTTTTTATGATTGATCACCATGAAAGCATATTTGGTAGCTTGAGTAATAGCTTGAGAAAGCATTACCTAGGTCAGTACATGAGAATGTAAGGAGCATGTTTGTATCTCGGGAGAGATTTTTGTGTCAGGATAGAAATATACCTTACACCTTGCTTGGTTGACACACGGGGGTTATGAAAGACCAACTTGGGATGTCACATCACCACTTGAAGAAGTAGTTGTGAGGCTAAGTTGAGTTAAATGGTTAGACGTACGAAAGTCCCTAATCGTTTCCCCGTAAACCACAACATAATTGATTGCCCGCGACTAGAAAATTAAACTCCTCGCTCACAATGATGCAGTGAGGCTAGATTGCCGTGTTTAGAGGCTCGAAAGACCATAAACATGCAATTCTAATTATGTGAAATAACAATTGATAGTTCCATGCTTAACCCATTGCAAATCGTAGGATCGCATGATTAATTGGTTTTAACTCTATGTTGCTCCTAGAGTGATTTCAGAATATTTCGTTGACCCAAACCTAGACTTAATTAATCTCAATCGAAAATGTCTATAACCAACACTTGAGGTATTTAAGATCACAATAGAAATGGATAGTTAGAGGAATGGGTCCAGTCCCTGTGGGTTCGACAATCCGGTTCTTAAAAAGAGCCACTATATTACTTGCACGACCCGTACACTTGCGGACGCGCGAATCGGGCACGTCAAGGTTTTGGCGCCGTTGCCGGGGACTCGGCGAAGTTTTGATAATTTATCTATTTTTGTGTGATTTTTAAATTCTCTTAAGTGTTGAAAAACTTGGTCTTAGTCTATTTGTTTGCAGGTGACAGGTTGTCCTGCCGAGCTGGCTAGAAATAGAGAGCTTGTGGAACCGTTGCTTGAACCTGAACGTCAAATCCATTTGCAAAGGAGAATAGCTCTAGAGCATAAGCGGAAGAGACTTCAAGAAAAGGTACAACAACAACCACCCGCGGGACAAGCACACTTGTCATCCGAAGAAATGGAAGCAAGACCAGTTCGCGAAGTGGCTATCCCACTAGCGACAAATGTGACCTCAAGCATTCTTAAACCGGAGCCTGGAGGGCACTTTGAGCTTAAACGGAACATGGTGCAGCTGTTACATTCTAGTGGTCAATTCACTGGGATGGCACATGAGGACCCGCAGCATCACCTACAGAGCTTTTTAGAGATTAGTGACACGTTTGTCCCCACCGGCGTGTCCACAGATTATGTCCGAATGACCCTCTTCCCATTTTCACTGTTGGGAGAGGCGAAGAAGTGGCTGAAGGCTGAGCCACCGAACTCCATAACTTCATGGAATGACTTGGCTATGAAATTCCTTATCAGATTCTTCCCATCAGGCAAAACTGCAAGGTTGAGAAGTGAAATACTCAGTTTTAAGCAGAGGCCTGATGAGAACCTATATATGGCTTGGGAAAGATTCAAGTCATTGTTGAGAGATTTCCCCCATCACCAGCAATCAAATGAAGTGCTGGCTCATACCTTTGTAGAAAGTCTAGACCCATACACAAAAATATTGCTAGACTCTGCATCGGGTGGGCAAGCCTTGGATAAGACATATGATGAGTTGTACACTTTGTTGAACAAAATTGCACAAGGAAATCCAGAGTGGCACAGCGAGTCATCGAGAGGGGCAGGAAAGAGACCAGGGTTGATAGAAGTAGATGGTTTGAATGCCTTGGCAGCACAGTTAGCTTCGTTCCAGCATCAAATAATGACTCTGTTCAATAAATTGAGTATGAACCAACGCCAGGGCCAGGTTAATGCAGTTCAGCAAGCTCCGAGTTGGTGTGAAATTTGTGGTAATAATGGGCACCATGCAGAATCTTGTGGAGCCAATCCGGAGTTAGTCAATTTTGTTAGTAATGTGCAGCGCAACAATCAGAATTTTGAAACCAGTTACAATAGAAATTGGCAGGGCCACCCGAATTTTTCTTGGGGTGGAAACCAAAAGCAGAATTTTATGCAACCTCAACAGCAACAGTATTAGCAGAATAGGCAGAATGATGGGAAATTAAGTAGCAACATTGAGGAAACACTGCAGAAAATCATGGAGACCCAGACTCAGTTAGTGGAAAATCAGGCGAGGATGGCAACAGACTTAATGAATCAGCAAGTAGCCACCCGAAATCTTGAAAAACAAGTGGGTCAGATGGCAGCTGCTCAAAACATGAGATCGCAAGGGGGATTACCAAGCGACACAGATCCTAACCCCCGACAGATCAATGCCATCAGTCTGAGAAGCGGTAAGCAATTAGCTGATGCAGTGCCAAAAGAGCTGAGAAAGGAGGTGCAGCCGGAGTTGGTTAGAGCAGGACCATCCATCAACATGGGAGATAATCAGAGTGCTAGGCAACAAAATGCACAACTTCCATGGCAGCCAGCACAAAGACCACCACCATTCCCTCAGAAATTCCGAAAGAGCAAGGAGGAGGAATGCTTCAAAAAGTTCTTCGAGAGCTTCAAAGAACTTCACATAAATTTGCCTCTTCTTGATGTTTTGCAGGGAATGCCCAAGTATGCTAAATACTTGAAGGACGTGATGGCGAACAAAGTGAGATTGGTGGATGTCCAGACTGTAGCACTGACTGAGGAGTGCAGTCACAGGGTATTGAGCAAAATGCCAAAGAAACTCAAAGACCCAGGGAGTGTTACCCTCCCCATACAAATTGGTAAAGCTGAGGTGCTACGAGATTTGTGTGAGTTAGGGGTAGCAGTCAATCTAATGCCCCTATCCTTATTCAACACCTTGGGGTTGGGACAACCGAGGCCAACAAGGTTGATGCTGCAGCTGGCTGACAAGTCGCGAGTGACACCTGATGGAATAATAGAGGACCTTCTCATCAAAGTAGGTAAGCTCATTATACCTGCTGATTTTATTGTCTTAGATTTTCAGGTTGATGACCAGGTACCCCTGATCTTGGGACGGCCATTCTTGGCCACTGGAGGAGCGGTGATTGATTGAAAGCAGGGACCCTGAAAATGAGGGTCGAGGATGAAGAAGAAATCTTCCGCGTCTACCAAGAAATGAACCCATCTGCACACTACAGAAACCTTTGTCAGGTTAGTACGTTGGCAGAGGATAAGTGTGGGGTGGAGGATTCCACAGGTGCAGGGCCAAAAGGAATTACAAGTGTTCAGCCCGAGTCTGATAAAGGGCTTCAATTAGAGAAGAAGTTGGAGAAAGAGAGGAACAGAGTGGAGGCTGTTTCCTCTAAACAACAAAAGAAAAGGAGATGGTTCTCGAAAGAGAACCCAGGTATGAGGATGTCCTGAAAAGGATAGTCCACGTCGGGCCACGACGTAAAATAAGGCGCTACTTGGGAGGCAACCGAAGGGTACCACAGGTACCATTTTAATTTCTGGCATTTGTGTTGATTTTATTTATTTTTCATCTTGTGTTGTTTCTGGTGGAAAGTTAAGCACAGATGGAGGGGAAGTCTGAGTACCCGTGGAGGAGGAAGCTAAAAAGCATGGACGATAAAAAGTGTGGGGTCGACACACACTTGTGCAAAGTGAAGAAAATCATGCTATTAGCTAGGCCTAAAGGCCTCAGGGAGTATTTCTCACCCTTCTTAAATTTTAATTTGATGCTATGAGGACATAGCATGATTTAAGTGTGGGGTGAGGGAAATTTCAAGGGAAATTTCAAAATTTTCTGTGCTTAACGATTTTGGTGAATGTAATGCTTGTGCAAAAGTTGGTGAGAACATTTGAAAATTTTGAAAAATTTTTGTGAATTAAGCATGACTTCATCACCCGTTGGTTTTTCTTTTCGGTTTTTTTCCGACGGGGGGTATTTGAACCGAAGAATAAAAAAAAAAATTTTTTTCCTTTCCTTGGTCTGTATATAAAGTTTTTTTTAGTCATAGCTAGGGACTGTTTCCGACGATGGATGGATGACGACCGTCTTGAGGAAAATTAGTCGATAGGTTTTGGGTTTTGAAACCATAACTAATTGGTGAGGGATGTTCTTGTTATGTGCTATAAATGTTTGTAAGATGCAAGTATGTTCAGCATGAAGCATGCAAGTGTATAACTTTGTTTGAGACACTTAGGCTCTTGAATTTGACTCAATATGATTGAAGCTTAATTCTGAATTCTTGTGATTAGCTGAGTAAGAGTCTGATGAATGTGTCTCGAATTGAGCATGTGCCATGAGTGTAAGGTTTTTGAGTATTCTGTGCCATTATGGAATGTCTAGAACTTGCCTGATGTGTTTATAAAACGAAATGAAGGATGTGAATTGTAGGAGATGATTTAGACATTTCTTTTTTGAATGAACAAATTCTTATCCCTCATTTTACCTACCTTGGAAAGATTAATCCTAGTTATCCCTATTGAGCCTTGAGCCTATTCTTTGACAGCTGCAACATAAGCTTAATCCTTTTTCTTTCATTAGCCTTGAACTTGATCCAAAACTCCTAAGCGCTTGAGTGAAAAAAAAAATCCGAAGGAGTAAAGGAGTGAGAAGAATGAAAAGAAAGGAAAAGTAGCAAGTTGTAGAAGTGAGAAAAGGACAAAGGTGCACTTGTGTGAAAATTGTTGATTATTAGCAAGGAGCAAGAAAACAAATTAATGAAAAGTTACTTGTAGAACTCCTTACTGATAAGTTAAAAGTGCCTAAAGAAATGGGGGAACATAAGAGGAACAAGAAAGATGAAAGGAGAAAAAGGTAAAGTAAGGGAAGGGAAGTTCGTAAGGAGGGCGTAATGTATTAAAAGCGCTTAGGAAAGATAGTCACTATTACTGGCCATAATAATACCTACCCGTCCCTTAGCTTACATTACAACCCATTAAGTCCTACTTGATCTTACATTCACACATCCTTAAATTAGTGGAATAAAACACTAAGGGCAAGCTTATGGGTCATTACATAATGCATGTGAATTCTTTGTGAGAGTGAGTGGAATTCTATTGATTCACCCACACATGTTATAATGTACAAATGATTTTTGCGTGTGATTGGGTAACTCTATTTCTGTGAGGGGCACATGTTGAATGAAGGATATACTTCATGTGAGATTTCTTAATTAGTTGATTTGCACGAGTTTGCTAAGATTGAGAGTCGATTCTTGAGGTTAAGAAGTCTTAGCATTGTTGTATTTCATCTCGGTGATTAAACTGTGTATGCTCTATCTTTAGCTTGTTATCTTACGTAATCATGCTAGTCGTAGCTTGAATTATCTGGCTAAATTAGTTATGTGGGAGTCTCCATATGTAGGATATGTAAATGGTTGTTCGAGGACGAACAAGGCTTTAAGTGTGGGGTTGTGATCACGGGTAAAATAGCATGCCCGTGATACACTTTATACCTTAATATAGTCTTGTTTATCTAATGTATTCTACATATTTTCATTGGATTTTATATAAATGTGAATATATGTGCTAACCAACATGATTAGTCTTTGTTTTGTAGGTTTCAAGGATTTTGAGGAACTAATTCGCAAGTTGGTGAAAGCAAGGAATGGAGTGGAAGCAAGGGGCAAAAGTAGGCAAAGAGCACGCCTTGGCAAGGCTGGCCGCGCCAGGCAGCGTGCCACGCTGTGCGTGTGCCGCACCCAGTGCCGTGCCACGCCCTTGCCAAGCGTACGAGGAAAGGCAGCAGCAGGCAGCAGGAGGTAGAGAACCAGCGCGACAGCGCCGTGCCACGCTAGGCAGGCTGCGCGACAGTAGCTTGCCAACGCGCTGCATGTGCAGCATGCCACGTTGGCCAACGCGGTAACCTTCGGCAGTTTGGTTTCCTGAGGCAATTTCCAGAGAGATTTCATGTTGTCTCCGTGTCACGGAGGCAGTGCTCCGCGATGCACTCCGTGACACAGAGTCGTTCCCTCTCAGGCTAAATTATGCACGTTTTCCATTTACTATAAATAGGACCCTTAGCTCCTAAAATCAGGGGGTCACGATTTTATTCTGAAAAACCACCTAGGAGTGAAGGGAGAAGTGGGAGAACTCATCTAGGGTTTATCAAATTAATTTCTCATCTACCAAATTCATGTAAGTATGTTAGTTTAGTATTAGTTAATTGTAGTTTTACGAACATGAATGGCAAGAACCCTTCCTCTAGGGTTGAAGCCATGAATTATGATTGTGCTTTTATGAATTTGTTTTGGAATTAAGTTATTGATTGTTGTTTTCGTCTTGCATTCTGGATTGTTGGTTGTTTTTATGATTGATCACCATGAAAGCATATTTGGTAGCTTGAGTAATAGCTTGAGAAAGCATTACCTAGGTCAGTACATGAGAATGTAAGGAGCATGTTTGTATCTCGGGAGAGATTTTTGTGTCAAGATAGAAATATACCTTACACCTTGCTTGGTTGACACACGGGGGTTATGAAAGACCAACTTGGGATGTCACATCACCACTCGAAGAAGTAGTTGTGAGGCTAAGTTGAGTTAAATGGTTAGACGTACGAAAGTCCCTAATCGTTTCCCCGTAAACCACAACATAATTGATTGCCCGCGACTAGAAAATTAAACTCCTCGCTCACAATGATGCAGTGAGGCTAGATTGCCGTGTTTAGAGGCTCGAAAGACCATAAACATGCAATTCTAATTATGTGAAATAACAATTGATAGTTCCATGCTTAACCCATTGCAAATCGTAGGATCGCATGATTAATTGGTTTTAACTCTATGTTTCTCCTAGAGTGATTTCAGAATATTTCGTTGACCCAAACCTAGACTTAATTAATCTCAATCGAAAATGTCTATAACCAACACTTGAGGTATTTAAGATCACAATAGAAATGGATAGTTAGAGGAATGGGTCCAGTCCCTGTGGGTTCGACAATCCGGTTCTTAAAAAGAGCCACTATATTACTTGCACGACCCGTACACTTGCGGACGCGCGAATCGGGCACGTCACTATCTATGGGCTAACCTCCTTCATATGTAAATTCATATTCTATGGATCATGGGCAGATTTTACAACTATTTCAATTACAAACTTATGGATTTAAATTTCTATAAATTATGCTGAATTTTGTATGTTTCATGATAAATCAAGTTATGATTCTATTTTGATCTTGATGTTCATTAACCCATTAAGATTTATGAATTTTGATATGATTTCTCTGAAATGCTCATCATTATTTATGACTATCAATTACAAATAACTTACAAGCATGATTGAATATCATGATTTATGAATTTATGATTATGGCTGACTCACGGCCTTATTTCATAGCTAGTTCACGTATTTTCAAGCATGCTTATGATATCATGATTTAACTAGTCCATGAATTTCATGAATATTATCCTATGAGCACTATATGCGTTTCGGGAGTAGTATTTAATACTGAGTAGGTTCAGGGCCTAGGTTTTGCCCCGAGTCTCAAAACTACGTGCCACCGTAGGTCACGATGGGACCTCCCTTGAGACTATCCCCTTTGACCAAATGGGCCTTTCATGAATGATATCACGTTCTTTCATGGTTCTACCCTTGGCAAGGTACGAACACCCTCACGACTAGGGGTTTACAGGTTGGGCTCCATGTGTGCTCATATGGGGTATGTCGGTTATAAGAATCTCCCGCCATTCCTCATGATTTACGCATGTTTATGATTATGTACTTTGGCTCAAGTCATGTTCAATAAAGCTTTTCTCTTATGATTATGATTATGGTTAATTTACAAATGTGCTGAAAGCTTTGAGCCTTATGTTTACACTATGGTATTTATGTTACAATCATGCTTTCCTACTCTTATGAACTTTTATGTATTTTAAATTATCCGTTTTACTTATCCTGCATACTCGGTACATTCCACATACTAAATGCATACTCTATGTTGTTTCTTTTTATGATATAGGCTTCGATCTCCAAACTCATCCTTGTCGTTAGCCAGCTTTTGGAGTCAGCATCTAGTCTCTATTGGTGAGTCCTCATCTGTCAATGGTCCCTCTTCCATTCAGTTACGTTTATGTATTTTTAGTTTCAATTTTAGTGAGTTAGTTGGGTCTTGTCCCATCAACTTCTAAGTGTTAGAGGCTTCCTCGGACATAGTTTATATTCAGCTTTAAACTTATGTGATGTATCTCACATTTCATATTATGTTTAGACTACCCTATGTTATTCATGTTGATATTCTTCTTTTGTTTATTGAGTTAGATGTATGTTCATGACATGGGTTGTCTTGGAGTTCCTTGGGGTTTCTTGTCCCGTGTCTCGATCTGGGCTTATGTTCGTATCATGATAAATATGGTATCAGAGCAATAGGTTTGAAGTGTCCTAGGGTGTCAAGACACATTAAGTAGAGTCTTTTTCATGGGTGTGAAGCATGCCACACTTATGAAGAAGAGGCTACGAGACGTTTAGGAAATGTTGCCTTCTTTCATAATCTCATGTCGTGTGATGAAATGTCTATTTATCCTTCTAACTCGTACTACACATGTCTGTAGAATCATGCCTCCACTCCGAGTGAACGGAAGGAGAAACGGAAATGGCCACGAGAATGACAATGGAGTGGGGTTACCATCAGACCCCACCAGTCCGTGAGGAGCATGCACTAGAGCCGGCTGCCCACGCTAAATTCAGGGCAACCATACAAATTCTAGCACAGGCCTTGACCAGGTCAATAAACAGGTGGTGGCGCATTTCCCTCAGAACGGGAATGCGGCGGTTGGAGTCCGAGACTTTCTAAGGATGAACCCACCAAAGTTCCTTGGGTCAAAAGTGGATGAGAATCTACACGAGTTCATTGATGAGATTCTGAAGATCACCAAGTCATGGGGGTGACAAATGGGAGTTCGTCGACTTGGCCTCTTATCAGCTGAAAGGGGTTGCACATATTCGGTTAAAACAGTGAAAGATAGTAGGGAAGTGGGAGCAGGCCCTATCAGTTGGGATGAGTTTCATGCCGCCTTTCTAGATTGGTTCTTCCCTCGTGCGATGAGGGAGCTGAAAGCGGCCGAGTTTGTGAATCTAAAGTAGGGTAACATGACAGTTCAGGAGTATGCTTTGGAGTTCACCAATTTATCCAAGTATGCACCAGAGCAAGTGGTAGATTAGAGAGTTCTGTTCGGCGTGGGAACTATACGCAAGTGCACGTGGTCGAACAAGTAGTAAAGTGGCTTATTTCAAGCCAAGTATCGATCCCAAAGGGACTGAACTACGGTATTAATTAACTTAAGCATCAGTGAACTATATCTCTATGAATGCAGACAACCAAATAAATAATATTTTAAGAGTTAAAGTTTACTAGGTAATGAAAATCGAAGTCAAGATTAGAGTTTGAGTCTGAACAATAGCAATGAACAAGCTGAGGTTAAGACAAACATGTAGGGATGTAACTTATTAATTCAATTCAGCGAATCTTCTCTTCGGTTGCTAGTCAGGAATTTATTGCCTATGGATTGGATCTTTCGACTCCTATCCAATTTAAGAATCATGAGACCTTAATCTACATTTCTGTGATAAAAGAATTTCATGCTCTAGCCATAGATAACCGATTTCTTAATTGACTAACTTTCAGATATATTTCTATTCTGAGTGTAAATATTTTCTCAATTTTTACAACTAAGAAAAGATCATATCCTACCAATTCACATATGTCCAATTTCTTTCTTTTTCAAAATCAAAATTGGACTTCTAGATATACATTAACATTGGCCAAACATTAATGCAGTAAAAACAAGAATTGATAGAACAACCATTGAAGAAAAGATGAAAACTGAAATGATCAACAATTACATTCCTCTACAATTATTCTTAACCTCAGCAAGAAGTGATTTAGCCACTCATTTGTGGATTAAACATCATCAAATAAGTAGAATTCATATAAACAATTGAGATTAAAGAGAAAGAGAAAGAGAAGAACCCTGGAATTTTCATCCTCTCAACTGCCTGTAACCCACGTTCTTGCTCAACCAAGTCAGAATGTTTAAAATAAAACCTAAGTATGCTATTTATACTATTTGAGAATTTTTCCCAGAATAACAAGCAACGTGGCACGGAGTGTATCGCGGAGCACTCCCTCCATGCCACGGGGGTATCACGGACCCTCACTGGAAGTCGGCTCCCAGGCAAATGCACCTCAACATGGCACGGCTTGAATCGTGGAGCCTTGCCACCATGCCACGGTGCTATCGCGCACCTTCACTGGAATATGACAAAATTAATTCATCCGAGGCAGAATGCCTCCGCGATGGCAGCGTGACATGGCTCCATCGCGGAGCCCTTATTTTTGCTGCTCTCCCTTGTCAACTTCCACTCCTTGTTTCCAACTCCATTCCCGCTCTTCACCAACATATATATTAGCTTCCAAAATTTCCTTTTATCTGCAAAACAACACTAATCATGTTGGTTAGTATAAATTCACATTTAACTAAAAATCACATGAGAATGTACACATAACGATAGATAAACAAGTCGAAATGAAGCATATGAATATCACTTGGGCATGCAATTCTACTCAAGATCACTTACCCCACACTTAAAACCATTTTCTTCCTCGAACAATACACTCATATCTCATGCAATTGACACCCACGCATAGCTACTTTGGCTCGACAATTCAAGCTACGGCTATACCGAGTATTTAAGATAGCAAATCATCAAGAACACATGCATGGTCTCATCAATACAATGAAGTACACCACATTAAGACCCCCTAAATTCAAGAATCGATTCTCGATCTTGGAAAACTCGTGCAAATCAACTGATCAAGACATCCGACAGGAAATTTAATCTCTCATCAAGCATGTGCCCTCACAACACAAGAGAATTACCCCATTTGCCATCATATGATTTCCAAAGCACTACATGTAGGGGTATATGAATACGATTTCGCTCTCTCTCCCAAAGAATTCACATGCATCATGTCATGAACCATAGGCTTGCCTCTAATTTATTACTCCACTAATATAAGGATGCGTGATGTAAGATCATGTAGGAGTTAATGGTTTGTAATGTAAGCTAAGGAACTAGTAAATACTGGGCTAACCAATAATAGCAACTAGTTTCGTTAAGTGCTTTTCAATACATCCCACATTCATTACGGGCATTGTTTCTTCCTCCATCCTCTCATTCTTAATATTTTTTCCTTTGTTTTTGTTCCCATTTATTTAAGCACACTCGAATTACTAGCAAAGAGTAGTTATACATCTTTATTTTTTAATTTCAACAAGAGCACCTTTGACCTTTTCTTTAACTTTCACAACTTCTGCTTTCCTTCCGTTTCACACTTCTCACTCCTTTACACTGTGGGAAAATTATTTTTTCTTAAGCGCTTAAGAGTTTTGGGTCAAATTCACAGCTAATGAAAAGAAGGGATTAAGCTCGGTTTGTACCTCTTCAACGAAAGAAAAAAATAGGCTAAAGGCTCAATGGGGCTAACTAGGATGTACAATCAAGGTAGGTATGATAGGGGAGAACTTTCGGTTTATTCAAAGAAATGCCTACATCCTTTCCTACAATCCACATCCTTCATTTCGTTTAGCACACACACCAGGCAAGTTCTAGACACTTCACAATAGCATGGAATAGTCGAAACCTCACCTCACATTCATTGCACATGCTCAACTCAAGACATATTCACAGACTCTTCAATCAACTAATTACAAGAATTCACTATTAAGCCACGATCACACCGAATCGAACTCTATGGCCTAGGTATCTCAACATGTTCAACACATTTGCATGCTTTCATACGAATCACCTTTGCATCTTAATATCATGTACAACACGTAACAAGAATTCCGAACCATGAAGTAGCGACACGTTTGGGAAACAAACAAAAGAAAGAAAAGAAAGAAAAAAACTACTCCTATCGACTACATTTCCCTTAAGACGGTTGTCATCCATCCATCATAGGGAACAGTCGCTATCTACGACTTCTGTTCAATGGGACTATTCTCGATAAAATCACCAAAAACAAAGGCCGAGAAACCCAACATAAAAGAAATTCCAAAAAAATATTTCGAAAAAAGATAAAATATTAATTTGAAAAATATTTACACACAACCAACAACAGCTCAACACAACACAACAACAGCGCAACATTCATTACAACACCACATTAATTAAAGAACAAACAACACAGAGTCACAAGGTCACATTTAGCACACACACAACAAACAAAAACAAAACATAAACAAAGAAGCTGGCACCTAACTACTCCCACCCCACACATAAACCGAACACTGTCCCCAGTGTTCACATAATTACAAAATATCACAAAGGTTGGGTGGTGAAACTCCCTGATCAATCAAAGTATTCAACTTCTTCATTAGGTGCCATTGCTTCATATCCCATGTAAGAATCGCCCCCGCCGTCCTCGTATGACTCAACATCTGAGTCCTCTCGGCGTGTCTCCTCATCAGTAGGGACATCATCATCCACGGGCTCCACAAATGCGGGCCCCACTCTGCATAAAGCCCGCGCATTCTCGTTGAATGGGTAATCCAACTCGAGCTACCACAACTCAACCTCCATTGCGGGCCTCCCACCGATGTTGCAGCTGCAACATCTGCATCCCGTACATGCGGGCCATGTACTAATCATCCCAAGCATGTCGCTCGGCTAGTGTGAGCACCGACCCAAAAGTAGTGTCAGGTGCCTTGGTTTTGGTGACATCCAAGGCACACCTGTCGATCTGTGGGATGTAATCTGGAGTCTCCTCCTCAATATCGTGGCCCCTCAGGAACGTGGTAAGCAGACCACCAAACCCGTACTATGCCCCTGATGCAGTCGGGCTCTCTTTATGGCGGAGATCATTACCACCCCAACATTGATTTCCAGCCCCTTCATCAGGGCATACACCAAGCAAACTCAATCCCGGGTGACATCTGTCATGTGCACCCCCGGGGATCAGGCAGGAACACACAATCTTCAACCAAATCTGGGCTTCCCGGTTCATCTGAGAGTAGGGCAATGTCTGATGGTAGCCCCTCTCCTTGTGCCTACCCCACCTTGTTGTCGATCAGGCTCCACATAAGGTGCGTCTGATGTACGCAAAGGGTGGAGTGATGTTCAGGTGACGGAGGACATGAGTGTCTGTGTCCCGTGTTCCCAGGATTGCATTCAAGTAATGGGGCTCAAAAGTGACAACCTGCCCTCTGATTTTGATGGTGTGACTGCGTAAGGTCGGGTTCCAGTTGGCATAGAACTCCCGGATAAGATGGAGATTGCACTCCCTGGGCTCTTCGAAGATGAAGTTTAGCCCCGCGGTGTCAATCCGGTGTATAATCCGTGGGAATTCCTATGCCAGCGGTTCCCGTGCTATTTGCTCTTCCGGGAAGTATTTTGTTTCTTTATGTTTAGAATACCACTTCTTCCCCTCATCAGTCACCCATCTGGTTCCGTATTGTCGGCGTTGACCTCTAGGAACCGCTGGTGCTGCTGGAACTGCTGTTCCCAATCTGGCCCTTTTTCTGTTGGCGCCCGACGTAGATGCGCCCTTGCCCTTGTCTTGTCGGCCTGACATTGTTCCTGTACATTCAAACATACAGTCCCAATGTTATGCAAGTCATAATTAGCTACAACTAAGGTTGGGTTTAATTGGATCACCCCACACTTAGTCTTAAGCCGCAATCCAAACAATTCAACAAGACATTCATGATTTTTCTATTCTTAGAATTCAACTGGCTTAGTGCATTCATATAAGTCGATGGAACAATTACTATGTACTACTCAAACTTTGCACAATTAATACAAATTTCTCCATCGATTCAATTACCTCATCATAGCACTTAGAAAAGAAAATTATTATTATTTTTTTTTCAACAACCTATGTACTTCTCCAATTGCATTCTCCCGAAAATCCCTTTTCTAACTTAGCATATTCAACATCAATCACAATATATTTCACTTCACCCACATTCACAACCAGATTTTTTCAACATTTCAAAGAATTTAGTCTTCTTCTTATTCATTCTTCAACCCTAGCTATCAATTTCACAAGAATTTCAATAAAACATGCAATCATTGAGTTCATATACTCACAATGATACTTTGAAAATCATTCAATCACAACTCAAGCGAATTCAAGCTTATTTTTCACTTAGGGCAAGGTTTAATCACCAAACATGTTCAAGAATCGAAAATTTGAGCAAAAATAAGGAAAAATTCAAGAACATACCTTTACTTTGATGAAATCAAAGAAAACTCGAAGAAATTTGATCCCTACATCCGTGTCACGTTGAGGGAGAAGGGGTTTTTGGTTGTGGGTCGCGGAGAGAATGAAAAAATAGGAAGAAAATAAAGGAGATTGGGGTTTTAAAAGGGGTTTTTTGCACGGGTTACCCGGTGACCCAAGGTGCCCTGACGCGAATTAACACTCAACGTGTCACAGAGTGCAACGCGTAGCACTGCCTCCGTGACATGGAGCCATCACGCAGGCATTCTGGATTTTTAAAAAATCCAGAATATGGCTCAACGTGTCACGGAGGGTAACGCGGAGGCCCTCCTCCGTGACACGGAGCCATCGCGCAGGCTCACTGTAATGTGCCAATTTTTATTTTCTCACCTTAATTTTTTTCCTTTGCGCTTTTTTTGTATTTTTGCCCTCCGTTCCCCCTGAAAATCATTTCCACAAGAAATTGTTTCGAAATCATAGGTTTCAACGCAAAACTTTTTATTTTTCTTTTTCTTTGTTTTTCTTTTTTTTTTCTTTTTTCTTTAAAATAATTCTACTCTTCTATTACAACACATTCACAGGTTGCCTCCCGTGCAATGCCTGATTTACCTTCGCGGCTCGACGCCATTCATGCTCAATCATCCTCTAGAGTGATGGACGTCTTCTCTCGAATAATGTCCTCACCCCAATAATTCTTACATCATTGCTCATTCACCAAAAATGTGGCACTTCTATCTTCTCTCCACAACTCCACTGCCCCGTGTGGGTCATTCTCACCACTTCAAACGGCCTTGAACATTTGGACCGCAATTTACCTGGAAAAAGCTTCAGTCTTGAATTAAATAATAACACTTTTTGCCCCATCTCAAAGATCTGATGCACCATATGCCTATCGTGCCACCTATTCATTTTCTCCTTGTAGCATTTGGTACTTTCATAAGCATGCCACCGAAACTCATCATGTTCGCTGAGTTGCATCAGCCTCTTCTTCCCTGCTAGCTCCGGATCCATGTTCAACTTTCTCACGGCCCAAAAAGCTCGATGTTCCAGCTCCACAGGCAGATGACGTGCCTTTCCATAGACCAATCTATGCGGAGAATTCCCAATGGGTGTCTTGTACGCGGTTCTATAAGCCCACAATTCATCGTCGAGTTTGCTTGACCAATCTATTCATTGTGCATTCACTATCTTCTGTAGAATCTGCTTTATCTCTCTGTTCGACACCTCCACTTGTCCACTAGTTTGGGGATGATATGTTGTTGCTACCTTGTGCCGCACACCATACTTAGTTAGCAAATTCTTGAAACTCGCATTCACAAAAGGAGCCCCTCCATCACTGATAATGGCTCGGGGTGTCCCGAACCTGGTGAAAATATGCTTTTTCATGAATTTTGTCACCACCTTGTTTTCATTCCTGTGGCAAGCTATTGCCTCAAAATACTTAGATACATAATCAACGGCTGCCAAGATGTAACAATTACCAAATGACGGTGGGAACGGGCCCATGAAATCTATTCCCCAAACATCAAAGATCTCCACTTCTAATATCTGTTGCAATGGCATCTCCTGCCTTCTGCCAGTTGTGCCTGTTCTTTGACATCTATCGCACATTTTTACATATGCCATAGAGTCTCTAAACAGTGTAGGCCAAAAGAAACCTGACTGTAGCACCTTGTGAGCTGTCCGCTGCCTCCGTGGTGCCCTCCATACAATGATGAGTGACAACTCCTCAATACTTCTGCAATCTGGCACTCTGGAATGCATCTTCTCATCACCTAATCCGGTCCCTGCTTAAACAGACATGGCTCAACCCACATGTAATACCTACAATCATGTCTCAAGTTCTTTCTTTGCTGAGCCGTAGCCTCCGGTGGGTAGACTCCACTTACCAGCAAATTCACAATGTCTGCATACCAAGGGATTTTAGCTTCCCTTATTGCCAAGAGCTGCTCATCCGGGAACTTTTCTTTGATGTTGTCACCTTCCTTCACGTGCAACCGACTTTCCAATCGCGATAGGTGATCTGCCACTTGATTCTCGCTCCCTTTTCTGTCCCAAATATCTAGGTCAAACTCTTGTAGCAACAATATCCATCTGATTAGTCTAGGATTTGCATCCTTCTTGTTAACCAGATACCGAATTGCTGCATGATCGATATACACCACTACTTTAGAACCCGCCAGGTAGGACTTGAATTTATCAAATGCGAACACCAATGCTAGAATCTCCTATTCCGTGACTGTATAATTGACTTGGGCTGCGTCAAGTGTTTTGCTTGCTTAATGAATGGAATGAAAAATTCTATTCCTCCGCTGCCCCAATACAGCTCCTACAGCCACGTCACTTGCATCACACATTAATTCAAACGGTTGCTCCCAATCCGTAGAAATGAGAATAGGTGCTTCTACCAGCTTCTATTTCAACTCCTTGAATACTTTAACACAATCTTCGTCAAACTCGAACTTCACCTCTTTTTCTAGAAATCGGCATATCGGTCTATAAATTTTTGAGAAGTTCTTGATGAACCGTCTGTAGAACCCTGCATGTCCGAGAAAACTGCGAACACCCTTCACTGACACTGGTGGTGGTAGCTTTCCGATCACTTCGATCTTTGCAGGATCGACTTCCAACCCCTTTCATGACACCTTATGGCCAAGGACGATACCCTCCTTGACTAAAAAATGACATTTCTCCCGGTTGAGTACAAGGTTGGAGTCTTCACATCGAGCTAGCACCCTGTCAAGATTTTGCAAACATGTAGCAAATGAATTACTGAAAATAGAAAAATCATCCATAAATACCTCGACAGAATCTTCCACCATATCGTGAAAGATCGCTATCATTCATCTCTGGAATGTGGCAGGTGCATTGAATAGACCAATTGGCATCCACCTGAAAGCATATGTCCCATATGGACATGTAAAAGTGGTATTCTCCTGGTCCTCCGATGCTATGGCTATTTGGTTATAGCCAGAATATCCATCAAGGAAACAATAGTATTCTTGCCCTGCCAACCTGTCCAATATCTGATCAATAAATGGGATAGGATAATGATCTTTCCTCGTGGCCTCATTGAGCTTTCTGTAGTCTATGCAAATTCGCCAGCCTGTGACTCTGCGTGTAGGAATAAGCTCATTCTTCTCGTTGGTGACCACGGTCATCCCTCCTTTCTTTGGGACACACTGAACAGGACTAACCCATTCATTGTCTAAAATGGGATAGACCACACCTGCATCAAGCCACTTGATCACTTCCTTCCTAACTACATCCTTCATCACCAGATTCAACCTCCACTAATGTTGTACTGTTGGCTTTGCTCCTTCTTCCATAAAAATCCTGTGTGTGCAAAAAGCTGGATTGATTCCCCTAATGTCTGACAATTGCCACCCCATTGCTTTCTTCCGCCTCTTGAGAACCACCAATGCATCCTTCACCTGTGCCTCTGTCAGTTTCGCGGAGATGATGACTAGCAAGGTGTCATCTTGCCCCAAAAATACATACTTCAGATGTGGAGGCAATGTCTTCAACTCCAATTTTGGTGCTTCCTCAATTGATGGTTTTTGCAATGGTTCCAAGGACCTCATCAGTGGCTGAAAGTCTTGCTTCCTGGGAAACCATTTTGGTTCGTTCAACATCTGCACCATCTCATACGTAGCCCTGTCTCTGAAATGATCGGAGCCTATCAAAGCTCTCTCTAATGGATCCTGAGAATCAACAATCTGAAGAATTGCTTCCTGATTTAGCACATTGATTGCTGATAGCTCCTCATAAATGGCCGTGATCTTGGGCAGATTTATATGCCCAAGTGATACTCAAACGTATCATTTTTACCTTGTTTGTTGTGCAATGTGTATATAATATCATGTAATTAGTAATAAAATGTGAATTTATACTAACCAACATGATTAGCATTTGTTTTGCAGGTAAATGTGATTTTTAGGAGCTAAAATGCATGTTGGAACTATGTCGGAGTTGGACTTGGATGCGAGCGGGGAAAAGACCTTGGAATGCACATTTTATAAGGGCTCTGCGATGGATCCGTGCCACGCTACCATCGCGGTAGCACACTGCCTGAACAGGAATTAAAATGGCAAATTCCAGTGTGCCTTCACGTCAGATCCGTGGCACGGAGAGAGGCCTCCGCGTTGGCCTCCGTGCCACGTTGAGGCTAATTTACCGGACCCTGAAATAACAGCGAAGGTCCGCGTCCACGCCGTGTCACGGAGGCAGTGCTCCGCGTTGGCCTCCGTGACACGTTGCTTGTTATTCCGGGAAAAATTTCCCACTAGTATAAATAGCACACTTAGGTTTATTTTAATTAGTTTTTAGTTTTTAGATTGAGTTCAGAAGTGGAGAGCAAGGACGTGGGTTAGTAGCAGTTGAGGAACGAAAAAGCTAAGGGATTTCTTCTCTTCCTTTCTTCTTTCTATCAATTGTACGTATGATTTACACTCATTTTAGGATGATCAATCCACAAATGAGTGGCTAATTCTCTTCCTTGCTGAGGTTTTGAACATGTGTAATGAATTTTGATTATAATTGATATGGTTTTTTGCTTCTTCTTTCATGTTGTTCTATTAATTCTTGTTCTTACTGCATTAGTGATTGGCCAACATTAATGTACATCTAAAAAGTCCAATTTCACTCGAGAGAGCAAGAAATTGGAAAGTTGTGAATTAATAGGGTATTGTTCTTAACTTGATTTGGAAAAATTGGGTTTTGATGTTCTTTCCTGATAGAAATATACTTGAAAGCCGTATTAGTCAATTTAGGAACCGGAATTGTAGTGCTAGGTCATAAATTGCATTTGATCACAGAAATGTAGACGGATGGTTTATGATTCTAAAGTGAAATTAAATACGAAAGTTTTAATTTCTAGGCGAATGTTCTTGGCTAGCAATATGAAGAAGAGATTAACCAAATTATCATGATTATCAAGTTCATTACTTGTTCTTAACCTTGGCATGTTCATATCCATTGTCTGAATTCACAGTAAATAGTTGTTATTAATTTTAGTATATATAGTTTAGAAACAAAAACTCAAGTAACTGTTGGTTACATTGTTGTTAGCATAATTAGAAGTGAAATAGGAATATAGTAAACTAGGCAACTTTACATATCTTGAGCCTCCTTGGATCGATACTTGGCTACTTAGCCACTTTATTACTTGTTTGACCACATGCACTTGCGTGTCGGTTTATAATCTATAATACCAATCGGAACAGCAGACCGAGCAAGTTTTTGGCGCCGTTGCCGGGGAGGCTAGGCGATTTGTGAAATTGTGTTTAGTGTAAATTTACTGTATTTTTATTTTTAGTTTCTTAAGTGTTAACAACTTGGTCTTAGCCTGTATTTTGCAGATTTTGTTTCTGTGAACACTGGCAAGGGACAAAGAGCTGGTGGAATCTTACTTAGAGCCTCAACGTGAATTTCATAGTCAACGTAGAGAAGCTGTACGAAAGAAGCTGCAGTTGCTTAAACAGTCTATGATGGAGCAACAAAATCCACCAGTTGTGAGGGTAGTTTTAGTGCCCGATGAAGCAGCAGCAAGGCCGGTTCGCGAGGTGGCAATCCCACACGCTAATAATGTACATTCTAGCATCCGCAAACCAGAGCCTGGAGGGAGGTTTGAATTAAAGCAGAATATGGTGCAACTTTTGCACACAAGCGGGCAATTTACCGGTCTCCCTCATGAAGATCCACAACAACATCTCCAAAACTTTTTGGAGATAAGTGACACTTATATACCCGCTAGAGTGTCACCTGATTATGTTCGGCTCACCTTATTTCCATTTTCCTTACTTGGTGAAGCCAAGAGGTGGTTAAAAGCTGAACCACCCAATTCTATATCAACGTGGGATGATCTTGCACGGACGTTTTTGATCAGATTTTTCCCTTCTGGTAAAATAGCCAGACTTAGGAGTCAAATCCTAAGTTTTAAACAGAGGGAAGGAGAAAATCTATATCAAGCCTGGGAAAGATTTAAATCCATGTTGCGGGACTGTCCTCATCATCATCAGTCCAATGAGGTGTTGGTACACACATTTATTGAGGGTTTGGAACCCCACACTAAAATTCTGTTAGATTCAGCAGCTGGAGGGCAAGCGCTGGAAAAGACTTACGAGGAGCTGTACACTTTGCTCAACCGAATTTCACAAGGCAATCCAGAATGGAATGCAGATTCTTCAAGAGGTGGAGCAAGGAAAGCAGCGGGAGTGCTTGAAGTGGATGGGTTTACAACTATCGCTGCACAGATAGCTGCTTTGCAAAATCAGTTAAACAACCACTTCAGCAATATGAATTTGAATCAGCCTTCAGCTTCAGACAATGCAGTTCAACAGATGTGGTGTGAAGTGTGTGGTAGTAGTGAGCATTCAGCTGAATGCTGTGGTGCAAATCCTAATTCTGTTAACTTTGTGGGCAATGCACAGAGAAATCAACAACAGTTTGGTAGTGGCTACAACTCAAATTGGAGGAACCATCCGAATTTTTCGTGGGGTAGCAACAACCAACAAGGCCAAAGCTCAGGGCAGGGTATGCACAGAAACCAAGGAGGGCAACAAAATTATCAAGCTCAATTCAGAAATCACAATGCCCCTCCTCCACCACCATCACCTACCATTGAGGAGATGTTCAAAACCATGATCGCTAATCAGGCACAATTGCAGGCTGACTATGTTAAATTGGCAGCCGAAGTGAAGATCAATCAGTTGGCGACCAAGGCTCTTGAATATCAGTTTGGGCAATTTGCTAGAGCCCAAAATAATAGACCCAGAGGAGGACTACCTAGCGACACGGATCCTAATCCGAAGCAGGTAAATGCAGTGACCACGAGGAGTGGTTTACAGTTGAAGGAGGTGGAACCGGAAAGACCGCCTCAAAAGTCAGGAGCAGCAGATGTTGAGGGAGAGCAAATCTCAGATAAGGGGAAGACTAAAGAAGCTGAACCAGAAAGGCCTCCACCCCCGTTCCCTCAACGACTTAAGAAACACAAAGAGGAGGCGTGTTTCCAGAAATTCATGGAGGTACTTAAACAAGTACATGTTAACTTACCTCTTGTTGATGTCTTGCAGGGAGTGCCAAAATATGCGAAATATATTAGAGACATCGTGGCTAACAAAAGTCGTTTGACTGAGTATGCCACGGTAGCTTTAACGGAGGAATGCACTTCCCGTATTCAGAATAGGTTGCCCACAAAACTAAAAGACCCTGGAAGTTTTACTATCCATCTTACTATTGGGCAAAGTATCCAAGCTCGTGGATTATGCGACTTGGGGGCAAGCATAAATCTGATGCCATCTTCGGTATTCAGAAAGTTAGGTCTAGGGAGTCCTAGACCTACAACGGTAATCTTGCAGCTAGCAGACAGGTCTTTAGCTAAGCCGGATGGTATTGTTGAGGATGTGTTAGTGCAAGTAGGCTCCCTCATTTTTCCGGTCGATTTCATTGTTCTGGATTTTAAACCAGATGCTGAAGTCCCATTTATTTTGGGACGACCCTTTTTGGCAACCGGAAAAGCATTAATTGATGTAGCTGCGGGTCAACTCACGATGCGAGTACCTGACAAGGTCGAAGTGTTCGATGTGTACAAGGTACCTAAGCTCCCGACTGTTTATAAGGAACTCTCGGTGATCAATGTGATTGATCATGGGAATGCTAATGGAATGAGTGATTCCCGAGAGTTACTAGGTAGGCCACTGGATAAGGTTGAGAACTACTGGGGGGGATGACCATGATCGGGACAAATCGTCCATCAACCTAGTAGACAAGTGAGCTTAAAGGACGTCGAGCCGCAACGGTAAACCAGGCGCTGCACGGGAGGCAACCCGTGAGAAAATTATTTTATTTTTTTCTTTTACACAGTGTAGTTAGTTTTTATCTTTATTTTTGTTTTTATTTGTTTATTTCCAATTTTTATTTTTCTTTTTCTTTTCTTGATTAGGTTTAGATTTTCATTTTAGTTAGTATTTTTTTATTTTAGTTAGGGAAATCTATTAATTTAACCAATTTTTGTTTAGTGAGGTGATTTTCAGGTATAACGGAGGAAATATACATGGAATCGAGAAAATGAGGCAAGGTATGAAAAATCAAATTAATTGAAGAAACAGTGCACTGGCGCGTTGGCGCCGTGTCACGGAGGCTGTGCTCCGCGTTGGCCTCCGTGACACGTTGAAGGCAAAATCCGGATTTTTCAAAAATCCAGTAAGCCAACGCGTTGGCTCCGTGTCACGGAGGAGGGGCTCCGCGTTACCCTCCGTGACACGTTGCCCCTTATTCAGTGCCGGGTCACACCGGGTTGCCGGGTGACCCGCGTGTTTTCTTTAAATAAACCCCCGATTTTGCCCAATTTTTCCCCATTTCCCTCTTCCCTCCGCGACCAAACACCCATTTCCCCCTCCCCAAGCACCGTGCCACGTTCCTAGGCAAGGAATACGTCAAGTTTCTTCGGTTTCTCAATTCAAAGGTATGTTTTCATCATCTATCTCAATTTTTTTGGTGATTTTTGTCAAATTTGGGCATGTGAGGTGAGATACATCACCCTAGGTAGAAATTAAACATGAATGTTGGATTATTTGTGATTGATATACGTTTGGATTGTTGTATTTAGCGTTTGAACTTATCGATTGTGTAAATAATTCGAATTTGCTTATAGAATTGTATTCTAGGGCATGAGTTGTTGAATTTAACTTGAGCGACTTGATAAGTTGGCAAATTAGATGCCGGGGGGTGTTTGTTATTTGAGAGAAGTCGTGGTAAATATTATGTTAATGTCAAAGAAGACAAATTCTCGATTTTTTGTGGGAAAATGCAAAAAGTGTGTAAATTGGTTAGATTGTTTGGATTAGATTGTATATAGAATGTTTTTATCGTTGTTTTTATTTTGTTGTTGTTTTTGTTGCGAAGTGCGATGTGTGAATTGTTAGCGATAGTAGGATTGGGATTAGCTGTATGAAGTCTGAGTAGTACGCTAACCGTTATGCTGTCGAAATTTATGTTGTGAACGCACTAAGCATGAAGTGTATAGTGTTGTCTGTGGTGAAATTAGAGCTATTCTTGTCGTAATTTTGTAGAAGTAGCTAAGGCCTAAGTGTGGGGTAAATGTTGTGTACCCCGACCTTAGCCGAAGTCAACAAGTTTTTAGCTTATCTTTGTGCTTGTTTGTGTAAATTGACAGGTACAATGGCGAGCAGACAAGATAAAGGCAAGGGTGCTTCTACCTCAGGCACAGGTAGGAAAAGGATGAGACTGGGCACCGCAGTCCCAGCTGCACCCGCTGTTCCGCGCGGACAACGCCGCCAATACGGAACAAGATGGGTAACTGATGAAGGGAAGAAATGGTATGCTAAGCATAAAGAAAACAAGTACTTCCCAGAGGAACATATTGCACGGGAACCACTTGCACAGGAGTTCCCTCGCATCGTACAGAGAATCGAGGCAGCTGGGCTCAGCTTTATTTTTCAGGAGCCCAAGGAGTGCAACCTTCACTTGGTCCGGGAATTTTATGCAAACTGGAACCCGGCCATCAAAAGCCACACAGTGAAAATCAGAGGGCAGATTGTCACTCTGGAACCCCAGCAGCTGAATGCCATCGTTGGAGCGCGGGACACAGACGCCCACGTTCTCCGCTAGCTAAACATCACCCCACCGTACGTCGACATCAGACGTACGTTGTGTGGGGCTCGATCCACAGCCCGATGGAGTAGACATAAGGAGAGGGGTTACCACCAGACTCTGCCTTATTCGCAGATGAACAGGGAGGCCAGAATTTGGCTGAAGATTGTATGTTCGTGCTTGATCCCGGGAGTTCATATGACAGACGTGACTCGGGACCGTGTCTGCTTGGTGTATGCCCTTATGAAAGGGCTTGAGATTAATGTTGGGGAGGTAATAATATCCGCCATGAAGAGAGCCATACTACACCAGGGCCATAGATACGGGTTTGGCGGACTCATTACCACCTTCATCTGAGGCCTCGACATTGAGGAAGAAGCCTTGGATTATATTCTCCAGTTGGAGCGGAGGGCCCTCGACGTGACAAAGACTAAGGCCCCCGACACTACACACAGACCAGTATTGACTTTGGGCAAGCGACATGCTCGTGACGATCAGTACATGGCCCGTATGTTCGGCATGCAGATGCTTCAGCTACGGATTGGTGGGAGACCAGCCACCGAGGAAGAATTATGGCAGTTGGAGCTGGACTACCCCTTTGGCGAGAACGCCAGAGCCTTATGTCGGGTAGGGCAAGCCTTTGTGGAGCCTACAGATGACGATGTCCCTACTGATGAGGAGACACGTCGTGAGGACTCCGATGTGGAGTCCGATGACGACGATGGAGCTGATTCAGATATGGGCGACGAGGTCGTAGCACCGGATGAAGAAGTCAAATATTTCGACTGAGCAGGGAGTTCCACCACCCAAAAT
The DNA here is from genome assembly GCA_035772735.1 of Datura wrightii. Taxonomy (NCBI): domain Eukaryota; kingdom Viridiplantae; phylum Streptophyta; class Magnoliopsida; order Solanales; family Solanaceae; genus Datura; species Datura wrightii. Next base: position 56,425,312 of record JASDFA010000007.1, on the reverse strand, counting down.
TTTGTGTTTTGCAATTTTTGTGAACACTGGGGACAGTGTTCAATTTAAGTGTGGGGTGGGGAGTAGCTAGGTGCTGGGACATAGGCTCTAAATTGCTGTATGTTTTTTTCCTTGGTTGGTATGTATGTTTGTGCTTTCCCTGTGGTGAACTAATTTGTGATGTATCTGTATATATTTGTTTGTGTGGTTAATGATGTGTGTTTTTGAAAGTTATGGTTGCTAGTGTAAATATTTTGTAAATTTTGTAAATATTTGTTTTTCTATCGACATGATCGATATTTTTCAAAATTTTTGCGAAGATAATTTGCAATTATCAAAATCTTTTGTAAATATGTTTCTATCGAAATGATCGATGTGTTGCAAAAAAATTTTCGATTTTTTTAATTTCTTTTTGGGTTTCTCGGAGTTTGTTTTCGGTTCTTTTACCGAGAATAGTCCCATTGAACCGATGTCATAGTTAGTGACCGTTCCCTATGATGGATGGATGACGACCGTCTTAAGGGAAATGTAGTCGGTAGGAGTAGGATTTTTATGTGTTTTTAGTTTTCTTTGGTGGATTGCATCAATGAACTTTAGTTGCTTATGGTTGCTAAAATTTCGTTGCGTGTTGTAATTGATGTTCAAAATGTGAAAATGATTCGTTTGAAAGCATGCAATTCTGTAAATATGTTGAGTTACCTAGGCTATAGAATTTGGTTCAGTATGATTGAGGCTTAATCTTGAATTCATGTAATTGACTAATTAGAGAGTCTGTGAATGCATCTTGATTCGAGCATGTGCATGAAGTGTGAAGTGAGGTTTTGCTATTCCATGTCATTGTGAATTGTCTAGAACTTGCCTGGTGTGTATACAAAATGAAATGAAGGAGGTGTAGTGTTGGAAAGGATGTAGGCATTTCTTTGTTTTAACCGATAGTTTCCACTTTTTTCTTGTCAAATTCTACCTTTTTATATGTTGTATACCCTAGTTAGCCCGTTGAGCCTTTAGCCGATTTCTTTCTTTCTTTTGTCCAAAATTGTATGAACTAAGCTTTATTCCTTCATTCCATTAGCCTTAAAGTCTACAAGAAGCTCTTAAGCGCTTACAAAGAACAGAAAATGTTTCCCAAAGTGTTAAAGAGTGAAAAGAATGAAAAGAAAAAGAAAAGCAAAGTGAGGAAAGAAAAGAGGATGTTGAAGAGGCACTTGTTGTAATTAATTGATAGTGAGGGTACTTGAAAACCCTTTGTTTTGTGTCAAGTGTGTCTGATGAAATGGGCTGTATGAAAGTAAACCAGCATGAATGGGAGAAAAAGAGAAAAGAGAGGAACAATGTCCATCAGTCGATGAGAATGAGTTGAAAAGGCGCTTAAGGATGCTAGCGACTATTATTGGCTAATCCAATATATATATACTAGATCCATAGCCTCCGTGACACGTTGCTTGTTATTCCGGGAAAAATTTCCCACTAGTATAAATAGCACACTTAGGTTTATTTTAATTAGTTTTTAGTTTTTAGACTGAGTTCAGAAGTGGAGAGCAAGGACGTGGGTTAGTAGCAGTTGAGGAACGAAAAAGCTAAGGGATTTCTTCTCTTCCTTTCTTCTTTCTATCAATTGTACGTATGATTTACACTCATTTTAGGATGATCAATCCACAAATGATTGGCTAATTCTCTTCCTTGCTGAGGTTTTGAACATGTGTAATGAATTTTGATTATAATTGATATGGTTTTTTGCTTCTTCTTTCATGTTGTTCTATTAATTCTTGTTCTTACTGCATTAGTGATTGGCCAACATTAATGTACATCTAAAAAGTCCAATTTCACTCGAGAGAGCAAGAAATTGGAAAGTTGTGAATTAATAGGGTATTGTTCTTAACTTGATTTGGGAAAATTGGGTTTTGATGTGCTTTCCTGATAGAAATATACTTGAAAGCCGTATTAGTCAATTTAGGAACCGGAATTGTAGTGCTAGGTCATAAATTGCATTTGATCACAGAAATGTAAACGGATGGTTTATGATTCTAAAGTGAAATTAAATACAAAAGTTTTAATTTCTAGGCGAATGTTCTTGGCTAGCAATATGAAGAAGAGATTAACCAAATTATCATGATTATCAAGTTCATTACTTGTTCTTAACCTTGGCATGTTCATATCCATTGTCTGAATTCACAGTAAATAGTTGTTATTAATTTTAGTATATATAGTTTAGAAACAAAAACTCAAGTAACTGGTGGTTACATTGTTGTTAGCATAATTAGAAGTGAAATAGGAATATAGTAAACTAGGCAACTTTACATATCTTGAGCCTCCTTGGATCGATACTTGGCTACTTAGCCACTTTATTACTTGTTTGACCACGTGCACTTGCGTGTCGGTTTATAATCTATAATACCAATCGGAACAGCAGACCGAGCAGGCCGGAAGCTTCATGGCCTTATACACATCAAAAACCTCTAGTTTATCATGCGCTTGCATGGTTAGCTGCTCTGCAGCCACATCAATAAACGATCGTCTGGTTGCCAAGAAAGGACGTCCCAAAATAAATGGGACTTCCGCATTCGGCTCAAAATCCAAGATAATAAAATCCACCAGGAAAATGAGGGAGCCCACTTGCACTAGCACATCCTCCACAATACCATTTGGTCTGGCCAAAGAACGGTTAGCTATCTGTAAGATCACAGTAGTTGGTCTAGGGCTGCCCAGCCCTAACTTCTTGAACACCGATATCTGTATCAAGTTTATGCTTGCTCCCAAATCACATAGTTCTCGAGCTCGGATACTTTGCCCGATTGTGATCTGAATGATAAATCTCCCAGGATCCTTGAGCTTTGTCGGCAACCTGTTCTGTATCCGGGAAGTGCACTCCTCCCTAAGCGCCACCGTAGCATACTTTGTCAATCTTCTTTTCTTTGCTATGATGTCCTTGATATACTTTGCATATTTCGGCACTCCCTGCAAAACATCAACCAAAGGTAAATTAATGTGTACCTATTTCAGCACCTCCATGAACTTCTTAAAGCAAGCTTCTTCCTTGTGCTTCTTTAATCTTTGAGGGAACGAGGGTGGTGGTCTTTCTACCTCAACTGTCTTTTCCTTCCCCCTCTCATCATCATGTTCCCCATCTTTCTCCACTGCTCCAGATTGGTGAGGTGGTCTTTCTGGTTCCAACTCCTTAAGGTGTAGTCCACTCCTTGTGGTCACTGCATTGACCTGCTTAGGATTTGGGTCAGTATCACTTGGTAGTCCTCCTCTGGGCCTGGTGTTTTAAGCTCCAGCTATACGTCCAAACTGGTACTCCAACGCCTTTGTAGCTAACTGCTTATTTTTCATGTCAGCCGCTAATTTCACATAATCAGCCTGCATTTGCGCTTGGTTAGCTATAATTGTTTTGAGCATGTCTTCAACGATGTATGGTGGTGGAGGAGGTGCATTGTTTCCTCTGTATTGAGACTAAAAATTCTAATGCCCCCCTTGATTTCTCTGCACTCCTTGATTTGACCGCTGCCCTTGATGGCTATTACTACCCTAAGAGAAATTCGAATGATTTCTCCAATTTGAGTTGTAACTGTTGCCATACTGTTGATTATTATTCCTCTGGACGTTCCCAACAAAGTTTACCGAATCTGGATTTGCACCACAACACTCAGCTGAGTGTTCATTACTCCCACATACTTCACACCATACTTGCTAAACTACATTGACCGGGGATTGTGCTTGATTCAAGCTCATACTGCTGAAGTGGGTGTTGAGTTGATTTTGCAACGAAGCTATCTGTGCAGCGATAGCTGTAAAACCATCCACCTCAAAGATTCTTCCCGCATTCCTTGTTCCTCCTCGTGATGAGTCTACATTCCATTCTGGATTTCCCTGTGAAATACGATTCAACAAAGTATAAAGCTCCTCAGATGTCTTTTCCAATGCCCGCCCCCCAGCTCCTGAGTCTAGTAGAATTTTTGTATGTGGTTCCAAACCCTCAATGAATGTATGCACCAACACATCATTAGACTGGTGATGGTGAGGACAATCCCTTAACATTGATTTGAACTTTTCCCAGGCTTGATACAAATTCTCACCCTCTCTTTGTTTAAAACTTAGAATCTGACTTCAAAGTCTGGCTGTCTTCCCGGATGGAAAGAATTGTATCAAAAACTTTCTTGCAAAATCATCCCATGTGGTGATAGAGTTAGGTTGTTCAGCTTTCAACCACCTCTTTGCTTCCCCCAATAATGAAAATGGGAATAATGTAAGCCTCACGTAGTCGGATGATACTCCAGCAGGAATGTAAGTGTCACTTATCTCCAGAAAGTTTGGGAGATGTTGTTGTGGATCTTCATGAGGGAGACCTGTGAATTGCCCGCTGGTGTGCAACAACTGCACCATGTTCTGTTTAAGCACAAACCTCCCTCCTGGCTCTGGTCTGCGAATACTAGATGTAACATTGTTTGAATGTGGGATTGCCACTTCGTGAACCGTCCTTGCTGCCATCTCCTCGGGCACTAAAACTGCCCTCACAAGTAGTGGATCTGTTGTTGCTCCAGAATTTCCTATCTTAGCAACTGCAGCTTTTTCTTTAGAGCTTCCCTTCTTTGACGATGAAATTGTCTCTCCGACTCTATATATGAATCCACCAACTCCTTATCTATTGTCAGCGTTCAGAAGAATTCAATATCTGCAAGAGAAAGGCTAAGATCAAGTTGTCAGCACTTATATAGAATTTGTAAACTAACAATAAGAAAATAAATTTACCAATTGCCAGTCCCCGGCAATGGTGCCAAAAACTTGTTCGGCGTGGGAACTACACGCAAGTGCACGTGGTCGAACAAGTAGTAAAGTGGCTTATTTCAAGCCAAGAATCGATCCCACAGGGACTGAACTACAGTATTAATTAACTTAAGCGTCAGTGAACTATATCTCTATGAATGCAGACAACCAAATAAATAATATTTTAATAGTTAAAGTTTACTAGGTAATGAAAATCTAAGTCAAGATTAGAATTTGAGTCTGAACAATAGCAATGAACAAGCTGAGGTTAAGACAAACATGTAGGGATGTAACTTATTAATTCAATTCAGCGAATCTTCTCTTCGGTTGCTAGTCAGGAATTTATTGCCTATGGATTGGATCTTTCGACTCCTATCCAATTTAAGAATCATGAGACCTTAATCTACATTTCTGTGATAAAAGAATTTCATGCTCTAGCCATAGATAACTGATTCCTTAATTGACTAATAAGACTTTCAGATATATTTCTATTCTGAATGTAAGTATTTTATCAATTTTTACAACTAAGAAAAGATCATATCCTACCAATTCACATATGTCCAATTTCTTTCGTTTTCAAAATCAAAATTGGACTTCTAAATATACCTAAACATTGGCCAAAAATTAATGCAGTAAAAATAAGAATTGATAGAACAACCATTGAAGAAAAGATGAAAACTGAAATGATCAACAATTACATTCCTCTACAATTATTCTTAACCTCAGCAAGAAGTGAATTAGCCACTCATTTGTGGATTAAACATCATCAAATAAGTAGAATTCATATAAACAATTGAGATTAAAGAGAAAGAGAAAGAGAAGAACCCTAGAATTTTCATCCTCTCAACTGCCTGTAACCCACGTTCTTGCTCAACCAAGTCAGAATGTTTAAAATAAAACCTAAGTATGCTATTTATACTATTTGAGAATTTTTCCCCGAATAACAAGCAACGTGGCACGGAGTGTATCGCGGAGCACTCCCTCCATGCCACGGGGGTATCACGGACCCTCACTGGAAGTCGGCTCCCAGGCAAATGCACCTCAATGTGGAACGGCTTGCATCGCGGAGCCTTGCCTCCGTGCCACAGTGCTATCACCACCTTCACTGGAATATGACAAAATTAATTCATCCGAGGTAGAATGCCTCCACGATGGCCGATTGACACGGCTCCATCGCAGAGCCCTTGTTTTTGCTGCTCCCCCTTGTCAACTTCCACTCCTTGTTTCCAAGTCCATTCCCGCTCTTCACCAACATATATATTAGCTTCCAAAATTTTCTTTTACCTGCAAAACAACACTAATCATGTTGGTTAGTATAAATTGTCATTTAACTAAAAATCACATGAGAATGTACACATAATGATAGATAAACAAGTCAAAATGAAGCATTTGAGTATCACTTAGGCATGCAATTCTGCCCAAGATCAAGTTCGAGTGAGCAGCTTTGTACATGGAGTGGCAGACTATCTAGATAAGGATTGTAGGATCGCCATGCTGCATCACGACATGGATTTTCACCGCATAGTTTTACACACCCAACTAATAGAGGCTGTGTATCAGAGGGGGAGAGAGGCTAAGAGGGACAGGACAGACAGTTATGGGACTTCTCAGCCTAGATCGAGGGGCGGACATTGCCAGTAGTCTCATCACAGGTCTTTTGCTCCAGCACCATCATCAGCTAGTACATCGTCCAAACAACGAGGTGATTAGAGGAGTAGGACCTCAGATTCGAGGGGCTAGAGTAGCATGCAGATAGAGCGCACCTTCCCAGCCTATGGAAAGTGTGGCAAGCATCACCCATAAAGGGGTTTAGTTGGCTCAGAAGCTTATTTCAAGTGTGGTAAACACGGACAGTAATTCACGGATTTCCCTTTGGTTAGACCAGGAGGTGGTGGAGCCGGTGTGCGAACCGCTAGTTCAACAAATCCAGCAACACGTCCCTCCCAACAAGGTGCTTCATCTAGTTTATCCGGCGGCCAGCGTTAGAACAGGTTTTATGCCTCTGCATCTCGACAGGAGCAGGAGACTTCCCCAGATGTGGTTGTTGGTATGTTATGAGTTTTCCACCTTGACGTTTATGCTTTTTTAGATATAGGGGCTGCCTTGTATTTTGTGTTGCCTTATGTTTCTAGTAGTTTTAGAGTTAGTCTCGAAATCCTATCAGGTCCTTTCTCAATCATTACTCTAGTTGGTGATTCAGTTATAGCCCGATGGGTATATAGAAATTTCTCTATCTCAGTTCTTTAGAAAGTCACCTCAACATACCTAGTAGAGTTATCCATGAAAGATTTTGATGTTATCTTTTGCATGGATTGGCTACATGCATGTTATGCCTCAGTTAATTGTAGAACCTGTGTTGCAGAGTTTAGATTTCTGGTTGAGCCAGTCCTAGAGTGGAAGTGTAGTTCAGTTATGCCTGTAGGTCATTTCATTTCCTACCTTAAGGCCAGAAAGATGATTCCCAAAGGTTGTGTATACCATTTAGTTAGGGTTAAGGATGCTACATCTGAAACCCTGACTATCCAGTCAGTTCGAGTAGTATGTGAGTATCCAGAAGTGTTCCCTGATAAACTATCGGGTATTCCTCCCGAGAGGGAAATCGATTTTGGTATTTGACCTTCTTCCCGACAAGCATCCTATCTCTATTCCTCCTTATAGAATGGCTCCAGCCAAGCTAAAAGAGTTGAAGGAGCAATTGAAGGACCTTCTAGACAAGGGTTTCAACAGACCTAGCAAGTCTCCATAGGGTGCACCAGTTCTATTTGTCCGAAAAAAGGATGGTTCTCTTGAGATGTACATTCACTATCGGCAATTGAACAAAGTTACCATCAAGAGCATGTATCCTCTTCCTAGAATTGATGATTTGTTTGACCATATTTAGGGTGCTAAGTGCTTTTCAAAGATAGACCTCAGATCTGGATACCATCAGCTCAGGGTTCGGGAGAGTGACATTCCAAAGACAGCTTTCAGAACTCGGTATGGTCACTATGACTTTGTAGTTATGTCTTTTGGACTAACGAATGCTCCTGCATCTTTTATTGACTTGATGAAAAGGATGTTCAATCCGTACTTGGATATGTGTGTGATCGTGTTAATTGATGATATCCTAATATACTCTCGGAGCGAGGAGGAGCATGTCTCTCATTTGAGGGTGGTACTACAAATTCTCAAAGATGGCCAACTATATGCCACATTCAGCAAGTGTGAGTTTTGGTTAAACTCAGAGGCATTTTTGGGCCATGTGGTATCTAGTGAGGGTGTTCAGGTGGACTCTCAAAAGATTAAAGCGGTGAAGAATTGGCCTACACCGGTGAGTCCTTCAGATATCTGGAGCTTCTTGGGTTTAGCTAGCTTCTATAGGAGATTTGTTAAGGGTTTTTCATCTATTGCGGCACCACTGACCAAATTGACACAAAAGAAAGTGAAATTCCAATGGTCGGATGCTTGTGAAAGGAGCTTTCAGGAATCGAAGACTCGACTTACCAAAGCACTAGTGTTAACCCTACTGGATGATTTGTGGTGTATTACTATGCTTCTAGTATCAACCTTGGTTGCGTATTGATGCAGCATGGTAAAGTGATAGCATACGCTTCCAGACAACTAAAAGTTCATGAGAAGAATTACCCGACCCATGATCTTGAATTGGCGGCGATGGAATTTGCATTGAAGATTTTGAGACACTATTTGTACGGGATCCATGTAGATGTGTTTATGGACCACAAAATCCTACAATATGTGTTTACTCAAAAGGATTTGAATATTCGTAAGAGGAGGTGGTTGGAGCTACTCAAGGACTATGAGATGAGTGTCCTTTACCACCCGGGCAAGGCCAATGTGTTAGCGGACACTCTTAGTGTACTTTCTATGGAGAGTGTGTCTCATATAGAAGAGGAGAGGAAGGAGTTGGTGAAAGACGTACATCGACTTGCACAATTAAGAGTTCATTTGGTTAACTCGATTAATGGTGGAGTGGTTGTCTAGAATGGGTCAAATCATCCTTGGTGACGATGTTAAAGCTACGCGAAATGAAGACCCTATCTTGGTGAAGTTGAAGGAAGTTGTGCAGAACCAGAAGGTTGAGGTCTTCTCCCAAGGGGGAGATGGGGTACTTCGATATCTGGGTCATTTGTATGTCCCAGATGTTGGTGATTAGAGAGATTGGATGTTTCATGAGGCTCATGGTTCTAGGCATTCTATCTATCCCGGTGCCACTAATATTTACTGTGACCTACAAAAAGTCTATTGGTGGAATGGCATGAAGAAGGACATAGCAGAATTTGTGGCTAAGTGTCCAAACTGTCAACAGGTGAAGGTTGAGCATCAAAGACCCAGGGGTGTGCTTCAAGATATAAGCATTCCTACTTGGAAGTGGGAAGAATCAATACGGACTTCATTACAAGTTTTCTTCGCACTCGTAGACTGTATGACTCCATTTGGGTTGTGGTAGACAGGTTGACTAAAGTGGCTCATTTCATATCAATCAAAACTACCGATTTAGTCGAGGATTATGATAAGCTATAGATTGGGGAGTTGGTTCGGTTGCATGGAGTGCCCTTTTCCATCATATCAAATAGGGGTACTCAGTTTACCTCTTAGTTTTGGAGATCATTTCAAAAAGGACTTGATACTCAAGTTAAGCTCAGTACAATATTTCATCCACAAATGGATGGTCAAGCAGCGCAGATGATTCAGACTCACGAGGACATGTTGAGGTCATGTGTGATTGACTTCAAGGGTAGTTGGGATGACCGTTTGCCTCTTATTAAGTTTGCGTACAATAACAACTACTATTCCAACATTCCGATGGCTCCATTTGAGGCTCTCTATTGGCAGAGATGTAGATCGAGTATTGGTTGGTTTGGAGTTGGTGAAGCTGCGATGATAGGACCAGATTCAGCCCATGAGGCCATGAAGAAGGTTCATCTCATATGGGACAGGTTGAAAACAGCTCAAAGTTTCCATAATTCCTATGCTGATGTGAGAAGGAGAGAACTTGAGTTCGAAGTGGATGATTGGGTGTTTCTGAAGGTGTCTCCCATAAAGGGAGTGAGGAGGTTTCGAAAGAAGGGAAAACTCAGCCCTCGTTATGTTGGCCCCTACTGGATTGTGAAGCGGGTTGGCAAGGTGGCATATGAATTGGAGTTGCCCTAAGAGTTAGCTTCAGCTCATCCCGTTTTCCGTGTGTCGCTCTTAAAGAAGGGCTTGGGTGATCCAGCTTTAGTTGTTATAGTGGAGAGTGTAGGAGTGAAAGACAACCTTAGTTATGAGGAGATTTCGGTAGAGATACTAGATCATTAGGTTCGGAAGATAAGGAACAAGGATGTAGCTTTAGTCAAGGTATTATGGAGGAATCAACATGTTGAGGGAGCTACGTGGGAAGCTAAAGAAGATATGATGGCTAAATACCCTCATCTATTCCCTTCCGACTCAGTTTCAGCTTGAGCTATCAGTTTTTGTCATAAAACTCTATTCAGTTTCATGTTTCATTCATGTGTCTTAGTTTCTTTTATGTCAAAGTATGTATGTATGATTCGTGAATTCAGTTCAGCTATGTAGTTCAGTTTGGAGGTAGTCATTCCATTAGTTTTCAGCTTATATGATCAATATTTGAGTATGGTAATTGTATTTCTCTGCTTTTCTGTATGTTTTCCAACATTCGAGGACAAATGTTCCCAAGGGGAGATATTGTAATACCCCCGAAGTGCCTTGGACTAGACCTAAGATTTGAAAATGACAGTAGCAGAAATTTGGGAAAAATCCCACAAAACGGGTCGTTATACGGGTCGTTGGTTAGACTAATGACCCGTTGCATACGTCCGCGGTGAGATGTGGCAATTTGGACTTGGAAATAATGGGTCTAGGAATGACCCATTGTTTGATGTAGCGGGTCATGGGATGTGAGCCATGGTGAGGTGTCTGGTTCAGGGAGGAAGTAACGAGCCATGTGACGACTTGTCGTGGGAAACCACAAGTCATTATAAGAGTCTGTGGGAGGATTTCTGGGAGATGAGCAGTGGTAACAATGAATGGTTACAACGAGTCGTTAGAGATGGGTACGGCTCATGGAACCTCTTGTGGTATCATTCTTGGGGTCTAGTGTTCAAGGTGAAACAATGAAGGGTGCAATGGACTGTTGGAGCCACTACCTGTCCGTCATGAAGCCCGTGGTCACTGGCAGAACATTTTTTTTTTGGAAATTCATTAAGGCATTTTTTTCATTGCCCTAAGATCCTAAACCACGCCGTTGTAAGCTCAGAACAGGTGTTTCAAGAGAATTTAACTCATTCAAACCCATCCTAATTCATGCATGCAAGCTTAGGGTTTTGAGAGGTGATTAAGTCTAGCTTCTCCAAGTTTTTCCTCAATTCTCTTTGGGCTATTAAGGAAGTGGTAAAAATCAGATCCCTTCAGGTATGTAGGTTTATGAATGGGTGAAATTGTTCACACCCATGCCCAACCTCTCTCTAATTCATGAAATTCTATTGGAAATTCTATGGGGTTTTACCCCAATTCCTATAAAATTCTTATGATCTATCTATGGGCTAATCTCCTTTATGTGTAAATTCATATTCTATGGATCATGGGCAAATTTTACAACTATATCAATTATAAACTTATGGGTTTAAATTTCTATAAAGTTATGCTCAGTTATGTATGTTTCATGATAAATCAAGTTATGATTCTACTTTGATCTTGATGTTCATTAACCTATTAAGATTTATGAATTTTAATATGATTTCTCTGAAATGCTCATCACGATTTATGACTATAAAGTATAAATAAGTACAAGCATAGTTTAATCTCACGATTTATGAATTTATGATTATGGCATACTCAAGGGCCTTTATTTCATGGCTAGTTCACATATTTTCAAGCATGCTTATGATCATTTTGATTTAACTAGTCCATGAATTTCATGTATATAGTCCTATGAGCACTATATATGTTTTGGGAGTAGTATTTAACATCGAGTAGGTTCGTGGACTAAGTTTTACCCCGAGTCGTAGAAGTACATGCCACCATAGGTCACAATGGGACCTCTCTTGAGACTGTCCCCTTCACCCGAATGGGCCTTTCATGAGTGATATCACGTTTATCATGGTTCTACCCTTGGCAAGGTACGAACACCCTCCCGACTAGGGATTTACAGGTCGGGCTCCATGTGTGCTCATATGGGGTATGTTGATTATAAGAATCTCCCACTATTCCTCATGATTACCATGTTTATGATTATGCGCTTTGGCTCAAGTCATGTTCAATAAAGCTTTTCTCTTATGATTATGATTATGATTAATTTATGAATGTTTTGAAAGCTTTGAGCCTTATGTTTACACTTGGTATTTAGGTTACAGTCATGCTGTCCTACTCTTATGAACTTTTATGTATTTTAAATTGTCCTTTTTACTTACCTTGCATACCCGGTACATTCCACGTACTGACCGCATACTAAATGCTGTATCATTTTATGATACAGGCTCCGATCTCTATACTCAGCCCCGTCGTTAGCCAGCTTCCGGATTCAGCATCCAGTCTCTATTGGTGAGTGCTCATCTATTGAGGGCCCCTCTTCCATTCAGTTATATTTATGTATTTTTAGTTTCAGCTTTAAGGAGTTAGTTGGGGTCTTGACCCATCAACTCATCAGTGTTAGAGGCCTCCTCAGACATAGTTTATATTCGGCTTTAAACTCATGTGATATATTTTAGATTTCATATTATGTTTAGACTACCGTTATGTTATTCATGTTGATCTTCTGCTTTTATTGATTGATTTAGATGTATGTTCATTCCATGGGTCGACTTGGAGTCCCTCGGGGTTCCTTGTCTCGTGTCTCGATCAGGGCTTATCTTCGGATTGTGACACCGAATTGTCAATAGGTGAAAGTTGAGCATCAAATACCTAGAGGTGTGCCCCAAGATATTAGCATCCCTACTACGAAGTGGGAGGAAATCAATATGGACTTCATTACAGGTTTGCCTCGTACTCGTCGACATTATGACTCCATATGGGTGATGGTGGATAGGTTGACCAAAGCAGCTCATGTCCTACTAGTCAACACAATCGACTTAGTGGAAGACTATGCTAAATTAAATATTTAAGAGTTAGTTAAGTTGCATGGAATGCCCTTGTCCATCACATCAGATAGAGGTACTCAGTTTACCTCCCAGTTTTGGAGATCATTTTTGAAGGGAATCGGTATTCAAGTCAAGCTTAGTACCGCTTTTCACCCGCAAATAGACTATCAGGCTGAATGGACCATTCAGACTCTTGAGGATATATTGAGAGTGTGTGTGATTGATTTCAAGGGTAGTTGGGATGATTATTTACCTTTAATCAAATTTGCATATAACAACAATTACAATTCCAGCATTCAGATAGCTCCGTTTGAGGCTCTTTATGGGAGGTATAGATAATCTATTGGTTGGGTTTAAGTCATAGAAGCTATGTTGATAGGACTAGATTCAGTTCATGAGGCTATGGAGAAGATTCAACTTATAAGGGAAAGGTTGAGAACAACTCAGAGTCGCCAAAAGTCTTATGCGGATGTGAGGAGGAGAGAACTTAAGTTTGAAGTTCACCATTAGGTGTTTCATAAAGTTTCTCCCATGTAGGGGTTGATGAGATTCAGAAAGAAAGGGAAACTTAGTCCCCGTTATGTTGGCCCATATCGGATTGTGAGACGTGTTGGTAAGGTGGCCTATGAGTCTGAGTTGCCCCAATAATTGGCTTTAGTACATCCATTTTTCCATATATCACTTTTAAAGAAGTGCATGGGTAATTCGACTTTGGTTGTTCTGGTGGAGAGCGTGGGTGTCAGGGATAGCTATGAGGAGGTTCTGGTTGAAACACTTGATCATCAGGTTTGGAAGCTAAGAAACAAAGAAGTATCTTTGGTAAAGGTTTTGTGGAGAACTCAGCATGTTGAGGGAGCTACATGGGAAGCAGAAGCAGATATGATGGCTACATACCCGCATCAATTCCCTTCCAATTCAATACTAGCTTGAGGTATCAGTTTCCTCCTTAGTACTCTATTCAGTTTCATGTTCATTTCATGTGTCCTAGTTCTTTCATGTCAGTGAATGTATGTGTGGTTCATGAATTTAGTTCAATCATGTTTTCAGTCCGGAGTCGTCACTCCGTCGGTTTTCAGCTCTAGATGTTCAGTATTTGCGATGATAGGTTTTCCCCAGTGATTTCATATGTTTACCCAACATTCGAGGATGAATATTCCTTATGAGGAGATATTGTAATACCCCAGAAGTGCCTAAGAGTAGATTGTGGATTTGAAATGGGAACAATAGAAAAATTTGAGATTTTGGTCAGGACGACTAATGGTACTTGTCGTAGGAAGGACCTATGACCCGTAGGAACCACCTATGGTTAGAAGTTACATGGGAAAGAGTTGGTAACAAAGGGCCTTGTAGTAACTCGTAGGTTGAATGTACGACTCATAGGTAGGAGTCATGGGTTGGTTCTGGAATGGTCAGGAGGGAAGGTACGACTCGTGGTATGGCCCGTGGTAGGGAACCACAGATCGTTACTTCCACCCATAGGAAGGAGCAGGGGATTTCTCCCAGTTATGATAACAAATGGATCCAATGACTCATTGCATGAAGGTATGAGTCATGGTGTTATTCGTGGAAAATTTCAGACCTCAAGTTTCATAAGATGCTTCAACGGGAGGAAACCACGACCAGTGGGATCAAGGTACGATCCGTAGGGTGAGTCATAGTACTTGGCAGTGTGTAATTTTCTTGCATTTTAATTAGGGAAATTCCGTAATTTCTAAGCTCCTAAGCCCTAAATTATGTTATTTTAAGCTCATATTAGGGGATTTTTAAGATGGTTAAATCTATTCCAACCCATTCCCTCCCCATATGCAAACTAGAGGATTTCTTAAGAAAGATCAAGCCTAGAACTCCCCAATTTCTTCTCGAATTCCTTTGGGCTTTCAAAAGAGAGTGTAAGATTAGATTACCCAGGTATGTAGGATTGTGAATGAGAGTCCCTCTTCACTCTCATGCCCCAATTTCCCTCTATATTCGTGAATTCAAGTACTAAATAAATTTGATGATCTTATAGGGTTTTAACCCCAATTTCATGGAATTCTCTTTGATTTGATTATGGCTCAATCCCTTTTATGTTCTAAATGTTGTTTTAAGATCTATGGGTAGATTCTATATTTAAATTGATTATAATTTTTATGATTTTAAATCCAGGTTAATCTATCCCCAATTATGCAAAGTTTTATGAAAAATCAACTTATGATTCTATTATGATTTCGATCTTCCTATGCCTAAATTATGATTTATGATTTATCATATGATTTCTTTTCAAGTACTCTGAATTGCTAGAATAGTGAACATGAGAGTAAATAATTAGGTAGGGAATGACGAATCCTGTTTGGAAAAGAATTTAAGATGAATACGAAAAGTAGAGCTAAACGTTGTTAAATTTGATGATAATGTTACAATTGTTAATGAGTTAGGAAAATAGCTAGCAAGATTTACCCTATTCTAAAGACGTTTAGCAAAAGTATTATAAATAAAGTTGTTTATTTAAAGAGCTCCATGTTATGTCTTCCTGTTCATAAGTTACCTCGAGATGTGATATGATATGCAATGAATGAGGTATGCTCACAATTCTTCATATGAAAAAATGAAAGTCAAACGAGTATAAGCATGAAATGAATGCTAAGTTTGTTAATAGAAAATGTTAAGTTAAGCTATTTCTCTCTGCTCCTCATGTTAGTATTACTAGGAGATGTTTAAAATCATGAACATGTGTCTACACTGTCTTTATGATATTCCAGTTCTAGGAACTTCCCTAGAATTCATTCACATCATATGTATGTATTAAATTGTTAAATGAAAGATCTATATGTGTATGGCATAATTGTAGTATTAGGGGTCGTGATAAGATCCTACACGTGTTATAGTTACTGAATTAGCATATTTCATGGTTGTCAGTATCCAGATAATCTGCATGAGCCCTATCAGCTCCATTTATGATTGCGATAGAGATTTATTTTTATTTTACCCCAGTATGGTATACCGGCTGGAAATATTTTTTACTTTACCCTGGTGTGGTATACCGGCTGGAGATATTTTTATTTTACGTTGATGTGATACACCGGCTGGAGATATTTCTATTCTACCTCGGTATGGTACACCGGCTTGAGATATTTTTATTCTACACCGGTGTGGTACACTAGCTGGATGAATTTTATATATGGATTTATGGTTGGTTGGTTGCTGCAATTACAGTTATAGTTTCTTTCCTGTGCATTTATCAATTGCATTTTCATCTCATTATATAGTTACTATCAGGTTTTAGTTTCTAGGATTCGAAGTTGTTACCATTCCTTATTCCTAGTTCAGTTATCTTGAGTTCAATTATGTTATAGTAAGTTGTTATCAATTATAGGTTGCAGAGTTCCAGGTTATGTCTATCTTTTATATGTTTATATGCTGAGTCGGTTTTACAAGATTGTTATCTCATGTTTACAGTTTCAGCCTTACATAGTAGTACATTTCATTCGTACTAACTTCCTTTCGCTTGGGGACCTGCATTTGTGCCGCAGGTACAGGTAGAGGTTACGATTGCCAATTGAGTAGCCGTTCGTGAGATCAACGCATGGTTGCTATGGTCCTTTCTTCCTAGAGCTAGGGTTTAGTTATTTATGCTTGAGTTTTGAGATGCAGTTATGGATAGGTCGGAGCCCTGTTCTGACCATCAGTCAGTTTACCCTTAGAGGCTTTGTGGACTTAGTGTGTACAGTGTTATTTAGTTTATGGCCTTGTCGGCTTATTGTTGCTTGGTTTAGCATACTCATAGACTTGGTTGCATTTCAGTTGTTTACTATGTATTGTTGAAACCTTATGGGTCCATTTTATACTCCAGTAGATAGTGAAATGGCCTGGATGTGCTAAGTGTTACAGTTACAGATGTCATATAGCTAGATTCTCGATCAATCATGAATTGAGTGCCAGTTGCGCCCTACCTAGTGTTGGGGTATGACAGATAGGGGGTGGTAGCTTCTCAATGGCCTCAATCTTATCCTGATTGACCTCAATACCATCTTTTAAAATTTTTTGATGAAAGAATTTTCCTTCACATACTATGAAATGGCACTTTCCCAATTAAGTACAAGGTTGATCTCCTCACACCTAGCTAACACCACATCCATATGATTCAAGTATTCACCAAAGTCACTTCCATAGACTAAGAGATCATCCATGACCACTTCAACAAAATTTCTCCATCATGTCTGTGAATATGGCTAGCATGCACCTTTGGAATGTTCCTGGGCATTACATAGTCCAAAAGGCATCCTTTGGAATGCAAAGGCGTCAAAAGGGAAATAAATGTAGTCTTCTCCTAGTCCTCCTGTGTGATCATGGTTTTATTATATCCAAATTACCCATCTAGAAAATAATAGTTGTCATGCCCAGCTAAGCTTTCCAGCATCTGATCTAAGAAGCGCAATGGAATGTGATCCTTCCTTGTGGCTATATTAAGCTTGCGGTAGATGCAGATCTTTCACCTTGTGACAGTTCTCTAAGGTATCAATTCATCTCTCTCATTTCTCCTCACCATTATTCCACCCTTTTTCAGGACACACTAAACTGGGCTCACCCGATGACTATCTCAAATAGGGTAGATGACGCCTATATCCAGCTACTTTATTATTTCCTTCTTTACCACTTCCTCATGATTGGGTTTAGTCTCCTTTGGTGTTCAACACTAGGTCTATCACCCTCTTCTAATTGTATTTATGTGTGCAAAAGAAACTACTTATCCCCTTTATTTCATCTATGGTCCATCCAATCGTTGTTACATGATATCGTAGTACTTTCAGCAATCTGTCAACCCATTCATTAGACAATAAAGAAAATATTATCATAGGCAAAGTATTATCACTGCCTAAATAGACATATTTCAAATGAGAAAGTAAATATTTTAATTCAAGTACTAGCGCCTTTTCAGTAGAGGGCTTCGGTTTCTCCCAAGTCAAAGATTTATCGAGCATCTCCAAAAGAGCCTCTCTCTTGATGTAGGAGCTGGTAGAACCAAGACTGCAAAATATTTGGTCACCTCTGAAGTATTCACCTATTATTTCCCATACACCAACACTCCCAAGTGGACCTTCTTTTGATAAATACTACTCTTAGGCCTTAGTAGACATTTTATACTTTACAGTCATGATGGCCTTCAGCTCCTCATAGTGGTGTGACAATCTTGCTACTATAAATACATTGAAAACTTCTTATTGACCATCCACAGTCATTAACATCTTGCCAAACTTCACCCTTATAACTCCATCAATGCTAGCCAAGAATCCTCTTCCTAAAATGATGAGAACTGCTTCGTTAGCCTCATAGTCAAGGATGATAAAGTCCATCGGTAAGATGAACGATCTCACGTTGATCAACATATCTTCAATAATGCATTTGGGATAAGTGATGGACCTGTCGCCAAATGCAATATCTCTATGGTGGGATGTGGTTCTCCTAATCCAAATGTTCTAAACAGTGATGCAGGCATACGATTGATTCTTGCACACAGATCACACAATGATGAGCCAACCTCTTGGGTTCCAATGACTACTGGAATAGTGAAGCTCCTGGGATCTTTCAGCTTCTTCAGAATTTTATTTTTCACTTGAGAACTGTAGTCCTTTGTCAGAGCCACAGTCTCAAACTCTATGAGCCTTTTTTTCACACAATATCTTTAAGATATCTGGCGTACTTCGGAACATCTTCCAATAGCTCTACCAATGGTAGATTCACATGCACCTACTTCAACACATCAAGAAACTTCTTACATGTTGTGTCCTCTTTCTGCTTTCTAAATCTCTATAGAAATTGAGGAGGTCGTCTAAGTTTTGCTGCTTTCATCTATGAGTGAATTGACTCACTAACCACCTGCTCTGACTTCACAACCTATTCTATCTCTGCCTTGTTATCTCTAGGTATCAGTTCACCTATCTCCTTTCCACTGTGAAAGGAAATTGCCCTGACATTCTCCTTGCGGTAATTCTCAGTGTTACTTCTAAGTTCCCCTTGTGGTCTATTTGTTTGCTAGATGGCCAATTGACCCATTTGCCTGTCCAACTCGTGGATTGACTTCTGCATCTCATTAACAACCCGAGTCTGCTGAACCATCCATTGCTTCATGGTCTCTTCTAAAGAACTTCCATGTTGCTGGCCCTGAGGTCTCTGAATGTTGTTTGGGAGCCTCTAAAAGTTCTAATTTACTTCCTATAAGGGATTAACTACATTCCTATACTCCTAATTGAATCTGTTTCCTAAAAACCTCCACTCTGACCTTGTTGACCCCACAAAATAGATAGATTCTGGGTTTAGTGGAAAACCTGAATATGCATGACTTTCTCCAAACACCTCACCTGATGGCGGTGGAGTTTGAATTTGCTAAACCTGACAAAATTGACTTGCTACTAGTGGTCACTAACTGGCTGATGACATTCAGCAACTGACTAATATATGCCCAAATTGCCATTACACCATCAACCTCAAGTTTCCTTGGAACTTTGGTTGTTGTAAAACCTCTGGCTGAATCCTGTTATTGTTAGCTCCCAACTGACATGAGATTAAATAGAGCCTCTATCTCAACGTAGCTTTTGAAAAAGATTTGCCCCTGTGTAGTAGCATCAAGTAGAATCTTAGACTCTGGCTTCAGCCTCTCGATGAAGTTGAGACCAATGATCTCATTCTTCTGCATATGGTGTGGGTAATCGCGCAAGTATCCCTTGCATCTATCCCAAGCTTGAGTCAAGGTCTCACCATCCTTCTGAATGAATCCCGAGATCTTTCCTCTCAACTCCTTTCTTCTCCTCGAAGAGAAAAACCTATTTATGAATTTGTTGGAAAGAGCTTCCCAAGTAATGATGGACCTAGCTGGCTCATTCTAAAACCACTCCGTTGCTTCTCCAATCAATGAAATGGGAACAATGTGATCTTAACATACTCATCAAAAATATTTTGATAATGAAAATTCTCACTATGTTCCATGAATGTCATCAAATACCAGTGGGGAACCTCATGCGGCTTACCCTGATATTGACAAGTTTTCTAAACCAACCACACAGTTCTCTCCTTCAACTCAAAGTTTTCAGTGATGGCCGACTTGATGATCTCTTTGGAAGCATTCTCCAAGTTCAGTCGAGCAAAGGTTAGCACTAGAATCCTTTCTTGGTTGTTGCCTTGTGCTTGCTCATTGCTCTCTACCATTGCTAACCGGCGAAAAGTTCTTTTCATTTTTATATCAAAGTGAGCCAAGGGTTGCCCCTAACTTCTAATAGCTGGCATACACCAAACAAACACCACCTAAAATTTTTCAACAATCAAAAACAATTGTAAAATGTGAAATAGTGTGATAAAAATCCTAGCCATAAATAATTAATCAATTTAAGTTCCTAGTAAAGGTGCCAAAAATATTATATCGCCGAGCACACGTAAGCGTACTTTGTTGTCAATTAATATAGGACGGTGAAGCCTCGATATCGTACTCGCAGAGACTTTTCAGATTAATTTCTTAAATTTGAAACTTTATTTCACTATTCCAGAAAACACAAGTAAAATGGTGAAACGGTTTTTAGATTATTCTACTAAACTTGGCACGTAAATAAGGCTAAGAAATAAATTTGGTTGCAAAGAGTTTGTAATCCAAAAGATGATAAAAATCTAGGGTCTTGGCACGTTTTCTTTCAGGTTTAATTTTAGGATTCTAATACACTAGACAAAGTCCTTCTGAGATTGCTAGTTCTAAGTTACAAACTCAGTTCTCAACTATTCTCCCGAATAGAAAAAAACTATCTCATGAATCCTAACACCTATATCCCTATGGTTGCAGGAGAAATATGAGAGGACAGTTGAAGCTACTTTGCTAAACTGAATAAGGTTGTAGGGTCTATTCCTATCCTCAATAACGAAATCAACTCTTGAACTATTCAACAAGATAATTGAAACATACTCTATGCTTCCTTGTAACCCACATTAGTTCCCTCTTCTGAGTTCAACCAATGAGCCAACAGATAATATTCGAAAGGTGATTAACCTAATGAATACTCATGAAATCAGGTAAGCATAAACAATTATGTAAAAAGAATCAACGTCTAGCATAAACGAATATTAAAACTACAACCATCAATCCATGGCCAAAACCCCAGAAAAAGGAATTTTGCCACACATGTTCAAGTGCAAAACCCAAGAATTCATCATTTGAATTGATAAAGATGAAAGTAAAGAAGAACAAACCTAAGAAGAAAACAACTTCTTGTCTCTCCCAAAAAAGAATGCGTACAATGATCAATCTGATGAAAGATGCCTAACAACTTCGCTAGATAAAGTATTTATATGCATGGAAACAAATGATTATTTTGCCATTAAGCAATTCAGCCTTTGGACATAGAAAAATCCATCTGAGATAGGCCCTAGCACGCCACACCATCCATCTCGCTAGACTTGGCTTGAATTTCCTTTGAAGTTTGGCTTTTTGTATGCCACTTCTCCTATCTCACCAAGGTGTTAAACAAAATTCTGCATCTTAGGACCTAATGCGCCACTTCTGTCAAGGCTCTAGAGTGTTAGAAAACTTTACAAAGTCTGAAACCTCTCTGGCACGCAACTCCACTCAGTTTACCAAGGTGTCGATCAAAAGTTCTTCTGATGTTTGAGAACTGGCATGCCACGCCTGTCATTGCACAACCTTAGCACAATCTTCTCTGAAGTTTAGTGGTTGGCGCGCCACTCCAGCTATCTCTCTAGGCCAAATTTTCCTCGAATTCTTATTTTATCACACTTTGCACTATTTTAAAGTATTTTTTCATGTGTTACCTACTAGAATCACCTAAAAATATTTATTTGCTCATTTCACACACACATTCATGAAATCATGCATTTCATAAGGATAATCATCTCAAAACGTGATAAAAGATGGGTAAAGATATGGAAAATGAGTATAAGAATATGCCTAACATCTATGGTCGCCACCCAAATAAAGAGAAAAGCTCGGTAGCAAGGTCTCTCCATTCCTTACCCTATTCTTATCAACCTACTATGTGCTAGGGCAGGGGTCCAATACTTTCCAGATGAGAAGCCTAGCACCGTCACTAGTATGGTTGGTGTTGACAAAAAGAGGGACGTCGATGATCCCAAGAGAAAAAGGAAAAGGATACAAACCTAGGATCTTCCAGAAGGATCCATCACCCATAACCTCGATGAAGCCCCAATGGCTCCTAGACTCAATAGGCCAAAGCCTAAGATGTCAGGGTATGTTTATGAGAAGGTACCACTCTAGGGGTCTTCACCACCACCTTCATCCTCTAGGTTGAGTGGGCTTCAAAAGCTGGCTGAGATGAGTTATCCACATGACAACCAACATAAAAAGTTGGCTCAGAATCTTCCAGCCCTCATCTAGCAGTCGATGAAGAAGGAAATGAAAGGTGTTTTGGACAACCTAAATAAGTTGTGTTCCCAAATTCATGTGGTGGAGAGAGGGATCTCTTCTCTTCGAGCTGATGCGAGAGACTTGAGGAATAGGGCACCCATAGCTGACACTTATGTTAGCTTCTTAGATGAAGCCATAGCTGCCCCACACATAGCCTGGGGACTTATTGATGAATGCTAATAGGCTTAAGGGTGGATAATGAGCCAGAGCATGAAGGAGATAGTGGCGAAGATGAGGAAGCAGATGATGATGGAGAGGAGTAGCCTTTTTAGGCAGTTCTTCCCATCCTTGTTCTAACTTTGCACATTGGAAACAATGTGGGATTCTTATTTGGGGGTGGGGAGTGCTTTTCTAATTTGATTATTGACTCTTATTTTCCTTGTCGGGCTATTTTGCTTTCGATGTTTTGAAGTATTTAGTTTGACTGCTTATATGAATGAATACTCGTGTCTTGTTCTGAAGTAATGAAAGTCGTTGAGTTGTGTTCTTTCTTTGATAATATGAAGTTCCATTGATGGGCTGGTCTTACATTCCAATTAATTCCTGACTTGTTCTCTGCAATCGCCTTGGTAGATAATAAATAGGAATAAACTCCAAGAATTTTCTTTATACCACGATTCTTTCCCAAGGAGAAATTTTTTTTTTCTATTTTTGTGTGCAGAACTGGTGACATTTCCCTATGATAGATTGAAAGGCGATTTTCTTAAAGAAAAATGCCATGTCATTGAGTCATTCTTGTACTTGCTTTAATTGGTAACACCAAATTTTTTAAGGCATACCAATGAGTTTTGAAGTAGAAAAGGGGCTTGAAATTGAAAAGAGCACTCTCTTGTCATGAGTTGTACTTTTTTTGTTTGACTTTTTGATTTACAAAGTGAGTACGCAAAACTTGAAATTAGCTTTTCTAAAGTCATACTATTGTAGTTATTATGAAAAATAGCTGAATTCCTTCGAATATGATGCCTTGTGTGGTAAGATGTTTAGTTTAATTCTTGTGTATGCATATTATCTAAAACTTGCCCCAAATGTAGTTTAAGGTTAAATCCTAAATGTAGCTGCACTTGGAAGATGACCTTAGGCTTTTATTTTGGTTAGTCACTTTACCACTAAATGACCTCCTTGAACATTAGCCCTTGTCAAACACTATTGAGCCTTGAGCGTTTTCCTTGGCAATCACATTACAAGCGTTATACCCTTTCTCATCCCTTCTTTGGCACTCATTCCTCCCTAATTGCTAGTGATGAAGGGAAAAAAAAGGGGCTTGGAGCCCGAGTGTTGAGGGTAGAAAAATGAAATGTGATGTAGGCAAAAGTCTATGTTTGGGGATGTGCAAAGTGGAATGAGCTTTAAATATGAGGTACCACCAAATTGCTTGATGAAAAGAATGAAATGGTTTGTAAAAAAACCTGTAAAAGGAAGTAAAAGTTAAATGGTGCTATCTCTTTTTTAAATAAGGCTTAATGTGGAATCCAAAGTGTTAAAAGGGTTTTTCTTAATGAAAAATGTGAAGGATGAAGGATGAACAAGGAGAGATAAGGTGGAGTAGATCAATAGTGTAGCGAGATGTTTGAATGTTATCACAAAAGGCATTAAGGAGGTTCTAGTCACTAGAGCTAAAATTTGTCCTCCATTTAACCTCTAGCCCTTATTATGACCCCTAAGTCCTTAGTTATTCCGGGAACAACAACTCCACATAACTGGCGAATTACATAAAGGGAAAGCCTATAGGACAAATGTGTCCACACATGAATTTCCTTGAGAGAGTGAGTGTCTTTGCATCATTTCATAATCCTATATGTGAATTGCATCTATGTGAATGAAAATTTTTTGGGTCCATGGTCAAGTTTGACCCAAGGACCCAAAATTAATAAAAACCATAACCCACACCTTTATTTTAAATTTCCATTCAATCATCTCTCTAAAAAGTCAAAGAAAAAAATAAAAGAATTTTCTCTCTGTTCTCTCTCTTGGCCGTAACTCCTCTCCTCTTTTCCCCAATTGTTGTTTTCTCCAAAAAGCTTTGTGATGCAAACTTCTTCTACTAAATTAAGTAAAGTTCTTCTCTTCTTTGAATTAATGTTGTAAGCATTCTCCAATTAACCTTTCTTCACCATGTTGAAAAATCCAAAATCACCATTGATGGGTAGCAATCTTGAACCTCATAATACGTGTTTTTATGACTTAAATATCATGTGTTCTTTCATAATAATGTTATAACCTTTATTGGGTTACTTGTTTTGGTTGAATTTTTTTAATTCTAAGTTGTAGGTGTGAAGATGATGATGAATGGCTTGTAGAGGAATTTCATGAAATTAATGAATTGGAGCACTTTTGTGGAGGAAGAAATTGCTTGAAATAGTGTGATTCTTGAATTGTGAAAATATTGGGTTGTTAAAAGATTTATGTTAATTCATCATGGAAAGTTAGTGAAATTCATGATTAGTTGTTAGTTGAATCTATTTTGAATACTTACACAATTGGGTTGTTGTGAATGGCGCATTAAGAGTTGAGAAGGGAAGTGATGGCTAAATTGAACCACTTTTGGAAACAATAAATAAGAGAGGTGTGAGGGAAAATCATGAGCATGTTTTGTACTGTAAAGTTAGTGAATTGTTTAGGTTGATGATATTTGGCATGATAATAGGGGAAGTCTGACTAACCCATTTAACAAATTCTCATGATTATGCTAGCAGATCAAAGGTGGGGTTGTTTTGCATCTTTTTCACATAATTACTAGCCTTTTTATTCATGAACTGATTTTGTGAGGTTATTGTTATTGTTTGGTAGGCACTATGGCATCAAGAGCAGACAAAGGAAAGGAAGTAGCAGTTGTTAGCAAGGGACTCAAAAGGCTTAGGAAGGGAGTTGCATCGAGCTCATCATCTCAAAAGTCACCCTCTGAAGGAGGTTTGGATCCAAGGCTGTAGAGTAGCATGGTCTTGATAATGCTCAAATCACACTCCTGAAAAAGTATGGTACGGATGTTGTCAATATATAACTCAATAAAGATTAGGGTCGATCGCACAGGGAATACGGTCAAGATATAGAATAACGCTTGTATTTAAGCTTTTAAGTTTGTTATCTCCTAAAGGGGGTTTTGTAAAAACAAAGATGTAACAATGCTGAGAATAAATTGTCCTTTATCATGTTTATGCAAATAACTAGGGAAATTGTTTCCCGCGGTTTCATAACTACTTCGGGTTTTTCACTCGTGATCTATCCCAATACTTATTTGTAGAACCGGTAACTAGGATTCATCCAAATAACTTGTTTGTCCCTATTGGATGTCTATACTCAATCACCAAATTAGGTCCCATAAGTGATTTAAATTCAACTCTATCAATTTGTCCCAAATTAACTATCATGCAACCACAACTCAAGTTATACTATGACCTATAAAGATCAAGGCTTTGTTATAATTCTCTTTTCCTAATCTCTACTTCTCTAGATTCAAGCAAGTAGAGAATTCGGGAAAATCTTAACGTTGTCCTCCATTAAGAAACATTAAAGATGAAGAGAATACAATATAAGAAATTTAGTATTGTTTTAGAATCACTTTGTGTAATTCTAGTGTTACAGCCCGTAAATTTTAAATGAATAAATATCCTAATGGCATGTTGGTTAAGGGATTTAGAAGGCAAGCAAAAAAAAATTAAAATTAAATAAAAGGTCGGTTTTTCCATTCAAATCAATGAATTTCCAGAAAAAACAGGAGAAAATAGGAAGAAGAAGGAAACCCATGATTTTTATACAAATTTCCTTCCGATTACGCTATGAAATGCGGTCTAAACTCCGTTCCGACTTAGATACCGAGGTATAAAGCTACAGAGAGCAATCCTACGGAGTTGGTTTTGTGAAATTTGGACGGCAAAATGTCGTGCTACCAAGGTAAAGTAAATAGAATTGCTTTAAATTAGTACCAATGTGTTCGTAGACTTGCAGTGAGCATTTATCCTTTCTGGACTATCGAGAAATAACGAGTTTTCGACCGTTTTCTGAAAGGTTGAAGTTTGGGATAAATATATATCAAAAGAGATAATTTGTCACACCCCGCCTTGGGGGGTATGACTGGCACCTGGTGCCCTACTAAGACCTGAACTGCTGGACTGCTAAGCCTGGGCACATCTGGTGCCTAGCTGGCTCTAATTCACATTTCAGGAAACAAAGGGCTATACAACGGCTGTAAACACAGCCCCCGGCCCATTGGCCTATAGCCTCCTGTACCTGTACTAACAACTGACCAGAAACATGTCAATATAGGGGAAACCTATGCGGGCCGACAAGGCCACCATGCTGTCTAGTTATCTATAACTTAATCATGAAGTACTGGATAGCTACGTGACTGACAAGGTCACCACTACTGTCAAACTTATGGCCCCACACGACCAACATAAAAGAAACAAAAGTACTAACAGCTAACAACTGCACGGCCTCACACGACCGGCTCATCTGACCACAGGGAACATATACAGACTGCAAGCCTCTAGGAATAGCAATAGAAATGATCGGGACAGGGCCCCGACCTACCCGTACTATACAACAAAAGAAAATGAAGTACACCTCTGGAATTCAGTCTCCGGATGACAGGAGCTGAATACTCGATCGCTGACAGGAGTCACGTGGTATCGCCTGCTCGTCTATGAGTACCTGCATGCAAGTAATGCAGCGCCCCACCGGGCATCAGTACCGCTGGTACTGAGTATGCAAAGCAATAACTGAAAGAAATATCTGAAGACAATAATATAACTGATGAAACTGCAGTAGGAAGAAATAGATTAACTGTCTGATAATGTAAGTCATACCTTCTCTCAATTATACTGGAACGAGTAGGAGTCATACCTGGAGACGTATCATTCTACTGCTGATCTACTCGTATCTACTGTAACACGGCATAACGTATCATAACATAACATAGCACACACAAACCTTACCCGGCCCCCATAAGCCGAGAGGTACAACCAGCACAGAATCTATACCCCTACCCCGGTCATCCCATCTCCTATAAACCCCGTAAGCATCCTACCGGTCCCCAGGGTATGCACTTGGGCTCGCTGAGCCCCTGACTATAACTGCATCTGAGTCCGGAGGACTCCTGAATCAACACCCGGGCGTATCCGCTCGACAGGGGTGTGTAAGAGCCGACCAAGGCATAATATGGGGAAAACTGGCATCCCATCTTCGTCCCCTGTGGGACGGCATGCCACTCCGTAGAGCGACGTATCCTCACCCTCTGGCGAACGAGTCGATACAGCTATCAACCCTGGGGCGGTCATGGATGCTAGGTAATCCAACCCCAAACAATACAACAGTCTCAACTAGTAATACTATCTGCATGTCCCACATACTGAAGCTAATAGTGGTAAAGTATTTGTATATACTATATGCTGAGCTAGTGACAGTAATATGTACGTACTTAACACATGCTGAGGCTGGTAATAGTATATATGTATAAATATAGTCTTCTGCCAGGCTACACTGGGTCTAATGCTAAACATGAAATAGTCTTTCTGCTGAAACTATGTTGTATACTGAGTTTCTATAGTAACATGATTTGCTAGTCCTAATATGCTTTCTAACTTCGCTTTAACTTATCGTTCTATTTCTGAGATGTCTTACAGATATTAAATTGCTTAACTGGATTTCAACTGAATACAATGATATCCTAACATTCTGTGTCACATCACATAATAAGCATGCTGAGCAGATTCTAACACTTGTATTAGGATCTATATCGGGCTAGCAAGTTTTGCGCAAATTATAACTCGATACTTCTAATACCGTACCAACATTCATAATAAGCGTAACATATGACTTCTGAACATTCTACTAGCCTTTAAATTACTGTACTGTACCAAGATTACTAACTTGCCGAGGAAGCAAGCTTTACATACCTTATCCTCGAACTATCCGTCTGTCGGACGAGGCTCGGCCGGTACTTCAACTATTTTCTCCCAACTGCATTCATACACATGTCAATTAATACTAAATACAACTTTATTTTAAAGAGCAACGTCACTTTCGATATAGTTTATAGCCTAAACTTAGGCTTATCGAAAGACGGTCGAAAACTCGCTATTTTTCAGATGTCCAGAAGGGAGAACTATTCACTTCTCAGCTAGGAACACATAGACACTAATTTAGAGCAATTCCACTTACCTTAGCTCGGTAGCTCGACGATTCGTTGGTCGTATTTCACAAAACTAAATCCGTAGGAATGCTCTCTGCTGCTAAATACCTCGGTATCTGAGGTTAATTTGAATTTGGACAATGTTTAGCAGCGTAATCGGACGAAAATTATATTATCTCTTCGTTCCTTTTTCCTTTTCTGCTGGTTTGCTCTATTTTCTGGAAATTACATGGGTGATTAATGATTTAAAACCGAAGTGGGGCTTTATATACTTGGTCCTGGACAAGGCCAACGTGTCATGGAGCCAACGCGGAGGCCTCACCTCCGTGACACGCTGCCATCGCGGAGGGGCTCTGCCTCGGCTCCTTCCGCGATGGTTCGACAGGTTTCTCGTCCGATCTTTTCCCGGGCCTTTCTCTAGCGCGTATGGCTTTCAAATATGCTTAACCAACGTGCGAATAGGTCATTTAGGTGCCGGGAATTCTACGGGGTATAACATTCTCCCCCCCTTAAGAACATTCATCCTCGAATGTACACTGTTATCTAGAGGACTACTTACTTGCTTTCTAGAAAACTTTCGACAGAGTTTCCCCTGTAATATGGACTATAGCAAAAACCTGAAATGCAGAAAAGTTCAACACAGGTACTGCACGCAATATTTTATGATCCACTGGATAACTAAGTATCAATCTTTCTCATTCACACCCATACAACTATAAGGTACTGCATAGGTAATAATACGGACATACCTGTCGCCTGACTAGGCCTGGAATAGGTGAGGATATCTGGTCCTCATATCTTCCTCCGCTTCCCAAGTCATCTCCTCTCGGTTCCTGTTACGCCTCAATACCTTGATAGACGTAATATCTTTAGTCCTCAATCTGCGAATCTGCCTGTTTAAGATAGTTATTGGAACCTCTTCATAGGCCAGCTTTTTCGTAACCTGGATATTCTGGACTGGGACTGCTCCGGACGGGTCTCCTATGCATTTCCTCAGCATAGATACATGAAAGACCGGATGGATGGATTCTAATTCTGGAGGCAAATTCAACTCATATGCTACTCGGCCTGTCCTTCGACGAATCCGATAAGGCCCAACAAACCTCGGGCTGAGCTTATCTTTCATGCCGGACCTTATTACCTCTTTCGTTGGGGATACTTCAGAAATACCCAGTCATGCACATCAAACTCCAATTTTCTGCGCCGCACATCTGCATATGATTTCTGGCGGCTCTGTGCAGTCAGTAAGCATTCTTCGGATAAGCTTTACCTTTTCCTTTGTCTGCTGAACAATGTCTGGGCCAACCAACACTGACTCTCAGATTTCAAACACCGTTCGGCGATCTACATTTCCGCTCGTATAATGCCTCAAAAGGTGCCATCTGGATGGCTGAATGATAGCTATTATTGTAGGCAAATTCAATTAACGGTAAATGCTCACTTTGGCTACTACCGAAATCTAGCACACACGCTCGCAACATGACTTTGAGCGTCTGAATTGTGCGCTCAGCCTGCTCATCTATCTGAGGATAGAATGCTGTGTTTAAATTAGTCTGCGTTTCCAGACCCCTCTGGAATGACTGCCAAAATCTAGCTGTAAACTGTGCTCCCCTATCAGAAATGATAGATACCGGCACTTCATGCAATCTAACTATTTCTCTGATATATAATTCGGCATAGTCCTCAGCCGAGAAGATAGCTTTCACTGGCAGGAAATGAGCTGATTTTGTCAGCCTGTCAACTATTACCCAAATAGAATCATTTCCGCGTCTGGTACGGGGTAGTCCTGTCACAAAATCCATATTCACTGCTTCTCATTTCCAGAGATGCACAACTATGTCCTAAGTTAATCTGCCTGGTTTCTGATATTCTGCTTTCACCTGTTGGCAGTTAGGACACTGGGATACAAATTCAGCGATTTCTCTTTTCATACCTGGCCACCAGTAGTTTACTTTGATATCATGGTACATTTTCGTCGCGCCTGGGTGGAGAGAATAGCGGGCGTAATGCGCCTCGCTCATAAGCTGCTGGCGATGCCCCAAAATATCTAGAACACAAATGCGGCCTTTATATCGCAACACTTCATCCCCGGTTATCTAAAAATATGTCACCTCTCCTTACTGAACCTTGTGTTCAAGTTGAACCTGGCTAGGGTCTCCATACTGCCGTTCCTTTACTTCCACCACTAACGACAACACTGTGACATTCTGTATTATCGCTCTGTTATCCTTTATTTCTGCTATGTGAACGGCTAAACCGGCTAACTAGTGTAATTCTCAGGTCTATTCTCGCTGTCCAGGCTGCAAGTATGCCAACTCCCCATAGATTTACGGCTAAGGGCATCTGTTACCATATTAGCCCTTCCTGGGTGATACAAAATTTTCACTCTTTAAGGCATAAACTACTGCAGCTAACTCCAGGTCATGGGTAAGATGATTCTTTTCACGTTTCTTCAATTGCCTGAAAGCATAAGCTATTACTTTACCATGCTGCATCAACCCTCTGTACCTCCTGGCGATACTAACACTGGAGCTGATGTTAACCTGGCTTTTTACTCTTGGAAGTTCTGCTCACATGCCTCAGTCTACTGGAACTTTGCTGCCTTCTATGTCAATTTAGTCAGGGGTGCTGCTAAGGTGGAAAATCCTTCCACAAACCCTCTGCAGTACCCAGCTAACCGTAGGGATTGCGTACTTCGATCAGAGTGGTAGGTCTAGGCTATGTCTTCACTATTTCGATTTTCCATATATCTATCTGTACACCAGCCTCCGACACAATGTGACCAAAAAGGCTACTAAACTCAACCAAAATTCACATTTACAAAGAATTGGCATATAACTAACGGTCATACTGGTTTATTATGCTGGAGAATCTGACAAGTAATCTACCGGTATAGCTAGAGCTTATCTGGCCTTCTGGTCGTATGCTAAGGCTACTTGTTGCTAAGGTAACCTTGAACGACTATCTGCACACCATGTGCCCGTATCTGATCAGGGGGTCCTGATATTGACCATGACCTCTAATGATCTGGCTGCATAACCTTAAATAACTGAATAGTCGGGTTGAATGACCCGAATGTGGCAGTAGTCTAACAATGCTCTAACTGTTCTACTTGAGTGCTTATAGTTCGTGCATAACCGCAGTCTTGTCGGCATCTAATTGCTTTGTTATTTTTCTTAAACCACTGTAAGGCTGGGCTTAATCAAACTTACTCCCAGGCGATCAATCTCTGGATCTTCACGGGGAGTCTACTGATCCCCTGGTCTTAATAAACACTGTGCTAGCAGGGTACTATCAATTTCTTACGCCTTGTATGTATCCACTTGGATTTATACTGGTATTCTGGGGAATTCTGGGTCTTATGAGCTATTTGTAAATACTAGCCTTCTGCTAGGGCTCCGCATCTGAATATCTTACGAGAACTGGCTGAAGCACTAGTCTATCGCTGACTACTGATGTGGACCCCTTTCTTGGGGTGCCCACGGGCTTGTCTGACTTGCGGAGTATTCCTTGTAATAACTGCTAGGTTGACTAAGGTTGACTCTCACCTACAAGGCTGGGATAATGATGTACGACCACTTAACATACTGGAAAAATTCTGGTATTGCTAATCTCTGAAATTTGCCTATTCGGCCTCTAATCCTGATTCTAGCATATGCACTAATGTTACCGATCTTCAGGGATGCTTCCCTGCTAATGCAGGCACCAGCTGGTCATTAGACCATCTAACTGTGCTCTTATCATCTAGCCATCTGATTCAGGCCATTAACTCTAGTAAGCTCCTAGAGCCTAGATCTGGCAACAACACGTAAGTCTATTAACTTAATAACCGAGAACTGAGATAGTTTCTATGACTTCATACGTAATTCACACTTAATCTGCCCTTTCTCTTCTCCTTTCCCTTTCTCCTTTCTTCTCTCCTTTTCTTTCTTTCTTCTCCTTTTTTTTTCTTGGCAAGGGTGGGCGTCCTGCAATGCAATTTGTACATGCTTTCTATTACTAATCAACATCTGTAATTGTACCCCTTATGGGCGGCTACTCACAACATATCTATTATGTGTATATATATATATATATATATATATATCAATAGCTACGTACAATATGTACTGAATTATGCGGTAATACATAATCTCTGACATGCTCTACTGAGTCTCATCCTGTACATGATACACTGCTTCTACGGCCTAATACTATCTCTTGCCCTGACTTATCATTTCATTGTATTGTCACCCCATTCTGAAAGTAACAAACATAAACACCTTAGTTATTGTCTGCTGTTTGAAATTCCGCCACTCTTGCGATGTGGGGTCAACGTTCAAATCTTGTAGCTTTACTAGGCATATATTGAGAGCCCATGACTGCCTGCTGGGCCTTATCTCTGGGCTACACTAGATTAGAATTGCTGCATCGGTAACTTCTTAACTTTTCCATAGCGGACATACTGCGGTTTTCTGAACCGCAATCTTACTGTCAGCCCGAGGCTTAATCCTTAATATGATATTCTATCAATCCGGGGGTAATCCTGATTTCACCACAAAATCTGGCATTCCTGCTTCTTCCTCTCATCTTGCTTAAGCTGAACTCTGGGGTTCAAGGTACCTACCTTTCGTTGCTAATGAGATTACTGATCAAGCCTCGGCCTATACTTCTTCTGGCTTATATTCAGGCCCATCTGATTCACATGACCTCTATATCTTTCGATGTCACAACTGGATCATAACTATAATCTTACAGGTATGTCTTGCTATCTGTTAGCATATATGGCGGACTTGGCCTTTTTCTGACTCAAACTTGACTATTATCAGGCATTCATCACTAGCAGGTCTTTTACCCCTACTTCGGGTAAGCTAACAATCTTACTCCCTCTTTATGCTCACTAACACTTACTGGAATTAATCAAGCTATCTTCACTTACTGCTTGTTTTGGGCAGCCTCGCCTCAATTCTTGTGCCCCTTTACTGTACTGGGATCAAGGTCAAGAGGTAGGAATAGCCCTTTTCTTGTTGCAACAGATAGAAACATATAACTGTACCACATCTGGAAAAAAAACGTGGTTGGGATTCCTGCATTTCCCTCTCTTCCTTATGCTTTCCTGGTGGTCTGACCTTATCTGTAATCTTAATTAGGTCTAATATAGCTAATAAATAAATCAACTCGTATGTACATTACATTCCTGACTTCCTATTTAGATGTTATCAACATATACTGGGGATAGTACCGATAAAGGTATCATGCTGGGAGGTTTCGAGTACCTCCTCCTGCTACTGTAGTTTTCATGTAACTGGCTGATGCCCTCTTATGTTGCTATATCTGATCTTCTGCTTGTGATATGATAATGCTGATCTGCCTTTGTATCTGTAATCAAAGAATACGTTAAGTTTATAGGGACTCAACCCTATGTTGTGCCGCTCTAAAGCACCACTGACTGAGAAGGAAGGGTAACCATCCTATCATGCCTCGCAGCCTCCTGCCTATAGTATGTGGTGCACAACACATCCATAGACAAGACTCTACTTAGCACGGCTTGCAGACTCCCTGGGACACGACCTGCTCTGATACCAAGTTTGTCACACCCCGCCTTCGGGGGTATGACTGGCACCTAGTGCCCTACTAGGACCTGAACTGCTGACTGCTAAGCCTGGGCACATCTGGTGCCTGGCTGGCTCTAATTCACATTTCTGGAAACAAAGGACTATACAACGGCTGTAAACACAGCCCCCGGCGCATTGGCCTATAGCCTCCTGTACCTGTACTAACAGCTGACCAGAAACATGTCAATATAGGGGAAACCTATGCCGGCCGACAAGGCCACCATGATGTCTAGTTATCTATACTTAACCATGAAGTACTGGATAGCTACGTGACCGGCAAGGTCACCACTACTGTCAAACTTATGGCCCCACATGGCCAACATAAAAGAAACAAAAGTACTAACAGCTAACAACTGCACGGCCTCACACGACCGGCTCATCTGACCACAGGGAACATATACAGACTGCAAGCCTCTAGGAATAGCAATAGAAATGATCAGGACAGGGCCCCGACCTACCCGTACTATACAACAAAAGAAAATGAAGTACACCTCTGGAATTCAGTCTCCGGATGACAGGAGCTGAATACTCGATCGCTGACAGGAGTCACGTGGTATCGCCTGCTCGTCTATGAGTACCTGCAGGTAAGTAATGCAGCGCCCCACCGGGCGTCAGTACCGCTGGTACTGAGTATGCAAAGCAATAACTAAAAGAAATATCTGAAGACAATAATATAACTGATGAAATTGCAGTAGGAAGAAATAGATTAACTGTCTGATAATGTAAGTCATACCTTCTCTCAATTATACCGGAAGGAGTAGGAGTCATACCTGGAGACGTATCGTTCTACTGCTGATCTACTCATATCTACTGTAACACGGCATAACATATCATAACATAACATAGCACACACAAACCTTACCCGGCCACCATAAGCCGGGAGGTACAACCAGCACAGAATCTATACCCCTACCCCGGTCATCCCATCTCCTTTAAACCCCGTAAGCATCCTGCCGGTCCCCTGGGTATGCACTTGGGCTCGCTGAGCCCCTGACTATAACTGCATCTGAGTCTGGACGACTCCTGAATCAACACCCAGGCGTATCCGCTCGACAGGGGTGTGTAAGAGCCGACCAAGGCATAATATGGGGAAAACTGGCATCCCATCTTCGTCCCCTGTGGGACGGCATGCCACTCCGTAGAGTGACGTATCCTCGCCCTCTGGTGGACGAGTCGATACAGCTATCAACCCTTGGGCGGTCATAGATGCTAGGTAATCCAACCCCAAACAATACAACAGTCTCAACTAGTAATACTATCTGCATGTCCCACATACTGAAGCTAATAGTGGTAAAGTATTTGTATATACTATATGCTGAGCTAGTGACAGTAATATGTACGTACTTAACACATGCTGAGGCTAGTAATAGTATATATGTATAAATATAGTCTTCTGCCAGGCTACACTGGGTCTAATGCTGAACATGAAATAGTCTTTCTGCTGAAACTATGTTGTATACTGAGTTTCTATAGTAACATGATTTGCTAGTCCTAATATGCTTTCTAACTTCGCTTTAACTTATCGTTCTATTTCTGAGATGTCTTACAGATATTACATTGGTTAACTGGATTTCAACTGAATACAATGATATCCTAACATTCTGTGTCACATCACATAATAAGCATGCTGAGCAGATTCTAACACTTGTATTAGGATCTATATCGGGCTAGCAAGTTTTCCGCAAATTATAACTCGATACTTCTAATACCGTACCAACATTCATAATAAGCGTAACACATGACTTTTGAATGTTCTACTGGCCTTTAAATTACTTTACTGTACCAAGATTACTAACTTGCCGAGGAAGCTAGCTTTACATACCTTATCCTCGAACTATCCGTCTGTCGGATGAGGCTCGGCCGGTACTTCAACTATTTTCTCCCAACTGCATTCATAAACATGTCAATTAATACTAAATACAACTTTATTTTAAAGAGAAACATCACATTCGATATAGTTTATATCCTAAACTTAGGCTTATCGAAAGACGGTCGAAAACTCGCTATTTTTCAGAGGTCCAGAAGGGAGAACTATTCACTTCTCAGCTAGGAACACATAGACACTAATTTAGAGCAATTCCACTTAACTTAGCTCGGTAGCTCGACGATTCGTCGGTCGTATTTCACAAAACTAAATCCGTAGGAATGCTCTCTGCTTCTAAATACCTCGGTATCTGAGGTTAATTTGAGTTTGGACAACGTTTAGCAGCGTAACCGGACGAAAATTATATTATCTCTTCGTTCCTTTTTCCTTTTCTGCTGGTTTGCTCTGTTTTCAGGAAATTACATGGGTGATTAATGATTTAAAACCAAAGTGGGGCTTTATATACTTGAGCCTGGACAAGGCCAACGTGTCACAGAGCCAACGCGGAGGCCTCACCTCTGTGACACGCTTCCATCGCGGAGGGGCTCTGCCTCGGCTCCTTCCACGATGTTTCGACAGGTTTCTCGTCCGATCTTTTCCCGGGCCTTTCTCTAGCACGTATGGCT
This sequence comes from Datura wrightii, assembly GCA_035772735.1. NCBI lineage: Eukaryota > Viridiplantae > Streptophyta > Magnoliopsida > Solanales > Solanaceae > Datura > Datura wrightii. The sequence goes on along the minus strand of JASDFA010000007.1, from coordinate 56,388,886 downwards.
TTCAAATATGCTTAACCAACGTGCGAATAGGTCATTTAGGTGCCGGGAATTCTACGGGGTATAACATAATTTCTCCCGGAAATTAATGTATTTAGTTCTAATTGACATGTATATGAATGTAGTTGGGAGAAACAGCAGAAGTACCGACGGAAATCACATCTGTCAGTCGGGTACTCAGAAACCAGGTATGTAAAGTTATTTTTTCGGCAAGCCAGGAAGTACAGTATAAAAAATAAATAGAATAAAGGGTATTAATAGATACCCAGCGTACAGGAACGATTTCAGTACAATTTCCAGCAAGCATGCTAGTATATCATTACGTATCATGCGATAATCGGAATAACGGATAGTCAGATGATTTCAGATAGTATGTATTACATTTTGTTGAGATTGTATCCGATAATAGATGACACATTTTATATTATTGAGCTATATCCAGTTATAGATGGCATGTTCTATGTTATTGAGTTATATCCAGATATAATCAGATCAGTAATCAGATATAGAAATAGCTCTAGATACCGATATAGCTCCATAAACAGATATGGCTCTAGAAACTGATATAGCTTCAGATCACAGATAACAATAATTAGATAAACCGATAAAGGCCAGTTAGTAGTTAGCCCAGCAATCAGAAACAGTGTAAAACAGAATATAGCATCAGTTGTTTAGTACGGACTAGCCTTGAAATAACAGAAGAGAATATGATTAGTATTTTTCATTTGAGCATGCTTGCTGTGTATGTGTTTTGCATGTTGAGACTTGTTTTGGCATGTGGGCACCCTTTAGCATCCCCACTGCCCCTGGGTTATAGCTGTGTCGATACCAGATTTAGATACCGCCACCAGCTGGGCGATGCCATCCACCTAGAGGACGATGATGGCCGAGCACCATAATAATACAGTCCAGATTACCCTGCTTGCAGGGGCAGTTCAGTTTACTCTGCGCAGAGCCAGATTACCCAATTTACAAGGGTAGATTACTCTATGTGCACTTGTGGCCGGGGGCAGTTTCAGATACAGATTTTTATAAAATTACCCTATTGCGTGCTTGCACCCAGGGGCAGTTTCAGTCACAGATACAGCAGCAGATTACCCCGTTGCGCACTTGCGCCCAGAGGCAGGAGTCTTCGGACTCAGACACAGTTTATTGTCAGAGGCCAAAGCCTGAGCTACATATCCAAGGGGGCCGGTAGGAGGAGCTCACATTTATGAGAAGAGTGGTGTGACTTATTTTTGGTTGGTTTAGACCCGGGTAGGGGTAAATAGATTGTTCTGTTGGTTGGCACCTTCCGACTTATGGGGGTCGGTCAGGTATTATGTGTATTTATATGTATATCAATATGTGCTGTTAGATACTGATAGACAATAGGACGACACGCCGTCAGGTACGCCTAGGTTAGTTTCAGAATAGGTAAACTCTCCCCAGTTAGCCTTAGCCAGATAGACTCAGCTACTTCCTGCTTATATGTCATGTTATTGTTGCTATCCATTTCAGTTGTATATTTCAGTTTGCTTTACATGCTCAGTACCTGTGGTACTGACGCCCGTGGGGCGCTGTATTTCTTGCCTGCAGGTACACATAGACGAGGAGTCGATCCCTCATGATCCAGTCAGCAGAGTTATCAGCTCCTATCCTCTGGAGCTAGACAGTTGGAGGTTGTTTCTATTTCCTTTTTTATTATAGTTTGGGTAGGTCGGGGCCCTGTCCCGACCATTCTATTATTACTTCCTATAAGCTTGTAGTCTGACGTTTCCTGTGGTGGTGGAGCCAGTCGTGTGGGGCCGTGCATGTATATATGTGTTTAGTCATTGATGTTGGCCGTGTGGGGCCTTCTTCTAGTTATAATTAGTGATCTTGTCAGTCACAAATGTGAATAGCAGTTGCTTCAGATTGTAGTGTCATTGTTCTGGTTAGCTGTTGTGCATTGCAGGTGGCTATAGGCCTAATCGGCCGGGAGCTTTATTTACAGCCGCTATATAGCCGGTTCGTTTCTTGAAATAGAGCAAGAGTCTAGCAGGCACCAGGTGCCCGTCATACCACCCAAGGTGTGGTGTGACAAACTTGGTATCAGAGCAGTTCGTGTCCCAGGGAGTCTGCAAGCCGTGCTATGTAGAGTCTTGTTTATGGATGTGTTGTGGACCACATATTATAGGCAGGAGCCTGCGAGGCATAATAGGATAGTTACCCTTCTTTCATACTCAGTCGTTCCATAGCACAGTACAGTATATGGTTGGTTCTTTTGAAACTTACCACCCTCTTTGTTTACAAATACTATGGCAGACCAGTGGCACCCAACTACAGGCAGGAGATTGGATACAACGGCGGGCGAAGGCACCAGTAGGATGCCTCACTTACAGCCAGATTCAGCCCGGTCTGAGAGCTATACGGAGGTGTCATCTCGACCCTCCCAGCAGTCTCCGCCTCGCCAGACACCATTTGAGGCAGCACCGCCTCCCACAGCTCCTACACCCACTTCATCTGATCAGGAGCTACATAGTGTGGTGGTTATGTTAACCAGATGCTAGCTACTCAGCGTCAGCTAGTACCACCTACAGCAGCAGAATCTCTAGGTGGGCCAGGTAGTTCCAGGGTTAGAGAATTCTTAGCATTGGGACCCCCTCAGTTTACTGGGTCAGATCAAGCGGAGGACCCTCAAGACTTTCTAGACCAGATACAGAGAATTTTTAGAGTCATGCACGTAACCCCAGCAGAATTAGTGGAATTAGCAGTGTTCCGGTTAAGGGATATTGCTGTGTTGTGGTATGAAAGTTGGGAGAGATCTCGGGGAAGGGATGCAGCCCCTCCTACTTGGTCCAGCTTCATAGAGGCCTTCCTGGACCACTACTTACCCCGGGAGGTCAGACAGGCCCAGATGGACCAGTTCTTACACTTAGAGCAGGGGGCCAGGAGCGTCCGTGAGTATTCTTTACAGTTCGACTCCTTAGCCCGCTATGCTCCAGCATTTGTGGACACCATGTCGTCCAGAGTCCACCGCTTTATTATGGGCCTGAATTCAGATTACATAGAGACGTGCATGACAGCTACTTTGAGAGAGGACATGTACATAGCCAGGGTACAGGCCTTCGCATAGACAATTGAGGGCCTGAGACAGCGGTAGTGGGGCGACAGGCAGGCGACTTCAGAGCAGCGCCGTATAAATAGACCCGCTGAGATACATGGGAAACCCCTACGGAGCCGAGACCACGTTTTTTAGATAGGCCACCTAGATCTTTACCTCCGGTACAGCAGCATAGAGGCAGATTTTTTCGTCGGAGTCAGTCAGAGTCCGATAGCAGTTTACGAACAGTAGCATCACCTCAGCAGCGGAGGGCAGAACAAAGTAGATTTGCACCTACCCCTTGTCCTAATGCCACCGAACCCATTCTGGAGCCTACAGGCAAGGCTTCTCAGGGTGCTATCACTGCGGACAGGAAGGGCATTTAATGAGAGATTGTCCGGCTAGAGCACAGGGTAGTCGGGATAGTCTGGATAGAGCATCAGCGGGACCACGAGCTCCAGCAGCCTCAGCAGGGCGCAGACCCTCAGGTTCAGCAAATAGGGGCCGAGGTAGATCAGGATCCTCTGGCTCAGGTGCAGGCCCCAGCCGTACCCATGCATTACTAGGGAGGAAGGATTCAGAGGCATCTCCCGACGTGGTCACAGGTATATTGATTATCTGCTCATACCCTGTTTATGTATTGATTGATCCAGGGTCTACCTTGTCATATATTAAACCATTTGTGGCTCGGAAGTTGGGTATAGAACCAGAATTGCTTCAGCAGCCCTTTTCAGTGCTTACACTGGTTGGTGACTCGATTAAAGCTAAAAGAGTTTACTGGGGGTGTATGGTAGAGGTTGCTGATCGCCAGACCACAGTAGACTTAATAGAACTTGAGATGGTCGACTTCAATGCCATTATGGGTATGGACTGGTTAGTGCCATGCTATGCCAACTTAGAATGCTAGACCAAGACGGTCTGATTTCACTTTCCGGGGGAAGCAGTGCGAGAGTGGAAAGGGAGCACAGCTACGCCAAAAGGTAGGTTTATTTCCTACCTTCAGGAGAGAAAATTAATAGCAAAGGGATGTATTTACCACCTAGTTAGAGTCCAGGACGTTCGGGTGGAACCTCCAATACTTCAGTCTATTCCAGTGGTCAATGAATTTCCTGACGTATTTCCAGATGAGTAGCCTGGTATCCCTCCCGAAAGGGGGATAGATTTTGCAATTGACTTGTTGCCAGGGACTCAACCTATATCCATTCCCCCGTATCGCATGGCACCAGCTGAGCTTAGAGAATTGAAAGAGCAGTTGAAAGATTTGCTCGACAAAGGCTTTATCAGGCCTAGTACTTCCCCGTGGGGTACGCCAGTTCTATTTGTAAGAAAGAAAGATGGCTCACTCTGTATGTGTATAGACTACCGGCAGCTGAATAAGGTAACAGTTAAAAACAAATACCCGCTCCCTAGAATAGATGATTTTTTTGACCAGTTGCAGGGGGCCAGATGTTTCTCTAAGATAGATCTGAGGTCCGGATACCACCAGGTCCGAGTTCGTGAGAGGGACATTCCAAAGACTGCTTTCAGAACCAGGTATGGTCACTTTGAATTTCTAGTCATGTCTTTTGGGCTGACGAATGCTCCCGCAGTGTTTATGGACCTGATGAACAGCATATTCAGATCATATTTGGATCTGTTCGTGATAGTATTTATCGATGATATTCTGGTATACTCTCGTTCAGAGACAGATCACCAGAACCACTTACGAACAGTACTCCAGATCCTTAGGGACCGTCAGCTGTACGCCAAGTTTTCTAAGTGTGAGTTCTGGCTGAACTCAGTTGCCTTTTTGGGTAATATCGTGTCAGATGCTGGTATACAGGTGGACACACAGAAAATAGAGGCGGTCAAGACATGGCCCAGACCTACCACTCTGACCGAGGTCCGCAGTTTCCTGGGTTTAGCAGGGTATTACCGGAGATTTGTTGAAGGATTCTCCACTATAGCAGCACCTCTGACAAAGCTGACAAGAAAGAAGCAAAATTTCAGTGGAAGGAGGCATGTGAGCAGAGTTTTCAAGAATTGAAAGACAGATTGACCTCCGCCCCTGTACTAGCATTGCCAGAGGGAACAGATGGGTATGCGGTGTATTACGACGCTTCAGGCTTTGGACTGGGTTGTGTGCTGATGCAGCATGGAAAGGTAATTGCTTATTCTTCCAGACAGCTGAGGAAGCACGAAAAGAACTATCCGACTCATGACCTGGAACTGGCCGCCGTGATCCACGCTCTGAAAATTTGGAGGCATTATCTGTATGGAATTCATGTAAACATTTTTACAGATCATAAAAGCATGCAGTACATTTTCACACAGAGGGAGTTAAATCTACGGCAGCGCCGTTGGTTAGAATTGCTGAAAGATTATGATGTAAATATTCTCTACCACCCAGGGAGAGCTAATGTAGTAGCCGATGCCCTCAGTCGTAAGTCAATGGGGAGTTTGGCGTATTTGCGACCTGAGAAGCAGGAGTTAACCAAGGAAATTCATCAGCTAGCTGGTTTAGCCGTTCGAGTAGTAGAAACAGAAAATAACAGAGCGGTAATTCAGAACTCTGCTGTGTCGTCGTTAGTTACAGAGGTAAAAGAACGGCAGTAGGAGGACCCTGACTTAGTCCAGCTCAGAGATAGAGTTCAAAAAGGTAAGGAGCCAGATTTCCAAGTGACTGAGGATGAAGTGCTACATTGTAAGGGCCGCCTATGTGTCCCGAATGTGTCAGGGCTTCGCCAGCAGATCATGCATGAGGTACATTACGCTCGTTATTCCCTCCATCCAGGAGCAACGAAAATGTACCACGACATCAGAGACATCTACTGGTGGCCAGGTATGAAAGCTAAAATAGCTGAATGTGTATCTAGATGTCCTAATTGCCAACAGGTGAAAGCAGAACACCAGAAACCGGGCGGTCTGACATAGGATATAGCTGTGCCTTTATGGAAATGGGAAGCGATAAATATGGATTTTGTAATAGGGTTACCCTGTACCAGACATAGGCACGATTCTATTTGGGTAATAGTTGAAAGGCAGACAAATCAGCTCATTTCCTGCCAGTGAAAGCTACCTTCTCGGTCGAGGATTATGCCGAATTATATATCAGAGAAATAATTAGATTACGTGGAGTGCCGGTATCTATTATTTTAGAAAGAGGAGCACAATTTACAGCTAGATTTTGGTTGTCGTTCTAGAGAGGCCTGGGGACACAGATTAACTTAAGTACAACCTTTCATCCTCAGACATACGGGCAAGCAGAATGAACTATTCAAATGCTCGAAGATATGCTACGAGCGTGTGTACTAGATTTTGGGGGTAGCTGGGATGAGCATCTGCCGTTGATTGAATTTGCCTATATTAACAGTTATCATTCAGCTATCCAGATGGCGCCCTTGGCAGCATTATACGGGCTGAAATGTAGATCACCCGTTGGCTGGTTTGAAGCGGGGTAGACAGCGCTGATTGGGCCGGATGTTATTCGTCAGTCAGAAGAGGCGGTGAAGCTTATCAGAGAACGCCTACTGACTGCTCAGAGCCACCAGAAGTCTTATGCAGATATGTGGCACAAAAATGTAGAATTTGCAGTAGATGACTGGGTATATCTGAAAGTGTCTCCGATGAAAGGTGTGATGAGATTTGGCAAGAAAGGCAAGCTTAGCCCGAGGTTCATTGGGCCATATCAGATTCGGCGGAGAATAGGCCGAGTTGCATACGAATTGAACTTGCCTCCAGAGTTAGCGTCTGTTCACCCAGTATTCCATGTATCTATGTTGAGGAAGTTCGTAGGAGACCCTTCCATAGTTGTTCCAGTTTAGGATGTCCAGGTCACAGAAGAGTTAGCATATGAAGAGGTTCCAGTAGCTATCTTAGACAGACGGATTCATAGATTGAGAACTAAAGACATTGCGTCTGTCAAGGTATTGTGGCGTAATAGGAATCGAGAAGAGATGACCTGGGAAGCCGAGGATGACATAAAAGCCATATATCCCCAGTTATTCCAGGCATAGACAAACGAGAGGTATGTTAGAACTGTTTTTTTCCTTATGAATGCTTATACTTCATATATGAAAGCAGACGATTAATTATAGACAGTTATACATGAATGTTATTATATCGTGTGGAGTACCTGTATTGGGATTTTTTACTTTTTGGGAATTTTGAGATAGTCCATAATACAGGGGAAACTCTGCCGAATTTTTTTTTAAGGATAAGTCAACCAGTTAAGATTTCTATAGGTCAGAATGTCATTCGAGGACGAATGTTCTTAAGGGGGGAAGGATGTTACACCCCGTAAATTTTAAACGAATAAATATCCTAATGGCATGTTGGTTAAGGGATTTAGAAGGCAAGCAAAAAAAAATTAAAATTAAATAAAAGGTCGGTTTTTCCATTCAAATCAATCAATTTCCAGAAAAAAAACAGGGGAAAATAGGAAGAAGAAGGAAACCCATGATTTTTATACAAATTTCCTTCCGATTATGCTATGAAACGCGGTCTAAACTCCGTTTCGGCTTAGATACCAAGGTATAAAGCTGCAGAGAGCAATCCTACGGAGTTGGTTTCGTGAAATTTGGCCGGAGAAACATCGTGCTATCGAGGTAAAGTAAATAGAATTGCTTTAAATTAGTACCAATGTGTTCCTAGCCTTTCAGTGAGCATTTATCCCATCTGGACTATCGAGAAATAACGAGTTTTCGACCGTTTTTCGAAAGGTTGAAGTTTGGGATAAATATATATCAAAAGTAATAATTTCTCCCAGATATTAATGTATTTAGTTCTAATTGACATGTATATGAATGTAGTTAGGAGAAACAGCAGAAGTACCGACGAAAATCACATCGGTCAGTCGGGTACTCAGAAACCAAGTATGTAAAGTTATTCTTACGGCAAGCCAGGAAGTACAGTCTAGAAAATAAATAGAATAAAGGCTATTAACAGATACCCAGCATACAGGAATGATTTCAGTACAATTTCCATCAAGCATGCTAGTATATCATTATGTATCATGCGATAATCAGAATAACGGATAGTCAGAGGATTTCAGATAGTATGTATTACATTTTGCTGAGACTGTATCCTGTAATAGATGGCACATTTTATATTATTGAGCTATATCCAGTTATAGATGGCATGTTCTATATTATTGAGTTATATCCAGATATAATCAGATCAGTATTCAGATATAGAAATAGCTCCAGATATCGATATAGCTCCAGAAACAGATATGGCTCTAGAAATTGATATAGCTTTAGATCACGAATAACAATAATTAGATAAACCGATAAAGGCCAGGTAGAAGTTAGCCCAGCAATCAGAAATAGTGTAAAATAGAATATAGCATCAATTGTTTAGTACGGACTGGCCTTGAAATAACAGAAGAGAATATGATTAGTATTTTTCATTTGAGCATGCTTGTTGTGTATGTGTTTTGCATGTTCAGACTTGTTATGGCATGTGGGCTCGCTTTAGCATCCCCACCGCCCCTGGGTTATAGCTGTGTCGATACCAGATTCAGATACCGCCACCAGCTGGGCGATGCCATCTGCCTAGAGGACGATGATGGCCGAGAACCATAATAATACGGTCCAGATTACTCTGCTTGCAGGGGCAGTTCAGTTTACTCTGCGCAGAGCCAGATTACCCTGTTTATTGGGGCAGATTACTCTATGTGCGCTTGTGGCCCGGGGTAGTTTCAGATACAGATTTTTATAAAATTACCCTTTTGCGTGCTTGCACCCAGGGGCAGTTTCAGTCACAGATACAACAACAGATTACCCCGTTGCGCACTTGCGCCCAGAGGAAGGAGTCTTCGGACTCAGACACAGTTTATTGTCAGAGGCCAAGGCCTGAGCTACATACCCAAGGGGGCCGGTAGGAGGAGCTCACAGTTATGAGATGAGTGATGTGACTTATTTTTGGTTGGTTTAGACCCGGGTAGGGGTAAATAGATTGTTCTGTTGGTTGGCACCTTCCGACTTATGGGGGTCGGTCAGGTATTGTGTGTATTTATATGTATATCAATATGTGCTGTTAGATACTGATAGACAATAGGACGACACATTGTCAGGTACGCCCAGGTTAGTTTCAGAATAGGTAAACGCTCCCCAGTTAGCCTCAGCCAGATAGACTCAGCTACTTCCTGCTTATATGTCATGTTATTGTTGCTATCCATTTCAGTTGTATATTTCAGTTTGTTTTACATGCTGAGTACCTGTGGTACTGATGCTCGTGGGGCGCTCCATTGCTTTCCTGCAGGTACATATAGACGAGGAGTCGATCCCTCGTGATCCAGTTAGCAGAGTTATTAGCTCCTATCCTCCGGAGCTAGACAGTTGGAGGTTGTTCCAATTTCCTTTTTCATTACAGTTTGGGTAGGTCGGGGCCCTGTCCCGACCATTCTATTATTACTTCCTAGAGGCTTGCAGTCTGATATTTCCTGTGGTATTGGAGCCGGTCATGTGGGGCCATGCATGTATATATGTGTTTAGTCGTTGATGTTGACCGTGTGGGGCCTTCTTCTGGTTATAATTAGTGACCTTGTCGGTCACAAATGTGAATAGCAGTTGCTTCAGATTATAGTTTCATTGTTCTGGTTAGCTGTTGTGCATTGCAGGTGGCTGTAGGCCTAATCGGCCGGGGGATGTATTTACAGCCGCTATATAGCCAGTTCGTTTCTTGAAATAGAGCCAGAGTCTAGCAGGCACCAGGTGCCCATCATACCCCCCAAGGTGGGGTGTGACATCTAGTTCGTAAATTCACCATTGTTCCACAACCCTTGTTTTGGAGGTTTTAAACTCTCATGATTGTAAGAGAGTTATAAGCATTAATGGACAAACACATAATTATAACTTACAAAGATGATTGGAAGAAACCCACTTAATTACTACAAGAATTAAAGAAGAACACTTTAATAACAATGAGAAAATTAATTCTAGAAAGTCTCCCCAAAACTTGAATAGATAGTCAACAACAATTCTCCAAATATGACTCTCTCGAACTTCTATCACTTGTGTCTTACTTGTTCTCTACATATTTTGCTTATCCTGACCCAAAATAACCTAAAAAGTATTTATACAAATATTTAGAACCCTTTCCTAAGTAATTAGGGAAAACTATAGAACTGTTTCCAACTTCACTTACGATCCATAACAGGATTGTACAGGTCGTACTTTAACTTGCACAATGCTTGGAAAATTCTATTTTTGCTAAGTGATTAAAGTTGTTATGACTCGTACCTTAAACCTACGATTCGTACTATGTTGTAGCATTCTCTGAATACATTCACGGTTGTCTTGTTACGACTTTTACCTGTGTCCCACGACTCATGACTTAAGTCATACATTGAGATCTTCCCCTTTTTTAATTCTTCTAAACTTCACCACAACTCCTAGGTATGGGTATTAGGTAGAGATCATGATTTGTGGTTACTACCCATACTTGGAGACTTGTCCTGTGCAACATCTTCTGAACTTTGCTACAACTACTGTTGTACGGCTTGTACCAGGATGGTACAACTCATACTATAAGTTGTATGCTGCCTTTGCTTCAAATAAATGTTTTTTGGACTTTTCCACGACTCTCAATACGACTGTTACTGAGGTTTGTACTTAGCGCTTTTTATGCATTTTGTCCTTCTTTTGCACATTTCAACTCCAACATCTATCTTCCCTAAAAATAAAGTAAAAGTGCATCGACACACCTAAGTCCACGTTTACTTCTTCAGTTTTAAGCTTTGAAAGTTCTGTAAACCCGCGGCACATCAACACCCTCAATTGAAGACTTTTGCATGGACTTAGGTAAAGAAAACAAAACTAAAAACGATGCCTAACTAGAAAGTAAACTTAGAATACCTACAACCAACACAACAAAATTTGCACTATGAATCATTGACATATATGGACCCCTTTTTCATTCAACCCAAGTCAACTATGCACACATGTAAATACAACCTATGACATACAGGGATCGAGATATTGCATATAACTATTAGCAGAGAATCAACCTATCACCAATGCTTGTAAAACCGTAAAAGTGCCTAAGACTGAACTCGGTATTTGAAATGGAAGGTAGTAGAAAATCTGAAATTTCTTCACAGAACGACTCATTGTACGGGTCGTTGGTGGGACTAACAACCCATTGGACGTGCCCGCAGTGAGAATCTACAGAGTAGGACTGGGAAGCAATGGGTCTCAGAACGATCGTTAGTTGATGTAATAGGTCATTGTAAGGGGGTCTTTGGGAGGATGGTCTTGGTAAAAAAGGGTTGGCACGAGTTATAGGATGACTCGTTGTTTGAAGGGATGAGTTGTTATATGGTCCCGTTGGAAGGTTTTTGAAAAATGGACAGTGGTGACAACGGATGGTTGCCACGAGTCATTAGATCTGGGTACGACTCGTGGTACCTGATGTGGTAGCAAGTCTGGGAATGGAACTTGGGATAAAGTAAAAAAGGGAAGTAACGACTCGTGGGAGCTTGTAACGACCCATTGGACCAGTCGTTGTCACTGGCAGTGCAGTTTTCCATGTTTATACATTAAGCGTATTTTCATCATACCTAAGCCCTAAGGTCCTAAACTATGTAATTTTAAGCTCAGTTAGCAAGGTTTTAAGGCGGGATAAACCTATTCTAAGTATCTCCACTCCATGCATACAACCTAGAGACTTCCTTGAAGATCTAGTTTGAGGAATTTCAGAACATTCTCTCAAATTTTCATTGGGCTTTCAAGTGGAAATGTGAATTCCATTTACCCAGGTATGGTGAGGCTCTAAATGAGGGTTCCTTTCACTCTCAGGTTGGACCAGTCGTTGTCACTAGCAGTGTAGTTTTTTCTAGGTTTATTCATTAAGGGTATTTTCATCATTCCTAAGCTCTAAGGTCCTAAACTACGTCATTTTAAGCTCACTTAGCAGGGTTTAAAGGGGCGATAAACCTATTCTAAGTATCTCCACTCCATGCATGCAACCTAGAGCCTTCCTTGATGATCAAGTTTGAGGAATTTCATCAAATTCTCTCCAACTTTCTTTGGGCTTTCAAGTGGGAGTGTGAATTCTTACATAGGTATCTAAGGCTATGAATGAGCGTTCCTTTCACTCTCATGCTCTAAATTCTTCTCAATTCCATTGATTTCAATTCTAGATTCAAGTTTCATGATCTTATGGGGTTTGTTTCAATTCTTGTTAAATTCTCTATGATCATTCTATTGGTCAATTCCTTCCATGTATCAAATCATGTTTTATAATTTGTAGGATGATTTTATCATTATTTTGATTATTAAATTATAGTTTCAATTTCTAATTAAATTATTCCCAACTATGTAAATTTCATGAAATGTCATTTTATGGTTCCATTATGATCTTGATCTTCTTAAGCCCTAAATTATGATTTATGATTTATGATATAATTTTTCTCAAGTACTCATCATAGATTTATGAATATAAAGTATATACATGTTTTACAAGTATGTATGGATTTCATGATCATGGATTTATGACTTTTGGCTTATTCACGGGCCCTTATTCATCGCTAATTATGTATTTCAAGTGGAATCCATCTTGTTATTAATTATTTGGCGAGGAACTCCATGAATGATTTTACGATTATGATATGAGCCCCATGTACATATTTTTGGAAGCAGTGTCTAGCACCGAGTAGACCTGGGGTTCAAAGGTAAACCCCGTGGTCTCAGAACTACATGCCACCGTAGGTATATGTATATATTTATTATTGGATTTTTGTGATACCACCACGCATGCACAATGTCCCGCCTAACAAGTCGGGGACGGTCCTGACTGCTTGGGAAAAATAGTGGGGCATCATGTAAGGCTCTATCATGATGGTGATGGTTTTGAAGAGTCCTCACATTGTTCTTCATGATTTATGCATGGTAATATTTATGTTACTTTGGATCAACTCATTTTTGATGAAGCTTTTCTCCTATAATAATGATTATGACTGATTTATGAATGTTTTAGAAACCTTGAGCCCTTATGTTTACATTATGATATTTACTTTATGAATACGTTGTCCTACTCTTATGAACTCTTAAATATTTTATATGTTTGTTTTTACTTACATTGGATACTCAGTACATTCCAAGTACTAACCGCATACTCTATGTTGTATTGTTTCACTATACATGGGTAGACATTCAGGTTTAGTCGCATTGTTGGCTTGATCCTCAGAGTTCATGACGCTCAGCTAGAGTTGGTGAGTCCTCATCCTTCTAGGACCCTTTTATCAGCTTATGTTCAGTACTTTCAGTTTCAGTATTTATTGAGTTAGCTGGGGTCTTGTCCTATAAACTCGTAATTATATAGAGGCTTCTCAAACATAGTGTATACTTAGCTTTATGATTGTGTTATGTATTCAGATGTTCAGATATTATTATATTTTCAGACTTTCTCTTTATTATATATGTTAAACATCTACTTGATTATGATGGTTTTAGTTGTCATGTTCATTCCATGGGTCGACTAGGAGCCTCTCGGGGTTCTTCGTCCTGTGTCTCGAACCAGACTATGTTCGGATCATGACAATGGTATTCTCACAAATAATATGAAGAATGCAACAAAAACCATGTGCCTTGACCACAACTGAATTACCCAATGCTTAAAGATAAATAGAAAAATGAAACTTGGGACTAAACAAGCAAAACTCCCACCCTCACAAAAAAGTTCCAAATACTGCATATCAGATACTATAGGCTTGCCCTTATATTCTCTATGTTGTCTTTTTAGTCAATTAAGCTAGGATCACTATAAGACTTTTCTCGGCTAGTATGTAGGCTTCAGGCTAGGCATGGTAAATATGGATTTTAATGACCAACCCTCCTTGGCATTTTACAACTTTTCTCAGTTTTTCTCTTTTCACCCATTTTAAAAATTTCAACTTTGTCCTCCTTTTTCCTCCATTTCAATGCAATTTGTGGGTACGGTGTGTTTTTCTCATCTTTTTCAGTTCTTTCTCTTTTTTGTTATTTTCTTGTCTTTTCATTTATTCTTTTTCAACTTTTTTTCTCTTCACACCACACCTCGCTCTTCTTTGAATTATTTTTTCCTTGCTTCTCTACCTACACAAAATTTATGCACCCCTACTACATCCACCCTCAACTTAAGCATTTTTCCTGATTTGAGGTGCACAATGTCTAAGGAGGGACCAGAGCCAAACAAGTTCATTATAAACTCAGTCAAGGTGAATGGGCAATTCAAGAAACAGATCAACTTTTAGGCTCAAACACGGGATCAAAGGAAACATTTCATTTGGTAAGGCAATTTAAGCTAAAGTTGGCTTTGAAAAAAATGGCCTATGATCCTTTCCTAACCAACTATCCTAAAGCCTATGTAAAGACAAATCGGGCAAGCTCTAGATCCTTATTATAATATTGACCTGTGTATGAATCTTCACTCACTTATGGTATGGGTTTGCATTGGTTCTACCTATACAGTTCGTGCATGGATAAACTACGACTACAAATTTTAATAATATAAATTCCATACAAAGATCCACAGAAATCATACTTCACAGTCAACATACGTAGCTAACATCAAAAATTTTCAGATTGGGTCATTTTTTCAAAAACATCAAAACTAGTGCATTTACTGTATCTAAAGTAATCCTAAGCTACTTATAATTACACAAATAACAAAAAAACCTAAACATGTTTATTCTACTAAATAGAATGTTCGAGGGAAAAGAGACACGGCAAGAAAAACCCATGGACAAACAAAACTCCCAAAATTAACAAATACACCCCTCCCTTTTAAAAGCATGCTTCATCCCGAAGCATAAACTATAAGAACAAAGGAAAGGGACATACTTGTTGCGCTCTAGGAGCTCCCGTCATCCTTCGGAGGTGATACCTCCGCTATAGTAGTGGCGCTAGCGGTGGCTAGCGCACTCAATGGAACATCAGTTAGGGGATTGGTTACCCCCGCAACAGTAGCAGTCACCTCAGTAGTATCTCTAGTTGAATGTGGCTCACTCGAAGGGTTCTTGCCACCCTCAAGCTCTCCAATGGTAGAGGTGGAACTCCCCGCTCCTTTAGCTCGCTCATGCAGCTTGACATATCCTCATCATGAGTCTGCATATTTTCCACTCTTGCCCTCTTACACTCCTTCTTCTATTTTCTTTTTCTCTTCTTCCTTGAGGACTCATCTTTAACCTTCTCAAAGACCTTCTTCTTTCCTTTTCTCCCGCCGGCCGCTATCAAAGCCTAGTACGCCTCAAAATCTAGCTTCTCTTCAAGCTCAACATCAAACTCCAGGATAGTGGGGGCTGATAATATTGCTGGCTATGTAGACGACAACTCGTCTACCTTGCTTTGCAAAGCCCCCAACTCCTCTCTAAGGCTATCGATATCTGTAAGCTCAGCCAAGTGCTTATTGAGATGGTGCTTGAAACTATCCAACTGGCCGTGCAACAACCTCACAGCCTCAATAATCTCGACCTTAACCCATGACTTGATATTTGCCATAATTTCATTGGACTTGTTCTCGATTACTGTCAGCATCTTGGCCATTTTCTGGAGGAACTCCTATTGGACCAACGTATAACCAGCTGGGCTCTAGCGCGGTATGCTCAATGACAGTGTGGAGGAAATACTATCAGCTGCATCTGTGTGGATGGATATAATACCCCAAAAGTTCCTAAGACTAGACCCTGGATTTGAAATGTGATTAGTAGGAAAAGTTGGAAAATTACTTCAGTATGACTCAACCTACGAGTCGTAGGTTGGTAGTACGGGTTGTTGGAAGACTCATTTAGATCAGAGAAGTTATTTCCCAACCATGACTCCCCACTATGAGTCATTTTATGTGGGTACGACCCATAGCCAGGAGTCGTAGTGTGTGGGTATGACCCGCAGCGAGGAGTCATAGCAAGTCATTAGAGTTATCAGGTGATTGATTGTACGGATAATGCTATGACTGGTAGGATGGATTTATGAGTCATGGACGTATTTAGAGAGTTAGGAAAAAGGGACTCATTAATCATGGAAGGAAACCACGAGTTGTAGATTAGTGGTATGAGTTGTGGTACGAGTCGTAATATGATGGTAGAATCATTATTTCAGTCGTGAATTGGTATATTATAATGCCTAGGACTTTCATGCTATGTTTGAAACCTTTCTAGGTAAGTGGATAGGCCTGAACATGATGAATTTTATGGAAACTATGTGTTAGACCAATTCATAGATGTGAGAAGTGCCTTGGATACAAATTAAGGTCATAAGGAACCTCTAGCACAAAGTCGAGTTGAGAGCCTTTTTACAGATAGGATTTTCGTATCAGTTCATACAAGGGTCAACTTTAAATGACCATAGATCCACTTGTGCAAAGTGTTTTTGGGTGATTTAGAATTTCAAATAGAATCCCTTTGAGTCTTATTTCCAACACATCTAACCTTGCCTCAATTGGAGTTCGGAGTAAAAACTTATAAGCAGTTTAGTGAAGCAGCACCAGGCATCGTACGAACCTCAGTATGAGTCATAAAATCAAACCACGATTTGTACTGTTGGTCGTAGTAATTGGTAGTTGCAGGATTTAATTCGATATTTTTGGGGAATTTTTGTAACCTCCTATGCTTCAGACTCCTAAAGGACATCATTTTGGGCTTCCTTATGGTCAGATTTAAGGGATTAACCTAGCCTAAATCCTCACCCTCTCCAAAAAATTGATAGTTGGATTTTCTCTGAAGAATGGATCTAGGGTTCTTCTTTAACCCTCTTCAAATCTTCTTAGGCTCTTCAAGACAGGTTAAGGGATCATCAACCCAGGGATGTAAGGTTATGAATGGGGAAAATTCTTCACCATCATGCCCTTCAAGTCCAAATTCATGATTTCTACTTCTCAAATTCTAAATTGTGAAGTTCTAGGGTTTAACTCAATTCAATGCAATCTTCCATTCTATCTCTATAGGTTCAATTCTCTCATGTTTCAATTTATGATTTATGGATATTAGGGCAGTTTTACTCTCAATTTATTTACTAATTCATAATTTTAAGTTTATGAAGATTATGCCCTATTATGCATGATTTATAAATTTCAAGCTTATAAGACAATGATTTCAAGTATGATGAGATATTTATCATGAACGAATGTTTATAAGTTACCCATGTATGAAATCATGATTTTTACTTATGAAGTCTATTTCAAGTATCCATGATTTTAAAATTTTGGGCACACTCACACAAGTTAAGCATGTTTTTCATGATTCAGCTTAGTTCTATTAAATCAACTTACCATATAGTTTTGGAGCCTATACTCCCACTTTAAGCTTATGGTATGGTTTCAACTTCACTAAAAAATGATGGTTTCAGCTTTTTTGGAAAATGATGGTTACAGCTTCGTTGATAAATGATGGAGAGCATATGCATGTCTTTTGGATTAGAGTCTAGCACCTGGTAGGATAGGGGTTCAAATAAACCCTAGCCTCATTACTACATGCCAACGTAGGTGTATTCAGATTCATTGGGATCACCCTTATGAGCTTTCCCTACCCCCAAGGGGCCTTCAACTTGATATCGATATCATGGTAGCGCCCTTAGCCTTGGAAAGGCTTTGAATGGCTCTACCCACTTGAGTGTAATAGTTGGTATCACGTATGGTCTATCGTGATTATGTCGGTTATATGATGAGTCTCCATTGTTTCTCATGATTTCAATTATTCATCTTCATAAGTTTTGATAATATATTTTCAGCAGGTCTGACCCAATGATTAGTTGTTAGTTTTACTTATGAATAATCAATTCAGTGTTGGGTCATTTTGTTCAGTTATGAAGTTCAGTTTATATTTAATCATGTTTTCATATATCAGCATGCAGTCCTTCCTCTCAGAATCTTATAATGATATGATTTATGTTATGCATGTTTTTAGTTTATACTTACTTAGCCTGTTCTATTACCTTGCATACTCAGTATATTCCAAGTATTGGGCGCATACTCTATATTGTATTGTTTCATGATATAGGCTCAGAGGTTTAGATTCAGTCTCACTGCTAGCAAGTTATCAGAGTTTAGCCTAGACAACTTGTTGGTGAGTCCTAATCCTTAGAGGACTATTAGATAGTTGAGCTATTGTCATTTTCTATTTCAGACTTCTAATGAGCTAGTTGGATGTGGTCCTATCAGCTAGTCAGTGTATTTGAGGCTTTTCAAACATAGTTTGTATTTCCATCTTTAGATTTTGTGTTTTAGATTTCAATCATTTAATGTTTTATTATTCAAACTTTCGCTATTTTAGAATTCAGTTTTCTACTTTGATTACGTTGATCTTTATTTATCATGCTCATTCCATGGGTCGACTTGAAGCCATTTATGGTTGAAGGTTCCATGTCTAGACCCGGGCCTATGACCCGGTTGTGTAAAACTTGCTATCAGAGCCAAGGTTTAGAGTGTTCTAGGGTATTTGAAAGTCGTGTTAAGTAGAGTGTTTTCATGGGTGTGAAGGGGGCCACACTTATAGGGAAGAGGCTACAAGACATTTTTAGAAGCTTTCCTTCTTTCATGATTCTATCTCGTGTCATGAAGTGCAACTCTTCTACTCCTCTAACTCATGTTATACGTGTTTGTATAAGTATGTCTCACAGAAGAACCAAGGGGGCTTAGCAAGCCACACCAACTCCAACGGGCCCCCTGTTAAGGCGGGTTACAGATGCAAAGCTCGGGGATACCTTTAGGGTGTTGGTACAATCCATGACCTCTCAGCTTAACCAGTGGGAAATCGCATCCACGAACTCCACCGGAGAGATGACAACTACTAGGGTTCAAGACTTCACTGGAAAGAGTCCACCTACGTTACTTGGATTGAAAGTGAAATTGGGAGTTCAAGGGGAGACAAAAGGGAAACAAGAGGGCCAGGATGGGCAACTTTGAGTTTTTCCAGCAAAGATCAGGTGGTGGAAATCACCCTCAACTTCAGCAGAGATCTCTAGCTCCGACTCGGGGAAACAAGTCTAGGGTGAGGGATATTGTATATTAAGTGTGCAAGAGATGTGAGATCCACCCAGAGATATGCTTGATGGGTTCTAGTGTTTGCTTCTGGTTTTGCCAACCCGATCATAAACTCAGAGACTACCAATCAACCAAGAAGAAAGGCCAGAGAGCCGTGCCCTGGCCACCTCTCGAGCAACCTCATCCAGTTGGCTAGCATGCCTTAAAGGCGGTAGAAAATATCTAGAAACATGTTTGGTTGGTTTGGGTGCTTGTTTTGGGTGCGGGTAGCCCGAACATATGTGCAGGGATTGCCCATCGGCTAAACAGGGCAAGGGTAGAGCCAGTGTCCAACTACCAGATCAGCAGCTCCAGCAGCTAACCCATCTCAGTAGGATGGGTTACCTAGTACGGGTGGTGGCCAGCTCCAGATATAGTCGCAGGTATGTTATGAGTTTTTCATGTCAATCCTTGCTTATTGCTAGGGCCTCAACCATTGTAAAAGGAATAAGACCCTTTTTTGTATTTTAGTATGAGATTCATCCCAGGGAAGGTAAGAAATGGTGATAAGTATGAAGCCTTCAGTGATAGCGTTAGAGGCGAATAGAAAATCAAGAAATAGTGATCTAAGCCTAGCCTTAAGAAGGGGTTCAATCCTTAGAATGATGATCTTTAGGCTATGGGAGAGATTAAAAGGTAAAGGACTAGGCCAAGTCTTGAGTGCCAAATGTGAGGTGTCTTCAGTAACTATGGGAGCTCGGTTAACACTAATTCAGGTGTCTTCTTGTATTTCACACAAAGTGATACTCTACTCATGTCGTATCTGAAAATGTTACACACATGTCTATGTCCCAAGTACTCCTTACATGTATTCGTACTCAGATTCATAGAATGAGAAGTAACCACTTTGGATGGTGATTTCAGTCTTCTTCCATAACTCCATAAAACTTAGCTTTATGTCAAGAAACTTACTCTCTATGTAAACTCATGTCTCTCAGCATGCTCATCTCTATGAACTCAGTCCTTAAGATTTGCCTTATCGACTCATAAGATCGTGCTATATCAGGTATATTCCTAGCTTAGATTTCTTGAATAATTCGTGCTCACGATTTTCTTAATCGAGTCATATATATGTTCACCCATGATGGAAATGATAATTATAGTGTGTACATCAAGGATAACTCTTTATTCATGCGATAGGTGCCAAGTATGTAGAAGTTCATAGAAGTGCAGTTATTAGCCAAGCCTAGAAGATAGGGGAATTCTTGAATAGTGTTAGCTACAAGGAGCCATGGGATAATCATAGGTTATAGGCCTTAATAAGGTGGTGATATACAGGTAAACCATAGTATGGTATGACTAGTGACTCTTGATTAGAGCTTGAACTTGTGCGACTTTCTTGTTAAGGAGATGAGTAATGTTCTTACTGGATAACTTTAGATTGCAAGAGGTGCAGCCGGGCTAGGTCTAAAGGTAAAGAAAACTGTACTGTCAGACTCAAACCTTATTATGGATAGGAGCTTAGAGGGAAGCATAGGCTGAGGAGGTGGATTATGACAGACCGGGAGGCATGCTATAGGGTATCAATATAGCTAGTTGGAGTGGGAGGATATTAAGGTAGATTTCAAATAGCATTGCTTTGTACCCGCCAATAGTATGATTCTATTTGGGTGGTTATTGATAGGTTGACCAAGGAAGCTTATTTCTTACTGGTCAAACTATTGATTCGGCTGAGAATTATGCTAGATACTACATTCAGGAGTTTCTCCGATTGCATGAAGTTCCATGATCCATCATTTTAGACAAAGGTACTCAATTCACCTCTTAGTTTTGAAGATCGATTCAAAAGGGTCTTGGTACTCAAGTGAAGCTTAGCACAGCTGTCAACCCACTAATAGAGGGTCATGCTGAGCGAGCCATTCAGATTATGTAGGATATGTTGAGAGCTCATGTGATTGATTTTTAAGGTAGTTAGAACGGTCACTTGCCCCTCATTGAATTTTTCTTATCTGGTTAAGGCTCTTTATGGGCGGAGGTGTAGATCTCCTATTTGTTGGTTTGAGGCTGGCGAAGCTACACTGATAGGGGCAGATTTAGTTGATGAAGCTATGGAGAAAGTTCAGCTTATAAGGGAAAGTCTGAACACATCTCAAAGTCGTCAAAAGTCATATGCAGATGTTAGGAAGAGAGAACCCGAGTTTGAAGCTGATGATTGGGTGTTCTCGAAGGTGTCTCCCATGAAGGGAGTGATGAGGCACAGAAAGAAAGGGAAGCTTAGTCCCTAATATGTTGGCCCACTTAGGATTTATAGATGTGTGGCTAAGGTGGCCTATGAGTTGGAGCTACCAGTGGAGTTAGCATCAATGCATCAAGTTTTCTATGTATCATTATTGAAGAAGTGCATTGCTGACCCGATTTTAGTTGTTTCGGGGAAAGCATAGGCGTGAAGGATAGCCTTACCTATGAGGAGGTACCCATGTAAATCCTTGATCGCCAGGTTCGAAAGTTGAGGAAAAAAGAATTAGCTTTAGTAAAAGTCTTGTGGAGGAATTAACTCGTTCAGGGAGTTGCTTGAAAGGTCGAAGCTGATATGATGGCTAGATATCCCCATTTATTCCCTTCCAGCTCAATTCCAACTTGAGGTATCAGTTCCCTCCTTAATACTCTATTCAGTTTCATGTGCAGCTCATGTCTCTCAATTCCTTTCATGTTTTAGCATGTATATAGGATTCATGAATTCAGCTTAGTAATGTTTATTAGTTCGGAGTCAGTAACTCCATCAGTTTTTTTGCTTCAAATGTCCAGTATATGGGATTGCAGTTTCTTTTCCCAACCTTCCAGTATGTTTAACCCACATTCAAGGATGAAAGTTCCCAAGAGGGAGACATCATAATATCCTAAAAGTACCTAAGACTAGACCTGAGATTTGAAATGTGATCAACAGGAAAAGTTGGAAAATTACTTCAATACGACTCAAACTATGAGTTGTAGGATGGTAATGTGGGTCCTAGAAAGTCCCGTGGTCTAGATTAGATAAGTTTGTTCCTAACCATGAGTCCCTACTATGAGTTGTAGTATGTGGTTATGACCCATAGCTAGGTGTAGTAGCAAGTCTTTGGAGTTATCAGGTGATTGATTGTACAGGTTATGGTACGACTCGTAGTATGGAGCTACAGGTCGTGGTATGAATTATGGAAATATTCAGAGAGTTGAGAAAAAGGGACTCATTAGTCATGACAGGAAACAATGAATCGTAGGTTGGTGGTACGACTGATGGTACGAGTCGTAATATGATGGTAGAATCGTCATTTCAGTCATGAATTGGTGTATTATAATTCCTCGAACATTCAGGCTAAGTTTGGAACCCTTCTAGGTAAGTGGATAGGCTTGAATCCGATCAATTTTATGGAAACTATGTGTTATACCAACTCTTAAGTTTGAGAAGTGCCTTGGATACAAATTGAGGTCGTAAGGAACCTCTAGCACAAAGTCGAGTTGAGAGCCTTCTTACTAATTGGATATTCGTAGCTGTTCTTATAAGGGTCAACTTCAAATGACCATATCTCCCTTTATATAAAATGTTTTTGGGTGATTCAACATTTCAAATAGAATCCCTTTGAGTCTTATTTACAACGCAATGGACCTTGTCTCAATCGGAGTTTGGAGTAAAATGTTATGAGGAGTTTAGTGAAGCAGCACCAAGCATTGTACGAACCTCAGTACAAGTCGTACAATCAAACCACGACCCGTACTGTTAGTCATAGTAACTGCCAGTTGCAGGATTTAATTAGATAGTTTTGGGGTATTTTTGTAATCTCTTGTGCTTCTAACTCCTAAATGAAGTCATTTTGGGCGTCCTTAAGGTAAGATTAAAGGGACTAACCTAGCCTAAATCCTCACCCACTCCAAAAGAATGATAGTTGGATTTTCTCTCAAGAAAGGAGCTAGGGTTCTTCTTCAAATCCTCTTGGGATCTTCAAGACAAGTCAAGAGATCATCATCCTAGGTATATAGGGTTATGAATAGGAGAAATTCCTCCACCCTCATGCCCCTTGAAGTCTAAATTCATAATTTCTAGTTTTTAAGTTCTAAACTGTGAAATTCTAGGGTTTAACCCAATACAATGCAATCTTCCATGCTATCTCTATGTGTAATTCTCTCAAGTTTGAATTGATGATTTATGGCTATTAGGGTAGTTTTACTCTCAATTTACTTACTAATTCATGATTTTAAGTTTATTAAGATTACACCTTATTATGCATGATTTATGAATTTCAAGCTTATGAGCTCATGATTTAAAGTATGATGAGATATTCAGCATGAATGAATTTTTACAAATTACCCATGTTTGAATCCATGAATTTGACTTATGAAGTCTATTTCATGTATGTATGATTTTAAGATTCTGGACGCCCCCACACAAGTTAAGCATGTTTTTTATGATTCAACTTAGTTCTATAAGATTAGCTTACCATATGGTTTTGTAGCCTTTACTCCCACATTCAGCATATGGTATGGTTTCAGCTTCATTGAATGATGGTTTCAGCTTCATTGAAAAATGATGGAAAGCATATGCATGTTTAGGGAATAGTGTCTAGCACCGAGTAGGGTAGGGGTTCAGGTAAACACCGAGCCTCAGAACTACATGCCAACGTAGATGTATTTAGATTCATTGGGATCTCCCATGTGAGCTCTCCCTGCCCCCAAGGGGACTTCAGCTTGATATCGATATCAAGTGAGCACCCTTAGCTCTTGCAAGGCTTTTGATGGCTCTGCCCACTTGAGTGTAATTGTTGGGATCACATACGCTCTATCGTGATTATATTGGTTATATGACGAGTCTCCCATTGTTCCGCATGATTTTAGTTGATTAGTTTTGATAATATGTTTTCATCAGATTTGACCCAATGATCAGTTGTCAGTTTTATTTATGAATATTTGTTTCAGTGTTAGATTATTTGGTTCAGTTATGAAGTTCAATTTATATTTAGTCATGTTTTCAGATATCAACATAGAGTCCTTACTCTCAGAATCTTATAATGATATGATTTATGTTATGCATATTTTTAGTTTATACTTACTTAGCCTGTTCTACCTACCTTGCATACTCTCTATATTTTAAGTATTGACCACATACTCTATGTTGTATCATTTCATGATACAGGTCAGCCATTCAGATTCATTGTCGCTGCTAGTCAATTATTAGAGTTTAGTCCAGATAGCTTATTTGTGAATCCTCATCCTTCGAGGACCATTAGATAGTTAGCTATTGTCATTTTGTGTTACATACTTCTAGTGAACTAGTTGGGGTGTTGTCGCATCAGCTCATCAGTGTGTTAGAGGCTTTTCGGATATAGTTTGTATTTTCAGCTTCAGATTATGTGTTTGAGATTTTAGATGTTTAGTGTTTCATTATTCAGACATCCGTTATTTCAGAATTCAGTTTTCTGCTTTTATTATGTTGAGCTTTAGTTATCATGTTCATGCCATGGGTTGACTTGGATTCATTTATGGTTCTAGATTTCGTGTCTAGACTCGGGCATAAGTTTTGGTCGTGAAACCGTCTTGTGTAGCCGACATCTTGTCCTGTGCCACTGATGTAGGGTCATCAACATGCTCAACCTAGGATGTCTGTGGTAGTTGGACTGTAGTAGGAAGTTTAACCTGGCTAACTGAATTCATGCAATCTCATATGAGATCAATATATGCAGTCTTCTAGCCTTTGATCAAATGATCTACCTCTGGTATCGCCTTGAGGCCTGCCTCAGTGCATAAGTTATACATCAAACTTGGGAATGGGAATGTAGTGGTCAGTCCCATAGTCCAGTCTCAGATCTCCTCTGCTATGACCTTTGGAATGTTGATGGCGTACCTCAACATGATGCATGCCATCAAAGCCACTCTATCTGCACCGAGGGTGTTGTCATTATCTTTAGGTGCCAACCTGTGGCAAACTACTATCCAGCAGGCCTTCGCTAGGAAGTTCAGCTAGGCTTTGGTTACCTGCTTTCCACTAGCCATCCAATCAACCTCCTCCTTGTCCTCTGCTAGAACCCCAACTAGCCATTTCACTTTGCTCTACCTCTCCTTGAACCCTAGCCACTTTACCTTTTTTAGAGCTTCAACTCGGTTCTCAAACTCAACTGTAGTCTCAGACGCCTTGAACTAAGGCCCATATAACATCTGTGCAGTGGTTCACTTAGAGATGTCAATTGTGTTTCCCCGAACCATCACTCTCAAGCTTGGGTTGTTCCTTCAATTTTTGCCCACCTCTTTCCTTGGACTCCATTATGGGAAAATAATTGGCATAGAACTCTGGGACCGTATCTGCACCGTATTTCTCTAGATTTCTAGCCATCCATTCAAATCTGTAGAAGCTAAAAATTTGTTTCATTTCCTCAACCTCATTCAAAGACTTGGTGAGGATCCGCGGTTCTTCCTGTATACTCCACCTCAAATGATTCTTTTAGGTGAGAGTCAAACCCTAATCATACATCTCTTGAGCACTGAGAACTCTCCACCTAATAGTACAGTTCTCCCGAGGTGGAGTTTGGTCACCTTCTTCCTCAGAATCTGAATGTTATTGCCCTGACTCCTATCCCTGAGCTCCCACTGCGTTTACCTTTCTCGTATCAGCGCCTATGACTTTCTTCATGAGCAGGTATAATAATGTCTGCATATGAGTTAGCTCCTAATCACGCTCCTCCTCCTTTCTGTATTGATCCGCAGACGTACCAACATATGTACCTGCAGCCGCTTTCGCTTCCCTTGTGTGCCAGTCCCTGTTCGTCTTAGTCACTCTATCTAGAATAATGGCAGCTTACTCCCACATGTGACTCATCAATGCTCCTCCCGCCATAATATCTGCTACAACTTGTTTGCTATTATTTACATACCTGTGAAAAATTTCCATCAAACTGCCATCTGGAATTTTATGGTTGGGGCACTTGGTCAGCTTCTTCTTGAGTCTCAACGTTGTCCCATGCAGTTCCTGAGTATTCAATTCTCAGAAGTCATAAATTTTGTCCTTTGACTATAGCATCTTGTAGGATGGGAACAACCTTTCTAGGAAAGCCTATTTAAGCTCCATCCATTTGGTAATGGAGATATTGGGAAACTTCGATAACCATAACGTAGCCTCTCTAGAGAGAGAGAATGGGAAGAGTCTCAATCGTATAACATCTTGACTCACACCAGGTAACCTGTACGCCTTGCTTATACAAACAAAGTTCATCAAGTGCAGGTTAGCATCGTTAGCTGGGTGACACTAAACACCTCATTCATATTCTCCAACTGTATCATGTAACTAGTAATATCAAAATTTTCCCCAGCAAGCAAGCATTGTGGTACGATTGCTCTAGTTGACCCAACCCCATCATCACCTGGATCATCATCATCATAGAGCTAAGGAGTATATCTTTGGAATCTATTGTCCCTTCTTTGGAGGCCTGCATTCACTACCTCATCCTGAGCATCATCGGCTGCCTAAAGTGTAGCTTGCCGAGCGTTTTTAGACATATGGGCGCTTCTCTGCTCAGGGTTCTCCATTCTCCACAGAGTTCACTCTAATTAAAGATCAAGAGGAATCAGGGCATTTTCGCTTCATCGAGTACTTGGAATTAACCAAAGACAACCAGTGGATGTCAAAAACAAAAAGAAAACATAAATCAATAAATAACAACTAAAAGTTAAACACAACAATTGCTCTAATCCTAAGCCTTATTCCCTGGCAATGGTGCCAATTTTGATAACGCTCAAATCACACTCCTGGAAAAGTATGACACGAATGTTGTCAATATATAATCCATCAAAGGCTGGAGTCAATCCCACAAGGAATAAGGTCAAGATATAGAATAATTCTCATATTTAAGTTTTAAGTTTGTTATATCCTAAAAGGGGATTTTGTAAAAACAGAGATGTAACAGTGCTAAGAATTAATTGTCTTTTATCAAGTTTATGCGAACAAATAGGGAAATTGTTCCCCATGGATTAATTACTACTTTAGGTTTTACACTCCTGAACTATCCCAATGCTTACTTGTACAACTGATAACTAGGGTTTATACAAATGACTGGCTCGTCCCTATTGGATGACTATACTCAATCATCGCATTAGGTATCATGAGGTAGTTCAATTCAACCGTTATCAATTTGTCCCCAATTAACTATCATGCGACCGCAACTCAAGTTATACTATAACCCATAAATATCAAGGCTTTGTTGTAATTCTCTTCTCCCAATCTCTACTTCTCTAGATTCAAGCAAGTAAAGATTTCCATCAAATCCTAATGTTACGCGGCGTTAAGAAACATTAATGATGTGAAGAATACAATACAGGCGTTTAGCATTGGTTTAGAATCACTTTGCGTAACACTAGTACATTAATTAACCATGGTTCCCACAACCCTACTTGTGGAGGTTTTATCCTCTCATAGTTGTAAGATAATTATAAGAATTCATAGACAAACACATAATTTAGAACATACAATGATGTTTGGAAGAAAACCCACTTCATTACTACAAGAATTAAAGAAGAAATCTAAAAGAACAATGAGAAATTAATTCAAGAAAGTTTCCCAAAAACTTAAACACATAGTCAACGATAATTCTCCAAATCATACTCTTTCTAACTTCTAGAACTCGTTTCTTTCTTGTTCTCTATGTATTCTTCTTATCATGATCGAAAAATAACCTAAAATTTATTTGCAAAAATATTTAGAACCCTTTCCTAAGTAAATAGGAAAAATTGTTGAATTGTCGTCGATTTCAATTACGACCCATAACAGGATTTTATGGGTCATACCTTCACTCATACAATGCTTGGAAATGCCTATTTTTTCTAATTGTTGGAAGCTAGTACAACTTGTAACATGAACGTATGAGTTATACTGTCTTGTCTTAGTTTGATCCTGAAAGTTCTGGCATTCTCTGAATACTTTCACGGTTGGCTTCGTACTACTCGTACCTTCATCCCAAGACTCGTGCTTTCCAATCATATATTGACATCAGTCCTTGTTCAGTTCTTCTAAACCTTACTACAGCTCCTTGGTATGGGCCTTAGGTAGATGTCATGATCCATGGTTACTAGCCGTACTTGGAGACTTGTCATGTGCAACATCTTCTGAACTTTTCTACAACTTTCATGGTACAGCTCATACTATAAGTCATGCATTTCCTTTTCCTCAAATAAATATTTTTGGACTTTTCCATGACTCTCAATACGGCTCATACCAGGATGGTACGACACGTACTGAGGTTCGTACTTAGCTTTTTCTGCATTTTTATCCTTCTTTTGCACATAACAACTCCAACATCTATATTCCCTGAAAAAAAAAGTAAAAGTGCATCATATCCATATAAATATACCTAAATCCATGCTTATTTCCTCAGTTTTAAGCATCGAAAGTGTTGTAAACCCATAGCACATCAGGGCTCATGTGGTTCAATGCCCAATAGGAGGCCATGTATGCCTCGGAGAATTGGATTGATGAGGGTCATCTGACACTTGATTTCCCCACAATTCGAGACACCATCCAAGAGTTGGAGCTTGGGTATGTGTTTGGTGAGCTAGAGGAGTGCAACCTTACCCTAGTGAGGGGATTTTATGCAAATTTGAACACCTCGTATGGAGAGAGCACAATGATCAAGGTGCGGGGACAAGTGGTCTGTTTAACTGCCAGGTCATTCAATGCATTCCTTGGCACACCAGTGGTGGACACAAAGATGTACTTCATCATACTTGAGAAGCCCCTATATCGTGACATTCGCCATACATTATGTGGAGAGCATTCAACTACTCGATTGGCAAGAGGTGAAAATGGCACTCATTCGACACTCTCATTCTCCTACTTGACTAGGGAGGCAAGAGATTGGGTCAAGATGGTCTGCGAGATACTTCTCCCAGGGACACACACCATGGAGATCACTCAAGAGTGGGTGATATTGATGTATATGCTAATGAAGGGGCTGCAAATTAACTTTGGCACAAAGTTGAGGGACAGCAGGAGGCTATCCAGAGATAACTGTCAATGGAAATACTATTACGACAACTTGTTGACTAAGTTCTTCGGGGAGCTTGGCATTGAAGAAAAGGAGGAATACCTTTATCTACCCCTAGCAGGGCACTTGGCAGGAAAAATGATTAGTGTCACAAAATTCAAGGAGCCAACAAACTCATCAAAACCACTCCTTATTCCAAGTGTTTAGAGTTTGGGATGTCTGGAGAGGCTGTATGTTTAGGATATTTGAGCTGCAACTGAAGATAAGAGGCAGAGCCGCAACTGTTGAGGAGATGGAGTAACTAGAGGAGTGGTACCCACTCATAGAGAATGCAATGATGATGTGCAAAGTGGGGTTGGTGTTTGAGGAGCCATTGGATGACGATGAGCCTACAGTCTTGACCGTAGCTATTGATGATGATAAGGAGAAGGAGGAGAAGGAGGATGCCACAAAGGGAGCTATGCAGGTTGATGACATAGAAGGAATGATGATGATGATGACTAGTAGTATAATCCTGATGATGATGACTTTGCTTGGATGTCCACGAAGTTCTTTTTCTCTCCCTACTTTATATGACAAATTTGTGCACTAGGATAGTGCACTATTTAAGTGTGGGGTGGAATAAATAGATTTTCTATTTATTCTATCTTTGCTAAAATTGTAGTAGGTTGTAGTAATAGTTGTCAAACTTATGTGTTAGTGGCCTGGTCTATAATAGTTAGTATATGGATGGCTGTCGAAAAATGATGCTTTGTTGTAGGCTTATTGGTCACTAGTTGTTTTAGTTTTGTTAATTGAGAGTCAAAATTTTTTTATGATCATCATAGGTGTAGTGACCCTTCCCAATGATGGATGGATGATGACCTTCTAAAAGGAAATTAGTCACAGATCTTTTTTATTTTTTATGATGAAGTCAAAACCCGCACGTGTGTGCTCTTGATACTCCACTTAGAAGATAAGCTAAAAGTAACGAAGTGGTCATCCTGAATGCATAAGAAGTGAGAATTCCATGAGAGACACATAGGTTATTTAATTTGATTCAAGAAAAAATCTTAGGGATTAATAATGAAAGAATTCATTCAATTTGATTATGTGGATATGTGGCCA
Organism: Datura wrightii; assembly: GCA_035772735.1. Lineage (NCBI taxonomy): Eukaryota > Viridiplantae > Streptophyta > Magnoliopsida > Solanales > Solanaceae > Datura > Datura wrightii. The sequence goes on along the minus strand of JASDFA010000007.1, from coordinate 56,358,805 downwards.
TAAGAAACTGACTCAGATCATGATGCCACGAGAGGTGATCTTGAATTATTGTGTTTTGTACATAGTGTAACATCTAGAACTTTCCTAAGAGTGTATAGGATAGCTAGTTAACAAATAGGTAACATGTGATTTAACCATTTCTTTGAAAGAAAACCATCTTGTATGTTGTTGTTATACCTTCCTGAACATTATCCCTAGTTAACCCCGTTTAGCCATAAGCCTTAATTTTCTTCTTATCCACAAAAGAGACCTATTCTCTTTATTGTGCGACCTCTAGAATTTTTAATCCAAAGATAGTTTGAGGAACTTAGAGATTTTAGAATGAAGATTCCACCAAAGTAGAAAATGTTAAGGGAAAAGAAAGAACGAAAGAAATATGGATGGAAAGATGAAAAAATAGGAAAGAGGGGTGCCCACAAAAAATAACATGTCTACTTGTTGTTAGAGAATAAATGGAAGATTTTTAAAGATTGATTATTATTATTATTGAACTTATAAGCAGAAAGTAGCAGTCAAGTAGTATAAAGAGGGGCATGAAAAAAGAAAAAGGTTTATTGAAAGAAAGGGTGAGCAGTGAGAAGAAAAAGAGGTGGAAGAGAAAGATGAGGGAAAAATGTCTTAAAGTGCTTAGGATTGGCAGCCACTATGAAATGAAAATCATTCCTACGCATCCCTTAGCCGACATTACAACCAAATAAGTCCTTATGATCTTACTCTTTTTAAAGTGATTAAGTAATCTAATTATGAATGAGAGACAAGCCTATGGTATGTTGCATATATTTGAAACATCATTTGTGAGAGTGAGAGTGCCTTAATTACTATGTTTCAAGATTTTATTGATAATATGAGTAAAGGAACATCACTAAATAGGTGAGCACATAAGTTTATTAGAATCGGTGCATTGTGTGCTACATTTTTTATACTTAATCATGTTGGCCCTATTTCAAGAAAGATGAGTCAGTTATAGAAACTATATAGCTTCGAATGTGAAGATCTTCTTTGTGTATTAGATGTGGACTGGTTATGAAGTGATGAACCACTTAGTCATGCACTCTATTATAGATTCTTGAGCGAGAGTTGATACAGGTGACAAGTGTTGTGAAGAAGAAGTGTCTATTGCATATAAGTAAGGATTGCTCGAGTACGAACAATTGTTTAAATGTGGGGTGGTGATATTGGTCATATTCGTATGCCTATTTGCCATACTTTTACCCATCTTTTACCTTGTTCTTAGATGTTTATCCTTAAGAAATGTATAATTTAATGAATATACATGTACATGAGATAAGAAGTGTTTTTAGATGGTTTTAGCTGGTAACATGTGGAAACAAACTCAAAAATGGTCCAAAGTATGAAGAAAGAAGAATTCGAGAAAAGTTGTCCTCGAGAAATAGCTGGCGTGGCGCGCCAGTGTAATGCCCTGACAGTCCCTTAGATCAGACCCGAGGGTTCAAGTGAAGAAAATAGTAAAATGTAGTCTGGGCCACAGGACTAGTCATCTAGTGACTCATGGGAGGACTTCACGAGTTGTTGAGTGACTCATAAACTGAAGAGAGGTTGGTGGCAATTCTTTGTCTGGGGGTGACCACGAGAGCCTGCCATGAGTCATGACGTGACTCCATGACTTGTGGATTTCGTCGTGGTCTAGATTAGAGTCGAAAATGGAGGGTTGGCCAGTACACTTCACAATTTGCTCACCACGAGTCGTGGTGTCCCTCGTGGTGACTAGCAGTGTGTAATTTCCCTACATTTTAGTAAGGGTGTTTTCGTAATTCCTAAGCCCCTAGGTCCTAAACTACTTTGTTATAAGTGCAGTTAGGAGGGTTTTAATGGTGCTTAACCTATTCTAAGACTTCCCAGTCCGTGCATGCAAGGTTAAGGAGTTCATTGGAGATCAAGCTAGAGGATTCCTTAGGTTCTTCCTCAATTCACCTGGGCTTTCAAGGGTGATTGTGGAATCAAGTACTCAGGTATGTAGGGTTATGAATTAGAGTATTCCTTCACTCTCATTCCCAAATTCTCTCCTAAATTCATGAAATTCAAGGTTGTTAAATCTATGGGGTTTTAACCCAATTTCTGAAATTCTCTAAGTATCTATCAAAAGTAAATTCTATGCACGTTTCTAATGTTGTTTTAAGATACATGGGCATGTTTTATAATGATATCAATTACAAATTATGATTTGAAAGTTCTAAAAATATGATGCCTAATTATGTAAGTTCATGAAGCGTTGAGATTTTGATCTATGTTTACAAGCATTATTAGATGTCTATGGTAAAAGTAAGATTTTAAATTACCCATGCCTATATTCATGATTTTTGACTATCAAGTCTATTTAAAAGTATGTTTAATTTTGGATAATCCCATATGACCAAGTATGTTTCATGATTACTTTAATTTTATGATATTAACTTATCACATTGTTTTGGAGTCTAGACTCTCACTTTTCAGCTTGTGGTATGTTTTGAGCCAAGGCTCCTCATGTTCAGTTTTGAGACTATGTATACATTGTAATGATCAGCTTCATCAAAAGGCGATGGTTCAGCTTTGTTGAAAAATGATGGAGAAAATATGCATGTTTTTGGGAGTAGTGTCTAGCACCGAGTATGATAAGGGTTCAGTTAACCCTGTGCCTCAGAACTACATTTCAAAGTAGGTATATTCAGATTCTTAGGACTTCCCTTGTGAGCTTTTCCTGCCCCGAGGGGCCTTCAGCTTGATATTGATATCATGGTAGTACCCTTAGCTCGGGCAAGGCTTTGGACGGCCCTGCCCACTTGAGTGTAATAGTCGAGACCACATAAGCTCTATCATGGTAATATCAGTTATATGATGGGTTTCCCATTATTCCTCCTGATTTTAGCTATGCATGTTCATCAGCCATGATATTATGTTTTCAGCAGGTTTGGCCTAATATTCAGTTTTACTTAATATTATCAGTTTCAACTTTGAGGCATTCGATTCAGTTATGTTTAAACCATTTTTTCAGATAATAGCATGCAAACCTTACTCTCCAAATCTTATGATGCCATGTTTTATGATATGCATGATTTCAATTTTACTTAGCAGTTTTACTTACCTTGTATACTCGGTATATTCCAAGTACAGACCGCGTACTTTATGTTATATCATTTCATGATATAGGTTCAAACATTCAAGTTCAGTCCCGCCACTATCCCGATCCTCAGAGTTAGCATATCCAGCCTGTTGATGAGTGATAACATCAAAAATATACTCTTCGTTACAAAAGAATACAAACGGTCATTGTATCAAAATAAACATCTTGACAGATGTAGGGGTCGAATCCCATCGAGACTAGAGAATGATATGCACGAGTGTTGTTTGGTTTGCACCACTCAAAAATAACGAAGAATTAAACATTTTGGGGGAGATTGAAGTTAACAGTGAGGAATTAATGCTAATTCAACTAATTAAGATAGCAAAATAACTAAGGTTGTCAACAATAATGAGAAAGACAAGAGGTGTGGTGTAGATGATATGCTAACTAAATAGGGTTATTCTAGATCATCTCATCAGTTCAAATTTGTGTAAATAACCTTGGGTAGGTAGGCATTCGATTTTTTTTCAACCTCATAAATGTCTCTTGCTAGAGTTCTTTCGAACCACTAGACACAATTTAATCAATACAATCATGTTTGGATTAATGGCTGCACTAATTTCTAGATATTAGCTATTAATTAGGAGTGAGAATGTGATTTTGACTATTTCTAGCCCATTCCACAACCTCACATCCATGTCCACCATTAAATTCTCTCCCAATATTGAATTCTTCTCTTTCAAGAAAAAAAACAAGTAAGAACAATTAGACCCACATATGCAACCATGGATCTTCAATTATAGATTGGACAGAATTTAACAGATTTACACTAACTAAATAATATTGATGACTCTGGCAATACCCAATCTAATTAAGCATTCATCATGACACACCTCAAATTATTGATTTAGTTACTCATAGTTAAGAAATTCAAAAGCACATTTAACAATAAACTCATTGAATTCAATAATAGGAGTAGCAAAATCAACTTCACCAATAAGTCTTCAACAATGGTAGCACCTTACTATAGAGGAAGATGAAGAAAAAGAAAAACAATCCCTTACAATTTCTACTAATAGAATTCTTCCTTTTTTCTTCTATAAAGAGAATATTCTCAAAAAGCCAAAAGTTAAGATCTGATGGGTACAAAGTACTTCTCTCAAGAATATATCCAAGAGAAGTGTACTCAAACTCTCTTTTTTAATGTGGTACATATTTGCCCCTGTTCAGGCATTTTGGTACTTGCGAGAGTACTGGCAGTTCCCCAGTTGCATTCTGCAAACTGCCGACTATCATTGGATGCTCCCACAGTGAATTCCAGTTTCCTTCAGTGTATCCTTTAGTGATTCTCCGTTCTCCAACCGTCCTCCGTTTTTTCTTTTCTGTGGTCTAGCACTCTCAGGCATCGGTAGGCGATTCAACCGGCGAGTCGTCGGTCGGTGTCCACGGTAGTTATTTCCTTTAATTTCCCAAGGCAGTGGTCTTCCGCGTTTGGCCGGCGTTTCACTGGTCTACTTCGATGAAGCACTGATTTTCACCCGGTTCCTTTCTTTTTTCTCCCTTTCTTGGGTCATGAAGGAATAAAAAACTCAAGACAGGGACCCCATTTTCACCATTAGCATACTAATATTTTTCTAAAAAAAAGTTTTTCATTACATGCCCCCCCCCCACATTAAATTGGACATTGGCCCCAATGAAACAAAAATAATAGAGAGTAAGGTGAAGGAGGCTTCCTGATTAAATTAGTTGTTGGAACGAGGGCCCCACTAATATGTGGCTGCATCGAAGTGCCAAGAAGTCGTTTCTTCACCAGTCGGCCTCTGTGAGTAAGGTGGCATTTCCAATTTTCCCAGTTCCTGGCACCACCCACTTATCTAGCAGAGTGCGAAGCTCATGGTAAGAAGTAGTCTCCACCCCACCAAGTGTCCAGGATGGATATACGTCGTACAAAGAGAGAATTGGAGAAAGTGGTGGTCAGCTATGATATAACTTCTCATCTGACACTATTTTTGACGCGCTGTCATACCCCACCCACCAATCATCTGGTGGACTCTTGGGTGCCTTGTGCTGCAAGGGCATCGCTGCACGCTCAGGAGGGATTGGTTTGCTGGAAGATGGACGTATTTTGACTGCATCCACCTCTTTCCTCAAAGTAATCACTTCGTTTTGTAGGACCTCAACTATGGTGTAGAGGCCTTTCATCTTGTCTCTTGCAGGTTGCATGGATTTCTTAATGGCTTGTTGGATCATGGATGGGATAGCCTTAGCTAGCTTGACAAGATGGCTTTCATGTACTAGGACCCTTTGTGCTAGTTTGAGAAAATCAAGAGGTGTGGTGGTGGGAGCCGCAGCTATATGGAACTGGCCTACCGATATGTTAGAGGGTGCCGACGGTGGTGGCGAAGTTCTGGTCTCTATACTTTTTGCTTGCTTCATAGCTGGGCATCTTTATCAGTTTTGGTAGCTAATATAATCACACTGTCAGCCCGCACAGTCTTCTCCAATGGCTGGAACAAAGGGCATGAAGTCCGCACACATAACATACTCATGAGGCTAGGATATGGCAATGATGTAGCCTGCTGCTTGGCCCTCCTTTTGAATTGATCTGCAATAATCTCCACAACATTGATGTGTACATGATCCATGATGTAGGCTATAAGAATGGAATCTTCAATCGGGACCTCCGTTGTGTTTTGAGAAGGTATTAAAGTATCACAAACCAAGTAACCACATATGGGCTTCAAATTTGAAATCACATTGATGAATCATACCCCTGGAGATGGCCCATTATGGTTGACCTATTGCAATTATGTTGGCTATCAATTGGAACTAATTTGTTTTATCCTCCATCTTCCTGTGGAATATTGAATGTGATGGATTGGCTCAGCCCAATATAGAGAATTAATTGTCTCTGGAGTTATGGGCACCTCTTGGCCATACACCCATACAGATGGTAGGCATGGTAACGTGTCTGTGCTGCGCTTACGTTTTAGGAGTCGTTACCTTGACTTGTATGATGAATAAAATTTCCACACCAACTCCGGAAAATATGGGTCAATTAGTATGGTGAATGGACCCCAATCGCGCATTCCATACTGATAGAAAATATCTGGGAAAGCATTTTTGAAATATTCCAACTCAGATTTAGCTTCTTCATGATGGATCACTTCTCCTTGAAACAGACATAATACTCCTCCATTCTATCAAACCCAAAGCAAATTTGTGTGTTTTTGGTTCGCATTGATGCTTGGCCTTTGTGAGATTGTCTAGGAACAAACATGATGCTGCAAACTATCGTTAGAATTATGCACACATTTTAAACCCAAAGCAAATCAAAAGGAAAGAAATCAGGTGAGAAAACTTAGTGTTTCAGGTGACACCGGTGAACCGTCGGCAAAAAGGTGGATGTATGTTTGTGAAACGCCAATGAATCTCCAGCATAAACCAGTGGCCTAGGGGCTAAAAATCATACCCACTAGCTCCCCCACTACCAAAATTCCAGTCCTAAACCTCCAAGCTTCATTGACCTACAGATTTATGACAGAAGGAAGAATCAGCCAATTTAACCGCTAATTGATCAGCGATTTGCGAAGCAGAAGCGGTGGTCTGCCGGTGCGCGACCTTTATGGAATTAACCCACATGCACCCCAACTTTGATGCACACCAATTTTCTCCCAATCCAACAATGACAAGTCGGCCCTAAGAAAGGTCTCAATCGATCTATCATCGGGCAACTTAAGAGGGTGCCCACTCAGGTTTACTCAGACTTCCCCTAAACAAAATGTGACACCCACATAAAAATAAAACAAAAATCTAGAAAAACGTAGAAAAGTAAATCATGAGATAAACACATAAAAGAAAAATATCACCAATAGTTCCCCTAACATTAGAGCATGAGTGAAAGAAAGCTTACTTTATGGGTGAGTAGCTACAAAAGATATGACCTTTCACTTCTGCCTACTAATGATATTTTTAGAGTATGATTGAGTGAAGGTGATGAGTAAATGAAAGTGGGGAGAGCTATTTAAGTGGGAAGGGAGAGGAAATTGATTTGGTAAGAGGAGGGTGGTCATCAATGGGGGATATGTGAGCAAAGGGGTTTTTAGGAAGATAAAATATGGTGGGAAAGAGGGAAATGGAGGAGTAAAGGGTGAAGGTCGGTTAAAATTTTGAAAAGTAGAATAATCAAGATTAAGGCATACCAGTGATCGCCGATGTGGCCGCCGATGACATTACCTACGCGAGTTTCTGGATACAGGATCGGTGATTGACCAACAGGTCGCGAAATGCTTCTGGCGTCTCGCCGGGTATGAAGCTGATGTCAAGGTCACTCCTAGGCAAACTAGTTGAGATCGGCAACTCACCGGCAATTCGCACTTTATAGCGGCACCTCACTGAATGAGTCGCTGACTAGCTTTTGATTCCTCAGAGCACTGGATAGAGTCGGCGACCCATCGGCAGTCTGCAAAATACTATCTGCGTTTCGCTGGCATAGTACCGACCAACCCTATCTTTTTCTTCTTGAAGTTCACCACGGTAAAAAACATCAAAAACAACAATGCATTAAAATGTTTAAGAAGAGTTAGAGAATAAAAATGCTTGGGTCGCCTCCAAGAAGCACCTTAGTTTACGTCGTGGCATGAAGAAGGTCTCTCATGACCTACGGTTTATCTAGGTATAAGACCTCTGTTCATCCAACATACTCCAATACCCCCAGATATATTTCTAATCGTTAGCCATTCACCTTGAAATTTCTTCCATTTTCTCTATGGAGTTCTATGGCACCATTTTCATAAATATGAGATACCTAGAATGGCCCTAACCATTTGGATTTTAACTTCCCGAGAAATAGCATCAACAGTGAATTGAACAGTAACACATAGTCCCCTGGAGAAAAACTACACTGCAAAACTTTTTAGTCATGATAATGTTTCATTCAAGCTTTGTAAATAACTGCATTTCATATGCCCTCATTCAAAATTCATCTAACTCATGCAGATTATGAACTCGTCCTTGGATAGCTTTTCCCCTTCTAGTTTCAAGATTTTCAAAACCACAAGGCTTTATGTTCTAACTCAACAGGGAGGTGGCATGATTTGCCAAACACAAGTAGATATGGGGACATCCCTATCAGTGTTTTAAATGCTGTCCGATATGCCTACAAGGCATCATCTAACTTCTAAGCCCAATCTGTTCTATTTACATTGACTGTTTTAATCAAGATAGACTTAATTTCCCAATTTGAAACTTCTACTTGGCACTGGTTTGTGGTTTATAAGGGGTGGCCACTTTGTGTTTCACACCATATTTGGCTAACAAGTATGTGATTTCAAAAATATGATCCCCCATCGCTAGTGATAGCTCTCGGAGTACCAAATTGGGAGAAAAAGTCTCTTTAAGAAGGTTGCTATGCTCCTTCCTTCATTATTGGGTAATGCTACAACTTCTACCCATTTGAAGATATAATCAACTGCCCCAAGATGTATGTGTTTCCATAAGAGCTCACAAAAGGGCCCATGCAGTCGATCGATCCCCTATACATCGAACAACTCAACCTCTAAGATCGATATTAGCGGAAAATCATGCCTCCTTGAAATACTTCCTGTTCTTTGACATTGACCGCATTGCTTCACAAAGTCATGGGCATCTTGATGCATTGTAAGCAAATATAGCCCACACTGTAACACCTTTGTTATTGTCCTCACACTCCCATAATGGCCCCCAATAGGTGAAGAATGACATGCCTCTAGAATTGGGACCATCTCTACTTCTGGAACACACCATGATATTAAAAGATCTGCGTTAACTCTGGAGGCGGTAAGGTTCGTCCCAATAAAATTTCTGGAAATCATTCCTGAATTTCTTCTTTTGTTGAAAGTTCAAACCTTCAAGTATGATGTTGCTGGCCAAGAAATTAGCAAAATCAGCAAACCAAGGTGTTAAATTGTAGGTTGCAGCTAGGATATGTTCATCTAGAAGGCATCATTAATCTCCTCATATGCTCCTTGCTGACCACTTGTTTCGAAGCGTGATAGATGGTCGGCCACTTGATTCTCACATCCCTTACGATCCTTCACCTCAAAGTCGAATTCCAGCAACAACAGAACCCACCTGATCATTCTAGGTTTAACATCTTTCTTGGCCATCAAGTATCCAATAGCTACATGATCCGTGTGCACCACCACTTTTATTCCCAACAAGTATGCCCGAAACTTTTCAAACGCAAACACAACAACGAGTAACTACTGCTCTGTTACTGTGTAGTTCATTTGCGTGTCATTTAGAGATTTTCTAGCATAGTAGATTAGGTTAAATATCTCGTCTCTCCGTTGACCAAGTACTATTCCTAATGCCACCCCATTGGCATCGCACATGAGCTCAAAAGGTTTTTGACAATCAGGTTCTATAATGATTGGAGAGGAAATCAACCTTTCCTTCAACTCCACAAAGTCCTTCATACACCCCTCATCAAAATTGAACTTTTCTTTTTTCTCCAGCAGCCGAAATAGAGAATGAGCTATTTTCGAGAAATCTTTAATAAACCTGTGGTAAAAGCTCACATGTCAAAGGAAAATCCTAACACCCTTCACAGTGCACGATGGAGGTAACTGAGTAATGGCATTGATTTTGGCTTGCTCCACCTCAATCCCTTTTTTGAAACTCTTGTGTCCCAACATAATCCCCTCTTTTACCATAAAATGACATTTTTCCCAATTAAGGACCAAATTTGTTTCTTTGCATCTCTTTAATACCTCCTCTAGGTGAGCCAAACAATCGTCAAAAGAATTCCCTACAACTGATAAGACACCCATGAGGACTTCCATAGTATCCTCCACCATATCTGAAAAGATGGACATCATACATAGTTGGAAAATAGTGGGGGCATTGCAAAGGCCAAAAGGCATCCTCTTGAATGCAAAAGTTCTATAGGGACATGTAAACGTGATTTCTTCTCGATCCTCGGGTGCGATCGAAATTTGATTGTACCCCGAGTATCCATCCAAGAAACAATAGTACTCTTTGACGACCAACCAATCTAACATTTTGTCAATGAAGGGCACTGCGAAGTGATCCTTCTTTGTCCAAGAGTTTAACTTATGGTATTCCATGCAAACTCTCCATATAGTGACTGGGCGAGTGGCAATTAATTGATTTTTTCATTTGGGATAATCGTAATGCCTCCTTTCTTTGGCACACACTATACATGACTTACCCAACTACTGTTTGCGATAGGATATACCACTCTCGCATCTAGGCATTTAATAATCTCCTATTTTACCATGTCTTGCATAGGTGGGTTCAAACGCCTTTGATGCTCAACTGATGGGCTACAATTTTCTTGAAGATTAATCTTGTGAGTGCAAATCCCTGGAGGAATACCGATAATATCAGCTATCGACCACCCTATAGCCTCAATGTGCCTTTTTAATACCACAATGAGTTTTTCTACTTGGAGAGGAGTGAGCTTTGCTGAAATGATTATCGGGATCATCTCAATCTCCCCCAGATATACATATTGCAAGTGAGTGGGAAAGGGTTTCAGCTCCAACTTTAGGGGTGCCACAATGGATGGTTGTGATGTAGGAGTTGCGCGATTTTTTAGGTTGAGGTCTAGTTTCGTTGATTGGAAGGGATAATTTTCTATCTCCTTGCACACTTGACAAACCTCCTCTAGTTCTTCACCTTTGAAAAGGAAATAAGCAATTATTTCTCCTACGACCTCTTCCTCCATTTCTCATTCAAATATATCATCGTCCATGGTGGCTTAAGGTGAGGATGTGCTTGTTTCTTTTATTGGAGCTGCCACCTAAGATGCTATCTCATTCATCCTATCCTCCAATTGTTTTATTACTGTGTCATGAACTTTTACGGTGGTCGTAAGATCCAACATTTTACTCTGCAAGTCCTGAATTCCTGATTCAGTTGAAAGGACCTTTTCAAGCACCACCTTGAGTGTGCTTTCCTGGGATGCGGGTTGGGACTGACTCATCGCTCCCCTATCTACTCTTCTTAGCTGATCAAACAATATTCCGACCTTGATTTGAATGATAAGACTACTCATAGCCATGATTGGCCTGGTGGTACCTTATACGAAAACCCTTCATATAGTTCGTCAACTCCCTCTGTTTCATCATGACCAGCAACACCTTATCTTTATTACCATATCTATGCCACATCTTATCTACCAATTTGAGAGTCTCCACATAAGGCACCCCCTCGGGGTCTTGCAAAAACCTTTCAAAATGGCTCATGAATAACTCCGCAATTGCTTAATATCAACTACAGTGGTGTAAAACCAATTCAAATTGACAATCAACACAAGAATATCAAATGCCATTCCCCAGCAATTGCGAATATACTCTTCATTACGAAAGAGAACAAAAATTAATTTTATCAAAACAAATGTCCCGACGGATATCGGGATCAAGTCCCATAAATACTAGAGAATGATATGCATGAGTGTTGTTTGGGAAATTGAATTTACTTTGCACCACTCAAAAATTACAAAGCAATAATCATTTTGAGGGAGATTGAAGTTAACACAGATGAATGAATGCTAATTCGGCCGATTAAGATAGCAAAATAACCAAGGTTGTCGACAATAATGAGAAAGACTAGAGGTGTGGTGTAGATGATGTGCTAACTAAATGAGGTCATGCTAGATCATTTCAAAAGTTCAAATTTGTGTAAATAACCTTGCGCAGGTGGGCATTTGATGTTTTTTTCAAGCTCATAAATGCCTCTTGTTAGAGTTCTTTCAGACCACTAGACACAATTAAATCAACCCAATCAAGTTTGGATTAATTGTTGCACTAATTTCTAGCTATTTTTTATTAATTAGGAGTGAGAATGTGATTTTGACTATTTCTAGACCAATTCCCCAACCTCACATCTATGTCCACCATTAAATTCACTCCTAATACTCAATGCTTCTTTTTATAGCAAAAATCAAGTAAGAACAATTAGACCCATATCAACAACCATGGATCTTCAATTATAGATTGGAGAGAATTTAACAGATTTACACTAATTAAACAATATTTAGATCACTCTAGCAATATCTGATCTAATTAATCATTCATCATCACACACCTCTAGTTAATGATTTAGCTACTCATAGTTAAGAAATTCAAAAACACATTTAACAATAAACTCATTGAACTCAATATAGGAGTAGAAAAATCAACTTCAATGATAAGTCTTCAACAGTGGTCGTACCTATCTATAGAGGAAGAAGAAGAAAAATAAAAACAATCCTTTACAATTTCCACCAATAGAATCTACAAAGAGAATATTCTCAAAAAGAGCCAAAAGTTATGATCTGATGGGTACAGAGTACTTCTCTCTAGAATATATCCTAGAGTAGGGTACTCAAACTCTCTTTTTCAGTGTTGGACACATTTGCCCCTTTTTAGGCGTTCTGGTACTTGTAAGAGTACCAGCAGTTCGCCGATTACATTTCGTGAACCGTCGGCTATCATTGGATACTCCCATAGTGAATTCCAGTGTCCTTCGGTGATTCGACGATCTCTAATCGTGCTCTGCCTATTTTTTTCTGTGATCCAGCACTCTCAGGCCTTGGTAGGCAATTCAACCGTCGATTCGCTGGTTGGTGTCTATGGTTGCCAATTTCTTTGATTTCCCAGGGTAGTGGTCTTCGGTGTTTGGCCGGCGTTTCAGCGGTCTGCTTCAGTGAAGTGACGGTTTTCACCTGATTCCCTTCTTTTTGCTCAATTTCTTGCTCTTTTCTACAAATCAGATATCTACACGCAACAGGGAAAAAGGGCATAAAATCCATCTAAATGACTTAAAAACTAGACTAAAATTCATGCTTAAGAGCCTAATGAGTAGGTAAATTACAAAATCATTAGTGAGTTCTCATCCTTCGAGGACGTTTTATCAATTTGTTATTAGTATCTTCAGTTTCGGTCTATTAGTGAGTTAGTTGAGGTCTTGTCCCATAAACTCGTCAGTATGTAGAGGCTTATCAGACATAGTATGCATTCAACATCAGATCATAGTGATGTATTTCATTGTTCTTATGTTATTAAATATTCATATTTCCGCTATTTCAAACGTTAGCTTCTTTTCCACAATTATTTATGTTGAGCTTTAGTTCTCATGTTCATGCCATGGGTCGACTTGGAACCATTTATGGTTTTAGGTTTCGTGTCTCAATCCCGGCCTATGTTTTGGTCTTAACAAACTTGGTATCAGAGAATTAGGTTTTGAAGTGTCCTAGGGTGTATAAAAGACACGTTAAGTAGGGTCTTTTACATGGGTGTGAAGTGCGCCACACTTATTATGAGAGGCTATGAAACGTTTGAGGAAAATTTTATTTCTTTCATTATCTATGTCGCGCATGAAATATCTCTTTATTACACATTTGCAGAATCATGCCTCCTCGCCAAGTTAATGGATAAAGGAACAGGTATGGGAATGGCCATGGGAATGGTAATGAGGATAGGTACCAGTAGGTCCCACCAGCCCCCAAGGATCATTTGCCCAAGCAGGTTGGCCACACTGAGTTTAGGGAATCCATCCACATATTGGCACAGACATTAACCCGCCAGGTCAGCTAGCAGGCAGTGGCTCATGTTCCCCAAAATTTCAATATGGTAGCGGAAAGAGTCAAGGAATTCCTCAGGATGAATCCCCCTGAGTTCCTTAGATCGAAGGTGGACGATGATCCACACGAGGTTATTTATGAGATCCAGAAGATCACCCAGATTATGGGGGTGACAGTGAGGAGTGTGCAGATCTAGCCTCTTATTAGCTGAATGGGGTTGCTCACATTTGGTTCAGGTAGTTGAAGGATGGCCAGGGAGTTGACGCAGGTCCCATTCATTGGGATGAGTTTCTTACCACGTTGGTGGATAGGTTTTTCCCTGAGATAAGGGCGATCAAGGAAGCTGAGTTTGTGAACCTAAACAACATGATAATCCAGGAGTATGCTTTGGAGTTCACACGCTTCTCCAATTATGCACCTGAGATGGTGGCTGACCAAAGGCCTCGAGTGAGCAGGTTTGTGCATGGGATAGAAGACTATTTTGTCAAAGATTGTCGGACCGTGATGCTTCATTAGGATACTGACTTCTCACGATTTGTCTTATATGCCTCAGAAATAGAGGAGGTGCTAGTGAGTGAGAGGCAAAGAGGGCCAAGACCGACAGTATTAGGTTCTCCCACCAAAGTCCTGGTGGTGGGCATGATTAGCAGTCCCACCATAGATCATCAGCCCCAATGACATCAGCAGCGAGAGTGCCATCTAGATCAAGGCACAGTTAGGGGGGACGAGCGTCAGGCTCTCGAGGTTAGGGGTGCAGACCGACAGAGCCCAGTGTTCCAGGTTGTGACAGGTGTGGTAGGAGTCACACTGGTCAGTACATAGTAGGTACAAGCGCTTGTTTCGTGTGTGGGTAGCACAGACCTATGCTGAGAGATTGTCAAAAATGATACAAGGACAGGGTAAAGGCCATGGCCCAGCCACTAGTTTAGTGCCCCACCAACATGCTCAGCTCAGTAGGAGTCATGCTCCACGAGTAACCTACTGAGTCGTAGTGCACCTCATGGGTCAGGGGATGACTCATCCTGTGACCTGGTGGAGAAATTCCTGTTTTCTCTGTTTCAGCCCTTGGGTCTGATCTTAGGGATTTCAAGGTATTACAATATCTCCCTCGTGGGAGTATTCATCCTCGAATGTGGATGAACATATTGAAAAGTTGAGAAACGCAACTGTCATACAAAACACTGAGCATTTAGAGCTGAAAACTAACGGAGTGACTGACTCCAGACTAAACTACATGATAGAACTGAATTCAGGAATCATACATACATACATTGACATGAAAGAAACTGGGGCACATGATTTGAACATGAAACTAAATAGAATACTAGGGAGGAAACTTACACCTCAAGCCGAAACTAAGCCGTGAGGGAATAGATGCGGGTATCTAGCCATCATATCCGCTTCGGCATCCGACGTAGCTCCCTCACGTGCTGATTCCTCCATAAAACATTCAATAAAGCTACTTCCTTGTTCCTTAGCTTCCGAACCTGACGATCAAGTATTTCCTCCGAAACCTCGTCATAGCTAAGACTATCCTTCACATCCACGCTCTCCGCTGGGACCATCAAAGCTGGATCATCCATGCATTTCTTTAGAAGCGACACATGAAACACTAGACGCACTGAAGCCAATTCTGAACCCTAGCTCATATGCTACCTTTCCAATCCATCATAGAATTCAGTACAGGCCAACATAGCAGGGACTGAGCATCCCTTTCTATTCGAATCTCATCACTCCCTTTATGGGAGATACCTTCAGAAACACCCCATCATCGACTTCAAACTCAAGCTCTCTCCTTCTCACTTCCGCATAGGACTTTTGGCGACTCTGAGCTATTTTCGACCTTTCCCTTATCAGTTGAACCTTCTCTATAGCCTCATGAACTGAATCAGGTCCTACCAATGCAGCTTCACTAACATCAAACCAACTAATAGGCGATCTACATCTTCGCCCATAGAGGGCCTCAAACGGAGCTATCTAAATGCCGGAATGGTAGTTGTTGTTATATGCAAACTCATTGAGAGGTAAATGGTCATCCAAACTACCCTTGAAATCAATCACACATGCTCTCAACATGTCCTCAAGAGTCTGAATGGTCTGTTCAGCCTCACCATCTGTTTGCAGGTGAAATGATATGCTAAGCTTGGACTGAGTACCAAGTTCCTTGTGAAACGATCTCCAAAACTGGGAGGTAAACTGAGTACCTCTATGTAATATAATGGACAACAGTACTCCATGAAACCAAACTAACTCTTGAATGTACAATTTAGCATAATCCTCTACTGAATCGGTAATTTTGGCCGATAGAAAATGAGCTTCTTTAGTCAACCTGTCTACAACTACCAAAATAGAGTCATACTATAGGCGAGTACGAGGCAACCCCATAATGAAGTCCATATTGATTTCCTCCAACTTTCAAGTAGGAATGCTAATGTCTTGAAGCACACCTCCGGGTCTTTGATGCTCAACCTTCACCTATTGACAATTTAGACACATAGCCACAAACTTTGCTATGTCCTTCTTCTTGCCATTCCACCAACAGACTTCCCGTAGGTCACGATACATCTTAGTGGAACTTGGATGTATAGAATATCCGGAACCATGAACATCATGCAACATCCGCTCCCTTTAGTCATCAACACCCCGTATACGCAAACGACCCTGATATCATAGTACACCATCTACCCCTTGGGATAAAACCTCCACCTTCTGATTCCGAACGACTTCCTTCAACTTTAATAAAACAGGATCCTCGTCTTGTCTAGCTTTCACCCTAGTCACCAAGGAAGATTATGACCCATTCTAAACAATGACACCACCATCCGTTGAGTCAACAAAATGAACTCCTAGTCGTGAAAGAAGATGCACATCCTTCACTATCTCTTTCCTCCCCTCATCCACATGGGACACATTATCCATAGAAAGCCTACTAAGAGCATCTTCCACCATATTGGCCTTGCCCAGATGATAAAAGACACTCATATCATAATCTATAAGAAGCTCCAAACACCTTATTTGATGTAGATTTAGATCCTTCAAGGTAAACACATGTTGTAGGCTTTTGTGGTCTGTAAACACATCCACATGGACCCCGTACAGATAGTGTCTCCAAATCTTCAATGAAAATACTACTGCTGCCAACTTGAGTTGAATAGTTTTGCTCATGAACCTTCAGCTGTCTGGATGCATAGGCTATAACCTTATCATGCTACATTAATACACAACCAAGGACGATCCTTGAGGCCTCATAGTATACCACACACCCATCAGTACCTGCAAGTAGGGTCAACACTGGTGTTGAGGTGAGTCAAGCCTTCAACTCTTGGAAGCTCTTCTCACAAGCCTCCGACCATTGAAACTTCACTTTCTTCTAGGTCATCTTAGTCAATGGTGTCGCAATGGATGAAAATTCCTCAACAAACCTTCAGTAGTAACCATCTAAGCCCAAGAAACTCTTGATATCCAAAGCACTCACTGGTCTAGGACAATTCTTCACAACTTCTATTTTTTGAGAGTCCACCTATACACCCTCACTTGACACCACATGAACCAAAAATGTTACTAAGTCTAGCCAAAACTTGCACTTGCTAAACTTAGCATATAATTGGAGATCCTAAATAGTCTATAGTACCACCCTCAAATTGGCTGCCTGCTCCTCTTTGCTCCGAGAGTATATGAGAATGTCATCTATGAACAAGATCACGAACATATCAAAATACGGCTTGAACACTTTGTTCATCAAATCAATAAAAGCTACAGGAGCATTCGTTAGTCCAAAAGACATAACTACAAACTCATAGTCACCATACCAAGTCCCAAAGGCTGTCTTCAGAATGTCACTCTCCCGAACCCTGAGCTGATGATACTCGGATATAAGGTCTATCTTTGAAAAGTACTTAGCACCCTAAAGCTGACCAAACAAATCTTCAATCATGGGGAGAGGATACCTGTTCTTTATTGTGAACTTGTTCAATTACTGGTAAACAATGTACATGCAAAAGGAATCATCCTTCTTCTAGAAAAAGACAACCGGTGCACCCTACGAGGATTTGCTAGGTCTGATGAAACCTTTGTATAAAAGGTCCTTCAACTGCTCCTTCAAGTCCTTTAGCTCAACTGGAGCCATTCTGTAAGGAGGAATATATATAGGCTATGTATCGGGAAGAAGGTCAATACCAAAATCGATCTCCCACTCAGGAGGAATTTCCGGTAAATCATTTGGAAATACTACAGTATATTCACACACTACAAGAACTGACTAGATAGTTGGGGTTTTGGACCTAGCATCCTTAACCCTAACTAGATGGTACATGCAACCCTTAGAAATCAACTTTGTGGCCTTAAGGTAGGAAATGAAGGACTGGCCACTTGGAAACTACCGCACGGGTTCTATAAATTACTTAGGTGTAGCCAATCCATGCAAAAGATAACATCAAAATCTATCATGGCTAGCTCTACTAAATTTGCTAAGGTGACTTTCTGAAGGACTGTGATAGGGTAATTTCTATATACCCATCGATCTATAACTGAATCACTGACTAGAGTAGAGATTGAGAAGGATTCTGATAGGTTTTTGGGATTGACTCCAAAACTACTAGAAACATAGGGCATCACAAAAGATAAGGTAGCCCTTGGATCTTACAATGCATATACATCAAGGTGGAATACTCATAATATACCAGTAACTAAGTCTAGAGAGGCCTTCTGCTCCTGATGAGATGCAAGGGCATACAATATATTCTGACGATGAACACAACCTACACTAATGGAGGCTCTCTGCTAAATTGAGCGTGCTAGTGGGGCTGCTGCGCTAGTGGCTGGGTCTCATCCTCTATAATGGCTCAGTCAAGCTTTTGGACAATCTCTGAGCAATATGTCTGGGCTTCCCACACCCGAAACAAACATGTGAACCTGCTAAGCATTGTCCAGTGTGCCTCTGGCCAGACCTATCACAAGATGGAATACTGGGCTCCACTGATCTATTCCCCTGACCTCGAGATCCTGATGTTATTCCCCTATGGTCGTGCCTAGATATGGATGGCATACTCACTGTTGATGGAACTAGAGCTAATGATCTCTGGTGGGACTACTAACGGTGCCCACCACCAGGTCTCTGCTGGGAGAATCCAAAGCTATCAATTCTGGCCCTCTTGGTCTCTCTCTTTGACTCACTCACCTGCACCACAGAACTATCCATGAGAAATCAATGTCCTGGTGAAGCATCATGGTTCGACAATCTTTGACCAAATAATCTGATATCCCATGCACAAACTGACTCACTCGAGCCCTCTTAACTACCACCATCTTGGGTGCATACTTGGACAAGCGGGTGAATTCTAAAGTATGCTCCTGGACAGTCATGTGGTTCTGCCTCAAGTTCACCAATTTCGCCGATTTGAATTTCCCTCATTTCTCAGGGAAAGAACTGATCTTAATACGTGATGTGGAACTCATCCCAATCAATACGACTCTCTCCAACTGTCCTGCTATCCTTCCATTGCCTAAACCAGATGTGTGCTACCCTTCTCAGCTGATAAGAGGCTAAATCTGTGTAGTCCTCCCTGGTCAACCTCATGATTTGGGTGATTTATTGAATTTCATCGATAAACTCGTGGGGGTCCTCATCCACCTTCAACCCAAGGAACTTCGGAGGGTTCATCCATAGAAAATCTCTGACCCTTGCTGCTGCCACATTCCCATTCTAAGGGACATGCGCTTCCGCTTGCTGGTTGACTTGGGCGGTCAAGGCTTGGGCGGTCAAGGCTTGGGCTAACATCTGAATGGCAGCCCTAAACTCTACATGGGCCACCTGCTCGAGTACATGATCCTCAGTGGCTGGTGGGGCCATCTGGTGCCCCTCCCCATTGCCATTCTCGTGGATATTTCCATTTCTATTTCTTCTTCAGTTAACTCGGTGAGGAGGCATGATTCTTCAAACGCGTATAACACGAGTTAGAACTTGGCGCGTAGATCTAAGGCAACAGGTTGATTCACCCTTAACCTACTCGGTGCTAGACACTACTCCCAAAAATATGCATATGCTCTCCATCATTTTTCAATGAAGCTCAACCATCATCTAGTGACTAAGTTGGATCATAACATGATATACAGAAAAGAACTTGAAAACATAACATGAGGAGCCTTGGCTCAAAACATACCACAAGTTAAAAAGGGTGGGAGTCTAGACTTCAAAATCCATGTGGTAAGAGAATAACATGAAATCATGATCATATGGGCTTGCCCAAACTTAAGCATACATGAAATAGACTTTAATAGTCAAAAACATGAATATATAAATGGGTAATTCGAAATCAAACTTTTACCATATACACCTCATCATGGTTGAAAACATATATCATAATCTCATCTTTTCATGAACTTTCTTCATTGGTCATCATAATTTGTAAAACTTGAAAACATGAATTGTAATGAAAATATTGTAAAACATGCCCATGAATTAGAATTCAACATTAGAAGCATGATTAGGATACACCTATGATAGATACTTAGAGAATTCACAAGTTGGGTTAAAACCCTATAGATTCATAAACTTATGATTTTTATGAATTTGCGAAAGGATTGGGCATGGGAGTGGATGAATACACACATTCATAACCCTACATACCTGGGTACTTCTAATTTCACAACCCTTTTGAATGCCCAAAGGAAATTGAACAAGACTTGATGAATTTTCTAGGCTTGATCACCCTTAGAAACTTCTAGGATTGCATACATGGAGAGGGATAGGATTAGAATGAGGTAAACCCTCTTAAAATACACTTATCTGAGCTCAAAATGACGTAGCTTAGGTCTTAGGAACTTACAAATTATAGAAAAGCCCTTACTTAATTTGTAGGAAAAATCATATTACCAGTGCCAACAAGGGAGTGGACGACTTGTTGCCTTATAGGACGACTCATCACTAGAACTCGTTGCGAACAATAGAAGTCTTCACTCTGCTAGTCACCACAAGGGACCCTATGACTCGTGGTGTACCTGATGACTCGTGGTGACTGGTGATATGTTGTGGATTTACAGCACTTTCGATGCTCAAAACTGAGAAAGAATGAATTTAGGTATGTTCATATGGATAAAAGGCACTTTTCCTTTGATTTCAAGAAGAATTGATGTTGGACCTAAAAATGGCAAAAGAAAGCATGAAAGATATAAAATAGGCTTAGTGTGCAGACCACAGTTTGAGCCGTAGGAAGGACCTATAGGTCATACAAATGTCCATGAAAAGTTGCAGAAGGCTGAAGGTGCAGAGAGGTAATGTACGGGTCTTAGTACGAATCGTACCAAGATGGTACGAGTCATAATGAGGAAATCGTGACAAAATTCAGAAAATTTTCATAAAACTGCTGACTCCTGTTACAGAAGGAATGTACAGCCCATGGGAAGAAGGTACAAATCGTACCATGATGGTCATGTTGAACTTTAGAAGAATTTCAGAGTTTCATAATTAAACTACAAGAGCTCAATATGGGGCGTGTGAAGGAGGTACAAATCGTGCCTGGATCCAACACTTGGCTCATGACGACTTCGGCACCAGATATGGAAATTCTTCCAATTAGCCTAGGAAAACGATTCTTGTGTCCGTGTAAATACGTTTTGGTTTTATTTTTCAGTAGACAATCGGAGAGAAGGGAAACAAGTAAGGGAGAGAGAGAATTGAGTTGATTCAACTTATGATCAACCTTTTCTTAAATTCATCTTGTTCTTACTTCTTGTTTTTCAAGATTTTGTGGTGTAATTAAAGGAAGTGTTTTTCTCAATCATTATTGTAAGTATTATTTTTATTCTTAACCAGGAATGCAAATCACAACTTTACGACTATGAGAGGCTAAAACCACTTTAGCTAGGGTTGTGGGAACCATGGTGGATTAACAAGCTAGGGTTATACAAAGTAATTTTAAAAGCAATACCAAATACTTATATTGTATTCTTTTCATGCTTAAATATTTCTTAATGGTGCACAATGTTAGGATATGCCTGAATTCTGTACTTTCTTTGGTCGAAGTGGTAGAGATTAGGAAAAGGGAATTACAACAGAGCGTTGATTTTTATAATCATTTTATTAACTTGAGTTGTGGTTGCAGTATAGTTATATCTGCGACTTAGTGTTAACGGATAGTTTGAAACCGCTCATGAGACTTGGTCGAGTGATTGAGTATAGTCATTCTATAGGGACTGGTTGGTCATTTGAATGAACCTAAGTTATCAATTCTATAAGCAAGTATTGGTGATTATCACAAGTGTATACCCAAGCCAGTTATGAACCCATGGGGAACACAAACCCTAGTTATCCTTTGATATTCACTTAACACCAAAATTTTATTATTTGTTTTTATTATTGATTTTCTTTAGAATCCTCCTATTTTGAAGTAACTATCTCACAAGTTCAATTACCGATATAATCCAGTCTCCCTATTCCTTGTGGGTTTGACCCCAACCTCTAGTTGGGTTCTTTATTGACAACATCTGCTTCTCACTTCAGTAAGAGGTGTGGTTTGAGCATTATCAAAAAGTGGCATCGTTTCTGGGGAATACGACTAAAACTAGGTTATTAGATTATAATTAACTTTTTGGTAGTTATTTCTTTAATTATGTTTATTTTTGTGTTTTTGATCCCCACAAGTTGTTGTCCGGTGAATGCCAAACACTCGGAGTAGAGGAGATTCCCTTCTTCCATTAAATCCAGAAATTAAAACAGCACTGCATAACATGGAAAACCACGAGAAAAGAGAGGCCCTCATAGCTGAAGAAGCTATGAAAGCCGAGCTAGCTCGACAAGATACACTACAACATGCAGAAGATGAAAGAGATGATGTGGTAAATGCTGGTCGACAAGGGAGGGGCAAATGAAGCTCATAGATTTTCCCCTTGGTACTTTGACGATGATGATGACCCAGATATTGATGAAGTTGGGTAAACTGGAGCAATTATTCCACCACCAACTACCTGCTGGGACAAATTCGACATTACAAGCACCATGATTTAGTTGCTAACTATGAAAGGGGTGTTCAGTGGCCACGCAGCGAATGGTGCCAACCTGCACTTAATGAATATCGTAGGAATATGCAAGGCGTACAGGTTGCCCGGAGTAAGCCAGGATTCTATACGGCTCAGACTCTTCCCTTTTTCTCTATCTGGGGAAGCTACTTTGTGGTTATCCGAGTTGCCCAATGACTCCATAACAAACTGGAGGGAGCTTAAACAGGCCTTTTTTGAGAGATTCTTTCCCCCGTCAAAGATATTATAGCTAAAAGATGAGATCTATAATTTTCGACAGATCAAGACCGAGGCACTTCATGAAACTTGGTTGAGATTCAAATAGAAGTAGACTAAGTGCCCCAACCATACTATCCCAGATGATAGTTTGTTGGAATTTTTTATAGGTCTCTGAACAATAACACCAAGGTTATAGCACACACCGTAGCTGGAGGAGCATTAACGAGTCACACCTGGGAGCAAGCTGCCACCATTCTTGACAGGGTGACTAAGACAAATAGGGATTGGCATATGAGGGAGGCTGATGCAGTGGAAGGCACATATGTTGTTGGTTTGACTGCAGACCAACGAAGAAAAGAAGAAGAGCGCAACCATGAGTTGGCTCATATGTGCACATCATTTTACATGCTAAAAAAGCATATTATGGGAGCTGGAGCCAAACAGGTTAGTGCAGTGGGTACTCAAAGAAGGGAGTAGGAGCTAGTCACTCTGATTTAGAGTAGGAGGCAAAGTTTTTGGATTGCCAGGTGGCAGGTTTCTAAACCAACGCCCAAGCGTCTAGACAAGACAATTGGCGCCAAAGATCTGGAAATCAAGGTCGAAACTAGTATAGAGACAACTACACCAGAAACGAGTTTAGAGACAGGAGCCAAGGTCGTGGGCGCGTAGGTGATTGGAGGAGCAATGATGGATATGACAAACACTGGGATGAATTTTATGTGCCTTCTAATGCACGAGAAAGGGAGGCTGGGCAATCAAAGTTGGAGAATATGATGGCTGAGATGTTGAAGAAGGTGAGGACCATTGATGATCAGGTGAAGGATATCCGACATGATTTGTCAAGTATGGGTCAAAAAGTGGAATATCATGCTACCGCTTAAAAAATGAGTTTCGTCCCCAAAGCACAAAATATAAGCATGTAGGGAGAAGGACATACCTGTGGCTACCCAGACTTTACCTCTTATGGGTTGCCTCCCATGCAGCGCCTAATTTAACATCGCGGCACGACTTCACTTTTGTGACTTCTCAAGTATCATCAAGGTATATTTCCTCCACTCTTTTCAATTCATCTTCATCTCCCAAATACACTTTTATTCTTTGCCCATTTACTTTGAACATTTTCCCTTCTTTGTTCTCAATTTCCACTACACCATATGGAGACACTTGCACTACGCTGTAAGGTCCCATCCATCTAGATTTCAACTTCCTAGGGTGCAGCCGGAGTCTTGAGTTAAACAACAATACCAAGTCTTCTGGGCTAAACTCCCTTCTTGTGATCTTTTTTTCATGATAAATCTTCATTCGTTCTTTATAAATGGTTGCACTCTCATATTCCTTGAGTCGAAATTCATCCAATTAATTGATCTGGTTCAATCTTAGCTTGGCAGCATCATTCCAATTCATATTTAGCTTTTTCAGTGCCCACAATGCCTTATGCTCGAATTCAACTAGTAAATGGCATGCTTTATCATAAACCAGTTGGTAAGGTGATGAGCCAATGGGAGTTTTATATGTTGTTCGGTAAGCCCACAATGCATCATCAAGCTTCCTAGCCCAATCTGTCCGGCTCGTATTTTACTGTCTTGGCCAGAATGGTCTTGATTTCCCTATTAGAAACTTCTACCTGCCCACTCGACTGAGGGTGGTAAGGTGTGGCTACCTTGTGCTTGACACCGTACTTTTCCAGTAAAGTTTTGAAGAGGCGATTGCAGAAATGCGATCCACCATCACTGATTATAGCTCTGGAAGTTCCAAACCTGGAAAAGATATGCTTTCGAAGGAATGTTGTAACACTCTTGCCTTCATTGTTTGGCAATGCAACAGCCTCCACCCATTTTGATACATTATCCACAGCCACTAGAATGTACTTCATCCCATATGAGCTAATAAATGGACCCATGAAGTCAATGCCCCACACATCAAATAGTTCTACCTATAAAATTGGGGTTAATGGCAACTCATGTTTACGGGTAATATTCCCTTGCCTTTGGCACTGATCATATGACTTGGCAAGGTCGTGTGCATCTTGATGAATAGTTGGCTAGTAATAGCTGCATTGCAAAATTTTATGTGTTGTTCTGGTGCCACTATGATTCCCCCCTATAGGAGATGAATGTCATGCCTCCATAATGCGCAGCATCTCCACTTCTGGGATGCACCTACGAATGATCCCACCTGGGCAAATGCGGAATAAATATGGCTCATCCACGTAATACTGTCTGACATCAAATAAGAACTTCTTCTGGTAAGGGGTCATGTCTACTGGCATTATGTCACTAACCAAGTAGTTAGCTATCTCAACAAACCAAGGGATCAAGTCCTGTGATGCAGCTAATACCTGCTCGTCTGGGAATGCATCATTGATCTCAACCTCCATATGCTCTTTTGCTTCGGCCTCAAGTCTGGATAGATGATCTGCCACTTGGTTCTTTATTCCCTTTCTATCTTTTACAATTCAAATTCTTGGAGCAAGAGTACCCACCAAATTAATCTGGGTTTGGCATTTTATTTAGACATTAGGTACCTCAATGCAGCGTGGTCTGTGTGAACGAACACCTTGGTTTCGAGCAAGTATGATCGAAATATTTCAAATGCAAATACCACTGCCAAGAGTTCCTGATCCATGACTGTATAATTCTTTTGGGCTGTGTTTAGTTTCTTGCTAGTGTAATAGATTGGATGAAAGATTTTTGCTCTCCTTTGACCTAAACAGCATCCAGAGCAACACCACTAGCGTCACACATTACCTCAAAGGGGAGAGTCCAATCTGGAGCTATGATGATGGGAGCAGTGGTGCGATTTTCTTTTAGGCAGTCAAAAGACTTTAGACATGCCTCATCGAATACGAACTTTACCTTTTTCTCCAATAGTTTGCACAATGGTTGTGCTATTTTGGAAAAATCCTTGATAAAGCACCGATAGAATCCTGCATGCCCTAAAAAGCTTCTGACCCCTTTGATGGAAATAGGGGTGGCAATCCTAAGATTACTTTAATTTTTGCCTTGT
Organism: Datura wrightii; assembly: GCA_035772735.1. NCBI lineage: Eukaryota > Viridiplantae > Streptophyta > Magnoliopsida > Solanales > Solanaceae > Datura > Datura wrightii. Next base: position 56,332,940 of record JASDFA010000007.1, on the reverse strand, counting down.
CCACCTCGATCCCCTTTCCCAAGATTTTATGGCCCAGCACTATGCCCTCTTTAACCATGAAATGACATTTTTCCTAGTTTAGGACCAGATTGGTTTCCTCACATCTTTTCACACTTTTCCCAGATGCTCAAGGCAGGACATGAATGATTCACCTACAATTGAGAAATCATCCATAAATACTTCGATGGTGTCTTCTACCATGTATGAAAATATGGACATCATACAACGCTGAAAGGTGGATGGAGCGTTACACAATTGTCAATCCGAAGGGCATTCTCTTGAAAGCAAAGGTCCCATATGGAAAAGTAAAGGTGGTCTTCTCCTAATCTTCTAGAGTGATAGTGATATGATTGTATCCTGAATACCCCTCAAGGAAGTAGTACCATCCTCTACCTGCCAGTCTATCAAGCATCTAATCCAGGAATGGCATTAGAAAGTAATCCTTCTGAGTGCAGTGGTTGAGTTTCCTATAATTCATGCATACACGCCATCTTGCGACTAGTCATGTTGGTACCAACTCACTATTTGCATTGGGAACCACCGTAATCCCTCCCTTATTTGGTATGGATTGAACAGGACTTACCCATTGACTATCAGTTATGGGATATATTACCCCAACGTCCAGCCACTTGATAATCTCCTTTTTTACCACTTCTTGCATGGGCGGGTTCAGGCGATGCTGATGCTCTATGCTTGGCTTAGAATTTGGTTCCAGCTGGATTTTATGGGTGCATATGCCTGGTGGGATTCCGATGATATCAGCTATGGTCCATCCGATTGCCTTCTTGTATTTTTTCAATATGCTGACCACAGCTTCCACCTGCTCATCGGATAAGGTTGTTGGAACTATAACCGGCAAGGTGTTGTTTTCTCCAAGGAATGCATACTTGAGATGTGTAGGTAGTGCTTTCAGCTCAAGGATAGGTGGTTCCTCCACAGATGGTTTGGCCAATGGTGTTGAACGGTTCTTAAAATCCAGGTCTAGCTTCTTTTGGCTGAAGCTATATGACCCTATCCCATTTAAGGCATTAATCGTCTTTGTGTATTTTGGGCTCCCATTGTCTCCATAATTCATTATTATGGCTGCCAAAGTATCATAAGTCACAATTCCTTCCACTAAGGTTGGCAGCTGGTCGTGTTCCATCTTTGGGTGTTTGAGTGGAGGGTTTATCCCTAGATGAAAACCTAAGGATGTCACAAAAGAAAAACAAAAGAAAAAGAAAACGTCAAGAGTAAAGTAACTACCAACAAGTCAAATACAAGCTAATAACCTAGTCTTAGTCGTAGTCCCCGGCAATGGCGCCACTTTTTGATAACGCTCAAACCACACTTCCAACTGAAGTATGAAGTGGACGTTGTCAATAAAGAACCCAACTTAGAGGTTGGGGTCGATCCCACAAGGAATATAGAATATCTAGATTACAACCAGTAGATGAACTTGTATGGTAATTACTTCACAATGGGGGGATTCTAATAAAAACCAATAATAGAAATAAATAGCAGTCAAGATTATATTTGTGAATCAATAATTAAAGGATAACTAGGGTTTGTGTTCCCCGTGGGTTCATAACAGCTCTGGGTATATACTTGTGATCTTTACCAATACTTACTTACAGAACTGATAACTTAGGTTCATTCAAACGATAGATCAATCCCTATTGAATGACTATCCTCAATTACTCGACCAAGTCTCATGAGTTTTGCAAACTAACCATTATCACTAAGTTCCAGATATAACTATCCTGTGACCACAGCTCAAGTTAATACAGTGATCACCAAGATCAAAGCTCTATTGTAATTCTCTTTTCCTAATATCTACCTCTTCGTGAAAAGAAAGTAAAGAATTTAGGCACTTCCTAAAGCTGCGCACCGCTAAGAATCGTTAAAGATGAAGAGACTACAATATAAGTAATTAATATTGGTTTTAGACTCACTTTGTGCAACCCTAACTTGTTAATCCGACATGGTTCCGACAACCCTAGCTATGGAGGTTTTAGCCTCTCATAGTTGCAAGGTTGTGAATTGTATTCATGATTGAAAACATAAAACAATACTTATAAAGATGATTGAGAAAACCTATTCCATCAATTAATCCATGAAATTTTGAATAACAAGTAGCAAGAACAATATGAATTCAAGAAAAGGTTGATCACAAGGTTGAACCAACTCAATTATCTCTTTCAATGATGTCAAATTGCTTACTACAATGTTTTCCTACTAAAATTAAGTCTATTCATCGTCCTCTATGAAAAATAAAACATAAAAAGTATTTATAGAGGCACAAGAATCGTTTTCCTAAACTAACAGGACTGCTTTCCATATCTGTAGCGACCTCGTCACGGGTCCACCTATGACTCGTAGGGGCTTCTCATGGACCGTGGCATCGACTTGTGGCTTGGAGTGTTGGTTGAATTTTGGATAAGTATTGGGACAAGGAACGGTTCGTACCAACATCCTACGACTCGTACATTGCATCTGTTGCTTGATCCTGATACTTTGAACTTTGTCTTAACTTCACCAAGACCGGTATGGTATGACTCGTACCTTTATCTCACGGATCGTAGGGTACTCTCAAACTGATAATTAGCCTCCTGTGCAATTCTTCTGGATTTCATCATGAATGGCTTACCACGACTCGTACCATCATGGTATGATCCATGACAAGTCTCATGGGATCAGTCTTCCAACTTAAACTTTCATCTTCTTATCAAGTCCCTCAGTATGACTCTTAGGTCCATCCTACGGATTGTACTGTGGACTACACTTTTTCCCTTTTTTTCACACTTTTAGTTTCCTTTTGCAATTTATTGTTCCAACACCCATTTATCCAGAAATCAAAGGAAAAGTGCCTCATATCTACATAAATACACCTAAGTCCACGCTATTTTCTTAGTTTTGAGCATCAATAGTGTTGTAGATCCACTGCACATCAATTCTTTCCTTGGGATATGAGGGAGTTGAAAGCAGCGGAGTTTGTGAACCTCAAGCAAGGAAAGATGACAGTTCTGGAGTATCCTCTCAAGTCACTTGTTTGTCAAAGTATGCCCCAGAATTAGTGATGGATCAGAGGGCGCGGGTGTGCCGATTCGTTCATGGTGTGGCTGGTTATTTAGACAAGGATTGCAGGACTTCCATGCTTTACTAGGATGTGGACTTTCCTCACATAGTTTTGTACGCCCAACAGATGGAGGCGGCTCATGAGAAGGAGAGGGAGGCAAACATGGCTCAGAAGGATAGCCATGAGTTTTCGCATCAGAGGTCCGACGGTGGTTATCGTCCACAGTTTCAGCAAAAATCACTAGCCCCAGCACCATCATCAGCTAGTGTTCCGTCCAGACCCAGGGGTGATCAGAGGAATAGGGCGTTCGGGTCGAGGGATCAGAGGGGCACCCAGTTAGAGTATACCTCTCCGTCCTGCGGGAAGTGCGGCAAGAGTCTTGTCAGGGAGTGCCTGCTCAGTTCGGATGTCTGCTTCAGGTGTGGTAGATCTGGGCACATGCGCCGAGCATGTCCATATGCTAGACAGGGTGATGATAGGGGTCGAGCAAAGACCACCAGGAAAGCAGCAGCTCCAGCCCATTCAGCTCAACAGGGAGCATCTACTAGTGGAGGTGGCGGACAGCGCCAGAACCGATTCTATGCCCTTGCCTCACGCCAGGAGCAGGAGACTTCCCCAGACATGGTAACTGGTATGTTTCATGTCTTTCATATTAATGGTTATGCCTTGCTAGACCCATGAGCTACCTTGTCTTCCGTGACTCCTTACATTGCTAGTAGCCTTGGAGTTAGTCCCGAGACCTTATCAGAACCGTTTTTATTTTCAACCCTTGTTGGTGATTTAGTCGTAGCTAGACGAGTATATACAGAATGCCCGGTCACTATGTTGCATAAGGTTATCTCCCCAGACCTTGTAGAGTTAGCCATGACTAACTTTGACATTATTCTTGGCATGGATTGGTTGTTTGCATTTTATGCTTCAATTATTGTAGGACCCATATGGTGGTATTTTTTTTTTGGGTGAGTCGGTGCTGGAATGGAAGGGTAGTTCTCCGGTACCAGCAGGTCGATTTATTTCCTATCTTAAGGCCAGGAAGATGATTTCTAAGTGCTGCATGTGTCATCTAGTTAGGGTTAAGGATGTTGAGTCCGAGACCCCGACCATTCAATCAGTTCCGGTAGTGTGTGAGTATCTGAATGTTTTTCCTGATGATTTGCCAGGTATTCCTCTTGAGAGGGAAATCGACTTCAGCATTGATCTCTTATCCAATGCAGCCTATCTCTACCCCTCCCTATAGGATGGATCCGGCCGAATTAAAGTAATTAAAGGATCTGTTAGATAAGGGTTTCATTAGACCAGCCAGTCTCCATGGGGTGCACCAGTTTTATTTGTTTGAAAGAAGGAAGGTTCCCTTCGCACGTGTATTGACTATCGGCAGTTGAACAAGGTTACCGTCAAGAACAGGTACCCCTTACCCAGGATCGATGATTTGTTTGACTAGCTTCAGGGTGCCAAGTGCTTCTCCAAGATTGATCTCAAGTTCGAGTATCACCAGCTCAGGGTTCAGGAGAGTGACATCCTGAAGACCGCTTTCAGGACTCAGTATGGTCACTATGAATTTGTTGTTATGTATTTCGTACTAACCAATTCCCCTACAGCTTTTATGAATCTAATGAACAAGGTGTTCAAGGAATATTTGGACGTGTTCATGAATGTGTTCATTGACAACATCTTGATATACTCACGGAGCGAGGAGGAGCATGTCGCTCACTGAGAGTGGTACTTCAGACCCTCAAGGATTGTCAGCTATATGCAAAGTTCAGTAAGTGTGAATTTTGGTTGGACTCGGTGGCATTTTTGGGTCATGTGGTATTAACCGAAGGCATAAAGGTGGATTCGCGAAAAATTGAAGCTGTGAAGAATTGGCCTAGGTCGGTGAACCCTTCGAAAATTCAAAGTTTCTTAGGTCTAGTTGGATACTACCGGAGGTTTATTGAGGGTTTCTCATCTATTGCGAACCTTTGACTAAGTTGACCCCAAAAAAGGTGAAGCTCTAATGGTCGGAAGCTTGTGAGAAAAGCTTCCAAGAGTTGAAGACCCGACTCACTTCAGCACCAGTGTTGACTTTGCCCGAAGGTACTGATGGCTTTGTTGTATATTTTGATGCTTCGAGAGTCAGACTAGGATGTGTGTTGATCCAGCATGGGAAGGTAATAGCATATGCCTCGAGACAGCTGAAAGTTCATGAAAAGAATTACCCGACCCATGATCTTGAGTTGGCCGCAGTGGTGTTTGCACTGAAGTTATGGTGGCATTACTTGTATGGGGTCCACGTGGATGTATTTACGGATCACAAGAGCTTGCAATATGTGTTCTCACATAAGGATCTAAATCTTCGGCAAAGGAGGTGGTTGGAGTTGCTTAAGGACTATGACATGAGTGTCCTTTACCACCCGGGAAAGGCCAATGTGGTTGCGGATGCATTTAGTAGGCTCTCTATAGAGAGTGTGTCCCACGTGGATGAGGGAAAGAAGGATTTGGTGAAGGATGTCCACTGACTTGCAAGACTGGGAGTTAGATTGATTGACTCGGCTAATGGCGGTGTTATTGTGTAGAATGGGTCAGAATCATCCTTAGTGGTCGATGTCAAGTCTAAGAAAAATGAGGATCCAAATTTGAGGAAACTAAAGGAGGCAGTGCGGAGTCAGAAGGTGGAGGTTATCTTCAAAGGGGGAGATGTTGTACTATGAAACCAGGGTCGACTATGTGTTCCGAATGTCGATAATTTGAGGGTTCGGGTATTGCAGGAAGCACATGGTACCAAGTATGCTATCCATCCGGGATCCATGAAGATGTATCGATACTTGCGAGAAATCTATTAGTGGGATAGTATGAAGAAGGATATTGCGGAGTTCGTAGCTAAATGTCCAAACTGTCAGCAAGTGAAAGGCAAGCATCAAAGGCCGGGAGGTGTACTTCAGGATATTAGCATTCCCACTTGGAAGTGGGATGAAATAAATATGGATTTCGTTATAGGCCTACCTCATACTCGTCGACACTATGAATCCATCTGGGTGGTGGTAGAAAGGTTAACTAAGGTTGCACACTTCCTACCAGTCAAGACCACAGACTTCGTAGATAAATATGCCAAGTTATATATTTAGGAGTTGGTTTGACTTCATGGAGTGCCCTTGTCTATTATTTCAGACCGAGGTACACAGTTTACATCTCAATTTTGGAGGTCTTTTCAAAAGGGACTCGAGACTCAAGTCAAGCTCAGCATGGCCTTTCCTCCGCAAATAGATGAACAAGTCGAGCGAACAATCCAGACTCTTGAGGACATGTTGAGGGCATGTGTTATGGATTTTAAAGGTAGTTGGGATTATCATTTGCCCTTAATCGAGTTCGGCTATAATAACAGTTATCACTCTAATATCTAGATGGCACCGTTCGAGGCTCTTTATGGGCGAAGGTGTAGATTGCCCATTGGTTGGTTTGAGGTTGGTGAGGCAGCCATGATAGGACCAAATTCAGTTCATGAGGCCATGCTAAAGGTCCAATTGATAAGGGACCGGTTAAAAACTGCTCAAAGTCATCAGAAATCGTATGTTGATGTGAGGAGAAGGGATCTGGAGTTTGATGTGGATGACAGGGTATTTCTAAAGGTATCTCCCATGAAGGGAGTCATGCCATTCAAAAAGAAAGGGAAACTCAGTCCCCGATATGTTGGTCCTCACCGGGTTATGAGAAGAGTTGGTAAGGTGGCATAGGAGTTGGACTTGCCATTGGAGTTATCTTCAGTTCATCCCGTCTTTCATGTGTCACTTTTGAAGAAGTGTTTGGGTGACCTAGCCTTGGTAGTCCTGGTAGACAGCATTGGGGTAAAAGACAGCCTCAGTTATGAAGAAATTCCTGTTGAAATCTTGGATCGTCAGGTTCGGAAGTTGAGAAACAAAGAATTAGCTTTGGTTAAAGTTTTATGGAGAAATCAGCATGTTGAGGGAGGTACCTGGGAAGCCGAAGTGGATATGATGGCTAGATATCCACATTTATTCTCTACCGGCTCGGTTCCGACTTGAGGTATAAGTTTTGCCCTATGAATCTATCAAGTTTTCATATTCAGTTCATGTGTGCAAGTTTATTTTATATGTATGAATGTGTATGTGAAGTATGAGATCAGTTCAGCTATATGGTTTTCTTCGGAGGTAGTCATTCCATGAAAATTTCGGTTAGAATGATTAGTATATGGCTATGATAAATTGTATGTTTCTGTTTGCTGCTTGTTTCCTACATTCAAGGATGAATGTTTCCAAGCGGGAGATATTGTAATACCCCGGAAAGGCCTAAGAATAGACCCGGCAAAAACATCACAGGACGGGCGACTCAACGACTCGTGGGTGGATACCATGAGTCATCGGAAGCAGTCATGGAATGGGGGGTTCAGGGAAGTAGTGGTGACAACGGACGGTGTAGTGACTCGTTGTCAGGAACAATGAGTCGTTGTTACCAGTCGTTGGAAGGACTGAGCTTAGGCTGAGGGGGAAACAACAGGGCATCCCATGATTCGTGGTGAGAAGCAACGGCCCATTGTTTCTAGTCATTGTTTGATGGTTGAGAATTCCAGTGCATACAACGGATGGAGACCATGAATCGTTGGATGCCACAATGAGCCGTGGTGAGTCTCATGGAAAGGAAAGTCAGAGTGGTCAATGGTTTGACAACGGTCGATCCAACGATCCATTGATTGAAGCAATGACTTGTCCTGACGAGTCGTGGGAACAATCTGAGGATATCATGAGGCAGTGGACCTAACGACTTGATACCACGAGTCATGGTTTTGTGCAACGACCCGTTGGATCGGTGTTGGTTCGTCTGGAGCAGTTTTCAGGGTAAATTTTATTAAGGGCATTTTCAACTTCTCCATGCTTTGAGACCCTAAACTATGTAATTTTGGGTATTTTTCTGAGTGTGTTAAGATGGGTTAATTCCCTAATTCATACCCATTCCCATGCTAGAGCTTTGAGAGAGGTTTTAGGGAGATTCAAGGTCTTCTTCCCCAAGTTTTCATCAATTTCCTCGTGGGAATTCAAGGAACTTCAAAGTCAGTCCATTCCCAGGTATGTAGGGTTTAGAATGGGTGATTTCTTTCACATCCATGCCCAAATTTCGAATTTACTCATGAATCCTCCTATTCAAGCTCTATGGGGTTTTACCCAAATGCATGAAAATGTGATTTCTCTTTATGGTTTTAATTTAATTGAGTTTTAATTATTGAATTATGAATGATGGACAGGTTTTATATTATTTTCTTTAAAAATCATGTTTCAATCTTTTAAATAGAAAATGCCCATTTGATGAAGGTTCATGAAAGTTATGATTTACGATGAATATGCAACATTTTGAATTTATTGATGACGAAAAAGCATAAATTCAAGTTACCCATGTTTATGAGCATATTTGGAAAGAATTGAATATGATGAATTATTGGGCAATGCCCACATGTTGAAGAATGACATTATGATTTATGAAGCGAATTACATGATTTATAAATTTATGATGTTGGCCAGTGAAAAGGGCCTATGTTGCTTGGATAAGCATGTTCTAAAGGGGATCAATGATGATACATGTTATATTTTAGCCAATGAATTTTAATGCATGATGTTATTGAATCACGTATTATCCTATATGCATGTTTTTGGGAGTCGTGTCTAGCACCGAGCAACTCGGCGTTCAAAGGACTACGCCGGTGTCTCATAACCACGTGCCACCGTGGGTTTCTACTAATATGATATATTGATAATGATACCCTCAAATGTGATATCACGCCTAATGCACGACCTTCGCCTGGCAAGCCAGGGTCGGCTCTGCCCACTCGAGCGAGATAGTGGGGCATCATGTAAGGCTCTACCATGATGGTGTCGGTTATGACGAGTCCTCCATTCTTCCACATGTTTTATGCATTTTTATATCTATTTTATTGTCTTAAGTTATGTGTTGATAATGTTTACTTATGTTTATGATTATGAATGCTTATGAATGATTTGAAAGCCTTGAGCCTTATGTTTTCTTATGGAGTTTATGATATATGCATGATGTCCTTCTCCTACATTTACTATGAGTTTTATTTTACTTTTAAATGCCCATTTTACTTACCTTGCATACTCGGTACATTCCACATACTGACCGCATACCTTCTATGTTGTATCATTTCATGATACAGGGTCCGGATCTCAGGCTCATCCACATCCTTAGTTCATCTTAGCTTACGTTCCCAGCTTATTGGTGAGTCCTCATGTTCCGAGGGTTGTTTGCAGACTTTTATGTTATCTTATGATTCAGTATTTTTCGGGTTAGTTGGGGATGTTGTCCCATCAACCCATCATATGTAGTAGAGGCTTTCAGACAATGTGTAGTATTCAGCTCATGTGTACGCTTAGTATTTTCTGATATTATGTTATGTTTACGTTTTTGCTTTTTTATGCTAAGTACTCTGCTTTATTGACTAAGATTAGACGTATGCATGTGCCATGGGTCGACTTGGAGTCTCTCGAGATCCCTTGTCCCGTCTCTACAATCCGGGTGTATGTTCAGGTGGTGACAAGTACTCAGCTTATGTGTATGTCTAGTACTTTCCGAATGCCATTCTATATTATGTTACGTTTATGTTTCCGCTATGTCACATGTTCAGTCTTTCGCTTAAAGTGAATAAAGTTAGATATGCTTATGCCATGGGTTGACTTGGAGCCTCTCGGGGTTCCTTGTCCCATGTTATGATATGAGTCTATGTTCGGGTCGTGACATCTGCCTCGTGTGCGCCAACAACATGACTCAATTTGGGTGGTTGTAGACCAGATGACTAAGTCAGCATATTTCCTACTCGTTAAGACCACAGATTCAGCAGAGGATTATGCTAAACTATACATCTAGGAGTTAGTCATACTGCATGGAGTCCCCTTTTCCATCATTTCAGATAGGGGTACTCAGTTCACCTGGCATTTCTAGAAGTCCTTTCAAAAGGGACTTTGTACCCAGGTTAAACTCAGTAAAGCTTTTCATCTGCAGACAGATGGCAAAGCTGAGTGAGCCATTCAGACTTTGGAGGATATGTTGAGGGATTACGTGATCAATTTCAAGAGCAGTTGGGGTGATCACTTGCCTCTCATCGAGTTTGCATACAACAATAGCTACCACTCCAGTATTCAGATAGCTCCGTTCAAAGCATTATATGGTAAGAAATGTAGGTCTCCTATAAGGTGGTTTGAGGTTAGTAAAGCTACCTTAATAGGGCCTAATTTAGTATATGAGGCCATACAGATGGTTCAGCTTATCCGAGAACGATTGAAAACAGCTCAAAGTTGACAAAACTCATATGCTGATGTAAGGAGAAGAGAGCTAGAGTTTGTTGTAGATGATAGGGTATATCTAAAACATTTCATCTATGAAAGGGGTGATAAGGTTTGGGAATAAAGGAAAACTCAGTTCCCGCTATGTTGGTCCTTATAAAATTCTGAGGCGCATTGGCAATATGGCCTATGAGTTGGAATTGCCTGTGGAGTTAGCATCAGTGCATCCAGTTTTCCATGTGTTTTTGTTGAAGAAATGCATTAGTGATCTGACCTCAGTTGTGCCTTTGGAGAGTATGGGCATAAAGGATAGCCTCTTCTATGAAGAGGTCCTCGTTGAGATACTTGACCATCAGGTTTGTAAGTTGAGGAATAAGAAGATCCCCTTAGTAAAAGTTTTATGGAGAAATCAGCTAGTTGAGGGAGTTACATGGGAAGCCGAAGCAGATATAATGGCTAAGTACCCTCACCTTTTCCCTTCCAACTTTGTTTCAGCATTAGGTACTAAATTCCTCCTCAGTACTCTATTCAGTTTTATGTCAATTACATGCTCATCAGTTCTATTCATGTCTTAGTATGCACCCTTATTTCATGAATTCAGTCAGTATGCTTATCTCATTTAAGAGTTAGTCACTCCTTTTGTCATGACCCAAACATAGGCCCAGATTTAGACACGGAACCTAGAATCATAAATGGCTCCAAGTCGACCCATGGCATGAACATGAAAACTAAAGCTCAACATTAATAAAGCGTAAGACTAAATTTTGAATTAGTGAAAGTCTAAATAATAGAACATTTAAATGATAGAAATCTCAAAATACTGAATTAGAAGCTGAATATACAAACTATGTCTGAAAAGTCTCTAACATACTGACGAGCTGATGGGACAACACCCCCAACAAGATCACTAGAAGTCTGAAACTAAAAATGATGATAACTCATCTAAAGGTCATCGAAGGATGAGGACTCACCAACAACGTTGTCTGGGCTGAACTTTGGAAACTGGCTAGCGGCGAGACCGAATCTGAACTTGTAAGCCTGTATCATGAAATGATACAGCATAGAGTATGCGGTCAGTACTTGAAATGTAGTGAGTATGCAAGGTAAGTAAAATAGCCTAAGTTAGTATAAACTAAAAACATTAATAACATAAATCATATCATTATAAGATTCTGAGAGTAAGGACTGCATGCTGAAATCTGAAAACATAAATAGACTTAAGCTGAACCTCATAACTGAATCGAATGACCCACAGTTGAAACTAATATTCATAAGTAAAATTGATAAGATGATCATTGGGTAAAACCTGCTGAAAACATATTATCATAAATGATGGACATGCATAACTGAAATCATGAGGAACAATGGGAGACTCGCCATATAATTGGCAATATCACGATAGAGCTTACATGAACTATTACACTTAAGTGGGCAGAGTCGTCCAAAGCCTTGCCAGGGATAAGGGAGCTACCATGATATAGATATCAAGTTGAAGGCCCATTCAAGGTAGGGGAAGCTCACAAGGGAGGTCCCAAAGTAACTGAATAATCCTACGTTGGTACGTAGCTTTGAGACTTGCGGTTTTCTTGAACCGATAGCCTACTCAGTGCTCGACAACTGTTCCCAACAAAAATATACAAATGCTCTCCATCATTTTTCAATGAAGTTGATAATTCAATAACATGCATATTCTGAACTCCGAATATGTGTAATACCCCGAAATCCCCTAAGATTAGATCTGAGGGTTTAATAGAGAAAATAGAAATTTCTACACCAGATCATAGGAAAAGTCGTCCAGTAACTCATGAAGTACCCCACGAGTCGTTAAGTGACTCATGGTATGGATGAAACATTAGCTATGAATGGTGGTCTTGGGTTGACCACGAGACAAGCCACGACTCGTGGTCAGACCAACGAGTCGTTAGGTTACTCATGGTCAGAGGTTGGCATGAATGTGGAAAATATTGGCAGTGTTTATCATGACTTGGTCACCATGCGCCACGAGTCCTGATGTCTCTCGTGGTGACCAGCAGGGGTATGTTTACCAGTGCTAAGGACGGGTGTAGATGACAAGTCATCCCTTCAGGTAATGACTCATCCAGTCCCTCGCTGGGACTGGCAGTATGCTTTTTCCTACCAGTTTATTAAGGGCTTTTTCATAATTTCTAAGCTCCTAAAACTTAAACTACGTCATTTTAAGCTCAGATAAGTTTGTTTTAAAAGGGTTTAACTAATTCTAAACCCATCCCTCTCCATGCATGCAAGCCTAGAAGTTCCTAAGAATGATCAGGCCTAGAAACTCACCAAGTTCTTCCTCAATTCCATTGGGCATTCAATAAGGTTGAGAAATCAGAAGTACCCAAGTATGTAGGGTTATGAATGGGTGTATTCATTCAATCCCATGCACAATTTCTTCTCAAATTCATGGAAATTCTAAGTTGATGAATCTATGGGGTTTTACCCCAACTTGTGAATTCTCTAAGTATCTATCATGGGTATACTCTATTCATGTTTCTAATGCTGAATTCAAATTCATGGGCATGTTTTATAATATTTTCAATTACAAATTCATGTTTTCAAAGTCTTACAAATTATAATGCACAATTATGAAAGGTTGAAATTATGATCTATATTTCAAGTATGATGAGATGTAGATGATGAAAGTACGATTTTGAATTATCCATGTTTATATCCATGATTTTGACTATCCAAAGTATGTATAAGTTTGATTAAGCCCATATGATCAAGTATGTTCATGATTTACTTCATTTTCATGTTATTAGCTTACCACATGGTTTTGGAGTCTAGACTTCCACTTTTCAGCTTGTGGTATGGTCTGAGCCAAGGATCCTCATGTATATTTTCAAATTATGTATATTATGTTATGATTCATCTTCCTCGCAAGACAATGGTTCAACTTCATTGAAAAACGATGGAGAGCATATGCATGTTTTTGGGAGTAGTGTCTAGCACCGAGCAGGCTAAGGGTTTAGTCAACCTTCTACCTCAGAATTATGTGCCAAGGTATGTTCAGACTATTTGGGACCTCCTTGGTGAGCTTTCCCTACCCCAAGGGGACTTTAGCTTGACATCGATACCATGGTAATATCCTTAACCCTAGCAAAGCTTTGGACGGCACTGCCCACATGAGTGTAATAGTCAGAACCACTTAAGCTCTATCATGGTAATATAGGTTATATGATGAGTCTCCTACTGTTCCTCATATTTTTAGTTATGCATCTTCATCAGTCATGATATTATGTTTTCAGCAGGTTTGACCCAATGTTCAGTTTTACTTATAAATAATTAGTTTCAACTTTGGGTCATTTGATTCAGTCATGTTTCAGTCATGTTTTTAGATACTAGCATGCAAGCCCTACTCTCATAATTTTATGATGAATGTTTTATGATATGCATGATTTTTGATTTTACATCCTTAGTAGTTTTAATTACCTTGCATACTCGGTACATTTCACGTACTGACCGCATACTCTATGTTGTATCATTTCATGATACAGGCTTGGACATTCAGGTTTAGTCCCACCATTAGCCAGATCCCTAGTGTTTGCATCTCTCATCCAGAGTTGGTGACTCCTCATCCTTCGAGGACCCTTTTCCAGCTTGCATTCAGTATTTTCAGTTTTAGTCTTTAGTGAGTTAGTTGGGGTCTTATCCCATCAGCTCGTTAGTATGTAGAGTCTTATCAGACATAGTATGTTTTCAGTTTCAGATCGTTGTTATGTTTTCAGATATTCGATATTATCATATTTTTAGATTTCCACTGTTTTATATGTTTGACTTCCACATTATTATGTTGAGCTTTAGATTTCATGTTTATGCCATGGGTTGACTTGGAGGCTCTCGGGGTTCTTTGTCCCGTGTCTCGATCCGAGCCTATGTTCGGGTCATGACAAACTTTGTATCAAAGCATTAGGTTTTTAAGTGTCCTATGTCTGAAAGCTGTGTTAAGTAGAGTCTTTTACATGGGTGTGAAGCGCACCACACTTATGACAAAGAGGCTACAAAACATTTAGGAAAACTTCCATTCTTTCATGATCTTTGTTGTGCGTTGAAATGTCTTTGTATCCTTCTAACTCGTGTTATATGTGTTTGCAGAATCATACCTTCTCACTGAGTTAACAGAAAAAGAAATGAATATGGAAACAGCTATGAGAATAGCAACGGAGATGGGCACCTATAGGCCCCACTACCTCCCAAGGATCATGTGCCCGAGCAGGTGGCCCATGCGGAGTTTAGGGCTGACATCCAGATGTTGGAACAGGCATTCACCGCCCAAGTCAACCAACAGGCGGTAGCACATATTCCCTAGAATGGGAATGCGACAGCAGCCAGAGTCAGGGACTTTTTTAGGATGAAGCCTCCGGAGTTTATCGGATCGAAGGTGGATGAGGATCCACACGAGTTTATTGATGAGATTCAGAAAATCACCTAGATCATGGGGGTGACAGGGGAGGAATGCATAGACTTAACCTATTATCAGCTGAAAGGGATTGCACATATCCGGTTCAGATAGTGGAAGGATGGTAAGGCAGCTGGAGCAGGCCCTATTGGTTGGGATGAGTTCCATACCACATTTTTGGATTGGTTTTTTCCCCAAGATATGAAGGAAATTAAAGCAGATGAATATGTGAACTTGAGGCAGAACAACATAAAAGTCCAGGAGTATGCTTTAGAGTTCACCCACCTATCCAAATATGCACCATAGATGGTGGATGATTAGAGGGCTCAAGTGAGTCGGTTCGTGCATGGGGTAGCAGACTATTTGGTCAAAGATTGCCAAACCGTGATTCATCATAAGGACATTGACTTCTCATGAATAGTTTTGTAATCCCAGTAGATATAGGCAGTATAGGCAAGTGAGCAGAAGAAAGAAGCCAAGAGGGCATGGACTGATAGCTTGGGATTCTCCCAGCAGAGACCTGGTGGTGGGCACCGTCAATAGCCCCACTAGAGATCATCAGCCCCAGCGTCGTCGGCAGCAAGTGTGCCATCCAGATCTAGGCGTGACTAGAGGGGACGAGCATCAGTCTCCCAAGGTTAGGGGAGCAGATCTGTGGAGCCTATTATTCCATCTTGTGATAGGTGTGGCAGGAGTCACACTGGTCAGCTTAGCAGGTACAAGTACTTGTTTCAAGTGTGGGAAGCCCAAACATATGCTCAGAGATTGTCGCGCAGCTAGATAAGGCCATGGTAGAGGCCAAGACCCAGCACCAGCACACTCAGCTCAGCAGGGTGCCTCCACTAGTGCAGGTGGTGATCAACATCAGAACATATTCTATGCCCTCGCATCTCATCAGGAGCAAGAGGCCTCTCCAGATGTAGTCACTGGTATGTTACAAGTATTCCATCTTGATGTATATGCTTTGTTAGATCCAGAGGATACTTTATCTTTTATGACACCCTATGTTGCTAGTTGTTTTAGAGTCAGTCTCGAAATCCTATCAGAACCCTTCACAGTCTCTACTTCAGTCGGTGATTCAGTTATAGCTCGATAGGTATATAGAAATTGCCCTGTCATAGTCCTTCAGAAAGTCACCTCATGAGATTTAGTAGAGCTAGTCATGACAGATTTTGATGTAATCCTTGGCATGGATTGGCTACATGCATGTTATGACTCAAATCATAGAACCCGTCCGGTAGAGTTTCGATTTTTGAGTGAGCCAAACCTAGAGTGGGAGGGTAGTTCAGTTGTGCCTGTAGGTCGCTTCATTTCCTACCTTAAGGCTAGAAAGATGATTTTTCAGGGTTGCGTGTACCATCTAGTTAGGGTTAAGGATACTACATCTGAAACCCCGATTATCCAGTCAGTTCCCATAGTGTGTGAATATCTAGAAGTGTTTCCAGATGATTTACCAGAAATTCCTCCTGAGCGGGAGATCAATTTTGGTATTGACCTACTTCCCAATACGCAACTTATATCCATTCCTCCTTACATAATGTCTCCAGCTTAGCTAAAGGAGTTGAAGGAGCAGCTGAACGATCTCTTAGACAAAGGTTTCATCAGACATAGCAAATCCCCGTAGGGTGTGCCATTTCTCTTTGTCCGAAAGAAGGATGGTTCCCTTCGGATGTGCATTTATTATCAGCAATTGAATAAGGTCACAGTCAAGAATAGGTATCCTCTCCCCAAAATTGATGACTTGTTTGACCAATTTCAAGGTGCCAAGTGTGTCTTAAAGATAGACCTCAGATCTGGGTATCACCAGCTCAGGGTTAGAGAGAGTGACATCCCGAAGACAGCCTTCAAGACTTGGTATGGTCACTATGAGTTTGTAGTTAGGTCTTTTAGACTAACGAATACTCCTGTAGCTTTTATGGATTTGATGAAAAGGGTGTTCAATCCATATTTGGATATGTTCGTGATCGTGTTCATAAATGATAATCTTATATACTCTCGGGGTGAAGAGGAGCATGTCTCTCATTCGAGGGTAGTACTAGAGATTCTTAAGGATCTCCAGTTGTATGCTAAATTCAGCAAGTGTGAGTTTTGGTTAAACTTGGTGCATTTTTGGATCATATGGTGTCAAGTGAGGGTGTACAGGTGGACTCTCAAAAGATAGAAGATGTGAAGAATTGGCATAGACTAGTTAGTCCTTCAGATATTAGGAGTTTCTTGGGCTTAGCTGGTTACTACAGGAGATTCGTGGAAGGATTTTCATCCATAGCAGCATCGTTGACTAAGTTGACCAAGAAAAAAGTGTAGTTTAAATGGTCAGAGCCTATGAGAAGAGCTTTACAGAGTTGAAGACTCGACACACCTCAACACCAGTGCGACCCTACCTGAGGGTACCGATGGGTTTATGATATATTGTGACGCCTCCAGAATCGGCCTTGGTTGTGTATTAATGCAGCATGGTAAGGTTATAGCCTATGCTTCCAGGCAGCTGAAAGTCCATGAGAAGAACTATCCAACTCATGACCTCGCGTTGGCAGCAATAGTATTTGCCTTGAGGATTTGGAGACACTATCTGTGCGGGGTACATGTGAATGTGTTTATGGACCACAAAAGCCTACAGTACGTGTTCACCCAGAAGGATCTAAATTTACGTCAAAGGAGGTGGTTGGACTTCTGAAGGATTACGATATACCTGTCCTTTATCATTAGGGAAAGGCTAATGTGGTGGCAGACTCTCTTATCAGGCTTTCTATGGAGAGTGTGTCTCATGTAGATGAGAAGAGGAAAGAGTTAGTAAAGGATGTGCATCGACTTTCACGACTAGGAGCATCTTGTTGATTCGACAAATAGTGGTATCATTGTTCAGAATGGATCGAAATCCTCCTTGGTGACTGAAGTAAAGGCTAGGCAAGACGAGGATCCTATCTTGGTAAAGTTGAAGGAAGCTATTTAGAATCAGAAGGTGGAGGTCTTCTCCTACGAGGAGATGGTGTGCTTCGATATCAGGGTCGTTTGTATATTCCGGGTGTTGATAATTTGAGAGATCAAATGTTGTATGAGGCTCATGGTTCCAAATATTTTACATCCAGGTTCCACCAAGATGTACCGTGACCTACGGGAAGTTTATTGGTGGAACGGCATGAAGAAGGTCATAGAAGAGTTTGTGGCTAAGTGTACTAATTATCAACAAGTGAAAGTTGAGCATCAAAGACCTGGAGGTGTGCTTCAAGACATTAGTATCCCTACTTGTAAGTGGGAGGAAATCAATATGGACTTCATTACAGGGTTGCCTCATACTCACGACAGTATGACTCTATTTGGGTTGTTGTAGACAGGTTGACTAAAGCAGCTCATTTTCTACTGGTCAAAACTACCGATTCAATGGAGAATTATGCTAAATTGTATATTCGAGAGCTAGGTCGGCTGCACAGAGTGTCCTTGTCCATCATATTAGATAGAGGTACCCAGTTTACCTCCCAATTTTGGAGATCATTTTAGAAGGGACTAGGTACTCAAGTTAAGCTTAGTACAACTTTTCACCTGCAAATAGATGGTCAGGCTGAATGATCCATTCAGAATCTTGAGGATATGTTGAGAGCGTGTGATTGATTTCAAGGGTAGTTGGGATGATTATTTGCCTCTCATTGAGTTTTCATATAATAATAGCTACCATTCCAGCATTCAGATGGCCCATTTGATGCTCTTTATGGGCGGAGATGTAGATCGCCAATTGGTTGGTTTGAAGTCGGTGAAGCGATGTTGATAGAACTAGATTCGGTTCATGAGGCTTTAGGGAAAGTTCAGATTATAAGGGAAAGGTTGGAAATAGCTCAGAGTTGCCAAAGGTCCTATGCGGATGTAAGGAGGAGAGATTTTGAGTTTGAAGTTGATGATTGGGTGTTTCCGAAGGTGTCTCCCATGATGGGAATGATGATGTTCATAAAGAAAGGGAAACTCAGTCCCCTTTATATTGGCCCGTACCGGATTGTGAGACGTGTTGGCAAGGTGGCCTATGAGTTAGAGTTGCCCTCAGAATTGGCTTTAGTATATCCAATTTTCCATGTGTCACTTTTAAAGAAGTGCATGGCTGATCCGGCTTTGGTTGTCCCGATGGAGAGCGTAGGTGTGAAGGATAGCCTCAGCTAAGAAGAGGTTCCGATGGAAATACTTGATCGACAGGTTCAGAAGCTAAGAAACAAAGAAGCAGCTTCAATATATATTTTATAGAGGAATCGGCATGTTGAGGGAGCTACGTGGGAAGCTGAAGCAGATATGATGGCTAAATACCCGCATTTATTCCCTTCCAGCTCAGTTTCATCTTGAGGTATCGGTTTCCTCCTTAGTACTCTATTCAGTTTCATATTCATTTCATGTTCTCTAGTTTCTTTCATGTCAATGCATGTATGTGTGATCCATGAATTCAGTTCAATCACATAACTCAGTCCGGAGATAGTCCCTCTGTCAGTTTTCAGCATTAAATGTTCAGTCACTTCGTCTATTTGCTTTCTCAGCTTTTCAGTATGTTTACCCACATTCGAGGATGAATGTTCCCAAGAAAAGATATTGTAATACCCCGAAAGCCCCTAAGATCAGACCCGAGGGTTGAAATAAAAAAATAGGAATTTATGCACCACGTCATAGGACGAGTTGTCCAGTGACTCGTGAAGTACCTCACGAGTCATTAAGTGACTCATGGTGTGGTGGAAAATTTGGCTATGAATGGTGGTCTGGGCTTTGACCACAAGACAAGCCACGACTTATGGTCAGACCAACGACTCATTAGGTTACTTGTGGTCAGAGGTTGGCATGAATGTGGAAAATGTTGATAGTGTTTATCACGACTTGGTCACCACGAGTCATGGTGACCAATAGGGGTATGTTTTCCAGTGCTGAGGACGGGTGTAGGCGACGAGTCATCCCCTCAGGTAATGACTCGTCTAGTCCCTCGTTTGGACTAGCAGTATGCTTTTTCCTGCGAGTTTATTAAGGGCTTTTCCATAATTTCTAAGCTACTAAGACCTAAACTACGTCATTTTAAGCTCAAATAGGTGTGTTTTAAGAGGGTTTAACTCATTCTAAACCTATCCATATCCATGCATGAAAGCCTAGAAGTTCCTAAGGGTGATCAAGCCTCGAAACTCATCAAGTTCTTCCTCAATTCCTTTGGGCATTCAAGAAGGTTGAGAAATTAGAAGTACCCAGGTATGTAGGGCTATGAATGGGTGTATTCATCTGTAATACCCTGGAAAGGCCTAATAATTGACCCGAGAGTTAAAATTGAAAAGAGCAAAAAACTGGCAGAAATATCACAAAATGGATGACTCAATGACTCATGGTTGGATACCACGAGTTGTCGAAAGCAGTCATGGAAAGGGGTTTCAGGGAAGCAGTGGTAACAACGGACGGTACAATGACCCATTGTCAGGAACACTGAGTCGTTGTTACCAGTCATTAGAAGGACTAAGCTTAGGCTGAGGAGGAAGCAATGGGCCATCCCACAATTCGTTGTGAGATACAATGACCCGTTGTTTCAAGTCGTTGCTTGTTGGTTGAAGTTTCCAATGTATTAAACGGACGGAGACCATGACTCGTTGGATGCCATCACAAGTCGTGGTGAGGCTCGTGGAAAGGGGAGTCAGACTTGGTCAAGGGGCTGACGACGGTCGATTCAATGACCCGTGGTTTGTTGTAACAACTCATCCTATAGAGTGGTGGGAAGGATATGAGATGTGTCATGAGGCAGTGGACCCAACGACTCGATACCATGAGTCGTGGTATGATTCCACGACTCGTTGGGTCGATCGTTGGTCTGTCCGGGTCAGTTTTCAAGGAAATTACTTTAAGGGTATTTTCGACCTTTCCTCATTTTTAGCCCCTAAACTACGTCATTTTGGATATTTTCTAAGTGTGATAAGAGGAGTTAAGTCCCTATTGCATGCCCATTCTCATACAAGGATTCTAGGGAGATTTTTGGGAGATTCAAGGCCTTCTTCCCCAATCTTTTCTTCAAATTCTTGGTGGGTGTTCAAGCAACCTTAATTCATCCATTCCCAGGTATGTAGGGTTTTAAAATGGGTGGAATTCTTCCTCACCCATGGCCAATTTCAATTAAAGTCATGAATTCTCCTACTCAAATTCCATGGGGTTTTACCCAAAGCATGTCAATGTGATTTCTCCTTATGGGCATGTTTTAATTGAGTTTTTAATTTTTAAAATATGCATGTTGGGTAGGTTTCATATTATATTCTACAAAATTATGTTTCAATTTTTGTAAATCTAAATTGCCCATTTATGGAAGTTCATGAAAATTATGATTTATGATTAATATTCATTATTTTAAGTTTATCGATTATGGAAATGCATGAATCCAAGTTAACCATGTTTATGAACATATTTTGAAAGAATTGAGTATGATGAAGCATTGGGCAATGCCCATATGATGAAGAATGATTTATGATTTACCAAACGACTTTCATGATTTATCGATTTATGATGTTGGCTGATAAAAAGGGCCTTGATTCTTGACTAAGCATATATTAGAGGGGATCAATGATGATAAATGTTATATCTAGCCAATGAATTTTATGAATGATGTTAATGATTTATGTATGAGCCTATATGCATGTTTTTGGGAGTCGTGTCTAGCACCGAGCAGCCCGACGTTCAAAGGACTACGCTGGTGTCTCATAACCACGTGCCATTGTGGGTTCTAAATGTATTGATATATTGATAATGATCCCCTCAAATGTGATATCATGCCTAATGCACGATCCTTGCCTGGCAAGCCAGGGTCGGCTCTGCCCACTTGAGTGAGATAGTTGGGGCATCATGAAAGGCTCTACCATGATCATGTCGGTTATGATGAGTCCTCCCATTGTTCCACATGTTTTTATGAATTGTTATATTTATGTTATTGGTTCAAGTTATATTATGGTAAAATTATTTACGATTATGATAATGAATGATTATGAATGATTTGAAAGTCTTGAGCCTTATGTTTTATTATGAAGATATCTGATACAAGCATGATGTCCTTCTCCTATGTCTATTTATGAGTTTACTTTACTCTTAAAATGTCTATTTTACTTACCTTTCTTACTCAGTACATTCACGTACTGGCCGCATACTTTCTATGTTGTATCGTTTCATGGTACAGGGTTCGGATCTCAGGCTCATCCTCACCCTTAGGCCATCTCAACTTATGCCTTCAGCTTGTTGGTGAGTCTTCATATTTTGAGGGTTGTTTTACAGACTTTCATGTTGTTTACATTCAGTTTTGGTCGGGTTAGTTGGGGATGTTGTCCCATCAACACATCTTATGTATTAGAGGCTTTCAGATAGTATGTAGTACTCAGCTATGTAAACCTTGGTATTCCTTGATGCAATGTTATGATTATATTTCCACTATATTTTTATGATTATTGTTCCGCTTATCTGAATGGGATTAGATGAATTCATGTGCCATGGGTTGACTTGGGCTCTCTCGGGGTCCCTTGTCCTATGTCTACGATCCGGGTATACGTTCAGGTCGTGACAAACTTGGTATTAGAGCAATAGGTTTGAAGTGTCCTAGGGTGTCTGAAAGTCGCGTTAGGTAGAGTCTTTTTCATGGGTGTGAAGCACGCCACACCTATGACGAAGAGGCTATTAAACATTTTAGGAAATGTTCCCTTTATTCACGTTCTATGTCGTCTGATGAAAAGCTTTTCTATCGTTCTAATTCATGCGATTCGCGATTGCAGAATTATGACTCCTAAAAGACTGAACGGAAGGAGGAATGGGAATGATGAAGGCCACGGAGATGGAAATGATCATGGGCATCAGCAAGCCCCACCTGTTAAGGAGCCCCAAGCACCAAATCTAGTTGCCCACGCCGAGTTTCGGGTGGCGATTCAGATGTTGGCACAGGCCTTGACTACTCAGGTCAACCAGTAGGCGGTCGCGTAGATTCCACAGAATGGCAATGCGGCGGCTGCTCAGATTAGAGACTTCTTGAGGATGAACCCTCCTGAGTTCATGGTATCAAAGGTGGATGAGGATCCACACGAGTTCATTGAAGGGATCCTGAAGGTCACTCAGGTTATGGGAGTGAAAAATGGGGAGTGTGTGGACTTGGCCTCTTATCAGCTAAAGGAGGTCGCTCATATTTGGTACAAGCAATGGAAGGACAGCAGGGCTGCTGGAGTGGGCCCTATCAGCTGGATGAGTTCCTTATGGCTTTGCTTGACAGATTCTTCCCTCGGGAAATGAGGGAGTTGAAAGCATCTGAGTTTGTGAACCTCAAAGAGAGAAAGATTTCAGTGCTGGAGTATTCGCTTAAGTTCACCCACTTGTCGAAATACGCCCCAGAGTTGATGATGGATCATAGGGCGCGGGTGATCCGATTTGTTCATGGTGTGGCCAGTTATTTAGACAAGGACTGAAGGATTGCTATTCTCCACCAGGATATGGACTTTCCTTGTATGGTGTTGTACACCCAGCAGATGGAGGCAGCTTATGCGAAGGAGAGGGAGACAAAGAGGGCTCGGACAGATAGTCATGGGTTTTCACATTAGTGGTCCGGTGGTGGATACCATCCACAGTTTCAGCAGAGGTCACTAGCCCCATCACCATCATCATCTAGTATTCCATCTAGACCTAGGGGTGATCAGAGGAGCAGGGATTCAGGGTCGAGGGATCAGAGGGGCACCCAGTTAGAGTATACCTCTCCAGCCTGTGGGAAGTGCGGGAAGAGTCACATCGGGGAGTGCCTGCTCAGTTCGGATGTCTGCTTCGGGTGTGGTAGATCTGGGCACATGCGTCGAGCATGTCCATATGCCAAACAGGGTGACCATAGTGGTCGAGCACAGACCACCAGGACAGCAGCAGCTCCAGCCCATTCATCTCCACAGGGAGCATCTACTAGTAGAGGTGGCGGACAGCGACAGAACCGATTCTATGCCCTTGCCTCGCACCAGGAGCAGGAGACTTTGCCAGACGTGGTCACTGGTATGTTACGCGTCTTTCATATTGATGTTTATGCCTTGCTAGATCGGGGAGATACCTTGTCTTTCATGACTCCTTACATTGCTAGTAGCCTTGGAGTTAGTCCCGAGACCTTGACAAAACCGTTTTCTGTTTCTACCCCTATCGGTGATTTAGTTGTAGCTAGATGGGTATATAGAGGGTTCCCGGTCACTGTGTTGCATAAGGTTACTTCCTCAGACTTGGTATAATTGGCCATGACTAATTTTGACATCATTTTGGGTATGGATTTGTTGTTTGCATCTTGTGCTTCGATTAATTGTAGGACCCATACCGTGGAGTTTCATTTTCCGAGTCAGTCAGTTGTGGAGTGGAAGGGTAGTTCGGCGGTACCAGCAGGTCGGTTTATTTCCTATCTTAGGACTAGGAAGATGATCTCTAAGGGGTGCATGTACCACCTAGTTAGGGTTAAGGATGTGGAGCCCGAGACCCCGACTATTCAATCAATTCCGATGGTGTGCGAATACCTAGAGGTGTTTCCCCATTTGCCAAGTGTTCTTCCGAAAAGGGAAATTGATTTTGGTATTGACCTAGTGCCAAATACGCAGCCTATTTCTAGCCCTCCTTACAGGATTGCTCCAGATGAGCTAAAGGAATTGAAGGATCTGTTGGACAAGGGCTTTATTAGACTGAGCCAGTCTCCATGCGGTGCATCAATGTTATTTGTTCGAAAGAAGGACGGTTCCTTTCGCATGTGTATTGACTGCCGGTCTCCATGAGAATAGTGTTGCAGACCCTCAAGGATCGTCAGTTGTATGCAAAGTTTTGCAAGTGTGAATTCTGGCTTGACTAGGTAACATTTCTGGGTCACGTGGTATCAAAAGAAGGCATAAGGGTAGATTCCCAGAAGATAGAGGCGGTGAAGAATTGGCCCAGACCGATGAATCCTTAAGAAATCTGGAGTTTCTTGGGCCTAGTAGGTTATTACAGAAGGTTTGTGGAGGGTTTCTCATCTATTGCACCACCTTTGACTAAGTTGACTCAGAAAAAAGTGAAATTCCAATGGTCGGATGCTAGTGAGAAAAGCTTCCAAGAGTTGAAAACCCGACTCACTTCAGCACTAGTGTTGACCTTACCCGAGGGTACTGATTGCTTCGTTGTATATTGTGATGCTTCGAGAGTCGGACTGGGATATGTGTTGATACAACGTGGGAAGGTAATAGCGTATGCCTCGAGACAGCTGAAGGTTCATGAAAAGAATTACCCAACCATGATCTTGAGTTGGCCGCGGTGGTCTTTACATTGAAGATATGGAGGCATTACTTGTATGGGGTCAACGTGGACGTATTTACAGATCACAAGATTTACAATATGTGTTTACACAGAAAGACCTAAATCTTCGGCAAAGAAGGTGGTTGGAATTACTTAAGGACTATGACATGAGTGTACTTTACCACCCGGGCAAGGCTAATGTGGTTGCGGATGCGCTTAGTAGGCTCTCCATGGAAAGTGTGTCCCACGTGGATGAGGGAAAGAAGGAGTTAGTGAAGGATGTCCACCAACTTGCAAGGCTAGGAGTTAGATTGATCGACTCGACCGATGGCGGTATTGTTGTGCAGAACGGGTCAGAATCGTCCTTGGTGGTTGATGTTAAATCTGGGAAATATGAGGATCCAATATTGAGGAAGCTGAAGGAGGCGGTGCAGAGTCAGAAGGTAGAGGTCTTCTCCCAAGGGGGAGATGGTGTGCTACGATACCAAGGTCAACTATGTGTTCCGGATGTCAATAATTTGAGAGTTCGGATATTGTATGAGGCACATGGTACCAGATATTCTATTCATCATCTAGGATCCACTAAAATGTATCAAGATTTGTGAGAAATTTATTGGTGGGATGGTATGAAGAGAGGTGTTGCGGAGTTTGTAGCAAAATGCCCAAACTGCCAACAAGTGAAAATCGAACATGAAAGGCCATGAGGCGTACTTCAGGATATCAGCATCCCCACTTGGAAGTGGGAAGAGATTAATATGGACTTTGTTACAGGCCTACCTCGTACTCGCCGACACTATGACTCCATTTAGGTGGTGGTGGATAGGCTAACTAAGGCGGCGCACTTCCTACCGGTCAAGACCACGGATTCAGCAGAGGATTATGCTAAGTTGTATATTCAGGAGTTACTTCGACTTCATGGAGTGCCCTTGTCTATTATTTTAGACCGATGTACTCAGTTGGAGTTACTTCGACTTCATGGCGTTCATTTCAAAAGGGACTTGGAATGTAGGTTAAGCTCAATACAGCCTTCCATCCGAAAACAGATAGCCAAGCAGAATGAACCATTTAGACCCTTGAGGATATGTTGGGGCATGTGTTATGGATTTCAAAGGTAGTTGGGATGATCATTTATCCTTGATTGAGTTTGCTTATAATAACAGTTACCTCTCCAGTATCCAAATGGCACCGTTCGAGGCTCTTTATAGGCGGAGGTGTAGATCTCCCATCGGATGGTTCGAGGTTGGTAAGGCAGCTATGATAGCACCATATTTGGTTCATGAGGCGATGGTGAAGGTTCAGTTGATAAGGGACCAGTTGAAAATTACTCAGAGTCATCAGAAATCGTATGGTGATGTGAGGAGAAGAGATTTGGAGTTTGACATGGACGACTGGGTATTTCTAAAGGTATCTCCCATGAAGGGATTCATGCGGTTCGGAAAGAAAGGTAAACTCAATCCCCATTATGTTGGCCCCTACCGGGTTGCGAGAAGAGTTGGTAAGGTGGCGTATGAGTTGGACTTGCCCTCGGAGCTTTCTTCGGTTCATCCTGTCCTTCATGTGTCACTTTTGAAGAAGTTCTTGGGTGATCCAGCCTTGGTAGTTCCGGTAGACAACATTGGGGTGAAACAAATCCTCAGCTATGAGGAAATTTCAGTGGAAATCTTAGATCTTCAAGTCCGTATGCTAAGGAAGAAAGAAGTAGCTTCAGTTAAACTATTATGGAGGAATCATCATGTTGAGGGAGCTATGTGGGAAGCCAAAGCGGATATGATGGCTAATACCCACATTTGTTCTCTACCGGCTCAGTTTCAACTTGAGGTATCAGTTTTTCCCTATGACTCTATTAGTTTCCATGTTCAGTTTATGTGTTCAAGTTTCTTTTATGTGTATGAATGCATATGTGAAGCATGAGATTAGTTCAGCTATGTGGTTTGATTCGAAGGTAGTCATTCCGTGAAAATTTTGGTTAAAACGATCAGTATATAGCTATGATAAATTGTATGTTTTTGTTTTCTGCTTATTTCCTACATTCAAGGATGAATTTTCCCAAGGGGGAGATATTGCAATAACCCCGGAAAGGCCTAAGAATAGACCCGGGAGTTAAAATTAAAAAGTGCAGAAAACTGACAGAAATATCATAGAACGGACGACTCAATGACTCGTGTGTGGATACCACGAGTCATCGAAAGCAGTCATGGAAAGGGGGTTCAGGAAAGCAGTGGTAACAATGGACGGTACAACGACCCGTTTTTAGGAACAATGAGTCATTGTTACCAGTCGTTAGAAGGACTGCGCTTAGGTTGAGGAGGAAGCAACGCGTCGTCCCACGATTCATTGTGAGATACAGTGACCCGTTGTTTCAAGTCGTTGCCTGTTGGTTAAAGTTTCCAGTGCATTCAACAGACGGAGACCACGACTCGTTGGATGCCACCACAAGTTGTGGTGAGTCTCGTGGAAAGGGGAGTCAGACTTAGTCAAGGGGCTGACGACGGTCGATTCAACGACCCGTAGTTTGTTGTAATAACTCGTTCTGTCAAATCATGGGAAGGATTTGACATGTGTCATGAGGCACTAGACCCAACGACTAGATACCACGAGTCATGGTGCGTTGCTGAAATCATGTTTCTAATGCTGAATCATGGGTATACTCTATCATGGGTATACTCTATTCATGTTTCTAATGTTGAATTCAAATTCATGTGCATGTTTTATAATGTTTTCAATTACAAATTCATGTTTTCAAAGTCTTACAAGTTATAATTCTCAATTATGAAAGTTCATGAAAGGTTGTGCTTATAATCTATGTTTCAAGTATGATGAGATGTATATGATGAAAGTATGATTTCAAATTACCCATGCTTATATCCATGATTTTGACTATCTAAAGTATGTATAAGTTTGGGAAAGTCCATATGATCAAGTATGTTCATGATTTACTTCATTTTCGTTGTATTAGCTTACCACATCATTTTGGAGTCTAGACTCTCACATTTCAGCTTGTGGTATGATTTGAGCCAAGGCTCCTCATGTATGTTTTCAGATTACGTATATTATGTTATGATTCATCTTCGTTGCAAGAGATGGTTCATCTTCATTGAAAAACGATGGACAACATATACATACTTTTGGGATTAGTGGTTAGCACCAAGTAGGCTAAGGGTTCAGTCAACCCTGTGCCTCAAAACCACGTGCCAACATAGGTATGTTCATACTATTTGGGACCTCCCTGGTGAGCTTTCCCTGCCCCAAGGGGCCTTCAGCTTGATATTGATATCATGGTAGCCTCCTTAGCCCTGGCAAGCCTTTGGATGGTTCTGCCCGCTTGAGTGTAATAGTCGGGACCACGTAAGCTCTATTGTGGTAATGTTGATTATATGACGAGTCTCCCATTGTTCCTCATAATTTCAGTTATGCATGTTAATCAGTCATGATATTATGTTTTCAGCAGGTTTGACCCAATGTTCAGTTTTACTTATAAATAATTAGTTTCATCTTTGGGTCATTTGATTCAGTTATGATATTTAGTTATGTTTTAGTCATGTTTTCAGATACTAGCATGCAAGCCCTACTCTTAGAATTTTATGATGAATGTTTTATGATATGCATGATTTCTGATTTTTACTTACTTAGCGGTTTTATTTAACTTGCATACTCAGTACATTCCACATGCTGACTGGATACTCTATGCTATATCATTTCATGATACTGGCTCGGACATTCAGGTTCAGTCCTGCCGTTAGCCAGATCCCCAGAGTGCATCTCTTAGCCAGAGTTGGTAAGTCCTCATCCTTCGAGGACCCTTTTTCAGCTTGCATTCAGTATTTTCAGTTTCATTCTTTAGTGAGTTAGTTGGGGTCTTGTTCCATCAACTCGTCCGTATGTGGAGGCTTATCAGACATAGTATGTTTTTAGTTTTAGATCACTGTTATGTATTCAGATATTCGATGTTATCAGATTTTTAGATTTTCGCTATTTTATATGTTAGACTTCTGCATTATTATGTTGAGCTTTAGATATCATGTTCATGCCATGGGTCAATTTGGAGCCTCTCTGGGTTATTTGTTCCGTTTCTCGATCCAGGGTTATTTGTCCCGTTTCTCGATCCAGGTCTATGTTCAGGTCGTGACAATATGGGGAGCCCTGGGCTTAAAACATACCACAAGCTAAAAGTGGGAGTATCGACTCCAAAATCATATGGTAAGCTAATATTATAAAACTGGACTGAATCATGAAAGCATACTTAATTCATGTGGGCTTGCCCAAAGCTTTAACATACTAGATATAGACGTGGTAGTCAAAATCATGAATTCATATATGGATAAATCATAAACATTCTTTCATGCTAGATATCTCATCATACTTGAAACACATAGATCATAAATTTGACTTTTCATGAAACTTGCATAATTGGGGAAAATTCTTCTAAAACTTGAAATCATGAATTTTTAATCAATTTGCACATAAAACTACTCATGAATCTTAAAACATCATTTGAAACATGAAGGAGATTGACCCATGAATTAAACATAGAGGATTTCATAAATTGGATTAAGACCCCATAGAATCACATACATTTGAATTCATGAATTTGAGATGGGATTAGGGCATGAGAGTGAAGGGAATCTTCTCTCATTCATGACTCTACATACTTGGGTAGTCTTATTCTACACCCTTCCTTGAAAGTCCAAGAGATTTGGGGAAGAACTTGAAGAATTCTAAATTTGATCTCCTTTGGAATTCTCTAAACTTGCATGAATGGGGAGGGAATAGGTTAGAATAAGCTAAACCCTATTAAAATCCTCCTAACTGAGCTTAAAATGGTGTAGTTTAGGGCTTAGAAGTTTAGGTATTATGGAAATGCCCTTATTAAATTCGAAGAAAACTTTACACCACTAGGTGCCACGACTCACACCACGAGTCATACCTCCATCCTATGACTCGTGACTACCATCCATAGTTACCACTGATTTCCCTGACTTTTCTGAAGTTTTCCATGGGTCAGACCATGACTCGCACCACCAACCTACGAGTCGTTAGATCCACTCATGGTCAACACTTCCAAGATCCTTAGCTCCTCCTCAGGGGTGCAGGCCACGACCTGTGGTTCCACCCTACGATTCGTACCCCGACTTGTTATCTCCTATTTGGTGCTCAACAGATCCCTTACAAATACTGACCACGGCTCATCCTACAACCCCTGACATATTCCCATGAGTTTTACCTTGACTCATTACTAGAAGTCCTCCTGCTGCAGATTCTAACCACTAGTGATACCACGACTTATTACTCCTTCCCACGAATTATACCATGAGTTGTTATGAGTCATTTTTCAACATTTTTCTATTGATCACATTTCATATCCTGAGTCTAGTCTTAGGAAGCTTCGGGGTATTACACCTTTGTATTCAGTTTACAATTCTCAGTTTTGGGATTGCATCTCTTTTCCTATCTTTCCAGCTTATTTAGTCTCCATTCGAGGATGAATGTTTCTAAGGGGGAGATATTGTAACACCCAGAAAATTTCTAAGACTAGTCCCTAGATTTAAAACTTGATGATGCAGAAAACTGAGAAAAATTCCTCCATTACGAGTCTCAATATGACTCATAAGGAGGTGGCATGAGTCATACTAGGACTCGTGAGATGTGGGTTTAGAGGGACAGAAGAAATTGTGCAGTAAACCACAGGTGATTCATATGAGTCGTACTAGAGCAGTATGAGTCATACCATGATTTGTGATACGGTTTCTGGGAGTCTAATAGGAAGTGGCAAGGAAACCATGACTGCATGTCATAATTCGTACCACCATGGTACAGATCGTACTAACCAGTCGTTAGATGAGCTTCAGAGAAGTGTTGAGGAAATTTTGGTAAAATCATGAATCGTGGTATGACCTATGGTATGTTTGTACGAATCATGGTAGGCTCTCGTGGGATGAACTTTAAAGAATTGTATTAAGAGGGGTTAGTCAATATAATCCTCTCATTCTCTCCTAACATTTAAGAAGTCACCGTAAGAACATAGACAGGCATTTCAAGGAAAGAACTAGGGCTTCAACCTTCTTCTCAGGATTTCAAATATTTTCTCCGAAAAATTATTCTGCAAGTTTGTGGGGATTTATTAAGGGAATTCCTTACACCCTTGTGCCCCAAAATAACCAGTAAACCCTAGTTTTAAAGTTTTCTGGAAATCATGGCCTAGGGTTTTCTTTTAGCTGTTGAAATTTCCTATCTCCTTAATCTCTTAGAGCTTTCATGACTAGTACCATGTTGTAATTGGGATGTTAATATTAACTTGTAAAATGTTTATCCACATTCTTGGTTCTTTCATGATTTTGAGATTCACTACTAAAAAATAGTCAAAAAACGAGGGCTAATTCCGACGGACAGAGTCGGTTTTTTTGGCTAAAAATGACGGAAAACTGACGAACAAAGGGTCGTCGGAATATGTCGTGTCGGAAACAAAAAACCGATGGACAGCATCGGATAATACCGACAGACGTCTGTTGGTTTGGTGAATTTTAATTCTGTGGGTTTTTAAAACACTACCCGACGGGGAAAAAAAATTACCGACGGACACCATCGATAAATTTTAATTATTAATTAATTTTTTAAATCATACTTACTGACTGTGTCCATCGGTATGTTCTTAGTTTTAAAGAACATACCAACGGACACTGTCAGTTTGTCTATCAGTTTTCTGGATTTTTTTGTAGTATATATTTGCAGAAAACTGACAGACTTATCTATGTTGTCCGTCGGTTTTCTGCAAACGCACCAACAACAAAAAGCTGCATTTTCTGCATTCCCACCTGCCAATTAAAAATTAATTCAATTTCAGCTATTATCCAGCACTAATTGTTGCCAAAACAATTCCAAATGAACAAGAACATCAATAACTTAGTAATTATCGAATTAAAACATCAAAAACAACAGTAAATATCCACCAAACTGATCAACAAAGTTTAGAAATATCAAAATATATATACAAAGTTTGTTTTCAATTTATAATAATCCTAACAACTAAGGTGTCTCTTCGACATTTTTATCATCTGTCGAATACACCTCATCATCTGAAGGAGGAGAAGGGGAACGTCGTCTCCGCATTCCACTAGCTAGGCTGTTCACTTGTGACTTGAGAGCCTCGACGGTATGACACATTATCCTACTCTCTGCAATGCGTCTTGCCTCGGCATCTCCAAGGCACGTGTAAGCTGTTCAATCTTCTGTGACATTGCAGCAATCTGAACACCATCAACTGCCTCAGCCTGGCTAAAAGAGTCAATACCTTCCAGTCCGGACTAAATTCGTCGAACTAGGTTTCTAGATCCTAGGCCGTAGACTCTCCCCTTTTGCCTCCTGCCGGCCACTTTTTTAGTCCAAATTTGGGTAGCGACATCCGGCGGAGGCTAGGTCGGCCACCTAGGGCTTCCTGAGTCTGGCTTTACTCAGACAAGGATATATCCTCTGAATGCTCTCCCTTAGATGATTTCCGGCCTCTTTTCCCGGATGAAGCCTGTAAAAATGACAATAAACATGTCAAGTCATAAATATAACATTAAGATTAAATATTATAAATATAAATCAAAAATAGAATCAAACTTATCCAGATCCATCAGGCACGATCACCAGTCTACCAAGACTGTCTATATCTCCTGGATGTGGCTCTCCAGCTACTGGTGAGGGTGCTGATGTCGGTGGTGGTGTCGGTGTCGGTGCAGGTGCTCTATATGACTAGGTCAAGGGTGGAGTAGTAAAAGCACCTTGTGAGTCTGAGTCAAAGCTTCTATCTCTGAGTCGCAACCCGACCATGTCAGGAGATGATCTAATCGAGGAAGGAGTACCGGACGATGAATATGTCGAGTTTCCCTATGGTGGATGAATGCCAGGTGTAGGCATGAAAGTGTGAGAAGTAGTAGGAAATGGAGGCAGAGAAGAATGTGCTGGATGCCCAATACCATAGGGGACATAGGACAGAGGTGGAGAAGAATATGTATGTGGAGTAGATGAAAGGCCACCCGAAGAAGCACTAGAATCTAGTGGTCTTTATGTGTTTTCCTACTATTCTTACTCGATTTACTACCCTTACTAGTTTGACCTCGATCACCTGATGACATCTTCATACAAGTTTACATGCATTATAAAATATAATTAAAATAATAATATAAGCATATATTAGATATAATAATTACTTAAAAGAATTAATTACGTTACTTGCTAATCATCATTCTCCCATTCTTCCTCCTCACTTGTTTCATTTCCATCATTCTCCCATTCTTCCTCATCACTTGTTTCATAATCATGATTTGATTCTTCTCCCTCACTTGGTTCATTTTCATTATCTGATTCATCTTCAATATTTGCAATTTCAATTATTACATCATCATCAGAAACTTCTTCTAATATGTGTTCAGGATATTCTAAACTTTGTTCTACCTCAGCATCCACAGTTTGATGAACAACTTTCAAGTCATTTTGGTATTCCACATCCAACACATTATCAATCTCTATACGACCCACGGGCTTAGTCTTTATAACCACCCACCAATCAGCCTTGTCTCTACGCAGAGGATACGGAGCATAATACACATGCTTAGCATTTTGTGCAATGATGAAAGGATCATAACGGTCATATTGTCTGGTGTGCTTAACTTCAGTTATATTATGTTGTTGATTAACCCTAGTACATCTGTGCGATGGATCAAACCACTTACACCGAAATAGTACTATCTTTTTTCTCGGTCATCCAGCATACCTTACTTCCATTATCTCTTGTATCACACCATAATAGTCAACAGTTTGGCCATTACCGTCTACATCACCTTTAATACACTCTCCGCTATAATTGGTTTTATTATACTTGGAAGTTTCCTCTATTTGAAACTTGAAACCATTGACACAATATTTATGTATGGACTGAATTTGACTATCAGGCCCGAGTGCAACATCACTCACAATTTGCAAATGTTCAATATTGTTATTATCATCATGAACATACATAGTGTTTAAAAAAATTTTAAGCAAATGATTATGTTGTACTTATATTGTTAACATGATATTCAACACTTATATAGTCTTTCAGCCAATCAGAGAACCTCGTATATATGGCATCATTACCCAACTGGCCTACAAAGTAACTATTCAATAACATTAGTTTTTAAATTAGTTTAAGCATTAGTATTTAAATAATATTATTTAATAATAATATGTATGAACTTACTCAAGATATGGTTGTATTTCGAGGCAATTAAGCAAAATGTGTGCCACAATAGATTGCATTTTCATACTACTCAAACCTCGTCTGGTTCGTTTCTTAGAACCTCGACCTAGTTGATTGAAAATTGAAATCGGCGGGTAGCTTGGATCAATATCACCATCGTCATTGTGGGTAGGCCTATTTATTAAAGTTGGCACTTGCTGCTCAAAATATTAAGAAAAAAAATGAGCAGTTTCCGTTGTAAGATAAGCTTCACAGATAGATCCTTCAATCTTAGACCGCTGCTTAACAGTTCTTTTGCACTTGCCAATAGTTCTGTATAAAATTTTGATGTTAGTAATTTTGTTAAACCAACTTTAAAAAAATAAATTCATTGTGTATAAAGTCATAGTTTTAGTACCTTTCGAATGGATACATCCATCTGTATTGAACTGGGCCTTCAAGACGCGCCTCATGTACGAGGTGAATCGGTAAATGTTCCATAACATTAAAGAATCTGCATGGGAAGATCTTTTCCAACTTAGTAGTAATCATAGGAATATTTTCATCCATCCTTTCTAAATTATCCTCCCACAAAGTGTTACTACACAAATCTTTGAAGAACAAACTTACCTCTGTGATTGGCGTCCATATCCTATGAGGTAGCCGGTGAAATGCAATAGGAATCAAAGTTTCCAACATGAAAATCATGGATTTTCATACCACACGACTTCCCTTCGTTCATATCTGCACGTTTCCCTAAATTTGAAGCATAGCCCTCAGGCATCCTCAAATTTTTAACCCACTCACAAATCTCATTTTTTTCATCCAATGTGAATGAAAAGCTCGCTTTGGCTTTAACAATTTATTATTGTGTGTTTCTTGCAGCTCTAGTTCCTTTCTTCTGCAATATTCTTTTAAGTCCATTCTAGCCTTTGGATTATCTTCTGTCTTACCCTTAACATCCATCATGGTGTTGAACAAATTATCAAAATAATTTTTTTAAATGTGCATCACATCAAGATTGTGTTGTAGAAGGTTGTTCTTCCAATACGGCAACTCCCAAAATATGCTCTGTTTTGTCCAATTATGTCCAACACCATATCTAGGAAGTCTACAAAGTGTAGCATCTATAACCTTTGGCAGGTGACAAACTCTCTCCCAAATTTCACTTGCTGACAATAATGGAGGTGGCAGATTGTTTTCAACCTTATTCTTTCGGAAGGCATGTTTCATTCTTCTAAACTCCTGATCCACTGGCAAGAACCGACGGTGACAATCAAACCATGAATTTTACGACCATATTTTAATGTGAATGCTTTACTATTTCCCATGCAATATGGGCAAGCTAATTTTCCAGCGGTCATCCAACAAGATAGCATTCCATATGCTGAAAAATCATTTATAGTCCACATTAAACAAGCACGCAAAAAGAAAATTCTGCTTAGTTGATATATCATAAGTCATTACACCTTCAGACCACAATTATTTTAACTCGTTTATCAAAGGTTGTAAATAAACATCAATCAAACTTTCTGGATTGCAGGGACCCGGGATAATACAACTTAGAAATATATAAGGACTCGTCATCCATATTTCAGGTGGAAGATTATACGGAGTAAGGAATACAAGCCAACAAGAGTAGGGTGCAGCAGAAACAGAGAATGGTGTAAAACCATCTGCACACTAGCCTAATCTAATATTTCTTGGTTCACTAGCAAAATCAGGATAAGTTCTATAAAATGTTTCCAAGCTTCTCCATCTAATGGATGAGACATAACACCAGGAGCCCTTCTATTCTCACGGTGTCATCTCATATGCGGAGCAGAACTCATCGACGCGTACAACCTCTTTAACCGAGGTATAAGAGGTAAATGATGCATCACCTTAACTGGAACCATCTTCCCACTAGGAGTCTTCTTAAAATAAGCATGTCCACAAAAATTGCAACTTTGTAGATCCCCAACATTCTTATAGAACAACATGCAACCATTTTCACAACAATAAATTCTATCATACGACAATCCTAACTTGGAAACCGATTTCTTTGTCTGATAGAAATTCTTAGGTATGTTCAACTCAGGGTTAACGAGTTCCCCCAAAAGACTAACCATAGAGTCCATAGCAGCTTGAGGAACACTCCAATATGATTTGATATTGATTAGTCTAACTGCAACGGACAACTCAGAATGCGGACTCCCTACACATAGTGGACGACTAGCCTCTTCTGGTTGTTCGTAGAAACGCATTGCTTCTTCATTGGAAGTTTCTTAGAAATATTATTTGGGTTCCATCCCATATTGTATTCCGAACGCATATTGACCATTTCGTGCACTCTCTCATGTTGAACACTACTTTGATCATGTGCAGACCTACTACTTTCACCGATCAAATTATAAAATATACCATTCTCTCCATCAGTCTCACCATGATTAGTCCACACAAAATATCTAGGCTTAAACCCATAACAATAAATATGAACTACAACATTATCAGGTTTAAAAAACTTCATGCAATTGTATCGCTTACAAGGACACCTAATCAACCCATCAGTTTGGAAAGGGTATAGCGACATTGCATGGTTGATAAATCATCTAACACCTTCAACAAATTCATCTTTCATACCCCTACAATTTGCATTAGTTCTATCATACATCCACAGATGATGATTCATCTAAAAAATTAAAGATATTTTAGATTACACATATAAATTAAAATTAATTAATTTATATTGATAATTAAATTTTATTATTTAATGATCACTAATTATTCAACAAACAACCTCCAAAAGTAAGTCAAATTTTAATGAAATTATTGAATTAATATTTAATAATTAATTACTAAAATTATAGTGGTTAAAGAATTTGATTATTTAATTATAAATTTTTGTAGTCATTGAATTATGAATATGAAATTTTAATAATTATTAACTTTACATTATTATATTATTAAACTACATTTTAATAATTATTAAATTTAAATTATTAATCTACATAACAATATCAAGAACCCAAATTAAACTAAATTTTTATAATTATTAAATTATGAATATGAAATTTTAATAATTATTAACTTTGAATTATTATATTATTAATCTACATTTTAATAATTATTAAATTTTAATTGTTAATCTACTTAACAATATCAAGAACCTAAATTAAACTAATTTTTTATAATTATTGAATTATGAATATGAAATAATTATTATTATTAAATTTGAATTATTATCTATATTTTAATAATTATTAATCTACATAATAATATCAAGAACCGCAATATCAAGAAACTAAATTAAACTAAAATATCAACAAACAAAAAAATATCAAGAACTGAAAATAAACTAAATTTATAATTTCTAAGTTAACTAATACATTCATATTAACAATGAACAACAAATACAATTATTTCAATTAAAAAAAAGACTCAATACACATATGTAGGTTGACAAATCTCTACTTTTCTCAAGTATTCAAGTTAATACACATCATTTACTTGATAAATCACTATATTAATGGATAAAAATTAACCTAAATAGACTAGTATATTAATATTTAACCTAAAATCAAACAACAATAATGTAATTAAAAATTTAAAAAACCCTAACCTTGAAATTGGAGAAGGGGTGGCGGCAGCTGCGGACTGAAGCTAGGCGGTGGGGGAGGCTCGCCGGTGAAATGGGAGGACGTCGGTGACAAGGGAGGTCCAATAATGGGGTTTGGGAGTAGGAATCGCCGAAGTGAAATGAGAGAGAAGAGAGAAGGGAGAAATGGCAGAAAAAGGGTCTGGTCGATCGATATTAAAAAAAAAAAATCGACGGACAGTATTGGTTATTCCGTCGGTTTCTCCATTTAATGAGTTGACCTAGATCTTGACTAATAACCGACGGACTAATCGACACTATCCGTCAGTTTGTAGAAATTATTTTAAATATATATATTATTATAATTATTTTTATTTAAAAAATAATAATTAATTCATATACCGTCTCTGTCCATCGGGTAAATAAATTAATATTTTATTTTTTTTATTCTAGACGACTTTGTCGGCCGGATTATAAAATTATATCCCAGTAAAAGTTAATCGCGTGAAAATTACCGACGGCGTATCCGACGGACACCATAGGTTTGGTGAATAATTATATAAAAATTAAATAAAAAATAAATAAAATGACGGACAGGCCCGATTTTCCATTGGTCTTCATCAACCGACCCTGTCCGTTGGTTCCTGTCCCTCGGCATTCAAGCAGTTTTTAGCAGTGATTTCATTTCATGATCTAGTAATGTTTCGCAAATAGTACGATCTTTTAGAGTATATATGATTTTCTCATGATTTATGTAACCATGCTTTATGTACTGTTACCATATCAATATACTCAGTAATATTCGTAATATTAGTAGTACCAGCATTTCAACACATTCAGTAACCAGGTCTTTTAGGCTCTTAGGACACTTCCAGATAAGTAGTTTTGATTTATCCTTAAGACACTAGTTCGAGCTAATCAGTTTATTTAGTTATACTTAGGAGTTCAGTTGGGAGAAATACTTAGTACCGAATGAGTCGGGGTTCCAGCGCACTCAGGTCCCCTAAACTACGTGTCATCATAGGTCTTTAGCTTGAATGGGCATCAGTTAGTGATCGCACAGCCATGCCTTTATACCCTGAAAAGGTATATTATGTCCTATCAATGGGGCGTATACATCAAACTCCACGTTTAGCTCACATGGTTATATGTCAGTTAACAGGCTCTCCCACAGTATAGTCCAGTCTCAGCTCTCATAATATGCATTTGATCCTTTAATCAGTTTTACTAGCTTGACAGTATTTTCATATTTCAGGTTATTTATGACATTTGTATTTTCATACAAGGTCATTTCATATTACTTTAGCACTTTTAATTATAATGTTTTTATCAGTATGTTTATGTCTTAAATTGCATAGCTTCATATACTTAGTACATTCAAAGTACTGATGCATACTTTCTATGTTATATCATTTTATGATACAAACTCAGGTACCCAACCTCAGTATCGCAGTTAGCTTCACCGATGATACCCAGCAATTGATAATGGTGAGTCCTCATCTTTTGAGGACCTGAGTCTTTATTTTCAAGTTATCGTCACTTCTAGTTTACAGACTTTAGAGTTAACTGAGGGCTTGTTCCAGCAACTCATCAGTTAGTAGAGGTTTTCAAACAGCATAGTATCAGTTTTAGCTTATTATTATTAGTGTTGTTTAAAACATCCAGTATTTACCAGATTTTATCTTTTCTCATAAAGGATTGTTTTTACACTTCAATAACTTTTGCTCAGTTTCTATTTCAATTCTAGTATTTCAGTAATATGTTATGCCATGGGTTAACTTAGGATCACTTATGACTCTAATTACCGTGTCGCGTCTTGGGTGTAGACTCAGGTCGTGACATGTGACCTGCTTTTTTTTGAAGGCATTGGACAAATTTACTTTCAAGAAAATTTAGCAAGTGATATATAAAGGTGGAGAGAAGAGAGAAGGTTTAGTTGTGGAGGAAAAGAGGCTGCAAAATCATAATTCCGACATAGGTTGAAGTAGATATAGGAATTGTCTTCTTTTTTTATTTTTGGATGAAAAATTATTTCAAAAGCATCATACCTGGATGGATTGGAGGTAGACGTATTACAGTGGAGATGTCAAATATGAATATGCATATAATTTTACAACAAAGAAAATGAAATAACCATTTTTTAACCCTCGGAAAGAAATGTTCACATTTTTTAATATAAAAAGAGTGAAGAGTAGTAATTATAGTCATAATACATTGTAAATTCTAAGTGTATCATAGCAGAGATTACAACTGTGAATAGATGCATAATTGAACAACAAAGAAAAAGAAGGAATCATTGTGTACCCTTAGTCGTAAATGTTCAATATTGTTTATTTATTTTGTGAAGTGAAGAGTTTCATGTATGGTAAGCTTTTTTTGGATTTGGCAATGCAAAAGTGAGGAGGCTTATTAGAAGGTAAAAGTAAGTAGTCGTGGCAGATGCAGAACAAAGAGTATGGCAAGGGCAACGAACCAAACCTGAGAGGTTTTGATGATTGTGTAACCTTCTTTCTTTCGAAGGCGTTGGACAGATCTAGTTTTAAGAAAAGTCAGCAATCGAAGTATAAAGGTGGAGAGATGGGAGCTTGTAGTTTCTTTTTTAAGTAGTAATGGAGGAAAAGAGGCTGAAAGATTATACTTTCGACAAAGGTTGAAGTAGATATAGGAACTACCTTTTATACTTTATTTGGGTGAAGAATTATTTCAAAAGCAGCATATCTGGACGGGTTGGAGGTATTGTGTGCATCCAGATTAAGGAGTTTTGAATCCATCGGGTGAATCCTGTATGTTGAAATATAAGTTGATTATGAAAATTTAAGCATGGTAGTGTACGGAAAAGATAGCTAGCTTAGTATAACATAGATTTTCTGACTTTTTAAACAACGTATAGTAATTAGCCAAATTATAATTTTCTAATA
Organism: Datura wrightii; assembly: GCA_035772735.1. NCBI lineage: Eukaryota > Viridiplantae > Streptophyta > Magnoliopsida > Solanales > Solanaceae > Datura > Datura wrightii. The sequence continues at coordinate 56,292,255 of JASDFA010000007.1, read as the reverse complement.
AAGCAGTAGTTTTGAAATTTAGAGTGTAATTGAAGTCGTAATACTGTGTAAAGTCTAAACGTATCACAGTGGAGGTTTTCTTGTAAAAAAATTCAGAAGTCAAAGTGTAAAGTAAATAATAATTTCAAAAGCAGCATACCGGAGGCGGGGGGGGGGGGGGGGGGGGGGTTGGAGGTATTGTGTGTTTCTGGAGCAAAGGGTTGTGTATTCATTGTTTGAATCCTGTATAGTAAAATATAAGGTGCATTAGGAAAACATAAGCATGTAAGTATACATATGAGATAGGTAATTTAACGTAACATAGAATTTTCTATAGTTTGAAAATGTTTTAATATTTAGAAAGGGTTGAGTGATTGGACAAGTAAAGTAGTAGTTGTAAATTTAAAACCGAAATTGAAGGGGTCATACAATATATAGGCTAGACGAAGTATTATATAAGGATGCAGAATAAAGGATATGAAAAGCTTTAAGAATCATACCTGAGCGATTTTGGAGGGTTTTGCAGTAAGCGGCTTATGGATGTGCTGAACAGGAAGGCATTCGAGTGGAAAGTAAGAAGAAGAGGGAGATAGAAAAGAGCAAGATGTCGGGCTAAATGCAGAACAAAGAATATGGGAGGTGTAAAGAACCATACCTGAGAAGTTGTAGGGCTGTGTATTTAGGTTGAATAAGAGAAAAAGCAAAATGAAGGTAAGAAGATCAGGGAGATAGATAATGTGGCTGGTAAGGATTGATAAAAAGCTTCACGACTTCAATTTCAGTGACGCGAAAATCAAGAAGTAAATCAACATTCAAAAAAATGAGAAGTACTCAAATCAATATGAGACTTATATTCATCCTATTTGCAAATTCCCCAACTCTATTGAATACTTGAATGATGAAAAATTTCTCTTTGAAATTGAAGCACAACAAATTTTCATGCTCTTAAACGAACAAAAAATCAATGCTATTGCGTAATTAGTTTGTTTAATATTGGCCTCTGCGAATTATAAAAAATTTAGTTTTTCTTCAAAGAAAGTTAATGTGTGCGCCAAATTATTTTGCTCTTTTTCCCTATTGTTAAATATTGAATAAAAATGTATATCCATATACTGATATTAGGAAAACTAAAAAGAACTACATTAATGTTCTCTATCTGTCTCTAAATATCAGTGATACATCTTGATTGGAATCAAATGTGTTTTTCAGGAATTGCTCTTATTAGATAGATAATTTAATGTAACATGGAGTTTTTGATAGTTTGAAGATGTTTTAGCATCTAGAAAGGGTTAAGTAATTTGACAAATAAATTAGTATGTCATAAATTTTAAAACCGAAATTAAAGGTGTCATACAATGTATAGGCTAGATGAAGAGTTAGATAAGGATGCAGACGAAAGGGTATGGGTAGCTTGAAGCACCATACCTGAGCTGTCTTGGGGGTTTTATGGAATGTTTTTTACGGATGCGTTGAACAGGAAGGCATACAAGTGGAAAGTAACAAGAAGAGGAAGATAAAGAAAAAGTAAACAATCAGGGCAGATGAAGAACAAAGGATATGAGAGGTGTAAATATCCATACCTGAGTAGCTGAGGGTTTGTGTATTTACGTTGAACAAAAGCATAAGGAATGAAAGTAATTAAGAAGATCAGGGAGATAAGTAATGTGGCTGGTAGAGATTGACGATAAAAAGTGAAAAGGTGTTATGAGTTCATACCTATTGAGGAAGGGGCGTAGAGAAGTAAACGATTTATAATTTTGTTGGGAAAGAAGTATTGTTGTATAAGAAAATTAATAAGTAAAATTCTGTGAAAATAGATAAATACAATTTTTGATTTGTGAAAGAGCCCGGACAGAGGATCTTCCTTTATGTATATACACACACACACTAAAATATAGCTTCAAACATCTCAAGAAGATTCTCACTTTACAATATTAATTATAATGGCTTAATAAATTTTGGTATTAATTAAAATTGAAGAAAATATAGATAACCCCCAATCTTGTAATTTATTTAAGTGAAACACATCTCAAAAGTCAAAGTAATATATTTAGTAGATCTCAAAATTTGTACTAATAAAAAATTAAATAATAAAATATTAGTTAATAAATATTTTTATAAATATTAATTGTAGATACAATGTTTTAACATGTAATGTACTTATGAAGAGCTAAAAACATACCAATCCTTCTACTTTCAAAAATATATTCATATTGAATAATTATTATTTAATTATTTTCTTAAATAATTTGTTTGGAAAAATGATAATCTAAACTCGGGTATTTGTGAATTTTAGCTGATTAATTGGGAACAAAAAAAATTCTCTATGGGGTACCGAAAAGAGGAAGAGAATCCACTTCTCTCTCTCTCTAAAGCCACTATTGTACATATGAACAACAACAACATCAACATCCACACTCCATCTACACAGGAGATGTGCAGTATGGAACTAGACATTGCTAAGGAAAAGGCTGATAAGATGTCCTTTCGGGACAAACTCATGGCAAATAATCAACTTCCTACTATGACCAGTTTAAATCTGGATTTAAGCCAGTTGGTGGATATGCAGGATAAAGTTATTCCTCTAACAGGCGCAGATAACTTCATTCCACTTATAGCTGAGGACAAAAGCTGCATCTACCTACCCTGGCAAAAAGAACTGATCATTAAAGTTCTAGGTAGAAAGTGGGCCATAAATTACTAAAACAAAAGTTAACATTCTTGTGGAAGCCGACTAAAGAGATTAATCTTATTGATTTGGGGTATGGATTTTTCCTCATAAAATTTATACACGAGGACAATGTGCTACATGTTCTACATGATGGACCCTGGTTTGTCTTGAACAACTTTATGTCTGTGCAGAAATAGGAACCAAAGTTTGTTGCCTCTTCTGCACAAATAGCTTATACTATTATATGGATTCGTCTACTGGAATTACCTATAGAGTTCTATGATATGACCGTTCTGATGAAAGTTAGACAAAAGATCGGAACTCTACTTAAACTGGATGCTTGCATTTCCACTGATACTCAGGATAGATACGCACGCCTCCGTGTTCAGGTACCATTGGATCAACCTATGCGAAATTATATTTATGCTGGTACCCACAGACAAAATGTTCAACATGAGGCTATTAAACTATTGCGCACCGGCTGTGGTAGACTTGGCCATTCCCTAGGTACTTGTACTCATCACACTATAGCTAAAGCTACGGGCTATCGAGACACTTTGGGAACTATTACAGCTACTAACTCAGCACCAATGAGCCGACCTACTACACCTAAACTTCTAGCAGAATCGCCTATGATGGGGAACGGATGATAACTTGTGCAATTTCCCACTAGGAGTCACTGAAAAACTGCAGAGCAGCCTCCTACCAGGAGGCCATTAGTGGAGGAGAAAGGGAAGATCGCAAATTCTGCATTATAAAGAATGCAAAGAGAAGGACCAATAGCTATGCACTAGGCACAACTAAGTTTTACTTGAACCTAAATTTTGGGCAATGTTTAATGATGTTGAAAATCCCCCAATCAGATGGCTGCTTGATAACTAACCCTTTAAAACACGGGAAATTAAATATATTGTCAAATTCCCCTACTTCTAAGGAGCTAGGGCCCTCCAACACACAGTTGAGACCTCCACAAGAAGTGATTACTACCACTATGTATAATTTCAGGGAGATGGTTACTAAATCCACGTAGGATCACCCTTATTCACCTCCTTGCCAAGTGCAAAACATGCACTACAATACAGCTAAGCAGTTACTGAGTCCCCAAAACTCTAACACAAATATGACTATGAATCCTAATCCAAATCCTAAAGGTATTCATTACAATCCATCTGAAGGTCTAATGCAAATCCCTGAAGCAAGCGACCATAATATTTCTAGGACTCTGTCTCATGCCTTAGAAATAATGCCTGCCACTACTATTTCCTCCTTATCTAAATTAACTACTTCAAAGGATAACCTTAGTACTACTTATAATGAGCTCTCTACACCCAAATTGCCCATGCCAGTATCTCCACATACACCACATACCTCTTCCTCCTTTCTAGAGACTTCATCAATTGCTTCACATGATGGAACAGACCAACATTCCACCAACCTATCACAAGGTTTTCACATCTCTAAGTCCTCACCCACTGCTACAACCACCTCGATATGGTTAGAGATAGAGCTGACAGGTCATGCATTGACATTCACAATGATGATCGATGGGCAGGAGGTCTTGGTGATGATCGAAAATCCACCAAATCAGGCACAAATTGTAACAAAGGGAATGAGGTTGGGGGTGAAGGCCTATGGACAACATAATTGGATGATGACTCCATCTCTTATTCCAAACCAGGCATCACCATCGACTGTAAACCCACAGACCTTATCGCAGCTGAACAACCTAGCGACGTCGGAGTTTTCATTTTATCTGCCAACTTACCAGATGAATGGCATCCCATGATTTCACCAGCATGTCACTATGCTACCAATGGGACTGATCCAGCCACTGCATGTGCCACCCCAAGCTACACAGTATGGGACCACTACTCATCAGGACTACGTTACTCCTACCTAGGTAAATTTAAAAGTTCCTACTAGGAAGATATGGGAAGTCAATATCAGGAGAACTTCGGGAGCGACCTAGAGAACAACTTACCTGAGCTTATGGAGGAAGTTCATGAAATAAAAACGGACTTAGCTTACTTACGACAGGTACAAGTCTTCATCCTACCAGAGCAATTTGCAAAAAGAGTTCGAATAAATTATCCCCTAAAAATGTTCAAATTCTCCCTCAATATCAAGCTAACAATGAACCCACAAGTGGGGAAATAGCTATCGTACTATGTCCCTCACAAACGGAGAAGGATCCCAATAGCTCCAGTAAGGAGGTTGCCTTACCACTTCGTAGATCCATGAACTTTGTAATTTGGAACTGTCAGAGTTCTTCTTCCCCTAATTTTAGGATGAACTTTAGACAACTCTTAGATTATTATAAGCCAACATTGGTAGTTCTCCTAAAAACTCATCGAAGGAATCACGATACCATGGCTCATGAGTTTAACTTTTCAAATACGGTTGCGGTCTCAACTGAGGGATGTGCGGGGGTATATCCATTCAGTGGCATCCTGATCTCCTAAATGTTACAGAGGTTACTCTTACACCTCAGGAAATTCATTGCATGATACAGGTAATGCCCTTTCAACATAAGTGGCTCTTTTCAGCAATATATGCAGTAATGATGTTGTAAATAGACTACTTTTACGGGACAATTTAAAAAGTTGGTTGATTCTTATTTGGGACCATGGTTAGTAGGAGGGAATTTTAATGAAATATTAACTGGTATTGAAAAATTTGGAGGTGCTCCTATTAATAATAATAGTGTTAACCAATTTACAGACTATTTAAACACTGTAATATGTTGGATCTAGGATATAAAGGTAATCAGTATACATTAGTCTAACCATAGAAGAATTTTTGATTTAGTTATGGAAATATTGGACAGAATTAATTGCAACCCAGACTGGCTGTCTGTTTTTCTTGAGGCATCCGTTAGACATTTGCCTCGAACGTACTCTGACCATTGTCCTCTAGTTTTGGAATTACATCTTAGAATTTATCTCACAAATAAGCCTTTTAGACTAGAGATGATATGGACATCCCACCCAAATTTTGAAAAAATCATAGCTACCATTTGGCAGGCAAATGAAAATGCTCTTCTGCCAGCCATTTAGAACTTTAAGAATGATGTGATTCGTTGGAATAGAGAGTGCTTTAGAAACATTTTTAAGAGAAAAAAGCAGTTTTTGGATAGGTTAGATGGAATTCAAGCCTCTCATCATTATCTACAGGTTCTTTTATCCAAAATTTAGAATGCCTTCTTATAAAAGAATTTAACCATGTTCTTCAATTAGAAGAGAAATTTTGGAGACTCAAGTCTAGAATACATTGGCTGAATGGGAGTGATGCTAATATGAGATTTTTCCATCTATCGACCTTACATGGGGGAAGATGAAATCGAATTATTAGTATTAAAGACATTGTTGGTAATTGGCTTTACAATGCACATAACATTAAGCAACATGTCCTACAGTATTACTCTACCCTTTATACTACTGAAAATAGCTACTCGACTTATACAGACAGTCATGTACCTTTCCATACAATTCCTGCTACAGCGCACACCATGCTAGAGGCTACTGTTACAGCCCAGGAAATCTGGCTAACTGTGAAATCTTTTCAGCCTTTTAAGGCACCTAGACCGGATGATCTTCATCCTTTTTTCTTTCAAAAATACTGGGAAACAATAGGTGGTTCAATTCTAGATTTCTATATATAGGTCTTTGCAAGTTTTGTAGTTCCTCACAGTATTAATACCACATACCTCTACCTAATTCCCAAAACAATAACATCGTTAACGATTGGGAACTATAGACTTATCAGTTTATGCAACACTATTTACAAAATAATTACAAAAATTATTGTTCAGCGAATTAAGCCTTTTCTAAGTACCATCATAGGGCCTTCACAATCCAATTTTTTGAAAAATAGGAGGGCTAATAATAATGCCATTATGGTACAAGAATCATTACACCTTTTCCAGAAAACAAAAGGGAGGACCTCAAACATGCTTCTAAGGCTGGATCTAGAAAAAGCTTTTGACCGACTGGAATGGACCTTTTTTTAGGAAACCCCTGTTTACTTCAACTTTCCTATGCATCTTGTCAAACTCATAATGTCTTGTATGACAACTACGTCAATTTTCATTATTCTAAATGGTTCTACTACTGAGTTTTTTCAACCTACAAAAAGTATCCGTCATGGAGATCCTTTTTCGCCTTACATCTTTATCCTCTATGTGAAAAGGTTATCGTGTCAAATTGATTTACAAGTGGACCATCTACAGTGGTCACCTATTAACCTGTCGCCGAGGGACCTCCTATCTCGCACTTACTATTTGCTGACGACATTGTGCTCTACGCCAAAATTAACATGACTTCTTGCAACTCGATTGCTAGCACTTTAACTAGCTTCAACATTTGTTTTGGACAAAAGATTAATCTCTTTAAATCCAAAATATTCTTCTATAAAAATGCCTCTGAACATCATAAGTCCTTGGTCCTTAGCAGGTTTAATATTGCGGAAGGAACTCAGTTTGGAAAATATTTGGGGTTCCCGCTCTCAAATGGTAGGAATACCAAAGCAGATTTTCAGTTCCTGGTGGATAATTTCAAAACTCGACTAGCTGGAGGGAAAACAACCTTCCTAACTGTGGCAGGTCGGGCTACTCTCATTCGATCGACTCTCAACAACCTGCTAAGTCATGTTATGCAGCTCATTAAGATTCCTTCATCTATAATACATACTATGGAATGTTATCAATGAGAATTCTACTGGGGTCATACACCTATGAAAAAAATTGCATCTGCTCAAGTGGGCGTCGATTACCATTCCCAAAAAATATGGAGGATTAGGGATCCAAAACCTCCAAAAAAAAAAACAAAGCACTCCTTGGAAGCACTGCTTTGATAATTTTCCATGCTCAAAACTCTATGTGGGAAGTTGTACTTCGAAAAAAAATACATCCATACTAATACGGCTTCTAATGCTTCAACAATATGGAAAACTCTTCTAACAGCCTGGTCATATCATCAGAAAGGGCTTGTTTGGAAGCCTGCTAGAGGTGAACATATTAACTTTTGGAATGTACCTTGGATTAAGCATTCCTTGACTTTGCGACAACTTGTTCAGAGATCTCTGCAAAAAGGTGAAAATTTGAACACTATCACTAAATACCGAAATCAAGATGCTTGGGACTTTAAGGACTTCTTTGAGCTACCCCAAAGTATTCAAACTCTAATTCGCAGTGTTTACTTTACCAAAGACACTCTAACCTTCGGTCGCATAGTCTAGGGGCTCACTAACATTGATACCTTCACTGTTTCATGTTAGAAATCCCTACTGCCAAAAAACAATAGCCAAAAAAGTTTTGACTGGATTTGGAAGTTAGTTATTCCTTCAAATTAAACATTTCTTATGGCGAATAAATCATGGAAGACTTTCTATGGCTCAATATTTATATCATATAAACTGTATTCCATCTCCAAACTGCCCAACCTATGATGCTAATGAAGAAGAAACCATTTCCCACTTGTTTTTAAGTTGCAATAAACTGACTACACTTTGGACAGAATTGGGTATGACACAACAGGTTCGAAACTTGACTTCATCTGGAACTCCTTGGCTTCCTAGTTTCATACACTCTCACACTTACAACAATAAACTTAATATCTCTTCTAAGGTTTTTCTATCTTTCTGCCTTTGTTCTATCTGGGTTCATCGAAATAAATATATGTTTGAGCATGTTCCTTTCTCTATCAACGATGCTTTAATTAAAAGCCTAGCTGCTGAGTTCTGGTTTTTAACAGGGACATATAAGCCTAGGAAAACAAAGATTCCTCTTTATCTCAAATGAAACCCCCAACCCCCCCCCCCCCCCCCCCCCAAGCGCACCATTTTATGCTCAACACTGATGGCAGATTGGCCACAAATACTACTATCGCAGGCCTGGGAGGGGTATTCAGAAATAGTGATGGAATATGGATACTGGGATTTACATTATCTATAACTGTTGAAACTGTTTTGTAGGTGGAGTTATTTTCTCTCCTTAACGGGCTCACCTTGGCAATGCAATATAATATCTAGCCATTAGAAGTCAATGTTGACGCCCAAGATATTGTTCGCCTACTCAGTACAATTAATGTTGCTAACTCCACTGTTCTTGATGACTGCAGGTGCCTCTTTTGGAGGCTGAGTGATGCTAGAGTGGTGCATGTCTACAGAGAACAGAATAGGTTGGCAGATCAACTAGCAACACTAGCTACTACTTCGGAGCGAAGTTCTACTACGCAACTGTTTTGGGACACTCCCCCAATCTTAATGGATATTTTGAATGCTGATACGTGTGGAGAACCGTCCATTAGAAGGGTTCCTATAACTAATGTTGGAATGCATAATAGAACTACTAGTACTCCCTATGGAAATAATGTAGATATAGAGATTAGTGGTAATATAGCTGCAACAGCTGGAAATGTACCTGCAACTAGGTGTGGTGGAAACACCACACAGACCTTCTCTGTAGACCTTTTTCTTATGAAGCAATATAGCTATATCCTTTCATGCCCCCCCAAAAAAAATAAATAAAAAAATAAAAAATTGGGGAACAAAAACGAGTGGGAGACATGAGTTAAAAGAGATGGGGTTAGAATTGGAAATATATAAGAGAAACTCCCATCTGCATCTCAGGATTCAGGATTGTAATCAAATTTCCTCTATACACTACTCTTTCACTTCTCCTTTGCTTCAAACCATCGCCTCTCTATACCTCCAGGGTTTCTTTGGTCTCTATACCAATTCATGCTTTTTAGCCATTCAAAAACAGCATATCACCTTCTTTGCTTTACAGTAATTCATCTATATGGTAACTATTGATTAGATTTCACAATGAGCATCTTTTGGATTTCCAAGAGTCGATCGCCTTGATATAGTTCCTTATTTATTGCTCTTTGTGTTTGCTTCTCCCTGATGATTGAAAATCAGAGCTGCAAATTACCCGATCGGCTGATTGCTGTTTAGTGCTGAGAGAGAAACTGAAGAAAAGATTTAGGTATTTTTGCTTGTGAAAAAGAGACTGGAGAAAAAAGGAATTAATATGGCTTCTACAGTTCCGGCCAAGTCTAATAACCCACTTCACAACTTTGATTTGCCCCACTTGAAATGGAAGAAGAATCATCACTCCAACAATCACCAGCGCCGCCGCTCCACCAAGCTTTCTTCCGATTCCTCCTCGCCGTCGCGGCACGATTCACCGCAGCGCCAATCACAATCTCAGCCTCCAATGGGTGAATCCCTGGCAGCGGCGCGTCAGTCTCCCATGCGTGATTCTGTTGCAGCCGCTCGCCAGTCTCCGATGCGTGACCCTATTCAGGGGTTTCGCCGGTCTCCGATGCGTGATTCCGTTGTGGCGGTTCACCGGTCTCCGATGCGTGAATCCGTGCCTCCACGTCAGTCTCCTATGCGGGAGTCTGTGCCGCCGCGTCAGTCTCCAATGCATTGCAAATCTGTTCCTGAGTCGGAAAAGGACAGAAGTGTTATCGAGTGTAGTAGGCATTCACGAATTTCAGTATCTGAGAGTACGAAGAAAGGGATCTGTGAGAAATCAGATAAGAAGCATAAAGTACTAGAGATTGATGTGGCTGGGAATAAAGAAGGCAGATCGAAAATCTTGCTCAAAATCCCTCGAAAAAACAAGGCGGAGGAAATCCATGAAGAGCAAAAGGGTGATGAATCTCAAGAGGAGGGCAAAGGGGTTACTGCTGACGAGGAAGCTGCTGAAGAATCAGCACCAAAGACGTGGAATCTGAGACCTAGAAAGCCTATACACAAATCATTGAATCTGAATGGAGGTCCATTTCGAGCCAGTGGATCGGTGATGCAGGAGAGCAAATCTCAATCGCCTCACATGAATGTGAACAAGCCAGAAAATAGTGAATCCAACGCTGCTCAGAAGAAGGAAAAAAGGCATAGGTTTTCCATACCCCTCTCCAGAGAAGAGATTGATGAAGATATATATGCTATGACTGGATCTAAGGCTGCTAGAAGACCTAAGAAGAGAGTAAAGGCTGTTCAGAAACAACTTGATGTGAGAATTCATCGTCATTTGTCTCCTATTTTGCTTGTAATTTCTGGTCATGGAATGATTTGAATTTGTTCCTTACTTCTTCTTTGCAGACCCTCTTCCCTGGTTTATGGTTAGCTTCAATAAATCCTGATTCCTATAAAGTTTGTGAAAATCTTCCAAAGGTATAGTCCACTGTTTGATAAAATTAGATCTTCTATTCTCAGTTATTTTTCTGTGTTTATGACAGCCCGGTTTTCCGTGCAGGGTTAAAAGGAATCCTTCAAAGGTGGTTATCCTTCGAATGTCCTTGATTTTTGTGGAAGTTTGAAGTTGATGGCTTCCAAATTTTATGATTGTATTTGGAGGTATAATCAGTTCTTATCTGTAAAAGATGAAAGGAAGAATAAACTTTTTTTTTTTAACCTTACTCTCCTTCAGCACTAGTTTTTCATTAGGTTTCTGGAATAGTAGCTGAAGTTGATTTCTTTATTTTTTTATGATAAAGAAAGCTGAAGTTTAGTTCTTTGATTTCATCCCTTTGTTGCAGATGTAAATATGGCTTTCTAACAAATTATTGGAAATTCTCTTTTGATATCCTTATGCTGGTTGTACTTCTTTCAATGGTCCTCTTCTTGTTTGCCTTAATTTTAAAAGACAGAATAAGTATATCGTAGTGGAAGGCCTAGTTGTCAGGATGCAAGGATAGTGTCCTTTATTCCTTTTCCCTTTCAGGAAAATGATGCAAAGATTCTTACACGGATACATGATCTAAATTCGATCTAAATAATTTGTCACAGAAAAGTTTGATTTGGTTTTCTGAATGAAATTTGGTTGTGGTTTCTGGATTTTTAAGGTTCAGGAATGATACTTTCAGCCTTAAAAAGATGAAACTGTTAAAAATTATCCCAAAAGCATTATTTGAATTGGGAGGCTGGCAATTGGCTGTAAGCTGATATGCGGAGGAGCAGCCATTTTTGACTTGATTACTCTTTCATTTATGCATCATCATCCATCCCACTGAGGAACAATCACTATTATATCGGTTGAAGTAGGTCAGTGGGAGGTAATATATCATATTTGAGCATGTAATTCCTTTTGAATATAAAAAAAGTAAAAAGGTACTGTTACTTCTCGAGCTGCTACACATTTGAACTTTACAACTAACCCATGGTTTTAGGCAGCCTTACACTGACCTGACTTGGCTAAGTTAAGTGGATAAGTCATGAAGATGAAGAACATCATCCAGGTTCCAACTTGGTGTATTTTCTCATAATAGAGTTTTACCCTTCTCATCATAGACATTATAATTTCTTTCCTTGCTTCTTGATCATAGGCAAGGAACCTGGCCGTTGGGGTTGCGACATACTTTGTGATTGTATGATTGCAGATTTAGGTGCTCTCCTTCATTCTGCTGGGGCAACGCACGTGCTTTTAGTCATTCTCTTTCCCCTCTTTGTGCATCTGGGTGATGGGTAGTCTAGTCTGGGATTCCTCTGTTTCTGAATTTTCTTTTTAGTTTGATAAAACCTTATTTTGGTGTCACTGTACTAGAAGCTTTATCCCTTTTGTTTTTGGCTTTGCCTAATTGAGATAATATAAAGATCTTGTTGTTCATCCTCTTGTTTGGCATTTATACTGTTGAAGTTTACTCTTCTAGTTGTGCAGTTCTTGTGCTAGATAACATCTATTGTATAGCACTCAAGGTATAGCCAAACAGTCAATGAAGTTAGCGATGGTAAATAAGCCATTGCTTCATTGTTTATAGCAATGAATGGACGCGAAGCCAGGGGCACTAAAAGCTTTATGGCAAAGCCATGCACTTCCGAGAATTGTGCTCTTCAAACAACAATGACGTGCAATATTATCCCAACAAGAAGCAACCAACTCTTTGAATCTCATCTAATGAGGAGCTTGATTACTCGTGTTAAGCTCGATGGAATTGTCGCTTTTTAGCGCAGTTTGCTTCTAAAAGCACTGAAACTGAATGAAAACTATAGGATATGAAGATTCAAATCAGAGTGGGGATAAAAACAGTAAACGTTCTTTTTAATCTGCCTAAGCCGAAACTCGGTAGAATTATTTTGTACCTTTACTTTTAAAGTTTTCAGTACTCAACTCATTATATGTTAAAATTTTAGTGAATCTTCGCACATTACCTTTATTGAATTTAACTGTATAGCAAGCATAGGTCCGTTGGACGACCAAGGGTAGAATGGTAAATACAACTTGTGAAATTCACATGTCTGTCTTTGCATAAGCACTCTCGTGTCAAGTTGTTCCCTTCCATTCCCACTAAACCACGGGCCTCGCTTGAGTTATCTTCTAGAATGTTATTTTGTAAATGGATTAATATATTTATAACTTTTTCAACGTTAATGACATAGCATCAAGATATAAAACAGATATATTGAGAGTAGCATCAAGATATAAAACAGATATACATGGTTACCGGAAAAATTGTATGAAATTGAGAGTAGCAGTGCAAACCCAGATTCTAACCCAGAAAGAAAGAACATGAAACGGGCGGGGCTTCTTTTGTTTTTATCCACATGCGATGCGAGGTAAAAAAGATGTTCTGCTATGAGATCACCCCCATTTTATATAACATTGAGGTACCATTGAAAATCATGTATGAATCTCGTTCGCTTTTTGAGACTTACTTTTGTCTCCTTTGATTTTATCGAACAATTGAAAAAAATATGGAGGAATTTGGGTAAAGCATGTTATTGAACATTCCAGTTGCTCTTGATTCATTGTTGGATCCTGAAGGATATCATTTTCTTGACATGCATGTTTTATCCTCTTACCTGGAAGATTGAAACAATGTTTTGCTGCATACAATTTAAGTTTTAAAATAGCAAAAAAATTTAGGAAGGTAAAAGTGGTCTCTCTTTTTGGCTTATTGAGGCTTTCTATGAATGATCAGGAAGGTTTTCTGCGGAGTGAAGAAAGAGTTTATAATCGAAAATGTTAGCAGAAATGTGAAAGAAAGAATACAAAATTTAACGTGTTTCAGATCAGAATGATCCTACATTCACTAGAGAATAATTGTCTTATATTATTAACAAAGAAAGGGGAGAGATCCCAAATACACCTAAGAAAATTGCTCTATGATTTCTGAATGGTTTTACAATGAAAAATGATCATCCTATTATAGATGACCAAGTTTGGGCTCCAAGCACAAAATAAAAAAAAGAAAAAATAAATACAAAATTTGTCCTTCACATATTTTTGCTTACTCTCCAAGTTCAATTTCTAGCCAATTAAATTGGCACATGGGATTTCTTCCACATGGATTAGACCCCCACAAAAAATAAAACCAACTCTTTCGATCTTAACCTTGATTTGCGTTCCAAGCATGCGTATGAACAACTTTGGCTAATACTTCTAAGCTTACTAAGCAATCTCGTCGTAAGAAACAAGAAGAATCAAACCTTTGTTAAACATACTAGCTCCACCTAGCAGCTGTTTTTCCAGAGTTGCATCAGTTGATGCGTATTCCCGCCAAGTCCTTGTAGTGTGCAAACTTGGCGAGTATGACTATCTTGGTCAACATGTCTGCAATGTTATCGTCTGTGATAACCTTCACGATCTTGATAGCTCCCTCTTCAACGGCATCTCGAATAAAATAAAATCTTGACATCAATATGTTTGGTGCGCTTATTAAATCTTTGATTTTTAATCAAATGAATAGAACTTTGACTATCATATTAAAGAGTTGATTCCAGCCGAATCAAACTCAATTCTTTCAGCAAACTTTTCAACCAGATAGCATCTTTCACTCCTCCCACTATTGCCATATATTCTGTCTGTGTTGTATACATAGCGACAATCAACTGTAAAGTCGATTTGCAACTAACGACACTACCAACGAGAGGTCCAGTTTCCGACCTCTTTCTGTCAAGATCCCCTGCATAATCATAATCCAAATAACCAAGAACTGAAATACCTTCATCACTTTTTCGAAAGGTTAGGACAACACAAGAAGCTCCTTTGAGATATCTCAATATCCACTTGATAGCTTTCCAATGCCTCTTTCCTAAGTTGGCCATGTACCTGCTTACAACACTTACAAATTGAGCAATATTTGGACGTGTGCACACCATAACATACATAATGCTGCCAATTGCTCTAGCATAAGGAAACTTTGACATATGCTCCACCTCATCCTCAGACTAAGGCATTTGTAACCCTAAAAGTTTAAATAAGGAGCTAATGGGGTACTTATAAGCTTGCTCATATGCATATTGAATCTCCCAAGAACCTTTTCAATGTACCTCTTCTAAGAAAGATGTACAACACCTTCTTCTCTTGAAATCTCCATTCCAAGGATTTTCTTTGTAGCTCCCAAATCTTTCATGTCAAATTCCTTGCTCAACAGTTTCTTTAAAACATTTATCTTTGTGATGTTGTTATAGCAACAATAAGCATATCATCAACATACAACAATAAATAAATTATTGAGTTACCAAACATCTTCCTGTGATACACACAACTATCAAATGCACTCCTTGAGAATCCATGTGTAGTCATTAATGCATCAAACCTCTTGTACCACTGTCTAAGGGATTGCTTCAAACCATGCAAACACTTCTTCAATTGTCATACATGATCTTCTTTTTCCTCATCTAGGAAACCTTCAAGATGATCCATATAGATTGTCTTTTCTAGATCACCATGTAAGGACAGTTTTGACATCAAGTTGTTGAAGCTCCAAGTCAAATTGTGCAATCAATGCTAGTCGCATGCGAATTGAGCTATGTTTTACGACTGGAGAGAAGATCTATCTCGTTGTAGTCAATTTCCTCTTTTTGACTAAAACCCTTTGTAACCAATCTCGCCTTGAACCTAGTTCCTTCACTTCTGGAATTCCCACTTTCTTTTTGTAGACTCATTTGCATCTAAATGTCCTCTTTTCCTTTGGCCTTTCAACAAAGACCCATGTCTGATTCTTGTGAAGAGACTCCATCTCTTCTATCATGTCTAACTTCCATTGTGCAGCATCCTTGCAAGAAGTTCCTTCAATATACGATAAGGGCTCAATGATGTTGGGCATATTCTTATGCACACTTACCATACTTTTACCTTTTTTTACCTTATTTTGAGATGTTTATCCTTATGAAATACATGATTTCATGAATGTATGTGTTAAATGAGCTAACAAGTGTTTTTAGATGGTTTTAGCAGGTAACATATGAAAAAAAACTCAAAAATGGTCCAACGTATGAAAAGAGAAGAATTTGAGAAAATTTGGCCCGGCGACCTAGCAACCAAACTTCAGAGAAAATTGTGCTCAGGTTGGTGCTATGGATGATACGACATGCCATAACTCAAACTTCAGAATAATTTATGATCAACACTTTGCCGAATTGAGTGGCCTGGCATGCCAGAGAGGTTTTATACTTGGAAAAATCTTCTAACACTCTGGTGCATTGGCAGAAGATGTGTGCCAGGTTTTAGATTTGTAAAATTTTGACTAACACCTTGGCGAGATGGCTAGTGCGGTGTGCCAGGAACCAAACTTCAGAGGAAATTCAAGCCAAGTTTGGTGAGATGAGTGGTAGGGCGCGCCAGGGCCTGTCCGGGATGGATTTTTTATGTCTAAAAGTTGAACTACCTGAGGCCAAAAGAGTCATTTGTTACCTAGTCTAGGGCGTTTGTTAGGCATCTTTCAACAAATTGATCAATTGTAAGCAATCCTTTTGGGGGAGAGGCAAGAAGTTCATTTTCTTCTAGGTTTTCCTTCTTTACTTTAACTTTGCTATTTCGAATGATGAATTCTTGGGTTTTACAGTTGAACATGAGTGGCTAAACTCTTTTTCTGGGGTTTTGGCCTTGGCTGATGGTTCTAGTTCGAATATTTGTTTATGTCACACCTTCAATTCTTCTTTTCAAGGTTGTTTATGCTTACTTGTTTTCATTGCTTATTCATTAGATTGATCACCTTGCGAATATTATCTATTGGCTCTTGGTTAAACTCGGGAGAGGGAACTTACGAGGTTAAAAGGAAGCATAGAATAGGTTTCAGTTATCTTGTTCTAAAGTTCAAGAGTTGATTTCAATACTGAGGATAGGGATATACTCTGGAACCCTATTCCGTTGATCCATGTAGCTTCAACCATCATCTTATGTTTCTCCTGCAACCATAGGGATATAGGTGTTAAGGTTCATGAGGTAGGTTTTGGTTAATTGGGAAAGTAGTTGAGAAGTGAGTTCATAACTTGCAACTAGAATTCTTAGAAGAATGTTGTATAGCGTATTCGAATCCTAAAACTCAACCTAAAAGCAAAAGTGCCAAGACCCCAAATTTCTATCATTATTTGAATTACAAACTCATTGCAAATGATTCTAGTTTCTTAGTTTAAATTATATTACAAGTTTAGTAGAATAATCCCAAAACCAATTTTCTATTTTTATTTGTATTTATTTGAATGGTGAAATAAAAGTTCAAACTTAAGCAATCTGTCAAATCTCTGTGGGTACGATATCAGAACTTCACCGTCCTATATTACTTGATGACCACATGCACTTGCGTGCGCTTGACAATATCAAGTTTTTGATGTCGTTGCCAGGGACTTGAATTGATTAATTATTTGTGGTTAGGATTTTTATTATATTATTCTGCACTTTATGTTTGTTGTTGGTTTTTGAAAGTTTTTGGTGGTGTTTGTTTGGTGTATACTAGCTACTAGAAGTCAGGGGAAACCCTTGGCTCACTTTGATCCAAAAATTGAAAGGAATTTTCGTCGGTTAGTGATGGCAGAAACAATGAGAAAGCACAGGGCAACAACCAGGACAGGATTTCAGTACTCAATTTTGCTCGGCCAAAACTTGGAGAATGTTTCCAAAGCGATCAAAAGCCGTCCATCACTGAAAATTTTGAGTTGAAAGGGGGAATCATGCGGTTGGTTCAAAACACATGTCAATATCAAGGCAAGCCACACGAGGATCCCCACAGGCATTTGATGATGTTCGTGGAACTTAGTGAAAATTTCCACTATCAAAATATTTCAGATGAGTATGTTAAGCTCACTCTGTTCCCGTTCTCATTAATTGGTGAAGTGAGGAGTGGCTTCAGCATAAGCCAACTAGGTTGATTACTACCTGGGAAGCTCTTTCCAATAAGTTCATAAACAGATTTTTCTCTTCAAGGAGAATGATGGAGTTGAGAGGAAAGATCTTAGGATTTGTTCAGAAGGACGGTAGACCCTAGCTCAGGCTTGGGAAAGATACAAGTGACGATATTGATGATAGTGACAATCTTGATGCTAGTGACGATATCGATCGAGGCCTTGATATGGAGCTGGAACTACTAACTAGGATGAATGGGCTAACTGTGGATATGATGCCAGAAATAGACCGATTTTATATCATTCTTCAATTCGAATTAGCAAAAGCGATGTCTTCTTGCATAATATGAATTTCAAACATTCATGATCTGGATGTAATTTATCAAATGACTTATCCCTCTGTCTATTAGTGAACCATCTCTCTAGGGATTGTGAAAGATGTTCTAGTAGAAATATTCTTGTTATTTCTTCGACTCATATTCCTCATAAAGTGGATCCCGCTCTAATAGCTTCGAATAAATTAAATATGTGCATTAAGATATAAAGGCTTCTTATTCCACAACAATGAAAGCACTTTTTCACTCTTTCATATACTAGGGGATTTCACTTGGAAAAGAAAATATTCCATACTAACGGATTTGGGTCCATTACCATCGGTTCTAATGCACGAGATCTTGTAGCACTTACCAATGAGGATACTTATGAGATTATCAGTACTATATGCAGCCAAAGGAGATCATTGGGCACAACTTCATAGAAAGGCTGAAGCCAGAGTCTAAGATTTTACTGGACGCTACTGCACAGGGGAAAATCTTGTCCAAAAGCTATGATGAGATAGAAGCTCTATTGAATCTCATGTTAGCTAGGAGAAAAGATTATTAGGATTCAGGTAGAGGTTTTACTGCAACCAAAGTTCAAGGGAAACTTGAGGTTGCTGGTGTAGCAGCAATTTGAGCAGATATTAGTTAGTTGGTGAATGTGATCAGTAAGTTAGTAAACACACCAGATACAAGTTAGGTTCATCAAGTTCAACAAGTTCAGACTCCACCGCCGTCATATGAGGCATGTTGAAAAGGTAATACATATTCAGGTTGTCCACTAAATTCAAAATCTATTTATTTTGTGGGTCAATAAGGTTGTGGTGGAGGTTTTGCAGGAAATAGTTACAATCAGGGTACAGGAATGCAACTAATCCCTTATAGGGAGGAAATAAGAACTTTTAAAGGCCTATGAACAACTTCCAAAGACCTTAGGGCCAGCAAGATGACCGTTCTTTAGACGAGACCATGAAGTAGTGGATGGTGCAGCAGACTCAGGTGGTTTATGAGATGCAAAAGTCAATCCACAAATTGGAAAGAAAGTGGGTCAATTGGCCCTTCAGCAGACGAACTGACCACAAAGGGGCACTTCCAAGTAACATTGAGAAGAACCCCAAGGAGAATGTTAGCGCAATCTCTTTTCTTGGTGGAAAGGAGCTAGGTGAAGTGATACCCAAAGATAACAAAACAGAGACAGAGCATGTTGTGAAATCCGAGCACGAGGTTGATGAGTCAAGTAACTGCAATACCCCAAAAATCCTAAGATCAGACCCCAAAGTAGAAACGGAGAAAATTAGATTTTCCGCACCAGACCACAAGACGAGTCATCCAGTGACCCGTTAGGAACACCACGAGTCGTTAAATGACTCGTGCAGATGGGATTGACTATGATTGGAAATTTTATGTTTTGGGTTGACCGTGGGTGTGACCACGAGTCGTGGTCAGCACCACAATCCGTTAGGTCACCTGTGGTCAAGGGTGATCTAAAGGATGAAGAAATTCGATAATGTTGGTAACGGGTCATCACCACAAATCTTTGGGTACACCACAAGTCGTGGTGACCCTTAGAAGAAATTTGGCAGTATAAGTAATGACTGGGACCACGATTCGTCCAGTCCCTCGTGGGGACGGACAGTGTGTTTTTTTCCTGCAAATTTATTAAGGGTTGTAATTTCTAAGTTTCTAAGGCCTAAAATTGTTATACCCCGTAAGATTCCCGACACCTAGATGGCTTATTCACACGTTGTTTAAGCATATTTGAAGGCCATACGTGCTAGAGAAAGGCCCGGGAAAGGGATCAGACGAGTAACCTGTCGAACCATCGCGGAAGGAGCCGAGCAAGAGCCCCTCCGCGATGGCAACGTGTCACGGAGGTGGAGCCTCCGCGTTGGCTCCGTGACACGTTGGCCCTGTCCAGGACCAACTATATAAGCCCTCCACTTCGGTTTTAAATGAATAATTCTTATAATTTCCAGTGAAAACAGAGAGGAAAACCAGAGAGGAGAAAGGGATGAAGGTTCCTTGATAATTTCCTTCCGATTACGCTGCCAAACATAGTCCAAACTCAAATTAACCTTAGGTACCGAGGTATTTAGCAGCAGGGAGCATTCCTACGGATTTAGTTTCGCGAAATACGGCCGACGAATCGTCGAGCTACCGGACTAAAGTAAGTAGAATTGCTCCAAACTAGTGTCTATGTGCTCCTAGCTGTGAAGTGAACACTTCTCCCTTCTGGACTTCTGAAAAATAGCAAGTTTTCGACCGTCTTTAGATAAGCCTAAGTTTAGACTATAATTATATCGAAAATAACGTCGTCCTTCAGAATAAAGTTATATTTAGCACTAATTAATGTGTATATGAATGCAGTTGGGAATAGCTGGAGTACTGACCGAGCCCCGTCCGACAGTCGGATAACTCGAGGTTAAGGTATGTGAAGTTGTTCTTCAGCAAGTTAGTAAGTCTTAGCTTGGTAAATCATAGTAAACTCCGTATTTGAAACTCTTGGAGTTGAATGTTGAGAATTAAGCAAGTCTAATAGATTCTGAGATGTGTTGCCATATCGTATTCAGTCTGAAAGTTAGTAAAGCATACGCCAAGGGGGCGAGTTAGCATTCCAGATTCAGTATAGCTTACTGTATGATTAGCAAGCATGTTGTAGAATAAAAAGATACAGATTTTCAGAATAAAGTTTGTAAAGTAAAATCAGATAGACGGACAGTTTTATGGCTACAGATTAGCGATTCAGACTGATAGTATCCCGGCTACAGATTAGCCAAACAGTTAAATAAAGATTTCAGAATCAACATAGTCTGTAAATAATTAGTATAATATAGAAAGAGATCAGAATAAGAAATCAGATTTCAGATAGTCTTTTTCAGTTATACATGCTTGCTATTTATATGTGCTATTTGTTTGTTAAGACTTGATGTGGCGTGAGGGCACCCTTTTGAGCGTTCTCACCGCCCCTGGGTTGGTAATCGTGTCGCCCACTGAGCGGGTGGGTTTACGTTACTCCAAGGAATGGCATGCCGTCCCCAGTTTGGACGAAGATGGGATGAAGCTTTCCCCATATCAGGCTGATCAACATTACAGTACAGATAGCCCTGTTGTGCGCAAGCGCCCAGGGAATAGATACAGATACAGTTACAGTATAGATCTTATTACAGGTGCATCTCCGGTTTCAGATAGCCCTGTTGAGTTGTGTCCAGGGAACCAAACCCTATCTGTTACTGTCTGCACAGGAGTCCTCCGGAATCAGACACAGTTATTTATATCGGAGGCTATGGCTCGAGCCGGAGACCCAGGGGGCCGATAGAGGAGCTCCGAGTGAGCAGATGAGTGGAGTGATTTATTTTTGGCTGGTTTTGACCCGGGTAGGGGTATATAGATTATTTGCTTGTTTGGCGCCGTCTGGCTTATGGGGGTTGGTATCGACTTTTGTTTGCTATATATATATATATATGTAATTATGTGCTACATGTTAGTTAATGGATAGCAGGCCGCCGCGTTTACAAGTACGCTCCTGCCCTATCACAGCACAAGAAGTCTGATTCAGTTCATATCAGTTCTTACAGATTCAGTATTCCCCTGCTATTCAGAATTGCTAGTTATGTTACTGTATTCAGTTATATTATTTTAGTTGCTTTGCATACTCAGTACCAGCGGTACTGACGCCCGGTGGGGCGCTGCATTACTTGCCTGCAGGTACTCATAGACGAGGAGGAGATCCCTCGTGATCCTAGCAAGCGCAGAGTCATCAGCTCCTGTCTTCCGGAGCTTGATATTTCAGAGGTTTATATCATTTCCCTTTTGTTGTACAGTATGGGTAGGCCGGGGGCCCTGTCCCGACCATCTTATCAGTATTCCTAGAGGCTTGCAGTCTGTATATATTGCCCTGTGGTCAGATGAGCCGGTCGTGTGAGGCTGTGCAGTTGTTATAGCTGGTTAGCATTTCAGTTTATGTTGGCCGTGTGAGGCCTTAGTTTGATAGTAGTGTTGACCTTGCCGGTCACGTAGTTATTCTGTATTCTATTGTTGAGTTACAGATAACTAGACAACATGGTGGCCTTGTCGGCCCATGATCTTGGGCAGATTTATATGCCCAAGTGATACTCAAAAGTATCATTTTCGCCTTGTTTATCTAGCAATGTGTATACATTTTCATGTAATTGGTAATAAAATGTGAATTTATACTAACCAACATGATTAGCATTGTTTTGTAGGTAAAATGTGATTTTGGGAAGCTAATCTGCATGTTAGATGATATCGGAGTTGGACTTGGATGCGAGCAAGGGAAAAAGCATTGGACTGCACAAATTAAAGGGGCTCCGCGATGGAGCCGTGTC
This sequence comes from Datura wrightii, assembly GCA_035772735.1. NCBI lineage: Eukaryota > Viridiplantae > Streptophyta > Magnoliopsida > Solanales > Solanaceae > Datura > Datura wrightii. Next base: position 56,269,870 of record JASDFA010000007.1, on the reverse strand, counting down.
ACGTTGCCATCGCGGAGGCACTCTGCCTGGAGGGTGAAAAATTCCTCAATTTCCAGTGGAGGCTCGCGACAGCTCCATGGCACGGTGGCTAGCCTCCACGTTGCACGATGTGCCACGTTGGTGCTTTATTCCTGGACCTCCAAATTCTAGTGAGGGTCCACGTCCACGGCATGTCACGGAGGCAGTGCTCCGCGATGCACTCCGTGACACATTGCTTGTTATTCCGGGAAAAATTCCCACTAGTATAAATAGAACACTTAGGTTCATTTTTCATAATTCAGACTTGGTGGAGTAAGGACGTGGGTTACAGGCAGTTGAGGGACGAAAAGTTTAGGGTTTTTTCTCTCTTTCTTTCTTCTTTAACTCAATTGTTTGTATGATTAACACTTGTTTTAGGATGATTAATTCACAAATGAGTGGCTAATTCCCTTCCTTGCTGAGGTTATGAACACTTGTGATGAATTTTGATTATTAATTATATGGTTTTTCATCTTTTTCTTCCATGTTGTTCTATTAATTCTTGTTCTTACTGCATTGGTGTGTGGCCTACATTAATGTATATCTAAAAAGTCCGATTTCACTCGAGAGAGCACAAAATTGGAAAGTTGTGAATTAATAGGATATTGTTCTTTACTTGATTTGGGAAAATTGAGTTTTGATGTGCTTTCCTGATAGAAATATACTAGAAAGCCGTATTAGTCAATTTAGGAACCGGAATTGTATTGCTAGGTCATGAATTGCATTTGATCACAGAAATGTAGACGGATGGTTTATGATTCTTAAGTGAGATTAAATACGAGAGTTTTAATCTCTTGGCTAATGTTCTTGGCTAGCAACTGGAAGAAAAGATTAACCAATTTATGATGATAATCAAGTTCATTACATGTTCTTTAACCTCGGCATGCTTTTATCCATAGTCCAAATTCAAAGTAGATAATTGTTAGAAGTTTTAGTATAGAATTAGAAAACAAATTATTCACTTTTTGGTTACGTTGTTGTTAGCATATTTAGAAGTTAATTAAAATATAGTATAGTATACTTAAGCAAACTTCACTTAATCCGAGTCTCTGAGGGATCGATACTTGGCTTGCTAAAGACACTTACTACTTGTTCAAGCACGTGCACTTGCATGTCGGTTTAGATACCTAACGAACCAACCGAACAAGTTTTTGGCGCCGTTGCCGGGGAACTTGGCAATTGGTGAAATTGTTTTAAGTGTTAATTTACTGTATTTGTATTTTCTTTTCTTTAAGTGTTGACAACTTGGTCTTAGCCTGTATTTTGCAGACTTAATTGCTGTGAACACTGGCAAGAGACAAAGAGCTGGTGGAATCTTATATAGAGCCTGAACATATATTTCATAGTAAACGGAGAGAAGCTCTTCAAAGGAAGCTGCAGTTGCTCAGAAAGACCATTATGGAGCAACAAAATCCACCGGTTATGAGGGCAGTGTTAGTGCCCGAAGAAGCAGCAGCAAGGCCGGTTCGCAAGGTGGCAATCCCACATGCCAACAATGTTACATCCAGTATCCGCAAACCAGAGCCTGGAGGGAGATTTGAACTCAAGCAAAATATGGTGCAACTGTTGCACACAAGCAGGCAATTTACTGGTCTCTCTCATGAAGACCCACAACAGCATCTCCAAAACTTTTTGGAGATAAGTGACACTTATATACCTACTGGAGTGTCACCTGATTATGTTCGGCTTACATTATTTCCGTTCTCATTACTCGGTGAAGCCAAGAGGTGGTTGAAAGCTGAGCCACCAAATTCTGTTTCAACGTGGGATGATCTTGCACGAAAGTTCTTGATAAGGTTTTTTCCCTCTGGCAAAACAGCAAGACTTAGAAGTCAAATTCTAAGTTTCAAACAGAGGGAGGGAGAAAATTTATATCAAGCCTGGGAGAGATTTAAATCCATGTTGCGGGACTGTCCTCATCATCATCAGTCCAATGAGGTGTTGGTGCACACATTTATTGAGGGTTTGGAACCCCACACCAAAATATTGCTAGATTCAGCAGCTGGAGGGCAAGCGCTGGAAAAGACTTATGAGGAGTTGTATACCTTGCTAAACCGGATTTCACAGGGCAATCCAGAATGGAATGCTGATTCATCACGAGGTGGAACAAGGAAAGCAGCAGGAGTGTTTGAAGTGGATGGATTTACAGCTATCGCTGCACAGATAGCTGCCTTGCAAAATCAATTGAACAACCACTTCAGCAACATGACTTTGAACCAGCCGTCAGCTCCAGTTAATGCAGTCCAACAATTGTGGTGTGAAGTGTGTGGAAGCAGTGAGCACTCAGCTGAGTGCTGTGGAGCAAATCCTGATTCAGTAAACTTTGTGGGTAATGCACAAAGAAATCACCAGCAGTATGGTAGTGGCTACAATTCAAATTGGAGGAATCATCCAAATTTTTCATGGGGTAGCAACAGCCATCAAGGCCAAAGTTCGGGTCAGGGTATGCAAAGGAATCAAGGAGGGCAATAGAACTACCAATCTCAATTCAGAAATAACAATGCACCTCCTCCACCACCATCACCCAGCATTGAGGAGATGTTCAAGACCATGATCGCTAACCAAGCGCAATTGCAGGCTGACTATGTTAAATTGGCAGCCGAAGTGAAAAATAACCAATTAGCGACCAAGGCTCTTGAGTATCAATTTGGGCAATTTGCTAGTGCCCAAAATACAAGGCCCAGAGGAGGACTGCCGAGCGACACGGATCCGAATCCAAAGCAGGTAAATGCAGTGACCACAAGGAGTGGTTTGCAGCTGAAGGAGGTGGAACCAGAAAGACCACCTCAAAATTCGGGAGTAGCAGAAGTTGAGGGAGAGCTAAGTTCAAAAAGGGGGAAGACCAAAGAAGATGAATCAGAAAGACCTCCACCCCCGTTCCCTCAACGACTCAAGAAACACAAGGAGGAGGCGTGTTTCAAGAAATTCATGGAGGTGCTTAAACATGTACATGTTAACTTACCTCTTGTTGATGTCTTGCAGGGAGTGCCGAAATATGCCAAATACATAAAGGACATCGTGGCCAACAAAAGTCGTTTGACTGAGTATGCTACGGTGGCTTTAACAGAGGAGTGCACTTCCCGGATCCAAAACAGACTGCCCACAAAGCTAAAAGACCCTGGAAGTTTTACTATCCAACTTACTATTGGGCAAAGCATCCGAGCTCGTGGATTGTGTGACTTGGGGGCGAGCATAAATCTGATGCCATCTTCGGTATTCAGAAAGTTGGGTCTAGGGAGTCCTAGACCTACAACCGTAATCTTGCAGTTGGCGGACCGATCCTTAGCTAGGCCGGATGGCATTGTTGAGGATGTTCTAGTGCAAGTTGGCTCCCTAATTTTCCCGGTAGATTTTATTGTTCTGGATTTTGAACCAGACGCAGAAGTCCCATTTATTTTGGGACGACCCTTCTTGGCAATTGGAAAAGCATTAATCGATGTAGCTGTGGGGCAACTTACAATGCGAGCACATGACAAGGTAGAGGTGTTCGATATGTATAAAGCACCCAAGCTCCCGATGGTACATGAAGAACTCTCGGTGATCAATGTAATTGATCATGGTAGTGCTAAGCAGATGAAGCATTCCCGAGAGTTGATGGGAAGACCATCGGATAGGTGTAAGCACTACTGGGGGGAGGACAATGATCGTGAGAAATCGTCCATCACCCTAGCGGACAATTGAGCGTAAATGACGTCGAGCCGCGATGGTAAACCAGGCGCTGCACGGGAGGCAACCCGTGAAAATTTGTTTCTTTCTTTCATTTTGTAAAGTGTAAATAGATTTTTCTTTTTTTTCTTTTTCTTGATTGAGTACGAAAATTTTTCGTTTTAGTTAGTATTTTTTTGTTTAAGTTAGGTGAAACCTATTATTCTAACCAATTTTGTTTAGTGAGATGATTTTCAGGTCAAACGGAAGAAAATGTGCACGGAATCGTGAAGGAAAAGGAGAGGTATGAAAAGTTAATAAAATGTAGAAGACAGTGAGCTGGGGCGATAGCTCCGTGTCACGGAGGAGGACCTCCGCGTTACCCTCCGTGACACGTTGAGGTGTAATCCGGAAATTTTACAATTTCCAGAAAGCTGTCGCGATGGCTCCGTGTCACGGAGGCAGTGCACCACGATGCACTCCGTGACACGTTGTCGTATAAATTGTGACGGGTCACACCGGGTTGCCGGGTGACCCGCGTGTTTTCTACTTTTTAAACCCCGGAAACCCCCCTTTTCCCTTCATTTTCATTTCCCTCCGCGACCAAACGTCCCAAAACCCCTCTCCCACCAACGTGCCACGACTTAAGGCAACAAATTACCAAGTTTTCTTCGCTTCTTCAACGTTAAGGTATGTTTTCCGATTCTCACTCAAGTTATTGTCGATTTTATTCGAAATTAAGCATGGGACGTGAGATAAATCGCCCTAAGTCGAAATTTAGCATGAATTCGAGTAAATTGTTGATTGATAAATGTTCGGAATGTCGTAATGATCGTTTGAACCTGTCGATTGCATGAATTATTCGAATTTGATAGAGGAAATCAATTCTAGGGCTTGTTGTTGAATTTGAAGTTGGTAATGTGTCGAAATCATGAATTGTATGCCGGGTTGTACGTGTTGAATGGGTTGAATCGTTGTACAAATTGTTTGAATGTTAATAGATGACGAATTCTCGGGTTTTGGGGAAAATGCCGAAATTTGTTCAAATTGGTTTGGTTGTATAGGTTCATATGTATAGAATTTTTGTTGTTGTTTTGATTCATTGTTTTTCTTTGCTAAGTGCGATGGTTGAAATGCTAGCGATGGTAGTGATTGGGATTAGCTGTACGAAGTCTGAGTAGTACGCAGAAGTTATACAGTCGAATTTTTGTTTGAACGCACTAAGCATGATTGTATGGCTGGTATTTTGGTGTAAATAAAGTTATTCTTGTCGCAGTATCGTAACTGTAGCTAAGGACTAAGTGTGGGGTAAATTTAGCGTAACCCGACCTTAGCCGAAGTCAATATTCATTTAGCTTGACATTAAGCTTGTTTACTTGTGTTGACAGGTAAAATGGCAAGCAGGAAAGATAAAGGTAAGGGTGCATCAACTTCAGGCACCGGAAGGAAAAGACTCAGACTGGGCACAGCAGTCCCAGCGGCACCAGCAGTTCCACGCGGCCAGCGCCGCCAATACGGAATGAGATGGGTGACTGATGAGGGGAAGAAGTGGTATGCTAAGCACAATGAGAATAAATATTTCCCCGAGGAGCATATAGCACGGGAGCCATTAGCACAAGAGTTCCCCAGAATAGTTCAACGGATCGAGGCTGCTGGGCTAAGTTTCATATTTCAGGAGCCCAAAGAATGCAACCTACACTTGGTCCGGGAGTTCTATGCTAATTGGAACCCGGCAATCAGAAGCCACACCATCAAGATCAGAGGGCATATAGTGACTCTGGAACCCCAATAGCTAAATGCCATCATAGGAGCGCGGGACACAGACGCCCACGTTCTCCGCCAGCTGAATATTACCCCACCGTATGCCGACATCAGACGCACACTGTGTGGGGCTCGATCTACAGCTAGATGGAGCAGACACAAAGAAAGGGGCTACCACCAGACTCTGCCTTATTCTCAAATGAACAGGGAAGCCCGAATCTGACTGAAGATAGTCTGCTCGTGCCTAATCCCGGGGGTACACATGACTGATGTGACCCGGGACCGTGTTTGCCTGGTGTACGCCCTGATGAAAGGGCTGGAGATTAATGTTGGGGCGGTCATTATATCCGCCATGAAGAGAGCCCGACTACACCAGGGCCATAGGTATGGGTTCAGTGGACTACTCACCACCTTTCTCAGAGGCCTCGACGTCGAGGAGGAGGCTTTGGATTACATCCCGCAGTTGGAGCGGCGGGCCTTGGACGTGACCAAAACTAAGGCTCCCGACACCACCCACGGGCCAGTGCTGACACTTGGCGAGCGACATGCTCGTGATGACCAGTACATGGCGCGGATGTATGGGATGCAAATGCTTCAGCTCAGGATAGGAGGGAGACCAGCCACGGAGGAGGAGCTATGGCAGCTTTAGCTAGATTACCCATTTGGCAAAAACGTCAGGGCTCTATGCCGAGTGGGGCCAGCCTTTGTTGAGCCCACTGACGATGACATCCCCACGGACGAGGAGACACGTCGGGAGGACTCCGATGTGAAGTCCGATGATGACGACGGAGGCGACTCGGACATAGGAGATGAGGTAGCAGCACCTGATGAAGAAGTGGAATACTTTGACTGATCAGGGAGTTCCACCACCCGACTTTGTGCTATTTAATTTTTGTGAACACTGGGGACAGTGTTCGATTTAAGTGTGGGGTGGGGAGTAGTTAGGTGCTGGGCTGGGCTGGTTTGCTTGTATGTTTTCCTCTATATTTTTGTATGTATGTTTCCCTGTGGTTGTGAATTTTTAAATTGTTCTGTATCTGTACATGATTGTGGAATTGATTTGTGTTGTGAAATGTTGATGTTGCCAGCTGAGTCTGTAAAAATTTTGTAAATATTTTTGCTTATCGAAATGATCGATATTTTTAAAATTTTGCGAAAATATTTTGTTCATATTTAAAATATTTTGTAAATAATTTTTCTATCGAAATGATCAATGTTTTGCAAAAGTTTTTCAATTTTTTTTTTAATTTTTGGCTTTCTCGGCGTTTGTTTTCGGTTCTTTTACCGAGAATAGTCCCATTGAACCGACGTCATAGTTAGTGACTATTCCCTATGATGGATGGATGACAACCGTCTTAAGGGAAATGTAGTCGGTAGGAGTAGTGATTTTAATTTATTTTCAGTTTTTTTTTGTGGATTGCATCCCGGAACCTGTAGTTACTATATAGTTGTGAATTTTTGGCTGCGTGTTGTACCTGATATTCAAAATGCAAAAGTGATTCGTATGAAAGCATGCAATCTTGTAAATATGTTGAGATACCTAGGCTGCAGAGTTTGATTCGGTGTGATTGAGGCTTAATGTTTGAATTCATGTAATGAGCTGATTGAAGAGTCTGTGAATACATCTTGAATTGAGCATGTGCATAAGGTGTGAAGTGAGGTATTGTTATTCCATGCTATTGTGAAGTGTCTAGAACTTGCCTGGTGTGTGTACAAAACGAAATGAAGGAGGTGTATGGTAGGAAAGGATGTAGGCATTTCTTTGTTTTAACCGAGAGTTTCTATTTTTTTCTTGTCAGACTCCCCCTTTATGTGATTGCATACCCTAGTCAGCCCTTTGAGCCTTTAGCCTATTATTTCTTTCTTTTGTCCAAAAAGTGTAAACTGAGCTTAATTCTTTCTTTTCATTAGCCGTAAAGTCTATACAAAACTCTTAAGCGCTTAAGAAGTGAAAATAAGATTCCCAAAGTGTCAAAGAGTGAGAATGGTGAAAAGAAAAGAAAAGCAGAGTGAGGAAAGAAAAGAAGAGGTTGAAGGTGCACTGTGTATAAATAATCGATAATGAAGGTGCATGAATAATCTTTGTTATTGTGTCAAGTGTGCTTAATGAAATGGGCCATACTAAGGTAAATCATCAAGAATGGGATGATGAAAAAAAAAAGAAAAGAGAGAAACAATGTCCATGAGTTGATGGGAATGTGTTGCAAAGGCGCTTAAGGATGCTAGTGTCTATTATTGGCTAATCCAATATATACTAGTTCCATAGCTTCCATTACAACCCATTAAAGTCCTACGTGATCTTACATTGCATTTCTTTATATTAGTGGAGTAATACACTAAGGGCAAGCTTATGGGTCATGACATGATGCATGTGAATTCCTTTGGGAGAGAGAGTGAAATTATTTTTTACATGGCTCTACTTGAATGTTTGTGTGTCACATGAGCAAAAAGGGGAAGATTCTCTTGAGTTGTGAGGGCACATGCTTGAGGAGAGACTGATTTTCGTGTCGGATATCTTGATTAGCTGATTTGGATGAGTTTTCCGATATCGAGAATCAATTCTTTAAGTCTAGGAAGTCTTAATGTATTGAAGGTCATTGCATTGTTGAGACCATGCATGTTTTCTTGATGATTTGCGATATTGAATGATCGGTATGACCGTAGCTTAAATTGTCGCACCATAGTAGCGAAGGTTGGGATGTAAATTGCATGAATTATATGTTTGTTGCTCGAGGACGAACAAGGATTTAAGTGTGGGGTAAGTGATCTTGGGCAGATTTATATGCCCAAGTGATACTCAAAAGTATCATTTTCGCCTTGTTTATCTAGCAATGTGTATACATTTTCATTTAATTGGTAATAAAATGTGAATTTATACTAACCAACATGATTAGCATTATTTTGTAGGTAAAATGTGATTTCGGGAAGCTAATCTGCATGTTGGATGATATCGGAGTTGGACTTGGATGCGAGCAAGGGAAAAAGCATTGGACTGCACAAATTAAAGGGGCTCCGTGATGAAGCCGTGTCACGCTTCCATCGCGGAGGCACTCTGCCTGGAGGGTGAAAAATTCCTCAATTACCAGTGGAGGCTCGCGACAGCTCTGCGGCACGGTGGCTAGCCTCCGCGTTGCACGCCGTGCCATGTTGGTTCTTTATTCCTGGTGTTATACCCCGTAGAATTCCCAACACCTAAATGACCTATTCGCACATTGGTCAAGCATATTTGAAGGCCATACGTGCTGGAGAAAGGCCCGGGAAAAGATCGGACGAGAAACCTGTTGAACCATCACGGAAGGAGCCGAGGCAGAGCCCCTCCGCGATGACAGCGTGTCACGGAGGAGGGGCCTCCGCGTTGGCTCCGTGACACGTTGGCCTTGTCCAGGCCCAAGTATATAAATCCCCACTTCGGTTTTAAATGATAAAAACCTTTAAAATTTCCAGAGAACAGAGAGCAAACGCAGAGGGAGAAAAAGGAACGAAGAAATTATATAATTTTCGTCCGATTACGCTGCTAAACGTTGTCTAAATTCAAATTAACTCCAGATACTGAGGTATTTAGCAGCAGAGAACATTCCTACGGATTCAGTTTCGTAAAATACGACCGACGAATCGTCGAGCCACCGAGATAAGGTAAGTGGAATTGCTCTAAATTAGTGTCTATGTGTTCCTAGCTGTGAAGTGAATATTTCTCCCTTCTGGACCACTGAAAAATAGCGAGTTTTCGACCGTCTTTCGATAAGCCTAAGTTTAGGCTATAAACTATATCGAAAGTAACGTTGCTCTTTACAATAAAGCTGTATTTAGTATTAATTGACGTATTTATGAATGCAGTTGGGAGAAAATAGTTGAAGTACCGGCCGAGCCTCGTCCGACGGACGAATAGTTCAAGAATAAGGTATGTAAAGCCAGTTCCCTCGGCAAGTTAAGTAATATCGGTACAGTATAGTAATTTACAGGCCAGTAGAATGTTCAGAAATCAAGTGTTACGTTTATTGTGAATGTCGATACGGTACTAGAAGCATCAAGTTGTAACTTGCGTGAAACTTACTAGGATGACATAGATCCTAACACAAGTGTTAGAAACTGTCTAGCATGTTCAGTATGTGATGTAATAAGAAATGTTAAGACATTATTTTATTCAGTTGAAAGTCCAGTAAAGCAATGTAATACCTGTAAGACATCTCAGAGATAGAATGAAAAGTTAAAATGAAGCTAGAAAGCATATTAGAACTAGTAAATCATGTTACTATAGAAACTCAGTATACAGCATGGTATTCAGCAGAAATACTATATCCTGTTCAGTATTAGCCCCAGAACAGTCTGGCAAGAGATTATATTCATATGTATATATTTACCAGCCTCAGCATGTATTAAATACGTACAGATTACTATCACTAGCTCAGCATGTAATATATACAATACTTTACCCCTATTAGCCTCAGCATGTGAGATATGCAGACAGTATTGCTAGTTGAGACCGTTGTATTGCTTGGGGTTGGACTACCTAGCATCCATGACCGCCCCAGGGTTGATAGCTGTATCGACTCGTCCGCCAGAGGAAGAGGATACGTCGCTCTACGGAGTGGCATGCCGTCCCACAAGGGACGAAGATGGGATGCCAGTTTTCCCCATATTATGCCTTGGTCGACTTTGATACACCCCTGTCGAGCGGATACGCCCGGGTGTTGATTCAGGAGTCCTTCGGACTCAGGTACAGTTATAGTCAGGGGCTCAGTAAGCCCAAGTGCATACCCAGGGGACCAGCAGGATGCTTACATGGGTTATAGGAGATAGGATGACCGGGGTAGGGGTATAGATTCTGTGCTGGTTGTACCTCCCGGCTTATGGGGGCCGGGTAAGGTTTGTGTGTGCTATATATGTTATGATATGTTATACTGTGTTACAGTAGATACGAGTAGATCGACGGTAGAACGATAAATCCTCAGGTATGACTCCTACTCCTTCCAGTATGATTAAGAGAAGGTATGACTTACATTATCAGACAGTTAATCTATTCCTTCTACTTCAGTTTCATCAGTTATATTATTGCTTTCAGATATTTCTTTCAGTTGTTGCTTTACATACTCAGTACCAGTGGTACTGACGCCCGGAGGGGCGCTGCATTACTTGCCTGCAGGTACTTATAGACGAGCAGGTGATACTACGTGATTCCTGTCAGCGCTCGAGTATTCAGCTCCTGTCATCCGGAGACTGAATTCCAGAGGTGTATTTCAGATTCTTTTGTTGTATAGTACGGGTAGGTCGGGGCCCTGTCCCGATCATTTCTATTACTATTCCTAGAGGCTTGCAGTCTGTTTATATTTCCCTGTGGTCAGATGAGCCGGTCGTGTGAGGCCGTGCAGTTGTATAGCTGTTAGTACTCTTTCTTTCTTTTATGTTGGCCGTGTGGGGCCATAGTTTGCCAGTAGTGGTGACCTTGCCGGTCACGCAACTTTCTAGTACTTCATGGTTGAGTTATAGATAACTAGACAGCATGGTGGCCTTGTCGGCCCGCATAGTTTTCCCTGAATTGATATGTTTCTGGTCAGCTGTTAGTAAAGGTACAGGAGGCTATGGGCCAATGGGCCGGGGGCTGTGTTTACAGCCGTTATATAGCCCTTTATTTCCAAAAATATGAGTTAGAGCCAGCCAGGCACCGATGTGCCCAGGCTTAGCAGTCTAGCAGTTCAGGTCCCAGTAGGGCACTAGGTGCCAGTCATACCCCCCAAGGCGGGGCGTGACAAACTTGGTATCAGAGCAGGTCGTGTCCCAGGGAGTCTGCAAGTCGTGCTAAGTAGAGTCCTGTCCATGGATGTGTTGTGCACCACATACTATGGATAGGAGGCTGCAAGGCATGATAGGATGGTTGTCTTTTATTCTTATTCAGTCGTGCTGTAGAGCGGTGAAATATAGGGTTGAGTCCCTAAAAGCTTACTATATTCTTTGGTTACAGATAATGTCAGACCAGCAACATCCTATCACAGGTCGGAGCTTAGATATTACAGCAGGAGAAGGCACCAGCAGGATGCCTCCCCCTCGTTTAGAAACAGCCCGATTAGAGGGCACTACAGAGGCATCGTCCCAGCCTCCTCAGCAGTCTCCACCATGTCAGGAGCCACTTGGGGCGACATTACCTTCAGCAGTCCCTATACCGACACCTTCCGACCAGGAGGTTAGGAGTGCTATAGTTATGTTAGCACAGATGATGGCTGCTCAGCGTCAGCCACTGCCGTCTACAGTTGCAGAGTTATCAGGAGGGGCTGGTAGTTTGAGGGTCCGAGAGTTCTTAGCCCTGAATCCCCCACAGTTTACAGGTACGGATCAGACAGAGGACCCCCAGGATTTTTTGGATCAAATGCAGAGAATCTTCAGGGTTATGCATGCCACGCCTACCGAATCAGTTGAATTGGCAGCATTCCGGTTACGGGATATCGCGGTGCTATGGTATGAAAACTGGGAAAGGTCTCGAGGGAGAGATGTTTCCCCTCCCACCTGGTCCAGCTTTTCAGGGGCTTTTCTGGATCACTATCTGCCGCGGGAGATTTGACAGGCTCGGGTAGATCAGTTCCTACATCTAGAGCAGGGGGCCATGAGCGTTCGGGAATATTCCTTGCGGTTTGATTCCTTAGCCCGGTATGCACTGGCCTTTGTTGATACCATGGCATCCAGAGTACACCGTTTCATCATGGGGTTGAATCCAGAATATGTTGAGACTTGTATTACAGCCACGCTGCGAGAGGACATGGACATTACTCGAGTTCATGCATTTGCCCAAAATATTGAGGGCATCAGACAGCGACAACGGGAGGTCAGAAGGGTCAGTCAGGAACAGTGTCGCCGGGACAGGCCAGTTGAGTTATAGAGGGAGGCCCGGGGAGGACCCAGGCCATGATTGTTAGATAGGCCGCCCAGGCCCCCACCTCCGCCACAGTCGCAGGGGGGTAGATTCAGTCGCAAGGGGTAGTCAGAGACTTGTAGAGGCTCGCAGATGGCAGATTCACCATTACAGAGGAGGGCGGAGCAGAGTAGGTATACCCTACCACTTTGCCCTATATGCAGTCGACGCCATCCTGGAGCATGCAGGTATGGTTCCACCGCATGTTATACTTGTGGCCAAGAAGGCCATTTGATGAAAGATTGCCCAGCCAAAGGTCGAGAGGACCGGGATAGACAGGATAGGGTATCTGCGGGGTCACGAGCCACAGCATCCTCAGCAGGACGCAGGCCCTCAGGTTCAGCAGGCAGGGGTCGGGGCAGATCAGGGGCCTCCAGTACAGGTGCGGGTCCAAGACGCACATATGCTTTACCAGGGAGGCAAGATTCGAAAGCGTCGCCTGATGTTGTGACAGGTATGCTAACTATATGCTCACACCCTGCTTATGTGTTGATTGATCCAGGGTCTACTTTGTCCTACATTACTCCATTTGTGGCGCGAAAATTTAGTATTACACCAGAATTATTGCAGCAGCCCTTTTTAGTATCCATGCCCGTCGGTGACTCTATCACAGCTAGCCGAATCTACCGGGGGTGTGCAGTAGAGGTTGCTGACCGTCAGACCACAATAGATCTGGTCGAATTAGAAATGATAGACTTCGATGCCATAATGGGTATGGACTGGTTAGTACCGTGTTTTGCCAATGTTGAATGTTGGACCAAGACGGTCCGATTCCACTTCCCAGGAGAAACAGTGCGAGAGTGGAAGGGCAGCACCGCTATGCCAAAAGGTAGGTTTATTTCCTACCTTCAGGCGAGGAAGTTGATATCTAAGGGATGTATTTACCATCTGGTCAGAGTTCAGGATGTCCAAGCAGAATCTCCGACACTTCAGTCTATTCCAGTGGTGAATGAATTCCCTGATGTGTTTCCTGATGAGTTACCTGGTATTCCCCCAGAAAGGGAAATAGACTTTGCTATCGTCTTGTTACCAGGCACTCAGCCAATATCAATACCTCCCTATCGTATGGCTCCTGCAGAACTCAGAGAATTAAAGGAGCAGTTGAAAGATTTATTGGATAAAGGTTTTATCAGGCCGAGTACTTCACCGTGGGGTGCGCCAGTCTTGTTTGTGAGGAAGAAAGATGGCTCGCTCCGAATGTGCATAGATTATCGGCAGCTAAACAAAGTTACAGTAAAGAACAAGTACCCGCTCCCCAGAATTGACGACTTATTTGATCAGTTGCAGGGAGCCAGATACTTTTCTAAGATTGACTTGCGGTCCGGATATCACCAGGTCCGAGTACGTGAGAGAGATATTCCTAAGACAGCGTTCAGGACCCGATATGGACATTTTGAATTTCTAGTTATGTCCTTCGGGTTAACGAATGCCCCAGCAGTCTTTATGGACCTGATGAACAGTATTTTCAGACCTTTCCTGGACTTGTTCGTGATAGTTTTCATTGATGACATTCTGGTGCATTCTCACTCTGAAGCAGATCACCGGACTCATTTGCGGACAGTGCTCTAGATTCTCAGGGACCGCCAGTTGTATGCTAAATTTTCTAAGTGTGAATTCTGGCTTAACTCAGTGGCCTTTTTAGGGCATATCGTCTCAGATGCTGGTATACAGGTAGATAAACAGAAAATAGAAGCAGTTAAGTCATGGCCTAGGCCTACCACTCCGACTGAGTTCGTAGCTTCCTGGGGTTGGCAGGATATTACAGAAGGTTCGTTGAAGGGTTCTCGACCATTGCGGCACCACTAACCAAATTGACACAGAAAGCAGCAAAGTTTCAATAGACAGACGCATGCGAGCAGAGCTTCCAGGAACTGAAAGAGAGATTAACCTCCGCCCCAGTATTGGCATTGCCGGAGGGCACCGAAGGTTATTCAGTCTATTGCGACGCGTCAGGCGTCGGGTTAGGTTGTGTGTTGATGCAGCATGGTAAAGTAATTGCATATGCTTCCAGATAGCTGAGGAAACACGAAACGAATTATCCTACCCATGACCTGGAATTGGCCGCAGTAATTCACGCCTTAAAAATGTGGAGGCATTACTTGTACGGCGTTCATGTTGATATTTACACAGATCATAAGAGCTTGCAGTACATTTTCACTCAGAGGGAGTTTAATCTATGGCAACGCCGCTGGTTGGAGCTGTTAAAAGATTATGATGTGAATATTCTATACCACCCCGGAAAAACTAATGTTGTAGCAGATGCCCTGAGTCGTAAGTCAATGGGAAGTTTGGCGTATTTGCGACCTGAAAAGCGGGAGCTAGCCAAAGAAATTCATCAGTTAGCTGGTTTAGCCGTTCGAGTAATGGAAACAGAAAATAACGGAGCGGTAATTCAGAATTCTGCTGTGTCATCATTAGTTACAGAGGTAAAGGAATGAAAGTACGAGGATCCTGATTTGGTCCAACTCAGAGATAGAATTCAGAGAGGTAAGGAGTCAGGTTTTCAGATAACTGAGGATGATGTGCTATGTTGTAAGGGCCGCCTCTGTGTCCCGAATGTTTCAGGGCTCCACGGGCGGATCATGCATGAGGTACATTATGCTCGCTATTCCCTCCATCCAGGAGCAACCAAAATGTACCACGACATCAGAGACATCTACTGGTGGCCAGGTATGAAAGCTGAGATAGCCGAATTTGTATCTAGATGTTCTAATTGTCAGCAGGTGAAAGCAGAGCACCAGAAGCCAGGCGGTTTGACGCAAGATATAACGGTGCCTACGTGGAAATGGGAAACGATAAACATGGATTTTGTAATAGGGTTACCCCGTACCAGACGCAGAAATGATTCCATTTGGGCAATAGTTGACAGGCTAACAAAATTAGCTCATTTCCTGCCAGTGAAGGCTACCTTCTCGGCTGAGGATTATGCCGAATTATATATCAGAAAAATAGTTAGATTACATGGAGTGCCAGTATCCATTATCTCAGATAGGGGAGCACAATTCACAGCTTGATTCTGGTAGTCGTTTCAGAAAGGTTTGGGAACGCAGATTAACTTGAGCACAACATTCCATCCTCAGACAGATGGGCAGGCTGAATGTACAATTCAGACGCTCGAAGATATGCTGCGAGCGTGTGTGCTAGATTTTGGGGGTAGCTGGGATGAGCATCTTTCGTTGATTGAATTTGCTTATAATAACAGTTATCATTCAGCTATTCAGATGGCGCCTTTCGAGGCATTATATGGGCTAAAATGTAGGTCGCCGGTGGGCTGGTTTGAAATGGGGGAATCAGCATTGGTTGGCCCAGACATTGTTCGGCAGTCAGAGGAAAAGATAAAGCTTATTCGAGAACGTTTACTCACTGCTCAGAGCCGCCAGAAGTCTTATGCAGATATGCAGCGCAGAAATTTAGAATTTGCGGTAAATGACTGGGTATATCTGAAAGTATCTCCGATGAAAGGGGTGATAAGATTCGGCAAGAAAGGCAAGCTTAGCCCGAGGTTCATTGGGCCATATCAAATTCGGCGAAGAATAGGCCGAGTTGCATACGAATTGAACTTGCCTCCGGAGTTAGCATCTGTTCATCCAGTATTTCATGTCTCTATGTTATGGAAGTTCGTAGGGGACCCTTCTACAGTAGTTCCAGTTTAGGATGTCCAGGTCACAGAAGAATTAGCATATGAAGAGGTTCCCGTAGCTATCTTAGACAGACAGATTCGCAGATTGAGGACTAAAGATGTTGCATCTGTCAAAGTATTGTGGCGTAACAGGAACCGTGAGGAAATGACGTGGGAAGCTGAAGAAGATATGAAAGCTAGATACCCTCACCTATTTCAGGCCTAGTCAGGCGACAGGTATGTCTGTATTATCACTTATGCAATACCTTGTAGTTGTATGTGTGTGAATGAGAAAGATTGATACTTAGTTGTCCAGTGGATTTTAAAATATTACGTGCAGTGCCTGTGTTGGACTTTTCTGCATTTCAGGTTTTTGCTATAGTCCATATTACAGGGGAAACTCTGCCGAAATTTTTCCAAAAAGTAAGTAAGTAGTCGTCTAGATCACAGTGTACATTCGAGGATGAATGTTTTTAAGGTGGGGAGAATGTTATACCCCGTAGAATTCCCGGCACCTAAATGACCTATTCGCACGTTGGTCAAGCATATTTGAAGGCCATACGTGCTGGAGAAAGGCCCGGGAAAAGATCGGACGAGAAACCTATCGAACCATTGCAGAAGGAGCCGAGGCAGAGCCCCTCCGCGATGGAAGCGTGTCACGGAGGAGGGGCCTCCGCGTTGGCTCCGTGACACATTGGCCTTGTCCAGGCCCAAGTATATAAAGCCCCACTTCAGTTTTAAATGATAAAAACCTTTAAAATTTCCAGAGAACAGAGAGCAAACGCATAGGGAGAAAAAGGAACGAAGAAATTATATAATTTTCGTCCGATTACGCTGCTAAACGTTGTCTAAATTCAAATTAACTCCAGATACTGAGGTATTTAGCAGTAGAGAACATTCCTACGGATTCAGTTTCGTAAAATACGGCCGACGAATCGTCGAGCCACCGAGCTAAGGTAAGTGGAATTGCTCTAAATTAGTGTCTATGTGTTCCTAGCTGTGAAGTGAATATTTCTCCATTCTGGACCGCTGAAAAATAGCGAGTTTTCGACCGTCTTTTGATAAGCCTAAGTTTAGGCTATAAACTATATTGAAAGTAACGTTGCTCTTTACAATAAAGCTGTATTTAGTATTAATTGACGTATTTATGAATGCAGTTGGGAGATAATAGTTGAAGTACCGGCCGAGCCTCGTCCGACGGACGAATAGTTCAAGAATAAGGTATGTAAAGCCAGTTCCCTCGGCAAGTTAAGTAATATCGGTACAGTATAGTAATTTAAAGGCCAGTAGAATGTTCAGAAATCAAGTGTTACGTTTATTGTGAATGTCGATACGGTACTAGAAGCATTAAGTTGTAACTTGCGTGAAGCTTACTAGGATGACATAGATTCTAACACAAGTGTTAGAAACTGTCCAGCATGTTCAGTATGTGATGTAATACGAAATGTTAAGATATTATTTTATTCAGTTGAAAGTCCAGTAAAGCAATGTAATACCTGTAAGACATCTCAGAGATAGAATGACAAGTTAAAATGAAGCTAGAAAGCATATTAGAACTAGTAAATCATGTTACTATAGAAACTCAGTATACAGCATGGTATTCAGCAGAAATACTATATCCTGTTCAGTATTAGCCCCATAACAGTCTGGCAGGAGATTATATTCATATGTATATATTTACCAGCCTCAGCACGTATTAAATACGTACAGATTACTATCACTAGCTCAGCATGTAATATATACAATACTTTACCCCTATTAGCCTCAGCATGTGAGATATGCAGACAGTATTGCTAGTTGAGACCGTTGTATTGCTTGGGGTTGGACTACCTAGCATCCATGACCGCCCCAGGGTTGATAGCTGTATCGAATCGTCCGCCAGAGGATGAGGATACGTCACTCTACGGAGTGGCATGCCATCCCACAGGGGACGAAGATGGGATGCCAGTTTTCCCTATATTATGCCTTGGGCGGCTTTGATACACCCCTGTCGAGTGGATACGCCCGGGTGTTGATTCAGGAGTCCTTCGGACTCAGGTACAGTTATAGTCAGGGGCTCAGCGAGCCCAAGTGCATACCCAGGGGACCGGCAGGATGCTTACAGGGGTTATAGGAGATGGGATGACCGGGGTAGGGGTATAGATTCTGTGCTGGTTGTACCTCCCGGCTAATGGGGGCCGGGTAAGGTTTGTGTGTGCTATATATGTTATACTGTGTTACAGTAGATACGAGTAGATCGACAGTAGAACGATAAATCCTCAAGTATGACTCCTACTCCTTCCAGTATGATTAAGAGAAGGTATGACTTACATTATCAGACAGTTAATCTATTCCTTCTACTTCAGTTTCATCAGTTATATTATTGCTTTCAGATATTTCTTTCAGTTGTTGCTTTACATACTCAGTACCAGTGGTACTGACGCTCGGAGGGGCGCTGCATTACTTGCATGCAGGTACTTATAGACGAGCAGGCGATACTATGTGATTCCTGTCAGTGATCGAGTATTCAGCTCCTGTCATCCGGAGACTGAATTCCAGAGGTGTATTTCAGTTTCTTTTGTTGTATAGTATGGGTAGGTCGGGGCCCTGTCCCGATCATTTCTATTACTATTCCTAGAGGGTTGCAGTCTGTTTATATTTCCCTGTGGTCAGATGAGCCGGTCGTGTGAGGCCGTGTAGTTGTATAGCTGTTAGTACTCTTTCTTTCTTTTATGTTGGCCGTGTGGGGCCATAGTTTGCCAGTAGTGGTGACCTTGCCGGTCACGCAGCTTTCTAGTACTTCATGGTTGAGTTATAGATAACTAGACAGCATGGTGGCCTTGTCGGCCTGCATAGGTTTCCCTGAATTGATATGTTTCTGGTCAGCTGTTAGTACAGGTACAGGAGGCTATGGGCCAATGGGCTGGGGGCTGTGTTTACAGCCGTTATATAGCCCTTTGTTTCCAGAAATATGAGTTAGAGCCAGCCAGGCACCGATGTGCCCAGGCTTAGTAGTCTAGCAGTTCAGGTCCCAGTAGGGCACTAGGTGCCAGTCATACCCCCCAAGGCGGGGCGTGACACCTGGACCCCCAAATTCCAGTGAGGGTCCGCGTCCACGGCGTGTCACGGAGGCAGTGCTCCGCGATATACTCCGTGACACGTTGCTTGTTATTCCGGGAAAAATTCCCACTAGTATAAATAGAACACTTAGGTTCATTTTTCATAATTCAGACTTGGTGGAGTAAGTACGTGGGTTACAGGCAGTTGAGGGACGAAAAGTTCAGGGTTTTTTCTCTCTTTCTTTCTTCTTTAACTCAATTGTTTGTATGATTAACACTTGTTTTAGGATGATTAATCCACAAATGAGTGGCTAATTCCCTTCCTTGTTGAGGTTATGAACACTTGTGATGAATTTTGATTATTAATTATATGGTTTTTCATCTTTTTCTTCCATGTTGTTCTATTAATTCTTGTTCTTACTGCATTGGTGTGTGGCCTACATTAATGTATATCTAAAAAGTCCGATTTCACTCGAGAGAGCACGAAATTGAAAAGTTGTGAATTAATAGTGTTATACCCCGTAGAATTCCCAGCCCTTAGATGACCTATTCGCACGTTGGTTAAGAGTATTTGAAAGCCATACGTGCTAGGGAAAGGCCCGGGAAAAGATCGGACGAGAAACCCGTCGAAACCATCGCGGGAGGAGCCAAGGCAGAGCCCCTCCGCGATGGCAGCGTGTCACGGAGGTGAGGCCTCCGCGATGGCTCCGTGACACGTTGCCCAGGTTCAGGCCCAAGTATATAAGCCCCCACTTCGGTTTAAAATCATTTCATGCTTAAAAATTTCCAGAATAGCGCAGAGAACAGTGGAAAACGAAGGAAAATTATATATTTCCGTCCGATTACGCTACCAAACGCTGCCCAAACTCAAATTAATCCCAGATACCCGAGTATTTAGCAGCAGAGAGCATTTCTACGGAATTAATTTCGTGAAATACGGCCGACGAATCGGCGAGCCACCGAACTGAAGTAAGTAGAATTGCTCTAAATTAATGTCTATGTGTTCCTAGCTGAGAAGTGAATACTTCTCCCTTCTGGTCCGCTGGAAAATAGCGAGTTTTCGATCGTCTTTCGATAAGCCTAAGTTTAGGCTATAAACTATATCGAAAGTAACGTCGCTCTTTACAATAAAGCTGTATTTAGTACTAATTGACGTATTTATGAATGCAGTTGGAAGAAAATAGTTGAAGTACCGGCCGAGCCTCGTCCGACGGACGAATAGTCGAAGATAAGGTATGTAAAGTTAAGTTTCCTCGGCAAGTTGAGTAACATTGAAGCAGTATAGTAATTTACAAACCAGTAGAATGTTCAGAAATTGATTATTGTGTTATTTTGAATATTGGTGCGATATGAGAAGTTTTGGGTTGTAACGTGTACGATACCTATCCGTATGATATAGATTCGGACGTAAGTGGTTAAGATTGCCCAGTATATTCAGTATGTGATGTAATATGCCATGTTAAGATATTGTTGTGTTTAGCTGAAACCTCGCGAAGTAGTACAGTATTCGTGAAGCATTCCAGACATAGAATAGTAACTAAATATGGTTTAGAAAGCATGTTAGAAGTAGGAAATCATGTTAATACAGAAACTCAGTAAACAATATAGTTTTCAGCAGAAAAACCTTCTTGTATAACCTTTGCCCTAGTACAGTTTGATAGGAGGCTATACTTATATTTATACTTACCTGTCTCAGCATGTATCAGACACTTACAGATTACTATTATTAGCTCAGTATGTGATTTATATGATACCATACACCTGTTAGTCTTAGCTTATGAGCTACACAGACAGCATGACTAGTTGAGACCGTTGTATTGATTGGGGTTGGATTACCTAGCATTCCTGACCGCCCAGGGTTAATAGCTGTATCGACTCGTCCGCCAGAGGACGAGGATACGTCACTCTACGGAGTGATATGCCGTCCCGCAAGGGGACGAAGATGGGATGCCAGTTTTCCCCATATTGCGCCTTGGTCGGCCCTTATACACCCCCGTCGAGCGGGTACGCCCGGGGTGTTGATTTAGAGTCCTTCAGACTCAGGTACAGTTATAGTCAGGGGCTCAGCGAGCCCAAGTGCATACCCAGGGACCGGCAGGATGCTTACAGCCACTATAGGAGATGGGATGACCGGGGTAGGGGCATAGATTTTGTGTTGATTGTACCTTCCGGCTTATGGTGTCCGGGTAAGGTTTGTGTGTGCTATGTTATGATATGTATGTTATGCTATGTTATATTAGACATGAGTAGGTTAGTAGTAGAATGATACGTCTCCAGATATGACACCTACTCCTCCCGGTATGATTGAGAACAGGTACGACTTATATCATCAGACAGATAATTTAGTCCTTTCTGTTTCAGTTCGTCAGCTATGTTATTGATTTCAGATATCTTTTTCATTCATTGCTTTACATACTCAGTACCAGCGGTACTGACGCCCGGTGGGGCGCTGCATTACTTGCCTGCAGGAACTCATGGACGAGCAGGCGATTCTACGTGACTCCCTGTCAGCGGTTGAGTATTCAGCTCTAGTCATTCAGAGGATGAATTTCAGAGGTGTAGTTCAGTTTCTTTTGTTGTATATTATGGGTAGGTCGGGGCCCTGTCCCGATCAGTTCTATTACTATTCCTAGAGGCTTGCAGTCTGTATATATCCCCTGTGGTCAGATGAGCCGGTCGTGTGAGGCCGTGCAGTTGTATAGTTGCCTTTACTCCTTCTTTCTTTTGTAATGGCCGTGTGGGGCCATAGTTTGCCAGTAGTGGTGACCTTGCCGGTCACGTAGCTTTTTAGTATGTTATGTTTGAGTTACAGATAACTAGACAGCATGGTGGCCTTGTCGGCCGCATAGGTTTCCCTGAATTACTATGTTTCTGGTCAGCTGTTAGTACAGGTACAGAAGGCTATAGGCCAATGGGCCGGGGGCTGTATTTACAGCCGTTATATAGCCCTTTATTTCCAAAAATGTGAGTTAGAGCCAGCCAGGCGCCAGATGCGCCCAGGCTTAACAGTCCAGCAGGTCAGGTCCTAGTAGGGCACCAGGTGCCAGTCATACCCCCCAAGGTGGGGTGTGACAAACTTGGTATCAGAGCAGGTCGTATCCCAGGGATTCTGCAAGCCGTGCTAAGTAGAGTCCTATCCATGGATGTGTTGTGCACCACATACTATGGGTAGGAGGCTGCAAGGCATGATAGGATGGTTGTCTTTTATTCTGATTCAGTCGTGCTATAGAGCGGTACAGTATAGGGTTGAGTCCCTAAGAGCTTATCATATTCTTTGGTTACAGATAACGTCAGACCAGCAACATCCTACCACAGGTCGGAGCTTAGACATTGCAGCAGGGGAGGGCACCAGCAGGATGCCTCCCCCTCATTTGGAGACAGCCCGATCAGAGGGCCCTACAGAGGCTTCATCCCAGCCTCCTTAGCAGTCTCCACCACGTCAGGAGCCATTTGGAGCGACAGTATCTTCAGCAGTTCCTATACCGACACCTTCCGACCAGGAGGTTAGGAGTGCTGTAGTTATGACAACCCAGATGATGGCTGCTCAGCGTCAGCAAGTGCCATCCACAGTTGCAGGAGCATCAGGAGGGCCCAGTAGTTCGAGGGTCCGAGAGTTCTTAGCCCTGAATCCTCCGCAGTTCACAGGTACGGACCGAACAGAGGACCCTCAGGATTTTCTGGATCAGATGCAGAGAATCTTCAGGGTTATGCATGCTATGCCTACTGAGTCAGTTGAATTGGCCGCATTCCGGTTACGAGATATTGCGGTGCTATGGTATGAAAGCTGTGAGAGGTCCCGAGGGAGAGATGTTTCCCCTCCCACCTGGTCCAGCTTTTCAGGAGCCTTTCTAGATCACTATTTGCCGCGGGAGATCCGACAGGCCCGGGTAGATCAGTTCCTAAATCTAGAACAGGGGGCCATGAGTGTTCAGGAATATTCCTTGCGGTTTGACTCTTTGGCTCGATATGCACCAGCCTTCGTGGATACCATGGCATCCAGAGTGCACCGTTTTATTATGGGGTTGAACCCAGAATATGTCGAGACTTGTATCACGGCCACCCTGCGAGAGGACATGGATATTTCCCGAATCCAGGCATTTGCCCAGAATATTGAGGACATCAGACAGGGACATCGGGAGATCAGGAGGGTCAATCAGATGCAGCGTCGCCGGGATAGGTCAGCTGAGTTACAGAGAGAGGCCCGGGGGGGACCCAGGCCACGATTGTCAGACAGGCCGCCCAGGCCCCCGCCTCCACCAAAGTCTCAGGGAGGTAGATTCAGTCGTAGAGGGCAGTCAGAGGCTGGTAGAGGCTCGCAGACGGCAGACTCACCATTACAGAGGAGGGCGGAGCAGAGTAGGTATACCCTACCACTTTGCCCTATATGCAGTCGACGTCATTCTGGAGCGTGCAGGTATGGTTCCACCGCATGCTATATTTGTGGCCAAGAAGACCATTTGATGAGAGATTGCCCAGCCAGAGGTCGTGAGGACCGGGACAGACAGGATAGGGCATCAACAGGATCACGAGCTACAGCATCCTCGACTGGGCGCAGGCCTTCAGTTTTAGCAGGCAGGGGTCGGGGCAGATCAGGGGCCTCCAGTACAGGTGCGGGTCTAAGCCGCACATATGCCTTACCAGGGAGGCAAGATTCAGAAGCATCGCCTGATATTGTGACAGGTATGCTAACTATCTGCTCACACCCTGCTTATGTACTAATTGATCCAGGGTCTACTTTGTCCTATATTACTCCATTTGTGGCACAGAAGTTTAGTATTGTACCAGAATCATTACAGCAGCCCTTCCTAGTATCCACGCCCGTCGGTGACTCTATCACAGCTAGCCGAATTTACCGCAGGTGTACAGTAGAGGTTGCTGATCATCAGACCACAGTAGATTTGGTCGAGTTAGAAATGATAGACTTCGATGCCATAATGGGTATGGATTGGTTAGTACCATGTTTTGCTAATGTTGAATGTTGGACCAAAACGGTCCGATTCCACTTCCCGGGGGAAGCAGTACGGGAGTGGAAGGGCAGCACCGCGACGCCAAAAGGTAGGTTTATTTCCTACCTTCAGGCGAGAAAGTTGATATCTAAGGGGTGTATTTACCATCTTGTCAGAGTTCAGGATGTCCAAGCAGAATCTCCGACACTCCAGTCTGTCCCAGTGGTAAATGAATTCCCAGATGTATTTCCTGATGAGTTACCTGGTATTCCCCCAGAAAGGGAAATAGACTTTGCTATTGACTTGCTACCAGGCACTCAGCCAATATCAATACCTCCTTATCGTATGGCCCCTGCAGAACTCAGAGAATTAAAGGAGCAGTTGAAAGACTTGTTAGATAAAGGTTTTATCAGGCCGAGTACTTCCCCATGGGGTGCGCCAGTCTTGTTTGTGAGAAAGAAAGATGGCTCGCTCCGAATGTGCATAGATTATTGGCAGTTAAACAAAGTTACAGTAAAGAACAAGTATCCGCTTCCCAGAATTGATGACTTATTTGATCAGCTACAGGGAGCCAGATACTTTTCTAAGATTGACTTGCGGTCCGGATATCACCAGGTCCGAGTACGTGAGAGGGATATTCCTAAGACAGCATTCAGGACCCGATATGGGCATTTTGAATTTCTGGTTATGTCCTTCGGGCTAACGAATGCCCCAGCAGTCTTTATGGACCTGATGAACAGTATTTTCAGACCTTTCCTGGACTTGTTCATGATAGTATTCATTGATGACATTCTGGTGTATTCTCGCTCTGAAGCAGATCACCGGACTCATTTGCGGACAATGCTCCAGATTCTCAGGGACCGCCAGTTGTATGCTAAGTTTTCGAAGTGTGAATTCTGGCTTAACTCAGTAGCCTTTTTAGGACATATTGTCTCAGACACCGGTATACAGGTAGATAAGCAGAAGATAGAAGCAGTTAAGTCATGGCCTAGGCCTACCACCCCGACTGAAGTTCGTAGCTTTCTGGGGTTAGCAGGATACTATCAGAGGTTTGTTGAGGGATTCTCAACTATTGCAGCACCTTTAACTAAATTGACACAGAAGGCAGCAGAGTTCCAGTGGACGAAGGCATGCGAGCAGAGTTTCCAGGAACTGAAAGACAGATTAACCTCCGCCCCAGTACTAGCACTGCTGGAAGGCACAGAAGGGTATTCAGTTTATTGTGACGCGTCAGGTATCGGGTTGGGTTGTGTGTTGATGCAGCATGATAGAGTAATTGCATATGCTTCCAGACAGCTGAAGAAGCACGAAAAGAATTACCCCACCCATGATCTTGAATTGGCCGCGGTAATTCATGCCCTGAAGATGTGGAGGCATTACCTGTACGGCGTCCATGTTGATATATATACAGATCATAAGAGCTTACAGTACATTTTCACCCAGAGGGAGTTGAATCTGCGGCAACGCCGCTGGTTGGAGCTGCTGAAAGATTATGATGTGAATATTCTATACCACCCTAGAAAAGCTAATGTTGTAACAGACGCCCTGAGCCGTAAGTCAATGGGGAGTTTGGCGTATTTGCGACCTGAGAAACAGAAATTAGCTAAAGAAATTCATCAGTTAGCTGATCTAGCCGTTCGAATAATGGAAACAGAAAATAATGGGGCAGTGATTCAAAATTCTGCAGTGTCATCATTAGTTGCAGAGGCAAAAGAATGACAGTACGAGGATCCCGATTTAGTCCAGCTCAGAGATAGAGTTCAGAAGGGTAAGGAGCCAGATTTTCAGATAACCGAGGGTGGTGTGCTACGCTGTAAGGGCCACCTTTGTGTCCCGAATGTCTCAGGACTTCGTGAGCAGATTATGCACGAGGTACATTACGCTCGCTATTCCCTTCATCCAGGGGCGACGAAAATGTACCACGATATCAGAGACATCTACTGGTGGCCAGGTATGAAAGCTGAGATAGCTGAATTTGTATCTAGATGTTCTAATTGTCAGCAGGTAAAAGCCGAGCACGAGAAACCGGGTGGTTTGACTCAAGAGATAACGGTACCTATGTGGAAATGGGAAGTAATAAACCTGGATTTTGTAACAGGGTTACCCCGTACTAGACGCAGATATGATTCCATTTGGGTAATAGTTGATAGGCTGAAAAAATCAGCTCATTTCCTGCCAGTGAGGGCTACCTTCTCAGCCGAGGATTATGCTGAATTGCATATCAGAGAAATAGCTAGATTGCATGGGGTACCGGTATCTATCATTTCAGATAGGGGGCACAATTTACATCTAGGTTCTGGCAGTCATTTCAGAAAGGTCTGGGGACGCAGATTAATTTGAGCACAGCATTTCATCATCCTCAGACAGACGGGCAGGCTGAACGTACAATTCAGATGCTCGAAGATATGCTACGAGCGTGTGTGTTAGATTTTGGGGGTAGCTGGGATGAACATCTCTCGTTAATCGAATTTGCTTATAATAATAGCTACCATTCAGCTATTCAGATGGCGCCTTTCGAGGCATTGTACGGCGAAAATGTAGATCGCCGGTGGGCTGGTTTGAAACAGGAGAATCGGCATTAGTTGGCCCAGACATTGTTCGGCAGTCCGAGGAAAAGATAAAGCTTATCCGAGAACGTTTACTGACCGCTCAGAGCCGCTAGAAGTCATACGCAGATAGACGGCGTAGAAATCTAGAATTTTCGGTAAACGACTGGGTATATCTGAAAGTATCCCCGATGAAAGGGGTAATGAGGTTTGGCAAGAAAGGCAAGCTTAGCCCAAGATTCATTGGGCCGTATAAGATTCGGCGAAGAATAGGCCGCGTAGCATATGAGTTAAACTTGCCTCCAGAATTAGCATCTGTTCACCCAGTATTCCATGTTTCGATGTTAAGGAAGTTCGTAGGGGACCCTTCTACAGTAGTTCCAGTTCAGGATGTTCAGGTCACAGAAGAGTTAGCCTATGAAGAGGTTCCCGTAGCTATCTTAGACAGACAGATTCGCAGGCTGAGAACTAAAGATGTTATGTCTGTCAAAGTATTATGGCGTAACAGAAATCGGGAGGAAATGACATGGGAGGCTGAAGAAGATATGAAAATCAGATACCCTCACCTATTCCAGGCCTAGTCAGACGACAGGTATGTCCGTATCATTACTTATACAGTACCTTATGATTGTATGTTGTAAATGATAAAGAAGAAGTGGTATTTAGTTGTCCAGTGAATTTTAGAACATTGTGTGCAGTGCTAGTTTTGGACTTTTCTGCATTTCAGGTTTTTGCGATAGTCCATATTACAGGGGAAACTTTGCCAAAATTTTTCCAGAAAATAAAGTAAGCAGTCCTCTAGATAGCAGTATACATTCGAGGACGAATGTTCCTAAGGGGGGGGGGAGAATGTTATACCCCGTAGAATTCCCAGCCCTTAGATGACCTATTCGCACGTTGGTTAAGCATATTTCAAAGCCATACATGCTAGGGAAAGGCCCGGGAAAAGATCGGACGAGAAACCCGTCGAAACCATCGCGGGAGGAGCTGAGGCCGAGCCCCTCCGCGATGGCAGCGTGTCACGGAGGTGAGGCCTCCGCGATGGCTCCGTGACACATTGCCCAGGTTCAGGCCCAAGTATATAATCCCCCACTTCGGTTTAAAATCATTTCATGCTTAAATATTTCTAGAATAGCGCAGAGAACAGAGGAAAACGAAGGAAAATTATATATTTCCATCCGATTACGCTGCCAAACGCTGCCCAAACTCAAATTAATCCCAGATACCCGAGTATTTAGCAGCAGAGAGCATATCTACGGAATTAGTTTCGCGAAATACGACTGACGAATCGGCGAGCCACCGAACTGAAGTAAGTAGAATTGCTCTAAATTAATGTCTATGTGTTCCTAGCTGAGAAGTGAATACTTCTCCCTTCTGGGCCGCTGGAAAATAGCGAGTTTTCGATCGTCTTTCGATAATCCTATGTTTAGGCTATAAACTATATCGAAAGTAACGTCGCTCTTTACAATAAAGCTGTATTTAGTACTAATTGACGTATTTATGAATGCAGTTGGAAGAAAATAGTTGAAGTACCGGCCGAGCCTCGTCCGACGGACGAATAGTCGAAGATAAGGTATGTAAAGTTAAGTTTCCTTGGCAAGTTGAGTAACATTGAAGCAGTATAGTAATTTACAGACCAGTAGAATGTTCAGAAATTGATTATTGTGTTATTTTGAATATTGGTGCGATATGAGAAGTTTTGGGTTGTAACGTGTACGATACCTATCCGTATGATATAGATTCGGACGTAAGTGGTTAAGATTGCCCAGTATATTCAGTATGTGATGTAATATGCCATGTTAAGATATTGTTGTGTTTAGCTGAAACCTCGCGAAGTAGTACAGTATTCGTGAAGCATTCCAGACATAGAATAGTAACTAAATATGGTTTAGAAAGCATGTTAGAAGTAGGAAATCATGTTAATACAGAAACTCAGTAAACAGTATAGTTTTCAGCAGAAACACCTTCTTGTATAACCTTTGCCCCAGTATAGTTTGACAGGAGGCTATACTTATATTTATCCTTACCTGTCTCAGCATGTATCAGACACTTACAGATTACTATTATTAGCTCAGTATGTGATTTATATGATACCATACACCTGTTAGTCTTAGCTTATGAGCTACACAGACAACATGACTAATTGAGACCGTTGTATTGATTGGGGTTGGATTACCTAGCATTCCTGACCGCCCAGGGTTAATAGCTGTATCGACTCATCCGCCAGAGGACGAGGATACGTCACTCTACGGAGTGATATGCCGTCCCGCAAGGGGACGAAGATGGGATGCCAGTTTTCCCCATATTGTGCCTTGGTCGGCCCTTATACACCCCCGTCGAGCGGGTATGCCCGGGGTGTTGATTTAGAGTCCTTCGAACTCAGGTACAGTTATAGTCAGGGGCTCAGCGAGCCCCAGTGCATACCCAGGGACCGGCAGGATGCTTACAGCCACTATAGGAGATGGGATGACCGGGGTAGGGGCATAGATTTTGTGTTGATTGTACCTCCCGGCTTATGGGGGCCGGGTAAGGTTTGTGTGTGCTATGTTATGATATGTATGTTATGCTATGTTATATTAGACATGAGTAGGTTAGTAGTAGAATGGTACGTCTCCAGATATGACACCTACTCCTCCCGGTATGATTGAGAACAGGTACGACTTATATCATCAGACAGATAATTTAGTCCTTTCTGTTTCAGTTCGTCAGCTATGTTATTGATTTCAGATATCTTTTTCAGTCATTGCTTTACATACTCAGT
This sequence comes from Datura wrightii, assembly GCA_035772735.1. NCBI lineage: Eukaryota > Viridiplantae > Streptophyta > Magnoliopsida > Solanales > Solanaceae > Datura > Datura wrightii. Next base: position 56,240,638 of record JASDFA010000007.1, on the reverse strand, counting down.
ACCAGCGGTACTGACGCCCGGTGGGGCACTGCATTACTTGCCTGCAGGTACTCATAGACGAGCAGGCGATTCTACGTGACTCCCTGTCAGCGGTTGAGTATTCAGCTCCAGTCATTCGGAGGCTGAATTTCAGAGGTGTAGTTCAGTTTCTTTTGTTGTATATTATGGGTAGGTCGGGGCCCTGTCCCGATCAGTTCTATTACTATTCCTAGAGGTTTGCAGTCTGTATATATCCCCTGTGGTCAGATGAGCCGGTCGTGTGAGGCCGTGCAGTTGTATAGTTGCCTTTACTCCTTCTTTCTTTTGTAATGGCCATGTGGGGCCATAGTTTGCCAGTAGTGGTGACCTTGCCGGTCACGTAGCTTTTCAGTATGTTATGTTTGAGTTACAGATAACAAGACAGCATGGTGGCCTTGTCGGCCACATAGGTTTCCCTGAATTACTATGTTTCTGGTCAGCTGTTAGTACAGGTACAGAAGGCTATAGGCCAATGGGCCGGGGGCTGTATTTATAGCCGTTATATAGCCCTTTGTTTCTAGAAATGTGAGTTAGAGCCAGCCAGGCGCCAGATGCGCCCAGGCTTAACAGTCCAGCAGGTCAGGTCCTAGTAGGGCACCAGGTGCCAGTCATACCCCCTAAGGTGGGGTGTGACAAATAGGATATTGTTGTTTACTTGATTTGGGAAAATTGAGTTTTGATGTGCTTTCCTGATAGAAATATACTTGAAAGCCGTATTAGTCAATTTAGGAACTGGAATTGTATTGCTAGGTCATGAATTGCATTTGATCACAGAAATGTAGACGGATGGTTTATGATTCTTAAGTGAGATTAAATACGAGAGTTTTAATCTCTTTGCTAATGTTCTTGGCTAGCAACTGGAAGAAAAGATTAACCAATTTATGATGATAATCAAGTTCATTACATGTTCTTTAACCTCGGCATGCTTTTATCCATAGTCCAAATTCAAAGTAGATAATTGTTAGAAGTTTTAGTATAGAATTAGAAAACAAATTATTCACTTTTTGGTTACGTTGTTGTCAGCATATTTAGAAGTTAATTAAAATATAGTATAGTATACTTAAGCAAACTTTACTTAATCCGAGTCTCTGAGGGATCGATACTTGGCTTACTAAAGCCACTTACTACTTGTTTGACCACGTGCACTTGCGTGTCGGTTTAGATACCTAACGAACCAACCGAACAAGTTTTTGCGCATAGGTTTCCCCCTTGTAAGTATGTTTCTGGTTAGTTGAAGTTTCATACAGGTGGCTATAGGCCTAGTTGGCCGGAGGCTGTATTTACAGCCGTTATATAGCCCGTTGATTTCATGAATCTGAATTGGAGCCAGCCAGGCACCAGATGTGCTTAGGCTCACCAGCTAGCAGTCTAGGTTCTTCTAGGGCACTAGGCGCCAGTCACACCCCCCAAGGCGGGGCGTGACAAAAATACATCATTTTAAGCTCAGAATAGAGTATTCTAAGAAGGGTTATTCATTCTAAATCTATTCTAATTCATGCATGCAAGCTTAGAGGTTTAAGAGGCGATCAAGCGTAGTTTCTTCAAAAGTTCTTCTTTAATTTCCTTTGGGTGTTCAAGGAAGAGATTAAAATCAGCTTACCAAGATATGTGAGGCTATGAATGAGAGTTCCTTTCACTCTCATGCTCAAAACTCTTCCAAATTTCCTTGAATTTTAAATTCTAGATTCAAGTTTCATGATCTATGAGGTTTATTTCAATTCTTGTGAAATTCTCTATGATCTATCGATGGGTAAATCCCTTTCATGTATTAAATCATATTTTATAATCTATGAGAAGATTTTATGACTATTTTGAATATAAATTTATAAATTCAAATTTAAATCCAATTATACCCACTTATGTATGTTTTATGAAAAGTCAAGTTATGATTTCATTATGATCTTGATCTAAATTAGACCAATTATGATTTATGCTTTGTGGTATGATTTCTCTCAAGTAATTATCATGGATATATGAAATATCAAGTATGTACATGTTTCACAAGTATGCATGAATTTCATGATATATGGATTTATGATTATGGCGACTTAGGGGCCTTATTTCATGGCTAGTTCACGTATTTCAAGCATAGTTATGATTATTATGATTTAACTAGCCCATAAATCTCATGTATGTTTTTTCCTATTATCATATGAGCACTCTATATATTTTGGGAGTAGTATTTAACATCAAGTAGACCCGGGGTCCAAGCATACCCCGAGTCTTAGAACTACGCGCCAACGTAGCCATGATGGGACCTCCCTTGAGACTGTCCCTTTTTGCTGGAATGAGGCTTTCATGAGTGATATCATGCCTCTTTTCATGGTTCTACCCTTGGCAAGGTACGAACACTCCCGACTAGGTGTTTAGAGGCCGGGTTCCATGTGTGCTCATATGGGGTATGTCGGTTATAAGAATCTCCAATTGTCCTCATGATTTATGCATGATTATGTTTATGATACTTTGTCTCAAGTCATGTCTAATAAATCTTTTCTCGCATGATTATGATTACGACTGACTTACGACTGTTTTTGAAAACCTTGAGCCCTTATGTTTACATTATGATATTTACATTATAATCATGTTGTCCTACTCTTATGAACTCTTATGTATTTTAACTGTCCGTTTTAATTTCCTTGCATACTCGGTACATTCCAAGTACTGACCACATACTCTTTGTTGTATCATTTCATGATACAGGCCTCGATACATACACTCAGTCCCGCCGCTAGCCAGATTCCCAACATTAAGTACTTCCCGATCAGAGTTAGTGAGTCCTTATCTTTAAAGGGTCTTTATTAGAAGTTATGTTTCATATTTTCAGTTTTCAGACTATAGTGAGTTAGTTGGGGTCTTTTCCTATCAACTCGTCAGTATTAGAGGCTTTTCGAACATAGTTTGTATTCAGCTTAGACTTATGTATGTATTCAGATGTTATGTTATGTTTAGACTTCCGCTATATTATTCATATTGATCTTCCATTTTATTTGGATGTGTTAGATGTTATGTTCATGCCATAGGTCGACTTGGAGACTCTGGGGGTTCTTTGTCCGGTATCTCAATTCGGGCCTATGTTTGGATCGTGACAAGCTTGGTATCAGAGCATTAGGTTTTGAAGTGTCCTAAGGTGTTTGAAAGACGCATTAAATAGAGTCTTTTTCATGGGTGTGAAGCTCTCCACACTTATGACGAAGAGGCTACGAGACGTTTAGGAAATATTTCCTTCTTTCATGATCTATGTTGTGCGGTGAAGTGTCTCTCTATCCTTCTAACTTGTGTTATACACGTTTGCAGAATCATGCTTCCCTGCATGGTTAATGGAAGGAGAAGTGGAAAAGGAAATGGCCATGAGAATGGCAATAGAAACGGGTGTCAGCAGGCCTCACTAGCCCATGAGGAGCATGTACCGAGCCGATTGCCCACTCGGAGTTCAAGGCTTCCATTTAGATGTTAGCTTAGGCCTTGATTGCGTAGGTCAATCAGTAGGTGGTAGCGCATGTCCCTCAGAACTGGAATGCTGAGGTGGTAAGAGTTAGGAATTTTCTGAGGATGAACCCTCCCGATTTTTTCTTGGATTGAAGGTGGATGAGGACCCACATGAGTTTATTGATGAGATTTTGAAGATCACCCAGATCATGGGGGTAACCGGAGAGAAGTGCGCTGACTTATCCTCGTATCAGTTAAAAGGGGTTGTGCACATTTGGTTTAAGCAATGGAAGGACAATAGGGCAGTTGGAGCAAGCCCTATTGGTTGGGAAGAGTTTCATGTGGCAATTCTGGAGTGATTCTTCCCTCGTGAGATGAGGGAGATTAAAGCAGTGGAGTTTGTGAACATGAAGCAGGATAACATGACAGTCCAGGAGTATGCTTGGGAGTTCACTCATTTGTCTAAGTATGCACCAGAGCTAGTGGCTGATTAGAGAGCTTGGGTGAGCAAGTTTGTATATGGCGTGGCGGACTACCTGGACAAGGATTGTAGGATCTCCATGCTTCATCAAGATATTGATTTTCCTTGGATAGTTTTGCATACCCAGCAGATGGAGACGGTGCATCTGAAGAGAGAGAGGCCAATAGGGCTAGGACGGACAGTGTTGGGTTCACTTAGTAGAGATGCCAGTGGCAGTCACTGCCTTCAATTCCAGCAAAGGTCATTAGCCCCAGCACCATCATCAACTAGTGTCCTATCCTGACCCAGACGTGATTAGAGGGGTAGAGCATCAGGCTCGAGGGGCTAGGGAAGCATTATAGGAGATTGCACTTTTCCAGCCTGTGCGAAGTGTGGAAAGAACCATTTATGGAGGTATTTAGTTCGCTCAGACGCTTATTTTGGGTGTGGCAAACCCGAACACAGACTCAGGGATTCCCCTTCAGCCAGACCAGGCGATGGTGGAGCCCGTACCCCAGTCTCTAGTTCAACAGTTCCTGCAGCACGTCCCTTCCAACAGGGTGCTACTACTAGTGCAGCTAGCAGCCAGTGTCAGAACAAGTTCTATGCCCTTGCACCTCGACAGGAGCAGGAGACTTCACCAGATATGGTCACTGGTACTTACGAGTATTTCACCTTGATGTTTATGCATTTTTAGACCCAGGAGCTGCTTTTTCTATTGTGACACCCTATGTTGCTAGTTCAGAGTCAATCCCGAAATCCTATCAGAATCCTTCTTAGTCTCTACTCCAGTCGGTGATTCGGTTATAGCTCGACGGGTATATAGATATTGCCCTGTTATAGTCCTCCAGAAAGTCAACTCAACAAATTTAGTAGAGCTAGCCATGACGGATTTTGATGTGATCTTTGGCATGGATAGGCTACATGCATGTTATGCTTCAGTAAATTGTAGAATCCGTGTGATAGAGTTCCGATTTCCGGGTGAGCCAGTCCTAGAGTGGAAGGGTAGTTCGACTATGTCTGTAGGTCGTTTCATTTCCTACCTTAAGGCCAGAAGATGATTTCTAAGGGTTGCATGTACCATCTAGTTAGGGTTAAGGATGCTACGTCTGAGACCTCAACTATCCAGTCAGTTCCAGTAGTATGTGAGTATCTAGAAGTGTTCCCAAAAGATCTATTGAGAATTTCGAATTTGGTATTGACCTTCTTCTTGATATGCAGCCTATATCTATTCCTCCTTATAGAATGGCCCCAGCCAAATTAAAGGAGTTGAAGGAGTAGTTGAAAGACTTCTTGGACAAGGGACTCATCAGACCTAGCAAATCCCCGTGGGGTGCACCAGTTCTCTTTGTCTGCAAGAAGGATGGTTCCCTTCGGATACACATTGATTATCGAAAATTGAATAAAGTTACCATCAAGAACAGGTATCCTCTTCCCAGGATTGATGATTTGTTTGACCAGCTTCAGGGTGCTAAGTTCTTTTTAAAGATAGATCTCAGATCCGGTTACCATTAGCTAAGGGTTTAGGAGAGAGATATTCTAAAGACACCCTTCAGGACTTAGTATGGTCACTATGAGTTTGTAGTTATGTCTTTTGGACTAACTAATGCTCCTACAACTTTTATGAATTTGATGAACAGGGCGTTTACGCCATATTTGGATATGTTCATGATTGTGTTCATAGATGACATCCTAATATACTCTCAGAGCGAGGAGGAGCATGCCGCTCATTTGAGGGTGGTGCTATAGACCTTGAAGGATTGTTAGTTATATGATAAATTCCATAAATGTGAGTTTTTGTTGAATTCGGTGGCATTTTTGGGTCATGTGGTGTCAAGTGAGGGTGTACAGGTAGACTCTCAAAAGATAGAAGTGGTGAAGAATTTTCCTAGACTGGTGAATCTTTTGGATATCAGGAGTTTCTTGGGTTTAGTTGGTTATTATTGGAGATTTGTTGAGGGTTTTTCATCCATTGTAGCCCCACTGACTTTGTTGACCTAGAAGAAAGTGAAGTTTCAATGGTCGAGGCTTATGAGAAGAGCTTCCAAGAGTTGAAGACTCGACTTACCTTAGCAATGGTGTTGACCCTACCCGAGTATACCAATGGGTTTGTGGTATATTCTGATGCTTTAAGGATCGGCCTTGGTTATGTACTCATGCAACATGGTAAAGTTATAGCCTATGCTTCCAAGCAGCTGAAAGTCCATGAAAAGAATTATCCAACTCATGATCTCGAACTGGCGGCGGTAGTATTTGCCTTGAAGATTTGGAGACACTATCTGTACGGGGTCCATGTAGATGTGTTTACGGACCACAAAAGCCTACAGTATGTGTTCACCTAGAAGGATCTAAGTCTACGTCAAAGAAGGTGGTTGGAGATACTCAAGGATTATGATATGAGTGTCCTTTACCATCAGGGCAAGGCTAATGTGGTGGCGAACGCTCTTAGAATTTTCCATGGAGAGTGTTTCCCATATAGATGAGGAAAGAAAAGAGCTAGTGAAGGATGTGCATCGACTTGCACGGCTAGGAGTTCGTCTGGTTGATTCGACGGATGGTGGTGTCATCATTCAGAATGGATCAGAATCATCTTTGGTGACCGATGTTAAGGCTAGAATAGATGAGGATATAATTTTGGTGAAGTTGAAGGAAGAGTTTCAAAATTAGAAGGTCGAGGTTTTCTCCCAAGGGGGAGATGGTGTGCTCCGATATCAGGGTCGTTTGTATATACCAAATATTGATGATTTGAGAGATCGGATGTTGCACGAGGCCCATGGGTACAAATACTCTATACATCCAAGTTCCACCAAGATGTACCGTGGCCTACGAGAAGTCTATTGGTGGAATGACATGAAGAAGGACATAGCGGAGTTTGTGGCTAAGTGTCCGAATTATCAGCAAGTGAAGGTTGAGCACCAAAGACCAAGAGGTGTCCTTCAAGACATCAGTATTCCTACTTAGAAGTGGAAGGATATCAATATGGACTTCATTACAAGGTTTCCTCGCACTCGTCGACAATATGACTCCATTTGGGTGGTTGTGGACAGGTTGACTAAAGCAGCTCATTTCCTCTCGGTCAAAACCACTAGTTCATCGAAGGATTATGCAAAATTATACATTCGGGAGTTAGTTCGATTGCATGGAGTTCCATTTTCCATCATATCAGATAGAGGTACTTAGTTTACCTCTCAATATTGGAGATCGTTTCAAAAGGGACTTGGTACTCAGGTCAAGCTTAGCACAACATTTCATCAGAAAATAGATTGTCAGGAGGAGTGGACTATTCAGACTCTCAAGGACATGTTGAGAGCGTGTGTGATTGACTTCAAGGGTAGTTGGGATGATCATTTGCCTCTCATTGAGTTTGCGTATAACAACAACTACCATTCCAGCATTTAGATGGCTCCATATGAGGCTCTCTATGGGCGGATATATAGATCACCTATTGGTTGGTTTGAGGTCGGTGAAGCTATATTGATAGTTTCGAATTCAGTCCATGAGGCTGTGGAGAAGGTTCAGCTTATAAGGAGCAGGTTAAAAGCATCTTAGAATCGCCAAAAGTCCTATGTGGATGTGAGGAGGAGGGAGCTAGAGTTTGAAGTTGATGATTGGGTGTTTCTGATGGTATCTCCCATGAAGGAAGTGATGAGGTTCAGAAATAAAGGAAAACTCATTCCCCATTATGTTGGCCCATACCGAATTGTGAAAAGGGTTGGCAAGGTAGCATATGAATTGGAGTTGCCCTACGAATTAGCTTTAGTTCATCCAGTTTTCCATGTATTGCTCTTGAAGAAGTATTTGGCTGATCCAGCTCTAGTGGTTCGAGTAGAGAGTGTGGGTGTGAAGGATAACCTTAGCTATGAAGAGGTTCCAATGAAACTTCTAGATCATTAGGTTCGGAAGCTAAGGAATAAGGAAGTAGCTTCAGTCAAGGTTTTATGGAGGAATCAGCATGTTGAGGGAGCTACGTGGTAAGACGAAGTAGACATGATGGCTAAATACCCGCATCTATTCCCTTCCGACTCAGTTTCAGCTTGAGGTATCAGTTTCCTCCTTAATACCCTATTCAGTTTCATGTTCAACTCATGTACCCCAGTTTCTTTTTGTTATACCCCGAGAATTTAATAATCGGACTCAGAAGTGAATCTGAGAAAAACTGAAAAATGTTGCAACAGTTGCAAAACGAGTCACTGAACGAATCGTGAGGGGCCTCACGAGTCCTCAGGTGACTCGTGGGAAGGCCTTGAAGGATGAGGGACTCGAAGTCCCCACGGGCGATGTAACTACTCGTTGTCAGACACCATGAGTCATATGTCAGTTGTGGGGCGGTTCTAGAGGAAGGTTGGAAAATTGATCCAATGCACTTGACGGGAAGTGGCAATGAGTTATGGATGCTGAGCTTTTTCTTCTTATAACATATTGATTTGACCCCTTAAGCGGGACCAAGCAAGTTTCCGCCAGAAGCAGAACCCCGTATTTCTTCTAGAGAATCTCCTAATTGTTTAGAGCAACTAGAAAGAGATTCTTTAACTAGAAAGAATTGGGTTCAGAAGTAGGAGACCTTTCCAGAAGTTTCACAACTCAATCATAGATGATGGAATCATCAAAGATTTGACCTTTTTGAACTCTGTCTGTAACTCACTAGAGGCCCGGGAGACAAAGAGAAGATGTGTATACGAGTCATTATGTCACTCGTTAGGAGCCCCGGCATACCATTTATCTAGTGAAACTGATGAAAAAACCAACAGATCGTGTGCCCTGGTGATGAGTCATCGGGTCATTCGTTAGGACCCCTGACAGTTATTTTCAGCAATCTCAATAAGGGCTTTTCCGTAATTCCTAAGTTCTAAGGGCCTATACTACGTTGTTTTAAGCTCGTAATAGAGGTTTTTAGCAGAGAAAAACCCATCTTAGGCCATTACTTTCATGCATGCAAGTTTGGGGGTTTAAGGAGAAGAATTAAGGTGAATTCTCAAGGTTTCCAATTGGAATCTTAGCTGGGCAATTAGGAAGAGTTAGGATTCTTCAATCCCAGGTACGTAAGGCTATGAGTGGGTGCTTCCTTCCACACCCATGCCTATTTCCCATCAATTTATGATTTGTTTGTGATGATCAAGTACGGGTTTTCATTTAATTGCATTATTCTTACATCTCTAATCATGAGTATGATTAAATTGAGTTGATATTGGTGATTTACTGAGCTTCGGCGTATTCTAACCTAATTTCTTTTAGGAGTTCAACTGGTTGATTCGAGGGATGGTGGTGTCACATTCAGAATGGATCAAAATCATCTTTGGTGACTGATATTAAGGTTAGACAAGACGAGGATCCAATTTTGCTGAAGTTGAAGGAAGCAGTTCAAATATGAAGGTCGAGGTTTTCTCCCAAGGGGGAGATGGTGTGCTCCGATATTAGGGCCATTTGTATGTATCAGATGTTGATGATTTGAGAGATCAAATGTTGCACGAGGCCCATGGGTCCAAATACTCTATACATCCATATGCCACCAAGATGTACCGTGACCTACAGGAAGTCTATTGGTGGAATGGCATGAAGAAGGACATAGCGGAGTTTATGGCTAAGTGTCCGAATTATCAGCAAGTAAAGGTTGAGCACCAAAGACCAGGAGGTGTACTTTAAGACATTAGTATTCCTACTTGGAAATGGAAAGAGATCAATATGGACTTCATCACAGGGTTGCCTCGCACTCGTCGATAATATGACTCCATTTGGGTGGTTGTGGACAGGTTGACTAAAGCAGCTCATTTCCTACCAGACAAAACCACCAATTCATCAGAGGATTATGCTAAATTATATATTCAGGAGTTAGTTCGATTGCATGGAGTTCCATTTTCCATCATATAAGATAGAGGTACTTAGTTTACCTCCTAATTTTGGAGATCATTTCAAAAGGGACTTCGTACTCAGGTCAAGCTTAGCATAATATTTCACCAGCAAACAGATTGTTGGGAGGAGTGGACTATTTAGACTCTCGAGGACATGTTGAGAGCGTGTGTGATTGACTTCAAGGGTAGTTGGGATGATCATTTTCCTCTCATTGATTTTGCGTATAACAACAACTACCATTCCAGCATTCAGATGGCTTCGTTTGAGGCTCTCTATGGGTGGAGATATAGATCGCCTATTAGTTGGTTTGAGATCGGTGAAGCTATATTGATAGTTTCGGATTTAGTCCATGAGGCTATGGAGAAGATTCAGCTTATAAGGAACAGGTTAAAAATAGGTCAGAGTCACCAAAAGTCCTATGCCGATGTGAGGAGGAGGGAGCTAGAGTTTGAAGTTGATGATTGGGTGTTTCTGATGGTATCTCCCATGAAGGGAGTGATGAGGTTTATAAAGAAAGGAAAACTCATTTCCTATTATGTTGGCCCATACCAAATTGCGAAAAGGGTTGGCAAGGTAGCATATGAATTGGAGTTGCCCTCCGAATTATCTTTAGTTCATCCAGTTTTCCATGTATCACTCTTGAAGAAGTATTTGGGTGATCCAGCTCTAGTGGTTCAAGTAGAGAGTGTGGGTGTGAAAGATAACATTAGCTATGAAGAGGTTCCAATGAAAATACTAGATCGTCAGGTTCGAAAGCTAAGGAACGAGGAAGTAGCTTCAGTCAAGGTTTTATGGAGGAATCAACATGTTGAGGGAGCTACGTGGGAAGCCAAAGCAGATATGACGGCTAAATACCCGCATCTATTTCCTTCCGGCTCAGTTTCAACTTTTGGTATCAGTTTCCTCCTTAATACCCTATTCAGTTTCATGTTCAACTCATGTACCCCAGTTTCTTTCTGTTATACCCCGAGAATTCAAGAATTAGACCCGGAAGTGAATCGGAGAAAAACTGGAAAATGTTGTTGCAGTTGTAGAATGAGCCACTAAACGACTCGTGAGGAGACCCTATGAGTCGTCAGGTGACTCGTGGGAAGGCCTGGAAGGATGAGGGACTCAAGGTCCCTATGGGCGATGTAATGAGTCATGGTCGGAGACCACGAGCCGTCATGTCAGTCATGGGGTGGTTCTAGAAGAAGGTTGGAAAATTGATCCAGTGCACTTGACTGGAAGTGGCAACGAGTCGTGACTGCTGGGGATGAGTTATCATGTCACTCGTTAGGGTCCCCGGCATACCATTTATCCAGTGAACTTGACGAGTAAACCAACAGATCGTGTGCCCTGGTGATGAGTCGTCGGGTCTTCCGTTTGGACCCCCTGACAGTTATTTTTAGCGATCTCAGTAAGGGCTTTTCTGTAATTCCTAAGTTCTAAGGGCCTATACTACGTTGTTTGAAGCTCGTAATTGAGGGTTTTTAGTAGAGAAAACCCCATCTTAGGCTATTACTTTCATGAATGCAAGGTTGGGGGGTCTGAAGAGAAGTATCAAGGTGAATTCTCAAGGTTTCCAATTGGAATCTCAGCTGGGCAATTAGTAAGAGTTAGGATTCTTCAATCCCAGGTATGAAAGGCTATGAGTGGATGCTTCCTTCCACACCCATGCCCATTTCCCATCAATTTATGATTTGTTTGTGATGATCAAGTATGAGTTTTCATTCAATTGCATGATTCTTACATCTCTACTCATGGGTATGATTAAATTGAGTTGATATTGGTGATTTACTGATCTCGGGCGGATTCTAACCTAATTTCTTTTACAAAATTGTGTTTCTAAGAATTGAATCTAAAACGCCCATGTGTGGGTAGTTCATATAGAATGTGATGATGATGGAGTAGATGATGAAAGACATGTTTCCAACCTTACCCATGTTTTGATGATGTTTTCAAAGGAGATTAAATAGACCCAAGTATGGTAGAGCTTTGGATTGTGCCCAAATGATGAGTTCAAATTGTGATTTTCCCCGACATGGGCTTACCAAATGGTTGAGATGAAATTTTTCTTTAACCCTTATTATGAATTCTAGCTTGTGGTATGTTTCAAAGTAAAGCCTTCTCTATGCGTAAATCCTTAATTGTTATGCATGTTATTGTCAAGCTTTGTCGAGGGTAATGTTAAGCTTCATTTCATATGATGTTGAGTCTAAGCATGATTTCATTCTAAGCCTTGTCGAAATGACATTGTTGAGCTTCATATTTATATGATGTCTAGTTTATGCATGATTTCATGTTGAGCTTTGTCAATAGACAATGTTGAGCTTCATTTTATACGATGTTAAGTTTATGTCTGATTTCATGTTGAGCTTCGTCACTAGATGATGTTGAGATTCGTATTTATACGATGTAGAGCATTGCATGTTTTGGGAGAAGAGTCTAGCACTGAGCGGGCTAAGGGTCGATAACCCTACGCCCCATAACTACGCGCCAACGTAGGTTGATTCTATTATATTATGGGGACCTCCCTTTTGAGCTATCCCCGGCCCGAATTGCCCCTTTCAGCTTGATATCGATATCATGGTAGTGTCCCTAGCCCTGGCAAGGTTTTGGATGGCTCCTCCCACTTGAATGTAATAGTAGAGACCACATAAGCTCTATCGTGGTATGTAGGTTAAGTGACGAGTCTCCCACTATCTATATCATTTGAATTTGCATAACCATTACTCATGATAATTATCGTATGTATGCATGTTCAAGAAGCAAGGTTTTACTCAATGTTCAGCTTTTAATATAAATGTTATGTTTCAACTTTGAGTCATTCGAGTCAATCATGATGTTCTAAAGCCAAGCATGGTAACATTATGATAAGAGTACGATTTAAGAATGAATGCATAAAGTCTCCTACTGACTTTTGAAAGCATATGATATGTATGTATGGTTTTAAAGGAAATGATCTATTTTATTTAAGCATTTTTACTTGTCTTGCATACTCGGTACATTCCACGTACTGACAACATACTTTCTATGCTGCATGGTTTCATGATGCAGGATTGGGTTCTCAGGTCCAGCCCCGTTCATAGTCGCTTATCAAAGTCAGTACTTGCTTGGTTGGTGAGTCCTCATCTTTCGAGGACTACACTTTTAGTTATCTTGGTTGTATTTTCAGTTTCAGTATTGTTGAGCTAGTTGGGGGCGTTGTCCCATCAGCTCGTTCAGATTAGAGGCTTATCAGACTTAGACATGTATTTAGCTTCAGATATTTATTCTTTCATTATGTTAAGTTAGACTTCTGCTGAGTTATAATTATGTTTCTTCATGTTTATTGAATGAGTTAGTGAATTCTTTTGGTATGGGTTGACTTGTAGTCTCTCGGGGTCCCTTGTCCCGTATCTATGATCCGATTCTATGCTCGGTTCATGACACTTTCATGTCAATGAATGTATGTGCGATTTAGGAATTTAGTCCAACCATGTAGTTCAATTCGGAGTCAGTCACTCCGTCAGTTTTAAGCATGTATGTTCAGTATTTGAGTATTATGATTGCATTTCTCTGCTTTTCAGTATGTTTTGCCACATTCAAGGATGAATTTTCCCAAGGGGGAGATATTGTAATACGCCAAAAATCCTAAGATTAGACCCGGGAGTAGAAACAAAGAAAATAGAATTTTCTGTACCAGGTCACAGGAAGAGTCATCTAGTGACCTATCAGGAACACCACAAGTCGTTAAGTGACTCGTGGGGAGAGGATTTACTATGATTCGAAATTTTATGTTTTGGGGTGACCATAGGTGTGACCATGAGTCATGGTCAGCACCACGATCCGTTAGGTCACCCGTGGTCAAGGGTGATTTGAAGGATGAAAATATTCGACACTGTTGGTAACAGGTCATCATCATGAATCGTCCGGTACACCATGAGTCATGGTGTCCCTCTTGGTGACCCTCAGAAGAAATTTGGCAATGTAAGTAACGACAGACAGAGTACGAGTCATCCCCCAGACCACGAGTCGTCCAGTCCCTCGTGGGGACTGGCAGTGTGTTTTTCCTTGCAAATTTATTAAAGGCTTTTTCGTAATTCCTAAGGCCTAAACTACATCATTTTAAGCTCAGAATAAAGTGTTTTAAGAAGGGTTAAGTTATTCTAAAACTATTCTAATTTATGCTTGCATACTTAGAGGTTTAAGAGGTGATCAAGCTTAGTTTCTTCAAAATTTCTTCTTCAATTTCCTTTGGGTGTTCAAGGAAGAGAGTAAAATCAACTTACCTAGATATGTGAGGCTATCAATGAGAGTTCCTTTTACTCTCATGCTCAAAACTCTTCTAAATTTTCATGGATTTTAAATTCTAGATTAAAGTTTCATGATCTATGGGATTTATTTCAATTCTTGTGAAATTCTCTATAATCTATCGATGGGTTATCCCTTTCATGTATTAAATCACGTTTTATGATCTATGGGAAAATTTTAAGACTATTTTGGATATAAATTTATAGATCTAAATTTAAATGCAATTATTTCCACTTATGTATGTTCTATAAAAAGTCAAGTTATGATTTCATTATGATCTTGATCTAAATTAGCCCAATTATGATTTATGCTTTATGGTATGATTTCTCTGAAGAACTTTTCATGTATTTATGAAATATCAAGTATGTACATATTTCAAAAGTATGCATGAGTTTCATGATTTATGGATTTATGATTATGGCGGACTCACGGGCCTTATTTCATGGCTAGTTCACGTATTTCAAGCATGGTTATGATTATTATGATTTAACTAGCCCATGAATCTCATGTATGTTTTTCCCTATTATCATATGAGCACTATATATATTTTGGGAGTAGTATCTAACACCGAGTAGACCCGAGGTCCAAGCATACCCCGAGTCTCAAAACTATGCGCCAATGTAGCCATGATGGGACCTCCCTTGAGACTGTCCCTTTTTGCTCGAATGAGCCTTTCATGAGTTATATCATGCCTTTTTTCATGGTTCTACCCTTGTCAAGGTATGAACACCCTCCTGATTAGGGGTTATAGGTTGGGCTCCATGTGTGATCATATAGGGTATGTTGGTTATAAGAATCTCCCATTCTTCCTCATGATTTCTACATGATTAAATTTATGATACTTTGGATCAAGTCATGTTTAATAAAGCTTTTCTCACATGATTATGATTACGACCGACTTACGAATGTTTTTGAAAACCTTGAGCCCTTATGTTTATGTTATGATATTTATGTTATCATCATTTTGTCCTACTCTTATGAACTCTTATGTACTTTAACTGTCCATTTTACTTGTCTTGCATACTCGGTACATTCCAAGTACTGACCACAAACTCTATGCTCTATCATTTCATGATACAGTGTCACGACCCGAGTCTATACCTAGGACGAGACACGATAGTTGGAGTCACAAGTAACCCCAAGCCAAGCCATGGTCTATCATAACACTGGTAATCTGAGTAAATCATAGAGGAAGATTAAATAATAAAACCATTTTAGGAAAACTGATTAATAAAAGTTTGAACATCTGAAAAAATAACTAAAAGTTTGAAGCTATGTCTGAAAGCTATCTATATCTGATGAGTTGCTAGGATAAGTCCCCAGCTAACTCTAAAGTCTAAATGTATGAAAATAACTGAAGAAAATGAACATCATCCTCGAAAGATGAGGACTCACCCCTGGTACAACTGATATCACCCAAAGAAGATCTATTGGCGGTGCTGAGATTGAGAACCTGCGCTTGTATCATATTATGATACAACATGGAAGGTATGCATCAGTACTTTGAATGTACTGAGTAAGTGGGAGAAAAAATAATGTAAAGAATAAATAACTGAACTGTAATGACATCCAATGACCAATTGAAATATTAAAACTGTATAAACTGAAATATAACTAAAATGGTAAGAATGACCCTGTCTGATGGTCATAGACATGCCTTGAATTTGAGATATTGACCTGAACTAACTGTACTGAACTGAGTAAATTGAAACTATTCTGAGCTAAGCTAAATTGAGACTATATCGACTAGTGGGAGAGGCTATAACTGACATATAACCACGTGAGCTAGACGTAGAGTCCGATGTATACACCCCATCGGTAGGACCCAATATACCTTGCCAGGGTATAAAGGCATGAACTGTGAAAATCACTGTATGGCCCATTTGGGAAAAAATAACCTATGGTGGCAACGTAGTTCTCTTGGTACTAAGGCTTACTCCCATTGGATAGTCCTAACATAACTACTACTACCAAGTTGATAGCTCGAAACTGGGGCCCAAGACTAAGTAAGGGATACTTATCTGGAAGTACCCTGAGAATTTTATCAGACCAAATTCTGTAACTGGTGTTCTCAGACTGGTCAGAGCTGCTTATCTGGAAGCATCGTAACCGTCTAAAGAACAGACTGAAGCTGAAGCTGGTGGTTCTAAGACTGGTCAGAGATTCTTATCTGGAAGCATCGTAACCGTCTAATGAACTAATGGAATCTGATAACTGAAAACTGATAACTTAGACTGGAAGGTATTATTGACACTCCAAGTAAACTAACTCTAGCCACTGATAACTGACCTTTCTATAAAACTCTAAGTATTTGGAGTGTTGACTGAGACTCTAAGGCTGAATATACCAAGATATTAACCTCTACTCAAGGATCTATATTAATTAGTAATATCTCAAACAAAATCTAACATATTAACATAACATTTCTGCTTGAGTCCAAATCATGAAAGTTCTACCCTAATTTATGATAAGGACCAAGACTAAGGATCTTTCAGCTAACCAGAGGCCTGAGAGTCTAGGGAACTCATAGACATGCTTTTTCTTACACAATTCATAGAATCATAAACCAAGGGTGTAGTATACATTGTGGGTTCTATATTCATGCAAACTCATAGATTCAAATCATACTTTAAACATATATTGCGGAATCATGGTAAAAATCATGTATATACTTCATAAGAGCCAATAACTTCAAAATAGTGCTAATGCATAGTAAAATTCTAGAAAACATGCTACTATCATTTCAGATACCTAAATCATGAATTTGGGAGAAATTTCATAACATACATTGCTTCTTATCATGAAGGCCTTGAAATTAATGGAAGACACGTGAGGGATCATGCTTAGATCAAGATCATAGGGCATACTTTTCTAAAATAAGTAAGTGGGGTTTAAACATGAAACTTGGGATGCAAGGACGAAAGGAGATCATAGCTAAAGTCCCACATACCTGGTTGCAGGATCTCTCTAAAGATCCTGAAGCTGCTACACCTTTGAGAGGAAGCCTAGTTCTTGAGCCTTGAGAGAAAGGGAGAAGAATGATTTGTGAGTGCTTTAGGATTGAATGAGAGGTTAGGCTAGATATTCCCCTTAAAAACCGTCCCACCTGATGCCCAAAACGTCGTAGTTTAGGATTCAAGAGCTTACAAAATCACAAAAATACCCTAGGAAATTCCCAGAAAAAAGGACCCCGCCAGTTCTCACGAGGCACTCCACGAGTGATGGGGTCAGGGACGACTCGTGGTGCCAAGTCGTGAAGTGTACTGGATATTTTCTTCAAATTCAACAGCTTGCCAATGACTCACTTAACGAGTCGTGAGGTACCCCACGACTCATGACTCCCTTCGTACCACTGAAACTAATTTGTGCTCCTTCGCCCCACGTTCGAACATGATGAGTCGTTACCTGACCCAACGACTCGTCCTTTCCTATGTCGTCACCATTGCCTCAGGTGATATACATTTTTAGAAAATCTTCCAACAACCGGTATAATGAGTCATTTCCTATCCAAACGGCTCGTCAAGTCATCCCTTGCCGCTGAAACATACATGCACTTCTTTCTGAACTTCCATTTGACGACTGCTTAGGACGACTTGTTACCTAACCCAATGAGTCATCACTTCCGTCGCGGTCAACCAAAAACTTGACCCCAACTCACTAAACTGCTTCTCTTAATGTTGGAATCCACGACTTGTTACCTCATTTCACGAGTTGTGATGTGAGTCGCTACCCCTGAGCTCTAGGAAGGAACATTCACTGTCTGCTTCTCATGAGTCTTACCACGACTCGTAGGGTCACCTAACGGGTTGTACCACGACTCATTATGAGGAAAATTTTCCACTCTCAACTGAATTCTTTCTTTAAGTCTGGGGTCTGATCTTAGAAGCTTTCGGGGTGTTACATAGAGGCCCCAATACCCAGACTCTATCCCGCTGCTAGCTAGATTTCCAGCATTAAGTACTTCCCCATCATATTTGGTGAGTCCTCATCTTTCGAAGGCCTTTCTTATCAGTTATTTTTCATATTTTCAATTTTCAGACTATAGTGAGTTAGTTGGGGTGTTGTCCCATCAACTCGTCAGTATTAGAGGTTTTTCGGATATAGTTTGTATTCAGCTTAGACTTATGTATGTATTAAGATGTTATGTTATATTTAGACTTCTGCGATGTTATTCATGTTGATATTCCATTTTATTTGGATGAGTTAGATGTTATGTTCATGCCATGGGTCGACTTGGAGCCTCTCGGGGTTCTTTGTCCCGTGTCTCAATCCGAGCCTATGTTCGGATCGTGATAGTAACTCACAGCCGAAAGTGGTAGAAGCTAGATGATAATGCTCAAACTCACACTTCTTAACAAATTATAAAGCAGACGTTGTCAATAGAGAACCCAACAAAGGTTGGGGTCGATCCCATAGAGAATACGGAAGGATGTAGAAGAACGCTAGTGCTTACGATTTTTAGTTAATTATTTCCTAAGAAGGGGGAATTTGTAAAAGTAATAAATAACAATATTAAGAAATTGTTTGTTGTTTCCAAATAAATGCAACTAACTAGGGTAAGTGTTCCCCATGACTTCATAACCACAAGGCGTTTTATATTAGTGATCTATTCTAGTGTTCACCATGCAATATCGGTAAGTTAAGTTCACCTAAATGGTTGGTCCCCTATCTAGATGATTATCACCATGCAACTTGGTTCGTATACGGGTGTACTTGTAATTGACCCTTACCCTTAATATCGGATTAGCTATCTCCGGACAAGTTCAAGCTATTAGATGAGGGTTGATAGCCTCAAATCTCCGTTGTTAATCCCTTTTCCCATTAATTACCTCCTTGATCTGATAAGTAAGAATAAGGCAAATCCTAACATTTGCAACCGTCAAAAAATTATTAAAATGAAGGGAAAAACAATACATGCATGAACTCTGTTCAAGAATCACTAAGTGTTTTACCTATGTGTATTAATTTGTCATGGTTCCCACAACCCTAGTCGGGGTAGTTTTATCCAATTGTGTTTATAGGAAAATTAATAGAATTCATAAATAAAAGAAAAAATTAATACTTACAATGATGATAGGAAGAACTCACTTGATTATTGCGAAATTTGAAAGAACAACATTACAATCGTATCTCAAATATGTCTTCTAACATGTCTTAATATTTACTCTAGAAACTTGTTGTGAAACTTCAACTCTTGAAGACATTGAAGACATAAAAAACAACATGGATATTACATGAAAATAAAGGGGTATTTGTAGTAGTAGATTTATGCTTTTCCTTATTCCTTGTTGAATTTGACTTGGACTTGATGTTGCTTTTTCTAGTTGAAGTAGGAGATCCAATTTTTGGCCGTTTAGGGAGCCTTGCGCGTCGCCCATGCCAAAGCCGTGTCTCCCATGCTGCGTAGCACATGCCAACGCGCTTGGAAGGAAGCTGCTGCACGCTTGCCATCGCGCGGGAGAAGGGGCTACTGCGCGTGCCTCATCGTGCTGGGACAAGGGTGCCTCGCGCATGCCATAGCGGCATTGTTGCTGCCACGTAGTGTTGCCAGTAGTGCCAAGATGAAGGCGCCTCACGCCTGGCAGTATGCGCAGGCTGCTTCCATGTCGCACGACTATGTTCCATCCTAATGTCAAACTTCAACTTTTGCATCATTTACTCCAACTTTTTAATCTTCATTCCATAAGCCTCAAATACATTCAAATCCATCCTCTTAGCCCTGAAAACATCTAATCACATGTGTTAGATATTTTTACAAATATATAACATAACCACAAGCTAACACACATAACTTATTCTCAAAACATAGTAAAGTACGGGAAAAAATATGTCTATGAAGTGCGTGAATACGCCCTTCATCAACACCCCACACTTAAACTATTGTTCATCCTCGAACAATCTACTACTTCCCCTATAACAATTAAGCACAAAATTCATCCTACGAATAGGTCTACCTACACTTAGGATCATGAAACAAATCAATGAAGCTCAAATAACTCACTAGCATGCATATAGGTTCAACATTAAGATGTCAAAGTTCGAAATCACTTAGCTTTTGAAAACGAACTCATCAAGACATATTTTGGGCCAACATGAATTATATATAATTTAGCAATCAAGATTAAACCAAAGTCTTATCATTGTGCCCCTCACAATTTGAAGAGATGCCCGTTTTCACACAAGATATATAATAAGATTAACTTGGGCATAAATAAAGCAATTTCCGCTCACTCTCACAAAAGAACTCAACATACATGAAAAAGATGACCCATATGCTTGCCCTTAGTATAATACTCCGCTAATATAGAATTATGAATCAAGGATCAATTAGGACTTTAATTTGGTTGTAATGTAGGCTAAGGGAGGGGTAGAAACTATTTGGCCAAGATAGTGACTAATCTCCCTAAGAACTTTAATACATCACAACACTTTGAATTTTTTTTAGCATTTTCCTCAATTTTCAAGTTCTCTTCTTATACCCCCTTTTATTTTTCAATTTTCAACTTAGTGTGACTAGTGGGAATTTTTATTTTAACATTAAGCTCATTCACACACATTTTTTTCTCTTTTCTTTTCCTTTCTTCTGTTCCCACCCTTTACGTACCCCTACTCTAGCCACCCTCAACTTAAGCATTTTTCTTATGTTGAGGTTCACAATATCCAAGGAAGGACCAGGGCCAAAATAGATTCATTGTAAACAAATGGGTATGGTTAATCGGTAAATCATGATTTGTTTTCATCTTCAATTTCTCAAAGCTCTTTCTTCTTTTTGTTTTCCCACTAAAACTCACCCTCCTTGTTTAGAAAAAATTCACCTTTTTCTTTTCTTCGAATGCACCATACTTCTTAGCTTTTCCCTTCACTTCTCCAATTATGCTCCTTTCATACAAAAAAAATTCATTAAAGTGCTCTAGGAATCATTTGGATTAAATATAATTTAATAGAACAAAAAAGGATTCAAGCTTATAATATGGCTATCAAAAGAATAGGCTAAGGATCAACATGGCTAACTAGGATAATTACAATCAAGGTAGGTAAAATAGGATAAAAATAGGGCTATCAAAGAAATACCTATATCACTTCCTAAATCCATCACTCTTTTTTCGATTTGCACACACACCAGGCAAGTTGTAGACATCAATTTACAAGCATGGAGTATATCAAAAACAATTCCTCACACATTCGCACAAGATGGTTTAACAATGGAAATCAAGATCACATAAACACCTATATCCATATTGAATGCGTAACATTTTTAAGCCCATTGTTTTCAAGTACAAGAGTCAATTTCCAAAAGATTTGGTGTTTCTTCCTTTTTCATGCATTTTTGAGTGAATTAAATAAAGTCCCAAAAATACCTAGAGTGAAGCACCTAGCATTCATGGGATCCAAGTTCTTGTTCTTCCTCATGACTAATTTACCCTTAAGACGGTCGTCATCCATACATCATCGGTCAAAGTCATAACTCAATGACTAAAATAAAAAAAAATCTAGACTCTCTAGTCGGTTCTAAGGGACTATCAACCAGAAAAGTACTGAAAATAAAATAAAACTAAAATAATACTACAAACCAACAAGCATGCATGACAAATCATAAATCAAAAACTAGGCCTACCATATGCAAATTTAGCAATTAAGGTATGCATGGTACTATGGAGTTCACTTCTCCCACCCCACACTTAATTGGTTTCACTATGTCTAATGCTAAAATAAATAAACATAAAATAATAGAGTGTAAGAAGAACTCCCTTGGCCTCTTCTCCTCCTTTTCAATGTTTAAGCTCAATTTTTGTTAAAACTCACGACTTATCACCTGCATACTTGAACAAACACATAAAAATGAAACAAAGAAAATCATCTTAGGTTGCCTCCCAAGTAGCGCCTGATTTAATGTCGCGGCACGACACAGGTATCTTGATTACTCAGACTTCATCAAGATACCTGTTGAGACCTGGTCACATCTTGGCCTCTTGTTTCACCACACTGCCCTGTGACGCGTCAGAAAATAAAAGAAAAACAAAAAAAATAGGAAATAAAGACTAAAAGTTAAACACAAATAATTAATCTAATCTTAAACCGTATTCCCCGGCAACGACGCTACTTTTTGGTAATGCTCAAACTCACACTTCTTAATAAAGTGTGAAGGGGACATTTTCAATAAAGAACCCAACAATGGTTGGGCTCGATCCCACAAAGAATACGGAAGGATAAAGAAGAACGCTAGTGCTTATGCTTTTTAGTTAATTATTTCCTAAGAGGGGGAATTTGTAAAAGTAATAAATAACAATGTTGAGAAATTGTTTGTTGTTTCCAAATTAATGCAACTAAATAAGGTAAGTGTTCCCCATAACTTCATAACCACAAGGCGTTTTTTACTAGTGATCTATTCTGGTGTTCACCATGCAATATCGGTAAGTTAAGTTCACCTAAATGGTTGGTCCCCTATCTAGATGATTATCACCACACAACTTGGTCCGTATACGGGTGTACTTGTATTTGACCCTTACCCTTAATATCATATTAGCTATTCCCAGACAAGTTCAAGCTATTAGATGAGGGTTAATAGCCTCAAATCTCCGTTGTTAATCCCTTTTCCTATTCATTACCTCCTTGGTCCGGTAAGTAAGAATAAGGCAAATCCTAACGTTTGCAACCGTCAAGAAATAATTAAAATGAAGGAAAAAACAATACATGCATGAACTCCATTCCAGAATCACTTAGTATTTTACATATGTATGTAAATTTGTCATGGTTCCCACAACCCTAGTTGTGGTGGTTTTATCCTATCATGTTTATAAGTAAATTAATAGAATGCATAAATTAAAAAAATAATACTTACAACGATGATGGGAAGAACTCACTTGATTAATGTGAAATTCGAAAGAACAACATTACAATCGTATCTCAAAAATGTCTTCTAACACATCTGAAAATTTACTCCAGAAACTTGTTGTGAAACTTCGACTCTTGAAGACATTGAAGACATAAAACCAACATGGCTATTACATGAAAATAAAGGAGTATTTATAGTAGTAGATTTATGCTTTTCCTTGTTCCTTGTTGAATTTGACTTGGACTTGATGTTCCTTTTCCTAGTTGAAGTAGGAGATCCATTTTTTGGCCATTTTGGGAGCCTTGTGCGTCGCCCATGTCAAAGCCGTGTCTCCCATGCCGCGTAGCACATGCCAACACATCTGGAAGGAAGTTGCTGCGCGCTTGCCATCGCGCGGGAGAAGGGGCTACTGCGCATGCCTCATCGCGCTGGGACAAGGCTGCCTTGCGCATGCCATAGTGGAATTGTTGCTGCCGCATCACATTGCCAGTAGTGCCAGGATGAATGTGCCTCGCGCCTGGCAGTATGCGCAAGCTGCTTCCATGCCGCACGACTATGTGCCATCCTAATGTCAAACTTCAACTTTTGCATCATTTACTCCAACTTTTTAATCTTCATTCCATAAGCTTTAAATACATTCAAATCCATCCTTTTATCCCTGAAAACATCTATTCACATGCGTTAGCTATTTTTACAAATATATAACATAACCACATATAAACACATATAAATTATTCTCAAAACATAGTAAAGTACGGGAAAAAATATGTCTATTAAGTGAGTGAATAAGCCCTTCATCACTAGACCACCCCTTCCATTTTCGTAGATATTCAAAAAGCAAAAGGAGGATGCAACAAGTAAGAAGTTTCTTGATGTGTTGAAGCAGGCACATGTGAATCTACCATTGGTAGAGTTGTTACAATAGGTTTCTAAGTACCCCAGGTATCTGAAGGTATTGTGGCAAACAAAAGAAGGCTCACTGAGTTTGAAACTTTAGCTCTCACAGAAGAGTGCAGTTCCCCATTTCAAAATAAGATTTTGAAGAAGCTGAAAGATCCCTGGAGCTTTACTATTCCAGTCATAATTGGAAGCTAAGAGGTAGCTCAACATTATGTGATTTGGGTGCAAGCATCAATCTCATGCCGAAATCTTGTTTAAAGTATTGGGGTTAGGAGAACCACGTCCCACCATAGAGATATTGCAGTTGGCTGACAGGTCCATCACTTATCCTGAAGGCATTATTGAAGACGTGTTGATCAAGTGGGATCATTCATCTTGCCAGTGGATTTCATCATCCTTGACTATGAGGTTGACGAAGCAGTTCCCATCATTTTGGGAAGAGGATTCTTGGCCACCTCTAATGCACTTATAAGGGTGAAGTCAGGCAAGATGTTTATGACTATGGATGGCCAAGAGGTAGTTTATTATGTGTTCAAAACAGCAAGGTTGCCACCTCACTATGAGGAGTTTAAGATGAGCATAATGATGGAGCCTGGAAAGTCCAAGTAGGTTGTTGAGCAGCATGCATTTCAAGTTGAGTTAGCAGGAGATCAGGTTACTAATTATCTCACTCAATTAGAGGAGTAAGAAGTCTTGCGTCATGTCGCAATGTTAAATTAGGCACTGCATGGAAGGCAACTAGTGAATGTTGTGCCATCACTAGGTGGGCAAAAACCCCATCTATCTAACACATTTTTGTTTTGTAGAGACGAACGAAGAATTTGAGGTGAAAAAGCGGAGAAAAATAGTTGGAAAAATTCTAGTCTAGGGAAAAATACCTAGCATGGGGCGCCAGACCCAATTCACCAAAATTTTTATTCTAAGTGTAGGGTGCAATGGGTGGTGTGACGCGGCATATGTAGTCTGGGCAAAATTTTTTTGGGTCCATGGGTTAAATCCAACTGAAGATCCTATTTAATAAAAACCCATGACCCATGCCTCTATTTTAAATTTCCATTCATCTTCTCTCTCAAAAATAGTCAAAAGAAAAAAAGAAAAGATTTTTCTCTCTCCTTCTCTCTTAGGCTGTAACTCCCTCTCCCCTTTTCCCCCGTTGTTGTCTTCTCCAAAAAGCTTGGTGAAGCAATTTTTTTCAACTTAAGTTAGTAAATTTCTTTCCTCTTTTTATATTTAATATTTTAAGCATGCTCCAATTACCCTTTCTTTCCCAAGTTGAAAAACCCAAAATCACCATGGTTTAGTAAGAATCTTGAACTTCATAATGTGGATTTTTATGACTTAATCTCATATGTTCTTCCATAATAATATTATATCCTTGATTGGGTTGCTTGTTTTGGCTGAATTTTGGTGGTTTGGAGTTATGGGTGTGAAGAGGGTGCTGAATAGGTTGTAAAGAAATTTCATAAAATTAGTTAATGGGAGTACTTTTGGGAAGGAAGAAATTGCTTGAATAGTATGATTCTTGATTGTGAAAATATTGGGTTGTGGAAAACCTCATGTTAATTCATTGTGGAAAGTTGTGAAATTCATGATTAATTGTTAGTTTAATCTATTTTGAATACTTCCATACTTGGTTTATTGCTAATGATGAATTTAAGTGTTGAGAAGGAAGTAAGTGGATAAATTGAAACACTCTTGAAAAAATAAATAAGAGGGGTGTCATGATCCGAGCATGGACCCTAGATCGAGACACGGGACCTAGAACCACGAATGGCTCCAAGCTAACCCGTGACATGTGCATATCAACTCAAGGGCATAAATTAAAGCGGTAAACATAAAACCTTAAACATGAATACGCGAAAGTCTATATAGCATAAAATAGAACACAAGAGTGACATACATCAACAGCTGGGTCAACTATACATGTTTGTCTGAAAGCCTCTAGTCATAGATGGACTGATGGGACAACTCCCCAACTAGTCCGCTAAGTCTTAAACTGGAATGACATAACAAAATATGACTAAAAGAATTTCCTTGGAAGATGAGACTCACCAACACAGGGACTGAACTAAACTGATAGGGAGCAGGGCTAACAACATGACTGAGCCTAATCGCCCGAACCTATATCATGAAACAATATAACATCAAGTATGTGGTCAGGACTTTGAATGTACTGAGTATGTGATGTGATTAAAAACATGATATTAAAACACATAAAGAGTTCATGAGAGCAGGACATTTCAACATGAAGTAATAGTCATAATTTAGGCATGAGGACTCATGGTTTTCAAAACAGCTCATAATCTAGTCATAGTTATTTCCATAAGAAAAATCTTGTAAAACATAACTTGAGACAAATTATTATAATTATGAACAAGCATAAAATCATGAGGAATAGTGAGAGGATTCATCATAACTAACACCATCATGATAGAGCTTACAAGATGCCCTAACTATCTCACTCAAGTTGGCAAAGCCGCCCCAAGCTTGCCAGGCAAGGGACGATGACATGGAAGTGATCATTAAAGAGACCCCATAGCGTTAACATGAGTATAATATTACCTTGGCATGTAGTTTTGAGGCCCGGGTTCTTGAAATCTCCGATAAACTCGATTCTAGATACTACTCCCAAAAATATGCACATAGCTAATAGAGTAATCATAAAACATACTTGAAATACATGGGCTAGTCAAAATCATAAGATACATGAACATTCTTGAAATACGTGAACCAACCATGAAAGAAGCCCGTCAGTCGGCCATAAACATAAACATGGTACTTGTAAAAGCTATGCATACTTGAGAAAGTTATCACATTTGAAATTCATTAATTCATGAAGGATTCTTGTAAAAATCATACATCATGATCATAATATATAACTTAAAACTTGAGAGTTGATATCATAAGAAAATCATGGAATTTCGTTAAAAGAGAAATTTAACCCTAGAAGTTCATAATCATGCTTGATAGTTATTTCATGAAAGACCTGATAGAAATACAGAACCCTAATCATAGAATCATCAATTCGATCAAGATAGCTAAACCCATAGAAGAATCATGGAGGAATTCAACAATACCTAATAAATCCTTAGAAATTCGAAATTAGGGCATGGGGAAATGGGAGATCATGATTCAATTGGAGAAGGGAATGAGGGTGGAAGAACCCCTCATTAAAGAACCTCACATACCTTGATTCACTAATTTCTTGACTTAGCTTGAAATCCAAAGAGAATTGGAGAGGATGAGAGTGGAGAACCCTAGCTTGTTCCTGAGAGCCTTGAGGGATTTTGATCTTCAAATTGGAGTGTTAGGGGTAGAATGAGAGCTCTAAGGTGAATATCCCCCTTAACTCTAACACCCCAAAGTTTTCTAAGACTAGATTCAGGAAGTTGAATATGTTCAGCAAAGGAGTTTGCAATTTTTCTCTCAGTACTATTGCTGGTACGACTCGTAGTAAGATGGTACGGGTCACAGGAAGACCGGTGGTTCTGTTTAGAGGCTCATTCCCTAGAGCACAAGTCATAGTTTGGTGGTACGGCTCGTGGTCATGGAATCATAACATGCTACTGAATTGCCAAGTGTTGGTTATACGAGTGACTGTATGACTCGTGGAAATAATCAGAGAGTTAGAGAAAATGGACTGGCTAGCTGCGGGAGGAAACCATGAATCGTAGGTTCATTGTACGTGTCGTGGTACGAGTCATGGTGACTGTCAGTGAGTATTTTTCAGATGAATCATTAAGGGTATTTTCATAATTCCTAAGCTCCTAACTTCATGATGACATTGTTTTAAGCCCTAAAAAGAGTATTTTAAGAGGGTTTAGTCGACTTTAAATCATTAGACTCTCATGCATGCAAGTTATTGAGATCCCTCTTCAAGATCAAGCTAGAATTCTCCCCAATACTTTTCCAAATTCTCTTGGGCTTCTAAGGAAAGTTTGAAGATTAGTTTATCCAGGTATGTAGGGCTATGAATGAGGGTTTCCTTCCACCCTCATGCCCAAATTTCTCCTCAAGTTCATGAATGCAAGTTTTAAATCAAGTGCATTGATTTGTAGGGTTTTAACCCAACTTTATGAAATTTTCTATGATATGTTTATGGGTCTAATCCCCTCATATTCTAAAGTATATATTTTTTAAGGTCTAATGGGCAGATTTTATCATAAAATATTTATAAATTCATGATTTCAAGTTATTAGAAATTATGCCCTATTATGCAAATTTTATGAAAAGTCAAGCTTATGATTCATGATTTCAAGTATGATGAGATATCCAGCATGAATGAATGTTTATGAATTTCCTCCTTGCTTCTCTCATGGTATACTCCTTCCCACCAAGCACCTTTTCTTCTCGGTCCACAGAGACAAAATGTAGGATTGGTGCCAACAGTTCAGGATGCCGCTAATAACCAACAAATGGCAAGTGATTTTCCTTGTGTGGATCCTATTAGGAACTAGATGAGTCGATCCACCTACACGTCTTTCTTTTACTGTTATATCGGGAACCCATGTATGAATCCATGATTTTTACTTATGAAGTCTATTTCAAGTATGCATGATTTTATGATTTGGGCAAGCCCATACAAGTTAAGTTTATTTTTATGATTTAGCCAAGGCTAATAAGATCAGATTATCATATGTTTTGGAGTTAAGACTCTCAATGCAGCTTATGATATGTTTTGGAGTCAAGACTTGATAATGCTCAAACTCACACTTCTTTGCAAAGTATGAAGTGGACGTTTTCAATAAAGAACCCAACAAAGAAGTTGGGGTCAAACCCACAGGGAATAAGGTAAGATCTAGACTATTGACGGTACTTAAACTTGTTGGTAAGTTATTTCCAAATTGGGGGTTCAAAGAAAAATAATATTAAAGCAAGATTATAATTGTGATTATTATCAAGATTTGCGAATAACTAGGGTAAGTGTTCCCCATGGGTTCATAACTACTTCGGGTATACACACGTGATCAATCCAAATGCTTACTTGTAGAACTGATAACTAGGGTTCATCGAAATGACTAGTTCGTCCCTATTGGATGACTATACTCAATCACTAGGTCAGGTCTCATGAGTGATTTCTTTCTAATTGTTATCAATTTGTTCCAAATTTAACTATGCTGCGACCACAACTCAAGTTAATACAATGATCATAAGAATCAAGGCTTTATTCTAATTTTCTATTCCTAATCTCTACTTCTCTAGGTTCAAGCAAGTAAAGAATTCGGGGAAGTCCTAAGTTGTACACTATTATGAAATGTTTAAAGATGAAGAGAATACAATACGAGTGTTTAGCATTGGTTTTGAATCACTTTTGTGTAACCCTATTTCGTTAATCCACCATGGTTTTCACAACCCTACTTGTGGAGGTTTTTGCCTCTCATGATTGTAAGATTATATTTTGCATTCATAGACAAAAACATAATTAAATACTTACAACAATAATTGAAAGAAAACCTGCTTTGAATATTAGTGAGAAATCTCAAGAACAAATGATAAAATCAAGTGTTGATCCTAAGAATTGCACTCCAAAACTTGACAAGAATTCACAAATTAAACTTTTCACACGTCTCTACTACTTTCTCTGTTGCTTGTTCTACTAAAATAAAACATAAAAGGTATTTATATAGACATTAGAAACTTTTTTCTAAGATAACAGGGAATTTTCCATATCTGACGCCGGCTTGACTCATGACTGAGCATATGATTCGTAACAGGATTGTATGGGTCATACCTACCTCTCATACATCCATTGGCTGTTGCATATTTGTCTAAGTGTTGGCATATGGTACGACTCGTACCATGGTCCTACGAGTCATATAATCCATCCATGGCTTGGCCCTGAGAACTATGACTTCTTCTGAAGTTTTCCATGAGTGTTGTGGTACCCCTCGTACCTTCCTCCTATGACTGGTACTTGCTTGTTGCATCCAAAGTTTTGCCAAGTCTTTAAGAATCACTGAATCTCCCCACGGCCTATGGTATAGGTCATAAATGGTTTCTACGATTCATAGGTTCCACCCATACCAAGAGACTGCCTTGTGCAAATTTTTCTGAAGATTTTCAGTACTCCAGTTACAACTCGTACTGATAGTCGTACTTTTCCTTCCTCTTATGCCAGCCTTCTAATTTTCACCATGATTTTCAGTATGACTCGTACGATCAAGGTATGGCTCGTACTGAGACTTTACCGATTTTCTTCACTTTTATGTATCTTTTGCACATTTTTGCTCCAACACCTATTTTCCTTGAAAACAAAGTAAAAGTACCTCATATCCATATAAAAATACCTAAGTCCATGCTATTTTTTTAGTTTTAAGTGTTGAAAGTGCTGTAAACTCATAGTACATCAACATCCTCAACTTAAGACTTTTGCATGTCCTTAGGGAAAAAACAAAAAACTAAAGACGACGCTTAACTAGAAAATAAACCTAGGATACTACAACCAACAATCAACCAAACTTGCACTATAAACTCAAATAACTTTTGACCCTTTTCCCATAAACCAAATCAACACGTGCATATCAAGCAACCACAAAACATGATAAACAGGGATCAAGATATGTCATTCTAGCTATTAACAGATAGTCAAGTCATCACTAATGCTTTTCACACAGATAATTGGTAGAATTAAACACCAACCATGTACCCTCACAGAAAATGAAGTTCCCACTCACAGATATAGGAAAATATGAAACATGGGACTGAACAAGTAAGACTCTCACTCTCACAAACAAGTTCCAAATACTGCATGTCGGATACCATAGGCTTGCCCTTATTTTCTCTACTTCGTCTTGTCAGGTGGTCAGGCTAGGATCATTATAGGACTTGATTCGTCTTGAAATGAAGGCTTTCAGGCTGGGTATGGTAGTTATGGAATATTTATAGTGACTAAACCCCTCCTTGGCACTACATACATATAGCTCCAACTTTTAACTTTTTCACCCTTTTTGTTTTTTCAACATTTTCCCTCCCTTTTCACCATTTTTATGCACTTGTATAGGTGTAGTATGTTTCTTTAAATTTTCATTCATCTTTCTCTTTTCGTATTTTCTTTTTTAATTTTCTTTCTTTTTCTTTTTCTTCTTATTTTGTCACTCCACAACTCATTTTTAACCTTTTTCTTTCTCTTCCTTTTTCACCTCCCCAAGATTTATGCATCCATACTCTAGCCACCCTCAACTTAGTCATTTTGCCTATGTTGAGGTTCACAATGTCCAAAGAGGGACCAAGGTCAAATCAGGTTCATTATAAAAATGGGTACGGTTAATTGGTTAATCAAAGAAAAATGGTTCATTTTAAGGCTCAAAATTGGGATCAAAGGAATCATATTATTTTGGTAGGGTCATTTAAGCTAAAAATGGGCTAAACAAAAATGGCCTATGATCCTTTCCTAACCAACCATCCTAAAACCTATAGAAAGACCAACCAAGCAAGTTCTAGATCCCTTACGCAATATTCAACTAGGTAATAGACCTCACTTACTCATGGTATATGTCTTGCATTCATTCTACCTATCTGGTTTATACATGGCTAACAAAAACTATTAATGCTAATACACTCTATGACATAAAAAGATCCACAGAAATCATGCTTTGCAATCGACAAGTACATATCTAACCATCAAAACTTTTTTAGACAGGGTCAATTTTCACAAATTCAAAACTAGTGCATTTTATTGGCTGAGTACTCCTAAGCTACTTTCTAATTGAAAAAAAACGCATAAATAAAATCCTAAACATGATAGTTCTATTAGATAACATGCCCGAGGAAAAAGAAACACAACAAGAATAATCCTCGGAAGAATCCAACAAAATCCTAAAAATACAAGTACACCCCCTCCCCTTTTGAAATGCATTCTTCATCCCCGAAGCATAGAATATAAAGCAGAAGGAAGGGAACATACCTGCGGCGCACTAAGCGCTCCTGTAATCCTGTGGAGGTGGTACCTCCGCTGCAATCATGGTGCTGGCGGTGGCCGATACACTCATTGGGGTATCAGTAAGGGGAATGGCTACCCCCTCAGTAGTAGTGGTCGACTCTACGACCTCTGGAATCACTGGGGATGAATGTGGCTCACCCGTTGCCACCCACAAGCTCTGGATGGGCAGTGGTGAAGCTACCCACTCCTCTTGCTCTCCCATGTAGTTCCGATCGATGCTCGTTATGAATCTGCTGACTCTCCAATCTCGCCTGGTTGCACTCTTTCTTTTCTCTATTTCTCTTCTTATTTATAGTCTCGTCTCCAACATCCTCAGAGACCCTCTTTTTCCCTTTCCCCTTCTCGGCTCCTGTAGGCTCCCAATAAGCTGCTAGATCAAGCTCATCGTTAATGTAAATGTCGAGGTTAGGAAGAGTGAGGGCCGCTATAAATACTGGCTTCCGTGATGTCAGATAGGACACTTGGCTCCAAAGAGCCCCCAGCTCCTCATGGAGGCCCGTGTCAGTCTGCTCAAAGATACGCACATTGAATCTACTCTCAAAGCCATCTACCCTAGTGTGTAAGGCCTGTGTAGCTGTCTCAATCTCAGCCTTTACTCAAGGCTTAACGTTCTCCATCATAGACTAAACCTTCTTCTCAGCTACGGTCAATCTCTTGTCCAGCTTCTGGAGAAATTCCTGAGGAACTAGCATGTACCCAACTGGAGTCTTTCTTGAGAGGCTCATAGGTGGTGCAACGGAGGTTCTAGGAGCTGCATCTGAATGACGAACATCTACAGCTAGTGTCTCGCCCTGCTCTTGTGAAGTGGGGGCATTCACCTGTGTGCCCCCAACTGTCCGCGATACTGGGACTGCAGTAGAAAGTTGTGCCTAGCTTACCGGGTTCATCTCATCCCAGATTAAGCCAATATTAGCGATTCGCTATCCTCTGATTAAGTGCTCATCACCATAATGCACCTTGATACCTGCCTCTATGCACAGTCTGAGTACGAGACTTGGGAATAGGATGGTAGTGCTCAATCCCATAGCCCGATCCCAGATCTCCTCTGCAATGGCCCTCGGGATATTGATGGGGTATCTGGACATAATACATGCCACCAATGTTGCTCTGTCTATGCTGAGGGTATTGTCATTTACTGTCGGGGCCAATCGGTGGCACATTAACGTCCAATAGACTTTTTCTATGAAGTTTAGAGAATTCTTTGTGTCCTGCTTACTATTAATGGCCCATTCTGTCTCTTCTTTGTCCTCAGCAATAACCCCGAACAACCATTGAATCTTCCTCCGCCTCTCATCAAAGCCCATCTGCTTGATCTTTTTTGATCATGGACTCCACCTGATAGTCATTCTCTAGTGTAGCGGGTGGTGGTATGAAATGGGGCCCATATAATGCCCGAGCAATAGGGCTGATCTTTCAATTTTTGCCCCTCTTTCACTTTCTACTCCGTGGTTGCCAAATAATCTGCATAGAACTCCCAGAAGATCTCTTAAGTGTATCAATCTAGAGCACTAGCCATACAGTCGAACCCATAGAAGCTAAATATCCGCTTCATCTCCTCCATCTCATTTAGTGTATTGGTGAGGATCTGTGACTCTTCTTAAATGCTCCACCTAGGTTTGTTCTTGATGGTGAGAGCAATACCCTATTCATATATCTCTTGGGCTCCTGGTACTCTCCACTGAATGGTGCGGTTCTCCCTAGGTGGAGTCTGCTCCTGCTCGACATTGGTTTCCTTCTCCTCAGATCTGGACTCACTGTCTGCATTGCCGGATTGGGCCTCCTCAGACCCCTCTTCTTCATTAAAGCCACTTTCGAACTCTTGGGCTCTTTCCTTAGCTCCCTCCTCAGACTGGGGAGCACCAGCAGATGTGGTAGTGTCCTCCACATCCTAGGCTTTAGCTTTCTCCCTAGTGGTTTAGGTCCTGTCAGTATTAGATGTGTCGACCTGGTATTCCTCCACTGAACCACTATGGGTGTTGACCGCTTGTTCGAATTTAGAGGTTTCATCTATCGATGGCCTTTGAGCAGTTTCTTTGGGTGCTTTTCTTTTCTGAGCCATTGTACCTATGGAGAAAAAGGATTGGAATTCTAAACCTGAGAAAAAGAAAGCAAGAAAAAAGTCCTCTGTAATTTATCACGGGTCTATAGTACGAGTCGTACCTTGGAGGTACGATTCATACTGAGACTTGTAATATCTCAGATCAATGTTACGCCTCTGAGGTACGACTTGTACCATGAAGATACAATTCGTACCATGAGTCGTATGAGGATGCCCCTTGAAAACAAATGTTCTGTATTTTTCCATGACTCATGGTATGACCCGTAAGTCGATTCCATGAGTCGTAGGAAGGCTCGTACTGTCACTTTTGGACTTAACCCTGTTTGGACACTTTGCATGATTGCCAGGTGCAACTCGTAGCAGGATACTACGAGCCATACTAAGTTTTGTACCTCATGGTTTTTACAAGTTTGTCTTGGGACAGTCCAACGAGCCATCCTATGAGTGTAGTGTGAAACCACGAGTCGTAGGAAGTCTTGTGAAGCCTATCCCTACCTTAGGTTTGATTCAGTTTGCAGGTTATTTTGATTGTGTGTTGGATACTCAGAATTCCCCAAGTCTAGGCATGCATTCATCAAGTTTTAACAGTTACCCATTCCTCTCTTTTTTACTCAACCCGTAACTCAAGTTTAACAGTTCATTGTGCAATTTATACATGTTAAATCCCTACCCAGTCACAACTTAACTTGTTCACATCACTGATCATGGTCTTATTGAGTTTTTCATGCATTTAGAGGACTCCTAGGGATTAGCAAAGTTAACACAAGCACAATAGGTCTTTTTATTCAATTCAAAGCATAACACTTATTTAAATGATGTGCAGCACTGCTTACGTCAACTGGAAATAAGAAACTAGGGTTGGAGTTCAAATTTCACAGTGTTACCTGAGTAAAAAGCTTGCTCAATTGATCTTGATTCTAAGTTACGTGTGTGAGGGAGTCGTGAGTTCTTTTCGTGAATTTGGTTTTGAGTGCGTGGGAGAAGGGTCTAGTTTATTTGAAGTTTAAATATGTTGTAGGGAAAATTTGAAAAATCTGGGCCAAGTCGGGTAATTTTAAGCTTTTTGACCCGTCATGACTTGTACCACAAGTCGTAGGAAGGGCCTATGAATCATCCCTAGGAATCATAATAGAGAGGTTGAGAAAACTTATCTGTGGACCTATGAGTACATCTTATGACTCATACTATGCAGGTACGACCCATACTATGACTCGTAGGTCTCTTCTTACTTTGAGGTTCGTGCCTTGCATAGTTCATAACCACAGTGAGTACTATGACCCGTACAATAAAATTACGAGTCATAGGACCAACCGTACCATAAACTCATGCACTGAGATACATCTATGCTTCTCACTATGACCCGTACTATGGTCCATACAATCCTCTTACGAGTCATACTGAGAACCATAGCACCAGTCTATTCAAAAAATTCTTCTACCACCTATTTTTGTTTCCCCTGCATACTAAACACACATAAGTCAATAAACTTTGGTTGCCTCCCAAGAAGCGCTTGATTTAACATCACGACATGACGCAAGTGGTTTGGTTACTCAAAGTTCACCAAACCACCACACAGGTTGCCTCCAATAAGTGTTGATTTAACTTTGCGCCACGACGCAAGTCTCTTGACTACTCAGACTTCGTCAAGGAACTCAGACTCATCCTCTATTGCTAAGACAACTCTGTACTCCTTTGGTTGCTTCATTGACCGACATACATTGAAGGTGACCTCTTCTTGTTAAGTTTGAATTTCAACTGGCCAGCCTCCACATCTACTAAAGCCCTTCCAGTGGCAAGGAATGGTCGCCCTAAAATGACGGGACCTCAAAATCAACCTACAATCAAGGATCATGAAGTCCACTAGGAATATGAATCTATCCACTTTAAAAAACACATCAAAGAGGATCCCCACAGGCTTCTTCACAGTTTGGTTGGCCATCAGCAGACGCATAGTAGTCTGTGTGGGGGTTCCCAAGCCCAACTGCTTAAACATAACTAACGACATCAGATTGATGCTTTCTCCCAAGTTGCAGAGTGCCCTCACGAACTCAACATCACCAATTGTACATGGAATTGTGAAGGCACTAGGATCTCCCTTCTTCTGGGCAAGGAAGCTCTACAATAATGCACATTATCCATAGGATCATAGATCACAGAGCTTTTCTTCATAACAAGGTCCTTTATAAACTTGGCATATCCTGGCATCTGTTCTAATACCTTGACCAATGGTGTGTTTACAGATAATTGTTTTAGCATCGATAGGAATTTCTGAAACTTACCATTCTCCATCTTCTTCTTCATTCTTTGAGGGAACGGTGGCGGTGGTCGTGGAATAGCCTTGTAAATCTGTGTGGCTCCTTGCTTTTCTCCTTGTTCCGCCTCATGCCCCTTTTCACCAACTGGAGCCTAAGTCAACTCGGTATCCTCATTATGCTCATTCTTAGCAACCTCATCCTCATCATCGGTTATGCTTTCTTTGTTCCTTTGAAGCTCAACTACAACCAGCAGAGGGGGATCAATCGTGGTCTTTCAACTTGTAGTCATCACAACCATATAGTAACTATTATTTTTCGGATTTTAAATTGTGTTTATAGGTAGTGTACCCTTATGCCTAGGGTTCATGGATGCTGACAGTTGCCCTAGCTGTTGTTCAATTTGTTTGATAGTCGTAGCATGTGACTCAACTCTCTAACCCATGCTCGATAGATCACTACAGATGTCTTTCATTGATCAGATGTGGATCTAACCTTTTTTAGCATCTCAACAATCATTCTTTCCAACTTTGACTTTCCAGCCTTCCCTTCACGTGCATTCAGAGGCACGTACAATCCTACTTGGTCATTGCAGTAACTGTCATTCCTTCTCCATTATCCCTCGCGTTCATGACCTCGACTTCTATCTCTATACCCATTCTGGTTGTAATTATCTCTTATTTGGTTTCCAGAACTTTGGCACCAAGTGTTTGTCCAGACCCTTGGGTGTTGGCTTGGAAACTCGTCACCTAGTTTTCCAAGAATTTTGCCTCTTCCTCGGAAATTTAGTGCTCAGGCCTTGGCTCCTGTCCCTGTGTCCCCACTGCATTAACTTTTCTAGCTCCAGTGCCCATGATATGCTTTGGGAGTAGGTCTAATGATGTGCATATATAAGCCAATTCCTGGTCACATTCTCCTCCTTCCTTCGTTGGTCTGCAGTCAAACCAACATCATATGTACTAGCCGCTTCTTTTGCTTTTTAGGTATGCCATGCTCTGTTTGTTTTGGTCATTCGGTCTAGAATAGTGGAAGCTTACTCCCAGGTGTGGCTCATCAGTGCTTCTCCCCCCACTGTGTGTACTACAACTTTAGTACTGTTGTTCAGGGATCTATAGAAAATCTCCAAAAAACTGTCATCAGGAATTTTGTGGTTCGGGCACTTGGTTAACTTCATCTTGAACCTCAACCAAGTTTCATGAAGTTCCTTAGTCTTCAGTTGTTGTAAATTATATATTTCATCCTTAAGATACAACATCCTGGAGGGTGGAAAGAATCTCTCTAGAAAAGATTGCTTGAGCTCCCTCCAGTTGGTAATGGAGTCATTGGGAAACTCCGATAACCATAAAGTGGCCTCCCCAGATAGAGAAAAGGGGAAGAGTCTTAGCCTTATAGCGTCCTGACTAACTCTGGGAAACCTGTATGCCTTGCATATTTCAACAAAGTTCATTAGGTTCAGGTTGGCATCATCAGCGGCGTGACCACTAAACACCCCCTTCATGTTCAATAATTGGATCATGGTGCTAGTGATGTCAAAATTTGCCCCAACAGGCAATGGTGGTGGTACAATAGCTTCGGTTGAACCAACTTCATCAATGTCCGTGCATGAACATCTCAATGTCCAAGAGAAAAAGAACGAGGGGAAGAATCGACGAGGCGAGTGTTTATCTCTATTCTTGGTTCTCCATTCTTTGCAGTGTTCTTTCGAGTTTGATATCCAATGGAATCAAGACGTTTCCACTCCAACGAGCACTTGGCATTCACCAAGCGACAACTTGTGGATATCCAAAAACAAAAAAAGAAAACGTAATTCAGGAAATAACAACCAAAAGTTAAATACAAGCAATTAATCTAATCTTAGTTGTATTCCCCAGCAACGATGACACTTTTTGATAATTCTTAAACTCACACTTTTTAGCAAAGTATGAAGCGAACGTTGTCAATAAAGAACCCAACAAGAGGTTGGGGTCGAACCAACAGGGAATAAGGTAAGATCTAGACTAATGCCGGTACTTAAACTTATTGGTACGTTATTTTCAAATTGGGGGGTGGCTTTCAAAGAAGAACAATATTAAAGCAAGGTTGTAATTTTGTTTGTTATCAAGATTTGCAAATAACTAGGGCAAGCATTCTCTATGGCTTAACTACTTCGAGTATACACACGTGATCAATCCCAATGCTTACTTTTAGAAATGATAACTAGGGTTCATCCAAATGGCTGGTTCATCCCTATTGGATGAATATACTCAAACACCAGGTCAGTCTCATGAGCGATTTCTTTCTAACCGTTATCAATTTGTTCCAGATTTAACTATCCTGCGACCACAACTTAAGTTAATACAATGATTATAAAAATCAAGGCTTTATTGTAATTCTCTTTTCGTAATCTCTACTTCTCTAGGTTCAAGAAAGTAAAGAATTCGGGAAAGTCCTAATGTTGTACACCGTTAAGAAATGTCTAAAGATGAAGAGAATAGAAAACAAGCGTTTAGCATTGGTTTTGAATCACTTTTGTGTAACCCTATTTCGTTAATCTACCATGGTTATCACAAACCTAGTTGTGGAGGTTTTAGCATCTCATGATTGTAAAATTATAGTTTGCATTCATAGACAAACACATAATTAAATACGTACAACAATAATTGGAAGAAAACCTGCTTTGAATTGCAGTGAACAATCTCAAGAACAATATATAAAATCAAGTGTTGATCCTAAGAATTTCTCTCCAAAACATGACAAGAATTCACAAATTAAACTTTTCACACATCTCTACTACTTTCTCTCTTACTTGTTCTACTAAAATAAAACATAAAAGGTATTTATACAGACATTAGATACCTTTTTGCTAAGCTAACAAGGAAGTTTCCATATCTAGCGCCGGCTTGACTCACGACTGATCCTACAACCCGTAACAGGATTGTACGGATCTTACCTGCCTCTTGTACATCCCTTGGATGCTGCAAATTTTTCTAAGTGTTGGCAGCTGGTACGACTCATACCATGGTCCTACAAGTCGTACAATCCATCCGTGGGTTGTCCCTGAGAACTCTGACATCTTTTGAAATTTTCCAGGAGTGTTGTGGTACACCTTGTACTTTCCTCCTATGACTCGTACTTGCTTGTTGCATCTGAAGTTCTGCCAAGTCTTTAAGA
This sequence comes from Datura wrightii, assembly GCA_035772735.1. Classification (NCBI taxonomy): domain Eukaryota; kingdom Viridiplantae; phylum Streptophyta; class Magnoliopsida; order Solanales; family Solanaceae; genus Datura; species Datura wrightii. The sequence goes on along the minus strand of JASDFA010000007.1, from coordinate 56,201,479 downwards.
ATCACTGACCCTCCCCACCGTTCATGGTACAGGTTGTAAGTGGTTGCTACGATTCGTAGGTTCCACCTATACCAAGAGACTTCCTTGTGCAAAATTCTCTGAAAATTTTCACGACTCCAGTTATGGCTCGTACCATCTTAGTACGACTCGTTCTGATAGTCATACTTTGCATTCCACTTATTCTAGCTTCTGATTTTCACCACGATTCTCAGTACGACTCATACAATCGAGCTACGACTTGTACTGAGACTTGTACTTGGTTGAGTTTCTGCACTTTTATGTATCTTTTGCACATTTTTGCTCCAACACCTATTTTTCCTGAAAACAAAGTAAAAGTACCTCATATCCATATAAACATAACTATGTCCATGCTATTTTCTTAGTTTTAAGCATCAAAAGTGCTGTAAACTCATAGAACATCAAGACTCCCAATGTTCATATTTCAGGCTATATATAGATTATGATTTTAGCTTCATTGAAAAACGATGTGAGCACTATGCATGTTTTTGGGAGTAGTGCCTAGCACCGAGTTGGCTTGGGGTTCCAAGGTTTCCCAATCTCATAAACTAGGTGTCAACGTAGGTATATTTATATTTGGGACCTCTCAATAGAGTTTTCCCTTCCCCTAGGGGGATTCAACTTGATATCGATATCATGGATAGCATCCTTAGCCCTGACAAGGTTTTGGACGGCTCTGCCAACTTGAGTGTGATAGTTGGGGCATCATGTAAGCTCTATAGTGATGGTGTCGGTATTGTTCCTCATCATTTTAGTTGCTTATGTTCATGACTTATGATATTATGTTTACAACAAATTTGACCCAATGATTAGTTTATGAGCTTTTACTTATGATTTCAGATATGACAAGTCATATGATTTCTATTTCTAAATATTGGGTCACTATGTTCAATTATGATAACCAACTTATGACTATATATGTCTCAGATGCAGTTTTTAGCATGCAGTCCTTACACTCAAGATCTAATTGATTTATATTTGTATGCATGATTTCAATTAATATTTTCTAAGCATGTTTTACTTAACTTGCATACTCAGTATAGTCAAAGTACTGACTGCATACTCTATGCTATATCATTTCATGATATAGGTTTAGGTGATCCAGCTCTGTCTGCTGATAGCTTGCTTCCCTCTCAGTCCAGTTAGCCCTATTGGATGGGTCCTAATCCCTTGGGGACTTTCATTTATTTAAATTAATCATGTCAGTTTTGCTTCAGACTTGGAGATAGATGTGGGCTTGTCCCAGCATCTCATCAGATAGTAAAGGCTTTCCAGACAGACTAGTATGTTCAGATTGAGATTCAACATCGTGATGTATTCGTATGATATACGCTTTATGTTATTTAGACTTCAGCTTATTCATGTTTAAGTTATCAGCTTCATCTTTACTTTATGCTCATGAGTTGCTATGCATATTGTTCGCGCTGTTTCGCAACTACCTACACGCAAGTGCACATGGTCGAACAAGTAGTAAAATGACTAAAGTAGCCAAATATCGATCCCACAGGGACTGGACCAAGGTAATAATCAAATCAAGCATTAATAAACTCTAACTCTACTAATGCAGACAACAGTTTCAAGAAGATTTTGGGAGTTTGTTTCCTAATTTATGCTAATCTAAAACGAATGTACAAATTGAGTCTGCACTATAGTAATGAGCATGCTGAGGCTAAAACGAACATGTAGGGAAGCAATTTATTGATACAAATTGGTTAATCTTTCCTCCGGTTGCTAGTCAAGAATTATTGCCTATGGGTTAAAACTCTCGTATTTAACCCAACTTAAGAATCATGAACCTTCCACCTACATTTCTGTGATAAGAAGAAATTCATATTCTAGCCATACGAAACTGATTCCTTAATTAACTAATATGACTTTCAGATATATTTCTATTCTGAAGGTAAATCAATTCTCAATTTTTCCAAACCAAGAAGAGATCATATCCTATTAATTCACAACTTTCCAATTTCTTTCTCTTTCGAGCGCAAACCGGATTTTTTAGATATACATTAATATTGGCCAAACATTAATGCAGTAAGAACAAGAATTAATAGAACAACCGTGAAAGAAAAGATGAAAAACCAAGATGATCAATAATCACATTCCACTACAAATGTTCTTAACCTCAGCAAGAAGTGAATTTAGCCACTCATTTGTGGATTAAACATCGTTAAATGAGTGTAAATCATACAAATAATTGAAATAAAGAAGAAAGAGATAGAGAAGAACCCTAAGAATTTTGTCCCCTCAACTGCCTGTAACGCACGTTCTTGCTCAACCTAAGTGTGCTATTTATACTAGTGGGAATTTTTCCCGGAATAACAAGAAACGTGTCACGGAGTGCATCGCGGAGCACTGCCTCCGTGACACGCCACAAATGCGGACCCTCACTGGAATCCAGTCCTCCAGGTAATTATGCCCAACGTGCCACAGTGTGCAATGCGGGGCTTGGCCAACGTGCCACGGCCCCAATGCGCACCTTCACTGGAATTTGGCTCATCTTCAGCATCCGGGCAGAATGCATCCGCGATGGCAGCGTGACACGGCTCCATCGCGGAGCCCCTTTAATTCATGCTTTCCTTGGCCTTTTCCTTGCCCGCTTCAGAGTCCAATCCCGATTTCTCCCAACATGATTCTTAGCTTCATAAAATTATATTTTTCCTGCAAAACAACGCTAATCATGTTGGTTAGTATAAATTCACATTTGACTACAATTCACATGAGAATGCACAAACATCGATAGATAAACAAGACAAAATGACGCATTTGAGTATCACTTGGGCATATAAATCTGCCCAAGATCACTTACCCCAAACTTCAAGCCTTGTTCATCCCCGAACAATAATCTTATACCTCATGCAATTGACACCCAATCATGGCTACTTTGGCTCGACAATCCGAGCTACAGTTATACCGATTATTTAATATAGCAAATCATCAAGAAAACATGCATAGTCTTATCAATACAATGACCTTCAACACATTAAGACCTCCTAGACTCAATAATCGACTCTTGATATCAGCAAACTCATGCAAATCAGCTGATCAAGATATCCGACACGAAATTCAATCTCTCGTCGAGCATGTTCCCTCACAACACAAGAGAATTTTCCCCTTTTTAAATCATATGATCTCAAAAGCATTATATGTAGGGGCATATGATCACGATTTCGCTCTCTCTCCCAAAAGAATTCACATGCATCATGTCATGAACCATAGGCTTGCCTCTAGTGTATTACTCCACTAATATAAGGATGACTGTTGTAAGATCACGTAGGACTTGATGGGTTGTAATGTAAGCTACGGAACTAGTAAATACTGGCTAACCAATAATAGCAACTAGCATCCTTAAGCGCTTTTTCAATACATCCCATCAACCTTATGGGCATTGTTTCTTCCTTCATCCTCCCATTCTTGAAGTCTATCTTTATTTTTGTTCCCATATATTTAAGCACACTCGACTTAATAACAAAGATTAGTTATACGTCTTCATTATATTTAATTTATAGCAAGTGCACCTTTGACCTTTTCTTTCCTTTCATCACTTTGCTTTTTCTTTTATTTTCTCAATTCTCACTCCTTGACACTGTGGGAAAATTATTTCTCTTGAGCGCTTAAGAGTTTTGGATCAAATTCACGGATAATGAAAAGAAGGGGTTAAGCTCGGTTTACACCTTTTCGACAAAAGAAAAAAAAATAGGCTAAAGGCTTAATGGGCTAACTAGAATGTACATTCAAGGTAGGTATGATAATGAGAAAAAAACTTTCGGTTAAATCAAAGAAATGCCTACATCCTTTCCTACAATACACATCCTTCATTTCGTTTCGTACACACACACCAGGCAAGTTCTAGACACTTCACAATAACATGGAAGAAACGAAACCTCACCACACACTCATTGCACATGCTCAACTCAAGACATATTCACAAACTCTTCAATCAGCCAATTATAAGAATTCAAACATTAAGCCTCAATCATACCGCATAGAATTCTATGGTCTAGGTATCTCAACATGTTTAAAAAGTTGCATGCTTTCATACAAATCACCTTTGCATTCTAAATATTATGTACAACACGCAACCTAAATTCCGAACCATAAAGTAACGACACGTTTGGGATACAAACAAACAAAAGAAAAAAAATTTAAAAAGAGCAAAAGAAATCTACTCCTATCGACTACATTTCCCTTAAGACGGTCGTCATCCATCCATCATAGGGAACGGTCACTAATTACGACTTTGGTTCAATGGGACTATTCTCGGTAAAAGCACCGAAAACAAACGTCGAGAAACCCAAAAAAAAAATTCATGAAAAATTTTAAAAATATCGATAATTTCGATAAAACAAAAATATTTACACAACCAGCTAACAACATTCAACAACACACAACAGCTTCACATTAATTACAATACAGACATACACACAAAAATCACAGGGTCACAAGTTTTTTTCAAGCGCAACAACAGAACAGAGACATTAATAGCAACAACAACCAGCACCTAACTACTCCCACCCCACACTTAAATCAAACACTGTCCCCAGTGTTCACGAAATTCAGCATAGCACAAAAGTGGGTGGTGAAACTCCCTGATCAATCGAAGTATTCCACTTCTTCGTCAGGTGTCGCTGCCTCGTCTCCCATGTCTGAATTGCCCCTGTCATCATCATCTGACTCAATATATGAGTCCTCACGACGTGTCTCCTCATCGGTGGGGACATCATCATCAGTGGGCTCCACAAAAGCTGGACCCACTCGGCATAGAGCCCTGGCATTTTTGCTAGAAGGGTAGTCTAGCTCGAGCTGCCACAGCTCATCTTCTGTACTGATCATCCCGAGCATGTCGCTCGGCTAGTGTAAGAACTGGCCCGTGAGTGGTGTCGGGTGCCTTGGTTTTGGTGACATCCATGGCACGCCTATCCATCTGCGAGATGTAATCCAGGGCCTCTTCCTCAATATCCAAGCCCCTCAGAAACGTGGTCAGTAACCCACCAAACCCATATCGGTGCCCTTGATGCAAACGGGCTCTCTTCATGGCGGAGATAATCACCGCCCCAACATTGATCTCCAGCCCTTTCATCAAGGCATAGACCAAGCACACACGATCCTGGGTGACATCTGTCATAGGCACCCTCGGGATCAGGCAGGAACAAACAATTTTAAGCCATATCCTGGCTTCCCTGTTCGTCTGTGAGTAGGGCAATGTATGATGGTATCCCCTCTCCTTATGCCTGCTCCACCGTGCTGTAGACCGGGCTCTACACAGAGTGCGTCTGATGTCCGCATATGGTGGAGTGATGTTCAGCTGCCGGAGTACATGGGCATCTGTGTCCCGCGCCCCCAAGACGGCATTAAGGTGATGGGGCTCAAAAGTGACTACCTGCCCCCTTATTTTGACAGTGTGACTTCGGAGTGTCAGGTTCCAGTTTGCGTAGAACTCCCGAATCAAGTGGAGATTGCACTCCCTGGGCTCTTCAAAAATGAAGTTCAGCCCGGATGCATCAATCCTGTGGACAATTCTGGGGAATTCTTGTGCCAACGGTTCTCTTGCAATATGCTCCTCGGGGAAGTATTTGCTTTCCTTATGCTTTGTGTACCATTTCTTCCCTTCCTCTGTCACCCATCGGGTTCCGTATTGACAGCGTTGGCCATGCGGAATCGCTGGGACTACTGCTCCTAGTCTGATTCTTTTCCTTCCGGCGCCCGATGTAGACGCACCTTTTCATTTATCTTGCCTGCTTGCCATTATTCCTGTCAAATCACGCAGACAGTCCCAATGTTATTCAAATTAAAATTAGCTTCGACTAAGGTTGGGTTAAGCTAGGCCAACCCACACTTAGTCCTTAGCCACAATCACAACATTACGACAAGACAAGTCTCACTTCCCAATTTACAACAAGAAACAACAACATGCCTTGTGCATTCAGAGAATTCGATGGAATATATTTTACGTACTACTCAGACTTCGTACAAGTAATCAACATATCACCATCAATACCATTTCATCCCATAGCACTTAGCACAGAAAAACTCTTAACACAACCTATGCAATTCACAATTTCATTCTCCCAAAAAAAATTCCACCATTTACTTAGCATATTCAAGCACAACATAATTCACCTTACCCAACATGAACAACCCAATCATTTTCAAATTTTCAACCAAATTTGGCTTCTTCCTATTCAAATTCCAACCCTAGCTACCAATTTCACACAAATTCAATCAAACATGTATTTATCGAGTTCATACAATCATAACGATACTACGAACATCAATCAACAATAACTTAAATGAAGTCATGCTCAATTTACACTTAGGGCAAGCTTCGGTTACCTCACATGCTAAAAAATTGACAATTTTGGCCAAAATTGAGGTTAAGTTCAAGAACGTACCTTTAATTCGTGAACTTGAAGAAAAGTTGAAGAAAATTTGATCCTAGGTCCGTGTCACGTTGGGGGAGGGGGATTTGGGTTGTTTGTCGCGGAGGGGAGTGAAAAATGGGAAAAATTGGGTGTTTTCGGGGTTAAAAAGAAGGTTTTTCGCGCGGGTCACCCGGCGACCCGGTGTGACCTGTCGCGAATAACACCTCAATGTGTCACGGAGGGTAACGCGGAGCACACCCTTCGTGACACGGAGCCATCACGCAGGGGTTCTGGAATTTGTAAAAAATTCCAAAACACCTTCAACGTGTCACGGAGGGTAACGTGGAGGCCCTCCTCCGTGACACGGAGCCATCGCGCAGGCTCACTGTTTTGCCACTTTTTATTATTTTTCTCACCTCGATCTTTCCTTTGTGATCCTTTGCATTTTTACCCTCCGTTCAACCTAAAATTCATCTCACAACAAGAAATTGGTTAGAATTTATAGGTTTCACATAAAATACAAATTTTTTTTCATTTTTATTTTTATTTTTCTCATTTTTTTTCTTTTTTTCTTCTACGAAATCTATTCAAATATTACAAAAATTTCACGGGTTGCCTCCCGTGCAGCGCTTGGTTTACCGTCGCGGCTCGACATCATTTAAGCTCAGTCCTCCTCTAGGGTGACGGATGTCTTCTCTCAACTTCCGTCCGCACCCCAGTAATGCTTACATCGTTGCCCATTGACTAAGAACGTGACACTTCGATCTTCTTGCCACAACTCTACTGCCCTGTGCGGGGTCATTCTCACTACCTCAAATGGCCCTGACCATTTGGACCGCAGCTTCCCTGGAAACAGCTTCAATCTTGAATTGAATAGCAACACTTTCTGCCCCGGCTCAAAAATACGATGCACCATATGCTTGTCGTACCACCTCTTTGTTTTCTCTTTGTAGTACTTGGCACTCTCATAAGCATGCCAACGAAACTCTTCAAGTTTGCTGAGTTGCATTAGCCTCTTCTTTCCCGCTAGCTCTAAGTCCATATTTAATTTCCTCATGGCCCAGAAAGCTTGGTGCTCTAGCTCTACTGGCAGATGACACGCTTTACCATAGACCAATCGATATGGAGAAGTTCCAATCGGTGTCTTGTAAGGAGTTTTGTATGCCCACAACGCATCATCGAGTTTGCTTGACCAATCACTACGTTGTGCATTCACTGTTTTCTGGAGAATCTGCTTCACTTCTCTATTCGACACCTCCACTTGCCCACTAGTTTGGGGGTGATATGCTGTTGCCACCTTGTGGCGCACCCCATACTTGGCTAGTAGCTTTTTGAAACTTGAATTTACGAAATGAGCCCCTCCATCACTGATAATGGCCCGGGGTGTCCCGAACCAGGTGAGAATGTGTTTTTTCACAAATTTTGTTACCACCTTGTTGTCATTCCTGGGGAAAGCTATTGCTTCAACCCACTTTGATACATAATCAATGGCCACCAAGATGTAACGATTACCAAATAATGGTGGGAACGGGCCCATGAAATCTATGCCCCATACATCAAAGGTCTCCACTTCCAGTACATTCTGCAGCGGCATCTCTTGCCTTCTACCTATTGTGCCTGTACGCTGACATCTATCACACATTTTGATGTATGCCATAGAGTCTCTTAACAGTGTAGGCCAAAAGAAACCTAACTGTAGAACCTTGTGCGCTGTCCGTTCACCTCCGTGGTGCCCCCCATACAACAAAGAGTGACAACTCCTCAAAACCTCTGCAATTTGGCTCTCCAGGATGCATCTTCTCATCACCTGATCCGGTCCCTGTTTAAACAAGTATGGCTCATCCCAAATAAAATACCGGCAATCATGCCTCAATTTTTTTCTCTGCTGCGATGTAGCGTCCGGTGGATAGACTCCACTCACTAGCAAGTTGACTATGTCTGCATACCAGGGAACTTCAGCTTCCTGTATTGCCAAAAGCTACTCATCCGGGAACTCCTCCTTGATGTTATCACCTTCCTTCACATGCGAATAGCGTTCCAATCGCGATAGGTGATCTGCCACCTGATTTTCGTTCCTCTTTCTGTCCTTAATTTCGAGGTCTAACTCTTGCAACAACAGGATCCATCTGATCAGCTTGGGCTTTGCATCCTTCTTGTTAAATAGATATCGAATTGCTGCATGATCGGTATACACCACTACTCTCGAACCCACCAAATAGGACCTGAATTTATCAAATGCAAACACCAATGCTAGCATCTCCTTCTCTGTGACTGTATAATTACTCTGGGCAGTGTTTAGTGTTTTGCTTGCATAATGAATAAAATGAAAGATTCTATTTCTCCTCTGCCCCAATACAGCTCCCATAGCCACATCGCTTGCATCACACATCAATTCAAATGGTTGTTCCCAATCCAGAGAAATAAGGATAGGTGCTTCTATCAATTTCTGCTTCAACTCCTCGAATGCTTTAACACACTCATCATCCAACTCAAACTTCACCTCTTTTTCTAACAATCTGCATAATGGTCTAGAAATTTTTGAGAAGTTTCTGATGAACCGTCTGTAGAACCCTGCATGCCCAAGAAAACTGTGAACACCCCTCACCGACAGAGGTGGTGGTAACTTCTCAATAACTTCGATCTTAGCACGATTGACCTCCAACCCCTTGCAAGACACTTTATGTCCAAGGACGATACCTTCCTTGACTAAGAAATGGCATTTCTCCCAGTTGAGTATAAGGTTGGATTCTTCGCAGCGAGCTAGCACCCTTTCAAGATTCTGCAAACAAGTAGCAAATGAATTACCGAAAACAGAAAAATCATCCATAAATACCTCAACGAAATCCTCCACCATGTCGTGGAAGATAGCTATCATGCATCTTTGGAATGTGGCGGGTGCATTGCATAACCCAAATGGCATCCGCCTAAAAGCATATGTCCCAGAAGGACAGGTGAAAGTAGTCTTCTCCTGATCCTCCGGTGTTATGGCTATTTGGTTATAGCTAGAGTACCCATCAAGGAAACAATAATATTCCTGTCCAGCCAACCTATCTAATATCTGATCAATGAACGGGATAGGATAATGATCTTTCCTTATGGCTTCATTAAGCTTTCGATAGTCCATGCAAATCCGCCAGCCTGTGACGGTTCTCGTAGGAATCATCTCATTTTTTTCATTAGTGACCACGGTCATCCCTCCTTTCTTTGGAACGCACTGAACGGGGCTGACCCATTCGCTGTCCGAGATAGGATAGACCACACCTGCATCAAGCCACTTAATTCATTCTTTCCTAACCACATCCTTCATTGCTGGGTTTAACCGCTGAGGCTGAACAGTTGGCTTTGCTCCTGTCTCCATGAAAATCCTGTGTGTGCAAAAAGCTGGATTGATACCCTGAATATCTAACATTTGCCAGCCCATTGCTTTCTTCCTTTTTCTGAGGACACCCAATGCTTCCTTCTCCTGTGCCCCCGTCAATTCTGTGGAGATGATGACCGACAAAGTCTCATCTTCCCCCCAAAAGACATATTTTAAATGGGGAGGCAATTCTTTCAATTCCAGCTTTGGTGCTTCCTCAATAGATGGTTTTGGAAATGGTTCCAGAGACCTCATTAGAGACTGAAATTCCTGCTTCCTAGGATGCCTTTGTGGCTCATTCAGCATTTGTACCACCTCATAAGCATCTATATCTCCGAAATGATCAGAGTTCATCAACACTCTTTCCAATGGGTCTTGAGATTCAACAATCTGACGAATTTCTACTTGATCAAGCACACTGATTGCTGAAAGCTCCTCATGTATGGCTTGCAGCTTCATGGCCTTGAATACATCAAATACCTTAACTTTGTCGTGTGCCCGCATAGTTAGCTATCCTGCAGCTACATCAATAAGTGCTTTCTCAGTTGCCAAGAAAGGACATCCCAAAATAAATGGGACTTTTGCGTCTGGCTCAAAATCCAGCACGACGAAGTCTATCGGGAAGATAAGGGAGCCCACTTGCACCAACACGTCCTCCACAATGCCATTAGGTCTGGCTAAGGAATGATCCGCTAGTATCAAGATCACTGTTGTTGGTCTAGGACTCCCTAGCCCCAACTTCTTGAATACCGATGTCGGCATCAAGTTAATGCTCGCTTCCAAATCACATAATCCGCGAGCTCGGATACTCTGCCCAATTGTAATTTGAATTGTAAAGCTCCCAGGGTCCTTGGGCTTTGTGGGCAACCTATTTTGTATCCGTGAAGTGCACTCCTCAGTAAGCGCCACCGTAGCATACTCAGTCAACCTGCTTTTGTTCGCCACGATGTCCTTGATATATTTTGCGTACTTCGGCACTCCCTGCAAAACATCAACAAGAGGTAAATTAATGTGTACCTGTTTAAGCACCTCCATGAACTTTTTGAAACACGCTTCCTCCTTGTGTTTCCTTAGTCTTCGAGGGAACGGGGGTGGTGGTCTTTCTGGTTCAGCTTCCTTCTCCTTCCCCCTATCATCATTGTGATCCCTCTCATTATCACCTGCTTCTGACTACTATGGTGGTCTTTCTGGTTCCACCTCCTTGAGTTGCAAACCACTCCTTGTGGTCACTGCATTTACTTGCTTGGGGTTCGAATCAGTGTCACTCGGAAGTCCTCCTCTCGGCCTGGTGTTTTGAGCTCCAGCAAATTGCCCAAACTGGTACTCCAGCGCCTTTGTAGCTAACTGATTGTTCTTTACATCGGCTGCCAATTTCACGTAGTCAGCCTGCAATTGAGCTTGGTTAGCTATCATTGTCTTGAACATCTCCTCAATGCTGGGTGATGGTGGTGGAGGAGGTGCATTGTTGCTTCTGTATTGCGACTGATAGTTCTGCTGCCCTCCTTGATTTCTCTGCGCCCCTTGACTCAAACTCTGCCCTTGATGGTTGTTGCTACCCCAAGAGAAATTTGGGTAATTCCTCCAGTTGGAATTGTAGTTGTTGCCATACTGTAGGTGGTTATTTCTCTGTACATTACCAACAAAGTTCACCGAATCAGGATTTTCTCCACAACACTCAGCTGAGTGTTCATTACTCCCGCACACTTCACACCAAATATGCTGCACTACATTCACTGGGGCTTGAGACTGGTTCATGCCCATGTTACTGAAGTGGGTGTTGAGTTGATTCTGTAACGCAGCTATCTGTGCAGCAATAGCTGTAAAACCATCCACTTCCAAGAATCCAGTTGCTTTCCTTGTTCCTCCTCTTGAAGAGTCCGCATTCCACTCCGGATTCCCCTACGAAATATGATTTAACAAAGTATACAGCTCCTCATAAGTCTTCTCTAATGCTTGTCCCCCAGCTGCTGAGTCTAGCAAGATTTTTGTGTGGGGTTCCAAACCCTCTATGAAAGTATGCACCAGCATATCATTGGATTGGTGATGATGAGGACAATCCCGCAACATAGATTTGAATCTCTCCCAGGCTTGATATAGATTCTCTCCCTCTCTCTATTTAAAACTTAGAATTTGACTTCTAAGTCTTGCTGTTTTACCGAATGGAAAGAACCATATCAAGAATTTCTTTGCAAGATCATCCCACGTGGTGATGGAATTAGGTGGCTCAGCTTTCAACCACCTCTTAGCTTCTCCCAAAAGTGAAAATGGGAACAATGTAAGCCTGACATAATCTGATGACACTCCAGCGGGGATGTAAGTGTCACTTATCTCCAAAACATTTTGGAGATGTTGTTGTGGATCCTCGTGAGGGAGACCTGTGAACTTCCCGCTGGTGTGCCGCAATTGCACCATGTTCTGTTTAAGCACGAACCTCCCTCCTGGCTCGGGTTTGCGGATGCTAGATGTGACATTGTTAGCATGTGGGAGTGCCACCTCGCGAACCGGCCTAGCTGCCATTTCCTCGGGCACTAACACTGCCCTGACAACTGGTGGATTCTGTTGTTGCTCCAGGATTGTTTGTCTGAGCAACTGCAGCTTTTTCTCTAGAGCTTCTCTCCTTTGATGATGGAATTGTCTTTTCAGCTCTAAATATAAGTCCACCAGCTCCTTGTCTTATGCCAGTGTTCAACAGAAATTAATATCTGCAAAATACAGGCTAAGACCAAGTTGTCAACACTAAGAGGAAATAGTAAACTAACACTTAAGAAAAATTTTACCAATTGCCAATCCTCGGCAACGGCGCCAAAAACTTGTTCGTGCTGTTTCGCAACTACCTACACGCAAGTGCACGTGATCGAACAAGTAGTAAAATGGCTAGAGTAGCCAAGTATCGATCCCACAGGGACTAGACCAAGGTAATAATCGAATCAAGCCTTAATAAACTCTAACTCTAATAATGCAGACAACAGTTTCAAGAAGATTTTGGGAGTTTGTTTCCTAATTTATGCTAATCTAAAACGAATGTACAAATTGAGTCTGAACTATAGTAATGAGCATGCAGAGGCTAAAACGAACATGCAGGGAAGCAATTTATTGATACAAATTGGTTAATCTTTCCTCCGGTTGCTAGTCAAGAATTATTGCCTATGGATTAAAAATCTCGTATTTAACCCAACTTAAGAATCATGAACCTTCCACCTACATTTCTGTGATAAGAAGAAATTCATGTTCTAGCCATACGAAACTGATTCCTTAATTTACTAATACGACTTTTAGATATATTTCTATTCTAAAGATAAATCAATTCTAAATTTTCCCAAACCAAGAAGAGATCATATCCTATTAATTCACAACTTTCCAATTTCTTTTTCTTTCGAGCACAAACCGAATTTTTTAGATATACATTAATATTGGCCAAACATTAATGCAGTAAGAACAAGAATTAATAGAACAACCATGAAAGAAAAGATGAAAAACCAAGATGATCAATAATCACATTCCACTACAAATGTTCTTAACCTCAGCAAGAAGTGAATTTAGCCACTCATTTGTGGATTAAACATCGTTAAATGAGTGTAAATCATACAAATAATTGAAATAAGGAAGAAAGAGATAGAGAAGAACCCTAAGAATTTCGTCCCCTCAACTGCCTGTAACCCACGTTCTTGCTCAACCAAGTCAACATTATTAAAATAAACCTAAGTGTGCTGTTTATACTAGTGGGAATTTTTCCTGGAATAACAAGCAACGTGTCACGAAGTGCATCGCGGAGCACTGCCTCCGTGACACGCCACAAACGCGGACCCTCACTGGAATTCGGTCCTCCAGGTAATTATGCCCAACGTGCCACGACGTGCAATGCTGGGCTTGGCCAACGTGCCACGGCCCCAACGCGCACCTTCACTGGAATTTGGCTCATCTTTAGCATCCGGGCAGAATGCATCCGCAATGGCAGCGTGACACGGCTCCATCGTGGAGCCCTTTAATTCATGCTTTCCTTGGCCTTTTCCTTGCTCGCTTCCAAGTCCAATCCCGATTTCTCCCAACATGCATCTTAGCTTCATAAAATTATATTTTTCCTGCAAAACAACGCTAATCATGTTGGTTAGTATAAATTCACATTTGACTACAATTCACATGAGAATGCACAAACATCGATAGATAAACAAGACAAAATGACGCATTTGAGTATCACTTGGGCATATAAATCTGCCCAAGATCACACATGCCATGGGTTTACTTGCAGTCGTTCGTGGTTCTAGGTCTCGTGTCTCGATCTGGGGTCCCAGCTTGGGTCATGACATTAACGCATACTTTCCAAATCTTAAACTTTTAGGACTTAGGAACTTATAAATTACGAAAACACCTTTAATGATTCAACAAGGAAATGCACACTGCCAGTCACCACGAGGGAACTAACGATTCGCTAAACCACTGGACGGCTCATGGTCACCACTCATTGCCACTAGCAACTTCTTCTCCTTCTCTAATCTTTCTCACTCATGGGCAACTTAACGAGTCGTTAGGAAACACGATGACTCGTCCCTCCATCTGTTCTAAACATAGGAAACACCAACTCTTTACCTCTCTTGTACACTTGATTGGTCGTACAATGACTCATGAGGAGTTTTGATGGCTCTTCACCTAACCCATTACCACTTCCGGGAAGTAACATCTTCTAACTCCTTCGCCCCTACAATGGGTCACTTAATAACCCTTTGGGTCACACAACGAGTCACTCGATGACGTGTTTTATGACCTAGTGCAAATTTTCCTGCTTTCCTGATTCAACCCAAAATTTTGATTCTAGGGACTTTTGGGGTATTACAATATCTCCCCCTTGGAAACATTCATCCTCAAATTTGGAATAAGCATACTGAAAGGCTAGGGATAAGGCTGCAATCCCAAAACTGAACAACTATAGCTGAAAACTGACGGAGTAACTGACTCTGGATTGAGATACATGACTGAACTTAATTCAAGAAACATACAAACATGTAATGACATGAAATAAACTTAGAGATATGATCTTGATGTGAAACTGAATAGAGTACTAAGGAGGAAACTGGTACCTCATGCTGGAACTTAGCCGGAAAGAAAAAGACGTGGATATCTAGCCATCATATTTGCTTGGGCTTCCAACATAGCTCCCTTAACAAGATGATTTCTCCATAACACCTTCACTGAAGCTACTTTCTTGTTCCTCAACTTTTGAACCTGATGATCGAGGATATCAATCGGAACCTCCTCATAGGTGAGGCTATCCTTCACACCTATGTTCTCTATTGGAATAACTAAGGCCGGGTCACCGATGCACTTTCTTAATAGAGAATCATGGAAAACCGGGTGCACCAAAGCTAATTTTGTTGGTAGATCTAAATAATATGCCACCTTGCCAACTCATCTCAGAATCCTATAAGGACCAAGGTATTGGGGATTAAACGTTTCCTTCTTTCATGATCTATGTCGTGTGATAATGTAATTCTCAATTCCTCTAACTCGTGCTATATGTGTTTGCAGAAATATACCTCCATTCTGATTCAATAGTAGAAGGAATGGCAATGGAAATGGCCATGACAATTTTCCAGTGCACTCGCAAGCGTACGCGGTCGTACAAGTAATACAGTGGCCCTTTTTAAGAGTCGGAAACCCACAGGGACTGGACCAATTCAGCAAATTATGAAGTTCAAGTGTAAGATTAACCTTCACAAGTGTTGATTATAGAAGTTTTCGGTAAATCATAATTAAGTTTTGGGGTGGTCACAAAATAATATGGAAACAGTATAAGAGCAACTAGAGCTAACGACGGATAATCATGCAATGCTACACTTAGTAATGGTTCACGTATTATATTATCAATTTTTGTCTCGCATAGTTGGAATGTGCGATGTTCATGGTCTTTCGAGCCTCTAAACACGACAAACAGCCTCACAACTACATCGCTGAGCAGGGATGTGACATCCTAGTTTGTGGGCAATTCAACTACATGGATTTGGTTTACGGGGTTTGTTCTCTTGATTAGGGACTTTCGTACCTCTAATCATTTAATCCAACTTAGCTTCACAACTACTTCTACGAGTGATGGAGTGACAATTCTAAGCCGGTGTCCTGCTACCATCCCATTTTATCAACCAAGCAAGGCAATTTAGGTATATTATGTATCCCAATTGCGAATCATATCGTAAGATAAGAACTTGCTCCCTACATTCTCAATCATATCGTAAGATAAGAACTTGCTCCCTACAATCTCTTGTTCTAGCCTAGGGTTACTCTCTCAAGCTTTTACCAGCTGAACATGTATGTTTTCATGGTGATCAAGCATAAAAACAACCATAACAAAGAATGTAAGACAAAACAACAATTAACAACTCAAACCAAAATGAATTCATGCATTACAATCATATCACATGGCCTCAACCCTAGAGGAAGGGTTTTAGCCACTCATGTTTGTACAATAACTTAAAAACATCATTAAAGTAGAGTACTTACAAGAATAGGTAAAAGAGAATGTAAAATTAGTGAACCCTAGGTGATTTCTTCACTTCTCCCTTCGCTCTATGGTTTTCAGAAAATATTTCGTGACAAATGATTTTAGAAGCTAAGGGTTTAATTTATAGTAAATAGGGAATTTACAAATTTTGGTCGGTCATGGAATGGCTCTGTGGTGTAGCAGTGCCCAGCGTGGCACGGCACTGGCGCGCAGGTGCCCTGGAGTTGCTGCCTTCTCTCGCACCTGGCATTGGCGTGGCACAGCGCTGGGCGTGGCGCACGCACAGCGTGGCACGCTTCCTGGCGCGGCCAGCCTTGCCATGGCATGTTTCCTTGCTGACTTTTGCAATTTTCTTCCAAATCCATTCCTTCACTTCACCCATCATTATTTATCCCCTCAATTGCATTTTACACCTACAAAACAAGGACTAATCATGTTGGTTAGTGCATACCCAAATATACATAAAATCACATGAGAAAGTAAGTGTATAATTAGACAACATGACTAAATCAAGTTATAAAATAGCACTTGGGCAAGAAATTATGCCCAAGATCACTACCCCACACTTAAAGCCTTGTTCGTCCTCGAACAACCCTTTTACATCTCATGCACATGAAGACTCACACCTAGCTAATTTGAGCAAGACGTTTCAAGTTACAGCTACAATGATTATTTTAGATAGCAAGTTAAAAATAGAGCATGCAGGATTTATCCATTAAAATAAAATATAACTATGTTAAGACTTCCTAACCTCAAGAATCGACTCTTAATCTCAACAACCTCATGCAAATTAACTGACCAAGAAATTCGACATGAATTGTATCCTTTATTAAACATGTTCCCTCACAACAAGAGAATTACCCATTTTTACTCACAAATTTTCAAATCATACCGTGTATGGGTATATAAATAAGAATTAAGCTCATTCTCACAAAGAATTCACATGCCACATGTATTGACCCATAGGCTTGCCCTTAGTGTTTTACTCCACTAATTTAAGGATGTTTGAACGTAAGATAAAGTAGGACTTATTGGGTTGTAATGTAAGCTAAGGGCAGGTAGGTATTGTTATGGCTAATAATAGTGACTATCTTCCCTAAGCGCTTTTAATACATCATACATTTATTACGGGCATATCTTCTCTTACTTCTCTCTCCTTCTTTTCAATCTTAAATTTCCTCTTATGTTTCCCATTTCTTTAAGCACACTTAGCTTATTAGTAAGGAGTACTTAATCAACTTTTTCATTTATTTGTTCTCTTACTCCCTAATAATCCTCAAGCATTTTAAAACACATGCACCTCTAATGCTTTCCTCAAATCCCACAACCAGTATTTTTCCTTCTTTTTCGCAATTCTTACTCCCTTATTCTTTTGGATTTTTTTCACTTAAGCACTTAGGAGTTTTGGATCAAATTTAAGGCTAATGAAATAAAAGGATTAAGCTTATGTTGTATCCATCAAAGAATAGGCTTAAGGCTCAATGGGGCTAACTAGGATCAAACATTCAAGGTAGGTGAAGTGAGGGATAAAAATTAGGCTTATTCAAAGAAATGCCTACATCATCTCCTACAATCGACATCCCTCATTTCATTTTGTATACACACCGGACAACTTCTAGACATTACACAATAGCATGGAATATTCAAAAACATTATACTCATTGCACATGCTCAATTCAAGACAAATTCATCAGACTCTTACTCAACTAATCACAAGAATTCAAAATTATGGTTTAAGCACATAAAGTCACATTCAAGAGCCCAGGTGTCTCAAACAGAGTTATACAACTTCTCACATGCTTCAACACTAACCACACTTGCATCTCACAGTCATGTATAGCACATAACAAGAATATCAAGCCATCAATTAACTATGGGTTCAAAAACCAAAACCTAGTGACTAATTTTCCCTCAAGATGGTCGTCATCCATTCATCGTCGGGAATAGTCCCTAACTATGACTAAAAACAACTTTGTACAGACACACAAAAATTTTATTCTTCGGTTCAAAATGCCCCCCATCGAAAAAGAACCAAAAAGAAAAACCAACGGGTGGGGAATCATGCTTAACTCAAAAAAATTTCCTCAACCAATACCTATCAAGCACTAAATTCACCCGAAATCATCAAGCACAAAATTTTGAAATTTCCCTCACCCCACACTTGAATCATGCTATGTCCCCAAAGCATCCAATTAAGATTCAAAAAGGGTGAGAAATACTCCCTGAGGCCTCTAGGCCTAGCTAACAGCATGTTTTTCTTCATTTTTGAGCAAGTGGGTATTCGACCCCACACTTTCCCTCTTTCATTCTTCTTAGCTTCCTCCTCCAAGGGTAATCAGACTTCCCCTCCATCCATGCTTAATTCTCCACCAAAAACAAAAACAAGATGAAAATAAACAAAATCAACAAAACTGAAAGAAATTAACATTGTACCTGTGGTATGATCTTGGGCATAATTGCATGCCCAAGTGATACTTTGATACTTCATTTCTACTTGTTTATCCACTTTTATGTGTGCATTCTCATGTGATTTGTATGTAAATGTGGATTTATACTAACCAACATGATTAGTATTGTTTTGTAGTCTAGAAGGAATTTTTGGAAGCTAATCTACAAGTTGGTGAAGTGTAGAAATGGACTCGGAAGCAAGAAGCGGAAGTCGACAAGGATATTGGCCAAGTTTGGTTCTCCGTGATGGAGGCAGTGTCACGCTACCATCGCGGAAGCATTCTGCCTAGAAGGAATTTTAACTTGATTTCCAGTGGAGGTGCGCGATGGCACCGTGTCACGGAGCCTAAGCTCCGCGTTTACCTCTGTGCCACGCTGAAGACAATTACCTGGAAGTCGAGTTCCAGTGAGGCTCTGCGACAGGGCCGTGGCATGGAGCAGATGCTCTACGATACATTCTCTGCCACGTTGCCAGTTATTTTGGGAAACATTTCTCACTTGTATAAATAGCACACTTAGGTTTTAGTTTAAAGTATATGACATTTTGAGGAAGAATGTGGATAGTAGGCAGTTGAGAAGAAGAATTCCTAGGGTTAATTCTCTTCCTTTTTCTCTTTAATTTCAATTGCTTGTACGATTTCTACTTGTTTGAAGATGTTTAATCCGCAAATGAGTGGCTAATTCACCTCTTGCTGTGGTTGAGGATAATTGCAGAAGAATGTAATTAATGATTATTTCAGTTTTTATCTTCTCTATAATGGCTGTTCTACCCATTCTTGCTTTTACTACATTAATGTTTGGCCAATGTTAATGTATATTCTAGAATTCCCATTTCGATTTTGAAAGGGAGACTAATTGGATAGATGTTAATTGGTGTAATATGTTCTTGTCTTGGTTGAGAAATTAAGGGAAGATTTATGTTCAGAATAGAAATATATCTGTAATGTCATATTTGGTCATTTATCGAATTTGTTATGTATAGCTAGAACATGGGGTTTTTGCATCAAAGAAATGTGTAATGTAAGTCTCTTGATTCTTTAATTGGTGAGGAGTCGAAAGATCCAATCCATGGGTTATTAATTCCAGACTAACAACCGAAGAGAGAAGATTAACTGAACTTTAATTAATAAATTACATCCCTGCATGTTTGCCTTAACCTCAGCTTGTTCGTTGTTATTGTTCAGACTTTAACTTACAATATTCACTTAGGTTCACATTAACTATTAATCTTGACTCAAAAGCATTATTTGTTTTGGTTGTCTACCTGCATAACGAAATTGTTTACTAACAATTAGGAAAATTACTGCCATATTACAGTCCCTGTGGGATCGATACTTGGCTTGAAATAAAGCCACTTTACTACTTGTATGACCACGTGCACTTGCTTGTAGTTGGGACCGAACACGTTTTTGGCGCCGTTGCCGGGGATTGGCGAAATTGGTTATTTAATTTTCTTAGTGTTGGTTTACAAGTTTGATACAAAGGTTGACGACTTGATCTTAGAAAATCCTCTTACAGGTACTAAATATTTCTGAATGCTGGCAAGAGACAAGGAGTTGGTGGATTCGTTTATAGAGCCAGAGAGACAATTTCATCTACAAAGAAGGGAAGCTCTAGAGAAGAAGCTGCAGTTATTAAGGAAGGCAATCCTGGAGCAGCAATAGAATCCACCGATTGTAAGGGCAGTTTTAGTGCCCAAAGAGATGGCAGCAAGACCAGTCTGCGAAGTGGCAATCCCACACACGAATAATGTAACATCCAGCATTCGCAGACTGGAGCCAGGAGGGAGATTCAAACTCGAGCAGAGTATGGTGCAGTTATTGCACACCAGCGGGCAATTTACAGGTCTCCCTCATGAAGATCCGCAACAACATCTCCAAAACTTTTTTAGATAAGTGACACCTATATCCCCGCTGGAGTATCATCCGACTATGTGAGGCTTACATTATTCCCGTTCTCACTGCTGGGGGAAGCAAAGAGGTGGTTGAAGGATGAACCACCAAATTCTACCACTACTTGGGATGACCTCGCAAGGAAGTTTTTGATACGATTCTTTCCATCAGGGAAGACTACAAAGCTTAGGAGTCAGATTCTAAGCTTCAAACAAAAAGAGGGTGAGAATTTGTATCAGGCTTGGGAAAGATTTAAGTCTATGCTTAGAGATGCCCTCATCATCACTAGGCTAATGAGGTGTTGGTGCATACATTCATTGAGGGTTTGGAACCGCATACTAAGATATTGTTGGATTCAGGAACCGGCGGGCAGGCATAGAAGACCTATGAAGAGCTTTACACTTTATTAAACCGTATTTCATAGGGAAATCCAGAATGGAATGTGGATTCAACTCAAGGAGGAGCAAAGAAAGTCGCAGGGGTCTTTGAGGTGGATGGTTTCACAGCTATCGCTGCACAGATAGCTGCTTTGCAAAATCAACTTAACAGTCATTTCAGCAGTATGAGTTTGAACCAAGAACAGGCCCCAGTCAATGCAGTTCATCAGGTTTGGTGTGAAGTCTGTGGAAGTAGTGAATATTCAGCTTGAGTATTGTGGTGCAAATCCGGATTCGGTAAATTTTGTTGGAAACGCCCAGAAGAACACTAATCAGCAGTATGGCAACAGTTACAACCCAAATTGGAGGAATCATCCGAATTTTTCATGGGGTAGTACTAGTCATCAAGGACAGAGTCCAAATCAGGGCATGTAGCGAAACCAGGGGGGGCATCACAATTTTCAGCCACAATATAGATGAAATAATGCACCTCCTCCATCCAACAACATCGAGGAGATGCTCAAAACCATAATAGCTAACCAAGCACAGATGCAGGCTGATTATGTAAAATTAACTGCTGACATGAAAAATCAGTAGTTAGCTACAAAGGCATTGGAGTATCAGTTTGGACAGTTAGCTGGAGCCCAAAACACCAGACCTAGGGGAGGATTACCAAGCGATACAGACCCAAATCCTAAGCAGGTCAATGCAGTTACTACCAGGAGTGGAACTGAACTTAAGGAGGTGGAACCAGAAAGGCCACCTCAGCAATCTGGAGCAGCAGAAAAGGATGAAGGACATGATGATGTGACAGGGAAGGAAAAGGCAGCTGAGATAGAAAGACCACCGCCCCCGTTTCCTTAGAGATTGAAAAAGCACAAGGAGGAAGCTTGCTTCAAGAAATTCATGGAAGTGTTGAAACAGGTACATATTAATTTGCCTTTAGTTGATGTTTTGCAGGGAGTGCCAAAATATGCCAAGTACATCAAGGACATTGTAGCAAACAAAAGCATATTGATGGAGTACGCTACAGTGGCGCTTACTTAGGAGTGCACCTCCCTAATACAAAATAGATTACCGACAAAGCTCAAGGATCCTGGGAGCTTCACTATTCAGATTACAATTAGGCAGTCTATTCAAGCTCGCAGATTGTGTGATTTGGAAGCAAGCATAAATTTGATGACAACATCAGTGTTTAAGAAGTTGGGGCTGGGCAGCCCTAGACCCACTACTGTGATCTTGCAGCTAGTTGACCGTTCATTGGCTAGACCTGATGGTATTGTGGAGGATGTGCTAGTGCAAGTAGGCTCCCTCATTTTCTCGGTGGATTTTATAATTCTGGATTATTTATTTTGGGACGTCCCTTCTTGGCAACCGGGTGAGCCTTAATTAATGTGGTTGTTGGGCAGCTAACCATGCGAGCGCATGACAAAGTAGAGGTTTCTGATGTGTACAAGTCCATGAAGCTACAGGCCATTTATGAGGAGCTATCAACAAACATTGTTTTAAATCAAGAATCGACCCTTCAGATTGTTGACTCACAGGACCCATTGGAGAGAGCCTTGGTGGGCTATGATCATTTTGGGGACAGTGCTACATATGAGATGGTGTAGACTTTGTATGAGCCAAAATGGTTCTTCAGGAAGCAGGACTTTGAACCATTGAAGAGGTCCTTGGAACCCTCGCCAAGGCCATCAATTTAGGAGGCACCAAAATTAGAGTTAAAGACATTGCCTCCACATCTGCAGTATGTATTTTTGGGTGAAGACCACACCTTACCAGTCATCATTTCAGCAGAACTGACAAATGCACAAGTGAAAGATGCATTGGTGGTCTTTAAGAGGCGGAAGAGAGCAATGGGTTGGCAGATGTCGGACATCAAGGGGATTAGTCCAGCTTTCTGCATGCACAGGATATTTATGGAAGAAAGATCCAAGCCAACCGTGAAACATCAGCCGAGGTTGAACCCGGTGATGAAAGACGTAGTCAGAAAGGAAGTGATCAAGTGGCTTGATGCAGGTGTGGTCTATCCTATATCAGACAGTGAATGGGTTAGCCCAGTTCAGTGCATTCCGAAGAAAGGAGGGATGACTGTGGTCACCAATGAAAAGAATGAGCTGATTTCCACACGCATAGTCACGGGCTGGCAAATTTGCATGGATTACAGGAAGCTCAATGAGGCCACGAGGAAAGATCATTATCCTATTCCATTCATTGATCAGATTTTGGACAGGTTAGTAGGTCAAGAATATTATTATTTTCTGGATGGTTATTCCGGCTATAGTCAAATAGCCATAGCACCGGAGGATCAGGAGAAGACCAGTTTTGCATGTCCTTATGGGACATATGCTTTTAGGCAAATGCCATTTGGTCTATGCAATGCACCAGCCACATTCCAGCGATGCATGATGGCGATCTTCCACGATATGGTGGAAGATTTTGTCTAGGTATTTATGGATGACTTTTCTGTTTTTGGTATATCATTTGCTATGTGTCTGCAGAATATTGATAGGGTGTTAGCTCGATGTGAAGACTCAAACCTGGTGCTCAACTAGGAAAAGTGCCACTTTTTAGTCAAGGAGGGTATCGTTCTTGGTCATAAGGTGTAATGCAGAGGGTTAGAAGTCGATCATGAAAAGATTGAGGTGATTAAAAAGCTACCACCACCAGTGTCAGTGAAGGGTGTTTGAAGCTTTTTAGTATATGCTGGGTTCTACAGACGGTTCATCCAGAACTTCTCAAAAATTTCTAGACCGATATTCCGATTTCTAGAAAAAGAGGTGAAGTTCGAATTTGACAAGGAATGTGTAGAAGCATTCGAGGAGCTAAAAAAGAAGCTGATGGAAGCGCCTATTCTCATTTCTCCGGATTGGGAACATCGTTTTGAGTTGATGTGTGATGCAAGTGACATGGCTGTAGGAGCTGTATTGGGGCAGCGTAGGAATAAAATTTTTCATTCCATTTATTATGCAAGCAAAACACTTGACGCTGCCCAAGTCAATTATACAGTCACGGAGAAGGAGATGTTGGCTTTAGTGTTTGCATTTGACAAGTTCAGATCCTATCTGGTGGGTTTGAAAGTGGTGGTATATACTGATCATGCAGCAATTCGGTACTTGTTTGACAAGAAGGATGCGAACCCCAGGCTAATCAGGTGGATCTTATTGCTACAAGAGTTTGATGTTGAGATCCTAGACAGAAAGGGGAGTGAGAATCAGGTTGCAGACCACCTATCGCGACTGGAGAGCCATTCACATGTGTAGGAAGGTGAGCGCATCCGAGAAGAGTTCCTGGATGAACAACTCTTGGAAATAAAGGAAGCGGAACTCCCTTGGTACGCAGATATTGTGAACTTGCTGGTAAGTGGAGTATACCCACCAGAGGCGATGACTCAACAAAGAAAGAAGCTTAGGCATGAGTCCCGGTACTATATGTGGTATGAGCCGTACCTGTTCAAGCAAGGACCAGACCAAGTGATGAGGCGATGCATTACATAAAGTCAGATTGCAGAAGTGCTGAGGAGTTGCCATTCATCGCTGTATGGAGGTCATCATGGAGGAGAGCGAACAACTCACAAGGTGTTGCAGTCCAGTTTCTTTTGGCCCACACTGTTCAGAGATGCTACAGCTTATGTCAAAATGTGTGATAGATTTCAAAGAACAGGAACAATCGGCAGGAGACAGGAGATGCCATTGCATCAGATATTAGAAGTTAAGGTTTTCAATGTATGGGGGATAGACTTTATGGGCCCGTTTCCACCGTCATTTGGTAATCGTTACATCTTGGTAGTAGTGGACTATGTTTCTAAGTGGGTCGAGGTAGTAGCTTGTCCCAGGAACGACAACAAGGTGGTGACGAAATTTGTGAAGAAGTAGATTTTCACCAGGTTCGGTA
Organism: Datura wrightii; assembly: GCA_035772735.1. Taxonomy (NCBI): domain Eukaryota; kingdom Viridiplantae; phylum Streptophyta; class Magnoliopsida; order Solanales; family Solanaceae; genus Datura; species Datura wrightii. The sequence continues at coordinate 56,176,640 of JASDFA010000007.1, read as the reverse complement.
TGCCCCGAGCTATTATCAGTGATGGAGGGGCACATTTTGTGAATGCAGGGTTCAGAAACTCGCTAGCTAAGTATGGGGTGCGACACAAAGTGGCAACAGCATATCATCCCCAAACTAGCAGGCAAGTAATGGTGTCAAACAGGGAGATTAAGCAAATTCTGTAGAAAAAAGTGAATGCACAACAAATTGATTGCGCAAGAAAACTTGACGATGCATTGTGGGCTTACAGAACTGCATACAAGACACCCATTGGGACTTCTCCATACAGATTGGTTTATGGGAAGGCATGTCATCTACCTGTGGAGCTAGAACATCGTGCTTATTGGGCCGTAAGAAAGCTAAACATGAATCCTAAGCTAGCAGGAAAGAAGAGATCGATGCAGCTGAGTGAGTTAGACGAGTTTCGATGGAATGCCTATGAAAGTGCTAAATGCTACAAGGAGAAAACTAAAAGGTGGAACAACAGGAACATGGTGCATCGGATCTTTGAAACTCTTCCCAGGGAAGTTGCGGTCCAAGTGGTCAGGGCCGTTTGAAGTTGTGAGAATGACCCCACACGGGGCATTTGAATTGTGGCAAGAGGATAAAAGTGCCACATTTTTGGTGAACGGACAGAGATGTAAGCACTACTGGGGTGAAGATGTTATTCGAGAGAAGACGTCTATCACTTTAGTAGATGAGTAAGGATGAAAAGCATCGAGCCGCAACGGTAAACCAGGCGCTGCACGGGAGGCACCCCGTGAATGTAATGTAATAGATTAGTTAGGATTATTGGAAAAAAAAAAAGAGAAAAGAAAAAAAGAAAAGGGCTGGCAATAGTTGGGAGGCAACCCATGATTTCTAACAAATTATTGTCGGTGGATGATTTTTAGGTGAAATGGAGGGCCAAAATACAAAAGTGCAAGTGAAAAATCAAGGTAGGGAAATAAATTTGGGGACAATTCCAGAGAGCCCTCGTGTTGGCTCCATGTCACGGAGGTGGACCTCCGCGTTACCCTCCGTGACACGTTGAGGCTTCATTCTTGAATGTTTTTTAAAAAATTCCAAAAAACCTCCGCGTTGGCTCCGTGTCACGGAGCCTGGCCTCCACGATGGCCTCCGAGACACGTTGAGGCAAAGTTCGCATCAGGTCACCTCGGGTCATCGGGTTGACCCGCACGAATTACCCCTTTTTAACACCCCAAACCTCGATTTTTCCCACTTTTCTTCACATCTCCGCGACAAAAACCCCCAGTCCCCCTTCTCCCTCAAGTGTGGCGCGGAAGTTCTCAACAAATTCCACAAATTTCATTTCAATCATGTTAAGTAAGGTATGTTCTTCCATTTTCTTTCAATTTTAGACGAAAAATTCAAACGTTGTACATGTTTTGTGAGGAAAATCCGCCCTAAGGTATTGAGGAGGTATGTGATTGTTTGAGCCATTGATGAATGTTGATTTTGTACTACTTTGTGCTTAGAACTCAATAATTACATGACGTGTGTTGAAATTCTTCCATTGTTGATACCTAGGGTTGGGAAATTGAGTATGGGTTGAAAAATTGAATTGAAAAATTGAGCATTTGTTGACAACTTGAGTTGGATAATTGAGTATATGTTGAAAACTTAAGTTAGAAAATTGTGTGGATTCTGTTGGAGTTTAAAAAAGAATTTTTTTTGTGCTTGAATTGTGAATGTGTGAGCGTGAAGATCAAATGCTGGGGGAATGAAAGTAGGAAAATCCCATAGGTGGGTGCATAAAGTGAGAATTGATCATGATGTTGTCAATGAAAAGATGGATGAATTTTCATAATGCATTGTATGAAGTCTGAGTAGTACAATGAAACCATTCCATCCATTTGTATGAATGCACTAAACCTGTTGGTAAATAAGAGCTGAAAATAGGTGGCTGTTCTTGTCAATTTGTATTGGTTACGACTAACGACTAAGTGTGGGGTGATCGAGTTAAGCCCAACCTTAGTCGTAGCCAACTATGCCTTGAATAACATTTGAACTCTATGTTTTTGAATGCACAGGACAAATGTCTGGAAGGCAGGATAAAGGCAAGGGCGCATCCACATCTGGCGCCTGTAGAAAAAGAGTAAGAATTGGTGCAGCAGTACCAGCAACACCATTTGTTCCTCGAGGGCAATGCAGACAATATGGAACAAGATGGGTGACAGATGAGGAAAAGAAATGGTATTCCAAACACAAGGAAACCAAGTATTTCCCGGAGGAACAACAGATAGCACGGGAACCACTAGCACAGGAATTCCCAAGGATCCTACATAGGATTGATACTTCTGGTTTAAACTTCATTTTTGAAGAACCCAAAGAGTGCAATCTCCATCTTATCCTGGAATTCTACGCTAACAGGAACCCGACTTTGTGCAGCCACACCGTCAAGATCAAAGGGCAGGTGGTTACTTTTGAACCACAACATCTAAATGCAATCTTGGGGACGCAGGACACAGATGCTCATGTCCTCCGCTAGCTGAACATCACTCCACCATACGTAGATATCAGACGCACTTTATATGGAGCTCGATCGACAGCCAGGTGGAGTCGTCACAAGGAAAGGGGATACCACCAGACATTGCCATATTCCCAAATGAACAGAGAAGCTCGGATATGGTTAAAGATAGTTTGCTCTTGTCTGATCCCGGGGGTGTACATGACTGATGTCACCCGGGATAGAGTTTGTCTGGTTTATGGACTGATGAAAAGGCTGGAAATAAATGTTGGAGCGGTGATCATCTCCGCCATGAAGAGAGTCAGACTGCATCCGGGGCATCGGTATGGGTTCGGTGGTCTTCTCACCGCTTTCCTTAGAGGCCACGGTATTGAAGAAGAGGCCTTGGATTACATCCCGCACATTAATCGTCGGGCTTTGGACATCACCAAGACCAAAGCACCCGACACCACATATGGGCCGATACTTACACTCGCCGAGCGTCATGCTCGGAATAACCAGTTCATGGCCATATTGTATGGTATACAGATGTTGTAGTTGCAGAATGGTGGGAGGCCTGCTACAGAGGATGAATTGTGGCAGCTCGAGATGGACTATCCATTTAATGAGCATGCCGAGCCTTGTGCAAAATTAGGCCCGCATTTGTAGAGCCTGTGGATGATGACGTCCCTACTGATGAGGAAACACGCCGGGAAGACTTAGACATTGAGTCGTAGGAAGACGGCGGGGACGATTCTGATCTTGGCGATGAGGCACTAGCACCTGATGAAGAGATTGACTATTTTGATTGATCAGGGATTTACACCACCCAAACTCTATTTTTAATTGCAGATATGTGAACACTGGGGATAGTGTTCCGATTAAGTGTGGGGTGGGAGTAGTTAGGTGCTAGTATATAAAGGTTGTTTGTGTTTGTGCTTATGTGGATGTGTTATTTGTGAATCTGTGACTCTGTGTTTCATGTTATGTGGCTGATGAATTTGTGGTAGCTGGTGATGTAATAAATAGTAAGCTGCTTGTGGAAGTTATGTGTAAATTTTTTGATTATATTTATTTTTTTTCTATCAATTTTTTGTTTGGGTTTCTCGGTTTTTATTTTTGGTGCTTTTCCCGAGAATAGTCCCTTTGAACCGACGTCTTAGATAGCGACTGTTCCATATAATGGATGGATGACGACCGTCTTAAGGGAAATTTAGTCGATAGGTTTAGATTTTTTTCTTTCATTTGTTTTCCAAATGTGTAGCTAATTAATGCTTCGACATTCTTGTTATGTGCTACACATGATTGTAAGACCCAAGTGTGATTCGTACGGAAGCATGCAAATGTGTTAAACATGTTGAGATACCTAGGCCCTAGAATTTGACTCAGTGTGATCAAGGCTTAATTATTGAATTCTTGTAATTAACTAAATGAAGAATCTGTGAATATGTCTTAAGTTGAGCATGTGCAGTGAGTGTGAGTTTTCGAATATTTCATGCTATTGTGAAGCGTCTAGAACTTGCCTGGTGTGTATATTAAATGAAATGAAGGATGTGGATTATAGGAAAGGATGTAGGCATTTCTTTGAATGAACCAAAATTTTCTCCCTTATCGTACCCACCTTGAATGTTAAATCCCAGTTAGCCCCATTGAGCCTTTAGCATATTCTTTGATAGATACAACCCAAGCTTAATCCCTTTTTTTTTCATTAGCCGTGAATTTGATCCAAAACTCCTAAGCGCTTAAGTAAAAAAAATAATTTTTCTCAAAGAGTGAAGGAGTGAGAAGCTTGAAACGGAAGGGAAAGTGGAAGTTGTGAAAGTTAAAGAAAAGGACAAAGGTGCACTTGTTTGGAATTGATTAATTATTTGTAGAGAGTATGAAAATCAATGAATGAAAAAAGTTGCTTAAATACTCTTTGCTAGTAAGTCGAGTGTGCCTAAAGAAATGGGAACAAAAACAAAGAGAAAATTCAAGAGTGAGAGGATTGAGGAAGAAGCAATGTCCATAATGAATGTGGGAGGATGTATTAAAAGCGCTTGGGGAAGCTAGTTACTATTATTGGTTAGCCCAGTATTTACGAGTTCCTTAGCTTACATTACAACCCATTAAGTCCTATGTGATCTTACGTCATGCATCCTCAAATTAGTGGAGTAAAACACTAAGGGCAAGCTTATGGTTCACGACATGATGCATGTGAATTCTTTGGGAGAGCAAGCGTAATCTTATACACATACCCCTACATGTAGTGCTTTGGAAATTTTATGAGTGAACATGGGGTAACAATCTTGTGTTGTGAGGGAACATGCTTAATGAGAGATAACATTCGTGTCGGATGTCTTGATCGGTTGATTTGCACGAGTTTTCCAAGATCGAGAGTCAATTCTTGAGGTTAGGAGGTCTTAATGTGGTGTATTTCATTTCATTGATGAAACCGTGCATGCTCTCTTGATGATTTGCTATCTTAAATAATCCTTATAGCCGTAGTTTGAATGGTCTTGCCAAATTAGCTATGCATGAGTTTAAATAGCATGAGATGTGAAAGGATTGTTTGAGGACGAACAAGGTTTTAAGTGTGGGGTAGGTGATCTTGGGCATAATTCCATGCCCAAGTGATACTTTAATACTTAATTTCTACTTGTTTATCCACTTTTACGTGTGCATTCTCATGTGATTTGTATGTAAATGTGGATTTATACTAACCAACATGATTAGTATTTTTTTTGAAGTCAAGAAGGAATTTTTGGAAGCTAATCTACAAGTTGGTGAAGTGTAGAAATGGACTCGGAAGCAAGAAGCGGAAGTCGACAAGGATAGTGGCCAAGTTTGGTGCTCCACGATGGAGGCCATGTCACGCTACCATCGTGGAAGCATTCTACCTAGAAGGAATTTTAACTTGATTTCCAGTGGAGGTGCGCGATGGCACCGTGTCACAGAGCCCAAGCTCCGCGTATACCTCCGTTCCACGCTGAAGACAATTACCTGGAAGCTGAGTTCCAGTGAGGCTCCGCGACAGGGCCGTGGCACGGAGCTGATGCTCCGCGATACACTCCGTGACACGTTGCCAGTTATTTCGGGAAAAATTTCTCACTTGTATAAATTGTACACTTAGGTTTTATTTTAAAGTATCTGACATTTTAAGGAAAAACGTGGATAGTAGGCAGTTGAGAAGAAGAATTCCTAGGGTTAATTCTCTTCCTTTTTCTCTTTAATTTCACTTGCTTGTATGAATTTTACTTATTTGAAGATGTTTAATCCTCAAATGAGTGGCTAATTCACCTCTTGCTGAGGTTGAGGATAATTGCATAAGAATGTAATTAATGATTATTTCAGTTTGTATCTTCTCTATTGTTCTACCAATTCTTGTTTTTACTACATTAATGTTTGGCCAATGTTAATGTATATTCTTGAATTCCAATTTCAATTCCGAAAGGGAGACTAATTGGATAGATGTTAATTGGTGTAATATGTTCTTGTCTTGGTTGAGAAATTAAGGGAAGATTTACGTTCAGAATAGAAATATATCTGTAATGTCATATTTGGTCATTTATCGAATTTTTTATGTATAGCTAGAACATGGGGTTTCTGCATCACAGAAATGTGTAATGTAAGTCTCGTGATTCTTTAATTGGTGAGGAGTCGAAAGATCCAATCCATGGGTTATTAATTCTTGACTAACAACCGAAGAGAGAAGATTGACTGAACTTTAATTAATAAATTACATCCCTGCATGTTTGCCTTAACCTCATCTTGTTCGTTGCTATTGTTCAGACTTTAACTTACAATATTCACTTAGGTTCACATTAACTATTAATCTTGACTCAAAAGCATTGGTTTTTTTGGTTGTCTACCTGCATAATGAAATCGTTTACTAACAATTAGGAAAATTATTGCCATATTACAGTTCCTGTGGGATCGATACTTGGCTTGAAATAAAGCCACTTTACTACTTGTACGACCATGTGCACTTGTGTGTAGTTGGGACCGAACATGGTACCTTTGGGTTGCCTCCCAAGCAGTGGCTAGTTTTACGTTGTGGCACGACATGGACTGTCCTTTTGAGGATATCCTCATACCCGTGTTCCCTTTCGAGAACCATCTTCTTCTCTTTTATTTTTTGAGGGAACAGCCTCCACTCCGTCCATCTCTTCTTCCAACTTCTTTTCTAACTGAAGCCCTCCATCAGATTCGGGCTGAAAAGTGATCATCTCATGCGGCCATGGACCTATGGAATCTGCCACCCAACACTTAGCCTCTGACAACACACTGACCTTACAAAGGTCTCTATAGTGTGTGGGTGTGCTAATCTCTTGGTAGACCCAGAAGAGTTCTTCTTCATCATCGACCCTCATTTTCAGGATCCCTGCTCTTACATTAATAATTGCTCCTCCAATGGCCAAGAATGGTCGTCCCAAGATTAGGGGTACCTTGTCATCAACTTTAAAATCCAATATGATGAAGTCAGCGGGTATAATGAACTTACCCACTTTAATGAGAAGGTCCTCGATTATTCCATCTGGTGCCACTTGAGACTTTTCTACCAGCTGCAGCATCATTCGTGTTGATCTCGGTTGACCCAACCCCAAGCTGTTAAACAAAGATAGAGGCATTAAATTAACTTCTGCCCCTAAATCACATAGAGCTCTTATCACCTCAGCTTTACCATTTTGTATGGGGAGAGTAAAACTCCCTGGATCTTTGAGCTTTTTCAGTATCTTGCTCATTACCCTGTGGCTGCACTCCTCAGTCAGTGCTACTGTCTGAACATCCACCAATCTGACTTTGTTGGCCACCACATCTTTCAAGTATTTAGCATACTTGGGCATTCCCTGCAAAACATCAAGCAAAAGCAAATTTATGTGAAGTTCTTTGAACTAAAGCCTTCCTCCTCCTTGCTCTTTTTGAATCTTTGCAGAAATGGCGGTGGTAGTCTTTGTGCTGGCTGCAATGATGATTTTGCATTTTGTTGCACAACACTCTGATTTTCTCCCTTGTCACTGGATGGTTCCTATCTAACCAACTCTAGTTGCACCTCATTTCTCTTCTCTTTCGGTGATGCGTCAGCCAATTGCTTGCCACTCCTCAGACTGATGGCATTGACCTGTCAGGGGTTTGTGTCTGTGTCACTAGTTAATCCTCCCTGTGGTCTAGTATGGTGAGCAGCTGCTATTTGACCCATCTATTTCTCTAGATTGCGGGTGGCCAACTGCTGATTTTTCAAGTCTGATGTCATCCTCGCCTGATTCTCTAGTAATTAGGTCTGTGTCTCCATAATCTTCTGCAGCGTCTCCTCAATGTTGCTGCTCAACTGGCCATAATTCTGCCTTTTCTACTGCTGATACTGTTGTTGCTGAGGTTGCTGGTAGCTTTGCCTTTGATTTCCACCCCAACAAAAATTCGGGTGGCTCTGCCAATTCTTGTTGTAACTATTTCCAAAATTCTAATTGTTCCTGTGAACATTCCCAACAAAATTGACCGATTCAGAATTTGCCCCGCATGATTCTGCATTGTGCCCATTATTGCCGCAGATTTCACACCAACTCGGAGCTTGCTGAACTGCATTTACTTGTCCTTGTTGTTGGTCCATACTCAGTTTATTGAACTGAGTCATCATCTGATGCTGAAATGATACTAGCTGTGCCGCCAAGGCATTTACACCATCTATCTCTATCAGCCCTGTTGTTCTCTTTCCTGCCCCTCTCGATGACTCACTGTGCCACTTTGGATTTCCCTGAGCAGTCCTGTTCAACAAAGTGTACAACTCATCATAAGTCTTCTTTAAGGCTTGCCCACCCGATGCAGAGTCTAGTAAAATTTTTGTGTGTGGGTCTAGACTTTCTACAAAGGTATGGGCTAGCACTTCATTGGACTGCTGATGATGGGGACAGTCTCTCAATAACGACTTGAATCTCTCCCAAGACAAATACAAGTTGTCCTCTGGCCTCTTCTTGAAGCTTAATATTTCACTCCTGAGTTTGGCAGTCTTGCCTGAAGGGAAGAATCTGATGAGGAACTTCTTGCCAAATCATCCCAAGAAGTTATGGAATTCCGTGGCTCAGATTTCAACTATCTCTTTGCCTCCCCCAACAATGAGAATGGGAAGAGGGCAAGTCGGACATAATCTGTGGACACTCCGGTGGGGACGAACGTGTCACTAATCTCAAGAAAGTTTCGTAAGTGCTGTTGTGGGTCCTCATGAGTCATCCCAGTGAACTGGCCACTAGAATGTAACAGCTGCACCATATTCTATTTCAATTCAAAGTTCCCTCCAGGTTCCGGTTTGCGGATACTAGAGATCACATTTGTCGCTAGTGGGATCGCCACTTCGCGAACTGGTCGGGTTGTCCTGATTTCAGGTAACAACTTTTATTGTCCTGCGGGTGGGTGTTGTTGTAACCTTTCCTGAAGTCTCTTTAGCTTTTTCTCTAGAGCTTCCCTCCTGCGTAAATGAATTTGACGTTCAGGTTCAAGCAACGGTTCCACTAGCTCTCTATTCCTTGTCAGCTCTGCAAGGACAACTGTCACCTGCAATATATCAGACTAAGACCAAGTTTCTCAACACTTAAGGAAATTAAAAATCAGATAACAACAGAAAAATTTACTAAACTTCGCCAGATCCCAAGCAACGGCGCCAAAAACTTGTTTTTGCTCTCCAGCGCACTCGCAAGCATACGCGGTCATACAAGTAATACAGTGGCCCTCTTTAAGAGCCGGATCTCGAACCCACATGGAATGGACCAATTCAGCAAATTATGAAGTTCAAGTGTAAGATTAACCTTCACAAGTGTTGATTATAGAAGTTTTTGGTAAATCATAATTAAGTTTGGGGGTGGTCACAAAAATAATCTGGAAACAATATAAGAGCAACTAGAGCTAAGGCCTATTGCAATGCTACACTTTGTAATGGTTCACGCATGATATTATCAATTGTTGTCTCACATAGTTGGAATATGCGATGTTCATGGTCTTTCGAGCCTCTAAACATGACAAACTATCCTCACAACTACATTGTTGAGCGGGGATGTGACATCCTAGTTCGTGGGCAATTCAACTACATGGATGTGGTTTACGGGGTTTGTGCTCTTGATTGGGGACTTTCGTACCTCTAATCATTTAATCCAACTTAGCTTCACAACTACTTCTATGAGTGGTGGAGTGACAATTCTAAGCCGATGTCCTGCTATCATCTCGTTTTATCAACCAAGCAAGGCAATTTAGGTATATTATGTATCCCAATTGCGAATCGTATCGTAAGATAAGAACTTGCTCCCTACATTCTCTTGTTCTAGCCTAGGGTTACTCTCTCAAGCTTTTACCTAGCTTAACATGTATGTTTTCATGGTGATCAAGCATAAAAACAACCATAATAAAGAATGTAAGACAAAACAACAATTAACAACTCAAACCAAAATGAATTCATGCATTACAAGCATATCATGTGGCCTCAGCCCTAGAGGAAGGGTTTTAGCCACTCATGTTCGTACAATAACTTAAAAACATCATTAAAGTAGAGTACTTACAAGAATAGGTAAAAGAGAATGTAAAATTAGTGAACCCTAGTTGAGTTCTTCACTTCTCCCTTCGCTTCTCTATGGTTTTCAGAAAATATTTCGTAAGCTAAGGGTTTAATTTATAGTAAATAGGGAATTTACAAATTTTGGCCGGCCATGGAATGGCTCCGTGGCACAGCAGTGCCCAGCGTGGCATGGCGCTGACGCGCAGGCGCCCTGGAGTTGCTTCCTTCTCTCGCGCCTGGCATTGACGTGGCACAGCGCTGGGCGCAGCGCACGCACAGCGTGGCACGCTGCCTGGCGCGGCCAGCCTTGCCATGGCATGCTTCCTTGCCGACTTTTGCAATTTGCTTCCAAATCCATTCCTTCACTTCATCCATCATTATTTAGCCCCTCAAATGCATTTTACATCTACAAAACAAGGACTAATCATGTTGGTTAGTGCATACCCAAATTTACATAAAATCACATGAGAAAGTAAGTGTATAATTAGACAACATGACTAAATCAAGTTATAAAATAGCACTTGGGCAAGCAATTATGCCCAAGATCAACAATGGAAATGGAGATGAGCATTAATAACGTCCAAAATATATCCTTAATACAAAGAATATACACGACTGAAGTATCAAAATAAGTAACCCGACGAGTGTTGGGTTCAAATCCCACGAGGACTAGGGAATGATAGTTACAAGTGTCGATTAAGAAATTGACTTTAGCTTGCAACACATAGATTTAATATAAAAACAAATAAAATTGGGGGAGTTAAAATTTGTAGAGAATTGTATTGGTTAATATAGTGAAATAAAACAGTAAGATTAGCTAAGTTGTCAAGAAGGATGTGAAAAACTAGAGGTGTAGTGTAGATGAAATACTAACTAGATCGGGAGATGTCAGGTCATCTTATGAGTTCAACAAGTGTAAATAATCTCGGGAAGTGGGTAACTACAGCTTTCAGCCTTCTAATTACCTCTCACTAGAGTTTTGTCAAACCTCTAGTCACAATTTAGCTCAACCCAATTTGATTTGGATTAGCAACTGCACTAATTTCTAGCTATTAGCTGCTATTAAGGAATGAGAATGCAATTTCATCTATTTCTAGTCCAATTTCACACTCTCTTCTTCATACCCACTACTAAATTCTCTTCCAATACTTAATTATTCTTTACAAGCAACAATCAAGCAAGAATAACTAGACCCATATCATAATCAATAGATTTATACTTGCATGAACAATATGAAGATGACTCTAGCAATACCTAATCCAATTAAGTATTCATCATCACACACCTCTAATTAATGATTTTAGCTACTCATGGTTAAGAAATTCAAAAACACATTTATCAATAGCATCATTGAATATAATAGCAAGAGTAGAAAAATCAACTTCACAAGATAATCTCCAATAATAGCTTAAACTTACTAGTACAAAGAAGAAATAGAGTTGAGTACTTTATGTAATTTTCAATCAGAATCTCCCTATCTCAGCTAAGAGAATGTTCATCAGCTAAAAAAGGAAACAATGATGTGATGTAAGCTTTATTCTCTCTTAATATCTCTATTTCTATCTCTCCTTCTGCATCTCCCTGTACAAAGTACTTTATCTTCTATTTACATCCTGAAAAGTAGGGAACTTTTTATCTTTTTTCCACTGTTGGATGATTATACCCCCATGAGCACCATTTTGGAACCGGTGGAGACACCGGCGGTCCGCCGGTGTCAATCCATGAACCACTGGGTATCTTTTCTGCATCCTTACTCAATTCTAGTGAACATCGCGAGTTCACCGACGTTTCTCTGATGCCAATCCGTGAACCGCTGGGTCTTCAAGCAATTTTCTAGAATTTTGGGTATCTTTCGGCGAATGAACCGACGATTCGTCGCTGGCAAGTTTTGAAGCACCTGTGGAATTAATCCTCTGAGGCAGTGATGTTCGGCATTGGGCCGACCTCTTGTCGGTTTTCATATTCAAATAATTGATTCACTCTCACTCCTTTCTTTTTGCTCCATTTTTACTCTTTTCTTCACATTTAGTCATCTGCACACAATGAAAGTAAAAAGGGCATAAAATCCAAATAATCAACTCAATGGTAAATTACCAACTCATCAAGCATCAGCAAGCCCTGCCAGCGCAGCGGATCCTTTGCTCGAGTAGGTCACTAACTTCAATTTTAGAGTGGCATTTCAGATGTTGGCACAGTCCATGAAAGCTCAGGTCAACCAATAGGCAGTGGCCCATGTTCCCTAGAATGTAAATGCAGCATGGACGAGAGTGCGAGACTTTCTCAAGATGAACCCACCTTAGTTTCTTGGGCTGAAGGTGGATGAGGACCCACATGAGTTCCTTGAGAAGATGCAAAAGGCCACCCAAATTATGGAGGTGACAGGAGAAAAGAAAGTAGATTTATCCTCCTATCAGTTGAAGAGGGTTTCTTACATATGGTTTCGCCAGTGAAAGGATAGTAGGGGAGTTAGAGCAGTCCCCGTGCATTGGGATAAGTTCATGACTGCTTTCTTGTACAGGTTCTTCCCTAGAGAGTTGAGGGAGGCAAAGGCAGCAGAGTTTTTCAAGCTGAAGCAGAACCATAGGAAAGTTCAAGAGTATGCCTTGGAGTTTACCCTGTTGTCCAAGTATGCACCGGAGATAGTTGCTGATTCTAGGGCTCGTGTTAGAAGATTTGTGATGGAGTAGCAGATTCCTTAGTTAAGGAGTGCGGGACCACCATGTTGATCAATGACATATATTTCTCACGGTTAGTTATATATGCCCAGCAGATAGAGATGGAGCAGATGAAGGAGAAGGAAAGAGAGGCCAAGAGGGCCAGGACAGAGAGTTATAGACAGTTCTAGCAGAGGTCCGGTGGTGGGCATCACCCTCAGACACACCAAAGGTCGTCAGCCCCAGCTCCATCATCAACCAGTGTTCCGTCTAGACCTAGGCATAATCATTGGGGTAGAGAATCAGGCTTTAGAGGTGTAGGGAGCATGCCAGCTTGTGGGAGGTGTGGTAGGAGGCACACAGGAGAGTACTTAGTGGGTTTAGGTGCGCACTTTGGGTGTGGGAAGCCTAGACACATGCTTAGAGACTGCTCTTAAGACAGACAGGACCATAGTAGAGGCAGTGACCCAGCCACTAGTTCTGCAACTCTACTAGCATGTTCAGCTCATCCAGGTGCATCCACTAGTGCAGGTGGTGGCCAGCATCAAAATAGGTTTTATGCACTATCATATCGTCAGGAGCAAGAGGTCTCTCCCGATGTGGTTACTAATATGTTATGAGTTTTCCATCTTGATGTGTATGCATTGTTAGATCCAGGGGATACCTTATCTTTTCTGACTCCTTATGTTGTTGTTAGTTTTAGATTCAGTCCCAAAATTTTATCAGAATCCTTCTCAGTCTCTATTCTAGTCAGTGAGTCAGTTATAGCTCGACGGGTATACAAAACTTTCCCTATCACAGTGCTTTAGAAAGCCACCTCAGTTGACCTAGTGGTGTTAGATATGATCGATTTTGATGTTACTTTCAGTATGGACTGGCCACATGCATGTTATGCCTTAGTAAATTTTAGAACCTGTACAGTAGAGTTCTGATTTTCGGGTGAGCCATTCCTTGAATCGAAAGGTAGTTCAGTTGTGCTTGTAAGTTGCTTTGTTTCCTATCTCAAGGCTAGGAAGATGATTTCTAAGGGATGTATATACCATCTAGTTTGGGTTAAGGATTCTATGTTCTAGACCCGACTCTTCAGTCAGTTCCTATAGTATGCGAGTATTAAGAGGTTCTTCTAGATGATCTACCAAGAGTCCCTCCTAAGTGGGAGATTGACTTTGGTATTGATCTTCTCCCTAATACGCAACCTATATCTATTCCTCCTTACATAATGGCTCCAACCGAGCAAAGGGAGTTGAAAGAGAAGTTAAAAGATCTCCTAGATAAGGGTTTCATCAAGTCTAGTAAATCCCATGGGGTGCTCCAGTTCCATTCATTCAAAAGAAGGATGGTTGCCTTAGAATGTGCATTGATCATTGGTAGTTGAACAAGGTCACAATCAAGAATAAGTATACCCTCCCAGGATTGATGACTTGTTTGACCAGCTTCAGGGTGCTAAGTGTTTCTTGAAGGTAGACCTCATATCCGGCTATCATCAGCTCAGAGTTAGAGAGAGTGACATTCTGAAGACAACTTTCAGACTCGGTATGGTCACTATGAGTTCATAGTTTTGTCTTTTGGACTAACGAATGCTCCTACAGTTTTTATGGATTTGATGAACAGGGCGTTCATGCAGTATTTGGATATGTTCATGATTGCTTTCATAGATGATATTCTCATATACTCTTGGAGAGAGGAGGAGCATGCCGCTCATTTGAGGATTGTGTTAAAGACTCTCAAAGATTGCCAGTTGTTTGCTGAATGTGAGTTTTGGCTGAATGCGGTAGCATTTTGGGGCTATGTGGTGTCTAGCCAGGGTATGTTGGTGGACTCTCAAAATATAGAGGTGGTGAAGAATTATCCAAGACTAGTTAGTCCTTTGGATATTAGGAGCTTTTTGGGTTTAGTTGGTTACTATAGGAGATCCGTTAAGGGATTTTCATCCATTGCAGCACCGTTGACTAAGTTGACCCATAAGAAGGTCAAATTTTAGTGGCCAGATACTTGTGAGAAGAGTTTTCAAGAGTTAAAGACTTGACTCACTTTGGCCTCGGTGTTGACCCTATCGGAGGGCATGAATGGCTTTGTTATTTATCGTCATGCCTCTAGGGTTGGTCTTGGTTGTGTGTTGATGTAGCATGGTAAGGTCATTGCATATGCCTCTAGACAGCTTAAGACTCATGAGAAGAATTACCAAATACATGACCTAGAGTTGGCAGTTGAGGTGTTTGCATTGAAGATTTAGAGGCACTACTTGTATGGGGTGCATGTGGATGTGTTCACGAACCACAAGAAACTTCAATATGCGTTCACTCTGAAGGACCTGAATTTTCAACAAAGAAGATGGCTAGAACTTCTCAAAGACTATGACATGAGTGTCCTTTATCATCCAGGTAAGACCAATATAGTGGTAGATGCTCTTAGCTGGCTGTCTATGGAGAGTGTGTCTTATGTTGAGGATGGGAGGAAGGAGTTAGCAAAGGATGTCCACAGGCTTGCTCATTTAAGGGTTCATCTTGTTGACTCAAATGGTGGTGGTATCACTGTGTAGAATGCGTCAAAATCTTCCTTGGTGATGGAATTTAAATCTAGGAAAGATGAGGATCCTATCCTGGTGAAGTTGAAGAAAGCGGTCTGAAGTTAGATTGTGGAGGTTTTCTCCCAAGGGGGAGATGGTGTACTCGGATATTAGGGCCGATTATGTGTGCTAGTTGTTGATGACTTGAGAGAGCGGATGTTGAGGGAGGCTCATGGCTCTCGGTATTCTATCCACCCAGGTGCCACCAAGATGTACCATAATCTAAAGGAAGTCTATTGATGGAATGGAATGAAATGAAGAAGGACATAGTGGAGTTTGTGGCTAAGTTTCCTAATTGCCAACAAGTAAAGGTCGAGCATCAGAGACCTGGAGGTATGCTTTAGGATATTAGTATTCCTACTTGGTAGTGGGAAGAGATCAATATGGACTTTTATTATAGTATTGCCTCATACCTGCCGACAGTATGACTCCATATGGGTAATTATGGACAGGTTGACCAAATCAGCTCACTTCTTATCGGTCAAAACTGTCGATTCAATAGAGGATTATGCTAGATTGTACATTCAGTAGTTAGAGTAATTTCATGGAGTTCCCTTTTCCATCATCTCAGATAGGGGTACCCAGTTCACCTCTCAATTTTGGAGATCGCTTTAGAAGGGTCTTGGTACTCTAGTGAAGCTTAGCACAGTTTTTCACCCACAAAATAGATGGTTAGGCCAAGCGGACCATTCAAACTCTTGAGGAAATGTTGAGAGCATGCGTGATCAATTTCAAGGGTGGTTGGGGTGACCACTTACCTATCATTGAGTTTGCTTACAATAACAGTTATCACTCCAGCATTCAGATGGCTCCATTTAAGGCTCTTTACGGGCGGAGTTGTAGATTACCTATTGGTTGGTTTGATGTAGGTGAGGCTACATTGATAGAGCCAGATTTAATTCATGAGGCCATGGAGAAAGTTCATCTTTCAGGAAAGGCTGAAAACAACAAGAGTCGTTAGAGATCTTACGCGGATGTGAGGAGGAGAGAGCTTGAGTTTTGAGGTTGATGATTGGATATTTATGAAGGTGTCTCCCATGAAGGGAGTGATATGATTCAAAAAGAAAGGGAAGCTTAGTCCTTGATATATTGGTCCTTATAAGAATCTGAGGTGAGTTGGCAAGGTGGCATATGAGTTAGAGCTACTAGCGGAGTTAGCCTCGATGCATCCAGTTTTTCATGTATCTCTATTGAAGAAGTGCATTGGTGACTTGACCTTAGTTATTCCAGTGGAGAGCATAGGTATAAAGGATATCCTCACCTATGAGGAGTTTCCGGTTGATATTCTTGATTGCCAGGTTCGTAAGCTAAGGAACAAGGTAGTAGCTTCAGTGAAGGTTTTGTGCAGGAATCAGCTTATTGAGGGGGCTATGTGGGAAGACAAAGTAGATATGATGGTCAGATACCCACATATTTTCCCTCCCAACTCAGTTCCAGCATGAGGTATCAGTTTTCTCCTTATTTCTCTATTCAATTTTATGTCAAGTTCATGTCTCTAAGTTCCTTTCATGTCGTAGCATGTGTGTGTGATTCATGAATTCAATTCAGTCATGTGTATCCATTTGGAGTCAATCACTTCGTCAGTTTTTAGATTCAATTGTTCAATTTTGGGATTGCAGTTCTTTCCCTAGCCTTTCAGTATGCTTAATCTACATTCGAGGACGAATGTTCCCAAGGGGGAGATAATGTAACACCCCAAAGTTCCCTAAAACTAGATTCGGAAAGTTGAATATGTTCAGCAGAGGAGTCTGTAATTTTTCTCTCAGTGCAATTGCTGGTACGATCATAGTAATATGGTATGGGTCATAGGAAGGCCTGTGGTTCAGTTCATAGGCTCATTCCCTAGACCACGAGTCCACAATATGAGTCATAGTTTGGTGGTACAACTCGTGGTCATGGAGTCGTAACATGATACTGAGTTGCCAGATGTTGGTCATATGAGTGATTGTATGAATCATAGTAGGGAACTACAAGTCGTGGTAGGACTCATGAAAATAATTAGAGAGTTGGAGAAAATGGACAGGCTAGCTATGGGAGGAAACCACAAGTCGAAGGTTGATTGTACGACTCGTGGTGATTGTCAATGAGTATTTTCCAAATGAATTATTAAAGATATTTTTATAATTCCTAACCTCCTAACTTCATAATGACATCATTTTAAGCCCTAAAAGGAGTATTTTAAGAGGGTTTAGCCTACTCTAAGTCATTAGACTTCCATGCATTCAAGTTATTGACATCCTTCTTCAAGATCAAGCTAGAATTCTCCCCAATTCTTTCCCCAATTATCTTAGGCTTCCAAGGCTGATTTGAAGATCAGTTTACCCAGGTATGTAGGGCTATGAACGAGGGTTTCCTTCCACCTTCATGCCCAAATTTCTCCCCAAGTTCATGAAGTCGAGTTTTAAATTAAGGGCATTGATTTCTAGGGTTTTAACCCAATTTTATGAAATTATCTATGATAAGTTTAGGGTTCTAATCCCCTCATGTTCTAAAGTATGTTTTAAAGTCTAACGGGAAGATTTCATCACAAATTGATTATAAATACATGATTTCAGGTTATTAGAAATTATGGCCTATTATGCAAGTTTTATGAAAAGTCAAGCTTATGATTCATGATTTCAAGTATGATGAGAAAACTAGCATGAATGAATGTTTATGAATTCCCCACGTATTGTTACACCCCGTAAGTTTCTATCGTTTAACGGATGTGTGCATACAGATGTTGAGAGTTTTGGAGTATGTCTCATGCGAGGAAGGGCCCGGGAGATGAATATACGAGCATGACATTGAGCGAGAAGGAGGTCGAGGCCGGAGGCTAGGCGCCTTGGGCACCGTACCACGCCAGCCAGCCAGGCGCTATGGCCGACGCGTCGCGCCTCTTAGACTGGTGCTACGACCAGCATTATGGGCGGCGTGCTACGCTCCCTGCCACTGACCCCCACTAATATATATATGTGACATTTGAAGTTGAAACTATTATAAATGTTCGCGCTCTGCTGCTCGGTATATATTATACACTGACACGCAAGTGTACGTGGTCAAACAAGTAATAAAGTGGCTAAGTAGCCAAGTATCGATCCAAGTAGGCTGCTCTAGATATGCAAAACTGCCTAGTTTACTATATCTCTATTCTATTTGTAACTATGTTAACAACAATCCAACCAAGATTTGAGTAAGTTTTGTTTCTAAGCTAATTATCTACTAAAATTAATAACTACTATTTACGTTGAGTTTAGACAATGGATATGCACATGCCAAGGTTAAGAACGAGTAATGAACTTGATAATCATGATAATTTGGTCATCTTCTTCTTCATATTGCTAGCCAAGAACGTTTGCCTAGAAATTAAAACTTCCGTATTTAATTTCACTTTAGCTTCATAAACCATTCGTCTACATTTCTGTGATCAAATGCAATTTATGACCTAACACTACAATTTCGGTTCCTAAATTGACTAATACGGCTTTCAAGTATATTTCTATCAAGAAAGCACATCAAAACCCAATTTTCCCAAATCAAGTTAAGAACAATACCCTATTAATTCACAACTTTCCAATTTCATGCTCTCTCGAGTGAAATTGGACTTTTTAGATATACATTAATGGTGGCCAATCAAGAATGTAATAAGCACAAGAATTAATAGAACAACATGCAAGAAGAAGAAGAAACCATATCAATTATTACCAACATTCATTTCACAAGTTCAAAACCTCAGCAAGAGAGGAATTAACCACTCATTCTTGGATTAATCATCCTAGAATGAGTGTGAATCATGCATACAATTGAAGGAAAGAAGAAGGGAAGAGAAGAAAACTCTTATCTTTTCTATTCTTCAACTGCCACAAAACCATGTTCCTGCTCCCACTTCTGAACTCTGGCTAAAAAACTAAAACTAAAAAAAAAACTCTCTAAAAATAACCTAAGTGTGCTATTTATACTAGTGGAAAATTTTTCCCGGAATAACAAGCAACGTGTCACGGAGGCCAACGCGGAGCACTGCCTCCGTGACACGGCGTGGACGCGGACCCTCTCTAGAAATTGCATGGTCCGGATAATTAGCCTCAACGTGGCACGGAGTCCATCGCGGAGGCCTGTCTCCGTGCCACGGAGCTGACGCGCAGGCACACTGGAAATTGCCACTTTTATTTCTGCCCAGGCAGTGTGCTACCGCGATGGCAGCGTGGCATGACACCATCGCGGAGCCACTGCAAAATATGCCATCCGAGGTCTTTTCCACGCTCGCATCCAAGTCCAACTCCGACATAGTTCCAACACGCATTTTAGCTCTTAAAAATCACATTATCCTGCAAAACAAATGCTAATCATGTTGGTTAGTATAAATTTGCATTTTATTACCAAATACATGATATTATATACACATTGCACAACAAACAAGGTAAAAATGATACGTTTGAGTATCACTTGGGCATATAAATCTGCACAAGATCACTTACCCCACACTTAAATCCTTGTTCGTCCTCGAACAACACATACACAAATCATGCACATCACATCTCAACCTTTGTCACTATGGTGCAACCATTTACGTTACGGTCATACCGATTATTCGATTTTTGCAAATCATCAAGAAAACATGCTTGGTCGTACAAGACAATGACCTTAATACATCGAGGCTTCCTAGACTTTTAAGAATTGATTCTTGATATCGGCAAACTCATGCAAATCGACTAATCAAGAAATCCGACACGAAAATCAATCTTTCATCAAGCATGTACCCTCACAACTCGAGAGAAACTTCCCCTTTTATGCTTGTGCAGCACACAAACATGCAAGTAGGGGCATATAGAAATTAATTTCACTCTCTCTCCCAAAAGAATTCACATGCATCATTTCATGACCCATAGGCTTGCCCTTAGTGTATTACTCCACTAATATAAAGAAATGCAGTGTAGGATCAAATAGGACTTTTAATGGGTTGTAACTGGGCTATGGATCTAGTATATATATATTGGATTAGCCAATAATAGTTGCTAGCATCCTTAAGCGCCTTTTCAACTCATTCCCATCGACTCATGGACATTGTTCCTCTCTTTTCTCTTTTTCTCCCATTCATGTTGGTTTACTTTCATACAGCCCATTTCATCAGGCACACTTGACCCCAAACGGAAGGTTTTCATGTACCCTCAATTTCATTTAATTACAACTAGTGCCTCTTCAACACCATCTTTTCTTTCCTCACTTTGCTTTTCTTTTCTTTTCACTCTTTTCACTCTTTAACACTTTGGGAAACAATTTTTTTTTGTTCTTTGTAAGCGCTTAAGAGCTTCTTATAGACTTTAAGGCTAATGAAAAGAAGGAATAAAGCTTAGTTCATACAATTCTGGACAAAAGAAAGAAATCGGCTAAAGGCTCAACGGGCTGACTAGGGTATACAACATGTAAAAAGGTAGAACTTGACAAGAAAAAAATGGAAACTAACGGTTAAAACAAAGAAATGCCTACATCCTTTCCGACACTACACCTCCTTCATTTCGCTCTGTATACACACCAGGCAAGTTCTAGACAATTCACAATGACATGGAATAGCAAAACCTCACTCACACTTCATGCACATGCTCGAATCAAGATGCATTCACAGACTCTTTAATTAGTCAAGTACATGAATTCAAGATTAAGCCTCAATCATAATGAACCAAATTCTATAGCCAAGGTAACTCAACATATTTACACAATTACATGCTTTCAAACGAATCACTTTCGCATTTCAAACATCAATTACACACGCAACAAAATTTTAGCAACCATAAGCAACTACAGTTTATTGATGCAATCCACCAAAGAAACTAAAAACAAATCATCTACTCCTATCGACTACATTTCCCTTAAGACGGTCGTCATCCATCCATCATAGGGAATGTTCACTAACTATGACATCGGTTCAATGGGACTATTCTCGGTAAAAGAACCGAAAACAAACTCCGAGAAACCCAAAAATAAAACTTCAAAATTTTTGCAACACATCGATCATTTCGATGAAAAAAATATTTACAAAATATGTTGATAAGTGCAACATCCTTTCGCAAAAATTTTGAAAAATATCGATCATATCGATAGAGAAAAAAATATTTACAAAATTTACAAAATATTTACAAAGGCAACCATAACTTTTTAAAGACACACATCATTAGCCACAAACAAATATATACACATCATTCACAAATCAGTTCACAACAACAGGGAAAGCACAGACATACACAAACGTCAAGGAAGAATATACAGCAGATTTAGAGCCTATGACCCAGCACCTACTACTCCCCACCCCACACTTAAATCGAACACTGTCCTCAGTGTTCACAAAAATACAAAGCACAAAATTTTGGGTGGTGAAACTCCCTGCTCAGTCGAAATATTCGACTTCCTCATCCGGTGCTGCGGCCTCGTCGCCCATATCTGAATCAGCTCCCTCGCCGTCATCGGACTCCACATCAGAGTCCTCACGACGTGTCTCCTCATCAGTAGGGGCGTCGTCGTCAGTCGGCTCCACAAAGGCTGGCCCCACCTTGCATAAAGCTCTGGCGTTCTCGCCAAAAGGGTAGTCCAGCTCCAGCTGCCATAATTCATCCTCGGTGGCTGGTCTCCCACCTATCCGTAGCTACAGCATCTGCATACCGAACATACGGGCCATATACTGGTCGTCACGAGCATGTCGCTCACCCAGAGTCAGCACAGGTCCGTGTGTAGTGTCGGGGGCCTTGGTCTTTGTCACATCAAGGGCCCGTCGCTCCAACTGCGGAATGTAATCCAAGGCTTCTTCCTCAACGTCGAGGCCTCGGAGGAAGGTGGTGATGAGTCCGCCAAACCTGTATCTGTGGCCCTGGTGTAGTCTGGCTCTCTTCATGGCGGATATTATAACCGCCCCCACATTAATCTCAAGCCCTTTCATAAGGGCATACACCAGGCAGACACGGTCCCGGGTCACGTCTGTCATATGTACTCCCGGGATCAAACACGAACATACAATTTTTAGCCAGATTCTGGCCTCTCTGTTCATCTGCGAATAAGGCAGAGTCTGGTGGTAACCCCTCTCTTTGTGTCTACTCCATCGGGCTGTGGATCGAGCCCCACACAACGTACGTCTGATGTCGGCGTACGGTGGGGTGATGTTTAGCTGGCGGAGAACGTGGGCGTCTGTGTCCCGCGCTCCAACGATGGCATTCAGCTGCTGGGGTTCCAGAGTGACAATCTGCCCTCTGATTTTAATAGTGTGGCTTCTGATGGCCGGGTTCCAGTTGGCATAAAATTCCCGGACCAAGTGAAGGTTGCACTCCTTGGGATCCTGAAAAATAAAGCTGAGCCTAGTTGCTTCAATCCTCTGTACGATGCGAGGGAACTCCTGTGCAAGTGGTTCCCTTGCAATATGTTCCTTCGGGAAGTACTTGTTCTCCTTATGCTTTGCGTACCACTTCTTCCCTTCATCGGTAACCCATCGTGTTCTGTATCGGCGGTTTTGACCGCGTGGAACAGCAGGTGCAGCTGGGACAGCAGTGCCCAGTCTCATTCTCTTTCTGCCGGTGCCTGAGGTTGAAGCACCCTTGCCTTTATCTTGTCGGCTGGCCATTGTACCTGTCCATTTACACAGACAAGCACAACGTTAAGCTAAAAACTTGTTAGTTTTGGCTAAGGTCGGGTTAAACAAAATTTACCCCACACTTAGTCTTTAACAATATTTACAACATGTTAGCAAGGATAGATCTATTTACACCCCAAACACAATCACTATACACATATTGCTTATTGCGTTCACAAAAATTCGACAGCATAACGGCTAGCGAACTACTCAGACTTCATACAGCTAACCCAATCCTACCATCGACAGCTATTCACCCATGGCACTTAGCAATAATAACAACAACCAAATAGAAACAACAATACAAACATTTTATATACACTAATCTAAGAAATTCAACCAATTCACATATTATGCAATGTCCCACTAAAAATCGAGAATTAGTCGTCTTTCACCAATTATACAATATTTACCACGACTTATCTCAAATAATAAACACACCCCGGCATCAATTTCGTTAAACTATCAAGTTACCCAAGTTAAAATTCAACAACCCCAAACCCTAGAACTCAATTCGACAATCAACAATGAATTATTCAATCAATCGATAAGTTCACCCGTCAACTACAACAATCCGAACACAATCAATCGCAAAATAATTCACGTCATGTTTAATTTCTACCTAGGGTGATATATCTCACCTCACATGCTCAAAATCGACAAAAATCGCCAAAAATTTGAGATAGACGATGAAAACATACCTTGGAATTGAAGAATCGATAAAGACTTGACGTTTTCCTTGCCTCTTAACGTGGCACGGAGCTTGGGGGTAGGGGAATGGGTGTTTGGTCGCGGAGGGAAGAGGGAATGGGGAAAATAGGGGCGAAATCGGGGGTTTTTATTAAGAAAACACGCGGGTCACCCGGAAACCCGGTGTGACCCGGCACTGGGATAAGGGCAACGTGTCACGGAGGGTAACGCGGAGGCCCTCCTCCGTGACATGGAGCCAACGCGTTGGCTTACTAGAATTTTAAAAAATTCCAGATTTGCCTTCAACGTGTCACGGAGGCCAACGCGGAGCACTGCCTCCGTGACACGGCGACAACGCGCCAGTGCTCTGTTTCACTATCAAATTTTATTTTTCATACCTCGCCTCGTTTTCTCGATTCCACATATTTTTCCTCCGGTATACCTGAAAATCACCTCACTAAACAAAAGTTGGTTAAATGACTAGATTCCCTACTAAAAGAATAAAAATTACTAATTAAAATGCATATCTAAACCTAGGCAAGAAAAAGAACAGAAAATAAAATAAAAGAAAAACTTTACACTAAGGAAAAAGAAAGAAAAATATTTTTCACGGGTTGCCTCCCGTGCAGCGCCTGGTTTAACGTCGCGGCTCGACAGCCTTTACGGTCAATTTTCTACTAGGGAGATGGACGATTTGACCCGATCATGGTCATCTCCCCAGTAGTGCTTGCATCTCTGCCCATTTACCAAGAACGTAGCACTCCTATCTTCTTGCCACAGCTCTACCGCTCCATGAGGGGTCATTCTCACTACTTCAAACGGTCCAGACCATTTAGACCTCAGCTTACCAGGAAACAATTTTAATCTTGAATTAAAAAGCAAAACTTTCTGTCCTGGTTCGAAAATGCGATGCACCACATGCTTGTCATGCCATCTTTTGGTTCTTT
This sequence comes from Datura wrightii, assembly GCA_035772735.1. NCBI lineage: Eukaryota > Viridiplantae > Streptophyta > Magnoliopsida > Solanales > Solanaceae > Datura > Datura wrightii. The sequence goes on along the minus strand of JASDFA010000007.1, from coordinate 56,152,251 downwards.
CCTTGTAGTACTTCGCACTCTCATAGGCATGCCAGCGAAATTCCTCAAGTTCGCTGAGCTGCATCAATCTCTTTTTACCCGCCAGCTCTAAGTCCATATTTAACTTTCTTACGGCCCAGAAAGCTCGATGCTCTAGTTCAACTGGGAGATGACATGCTTTGCCATAGACCAATCGGTATGGTGACGTTCCAATCGGTGTCTTATAAGCAGTTCGGTAGGCCCACAACGCATCATCAAGTTTACCAGACCAATCATTCCATTGAATGTTCACCGTTTTCTGCAGAATCTGTTTTACCTCCCTATTTGACACCTCTACTTGCCCACTAGTTTGTGGGTGGTATGCTCTGGCTACTTTATGGCGCACCCCATACTTAGCCAATAATTTCTTGAAGCTTGCATTGACAAAATGAGCTCCTCCGTCACTGATAATTGCTCGGGGTGTCCCAAACCTTGTGAGAATGTGTTTCTTCACAAACTTCATTACTACCTTGTATCATTCCTGGGGCAAGCTGTTGCTTCCACCCATTTTGATACATAATCTACAGCTACCAAGATGTAACGATTTCCAAATGACGGTGGGAGTGGACCCATGAAATCAATTCCCCATACATCAAAGGGCTCAACTTCCAGTATGTTCTGCAAAGGCATCTCTTGTCTTCTGCCAATTGTTCCTGTCCGCTGACATCTATCACACATTTAGACATACTCCATAGAGTCTCTGAACAGGGTCGGCCAAAAGAAACCTGACTGAAGAACCTTATGTGTTGTTCTCTCACCTCCGTGATGCCCTCCATACAACGACGAATGGCAGCCCCGTAGCACCTCTGCTACCTGACTCTCCGGGATGCATCTTCTCATCACCTGGTCTGGTCCCTGCTTGAAGAAATATGGCTCGTCCCATACATAGTATCGGCTGTCATGCCTCAATTTTCTTCTTTGCTGGTCTGTTGCTTCAGGGGGGTAAACTCCGCTCACTAGCAAGTTGACTATGTCAGCATACCAGGGAACTTCTGCTTCTCCTACTGCCAATAGTTGCTCATCTGGGAAGTCCTCATTAATGTCATCACTTTCCATCACATGCGACTGACTCTCCAGTCGTGATAAGTGATCTGCTACTTGATTTTCACTCCCCTTTCTGTCTCTAATCTCAAGGTCAAACTCCTGTAGCAATAAAATCCATCTGATCAATCTGGGCTTAGCATCTTTCTTGTTGAATAGGTATCGAATAGCTGCATGATCAGTGTACACCACCACTTTCGAACCCACCAAATAAGACCGGAACTTGTCAAATGCAAACACCAGAGCTAGCATTTCTTTTTCTGTGACTGTGTAATTGCTCTGAGCCGTATTCAGCGTCTTGCTTGCATAATAAATAGAGTGAAAAACTCTATTCTTCCTTTGTCCCAATACAGCTCCCACATCCACATCACTGGCATCACACATCAGCTCAAATGGTTGTTCCCAGTCCGGAGAAGTAAGTATGGGTGCTTCTATCAATTTCTGCTTCAACTTTTCGAATGCTACAACACACTCATTGGTTAATTCAAACTTGACCTCCTTTTCTAGCAGCCTGCATAGCGGTCTAGAAATGTTGGAAAAGTTTTTAATGAATCGTCTGTAGAATCCTGCATGTCCCAGAAAACTGCGTACACCTTTCACGGATACTGGTGGTAGCAATTTCTCAATAACCTCAATTTTAGCACGATCGACTTCCAACCCCTTTTTAGACACTTTGTGGCCCAGGACAATCCCCTCCTTCACTAAGAAGTGGCATTTCTCCCAGTTTAGCACGAGGTTGGATTCTTCACATCGAGCCAGCACCCTGTCAAGATTCTGCAAGCAAGTAGCAAACGAGTTACCAAAAACAGAAAAATCATCCATAAATACCTCAACAAAGTCTTCAACCATGTCATGGAATATAGCCATCATGCATCTCTGGAATATGGCGGGTGCATTGCATAACCCAAACGGCATTCGCTTGAAAGCATATGTCCCATAAGGACAGGTGAACGTCGTCTTCTCTTGATCCTCATGAGCGATGGCTATTTGGTTATAGCCGGAATACCCATCAAGAAAGCAATAGTATTCCTGCCCTGCCAACCTGTCAAGTATTTGGTAAATAAAAGGAATGGGGTAATGGTCTTTCCTCGTGGCTTCATTCAGTTTTCGGTAGTCCATACAAATTCGCCAGCCTGTGACAGTTCGTGTGGGGATTAACTCATTTTTCTCATTGGTGATTACAGTCATCCCCCCTTTCTTAGGAACACATTGAACGGGACTGACCCACTCACTGTCTGAAATTGGGTAGACTACACCTGCATCAAGCCACTTAATTATTTCCTTCCTTACCACATCTTTCATTGCTGGATTAAGTCTCCTCTGTGGCTGAATAGTTGGCTTGGCTCCTGTCTCCATAAATATCCTGTGCGTGCAGAAAGCTAGATTTATACCCTGAATGTCGGACATTTGCCAACCCATTGCTTTCTTCCTCTTCCTTAAGACTCCCAAAGCTGCCTGTTCCTGTTCCTCTGTCAAGTCTGCAGAGATAATAACTAGTAACGTCTCTCCCTCCCGCAAAAAGATATATTTTAAATGGGGAGGCAATTCTTTCAGCTCCAATTTCGGTGCCTCCTCAACCGACGGTTTCGGCAACGGCTCTAGTGATCTCATCAAGGACTGAAATTCCTGTCTTCTTGGATATTTAGGTGCTCCATCCAACAATTGAACCATTCCACAAGCTTCTCCATCCCCAAAATGATCAGAATGCGTAAGCGCTCTCTCCAATGGGTCTTGAGATTCAACAGCCGGCGTACTTTCTACATGTTCAACCACGCTAATTTCCGAAAACTCCTCATGTATAGCCGGCAGCTTCATGGCTTTTAACACATCAAATACCTCCACCTTGTCATGTGCTTGCATCGTGAGTTGACCCGCAGCTACATCGATCAATGTCTTTCCGGTTTCCAAAAATGGTCGTCCCAAAATAAATGGGACTTCTGCATCTGGCTCAAAATCCAGAACAATGAAATCTACCGGAAAAATGAGGGAGCCTACCTGCACTAGCACATCCTCCACAATGCCATCCGGCTTAGCTAAAGACCTGTCTGCTAGCTGCAAGATCACTGTTGTAGGTCTAGGACTCCCTAGCCCTAACTTTCTGAATACCGAAGATGGCATCAGATTTATACTTGCCCCCAAGTCGCATAACCCACGAGCTCGGATACTTTGCCCAATCGTCAGCTGGATAGTAAAACTTCCAGGATCCTTCAGTTTAGTGGGAAACCTGTTCTGAATACGGGATGTGCATTCCTCCGTTAAAGCCACCGTGGCATACTCGGTCAAGCGACTTTTTTTGGCCACGATGTCTTTGATATACTTTGCATATTTTGGCACACCCTGCAAGACATCAACAAGAGGTAAGTTAACATGTACCTGTTTAAGTACCTCCATGAATTTCTGGAAACACGCCTCCTCCTTGTGTTTCTTAAGTCGTTGAGGGAACGGGGGTGGAGGCCTTGTTGGTTCAGCTTCTTTGGTCTTCCCCGTATCTGAGGTTTGTTCTCCCTCAACATCTGCTGCTCCTGACTTCTGAGGCAGTCTTTCCGGTTCCACCTCCTTTAATTGTAAACCACTCCTCGTGGTCACTGCATTTACCTGCTTAGGATTGGGATCCGTGTCGCTAGGTAGTCCTCCCCTTGGTCTAGTATTTTGGGCACTGGCAAATTGCCCAAACTGATATTCAAGAGCCTTGGTTGCCAATTGATTGTTCTTTACTTCGGCCGCCAGTTTGACATAGTCAGCCTGCAATTGTGCCTGGTTGGCAATCATGGTCTTGAACATTTCCTCAATAGTCGGTGATGGTGGTGGAGGAGGGGCATTGTGATTTCTAAACTGATTCTGATAGCCTTGTTGCCCTCCTTGGTTTCTGTGCATACCCTGCCCTGAACCCTGGCCTTGTTGATTGTTGCTACCCCACGAAAAATTTGGATGATTCCTCCAATTCGAGTTGTAGCCACCACCAAACTGCTGTTGATTCCTCTGTGCATTGCCCACAAAGTTGACAGAATCAGGATTTGCACCACAGCATTCAGCTGAATGCTCACTACTACCACACACTTCACACCACATCTGTTGGACTGCATTAACTGAGGCTGACGGGTGGTTCAAATTCATATTGCTGAAGTGAGTGTTTAACTGATTTTGCAAAGCAGCTATCTGTGCAGCGATAGCTGTGAATCCATCCACTTCAAGCACTCCCGCTGCTTTCCTTGCTCCACCTCTTGAAGAATCTGCATTCCATTCCGGATTGCCTTGTGAAATTCGGTTGAGCAAAGTGTACAGCTCCTCATAAGTCTTCTCCAACGCTTGCCCTCCAGCTGCTGAGTCTAACAAAATTTTAGTGTGGGGTTCCAAACCCTCAATAAAAGTGTGGACCAACACCTCATTTGACTGATGATGATGAGGACAGTCCCGCAACATGGACTTGAATCTTTCCCATGCTTGATAAAGATTTTCTCCTTCCCTCTATTTAAAACTTAGAATTTGACTTCTAAGTTTAGCTGTTTTACCTGAAGGGAAAAATCTGATCAAGAACTTCTTTGCAAAATCATCCCACGTTGATATAGAGTTGGGTGGTTCAGCTTTTAACCACCTCTTGGCTTCACCAAGTAAGGAAAATGGAAATAAGGTGAGCCGAACATAATCAGGTGACACTCCAGCGGGGATGTAAGTGTCACTTATCTCCAAAAAGTTCTGGAGATGTTGTTGCGGATCTTCGTGAGGGAGACCGGTAAACTGCCCGCTAGTGTGCAAAAGTTGCACCATATTTTGCTTTAACTCAAATCTCCCCCCAGGCTCTGGTTTGCGGATGCTGGAATGTACATGATTAGCGTGTGGGATTGCCACCTCGCGAACTGGCCTGGCTGCTACTTCCTCGGGCACTAACACTGCCCGCACAACTGGTGGATTGGGTTGCTCCATCATAGACTGTTTGAGCAACTGCAACTTCTTCCGAAGAGCTTCTGTACGTTGACTATGCAATTCAAGTTCTGGCTCTAAGTAAGATTCCACCAGCTCCTTGTCCCTTGCCAGTGTTCACAGAAATAAAAATCTGCAAAATACAGGCCAAGACCAAGTTGTTAACACTTAAGAAAATAAAAATACAAATACAGTAAATTTACACTAAACAAAATTTTACAAATCGCCTAGCCTCCCCGGCAGCGGCGCCAAAAACTTGTTCGCAAGAAGAAGAAGAAACCATATCAATTATTACCAACATTCATTTCACAAGTTCAAAACCTCAGCAAGAGAGGAATCAACCACTCATTCTTGGATTAATCATCCTAGAATGAGTGTGAATCATGCATACAATTGAAGGAAAGAAGAAGGGAAGAGAAGAAAACTCTTATCTTTTCTATTCTTCAACTGCCACAAAACCACGTTCCTGCTCCCACTTCTGAACTCAGGCTAAAAAACTAAAACTAAAAAAAAAAACTCTCTAAAAATAACCTAAGTGTGCTATTTATACTAGTGGGAAATGTTTCCTGGAATAACAAGCAACGTGTCACGGAGACCAACGCGGAGCACTGCCTCCATGACACGGCGTGGACGCGGACCCTCTCTGTAAATTGCATGGTCCGGATAATTAGCCTCAACGTGGCACGGAGGCCATCGCGGAGGCCTGTCTCCGTGCCACGGAGCTGACGCGCCGGCACACTGGAAATTGCCACTTTTATTTCTGCCCAGGTAGTGTGCTACCGCGATGGCAGCGTGGCACGGCACCATCGCGGAGCCACTGCAAAATATGCCATCCGAGGTCTTTTCCACGCTCGCATCCAAGTCCAACTCCGACATAGTTCCAACACGCATTTTAGCTCTTAAAAATCACATTATCCTGCAAAACAAATGCTAATCATGTTGGTTAGTATAAATTCGCATTTTATTACCAAATACATGATATTATATACACATTGCACAACAAACAAGGTAAAAATGATACGTTTGAGTATCACTTGGGCATATAAATCTGCCCAAGATCAATAAACATTTCCCCAAACTCATAATTCGGCCCTACAACATTTTCTCTCTACTTTTCTTCTATTTTTTGCTGATTTACGCTGCTAAACTCCATCCAAACACAAATTCACCTTGGATAACAAGTTCTAGGCCTACGAGAAGCATCCCTGTGGAGTTATTTCTTGAAAATTTGCTCGGAGTACCAGAACTCCGCCGAGCAAGAGTTGTCAGAATGACTCCAAATTGAATCCTAAGAGGCCACATGCAACAGGTAAGCATTTCTCCCTTCTAAATTCTCGAGAAATTATAGGTTTTCAGCCAAGTTAAATAGAGTTGAGTTATAGTTAACATTGTTATTGAAAGATATTGTTATTTGCCAAATATAGTATTGAAACTAGCTTTATTCTCTCAGTGTAAGGGCTACAAGTAAGGGGAAGTGCTGGCTCCAAGTTTGAAACTGTTTGGGTAAACGAAAGTCAACATTCGAGGTACGTTAAGGCTTATTCCTTCAACAAGTTATTCTTGTCATATAATGATACGACTTATGCTTTTGAACGTAGAGGACAATCTCATGTGTTGTATTAGATGCTGCTTGTAGATAATGCTTATATATGTTGTGGTTAGCTGTTAGAAAACGTATTGAGAATAGATTATAGTATCCCTCGTCGAGAAAGAGCAGATTAGGTGTGACACCCTAGAAATGTTATAGTAAGCCCTTTGTCCTTCTATTCACTGTGTAGTAGGATTCTGACAAGTTGTTTACATGCCAAGACATTAAAAACTTAGGGTTAGCTATTGGGCCTGTTTCAGTAAATTTGACAGCAAAGGGCGTAGACGGGCGATATAACTTGCAGTTTGACACTTGGATAGACAGTGACGCTTTCGCAGAGGCCGTCGGGGTACCTTAGTGCCTCCAGGGTCAGAATTTGAATAAAATAGTCCTACCCTAGAGTTAGCAGCACCAAGGTTGCCGGTGGAAAAGATAACGACCTATTATATAGTTAGCCTCTACTAGTAATTATTAGCTGCAATCGACTTAGTTCCACACATACGGGTCGGCCAGGAGGTCACTCTAGTCATATGAGTCAGATTGACCAATGGATACCCAAAGGAGGGGATCTTATCAATAGTGAAATGCGGGGACAACACCCCTGCCCGCTCTTATAGATACTCAGATACAGGTTGCCACGTGTGGCTAGGACCAAGTAAACCTACCTACGAGGTTAGGGATCACCTAGAGAATTTATATGAAATTTGAAATGACCAAGTTAGTTTCCAAGGGACTAGAACCATAGTAGTACAATATTAGCTTCAGGCTAGGAACTATAGCAAACCGTTTGGGGAAGGTTAGGGGCTGACTGCTCAGGAGCATGTCCGATTAGGTGGCAGCCCTACAGTTGTCCTACGTAAAGGAAGTAAACAGTTGACAATTCGCGACATTACGGTTCGCTTATGAGCTACCACTGTCCTAGCATGACATTCAAAGTATCGTTAGGTCACTCTAGATCTCACCCTATTCATTCCAGACCGTTAGAGATTATGATCACTATCAGGATCCAATGATCAGATATAGGCACACGGTGTATGCCTGTTAGCAGCTATACAGACTATCCTAGGGGCGAGTAGCGGTCGCATTAGGACTTAAGAGCCAGATATGCCTTTTGAGTAGCTAGTTTGAGATCAGAGTGTAGTATATTGATTGGGATTAACCCCACCTAGTATATCCTTCCATTGAACAACTTCAGGGTTGCTAACTGTGTCATTGCCTACGGGGTTATTGATCGCTCAGAGTAGCTATATGATAACGTTATCACCTATGGGGCTATTGATCGCTCCAAGGAGCTATATGTTTTCCCAAGGGCCATATTATAGTCCATTCTATGGATGGACTTTTATATTCATGTTGTATCGGCATCACTGACCCTCGTCGAGCCTGGTGCCCAGGGTGTAGTTACAGGAGCCCACCAGGCTCAGACACAGTTACGGGAGTCCAGCGTGCTTAGATGCGGACCCAGAAGCTAGGTAGGTTGGCTATAGCACTAGGAGAATTATAGGAACCTGGATAGGGGTATATAGAGTGAAGTGCACTTGCCAGGGCTTATGGGGGCCCCGGTAGGTTATTTATGTGTTGCTTGTACCTTCCAAACTTATGGGGGTTGGGTTAGGTTCTTGTTTGTATTCTTGCCTGCTAGTTATAGCTTATGAATATGTAATTGTACAGCCTTAGCTCATATATTTGTAGTGTTTTACTAGACGCAAGGTATGAGTAAGCATGCTTACAGGTTAACTTTTTCCCTTCTTGTTCTTCACTTTTAGTTCTTTATCAACGTTTATCCAGCTTTCTATTTCTGCCTTACATATTCATAACATATTGTACTGATTCCCAACTATGGGGCACTGCATACTTGCCTACAGGTTTAGACAGACAGAGTTCAGGACCTCTATTAGCAGTTGTTTAGGGTCAGCAGTTCATCCAGCTCCTTTCATCCAGAGTTGCCAGGTTGTAGAGATTACTATCTCTTATTTGAATAGCATTTAGGTAGGCTGGGACCCTGTCTTAACTAATATATTTTAGTCTTATAGGCTTGCAGACTACAGTCTTTAGTCTATTGGTTGTTGTTGGTCGTGTAAGGCCATGTATTTATTTTTTTACGTGTTGGCCGTGTGGGGCCCAGTATAGCTTCCTGTTTTAAGTCCTGTTGTAACTAGACAACATGGTGGTCTTGTCGGCCCGCATAGGATCCCTTTTAGTTCTGTATTGTCTTGTTAGCTGGGTTTTTTTATAGGTGTCTTTGTGGCCTTGTCGGCCTAAGGCTGTATTTACATCCGAGATATAGCTCGTCGTTTTCTTGAAATGAGTTACAGACGTGCACCAGAAGTGCACAGGCCTAGTGTCACGACCTGAGTTTACACCCCAGTTGTAGCACGGACAAGGAACCCCAAAAGGCTCCAAGTCAACCCATGTCATAATCATAGCATAACACTTAAGAACATAAGCAGCAAACAGAAACATAACTGAGCGGAAGCTAACTTTAAGAGTCAAATCTAAAACTCAAGGAAATAATCTAGTAAAAACATAATAGATAGATTGAAATTGATTACACATGTCTGAAAACCTCTACTAAAAACTCAAGGACTCAGCACAATCCCCTGAGATGGAAGAAGGAGCGTGTCTACCCGCGGGGCTAAGTCTAGATACCTGAATCTATATCATGAAACAATATAGCACATAAAGTATGTGGTTGGTACTTGGAATGTACTGAGCATGCGGAAAAACGTAAACAAACTAAACATACAAGTATGCAAGAAGGATATAACTGTGTACATCGACATATAACTCATTTAGAATGCAAAAATCCTCTTCTGAATCACATAGACATCTGTACATGAAACTTGCATTTGGAACTCATATTCTGAAACATCATCAAACTCATACATAAGGGTCAAGTACTGAACATTTAATGAGAGCCAAAGTTGAGGCTAGTATCATACACTATACTGGATATCTGCTGATAACTGAGTCTAAATTTCATTGCGTTATATCTATTTTAAACTGAAGTATGAACTACACGAAACTGAGGCATACTAATAACATAAACTAAGGGAGTCATTCTTGTTCGGTCTGTTCGGTTGGTATTATATATTATAAACCGACACGCAAGTGCACGTGGTCAAACAAGTAATAAAGTGGCTAAGTAAGCCAAGTATCGATCCAAGGAGGCTCAGGGTATGTAAAAATTGCCTAAGTATACTATATTCTTATTTTACTTCTAACTATGCTAACAACAACGTAACCAACAGTTAATTGAGTTTTTGTTTATAAAATATATACTAAAACTATTAACAATTATTTACTGTGAATTTAAACTATGGATATGAGCATGCCAAGGTTAAGAACAAGTAATGAATTCGATTGTAATAATAATTCGGTTAATCTCTTCTTCATGTTTCTAGCCAAGAACAGTAGCCTAGAAATTAAAACTCTCGTATTTAATTTCACTTAAGAATCATAAACCATTCGTCTTCATTTCTGTGATCAAATGCAATTTACGACCTAGCAATACAATTCCGGTTCCTAAACTGACTAATACGGCTTTCAAGTATATTTCTATCAGGAAAGCACATCAAAACCCAATTTTCCCAAATCAAGTTAAGAACAATACCCTATTAATTCACAACTTTCCAATTTCTTGCTCTCTCGAGTGAAATTGGACTTTTTAGATGTACATTAATGTCGGCCAAGCACTAATGCAGTAAGAACAAGAATTAATAGAACAACATGAAAGAAGAAGAAGAAAACCATATCATTTACAATCAAAATTCACTACACATGTTCAAAACCTTAGAAAGGAAGAGAATTAGCCACTCATTTGTGCATTGATCATCCTAAAACAAGTGTAAATCATACATACAATTGATTGGAAGAAGAAAGGAAGAGAAGAAATCCCTTAGCTTTTTCGTCCCTCAACTGCTGCTAACCCACGTCCTAGCTCCACCAAGTCTGAACTAATTAAAATAAACCTAAGTGTGCTATTTATACTAGAGGGAAATGTTTCCCGGAATAACAAGCAACGTGTCACGGAGGTCAACGCAGAGCACTGCCTCCGTGACACGGCGTGGACGCGGACCTTCACTGGAAATCCAGGGTCCGGTAAAATAGCCTCAACGTGGCACGGAGGCCAACGCGGAGGCCTATCTCCGTGCCACGGAGCTGTCGCGAGGCCTCACTGGAATTTGCCATTTAATTGCCTCTCCAGGCAGTGTGCCTCCGCGATGGTAGCGTGGCACGGCTCCATCGCGGAGCCCCTATAATTTGTGCATTCCAATGTCTTTTCCACGCTCATATCCAAGTCCAACTCTGATATAGTTCCAACATACATTTTATCTCCTGAAAATCATATTTTCCTGCAAAACAAATGCTAATCATGTTGGTTAGTATAAATTCACATTTTATTACCAATTACATGAGAATATATACATATTGCACACAAACACGGCGAAAATAATACTTTTGAGTGTCACTTGGGCATATAAATCTGCCCAAGATCACTTACCCCACACTTAAATCCTTGTTCGTCCTCGAACAACACATACACAACTCATGCAAATTACATCCCAACCTTCATCACTATGGTGCGACCATTTACGCTACGGTCATACCGATTATTCAATTTTTGCAAATCATCACGAAAACATGCTTGGTCTTACAATACAATGACCTTTAATACATCAAGACTTCCTAGACTTAAAGAATTGATTCTTGATATCAGCAAACTCATGCAAATCAGCTAATCAAGAAATCCGACACGAAAATCAATCTTTCATCAAGCATGTGCCCTCACAACTCAAGAGAATCTTCCCCTTTTTGTTCATGCAACACACAAAGATGCAAGTAGGGGCATATAAAAATTAATTTCACTCTCTCTCCCAAAAGAATTCACATGCATCATGTCGTGACCCATAGGCTTGCCCTTAGTGTATTACTCCACTAATATAAAGAAATGCAATATAGGATCACGTAGGACTTTAATGGGTTGTAACGGGGCTATGGATCTAGTATATATATTGGATTAGCCAATAATAGTCGCTAGCATCCTTAAGTGACTTTTCAACACATTCCCATCGACTCATGGACATTGTTCCTCTCTTTTCTCTTTTTCTCCCATTCATGCTGGTTTACTTTCGTACTGCCCATTTCATCAAACACACTTGACACAAAACAAAGGGTTTTCATGTACCCTCAATATCATTTAATTATAACAAGTGTCTCTTCAACATCATCTTTTCTTTCCTCACTTTGCTTTTCTTTTTCTTTTCACTCTTTTCACTCTTTAACACTTTGGGAAACATTTTCTTTTCTTTGTAGCGCTTAAGAGTTTTGTATAGACTTTAAGGCTAATGAAAAGAAGGAATAAAGCTTAGTTTATACAATTTTGGACAAAAGAAAGAAAGTAATCGGCTAAAGGCTCAACGGGCTGACTAGGGTATACAACATATAAAAAGGTAGAATTTGACAAGAAAAAAAAATGGAAACTATCGGTTAAAACAAAGAAATGCCTACATCCTTTCCAACACTACACCTCCTTCATTTCATTTTGTAAACACACCAGGCAAGTTCTAGACAATTCACAATGGCATGGAATAACAATACCTCACTTCACACTTCATGCACATGCTCGAATCAAGATGCATTCACAGACTCTCTAATTAGCCAATCACATGAATTCAAAATTAAGCCTCAATCATACTGAATCAAATTCTACAGCCTCGGTAACTCAACATATTTACAAAATTGCATGCTTTCAAATGAATCATTTTCACATTTTGAACATCAGTTACACACGCAACGAAATTTTTGCAACCATAAAGCAACTACAGTTCATTGATGCAATCCACCAAAGAAAAATTAAAAACAAATTAAAATCCTACTCCTACCGACTACATTTCCCTTAAGACGGTCGTCATCCATCCATCATAGGGAACGGTCACTAACTATGACATTCGGTTCAATGGGACTATTCTCGGTAAAAGAACCGAAAACAAACTCCGAGAAACCTAAAAAAATTAAAAACCGAAAATTTTTGCAACACATCGATCATTTCGATAGAAAGAAAATATTTACAAAAGATTTTGATAATTGTAAAATATTCTCGAAAAAATTTTGAAAAATATCGATCATCTCGATAGAAAAAAATAATATTTACAAAATATTTACACTGGCAACCATACGTTTCATACCACACATCATTAACCACACAAACAAATATGACAGATACAATACAAATCAGTTCACCACAGGGAAAACACAAACATACATACAAACCAAGGAAAAAGCATACAGCAGATTAGAGCCTAAGTCCCAGCACCTAGCTACTCCCCACCCCACACTTAAATCGAACACTGTCCCCAGTGTTCACAAAAATTACAAAACAAAATTTCGGGTGGTGGAACTCCCTGATCAGTCGAAATATTCGACTTCTTCATCTGGTGTTGCTGCCTCGTCACCCATATCTGAGTCAGCTCCATCGTCGTCCTCGGACTCCACATCGGAGTCCTCACGATGTGTCTCCTCATCAGTAGGGACATCGTCATCCGTCGGCTCCACAAAGGCTGGTCCCACTCGGCACAAGGCTCTGGCATTCTCGCCAAATGGATAATCCAGCTCCAGCTGCCATAATTCTTCCTCGTTGGCTGGTCTCCCACCAATCCGTAGCTGAAGCATCTGCATGCCGAACATACGTGCCATGTACTGATCTTCACGAGCATGTCGCTCGCCCAAAGTCAGCACTGGCCCGTGTGTGGTGTCGGGGGCCTTAGTTTTTGTCACATCAAGGGCCCTCCGCTCCAACTGCGGAATGTAATCCAAGGCTTCTTCCTCGACATCGAGGCCTCGGAGGAAGGTAGTGATGAGTCCGCCAAACCCGTATCTGTGGCCCTGGTGTAGTCTGGCTCTCTTCATGGCGGATATAATTACCGCCCCAACATTAATCTCAAGCCCTTTCATAAGGGCATACACCAAGCAGACACGGTCCCGGGTCACATCCGTCATATGAACTCCCGGGATCAAGCACGAACACACAATCTTCAGCCATATTCTGGCCTCCCTGTTCATCCGCGAATAAGGCAGAGTCTGGTGGTAACCCCTCTCCTTATGTCTACTCCATTGGGCTGTGGATCGAGCCCCACACAACGTACGTATGATGTCGGCGTACGGTGGGGTGATGTTTAGCTAGCGGAGAACGTGAGCGTTTGTGTCCCGCGCTCCAACGATGGCATTAAATTGCTGGGGTTCCAGAGTGACAATCTGCCCTCTGATTTTTATTGTGTGGCTTCTGATGGCCGGGTTCCAATTTGCATAGAACTCTCGGACCAAATGAAGGTTGCACTCCTTGGGCTCCTGAAATATAAAGCTGAGCCCAGCTGCCTCGATTCTCTGCACAATACATGGGAACTCCTGTGCAAGTGGTTCCCGTGCAATATGTTCCTCGAGGAAGTACTTGTTTTCTTTATGTTTCGCGTACCACTTCTTCCCTTCATCGGTTACCCATCTTGTTCCGTATTGGCGGCGTTGGCTGCGCGGAACAGCAGGTGCAGCTGGGACTGCAGTGCCCAACCTCAATCTTTTCCGTCCGGTGCCTGAGGTAGAAGCACCCTTGCCCTTGTCCTGTCGACTTGCCATTGTACCTGTCAATATACATAAACAAGCACAAAGTTAAGCTAAATACAAGTTAACTTAGGCTAAGGTCGGGTTAAACTAAGTTTACCCCACACTTAGTCCTTAACTATATTTACAATACTTCGGCAAGGATTACTCTATTTACAACCCCAAACACAAGCAACTATAAGGTATATTGCTTAGTGCGTTCACGAAAATTTTCGACAGCATAACAGTTAGCGTACTACTCAGACTTCATACAGCTACTCCCAATCCTACTATCGATAGCAATCCAATCATCGCACTTAGCAACAAAACCAAAAAAAACAAAAACAACAATGAAAATTCTATTTACATACAAATCTAAATAATCAAACCAATTTACAAAATTTTCGCATTTTCCCCAACAATTCGAGAATTCGTCTTCTCTTAACATTCATACAATATTTACATCGCCTTATCTCAATTTAGAACCACACCCCGGCATCTACTTCATCAAACTATCAAGTTCCCCAATTCAAATTCAATAACTCAAGCCCTAGAATGCAATATTTCAATCAAATTTGAATTATTCACATAATCGACAAGTTCAAACGCTAACTACAACAATCCAAACATAATCAATCACAAAATAATTCAACATCATGTTTAATTGCTACTTGGGGTGATATATTTCACCTCACATGCTCAAATTCGACTAAAATCGCCAAAAACTTGAGAGAAACGATGAAAACATACCTTTTAGTTGAAGAACCGAAGAAATTTGACGTTTTCCTTGCTTATTAGCGTGGCACGTTGGTTGGGGAGGGGGAATTGGGTGTTTTGGTCGCGGAGGAGGAGAGAAATGGGGAGAAAAGGGGCAAAATCGGGGTTAATTTAAATAAAAACACGCGGGTCACCCGGCAACCCGGTGTGACCCGGCACTGAATAAAGGGCAACGTGTCACGGAGGGTAACGCGGAGCCCCTCCTCCGTGACACGGAGCCAACGCGTTGGCTCTCTGGAAATTTTAAAAAATCTGATTTTGCCTTCAACGTGTCACGGAGGGTAATGCGTAGCCACTCCTCCGTGACACGGAGCCAACGCCCCAGTGCACTATTTCTTTAATAAAAATTATTTTCATAGCTTGCCTTATTTTTCCCGCTTCCATGCATATTTTTCTCCGTTAGACCTGAAAATCACCTCACTAAACGAAATTGGTTAGATTAATAGATTTTCCTAACTACCATGAAAAAATACTAACTAAAACGAAAAATTTGTACGAAATCAAGAAGAAAGAAAAATAAAATAAAAATACAAATTAATTACACTCTACTAAAAGAAGAAAAATAGAATATTTTTCTTTTCACGGGTTGCCTCCCGTGCAGCGCCTGGTTTACCGTCGCGGCTCGACGTCCATTATGCTCAATTATCTACTAGGGTGAGCGACGATTTTTCACGATCCTTGTCCTCCCCCCAGTAGTTCTCATCCTCATCTGGTGGCCTTCCTATTAACTCTCGGGAATCATTCATTATATTAGCATTCCCATGATCAATCACGTTGATCACCGAGAGTTCTTCCTTCACCGTCGGGAGCTTAGGTGCCTTGTACACGTCGAACACTTCGACCTTGTCGTGTGCTCGCATTGTAAGTTGACCCATAGCTACATCAATTAATGCTTTTCCGGTTGCCAAAAAGGGACGTCCCAAAATAAATGGGACTTCAGCATCTGGTTCAAAGTCCAGAACAACAAAATCGACCGGAAAAATGAGGGAGCCCACTTGCACTAACACATCCTCAACAATACCATCCGGTTTAGCTAAGGACCTGTCTGCTAGCTGCAAGATTACCGTTGTAGGTCTAGGACTCCCTAGACCTAGCTTTCTGAATACCGAAGATGGCATCAGATTTATACTTGCCCCCAAGTCGCATAATCCACGAGCTCGGATACTTTGCCCAATAGTCAGCTGGATAGTAAAACTTCCAGGGTCTTTCAGTTTCGTGGGCAGTCTATTTTGAATCCGGGAAGTGCATTCCTCCGTTAAAGCCACCGTGGCATACTCAGTCAAGCGACTTTTGTTAGCCACGATGTCTTTAATATATTTTGCATATTTGGGCACTCCCTGCAAGACATCAACAAGAGGTAAATTAACATGTACCTGTTTAAGCACCTCCATAAATTTCTTGAAACACGCCTCCTCCTTGTGTTTCTTAAGTCGTTGAGGGAACGGGGGTGGAGGTCTTTCTGCTTCTGCTTCTTTGGTCTTCCCCCTATCAGAACTTTGTTCCTCCTCAACTTCTGCTGCTCCTGACTTTTGAGGCGGTCTTTCCGGTTCCACCTCCTTCAACTGTAAACCACTCCTCGTGGTCACTGCATTTACCTGCTTAGGATTAGGATCCGTGTCGCTAGGTAGTCCTCCTCTGGGTCTTGTATTTTGGGCACTAGCAAATTGCCCAAACTGATATTCAAGAGCCTTGGTCGCCAACTGATTGTTCTTCACTTCGGCTGCCAATTTAACATAGTCAGCCTGCAACTGCGCCTGATTAGCGATCATGGTTTTGAACATCTCCTCAATGGTCGGTGATGGTGGTGGAGGAGGGGCATTGTGATTTCTGAATTGAGCTTGAAAGTTTTGTTTCCCTCCTTGATTTCTCTGCATACCCTGACCAAAACTTTGGCCTTGTTGGTTGTTGCTACCCCACGAAAAATGTGGATGGTTCCTCCAATTTGAGTTGTAGCCACTACCAAACTGCTGCTGATTTCTCTGTGCATTGCCCACAAAGTTAACAGAATCAGGATTTGCACCACAGCACTCAGTTGAATGCTCACTACTACCACACACTTCACACCACATCTGTTGGACCGCATTGACTGAAGCTGACGGCTGGTTCAAGTTCATATTGCTGAAGTGATTGTTTAACTGATTTTGCAAGGCAGCTATCTGTGCAGCGATAGCTGTAAATCCATCCACTTCAAGCACTCCCGCTGCTTTCCTTGCTCCACCTCGAGATGAATCTGCATTCCATTCTGGATTGCCTTGTGAAATTCGGTTGAGCAAAGTGTACAGCTCCTCATAAGTGTTTTCCAGCGCTTGCCCTCCAGCTGCTGAATCTAACAGAATTTTAGTGTGGGGTTCCAAACCCTCAATAAATGTGTGTACCAACACCTCATTGGACTGATGATGATGAGGACAGTCCCGCAACATGGATTTAAATCTTTCCCAGGCTTGATATAGATTTTCTCCCTCCCTCTGTTTAAAACTTAGAATTTGACTTCTAAGTCTGGCTGTTTTACCAGAAGGGAAAAATCTGATCAAAAACTTCCATGCAAGATCATCCCACGTTGATATAGAATTGGGTGGTTCAGCTTTTAACCACCTCTTGGCTTCACCAAGTAAGGAAAATGGAAATAAGGTGAGCCGAACATAATCAGGTGACACTCCAGCGGGTATATAAGTGTCACTTATCTCCAAAACGTTTTGGAGATGTTGTTGTGGATCTTCATGAGGGAGACCGGTAAATTGCCCGCTTGTGTGCAAGAGTTGCACCATATTCTACTTTAATTCAAACCTCCCTCCAGGCTCTGGTTTGCGGATGCTAGAATGTACATTGTTAGCGTGTGGGATTGCCACCTCGCGAACCGGCCTTGCTGCTGCTTCATCGGGCACTAACACTGCCCTCACAACTGGTGGATTTTGTTGCTCCATAATAGATTGTCGGAACAACTGCAACTTCTTTTGTAGAGCTTCTCTACGTTGACAATGAAATTCACGTTCAGGCTCTAAGTAAGATTCCACCAGCTCCTTGTCCCTTGCCAGTGTTCACAGAAACCAAATCTGCAAAATACAGGCTAAGACCAAGTTGTTAACACTTAAGAAAATAAAAATAAAAATACAGTAAATTTACACTAAACACAATTTCACAAATCTGCCTAGCCTCCCCGGCAACGACGCCAAAAACTTGTTCGGTCTGTTAGGTTGGTATTATATATTATAAACCGACACGCAAGTGCACGTGGTCAAACAAGTAATAAAGTGGCTAAGTAAGCCAAGTATCGATCCAAGGAGGTTCAGGGTATGTAAAAATTGCCTAAGTATACTATATTCTTATTTTACTTCTAACTATGCTAACAACAACGTAACCAATAGTTAATTGAGTTTTTGTTTATAAAATATATACTAAAACTATTAACAATTATTTACTGTGAATTTAAACTATGGATATGAGCATGCCAAGGTTAAGAACAAGTAATGAATTTGATTGTAATAATAATTCGGTTAATCTCTTCTTCATGTTGCTAGCCAAGAACAGTAGCCTAGAAATTAAAACTCTCATATTTAATTTCACTTAAGAATCATAAACCATTCGTCTACATTTCTGTGATCAAATGCAATTTACGACCTAGCAATACAATTCCGGTTCCTAAACTGACTAATACGGCTTTCAAGTATATTTCTATCAGGAAAGCACATCAAAACCCAATTTTCCCAAATCAAGTTAAGAACAATACCCTATTAATTCACAACTTTCCAATTTCTTGCTCTCTCGAGTGAAATTGGACTTTTTAGATGTACATTAATGTCGGTCAAGCACTAATGCAGTAAGAACAAGAATTAATAGAACAACATGAAATAAGAAGAAGAAAACCATATCATTTACAATCAAAATTCACTACACATGTTCAAAACCTTAGCAAGGAAGAGAATTAGCCACTCATTTGTGGAATGATCATCCTAAAACAAGTGTAAATCATACATACAATTGATTGGAAGAAGAAAGGAAGAGAAGAAATCCCTTAGCTTTTTCGTCCCTCAACTGCTGCTAACCCACGTCCTAGCTCCACCAAGTCTGAACTAATTAAAATAAACCTAAGTGTGCTATTTATACTAGAGGGAAATTTTTCCCGAAATAACAAGCAACGTGTCACGGAAGTCAACGCGGAGCACTGCTTCCGTGACACGGCGTGGACGCGGACCTTCACTGGAAATCCAGGGTCCGGTAAAATAGCCTCAACGTGGCACGGAGGCCAACGCGGAGGCCTATCTCCGTGCCACAGAGCTGTCGCGAGGCCTCACTGGAATTTGCCATTTAATTGCCTCTCCAGGCAGTGTGCCTCCGCGATGGTAGCGTGGCACGGCTCCATCGCGGAGCCCCTATAATTTGTGCATTCCAATGTCTTTTCCACGCTCGTATCCAAGTCCAACTCCGATATAGTTCCAACATACATTTTAGCTCCTGAAAATCATATTTTCCTACAAAACAAATGCTAATCATGTTGGTTAGTATAAATTCACATTTTATTACCAATTACATGAGAATATATACATATTGCACACAAACAAGGCGAAAATAATACTTTTGAGTATCACTTGGGCATATAAATCTGCCCAAGATCAATTCTCTACTATGGAGAGTCCCAACTGAACTAGGGAAACGTTCTTAGCTATAAAGAATCCTGACTGATCTAAGGGAAACATTCTCAGCTATGAAGAGTCGCTGACTGACTAAGGGAAACATTCTCATCTGTGGAGACTCCCCGACTGACTAAAGGAAACATTCTCAGCTATGGAGAGTCCTGACAGAACTAAGGGAGTCATTCTCTACTATGAAGAGTCCCGAGCTGACCAAGGGAAAATTTCTCGGCTATGGAGAGTCCCTGGCTGACTAGAACATGAGGAGTACTGATCTGACATTATAAATCTGGTCTGTGCTACTGCAGCTAATTAGAAACATGAGCATTTACTGACCTCGTCATACAACATTCGTTTAGAAAGGATTAGGCTACTTTCTACTAACAACAAGCCCAAACGTCTAAAGGATCATTCTCATGCTTTATCATCATACTTCATATCATCATGGTACCAAATCATCATTTAATTCACACATCTTATATTTATGAACATCTATAGACTCATATCATACTTTACACCTCGACAACATTCAAGTTTCGAGCTCATAACGTAAGATGTATAACATAGAGTCATGTAGGATCCTTAGGTCCAATTCACACTTAACATAGATACATTTATTCATATATTTTAGATTTATGCAAAGCCTATATAATTAACTCATGCCAAAACATTTTCATCAAAAACATAATGAAGACACATACATACTTTTAATTGATCAAGCCCATAAGTTATAATTCTATCTCAACATATTTATCAATTCGTATATTCTAGTTTTTAAGGGAATTCTTACGATCTTCACATATCTTAGGCTTTGATGCAAATTCTTGATAATCGAATGAAAAATAATAATATCCCAATCGAAGTGTTAAGCTCTCTCAGGAAGGAAATCCAATAATTATGCATTTTCACCATTTAGCACATAATTCGAGATATTGAAATAATACCATAAGAATCATTAACTTTTAATTCTAATGGGTCTTAAAATTCATAGAAGATATAGAATAAATCATCCATAAATCGAAATCCTAGGTCATGCTTTTCTAGAATAATGAAATCGGGTTTTTGAATAAATATTTTGGAGGCACAAGGATGGAAGGATATCCTTGTTGAAAAACCCACGTAGCTGATTCAAGAAGAAACCCCCACTTGAACTTGCACCTTGAAGACTTGAGGAACCCTTGATGAATCCTGGAGTGTTGAGAGAGAGGAGGAAGAAGAGTTAGAGTATTTTTGGTGTAGAATGAGGGTTTAGGCTAGTTATCCCCTAAGAACGTCCCATAAGATGCTCAAAATGGCGTAGTTTAGGAGTTAGACACATAGGATTTTATAAAAATACCCTTGGAAAATGCAGAGAAAATCCCCTTGCTAGTCCCCACGAGGCACTCCACGAGTCGTGCGGTAGGCAACGACTCGTGGGGCCAAGTCGTGGAGTGCACTGGCTAAATTTCTTTTTTCTGCTCTTTTCTCTCCACGGGTTACTTGACGAATCGTCAGATGCACGATGACTCGTCTCTCCTTCCGTGGTCTCCAGTGCCTCGGGCCCTGACCATAATCTCCAACATTCACCCAACTGCCGACTTAATGAGTCGTTGCTTACCTAACGACTCGTTGGGTCATCCGTGGCCACTAATCCAGGCTACACCTCTTGACTACTTCCCAGGGGTCTGACCATGACTCGTGGGGTTACCTAACAAGTCATTCCACGACTTATTCTGTGGAAAAATTTCCACCTTCTATTTGAATTCTTTCTTTAAGTCTGAAATTTGATCTTAGAAACTTTCAGAGTGTTACACCCAGTTAGGTTAGTTTAGATCCCAATATTGCACAAGGTTCCAGTCATGCCTCCCAAGGTGGGGCATGACAAACTTGGTATTAGAGCAGGTCATATCCCAGGGAGTCTGCAAGCCATTTCTAGTAGAGTCTTGTTTATAAATGTGTTGTGCACCACATTTTATAAGTAGGAGGTTACGAGGCATGATAGTATGGTTACCCCTCCTTCTTCTCAGATCGTGCTATAGAGCCGAGTTGTATATGGTTGAACCCCTAAGCTTTGGTTGTTATGTTGCCTAAAGTAATATCTGGTACAAAGTCGGCACTAGCCTGCTACAATTAGCTACATCAGCAGGAAAATATATCAACGAGGGGCCATAGTTGGGAGACAATCACTCTGAAGGTGGGAGCAGATGTCCTTTAATCCCCCGGCATCCTACCGAGGTAGCAGGAATCTTGTAAGGTAATAGACATGCCATCATCGTCTCTAGTTTTTTTTCTTCAACCTCAGAATAGGAGGTCAGGAGTATAGTATATATGTGAGTTAGATCACTTAGCAAACATTCAGAATTAGGCAGGTTCAATAGTTAACATCGAATTACTGGAATACGCGAAGAAGTGTGCGAGGGTTGTACCTCCATCCTTTAGGGTTGTTGAATTTCATGCCTTAACCCTACTATGGAATGATAGGTTCATTTCACACTCCCTAATTTGTTCCTTTAGTACAACAGAAAGTGTAAGTATCAATAGCATGTTGTCCAAAATAAATAGTAAAGGGGGGTTAGAATTGTTGATCCCGAGAAGGATTAGAAAGTGGTGGAGACCCTTAGTGTTTACAAAGTTACTTAGACCCTAACGGTTGTAAATCAGGAGGGCAGATAAGATTGCCAGTAGCACTCAAGTACATGTGAGAATCCATAAGCGATAAACCCTCAGCAATAGTAAAGCTCAAGTAAGAACTAGGTTGATTCTATCGCAGTGTGCTAATGATAGTAGAATATACCTGCAGAATAATGACTATGGCCTTAGTTGGTTATGTCGAAGGACAGAGAGATCATATGAATGAAATCGGTCTAAGTGTGGGTCAGAATGATACAGGTCAATAGACTTGATCAGTAATATCTTTGACAATATGTAGCAGAGGGCACGAACCCCGGATCTTAGCCTATGGAAGTAAGGGGGAGGGCATGAGTATCTAACTATGGAGGGAAATAGAACCCCCCCCCCCAGGTTGAAGTAGGTTGACAGAGCATGGGACCACCGCTGAATGTCGAGAACAAAGCATCGGGTTGATTGTTAAGAGAAAATGAGGTTGTAACCTAGAATACTGCAATGTTACTACTAGTTGTGGAGGTAAAGGAGTGACAGTATGAAAAACCTAGCCTAGTGCAGCCAGAGATAAGGCCCAACAGAAGGAGTCATCGGCCTTTGAGATAGTAGGGGATAGAGTCTTGAGACCCAGAGGTCAACTTTATGTTCTAAATGTGGTTTGGCCTTGTCAGTAGATAGTGTCAAGGCATACCATGTCTATTATTTCCCCCCACCTGAGCTTCACAAAAATGCACTAGATTATAAAAGAGATCTACTACTGGCACAGGAAGAAGAAGGATATTACTGAGTTGTGGCATAAGGCTCTAGTGGACAGTAAAGAGAGGTTGAACATCAGAAACTGGGCAGGCTAGTCGTGCCTATAAGGAAGAGGGAATAGACGGTATGAATATAGCTGCAGGGTTAACCCATACTAGGGGTAAATTCGATCATATTCGAGTCAATATCGAAATACCAATGAGATTAATTCATTTCTTATTGATCAAAATTATGTTTCACCTAAAGATTATGTTGAATTGAATATAAAGAAATGGCTCGACAATATGATATCCTAGTGTTTATTAAATTTTCACAAAAACCGCAACTTATAACTAGGTTTTGGAAAAGCTATCAAAACAGATTGGAAAGCAAGTTAATTTGAGTATAGCTTCTCGTCCCCAGACAGTGACCAAGAAGAGCACACGACTTAGACACTCGGAGTTATGTTAAGGGTGGGAATGTAGGTCCCCGATATGATGGCCTAAAGTGGGTAAGTCAAGGATAGTTGAACCGAGCATACTGCCGCAGTTAGAGGGAAATAGTTAAACTAATTCAGAGATATGTACCAACAGCCCAGGGTCGCTGGGAAGCTTACTTTAGTATATAGAGAAGTTAGATATTGAATCAATCACTGGATGTTCCTAAAAACTTCACCAATGAAGGTCGTTATAAGAACTAACAAGTAGCGCCAGTCCAACCCTAGATTCATTAAGCTATACCGGGTCCTCCGGGAGATTGGCCAAGTGGCCTATGAGATAGAGTTGCCTTCGGAGCTAGGATCTGCTTATCAACATTATGCAAACACGTAGAAGACCTTTGCTTAGATTGACCCAGACGGGGATACTCAAGGTACAGAAGCGATGTTCCATAGAGAGACTCCAATAGTTATATTAGATGGTCAGATTCGTGGGAGCTAATTTGAGGACCACAGTTGTAGCTTATTAGAGATTTAGAAAGGAACAGAAGTATAGCAGAGATGAATTGAGAAGCTAAGGATAAAGTAAGATCTAAATATCTTCAGCTGTTCCAAGCTCTATAATGGCAACATAAAGGTTTAGACGAATTCAGAAAAGGCAAAATAGTTTTCAGGTATTGAGTAGTGCCCTTATTGTTGTTGTTATCAGTCGCTTATATATGTAATGGAACTATATTATTCAGTTGTTTGTAGCGTCCTGTGAGACTCCTGTGTTGGAATTTTCTACATTTTAGGTTCTTCCTGATGATAGCTAATGGAATCGAGTCCCTTAAGCCTAAAGATTACATTCAAGCATGAATGTTTCTAAGGGGAGGATGATGTTACACCCATAAGTTTCTATCATTTAACGGACGTGTGCATATGATGTTGAGAGTTTTGGAATATGTCGCATGCGAGGAAGGGCATGGTGGATGAATATACGAGCATGGCATCGAGCGAGTAGGAGGCCGAAGCCAGAGGCCAGACGCCTTGGGCGCCGCGCTGCGCTAGCCAGCATATGGCTATGGATGGCTCGTCGTGCCCCTTGGCCTGGCGTTACGGCCGGCGCGTCGTGCCCCTTGGCCGGCATGCCGCGCCCCCTGCCACGAATCCCCACTTGTATATATATGTGGCATTTGAAGTTGAAAACATTATATACATTTCCCTAAAATCAAAATTCGGCCCTACAACATTTTCTCTCTACTTTTTTTCTAAATTTCGTCGATTTACGCTACTAAACTCCATCCAAATGAAAATTCACCTTGGATAACAAGTTTTAGGCCTACGAGAAGCATCCCTACAGAGCTATTTCTTGAAAATTTGCTCGGAGTACCGGAACTCCGCCGAGCAAGAGTTGTCAGAATTACACCAAATTGAATCCTAAGAGGCCACAGGCAATAGTTAAACATTTCTACCTTCTGAATTCTCGAGAAATTATGGGTTTGTGGTTGAGTTAAATAGAGTTGGGTAATGTTAACATTGTTATTGAAAGATATTGTTATTTGCTGAATTTAGTATTGAAACTAGCCCTATTCTTTCAGCGTAAGGGCTACAAGTGAGTGGAAGTGCTAGCTCTAGGTTGGAAACTGTTCGGGTAAACGAAAGTCAACATTCGAGGTGTGTTAAGGCTTATTCTGTTGGCAAGTTATTCTTGTCGTATAATGATATGACTTATGCTTTTGAACGTAGATGACAATCCCATGTGTGGTATTAGCTTCTGCTTGTAGATAATGCTTTTCTATGTTGTGATTAGCTGTTATAAAATGCACTGAGAATAGATTATAGTATCCCTCATCAAGAAAGAGCAAATTAGGTGTGACACACTAGAAGCATTATAGTAAGCCCTTTGTCCTTCTGTTCATTGTGTAGTAGGATTCTAACAGGTTGTTTCCATGCCAATGCCTTAGAAACTTAGGGTTAGCTGTTGGGCCAATTTTAGTAAATTAGACAGCTGAGGGCGTAGACGGGCGATATAACTTGTAGTTTGACACCTGGATAGACAGTGATGCTCGCCCAGATGATAAGTGTTACGATTGTTAATGAGTTAGGCAAATGGCTAGCAAGATTTACCCTATTCTAAAGACGTTTAGCAAAAGAGTTATAAATAAAGTTGTTTATGCTTAGTTGTGTTAAGCTAAATAAAGGACAGTAAAGTGTTAACTTCTGAAGAAATGATTAGAATCGAATATTTTGAGATAGTGACTCAAGTTAAAGAGAAGTTCTTGATCGTACTTCTTAAACAATTATCTTTAATTATTTGTTCTAAGAGTTGGATTAACTTTTTCAAGACTTAAAGGATTTTTTTTGTGGAAGTTTCTAAACTATTTATAATACCGCTAAGCTTTACTAAGCTCCTCATATATTTCATAGTTTCACACGAGCCTTTCCTATGTTGTCTAAAGCATGACTATAAGTCTTTATTTATCTTAAGGCAGCTTGTAGACAGTTGCCTAGCTTTTTTATGTTAAAGAGCTCCAAGTTTGAGATACGTTCATAAGTTACGTTGAGATGTGATATGATGTGTAACGAATGAGGTACACTCACAATTATTGATATGAAATCATGAAAGTCAAATGAGTATAAGCATGAAATGAATGTTAAATTTGTTAATAGAAAATGATAAGTTAAGCTATTCCTCTGTGCTCCTCGTGTTAGTATTGCTAGAATATGTTTAAAATCATGAACATGCGTCTACACAGTCTTTATGATATTCCAGTCCTAGTAAGTTCCCTAGAATTCGTTTACAACATATGTATGTATTTAAATGCTAAATGAAAGACGTATATGTGTACGGCATAATTATAATATTTGGGGTCGTGGTAAGATTCTACACATGTTATAGTTACTGAGTCGGCATATTACATGATTGTTAGTATACAAATAGTCTGTATGAGCCCTATCAACTCCATTTATGATTTTGATTAAGATTTATTTTTATTTTACCCCGGTATGATACACCGGCTGGAGATATCCTTATTATACCCCGGTATGGTACATCGATTGGAGATATCCTGATTTTATCTCGGTATGGTACACCGATTGGAGATATTTTTATTTTACCCAAGTATGATATACCAACTGGGCATATTTTTTTAACCCCTGTTGGTACACCTGCTGGAGATATTTTTATTTACCCTGGTGCGGTACATCAGCTGGACGAACTCCATATATGGATTTATGGTTGGTTGGTCGCTAGCATTACAGTTATAATTTCTTTCTTGTGCATTTCTTAATTGCATTTTCATCTCATTATAGATTTATTATCAGGTTTCAGTTTCCAGGATTCCAGGTTGTTACTATTCCTTATTCCTAGTTCAATTATCTTGAGTTCACTTATGTTATAGTCAGTTGTTATCAATTATACGTTGCAGAGTTCCAGGTTATGTCCATCCTTTATATATTTATGTGCCAAGTCAATTATTATAGGATTGTTATCTCATGTTTACAGTTTCAGCCTTACATACAAGTACATTTCATTCATATTGACGTCCCTTCGCTTGGGGACCTGCATTCGTGTCGCAGGTGCAGGTATAGGTCAGGATTGCTAGTTGCAGTAGCAATTTGTGAGATCAATGAATGTGCTGGTATGCTCCTTTCTTCTTGGAGCTAGGGCTTAGTTATTTATACTTGAGTTTTGAGATGCAGTTATGGGTAGGTCGGAGCCCTGTTCCGACCATCAGTCAGTTTACTCTTTAAAGGCTTTGTGTACTTAGTGTGTATAGTGTTATTCAGTTTGTGGCCTCATTGGATTATTGTTTCTTGGTTTAGCATACTCATTGCCTTGGCTACATTTTAGTTGTTTACCCTATATTGTTGAGAACTTTTGGTCCAGTTTATACACCAGTGGATTGTGAAAGGTGTCTTGGATAGCCTAAGTGTTACAGTTGCAAATGTCACATAGTCGGCTTCTCGATAATTCATGAATCGAGTACCAGTTGCGCCCTACTCTAGTTTTGGGGCATGACAGACTTGTTATCAGAGCGAAGTCATATCCTAGGGAGTCCACAAACCATGTCTAGTAGAATCTTGCTTATGGATATGTTGTGCACCGTACTTATGATTAGGAGGCTACAGGGTATTTAGGAGTTCTTTCACTTTGTTCATTAGTAGATCATTCTATAGAACAAAGATGTAAGGGGTGTTTGAAATCTAAATCGTGCTTATGTTTTAGAATTCACCTAGAGTAAGGCAGATGGCTACGATATTTATCGGCACTGATGCTTGAAAGGGTCCTAGTCGCCCTCCTGTCGATCCAAGAAATAGATTATATTCTCGAAGTGAGTTTTGTTTTACCCCCCTTGTTACAGTTCCTCTAGTTCCAATCAGAGCTACCATGGGAAGGGATTCAGCCCCTCATGTTTTCACAGTTTTAGTAGAGCCAGGAGGAGGTAGAGTTTTTGATCCTCCAACACCTTCCGGTATATCCAAGGGACGAGATTTGAGAAAGCATTTCAGATGTTAACTCAAGTAGTGAAGTTTCAAAATCTACAGTTGAAATTAATGGCAGGGTCCAAAGGAAATAGTTTTGAGAGCTCTAGTGCCTGGGAGTTTTGAGCCTAAGTCCCCTAGCCTTCATGAATCAGTACTTACCATGGGAACTTTGACGGGTTCGAGCTAATAAGTTTTTGTACCTAGAGAAGGGCAGCATGAGAATTCGCGAATATAGTCTCAGGTTTAATTGTTTGGCCCGATATACTTCAGATATGGTGCGGAATATAAGGGATAGAGTGTCACGCCCTGCCTTGGGGGGTATGACTGGCACCTGGTGCCCTACTAGGACCTGAACTACTGGACTGCTAAGCCTACGCACATCTGGTGCCTGGCTGGCTCTAATTCACATTTCTGGAAACAAAGGGCTATATAACGGCTGTAAATACAGCCCCCGGCCCATCGGCCTATAGCCTTCTGTACCTGTACTAGCAGCTGACCAGAAACATATTAATTCAGGGAAACCTATGCGGGCCGACAAGGCCACCATGCTGTCTAGTTATCTGCAACTCAATCATAACGTATTAAAAAGCTACGTGACCGGCAAGGTCACCACTACTGATAACTATGGCCCCACAAGACCATCATAATAGAAAGAATGAATGCTAACAACTATACAACTGCACGGTCTCTCACGACCGGCTCATCTGACCACAGGGAATATAAACAGACTGCAAGCCTCTAGGAAGGGTAATAGAAATGATCGGGACAGGGCCCCAACCTACCCGTACTGTACAACAAGAGGAACTGAACTACACCTCTAGAAATTCAGTCTCCGGATGACAGGAGCTGAATACTCAACCGCTGATGGGGATCACGTGGTATCGCCTGCTCGTCTAAGGGTACCTGCAGGCAAGTAATGCAGCGCCCCACTGGGCGTCAGTACCGCTGGTACTGAGTATGTAAAGCAACTGAAATAATATAACTGAAAACAACATCTGAAAGTAATAATATGACTGACGAAGCTGAAGTAGAAGGAATAACTTAACGGTCTGATAATGTAAACCTTACCTTCTCTCAATCTTTACTGGAGGGGATAAGAGTCATACCTGGAAACATATCGTGCTACTGCTGATCTACTTGTATCTAACATAACATGGCATAACATGAAATAACATAACATAGCACACACAAACCTTACCCGGCCCCCATAAGCCGGGAGGTACAATCAACACAGAATCTATACCCCTACCCCGGTCATCCCATCTCCTATAGTGGCTGTAACCATCCTGCCGGTCCCTGGGTATGCACTTGGGCTGGCTGAGCCCCTGACTATAACTGTACCTGAGTCCGAAGGACTCTAAAATCAACACCCCGGGCGTATCCGCTCGACGGGGGTGTATAAGGGCCGACCAAGGCACAATATGGGGAATCTGGCATCCCATCTTCGTCCCCTTGCGGGACGGCATGCCACTCCGTAGAGCGAGGTATCCTCGTCCTCTGGTGGACGAGTCGATACAGCTATTAACCCTGGGCTGTCATGGATGCTAGGTAATCCAACCCCAATCAATACAACGGTCTCAACTAGTCATGTTGTCTGTGTATCTCACAAGCTAAGGCTAACAGGGGTAAGATATCATATCAATTACATGCTGAGCTAATAATAGTAATCTGTAAGTGTTTGATACATGCTGAGACAGGTAAGTATAAATATGAATATAGTCTCCTGTCAAACTGTACTGGAGCAAAGGCTATACAAGAGGGTGTTTCTGCTAAAAGCTATGTTGTTTACTGAGTTTCTGTATTAACATGATTTCCTATTTCTAACATGCTTTCTAAGCTTTATTTAGTTGCTAGTCTATATCTGAAATGCTTTACAGATACTGTACTACTTCGCGGGGTTTCAGCTAAACACAATAATATCTTAACATGCCATATTACATCACATACTGAATATACTGGGCAATCTTAATCACTTACGTCCGAATCTATATCATGCAGATAGGTCTCGTACACGTTACAACCCAAAACTTCTCATATTGCACCAATATTCATAATAACACAATAATCGACTTCTGAACATTCTACTGGTCTGTAAATTACCATACTGTCTCAATATTACTTAACTTGCCGAGGAAACTAACTTTACATACCTTATTCGTGAGCTATTCGTCTGTCGGACGAGGCTCGGCCGATACTTCAACTGTTTTCTCCCAACTGCATTCATAAACATATCAATCAATACTAAATACAACTTTATTTCAAAAGGCAACATCACTTTCGATATAGTTTATATCCTAAACTTTGGCTTATCGAAAGACAGCCAGAAACTCGCTATTTTTCAGAGGTCCAGAAGGGAGAAATATTCACTTCACAGTTAGGGACACATAGACACTAATTTAGAGCAATTCCACTTACCTTGGCTCGGTGGCTCGACGATTTGCCTGCCGTATTTCGCGAAACTGAATCCGTAGGAATGCTCTCTGTCGCTAAATACCCACGTATCTGGAGTTAATTTGAGTTTGGGCAGCGTTTAGCAGCGTAATCGAGCGATAATATATATTCCCTCTTCATCCTCCTCTATTTTGCTGCATTCTCTGGAAATTTTACAAAGTTTTTATCATTTAAAACCGAAGTGAGGCTTTATATACTTGGGCCTGGACAAGGCCAACGTGTCACGGAGCCATCGCGGAGGCCTCTCCTCCGTGACACGCTGCCATCGCGGAGGGGCTCTGCCTCGGCTCCTTCCGCGATGGTTCGACGGGCTTCTCGTCCGATCTTTTCCCGGGCCTTTCTCCAACACGTATGGCCTTCAAATATGCTTAACCAACATGGGAATAGGTCATCTGAGTGTCGGGAATTCTACGGGGTGTAACATTCTCCCCCCCTTAAGAACATTCGTCCTCGAATGTACACTGTTATCTAGAGGACTACTTACTTACTT
The DNA here is from genome assembly GCA_035772735.1 of Datura wrightii. Lineage (NCBI taxonomy): Eukaryota > Viridiplantae > Streptophyta > Magnoliopsida > Solanales > Solanaceae > Datura > Datura wrightii. Next base: position 56,121,508 of record JASDFA010000007.1, on the reverse strand, counting down.
TCTAGAAATATTTTGGCAAAGTCTCCCCTGTATATGGACTATAGCCAAAACCTAAAATGCAGAAAAGTCCAATGCAGGTACTGTACACAATACGGTAGGATTCACTGGATGGTTACGTATCCATTTTTCTCATTTATACATATACAACCATGAGATTCCACATAAGCAATAATACGGACGTACCTGTTGCCTGACTAGGCCTGAAATAGGTGAGGATATCTGGTCCTCTTCCTCCGCTCCTCAAGTCATCTCCTCTCGGTTCTTGTTACGCCTCAATACCTTGATAGACGTAATATCTTTAGTCCTCAATCTGCGAATCTGTCTGTTTAAGATAGTTATTGGAACCTCTTCATAGGCCAGCTTTTTCATAACCTGGGTATTCTGGACTGGGACTGCTCTGGACGGGTCTCCTATGCATTTCCTCAGCATAGATACATGAAAGACCGGGCGAACGGATCCTAATTCTGGAGGCAAATTCAGTTAACGGTAAATGCTCACTTTTGGCTACTACCGAAATCTAGCACACACGCTCGCAACATGTCTTCGAGCATCTGAATTGTGTGCTCAGCCTGCTCATCTGTCTGAGGATGGAATGCTGTGCTCAAATTAATTTGCGTTCCCAAACCTTTCTGAAACGACTACCAGAATCTAGCTGTGAACTGTGCTCCCCTATCTGAAATAATGGATACTGGTATTCCATATAATCTGACTACCTTTCTGATATACAACTCAGCATAATCTTCGGCCGAGAAAGTAGCTCTTACTGGCAAGAACTGAGCTGATTTTTGTCAATCTGTCATTTATCACTCATATAGAGTCATGTCTGTGTTTAGTACGGGGTAATCTTGCTACAAAATTCATATTCACCGCTTCTCATTTCCAAAGAGGCACAACTATGTTCTAAATTAACCTGCCTGGTTTCTGATATTCTGCCTTCAACTGTTGGCAGTTAGGACACTGGGCTACCAGTAGTTCTCTTTAATGGCATGGTACCTCTTTGTCATATCGGGATGAAGAGAGTAGCGGGCGTAATGCGCCTTGCTCATAAACTGCTGACGATGCCCCAAAATATCTGGAGCGCAATGCGGCCTTTATATTGCCACATTTCATCCACGGTTATCTGAAAATATGTCACTTCTCCTTACTGAACTTTGTGTTCAAGTTAAACCTGGCTAGGGTTTCTATACTGCCGTTCCTTTACTTCCACCACTAACGACAATGCTGCGATATTTTGTATTATCGTTCTGTTATCTTTTATTTCTGCTATGTGAACGGCTAAACCAGCTAACTAGTGAAATTCTCGGGTCTATTCCCGCTGTTCAGGCGGCAAGTATGCCAACTCCCCATAGATCTACGGCTAAGGGCATCTACTACCGTATTAGCCCTTCCCGGGTGACACAAAATTCTTGCTATTAGGCATAAGCTACTGCAGCTAACTAGGTGATACCCAAGTCGTGGGTAAGATAATTCTTCTCACGTTTTTTTTTTCAATTGCCTGAAAGTATAAACTGTTACTTTACCATGCTGCACCAACCCTCTGTACCTTCTGGCGATACTAACACTGGAGTTGATGTTAACCTGGCTTCTAACTTTTGGAAGTTCTGCTCACACGCCTCAGTCTACTGGAACTTCGCTGCCTTCTGTGCCAACTTAGTCAGAGGCGCTGCTAAGGTGGAAAATCCTTCCACGGACCCTCTGCAGTACCCGGCTAACCGCAGGGACTACGTACTTTGATCAGAGTGGTAGGTCCAGGCTAGATCTTCATTACTTCGATTTTTCTGTGTATCTATCTGTACACCAGCCTTTGACACCATGTGACCAAAAAGGCTACTGGACTCAACCAAAATTCACATTTACGATTTTGGACATATAACTGACGGTCATACTGGTTTATTATACCGGAGAATCTGACAAGTAATCTACCGGTATAATTAGAGCTTATCTGGCCTTCTGGCCGCATGCTAAGGCTACTTGTTGCTAAGGTGATCTTGAACGACTATCTTCCTGCCATGTGCCCGCATCTGATCAGGGGGTCTTGATATTGATCATGACCTCTAATGATCTGGCTGCATAACCCTAAATAACTGAATAGTCGGGTTGAATGACCCGAATGTGGCAGTAGTCCCACCATACTCTAACCGTGCTACTTGAGTGCTTATAGTTCGTGCATAACTGCAAACTCGTGGGCATCTAATTACTCTGTTATTTTGCTTAACCCACTGGAAGGCTGGACTTATTCAACTTACTCCCAGGTGATCAATCTCTAGATCTTCACGGGGAGTCTACTGATCCCCTGGTCTTAATAAACACTGTGCTAGCAGGGTACTATCAATTTCTTATGCCTTGTGTGTATCCACTTTGATTTATACTGCTATTCTACGGAATTCTCAGTCTTATGAGCGGTTCTGTAAATACTGGCCTTCTGCTAAGGCTCTGTATCTAAATGTCTTACGAAAACCAGCTAAAATACTAGTCTGTCGCTGACTACTGATGTGGACCCTTCCTTGGGGTACCCACGGGTATTTTGACTGGGACGGCCGGCTGACTTATGGGGTGTTCTACATAACAACTGCTAGGTTGACTAAGGTCGACTGTCGCCCACAAGGCTGGGAAAACGACGTACGACCACTTAACATGCTAGAACAATTCTGATATTGCTAATCTCTGAAATTTGCCTATTCGGCCTCTAATCCTGGTTCTGGCACACGCACTACTGTTACCAATCTTCAAGGATGCCTCCCTGCTAACGCAGGTGCTAGCTGGTCGATAGACTGTCTAACTGCGCCCTTATCATCTAGCCATCTGCTTTAGGCCATTAACTCTGGTAAACTCCTAGAGCCTGGATCTGACAACAACACAAAAGTCTTTTAATCTAATAATTGAGAACTGAGGTAGTTTAAGTTTCTATGACTTCATACGTAACTCACACTTAATCCGCCCTTTCCCTCCTTCTTTTCTTTCTTTCTTCCCCCTCTTTCTTCTCTTTTTGGTCCCCCAATACAATTTGTATAGGCTTTCTATTACTAATCAGCATCTGTGATTGTAGCCCTTATAGGCAGCAACTCACAACCTATCTATTATCTGTATATCTATATATCGCTGGCTACGTACTATATGTACTGATTCCTGCGGTAATTCATAACCTCTGACATGTTCTGCTGAGTCTCACATTGTACATGATACATTTCTTCTACGGCCTAATAATATCTCCTACCCTGACTTATCATTTCATTGCATTGTCACCCCATTCTGAAGGTAACAACATAAACATTCTAGTTATTGTCTGTTATTCGAAATTACGCCACTCTTACGATATGGGGTCGACGTTCGAATCTTGTAGCCTTACTAGGCATATATTGAGAGCCCATGACTGTCTGCTGGGCCTTATCTCCAGGCTACACTAATGAGATTACTGATCAAGCCTCGGCCTATACTTCTTCTGGCGTATATGGCGGACTTGGCCTTTTTCTGACTCAAACTTGACTATTATTAGGCATTTATCACTAGCAGGTCTGTTCCCCCTACTTCGGGTAAGCTAACAGTCTTACTTTCTTTACTGGCTTGTTATCATAAGGGTCTGCACAACTTACGTAATCATAAGGGCTCTCTATATTTTCTACTACTTACTAGGATCAATCAACCCATCTTTACTTACTGCATGATTCGGCAACCCCCTCTCGAGTCTTATGCTCCTTTTCTATACTGGTATCGAACTTAAGAGGTAGGAATAACCCTTTTCTTATTACAACAATAAAAGCATTCGACTGTACCATATCCAAAAAGATGTATTTGGGATTCCTGCATTTTTTCTCTCTTTCTTGTACCTACCTGGTGGTCTGACCTTATCTGTAATCATAATCAGATCTTATATAACTAATAAGTAAATCAACTCATATGTACATTATACTGCTGACTTCCTGTTTTGACGTTATCAACGTATACTAGGAATAATGCCAATAAAGGTATCACGCTGGGAGGTCTCTGATACCTCCTCCTGCTACTGTAGTTATCATATAACTGACTGATGCTCTCTTCCGTTGCTATTTCTGATCTTCTGCCTGTAATAGGGTAATGCTGATCTGACTTTGTATCTGTAATCAAAGAATACGGTAAGTTCTCAGGGACTCAACCCTATACTGTACCGCTCTAAAGCACGACTGACTGAGAAAGAAGGGTAACCATCATATCATGCCTCGCAGCCTCCTGCCTATAGTATGTGGTGCACAACACATCCATAGACAAGACTCTACTTAGCACGGCTTGCAGACTCCCTGGGATACGACCTGCTCTGATACCAAGTTTTTCACGCCCCGCCTTGGGGGGTATGACTGGCACCTGGTGCCTTACTAGGACCTGAACTACTGGACTGCTAAGCCTACGCACATCTGGTGCCTGGCTGGCTCTAATTCACATTTCTGGAAACAAAGGGCTATATAACGGCTGTAAATACAGCCCCCGGCCCATCGGCCTATAGCCTTCTGTACCTGTACTAGCACCTGACCAGAAACATATTAATTCAGGGAAACCTATGCGGGCCGACAAGGCCACCATGTTGTCTAGTTATCTGCAACTCAATCATAACGTATTAAAAAGCTACGTGACCGGCAAGGTCACCACTACTGATAACTATGGCCCCACACGACCATCATAATAGAAAGAATTAATGCTAACAACTATACAACTGCACGGTCTCTCACGACCGGCTCATCTGACCACAGGGAATATAAACAGACTGCAAGCCTCTAGAAGGGTAATAGAAATGATCGGGGCAGGGCCCCGACCTACCCGTACTGTACAACAAGAGGAACTGAACTACACCTCTAGAAATTCAGTCTCCGGATGACAGGAGCTAAATACTCAACCGCTGATAGGGATCACGTGGTATCGCCTGCTCGTCTAAGGGTACCTGCAGGCAAGTAATGCAGCGCCCCACTGGGCGTCAGTACCGCTGGTACTGAGTATGTAAAGCAACTGAAATAATATAACTGAAAACAACATCTGAAAGCAATAATATGACTGACGAAGCTGAAGTAGAAGGAATAACTTAACGGTCTGATAATGTAAACCTTACCTTCTCTCAATCTTTACTGGAGGGGATAAGAGTCATACCTGGAAACGTATCGTGCTACTGCTGATCTACTTGTATCTAACATAACATGGCATAACATGAAATAACATAACACAGCACAAACAAACCTTACCCGGCCCCCATAAGCCGGGAGGTACAATCAATACAGAATCTATACCCCTACCCCGGTCATCCCATCTCCTATAGTGGCTGTAACCATCCTGCCGGTCCCTGGGTATGCACTTGGGCTCGCTGAGCCCCTGACTATAACTGTACCTAAGTCCGAAGGACTCTAAAATCAACACCCCGGGCGTACCCACTCGACGGGGGTGTATAAGGGCCGACCAAGGCACAATATAGGGAATCTGGCATCCCATCTTCGTCCCCTTGCGGGACGGCATGCCACTCCATAGAGCGACGTATCCTCATCCTCTGGTGGACGAGTCGATACAGCTATTAACCCTGGGCGGTCATGGATTCTAGGTAATCCAACCCCAATCAATACAACGGTCTCAACTAGTCATGATGTCTGTGTATCTCACAAGCTAAGGCTAACAGGGGTAAGATATCATATAAATTACATGCTGAGCTAATAATAGTAATCTGTAAGTGTCTGATACATGCTGAGACAGGTAAGTATAAATATGAATATAGTCTCCTGTCAAACTGTACTAGAGCAAAGGCTATACAAGAGGGTGTTTCTGCTAAAAGCTATGCTGTTTACTGAGTTTCTGTATTAACATGATTTCCTATTTCTAACATGCTTTCTAAGCTTTATTTAGTTGCTAGTCTATATCTGAAATGCTTTACAGATACTGTACTACTTCACGGGGTTTCAGCTAAACACAACAATATCTTAACATGCCATATTACATCACATACTGAATATACTGGGCAATCTTAATCACTTACGTCCGAATCTATATCATGCAGATAGGTCTCGTACACATTACAACCCAAAACTTCTCATATTGCACCAATATTCATAATAACACAATAATCGACTTCTGAACATTCTACTGGTCTGTAAATTACCATACTGTCTCAATATTACTTAACTTGTCGTGGAAACTAACTTTACATTCCTTATTCGTGAGCTATTCGTCTGTCGGACGAGGCTCGGCCGATACTTCAACTGTTTTCTCCCAACTGCATTCATAAACATATCAATCAATACTAAATACAACTTTATTTCAAAAGGCAACGTCACTTTCGATATAGTTTATATCCTAAACTTAGGCTTATCGAAAGACGGCCAGAAACTCGCTATTTTTCAGAGGTCCAGAAGGGAGAAATATTCACTTCACAGCTAGGGACACATAGACACTAATTTAGAGCAATTCCACTTACCTTGGCTCGGTGGCTCGACGATTCGCCGGCTGTATTTCGCGAAACTGAATCCGTAGGAATGCTCTCTGTCGCTAAATACCCCCATATCCGGAGTTAATTTGAGTTTGGGCAGCGTTTAGCAGCGTAATCGAGCGATAATATATATTCCCTCTTCGTCCTCCTCTGTTTTGCTGCATTCTCTGAAATTTTACAAAGTTTTTATCATTTAAAACCGAAGTGAGGCTTTATATACTTGGGCCTGGACAAGGCCAACGTGTCACGGAGCCATCGCGGAGGCCTCTCCTCCGTGACACTCTGCCATCGCGGAGGGGCTCTGCCTCGGCTCCTTCCGTGATGGTTCGACGGGCTTCTCGTCCGATCTTTTCCCGGGCCTTTCTCCAACACGTATGGCCTTCAAATATGCTTAACCAACGTGGGAATAGGTCATCTGAGTGCCGGGAATTCTACGGGGTGTAACATAGAGTATATCAATTGTATTATGTTGGGACCCCATCTGGTTTGAGAGTGTTTGGGAATGTCTACCCAGATAGATATGACTATTGCTTGGATATGAGCATTTGCTCAAAAGATAGAGGAATCTGATTCACCATCTCCAAGTACCGACAGAGAAGTAGAATAAAGTGGGGAGACCAGGTCAACAGGATTATTTAAGCCCCAGCCCCATGTAGTGTTTCAAAGCCCCGGGTGGCCATACATTCAGTTTCTCCTAGAGATTTAGTTCCTTCTTTGTCCCTAGATCAGGCTTTAGTTTCTGTTATCAGGATCGTCAATATCAGGTCGTGGTAAAATCAAGGATAAAAATGCAGCTTCAGATTTAACATTGATCTTGTATCTTAAGTAGTGAATGGAAAGTGGTATTTGAGTTAATCAACTGTCGTGGTAGTGTATAAATTATCTTATGGTTAGAAAAGTTCATCGATTATGTGGTATTAAGGCACATCTATCTTATGTTAGATAAATAGATTGAGTTGAATAAGTATAGTCTGATATGAAGCAATGACTTGAAAGGATATGTTTACGAATATATGGAATGTATGTTTATGACAGAAGACAAGGATGAGTTAAAGTTGTTATGACATTCGAGGACGAATGTTTCTAAGAGGAGGAGGATGTTACACCTCGGAAAATTTTTAGTGCTTATTTGATATTTTTATGCTATGTTAAGGGAAGTACGGGTTTTATATTAGTCGTAGATGACAAGGGAAATGTGTATGAATGGAAAAGCAAAGAGTATTTGAAGTTTATAAGTTAGGTTAAAATTTAAACGACCATATTTCCCAATATATAATGAACTAAAAGCCCCACAACCTATCAATTTCAAGGTCTTTGAGTCTAATTTTCAGAACATCAAACGTCTCATCAATCAGAGTTCGGAGTAAAAAGTTATAGGGATTTTATTGTGGCACTATCGGGCAGTGACATGGCCACCGCTCAAACACCTTTATATTTTAACTTTTGTGTTATGAGATCATTATCAATTTTTCCGAATTTGAGGTGTCTGCTTACCCTCTGAAATCCTCTCTCTTTTCCAGTAGCAATTCCTAAGAAACCAAGAGGAAATCTCTCAAGAAAACACCATGAAAACTCAAGCAAAAGTTGATGGAAGTGAAGGAAACATTGTGGTGAAGTTGTTGTTGTGTGTTTGGGACTATTTTGAGCTAAAGTTATACTCCATCTTCGTAGGAATTTTTCATAATAAATAGTAAGTAACTTTTCTCTTTTGAAATCTCTAATAAATCTATGGAATTTTTGAAGGAAAACTAGAAGAAAGTTATGGTTTGTATGTTGACTTGTTGTAGTTGTTGTGCTGTTATGTTGCTGCGTTTTGGGCAGAAACATTGCTGCATTATTGGGAAGTGATTTGGAGGAAAATACTCCTATTATATCCAAAGATATTATCATGCAAAGGGTAAGTGTTTCTAATTGCTAAACTTGCCTAAATATCCTAGCTAAAGCTAGAAGTTGGAGGTTATGTTGGGCTACCGTTGTTGGTATGTTATTGTTGAAGTTCTGCTTATTTTTGAAGGTTGGAATAGCTGTGTTTTGCTGAGAATATACTCTATATTTGTGGGAGTTTTTCATGAGAAAAGTTAGGTAATTTCCTACATCTATTTTCCCTCAAAGTTGTAGAAAAAAATTGAAATAAGAAATGCTAAGTGTTGCCTTATTTGTTTGTATTGTGACTGCCTATTGATGTAACATTTTGGCTGGATAAATTATCTTGAAACAGCCTTTTCACATGGTGATAAACTCATGTAATTTAAGGGGATAAATTCTGATTGTTGAAAGAAAAAAACGACATAAGAAAGCTCGCCGAAGAAAAAAGTATGTAAGGCGCTTTTTGTCTCTTGATTTTCTAGCACGAATTCTTGCGAGGATGAATCCGGCATTCCCCTGTACTTGATCTTATATAGTAGCATATTATGGTTCTTCCCAACTGTTATAATTACTTGGTATTAAGTTGTGTATTTGCTAAAGAGTTGGAACACATGAATCTAAAGTGAAGAGGGCAATTGCCTTTGATTATGGTCTTAGTTGTAAATTGAGTTTGAAGTCCCCTCAGCGTGGGAACTGTGAGCTGGTCCTTTACATTATGTTATGTATTTGTGGTTTCAAAGTTATTTCACATTATGGTTGCTAAGGAAATTGGAAAATATGGCAAGACAACGACGCGCGGACCAACCTAATATTTGAAATCGGTTTTAACTCAATAAGGGCTAACGAGGGTAATGAAATGGAATTTCCTTACAATAGTTACCTACCCTCTTATATGCATGTTTTAAGGTACCCGGGGCTATGAGAAGGTTCCCCAATCCCTCTCCATTAAGCTAAGCGACTAATTAATGCGTTTCTTAATTAACCGATATGTTAAACTTGGAAAATAGAACCCGAATAGGTAACTATTGATATTTCTATGGAACCATCTTTATTGGCAGGTTATACACAATATATTGATGTTAACAGGTTATACGAAAATCGTAATATATATATATACACATTCATGCTTATGTTCAAGTTACGCGATAAAACGGCAAGGATTGCCTTTAGAAAATTGTTATATGTTTATTAGAGATCTTGAGTTATCTAGACCTCCTGAGCTCTCAGGCTTTAAGTAGACACGTCGCATGTTCTTTGAAAGTTGTATATGTGTAAGGAAATTAACCTAAGTGTAAAAGTTGAGGCGCTAGTAGCAAAGGAGAGATAACAGTAAACGTTAGACCTTTTAAGGTAATATGTGAGTTATATGCCCTCTGTCCATAGTTGATTTGAAGGACCTTTGAGCGACGTTAAAATATGAGAAAGATGAAGTTTAAAAGATAAGGTTGTCAATTAGGTAAAAAGGTAAGTGCGTATAAGAATTGCTGGAATAGTGAACACGAGAGTAAATAATTAAGTAGGGAATGACGAATCCTGTTTAGAAAAGAATTTAAAATGAATACGAAAAATAGAGCTAAAGGTTGTTAACTTAGATGATAAGTGTTACGATTGTTAATTAGTTAGGTAAATGGCTAGGAAGATTTACCCTGTTCTAAAGATGTTTAGCAAAAAAGTTATAAATAAAGTTGTTTATGTTCAGTTATGTTAAGTTAATGAATGACCAGTAAAGTGTTAACTTCTTAAGAAATGATTAGAATCAAATATTTTGAGATAGTGACTCAAGTTAAAGAGAAGTTCTTGATTGTACTTTTTAAACAATTATCTTTGATTATTTGTTTTAAGAGTTGGATTAACTTTCTCAAGTTTTAAAAGATTCTTTTTTCTTGGAGTTTCTAAATTGTTTATAATGCCACTAAACTTTTCTAAGATCCTCATATATTGCAAAGTTTCACAGGAGCCTTTCCTATGTTGTCTAAAGCACGACTATAAGTCTTTATTTATCTTAAGGCAGCCCCTAAATAGTTGCCTAGCCTTTTTATGTTAAAGAGCTCCAAGTTTGAGATACGCGAGTTATGTTTTCCTGTTCATAAGTTACGTTGAGATGTGATATGATATGCAACGAATGAGGTATACTCACAATTATTGATATGAAAGTATGAAAGTCAAACGAGTATAAGCACGAAATGAATGTTAAGATTGTTAATAGAAAATGTTAAGTTAAGTTATTCCTCTCTGCTCCTCGTGTTAGTATTGCTAGGAGATTTTTAAAATCATGAACATGCATCTACACAATCTTTATGATATTCCAGTACTAGGAACTTCCTTAGAATTCATTCACAGCATATGTATGTATTTAAATGTTAAATGAAAGACCTATATGTGTATGGAATAATAGTAGTATTTGGAGTCGTGGTAAGATCCTACACATGTTATAGTTACTAAGTCGGCATATTTCATGGTTATGAGTATGCAGATAGTCTGTATGAGCCTTATCATCTCCATTTATGATTGCAATTAAGATTTACTTTTATTTTACCCCGGTATGATACATCGGCTTAAGATATCCTTATTATACCCCAGTATGGTACACCGACTGGAGATATCCTTATTTTACCTAGGTATGGTACACCGGCTGAAGATATTTTTATTTTAACCCTGTATGATATACCAGCTGGAAATATTTTTATTTTACCCGGTGTGGTACATTGGCTGGAGATATTTTTATTTTACTCCGGTGTGGTACATTGGCTGGACGAACTCTATATATGGTTTTATAGTTGGCTGGTCGCTGGCATTACAGTTATAATTTCTTTCTTGTGCATTTTTTAATTGCATTTTCATCTCATTATAGAGTTATTATCAGGTTTCAATTTCCAGGATTCCGGGTTGTTACTAATCCTTATTCCTGGTTTAGTTATCTTGAGTTCACTTATGTTATAGTGAGTTGTTATCAATTACAGGTTGTAGAGTTCCAGGTTATATCTATCCTTTATATGTTTATGTGCTGAGTAAGTTATTATAGGATTGTTATCTCATGTTTACAGTTTCAGCCTTACATACCAGTATATTTCATTCGTACTAACGTCCCTTCGCTTGGGGACCAGCATTTGTGCCGCAGGTGCAGATAGAGGTCAGGATTTTCAGTTGCAGTAGCAGTTTGTGAGATCAATGGATATGTTGGTATGCTCCTTTCTTCCTGGAACTAGGGCTTAGTTATTTATGCTTGAGGTTTGAGATGCAGTTATGGGTAGGTCAGAGCCCTGTTCCAACCATCAGACAGCTTACTCTTTCGAGGCTTTGTGGACTTAGTGTGTACAGTGTTATTCAGATTGTGGCCTCGTCGGCTTATTGTTGCTTGGTTTAGCATACTCATTGCCTTGGTTACATTTCAGTTGTTTACCTTGTATTGTTGAGACTTTAAGGGTCCAATTTATACACCAGTTGATTGTGACAGGTGGCCTGGATGGTGATAACGTTTCAACCACACCTCTTACTGAAGTATGAAGCGAACGTTGTCAATAAAGAACCAATCTAGAGGTTGGGGTTGATCCCACAGGGAATATGGAAGAGCTAGATTACAACCGGTAATTGAACTTGTGAGGTAGTTACTTCAAAATTCGGGGGTTCTAAAGAAAATCAATAATAAAAACAATTATCAAAATTATGGTTTTGAATCAATATTAAAGGATAACTAGGGTTTGTGTTCACCATGGGTTCATAACTGCTTTGGGTATACACTCGTGATCATCACCAATACTTACTTACAGAGCTGATGACTTAGGTTCATTCAAACGACCGACCAGTCCCTATTGAATGACTATACTCAATCATTCGACCAAGTCTCATGAGCGGTTTTAAACTATCTGTTATCACTAAGTTCCAGATTTAACTATACTGCAACCACAGCTCAAGTTTATACAATGATCATCAAGATCAAGGCTTTGTTGTAATTCTCTTTTCCTAATCTCTACCACTTAGACCTAAGAAAGTAAAGAATTGGAGCATGTCCTAACGTTGCGCACCGTTAAGAAACATTTAAGCATGAAGAGAATACAACATAAGTGTTTGTATTGGTTTTAGAATCACTGTGCAACCCTAGCTTGTTAATCCACCATAGTTCCCACAACCCTAGCTATGGAGGTTTTAGCCTCTCATAGTTGTAAGATTGTGAATTGCATTCATGATTAAAAACATAAATCAATTCTTACAAGTATGAATGAGAAAAAAACTTTCTTTAATTAATCAGCAAAATCTTGAAGAAAAATAGCAAGAACAAGAAGAATTCAAGAAAAGGTTGATCACAAGTCAAATCAACTCAATTCTCTCTTTCTCTCAATTGTCTAATGTTGTCTCCAATAATGTCTCTGATCAAAATCTACTCTAATAAAAATCTTATGAAAAATAAAACAGACACAAGAATCCTTTTCCTAAGCTAACAGGGTGAATTTTCATATTTGGTTCTGCTCATGTCACGAGTCAACCTACGATCCGTAGAGAGATCCTACGGTCCGTAGCATCCTTTTGTACATTGCATGACTGGCTGGATTTTGACTAAGTGTTGGATCCTGGTATGACTCATACCTCCATCTTACGATCCGTATTGAGCTCCCGTGGCTTGACTCTGAGACTTTGAAATATTTCTGAAGTTCATCACGACCGCCATGGTGCGAATCGTACCTTCATTCTACGATTTGTACTTCCTTTCCGTAGCATGAGTCGGCCTCTTATGCAAATCTTCTAAATCTTTTCACGAGTTCATCACCTCAACTCGTACAAGCTTGGTATGACTCATACTGAGACTCATATACTACATCTCTTCAACATTAGCCTTCTGCAACTTTTCACGGCCACAGTACGACTCATAGGACCTTCCTACTGCTCGTACTGTGGACTGTAATTTGAGCCTATTTTACACACTTCAGGCTATCTTTTGCATCTTTTAGCTCCAACACCAATTTATCCTGTAACCAAAAGAAAAGTGCCTTATATCCACATAAATACACCTAACTCCATGCTATTTTCTTAGTTTTGAGCGTTGAAAGTGTTGTAAATCCTCAGCACATCAACACCCTCAATGTAAGACTTTTGCATGTTCTCAGGCAAAGAAAAGAAAAACTAAATACAACGCTCAACAAGAAAATAGACTTAAGATATTACATCCAATACTCAAACAAAACTTGCACTTTCTATACAAACTCTACTGACCCTTTCTCATGGAACAACATCAGCTAATGCATTACAAGCAACCTCAAAACATCATAAACAGGGTTTAAGACATATCATCTAGCTATCAACAGGCAATCAAGTTATCACCAATGTTTTTCACACAGAGCAATGGTAAAAGCAAACATAATCCATGTACCCTCACACAAATGAAGTCCCCACTCAGATATGAAATGTCAGTCATAGCATGGGACTAAATAAGTAAGCCACTCACTCTCACAAAGAAGTTACAAGTATTATGTGTCAGATACCATAGGCTTGCCCTTATTTTCTCTGCTTCGATTTATCAGATGGTCGAGTTAGGATCACTATAGGACTTATATGGCTTGTAATGTAGGCTTAGGGCTGGACATGATAAAGATGGAATATTTTATAAGTGACCATCCCTTCCTTGGCACTACATACATTGGCTACACCATTCACCTATTTCACCTTTTATTCTTTCATTCCCTTTTCTTTCCTTTTCACCCCTTTTTATACACATTTGCATGGGTGTGGTGAGTTTTCAACTTTTTTAGCATTTTCATTTTCTTTTTCAAGATTCTCAGCTTTTTCATCTCTTTTGTTTTCATCTCACCGCACCTCATTTTTTACCATTTCTTTTCTCTTTTCTTTTCCTTTCTTCTGTTCCCACCATTACACACCCCTACTCTAGCCACCCTCACTTAAGCATTTTTATTATGTTGAGGTTCACAATATCCAAGGAAGGACCAGGGCCAAAACAGGTTTATTATAAACAAATGGATACAGTTAATCGGTAAATCAAAGAAACATGGTCTATTAAGGCTCAAACTTGGGATCAAGGGATTCATGCAACTTTGGTAGGGTGATATAGGCTAAAAGTGAGCTAAACAAAAATGGCCTATGATCATATCCTAACCAACCATCCTTAGCCTATGCAAAGACCAACAAAGTAAGTTCTAGATCTTCAATACAATACCGAACTGAATACTATACCTCATTCACACATGGTACATGCACTATTTTCACCTCACCTGTCTGGTTTATACATGACTTAACAAGACTACTCATTAATATAAACTAAATGACATCCAAAGATCCACAGAAATCATGCATGTTGTCACAAATACATAGCTAATGCATTAAAAAATATTTTAAACATGGTCAATTTTTTCAAAAATCACAACTAGTGCATTTTTATTGGCTGAGTAATCCTAAGTTACTTTCTAAATAAACAAAAATAACAAGCTAAAAATAAAAATCATACACATGTCGATTTTACTAGATAGCATAATTGAGGGAAAAGAATCACGGCAAGAAAACCATCAGACGAATCAAAAATCTCAAAAATCACAAGTACAACCCCTCCCCCTTTTGAAAAGTAAGCTTCATCCCCGAAGCATAAACTATAAGAACATAGGGAAGAGAACATACTTGGGGATACTCAGACTTAATCTTCCATGAGTTGCCTCCCATACAACACCTGATTTAACGTCGCGGCACGATGCAAATCTCTTGACTACTCAAAATTCGTCAAGTGGTTCATACTCATTCTCTAGTGCTGAGATTACACTAAATTCCTTGGGTTGCTTCATTGTCCTACAAATGTTGAAAGTGACCTCTTCTTGGTTTATTCTAAACTTCAGCATACAATCTTCCTCGTCTACTAGAGCCCTCCTGATTGCAATGAATGATCGCCCCAAAATGATGGGGACCTCATAATCAACCTCTCAATCAAAAATCACGAAGTCTACTGGGAATATAAATTTGTCTACCTTGACAAGCAAATCGACTAGGACGCCCAATGGCTTTTTAACCATTCTGTCAGCCATCAGTAGCCGCATGTTGGTCGGTGTGGGGGCTCCCAATCCCAATTTCTTGAATACTGCAAAGGGCATCAAATTAATGCTATCTCCCAGATCACAGAGTGCCCTTGCGAACTCGACACAGAGAAACAAAGTTGCAAATTTTTTTACTAACCTAACTTATGATTTTGCAGGTACCATAGAATATTTTAATCCTCAAGAACTAATAGTAAAAGCAAAAACTCTTATCCACTTAAAAAAATTACAAATCCCTAATTTTAGATTCAAAACATATACAGAAAGATAACCAAATTAATGATGCAGGGTAATAACAAATAGCAACAAGAAACACCAAAACACATTTTGATAATTGAAGTGCAAGATTCATAGTAACCTAACAAAATCTCATAAATGTATGAAACCTAATTTATAATTTCTCTACCACATGTATGGTATTAGTTTCTTAGGAGGCTTATTCTATGAGGAGAAGAATAATAGATTTAGATTAAGTATATAAGTGATAAATTATTTCTAAGATTGAATGGGGAATTGAGTATGGGAACCTAGATAATCCAAAGTCAATAGCTTAGCAAAGAACTTTCTCTTTCTAAATTTGATGACACAACACCTACGCGAGAGCTAAAGGTTGCTAAAAATGTTAACAATCCACGGTTTGATGTAGATTGACGAATAAGTCTAAAGGTCTTCTTATCTGATCTACCGTGAAAAGCTATCTAGAAGCAGGCTAGATTGAAAATGATCCTCCGAGGCATGAGCTTCCATGATGGGTGTAGAGGCAATATAATGATTGCATAGGCGAGATGAAAGTGAAGAGCTAAAGAAGATGGTCGGTTTTAGTGTTGTTTTCTAATTAGATTGTATAGGCTTTCACTTTTTTCTTTATTTTATTCTGATTTAGTGTTGGGGTGGATCATGGACATGATATTGGCCTGGGTCAGATATTTTTTAGGTAATAATAAAGCCTTTTGGCCATTTTTAATTTTAAAAAAATGATGAGTTGGACATTAAGAGGATTAAGATGATAAAGAAGGAGAAGAAAATAAGAGAAAGGGATAATTGCGAGATACAAATTTATTCCATTAACCAAAACCTGCTAAAGAAACTTGATGACTATATATTCCTTTTATTGGTAATATTGATAGTTGGTGATTAGTCTAAAACATAGAGATAATGCTCAGATAATATATTTTGTTTTAGAAAAAGGGAGGTGCCTCCTTATGAATAAGTACTCCAACTAAAAAAAACTATTTTCATACAAGACTTTCAATTTTTTATGCATAGTTATTATTCTTCTAATAATGAAACAAGTTATTAATTCTTATAAGTTTTTATACACCCGTTTTATTGTACCTCACTAGCCACTCTCACTGTCTCTTCCAAAAGTTGAATGTCTGTTTTTTTTAAAAATCAAATAAAAACTCTATAATATAAATCAATTTGCACTTCATTGTTTTAAAATTACCTCCTGACTTAAAAGAGATTTCCTTCCAGAGCTTGATTTTACCTGTTCTTTAAGTTTTCATATTTTTCATTTATTGTTGACCTAGATCTGTACTTACTGTAAATATATCTTTTTAATCTATCAATAAATATGCCCGTATTGCATTGAGTTTGATTAACTACATTATATTTTTTATGTATCTACTAGATTCATCTTGAACAACTTTTGGTTAACTTATTTGATCTCAAGCAATGAATTGTCTATATTTCTTAAAAGATAATTTCTTTCGAGAAAAAGTTACTATTGTTGGAGCATTTTCAAGAGTAATATGTGCTTTAATTGACACAACCTTTTTATTTGTCATATCTAAAAATATTTACATAGAAAGTAGTATATATTCTAGTTGTTTCAAAGCAAGTAAGTTGCTCTAGAAGTCATTGAGGGAATGTATACCTGATGCCCTCTTGCTACATTAATCAACAAAACACTCTATTATCTATAAGGTCAAAATTATAGAACTGTTAGATTGCAATTTCTTAGAGTCTAAAATAGGTATTAAACTCATCCAAAAAAATGGTTTTGTCTTCTAAAAATTTCTTTAGATCTGTGAAAGATGAATAAGAGAAACTTTTCTATTAAGAGTAGCAAGATGATTCTTTTTCAAAGTACTGATATTATTAAGATAATTTGTATTTTTTATTTATTTTTTTAAAAATCACTATTATGATTATGAAAAAGCAAATATGTAGATCATGGTGTTAGTCTTTTTGCCCTATTTTTTCTATTTCATTTTTACTACTGGATAACCTTTTTATTTCTTGGTGCTTTCCGCTATACATAATTACATATTTTTTTTAATATAGTGTCAATTTTCATAATGTCCTTCAACATATCATCTGGTCATAAATTTGGGTGTGAGGAAGAAGTTTGAGACTCTTTATGCTGATGTCGGACTACAATAATTTGACCAGTGTCTTATAACTGTTTGATCTTTGAAATCACCACCGGCTACCTAAGATATTGAACCAGGTTCAATTCAATCACACATGCAAAAAATAACAATACTAAAATATAGATATAACGTGAAAAACCTCCTTGCTCAAGGGAGTAACAAAAACATGACTTACCGAATAAGATTTTGTTCAACTCACGAGCAGATTTTAGATTACAACTCTGCAATCAAAGGGACTACCTCTAGTACCTCAAGACTTCACCAATTACCTCTAACTAGTGACGCATTTCTCAACTAACAACCCGAGTTAGAAAGTCACACCTAACCTGAGAACAATAATAAAAAAGAACTCTCTCTCTCTCTCTCTCTCTCTCTCTCTTAAAGTTCGACAATTGTACGAAAACCCTTTTTGCTATTACATGTGCTCAATTGTCGCAGAAGAACTTTTCAACAACAAGACCCTATTTATATTTTTCCTTAACCGCCGCTACTTGATTGCAACTTTCATATGCCTTTTAAGTTTTTGGCTTGCAGAAGGAAAGTCAATATTTTCCTTTCCTTTTTCTCATGGCATGATATTTACTTCCTTCTTGGACTTTTATTGGATTTTCCTTTTAATTACTTCACATGTATCCTTTCTTCAATGGAGTCAACTTATGCCACCTGTGCACCTATAGTTATATCTGGCTAGCCACATCTGAGTCAGGAATTGTACCTGATCCATCTTGATATGCAATCATAGTCCTGAAACACTTTTTCAATCATCAAAACTCAATATGTAATAAATTTCCTCTTTTTGATGATGACAAACACCTTGAACAACCCAAAATTCTCCCCTTCCCCCTTTTGACATCATTGAAATATAGATAAATAAATCAGCAAAATTTAGTATATGCAAAAGAAGAATAACCCATGGCAACTGGGGCAACACTGATCAGAACAAAATTTAAACAATAGGAGTACAATAGCAAGAGATGATATGAGTCATCTAAGTTGCACAAGATCAAACATACATCAAGAAAAGATCAAGATTAAATCAGCACCAGTCTCAAACATATATCATTAAAGTCACCAACAGCATACAACCAAAAAAATTGGGCTAGGCAAAAAAAAAGGAGCCTAACCATCTAAGGTGAAGTATCAGCAAGAAGGCCAATCAGGAAAGGCACTGGGAAAGATAGAGGGAATGAGAGCTGAGTTTTCTCCATCAAGGACAGCAGTTTGACAATTCTGCTATCGTGCAAGGTTTGCTCAAGAATAAGCCAATCTTTAAGAGAGGAAATCTCAGCATTATCTACAGAGACATCTCACTTGAGCTGGGCATTTTCATTTTTTGATTCAGCAACTCTAGCACTAGCAAGTTTTAGGTTGAGAAGCATTTGGCCAACTGGTCTTTTCCCTTTTGAACCTGGTACAGGTTGCACTAGTTTGCATTTCTCCAATGTCTTATGATCAAAAAAATCCATCTTAGACCCCAACTTGCAGTAGACAAAGGAATATGATGTGCCTCAAAAACCTTAGTTAGGAAGAAGCCATAAGGGAGTCCATGAGATCCCCTGGCTAAGTTAGTCACTTGATCAATGTGGCGTATAATTAGCAAAGGAAGATTGACCTTCTGTTGTTCGTCAATAGCACCCATAAGCCCCAAATCACAATGGAAAACCTCATGGTGACGCTCAGTATGGGGTAGCAAACATTTGTTGACCAATTCAAACAACAGCTTATGATCAGGACCCATCTCCCCCTTCATCATACGGCCTGACCCAGTAGTAACCTTCCCTTGGGTGAACCTGGTAGTAAGCTTACCATATTTGGGCCTGGGAACATCATAGTCAGCATAACCATCACAAGGGATCACCAATATGTCACCTACCTCTTCGCATCAAGTGTGAAGGCCACCCCATTCACAGTAGATTTCACCTCCCCATCATGTACCACCTCTAGATTTATATAGAACTGAACCACTTCAAGCTCATGAACCTGTGGAAGGGAACATAGGAACAGATGAGTCTACCCTTCAAACCCTAATTTTGTAATTAACCCGGCCATTCCAGGTTCTGAAGCAATCGAGCGATCAATAACCCTCCCCTTTAACACCTTTTGACAATCAAAGTAATTTTCCTTCCCTGTGGCAAGGAATTTTTCCATGTTCTTACTAGGAGGATCATCAGAAGGAGTAGGGTATGAAGAGGAGGCACTCCCCTTGTGTTTCTTTGGAACAGGTTCCTCAGGGTCGGAGTCATGCTCATCACTGCTATCAAGTTGCATGGCACGAGGGATGAAGCAACATCTGCTTGCTTAGTTGAGCCCTGGTTTTCTTCAAGGAGGCAACAACCTTCTGGATCTCCTTGAAAAATGCATCCCTGGTTTGATTCTTGGGAGGTGGAGAGGGTTTCACCTCAATATGCTTGCGGACAGAAGAGGTGGGGATAGTTTTGAGGCATGCATATTTGATACTCAGAGGAAAGTCATCTTCATCATCTCATAATGTTCTACCCCTCCCATTTCGGGTGTCGTGGGAGGAGGAGACTTACCCTTGCCTTTGTCAAGATCAAAAGGAGTGGGAACAGGAATAGGCGAAGGGGCAACGGGGTTAGCAGGAGAGAAGGGCACTGTACCTGGTACAGCTGCAGGTTCCCCCTGAGTGGATGCAGGGTGATTAGGGGTAGTAGTGGAGGAGGAAGCCATTGTAGAGATCCTGAGAAAGAGAGAAAGAAAAATGAAGAGTACGAGGAGGCAATACAGGAGAAGAGAGAGGAAAATGATGAGAAAAGACCAGCTACCTAGGAACTATAAGTAGCCGCCTAAGGAAGTGGAATGGACAGAGGAGTAATGGGATGGGACATGAAAGGAAGGAACCATGTTCAGTGAATGACGGTTGTCAGACTTTGGGCAGGAAGAGGAGTAATGAAGCATGTTTTATTTTTTTTTTTAAAATGTGATCACACTTAGTAGGTGAAAAGAGGGTATGGACCAGTTTCAAATGAAGAACGGTTTTAGTGCCATCAATAACTTCAACATATATGAAGGAGAACGCGTACACACCATCTGACCGTTAAGAGAACAGGTCATCATTTTGATCTTTCTTGTACGTGATCCGATCTACAGCAGCATAGAAAGTAGGGGTCATATCATCCCTACCCATACCCACATTGTAGCTTAACTGAGGTGTGATCCTAATAAAAGGAACAAGACTCGATTAAAATTCAAAATGCAAAATACCAAATGAGCATAAGAATAAACAGTTTTCTAGTCAAAAGTAAGAAAAAGGAAAATCAAGAAGCACATATGTAGGTGAGTCTGATAAGGTCAAGTTCCACATGAATTTTTTCAAAAGCTTCTCTTCCCAGGGCCTTGGTGAATATATCAGCCACCTGATCCTCAGTCTTGCAGAATTTCATCAGAATATGTCTTTTTTCAACATTATTTCTCAGGAAATGGTGACGCACATCATCATGATTTGTTCTTTTATGCTGGACCGGGTTCTTTGCCATGTTTGTGTAATTGGAATTATCATATAGAATAGATATTGTATCCATTTGGATCCCATAATCTTCCAATTTTTGTTTGATCCATCATAACTGGGGACAACATAATGAAGCTACTACATACTCAGCTTCTATTGTAGATAGAGCCACTGAATTTTGCTTATTGGTTGCCCAAGATATCAAAAATGGTCCGAAGAAGTGTGCCATTCCAAATATGCTTTTCCTGTCGATCAAGAATCCAGCGTAGTCTGCATCTGCATAACCAATGACTTTCAAAAATTCACTGATCGGATACCAAAGAACCAAGTCCATTGATCCTTTAAGGTACCTCAAAATACTTTTTACTGCTTTCAGGTGAGATTCCTTTGGATTTGTTTGGAACCTTGCACATAAGCCCACACTGAACACAATGTTTGGTCTGCTTTCTATCAAAATATAATAGAGACCCAATCATTTCTCTGTACTTGGTCTCCTCAACTCTCGACTCAGGTTTATCAACATCTAGTCCAATAGTAGTTGTAATAGGAGTATCATTTACTTTGGAGTTCTCCATGTCATGCTTGATCAACAGTTCCTTGGTGTACTTCTGCTGATGGATTGAGGTTCCTTCTTTGGTTTACTTGATCTGTAGTGCCAAAAAGTAGTTCAACTCTCCCATCATGCTCATTTAAAACTCATCATTCATAAGTTTTTCAAATTCATCACATATAACCTAGTCTGTGGCACCAAAAATGATGTCATTAACATAAACCTGTACAATAAGAATGTTTTTGCATCATCTTCTTAGAAATAGGGTTTTGTCGACCTTCCTGCTGTTGTACCCATAAGCCAAGAGGAAATTTGAGAGTATATCATATCATGCTCTTGGGGCTTGTTTAAGTCCATACAAGGCCTTATTTAACTTGTACACATGATCGGGAAACTTGTGATCTTCAAAACCTGAAGGTTGCTTCATAGATACTTCTTCCTACAGAAGACCATTCAAGAAGGCACTCTTAACATCCATCTATAACAATTTGAATCTCATATAGGTGGCATAGGCAATGTGTATTCTTATGGCTTCTATCCATGCTACAGGAGCAAATGTCTCATCATAATCAATGCCCTCTCCTTAATTGTACCCTTGGACTACCAATCTAGCTTTATTCCTGACAATGATCCCCTGATCATCAAGCTTGTTCCTGAATACCCATCTGGTTCCTATAACTTTTCTGTTATCAGTACAAGGAACTAGGTACCACACGTTGCTCCACTTAAATTGTCCGAATTCCTCTTGCATAGCCATGATACAGTCTGCATCCAGCAAGGCCTATTTGACATTTTTTGGCTCAACTAAGGATAAGTAGGCTAAAAAAATACACATGTTTCTTAACCTGGATCGGGTATGTATACCAGTATCCAATGGAGAAAGTATATTATGAATTGGATAAGAACTTTTATGCTTCTGGTGTCCTACTTGTATCTCTTGTTGTTCTGTTGCTTGAGAGAAACCAGGTTCATCTTTTGAAGAGTTTTGACTGGTTATGCGTTCTGGTGCTTCAACAGTGTCACTTTGTGTCGCATTAGGACTGACTCCTTATTCAGATGGTTGCTCTATGGGAATGTTTAGCATCTCATAATGAGTACCTTCATCCTATGTACCTGGTTCCCCCTCAAGGTTTGTAGTCAGTGCCATACCAATCTCCTCTATATCCTCCTGTGTACTTCCATTGTATGCTTCCTTCTGTTCATCGAAGATTACATGAACGCTTTCCTCAACATAGTTCGTTCTCTTATTCAGTACTTTGTAAGCCTTACTGTGTGAAGAGTAGCCAAGAAGATTCCTTCATCACTCCTAGCATCGAACTTTGCCAATGCGTCCTTGTCATTGTTATGAACAAAGCACTTACAACAGAATGCCCTATAATGGGTCAGATTTGGCTTTCTTCCCTTCAGCAGTTCGTAAGGAGTTTTTTCTAGCAGTGATTTATCATACACCTATTAATCAGGTAATAAGTTGTGTTCACTGCCTCAACCCAATATCCTTGAGGTAGTCCACTAGCTATCAACATAGTTCTAGCCATATCCTCCAAGGTTCTGTTCTTTTTTTTCACTACCCCATTTTATTGTGGAGATCTTAGGGCTGAGAAATTATGATCAATCCCTGAATCTGCATAGTATTCAAGAAATTTTGAGTTGTCAAACTCAGTTTTGTGATCTGACCTAATGCTTCCCAGTACATGATTTAGTTTCTTCTGAACCTTTTTGACAAAAAGGGAGAATACATTAAATGTTTCATCTTTGGAGGCCAAGAACAATGTCCATGTGAACCTGGTATAGTCATCCACAATAACAAACATATATCGTTTGCCTCCTCCGCTAGTTACTCTCATTGGACCACACAAGTCTATGTGAATAAGTTACAGGCATCTGGTGGTGCTGACTACCTTCTTGGATTTAAAAGACGATCTCACATGTTTTCCTTTTGTGCAGGAAACATAGATCAAACTATCTTTGTACTTGGTTTTAGGAAGACTAAGTACCAGTTCTTTTCCCACAATCTTGTTCATATGAGAGAAGCTAGTATGACCCATGCATCTGTGTCAGAGTAAAGAACTGTCCATTAATGCGCTCAAGCAGGAAAGTTCCTCCCCATGGGGTCCATAATATTTGCCTTGTACACATTTTTGTATCTCTACCCTTTAAGCCAGGTTCCCTATATTTAGACTAGTGACTTTGCAATCCGCAGACATAAATAAGATAGAATTCTTCTTATCACACATTTGAGAGATACTCAGCAGATTATGTTTCAAGCCCCTCACATAATTCACATTGTCAATTACTTGTGACATTGATTTTCCAACCTTTCCTGTTCCAATAATTTCACATTTCTTTCCATTTCCAAAGGCTACATTTCCACCTTTGTGACTGGTAAGTGAGAGAAAGTTTTCCACTGTTCCTGTCATATGCCTGGAGCATGCATTGTCCATGTATCAGGTTCCTTTCTTTGCTCTCACTTTCACCTGCACAGATAGTCAAAGGTTAGATTTGGGTACCTAGACAAGATTGGTTCCCTTTCCATTTTTGAATGGATGAATTAAATCTCTTTTAGCCCAATGTGGCAAAATCATATTTTTATTGATTTTCAGGTCTTCATTTTTTATTTTGTTTTTTTGATGACATTAGCCTAGGTTTTACATATTCAAAATTTTTCTGTGTGGCTCTTTGCCTGATTAAGCATTGTTCTTGATAATGTCATGTCAACCCATAGTGAGAGAAGAAAATATTTATGCAATTTAGGTCTGTCATTTGAGCTACATATGCCATCTTTATATCCCAGTCATTGTCTTTTGTTAGAGTGATTTTCATACATATAGATTGGAAATTCAAAAAATCTGGTCCATTTTAAGTCTCTTTCTAGTTCAGCTTTATTTTTATTCAAGATCTTTTGAAGCTTCTAAACCTCAGCACTAAATTTGGGATTCTAAGGTGAGTTTCTTTGTAATTTCCCCTTTTTCATGATTTTCTTTGAGAACCTCTACACACTCATCTACCCTTTTTAACAACTCTTTTTTTCTTCTTCAATTTTTTCATTATCTTGCTTAAGAGATGCAAATACATTCATTATCTGTTACTTTTCAATGGACATAGTGTTCAACTCATCTATGAGTACGAGTGACATTGATGCCAATTTTTTTGAGAATAGGTTTTAATTTTTGAACTCAGTTCCAAAAAGCTTACCTCGCTCTTGTCATCTTCGCTATCTGACTCCACATCAGCTATTAGAGCTAGCACATCTTCATCATCTGAGTCATCTATAACCAAGAGAGAGAAATCATCTTGTTCAGTGGCTTCTTCAGATTCATCACTTGAAGTGCCTCTCATAGCAGCTAGAGCTCGCTTCACTACACTGTCTGCTTCTTTTGTGGTAAGTCTTCTATTAGGAATCTGAATTTGATCCTTCTTTCCTTCCTTAGATTTTTCAGCCAGATTGCCCTTGTGCTCTAACTCCCATTGAGGACATCCTTCATGAAGTGACTATGTTCACCATATTTGTGACAAATCAGATCTCGAAGATTTTTTTCGAATGATTTTGATGCATTCTTCTTTTGAGTATTAAATCTTTTCTTAATGATTCATTGAAATCTTCGAGTGAACAGATCCATGTTGTCGTCTTCAACCGTAGTCTTGAGGACCAGGTTATTTTCCTCATGTGAACTAGTGAGTTCCTTTTCTTGAGACTTCTTGAGTTCATAGGTTTTTAAATTTCCTATCAAGTCATCCATAGTTAGAGTGTCGAGATCTCTTGCTTCAGAAATAGCTTCCACTTAGCTTTCCCAGGATTCAGGAAGAACGCTTCGAAGCTTCCTTACCATCTTGTTTGTGGGAATGACTTCATCTAAAGAGTACATCTCATTGAGAGTATATGAAAATATAGTGTGCATATCATGAATAAATTCCCCCTCCTTCATCCTAAACAGCTCAGATTGACGATTTAGTATATCAATTTTAGACTTCTTCACTTGTCTTGTTCCTTCATGAGCATTCTAGGGAGCATCCTAATTTCCATTGCACTAGTACAAGATGAGATTCAATTTTATTCATCAGGGCCAAGTCCGCACACTAGAATCTTCTTTTCCTTTGCATTGATCTCAACTGCCAATTTTTCTTCCTTCGAGTACTCCAATCTTCCTTTAGAAATTTGTGTTTTTTCATCTTCAGCTAGTTTTTTGGGTCCACAGGTTGTGGTCTTCACTTATGAGAAAATCCATCATGCAATTTTTCACCACCCATAATAGTGACCATTGAATAAGGGTGCTCTCGTGGTTGATTGTCCCTCTTGAGCCGTTGGTGGTGCTACCATACTTTATTTTTCAAGGTGTAAGCCTTTATGAAAAATCTTGCTCTGATACCAACTGAAATCACCACCAGCTATCTAAGATATTGAACCAAGTTCAATTCAATCACACGTGCAAGCAATAACAGTACTAAACATAGAGATATAACGTAAAAAACCTCCTTGCTTAAGGGAGTAACAAAAACACAACTTATCAAATAGGATTTTATTCAACTCACGAGTAGGTTTTAAATTACAACTCCGCAATCAAAGGAACTGCCTCTAGTACCTCAAGTCTTTACTAATTACCTTTAACTAGTGACGCGTTTCTCAACTCACAACCCAAGTTAGAAACTCACACCTAACCTGAGAACAATAATCAAAAAAAACCCTCTCTCTCTCTCGGAGTTCGACAATTGTATGAAAATCCTTTTTGCTATTACATGTGCTCAACTGTTGTAGAAGAACTTTTCAACAGCAAGACCCTATTTGTATTTTTCCTTAACCGCCGCTACTTGATTCCAACTTTCATATGCCTTTTAGGTTTTGCCTTGCAAAAGGAAAGTCAATATTTTCCTTTCCTTTTTCTCCTCGCGTGATATTTGCTTCCTTCTTGGACTCTTATTGGGTTTTCCTTTTAAATGCTTCACACATATCCTTTCTTACTGGAGTCAACTTATGCTACTTGTGCACCTATATTGATATCCATTTGGTCACATTAGTGTGAGTCAGGAATTGTACTATCATGCTCCGAGCCTACACCCTGGATGTAACACGGTACTTGAAGCCACAAGTGACCCCAAGTCAACCCCTAGTCTATCATGCACTAACATTCTGAGTAAACATGCACATTGGAACACAAAAATAATAGCATAAAGTATTTATGAAGAACAAATCTGAAAGTACAGGTTTAAATCTTTAAATACACTGAATAAACTAAAAGTCATATTTGTCTGAAAGTCATCTAACTAAGGAATTGCTGGGACAAACCCACAGCTAACTCTAAGTCTAAACAGAACCAAATGAAATAAATAAACAAGCCCTCGAATTAGGAGGACTCACACTCTGATCTGCTAGAATGGAATGCTCTGAAACTGAGTAACTATCTGTGTTGAACCTGAGAACCTGCAGTTGTATCATGAAACGCTACAGCATGAAAAGCATGCGTTAGTACTTTGAATGTACTGAGTAAGTGGGAGAGACATACTAAATATAAAGACTTAACTGAAATGACACGCCATGACCAACAAGTACTGAGCTGAACTACTGATATAATCTGAAATAGTCAAGACGGCCCTATGTGATGGTCATGGACATGCCCTAAGTCTGAATCACTGAATCTGAAATACTGTACTGAACTGAGCTGCTTATTCTGATACTGTACTGGACTGACTAGTGGGAGAGTCTATAACCGACATTTAACCACGTGAGCTAGATGTAGAGTCCGATGTATATATCCCATCGGTAGGATCCAATATACCTTGCCAGGGTATAAAGGCATGAACTAGGTGATCACAAAATATCTGGGGCCAATCGGGCCAAATAATACTGAAAACCTATGCTAGCAACGTAGTTCTGGGAACCTGGGTACGCTAGAACCTCGGTCCTCTCGGTGCTAAATTCTACTCCCACTGGAAAACTTAACTAAACTACTAAGATGATAGCTCGAAATTGGGGCCCAAGACTAGTCAGGGACGAATAACTGCATGTACCCTAAGAGCCTTATCGGACCAGATTCTAAAACTAGATTCTAAGACCGGTCAGAGCTGCTTATCTAGAAGCGTCGTAACCGTCTATAGAATAACTAATAACTGAACTGGGGTCCTGGGGCTGGTCAGAGCTATAATTGAATGTCATGATCGCCTAATGGAACAAATAATTGAAATCTAAATCTGAGTCTAAAAATTTGGGAGGCACCACTAACACCTCAAAAAGATAAACTGGAGTCAAACGGATTAGTTGATATTTTCTGGACAACATTGAGGTTGCTAAAATATGATTGAGACTAGACTGATAGAGTTCTGTATTCTAACTAACTGAATTTCTAAGCATCTAATAGAGAGATCATTCATGCTGAAAACACGGACAAATTCATACTAAAAGGGCAAATTTCATGAATTTGGGAGTTTCATCCAACAGTGCAAAAATCATTCTCATTCATGGGATATTTACCTAACACATGCGAATAGTAAGAAAAATCGAAGAATTCATCCCAAAGCATTCTCCCTTAACTAAAGAAAAATTTAATGAGCAAGAACCTTTACTCAAAGATTAGGGCTCATATTCACTTTTGTAATAATACTGACAAATTGATGAGGAACTGGTGAAGATTATATCAACAATAAATATGAACACCATTCTACGTGAAATTAACGAGAATAAACATGAAGGTTTCTCATACTCGAAAACTCAGGACTTAGAATTACTAGAAGAAACTGAGGAGGATTTTTAAGGCACAAGGGAAGAACAATCCCCTTACTAAAACCCCTACATACCTGATGAAGAAGCCTGAAGGAATTGCTGGAGAATTGAAGAAGAAGGATCTACCCTAGTTGAAGCTCTGAACTGCTCTGAGAGGAACTCTACGTTTTGTTTCTCGGAAGTTTGAGTGGGGAATGAGGAAAAGAACCCATTACCCCCACTAAAACGTCTGGAACTAATGCTAAAACAACGTAGTTTAAAGCTTGGGAGGATAGGAATTTACTAAATAGCCCTTAGAAATTCGCTGGAAAAAACTGCCAGGTGTCCCTAACGGGTGACTTAACGACTTGTTACCTGGTCCAATGAGCCGTTGGATCCTCTCGTCAAGTTCACTAGAAATTCTGTACTGATCCCTGACGGGCACGTGACGAGTCGTCATGACTGGGAACGACTCGTCATGTCATCCGTCAGGTACACTGGTAAGAAAGAAAGGAAGGACTGGAAATGAAGGATCTGACAAGTCGTTACTGCTGATGACGGCTCGCGGTGACCTTCCGTCAAGTACACCGTCTACTTCTCAAATTCTAAAACTCCAACTTGGCAACGGGCGACTTAACGAGTCGTGGGGCCTGATAACGAGTCGTGGGGCCTGATAACGACTCGTGGGGTCGTCCGTTAGGAACATTGAAACAAATTCTTGGCATCCTTCTCACGGTTGACCTGACGAGTCGTTGGGTCCCTTAACGATCCGTCAGGTTGGTCGTTCTGCAACATTTCTGAAGTTTTCCAGATTTCCTGATTCAAGTCCCGTATATTGATTTTGAGCTTCCGAGGCATTACATGTACTTGGTCTATCTTGATATGCTATCATAGTCTTGAAACACTTTGTCAATCATCAAAACTCAATATGTAACATTGATCTCCTTTTCCATTATGATCAAGACATATGCATTTTAATTTTGTTGCTGTCAAAGATAAGTACTTCTAATAATTTTTAGAAAAATATTTCTTAACCAAACATGATGTTTGACGTGGTTTTGAATCGATTTATAGTAGCTCATTAAAGGTTGAAGAAGATGACTGTTCAAAATTTGGATTGCCACAAACGAGCTTTAGTTCAAAGTTTGGATT
Source organism: Datura wrightii (assembly GCA_035772735.1). Classification (NCBI taxonomy): domain Eukaryota; kingdom Viridiplantae; phylum Streptophyta; class Magnoliopsida; order Solanales; family Solanaceae; genus Datura; species Datura wrightii. The sequence goes on along the minus strand of JASDFA010000007.1, from coordinate 56,091,953 downwards.
GCCACAATGGACTTATTCCTTTACTTTTATTTTCTTATTATTACATAATATCTTTTGAATGTAGTAATGTATATTTCCTATTAAGACTTTTCTTTCAAATATATACTAGCACTCTAAGATTGCCAACTAGAGTTAATGATACAAACTAGGATAAGAGGATCACAATCTTAAGTTCTTTGTTGAATCTTATGATCATACATGCTCTGTCTAGTTGTATTGACAGATGATCTTCCTAAATTTAGTAAGAAATGGGTTCATTTACTATTGTCAAGTTTTACCGCTAAATGTTTAATTAACCAATTATTTTGGAATTCTATATTATGGAATTTAGTAACTAATTTCTCCCTTAAGATTGGAATTGGGTGGTTCAAAGTTGCTAGCCTGTATTTTTTTTAGTCAAAGTTTTGAGATTATTCTATCTTGTTAAAACTGTTCAGTTCTCCTTCATGTTTTGGTTGGGACGGTAGAGCCATGACATATATAAAAGGTTACGAAACAACCCTTTGAGATGAAACAAATGACTCTTCCAGCCTTTAGTAGTTTTCATGAATGTGATAGTCATCTCTTTTTATTGCTTAAATCCAGAAATGATTAGAAGAAAGAAGTTATTGGACTAACTTTCGAAAGTGACCCTTTACCTTTTCTAAAGATAATTAAAAAATTTGAGATACCTATTTGAGATGAATGGTAACCAGATCCTCTTTAAAGTTTATGGTTTGTAGTTAGTATAACCCTATGATGTTTAAAGTTGCTAGTTAGGTTCAATAGTTGTTAAAAAAGTCAACCATGAGTTCTCATGTGAATTTGATGTGCCTTTATCCTTTTGTGTATTGTGTAAACATGGTTCTGGATAATTTATATGAAATCCTCTTCTTATCCCATTCAAAGATTTTAATTAGGATAATCCTATAGGAACTATTTCTGTTTCAAGGTCTTGCACAATAATCTTAAAGGGGTACATAATGTATTCAAGGTCACTACTTATAGACAGATTATTGGGAGCTCAATTCCTCTGCCTTTCAGATGCATTTGGTCTTTTTGGTTGTTTTGGTTTTGTGTACAAGTAGCATATTTTGAATTAAGTTCTAATCTTATTTTGAGATTTAGTTGGAGTATTGTCCATCTTCTCCATGTCACTACCATAACTCAAAATGGTTATAGCTTTAAAACAAGATCTGTCTAAAGTGTAAACAATTGATAGTTTTTCTCTTCTGCTCATGTCATTTGGCTGGAAAGATATCCCTCTTTTGCCTTCATGTACACTCCGTCAAAGAGTGAACAAGCTGTATACTAAGGCTAGCTACTTTCTTTGAGATGTTTGGCTTGATGACACTGTGATTAATTCTTCAAAACATTTATGTCAATAAGCCTAACGCAACATTTTTAGCAGATGGTCAGGTTCATTATGAATGGTTTTCTCTTAACATTTGACTAAGATTTTCTTCTTCATGAAAGAAATGATTTTTGCAAAAGACATGATGCAATAACTTCCACTGTATCTACTCTAACATATATGATATATGTCTTCGTATTAGGAAGTTAATTTTATGGATAGATTTCTAATTCCTTTCCCTTTAATTATTTTTATGTATACCATCAGAGCATTCAGAGTTTTATTCGAAACTCTCCATGGCCGAAACAACAACTGGGTAGCTACTCCATTGCCGTTGAGTTTCTTAGAGCGTGTAGAGTTTCTACATAACCCAAATTAAGGGTCAAATCATCATTTTTTTTAAAAATATTTTTCAGAATATCGAGAGAGTTTTTCGCAGGCTAGATAATAATTATCAGTGGCAATACGTCTTTGATTATGAGCTTTTACTTCATGATCTCAGGATTCTCTAGTATAAACTAGTTTTCTGTTAAGAGAATCAATCTTTTATCAAGTTTTCTGATAGAATTAGCCTTCATCCAAAGGGATAAAATTTCAAAGTGCAATACCAAGTCTTCGGGATTTTAGTATTAATAAATTATTAAAGTTGCACATTGGCCTAAACATTTTTTCAGAAGAGAGTCTAAACTGAATTCAGGTTTCACCAGTTATTGACCAAAATAAATGCTTATGGTCTTCCATAATTTTCATAGATCCCAACGAAATTGGGCCTGCTTGGCCCAAACAATATTTAAACTATCTGACTGCAGAAAGTTTGGCCCAAGTTCGCAGGCTTATTTTAGCCATTTTAAAAGAAAAATCAAACTAGGTATATCCTACATATATTACTATATTTTACAGCCTATAATATATATATATATATATATATATATATATATTTAATATTCATTACTATATAAATTATATACATACTATATGTTATACGTATATCTTACCACGTTATGAGCGTAACTACCTTATACACAGAAGTGCACACTTCTTTGCATTTGAATAAGCTATGTATATATACTAATATCATGACTATTTCCTAAACATTATAAAATATATTATACACCATATATATCCACCCTATAATTCATAAGTATACTACTTTCATATACATAACATATTACCTATTATTACCTATATACCACTACATCACCCTAAATATCACACACATATCACTCACATATATCTTTTTATATATCACTTGTATATTGTACATATATCTCATATATTTTCAATGAAGAATCGTACTAACCACTTCCCTTTTATTTTATCATTACTACCTTTATCACCTTTTAGTAAGTAGTAAGTAAACGAGATAATCCCATTTAGTGTACTTGGACTGAGTTTGAGTATCTTCATATAGGCTCCGTGATGCTTGACACCTTTCCCTCCGAGTAAAATCCTTACCTAAAATCTCATAGGTTTCATAGACTAAAATAGAATAGGCATTCCATAAAAGTAGGTTTTCTAATATAACCCTTAGAAATTAGGTGGCAACTCTAAATATCTACAAACCAGAGGAAACATAGCCATATAAAGTTGTGAATTATTTTGACCTATTCGAAATAGCATCCAACAATGAGATGATGATTTTGAAATGATTTTTATTTAGGCTACTATGCCATTGAATTATGATTTATTATTTTCCGGTTGATATGCCATGATTGAACCTTTTTCTTTTATTACCCCTTGGGAGGATCCTTTGATTACCCTACTAGGGAGGACACTTTTAGTACTCTATTTTGGGATGACTTATTTGGATTATCTCTATTTTGAGATGGCTTATTTGGATTAACTCTGTTACGGGACGAATTATTTGGATTACCCTATTTTGAGATATTGTTTGTATTTATCCTATGAGTGGGATAAATTTTTTGTTAAGTATTCGCCATTGAGTTGCATAATGATTTTAATATATTTGATGTAGCTTTGATTTTTCTTACATGATTGTTGAATGTGATAAACTGAAATTGACTATTCTTATTTGATGATTGTTTCCCTGTGTTTTCATGATTTACTCTATCGTTGAATTTGAACTGTTTCATTGTAACTATTTTGTATTAATAATAGTTATGATGACAATGGTTTTTACCGTATGAATTTTGCCCCAGGACACTCATTGAGTACCCAATACTCAGTCATATTATTTTATTTTTGATGATAAGTTAGGTAGCAGAGAGGAGCATATACATACAGATTGTTCAAATTAGGAGCACTTGTTGCTTTCGAGTTGTTAGTGAACCTAAATTCTTGTTCATAGGATTCCATTGAGTCACTTATTACTTCTTATTAGTTTCATATTTTGTCCTAAGTTAGTCTATATAATCTTAGAAAGTTTAATAGACAAGCATAGGTTAATTATGGGTAGAGACTGTTAAAGTCATTGATATACTTGTATTATGCTTAGTGAAATTTTATAAATTACTATTGTTCATATCTCTTGCATATCTTTATTAAATAATGTCTAAACTTTAAAATTGGCATAATTGGATTAAATGATAAAATGGATCAATTGTAATGATTCACATCTCTATAAGGCATTTCTGGCGTGATTCTATAACATCGGATATCTGCCAAGGTCGAATTTTGGGTGCAATAACGTTTCAGACATGGTAATGATTTTTAGTCGGTAAAACCCGATGACCTAGCAAAGGATTGAAATAATAGATCAAAATAATATCACAATTGCCCCCCCCCCCCCCCCCCCCCCCCCGCTCAAAAAAAAAAAGGTGCCAAATTGTTTACTAAAAAATTCATTATTTTGGACAACAATTGAATTTGTAGAAAAAGGTGAAAGACAAGTAAATTATGATTAATCAAGCTCTTTTTTGTATGGCTAAATTGACATAGCAGTGAGAAAATCCAATAATATAAATTGCACAAGTGAATAGAAAGATAAGAATAACAAATAGATGGAGTGTCTTTAATTTTATTATAAAAACTTAACAATGGTATTTTATTATGTGCAAGAGGAAAAAAACCCAAATCCACTTCCTTTTTATGAGTGCTTATTCATGGGTCAAAAATTTAGGTTTATGTTAGAGCATGAAAAAATTATATACTAATCTGAAACAACTACTTAATAGCATTTGAGTACGTTGATATCCGACACTGGGCTCGAGGTTACATGGTGCGAAAGTATAACGAGTGTAACTGAAAAGTGAGTCGTGGTCAGGGAAGAATTCTGTAGGGCTGATACCGTTATTCAGGCGATCACAAAATAATATTAATTACATCGAGGCAAATTCAGCCTAAGACATACCTAGAATAATAATCCTAGATGCTCCTGAACCATGATAGAAAAGGCCATTATATTCTCGATTTTAATCCAACCAGTGCTTCCACGTATTGAATTTTATTTCATTTACTTGTTAAGCGTGAATTTTACCCCATACACATACCAAATTAAAAAAAAAAAAGATAGCAAAGAAATGGTTCAAGACCTAAGCTAAAACTCATATTTAATCATTTTACAATAACTTCGAAAGCATTCAATTTCAAATACCATTTAGCTGCATATACGACCACATTAACCAGTGAAGGACAATATTTATTCTAAAAAGAAAACCTGACAAGATTGAAATTAAATTATCTTCCCCGTCACTCTTTTTATGAAAGGATAAACAAGTGAAAGGCGGAGTTAAAATTATAAATTTTGAGTTATAAATTTTATTTATTTGTTGAATTCTGAATATATATACATATTAAATGATTTTTTATATTTTAATATAAAATTTAAGTCAAACCCGCAACTCTGCTCTGCCCAGTAAACAACCCCTTCATTTCAATAGTTTAATTTAAAAAGGTTGCACTTGTGTTTTCCTGATATCTCACAGACTAAAAAATCATAAAAACACAGGCACCACTGCCCATTTCCTTTCCCACTTGAATAGGAAATGACAAACACAAATAACATGATAATTCTTTTATATAGTTTTTTAAAATTAATAATCTCATCCTCACCAAAAGAAGGGTATGATGGAAGACATGTATTTTTGTCACAAAAATTGTTTCTAATATATCAAACCAAGAATCATTTAAAAAAAGAAAAAAAAGAAAACAAGAATCATTCTTTTTGCGGGATTAGAGGGGTAAAATGCACCACTGTGGAAGAAATAATGTTATTATAATTGCACAAGGATGAGTCACCTAAAACCTTGCCTTCAAACTGCTAAACTTGATATCTTATTTTCTTGATTAAGTGCATGTAGCATGTTTCACTTCTTTTATATATGTCCTTTTTAACTTCAAAAAAATTTGAAACAAAATATTGAGGGTAACCTGATTTCCAATTAATGTTCATCATAAATATTTAGCTATAATTAATAAATGATATGATTGTATAATCTTATTGAGAAAAATAAAAAAGAAAAATATTCTATGTAGCCAATCACAAAACACCAGATATATATTTTAGTTAGAGCAAGTGCTATATCAAATTGTCTTGTTAAAAAAAAAAGCAGCATCCAATGGCAAAATACTAGATATACAATCATCAGTTACCACTAGAGCTAGCCCAAGAACATTAATTTGGGAAATTAGAGTAACAAATCACCACTGAGATGGGCTTGGTAGAGGTTCAATATGATCAAACATATCCAAAGGGAAGTCATCAATGAAGCTATCTGGTGTAAGGGGCTTATCAATTTGCACATTATCCAATTCGGGACCATTGAAGTCATGTCCAAACACATCTATAAAGTTAGGCATGGGGAATTCTTGAGCAAACTCAGTTTGAATACTGAAGTCAAGTTGATGAAGCAGGTTTGGTTCAAAAGCAATTGAATTTGGATTCACTAAATCTGGCAGCTGGTCAGAGTTATCGATATAGGATGATGATGAGCAAGATTTTGAGTTGGATGCCTGCTGAAAACAAAATAAAAATCATGTACTCAAACAGATGGACAGAATGACCCGATCGAACACATTACATGGAATTTCGATCGAGTTAATTACCTCAAAAGCATAAGTTTGGTTGCTATTTTGGGGCTTATCAGGCTGTGGTACTGCTGATGTTCGCAAAATCCTAGCCAACCTCTTCTGTCGACTACTCCAAAAATTCTTAACATCATTGTCAGTTCTCCCTGGCAAATATGTAGCAATTCTTGCCCATTTGTTCCCAAATTGTCCCTGTAGTTCAATCACTGTTCTTTCCTCCTCTGCCGAGAATTTCACTCCACTTTTCACCAAAACAATATTAATCAAAAAAGAATTCCACTTTGTTAAAAAACATACATACTCAATAAGTATAAAAACTCATCAACACTGTCTAGTGAAAAATCTCACGGCTACAAAAATAAAAAAGGAAGGAATTCGCTACGGATCCGTTAATTTATCCTAAATAATCTGCACCAAATAGAATTTAATAATTCATTGCTAATCTGTTCCTAAATATAATTAGATGAACATGATTTATTTTTTCATGTCACCATTAAATGTTTTTATGTGAATTTGGAAAGAAGAATGAGTTCATAACTATTAACTCTTCCGAAAAAAAAGAAGGAATATACTATTACTAGTTAAAATAACAAGATCCACCATGACAATGCTTCATCATCTAACAAAATCCAACAGAACTCCCCTATATTTTTAACTCACACAAGAAATAGAAGAAGCAAAAGCCCAACCCCAAACTATATTAAAGGCAATGTAATAAGTAACAAACCCTATGTATAGACTTGATTGATTCTAGGGGGCTAAAAAATGTTAAAGTTGACATATTATATTTAGTCCTAAAAGTTTACTTAATTTTCATATATATAGTAAAGTTGAACCAATTATAGGCAACCAAAAAAAAAAAAGAATATAATACAGGTGGTTAAGGGTGTAAATAATTTACTTCTTTAAGTTGGGTCTAAGTTTATTGACCCAACGAAGACGACAAGATTTTCCAGTACGGTGCAAAAGGCCTTTGGATCGAATGGAGCTCCAATCTCTTGGACCATATTTCTTCACATGATTTAGGAGCACTTCATCTTCTTCTGCTTTCCATGGTCCCTTTTTTATTTCTCCCATTTCATCCTCCTCCTCATCATCAAACTCATAACGATGACGACGACGACCACGACGGTATGAAGATGATGATGATGATCTTCCTTCCATTAATAATATTTTCTTCTTTACTAGTACTATTATTTGATTTTGATGTTTACACTTATTTTATGTCTGCAAATTCTTTTTGCTGATTTTATCTGTTTGGATGAGGATGTCTTTGGGATAGTGACGGTTTAGGCGGTTATAGGCACCCCACGACTTAGCGCACATTCCCCCCATTTTTTATGAATTCAAATAAGCTCAAAAGTTATTAATTAAAAAGAATATTTCGAAAAAAAACACGTTTGAAAAGTTCTTGAAGAATTAAAAGATGTTGGAAGTTTGTCAAGAATTGCTATGCGAAATTTTATGTTGTTATAATTTCTTTTGTTTTTATGATAGGGCCCTAAAACTTAAATATAGAATTTCAAAAATTTTTTTTAATTATGGGGTATAATTTTCTTTTCCTCGACAATATGGATTTGGCTTTAATTAGTTTTTGAAAATTCAACTAAAAATTATACCAGCTTTTAGAAAAACAATTCTGAAAAGAAAAAAAGAAGAGGAAGGTGATTTACACATATCTGTTTTGTCTTATAAAACATAGCATTAGTACCCGCATATTATTAAAAATTATTAATTATATCAAATTATATTCTTACTCATTTGAACACTTTAAAAAATATTAATTTAACAAAAGTTTAACTACTATTTTATTTTATAATCAGATTAATGCATAACAAAAATTTTATGAAAGTAAATGATATGAATTATAGTCATCCAATAAATTTATGTTCCTTCATTTTATGTAATGTCATTTACTATTTAGCAGTGAAAAATTCAATATTTAAATTTTATGTATTCGAGTTTAAAGTTCTACCATAACTCATTTGATTTACAATGGCTTCGAGCTTTTATATCTATACTAATTTGATGATTTTTAACACATATATAAGTATTGATCGGTCAAAGTTATTGGTTCCTATGAATTGATTAGTCTCTAATATATCTGCTCTATGCTATTCAGCATTATTACATAGCTAATATGCTTCTTTTTTTTTGGTTGAAAGGAAGAATTTTATTTACTAAAGTATATATACAGTGCAAGAAAAACACAACTAACAACTGACCAATAGTTTAAAACAGTTTTCGAAAAGAAAAACAAGATGCAGGATATACATTATCCTTATAATATCAGCAAATTAAAGTTTAATCCTAAAAATAGAAGTTGCTTTGGTGAAATCTCCCTGCTAGCTTGGCCACTCGACTGTCCTTGTAAAATAGATCTTGAATCAGCTATCTGATAAGCACGTTTGCATTTCTTTACTTGCCTTGGAAACACCTCATGTTCCTCTCCTCCCATATGTACTTAATATATACAGCCTGTTAGATATATTTTTAAAAGTTTCATCGACATCATTTTTACCTCTTGCAGTTGTAGCAACCCATTGGATTTTATTTTGTCTGCTGCTCACTTAGCTTATTTGGTAATGCCCTACCAAGTAAGTATTTTGCTCCAGATTCCAGGAGTGAAGGTACATTGAAAGTGTAGGTGAAATATGCTCTCACCTGTTGTCGTGCATAAAATACACGTCTGATCAGTGACGACACCGCACCTTGCTAGCCTATCCCTGGTATCTTGATTCTTGTGTAATGTTAGCTTTATCCAATTGACTTTCCGAGAATTCCCTCGCATGGAGTTGTACATTTTCCTGATAGAGATTTTTTTTTTTATTTGCATCAAATCTTGAGTAGAGTAGCCAGCACAAGTTACATAATTAGTCTTAGCTTTCAAGATTTTTTGAACCAATCATGAAGCTTAATTAACACACTTTCTCAATTTGTCTGCCCATTATGTAATATATGTGGACCTATTTTATATTGTTGTCTTGTGTTCAAATCAGTAAAATAAAAAATATAATTAATAATCGAGACCACATAATTCACTTTGCGTTCTTAAGCAATTTAATGTCCTTACTGTACTCGAGGTTTTGGATTACTTCCTCCCAAGATAAAACGGATATACCTATTAATGGTGGAGTAATACCTCAAACACCAATAACTTCGTCAAACTCTAAGAGCAGTAAAAAATCACATAACAAACTCGATTTTATTTATTTGAAAATATGCAGAATGTTTGAAAATTCTCTATCAAAAATAATGGCAAAAGGACTTTATTTATAGCCAAAGATCTGAAGTGAAGGGGTGTGAAAATACCTGTTTAGATAGTGTCTGTTCAGTACCATCGGGAAAAGAAATAATTCGCCCTGACTTGCGCTGCATCTGCGTTTTGCAGGTGAGGACCCGCTGACCGCAAGTGCAAATGCAAGTCCAGATAGAATCCATTTAGGACATTCTACGTGTTTCACAGGTGAGGAACGCGGCTCGCAGGTGTAACATAGGTCCAAGCAGAATCCATTTAGATTGCCCAAAAAAGTCAACTGGAATTTTAAATAAATTTGGTATAAAAAATATATCAACCAATCAGATCATTTGACCAAATTCAAATTCAAATCCGAAGTCGAAGCTAAGCGAGCGATAACGGCGGTGCGAGGAGAGACTTTCTTCTCAACTCTTTATTAGTTGGAAGATATGCTTCTCAATATAAGCATAAACATTTCCCTTTTCCCTACCAATGTCGAACAAAGTTCCTTTTACAAAGGAACTTTAAAGGAACTTTTCAACTTTCTCTTCTCTCTAATTTATTTTCCTCCATTTTTCAATTCACACCCAACACTTAACTCCAACACTCTCCCACATGAATAGGGAATGGCTATATAAAAATTTTAATGCATGAAAAAAACTGGGTGATTCGTAAGTAAAAATTAATTGCATCTGGATAAGTAAGTTTCCCCTTGAACTTTCCATATTTGAACATATATCGAATATACTCGGTCAAACGGTAGATTTGTATCTTCAAACCATTGAGCGTTGATGTATACCTAGACAACATAAGTCATACCATTAATCTTTTAACCTTCTTAGGTTCTCATTGTTTTATTTATTTCATCCATGAACACTACCTGATTTCATAAGTGTATAGAGAATTGGCCTTACAACAATTTTCTTAAAGGACTTACACTTTATACTTACATAGATGATTTCTAAATGTGTTATCTCGTAGATACACCATTTGACATACCCCATGTCAAACTTAGAAATCATTAAAAAGCCTTTAATTCTTTATCCTTGCTACTGAACATTGTCTCATCACGAGAATGGACCAAAAGTTATTTTGACAATGTTGAACCGTCATCAATGACTTTGTTTGATCTCCTTGAACGTAGAACTTGAGATCTCCATTCTTCTAGGTATAGTTACCGCCACGATGACTTATTCTCGGCTATTGTCCCATTCCCTTTGATGAACTTTCAACTGCCACTCTAGTTAGGCCTTTTATTAGTGGATCCAACACATTATCTCTTGATTTTACATAGTTAATTGTGATAATTCTACTAGAGAGTAGTTGTCTAAAAGTGTTGTGTCTTCATGTGACGAGACTTTCCGTTATACATTGCACTCCCAGCCCTTCCAATTGCCACTTGGCTATCACAATATATACATATTGGAGCCAATGGTTTGGGCATGGAATGTCTTTTAGGAAATTCCTAAGCTATTCAACTTCTTCGACAGCCTTGTCTAAAGCTATGAATTCATACTCCATTGTAGAGCGAGCAATACATGTTTGTTTGGATGACTTCCAAGAACTGCTCCTCCATCGATGGTAAAAATATATCCGCTTGTGGATTTAATTTCAGTTGATCCGAAGATTTAATTTGCATCACAATATCCTTCTACAACTGCTAGATACTTGTTGTAATGCAAAGCAAAGTTTTGAGTATGTTTAAATACCCCAAAAACTTATTTCATAGCCATCCAGTAACTTTTATTGAGATTACTTGTGTATCGACTAAGTTTACTTATCGCACAAGTATATCTGGTTGTGTACAGCTCACGATGTACATCAAACTTCCCAATACTCTTGCATAATGCAATTGAGATTTACTTCCACCTTTGTTCTTAGCAAGAGCAAGGCTCACATCAATTGATGTCTTTGCAATTTGAAATCCAAATACTTCAATTTTTTAAGTATTATTTAGATATAATAAGACTAAAACAATGTTAGACCTTGAGGATTTTTATGGATCTTAATACCCAATATCAAATCAGCAACTCCTAAATCTTTCATCTCAAACTTACTAACAAGCATACACTTGGTAGCATTTATGTTTAGCAATGTAGTTGCTCATTATCAACATGTCATCCACATATAGGCAAACAATGATGACTTATTTTTGAGTATTCTTAATGTAAACACATTAGTCATACTCATTAATCTTGAAATCATTTGATAACATTGTCTGATTAAATTTTGCATGTCATTGTTTGGGCGCTTGTTTGAGTCTGTACAAAGACTTTACAAGTCGACATACTTTCTTTTCATTTTCAGGAACTACAAACCCTTCAGGTTGTTTCATGTAAATTTCTTCCTCCAAATCTCTATTTAAGAGGGTTGTTTTCCCATCCATTTGATGAATTTCAAGACCATATACGGCGGCTAACGCTATTAACACCCAAATGAATGTAATTCTGGTTACTGTGAGTATGTATCAAAGTAATCAAGACCTTCTTTTTGTCTAAACCCTTTAACTACAAGTCTTTCTTTGTATTAATCAATAGTGCCATCATCTTTAACTTCTCTTTTGAAAATTCATTTGCAACATAAAGGTTTGTTCCCTGGAGGAAGGTCAACCAATTCCCATATATGGTTATTCATTATGGATTCAATTTCACTATTGACGTCCTTTTTCCAATGTTGAGCTTTCTAAGAAGTCATAGCTTCTTAAAAAGTTTGAGGCTCATTTTCCAACAAAAAATGTTAGAAAATATGGTCCAAAAAAAGTAGAAGTCCTTTGACGTTTGCTATATCTTGGATTCTCCTCATTAGAAACACAATTTCCTTTATCTCTTCTGAGGTCGTTTAGATCCTTCGCTAGACGACTCGCATTTCTGTTTATACGTGTATATATATATATATATATATATATATATATATATATATATATATTTTAAAAATTCAGCATTGTCTGATTGCATTACCATATTAACATGAATGTCAGGATTTTCAGATTTATAATCCAGAAATCGATATGCTTTACTATTTATAGCATATCCTATGAAACACAATCAACGGTTTTAGGTCCTATCTTAACCTTTTGGGTTTAGCAGCTTGTACCTTAGCCAAACACCTCCACACTTTCAAGTATCCAAGGTTAGGTTTTCTTCCTTTCCATTTTCTATATGAAATGGATTGTGTTTTGCTATGGGGCACTCAATTGATTATTCTGCTAGCCGTAAGGATAGCTTCCCTCCATAAGTTCTGGGATAAACCAAAACTTACCACTAAGCCATTCATCATCTCCTTTAATGTACTATTTTTCCTTTCCACAATCCCGTTAGATTGTGGCGAGTAAGAGGCAATTGTTTGATAAATAATGTCATATTCCAAACATAATTCTTCAAAAGAAGATTCATATTCGTCGCCCCTATCACTCCTTAATATTTTGATCTTTTTGTTAAGTTGTGTTCCAACTTCACTTTTATATTGCTTGAATGCTTCAATTTCTTCGTCTTTACTTTTGAGTAAGTAAACATAATAGTACCACGTACTATCATCAATAAAAGTTATAAAATACTTCATGTCACAAATATCTGTGTGAATTAAGTCTAAGGGACTTGAATTCCTTTGAATTGACTTATAAGGATGTTTAATGATAACGTCTAAACTACACTCTTCTCTATGAAAGAGTGTAAATGGTCATTGTATTAAAATAAATAACCCGACAAATGTCGGGGTCGAATTCCACAAGGAATGTAAAATGATCATGCAATAGTTGTATATTAACTTGAATTAATATGCATCAATATACAAGACAAGTAAATGAAAATTTTGGGGGAGTAAATGCAATAATACTATTGAATCTAAACTCATCCAAGAGAGCAAGATAACCAAAATCGAGAAATAATAATGAGCAAAGGCCAGAAGTGTGATGTATATGGGATGCCAATCGAATCGAAATTTATTAGACAATCGAGTTATTACTAATATGTGTAAATAACCTTGGAAAAGATGGTGTCTGATATTTTCAACCACTTGGGCACTTTTTCCTCAAGTTCTATTGGACCTTAAGGTGCAACACAACTATTCAATATGATTTGGGTTAGGGGTTGAGCTATTTCTAGCCATCAACCTTTAATGGGATTATGGCCATGGGTTTTGGATATTTCTAGTCCAACCTCACATAATCAAATCCTAACCCACTATTAAGTGCTCCCTCATTTCTTAATTCCTCTTTTCAAGCCAAAATTAAGTAAGAAAACAATACCCATATTTGCAACTATAAGTAATCAACTATAATTTGAGGAGAAATCAATAGATTTAAACTAATTAAGTAATAACAAGATAAATCTAGCAATACCCAATTAAATCAAATACCCATCATCACACACCTCTAGCTATAGATTTAGCTACTCATAGTTGAGAAACACAAGAGCATATTTATCAATAGACTCAATAATTTCATAATTAAAAGTAAACACAATCAAGCTCAAGACATCTCTACAATGGCGGATATAACCTTGCCGAAGAAGATGAAGATGAAAAAGAAATATCCAAAACTCTATTTTCTATGCAAATCTCTCTTCCAAAAGTGATGGGGAATAATAATGTGCTTCTTCAGAGTACTTTTTTTTAGAATATGTACAAAAGAAGGTCATAACATTCTCCTCTTTTTCTGGGCAGAACGTTTTTGTCCTTTTCAGGCGTCTTTCACATGCGAGTCACCGGCGGTTCACCGGTGTCTATCCGCGGGCTACCGGTTGGTCTCATCTGGTGTCTAATGAATTCTAGAGAATTTTAGCGATGGCACCTATGATTTATCGGCTACTTTTCTGTGAGCCGCCGGTTGCATTTGTTCCTCATTCTAATGGGTTCCTGCCAGCCGGCGTTTCGCCGGTGTCTTTTGATGGAGCGCCAATTTCCACCTGAATCTCGTCATTTTTACTCAATTTCATGCTCCTTCTCTTTAAATTAGGCACCTGAAACATCCAAAGGAAAAAGGGCATAAAATTCAATTAAAAGACTTAAAAACTAAGCTAAAGCTCATGCTTAAAAGCCTAATGAGTTGGTAATTTAAACTCATCAAATCCCCAAACTTGAACCATTGCTTGTCCTCAAGTAATGCAATTCTTTTCAATTGAGCAAATGGATAGCATGTCAAATATGAATTTATGCATCAAGGGCCACTGGACCTAAGACAATCCAAAAATGTTCACCAACTCAAGGAAAAATAAAAACAACTCCCCCTAAAAGTATGAAAAAGTTTCAAGAGGCAACCACAATGCATAGACATGATTTACAACTGCTCTCATTTTGCAAAACAAGGGCATGGTCTATGCAATCAAACACACATAGCATCTCAAGTCATAATCACTTCACATTCAAAGTTTGCCTTGGAGCTCACATTGCTCATGCCTACATCACACCTTTACATTAATGCAAGTATGTCCTCAAAAGGGAGTGATGTCACTCACTACAAGAGAGAATCCCCTTTTTTATCATAAAGCAAAGCACACACAGGATATTATGGAATAAGATGATCACGCTCACTCTTACAAAAGAAATCTCCATGCATACAACTTGAACCATAGGCTTGACCTTCATATAACTCGCCATTAATGTAGAGCAACTACACTTAAAATCAATTAGAACTTGCGGGTCATGATGAAGGCTAGGGGTAAGAGTAGGACAAATATTTAGCTCTAGTGACGAGAACCTCCCTAATGCCTTTTTGTGAACACTTTTATCCTCTCATCCAACTCGTAAGATCACTCCACCTTATTCCTTATTTTTTATCATCTTCAATTTTTTTTAATTTCTCAAAAGACCTCCTTCTAGCTCTTTTGGCTCTCACATTAAGCCTTGTCTAAGCAAGAGGTAACACCATTTCACTATTCTTTTATCTTTTGGTGATTCAAGGACTCTCAACCCATCATTTCATTCATTTTGATCACAATTTGGTGCTACCTCACATTTAGGCTCATCACGTTTCTCCATTTCTTGTAAATCCCCAAACTTAGGCTTTTTACCTCTTTTTCATTGATTTCCTTATCTCTCCCTATGTCTTGGGCTTCAAGCCCCCATTATTTTCATTCATCCATCACTAGCAATTAGGGAGGATCAAACCTTATTCCATGGTATTTACATGATGGGTGCCAAAGAGGAGGATTACAAAAGGGACATTGGCTTGTAATGTGGTTTCCAAGAATAAATAGTTCAAAGGCTCAACATTAGCTAGCAAGGAAAAACGTTTTCAGAGGTCATTTTGGGTGAAGTGGCTAATCATACAAAAGCCTAAAATCATATTCTAAGTGCAGCTACATCTAGAATTTCACCATGAGTCACACTTAGGGCAAGTTCTAGATAAGAAGAGATGCATGAGATTCATTCAAATAACCTTATCACACAAGGTATCACACTCAAAGAGTTCACACAAGTCATTATTATCACAAGATTTTGATTCAACAATAGAGCATGCGACTTCGCAAGACAAACAGAGAATATGCAATGTATGACAAGAGAGTGCTACATTTCCCATTTCAAATGCCCTTTTTTTCAACTTAATTTTTCATGCCACACAAGAATTTTCGGTGGTACCTCTCAAAAGACTCAAACAAAGACATAGCATTTCCCTTAAGAGAGTCGCCTCACAATCTATCATTGGGAAATGTCAACTCGTTTTGACAACAAAAAGAAAAGAAAAAGAAAATGCTCCATGGAAAAAAATCATGGTATGAAGAATACCTTTGGAGTTTAATTACTATCTACTATTTACAAAGGCAAACATCAAACTTGGGTCACAAATTTAGGCAATAAGAACAAAGACCCATTTATTGGCACTAACAACAAAGACAATCTTTTTTACTTCATTCATTCATAACTTTAACAAAACAAATAGCCCGGCAAGGGAAAACATCAATCATAGCTAAAATGAGCCCAACAAAGGCTCACAACTCCTCACAAGTCAAAAATAGAAGTCCGAAAAGGGCCATATCAAATCATAAATAAAACAAATGAACACCCAAAGGAACACTTATCCTGCCCCTAACTCAAACATTACATTGTCCCCAATGTAATCATGCAAAACAAAGAGGGCGGTAACTCCCTGTGTTGGTCACTTGTCATCATCCCCATCATCATCCCCATATTGGCCTTTGTTGTCCAAATCCTTTGCCTCGTCCCCCAAGCCCTCAAACATGTCATCAATGGGGTCTCGGACTGTATAACGGGTAGCCATCGCTACATCAAGGGCTCTCATGTCAGGCACCTCCATGGATGTCCGACTCTTCCACTCCCTTACTCAGTCTGGAGAGAAGTGACAGCCCCCTCCACAACATCCACCCATTTGCACAGATTGGTCAGACTCTCGTATATGGACTTCATCTCCTTCTTCATCGTTTGGGAAATGAGAGCAGGGAGACTTTTAGCCAACTTCTGAAGCTGACTCTTATGAGAGTTCGTCATTTCCACAAGCATGTGGAGACTGCTTGGTTGGGAGGATGTTGGAGGGGAGAGGCTCTCCTCGAAGGGGCTTCGCCTGAAGTTTGTCCCGATGCCTCTGAGTGTGGCATATTAAGATCGGGAGCCAGTGGGGTTTGCTCAGAACCATGGGAGAAGGATCCTTCTGAGATTTCAAAAGCTTGCAGCCGCTTCCTCTTTCTCTTAAGAGCATCCGCATCCCATTTGCGATCCAAAGTAATAACACCGATGGCAGAGCTTGGGGATTCATTTGAGAACAGTGGCACTCCAGCTTGCAGGCATGTGGAATTTATCCTTTATTTTGTCCTTTCCATTCACTCGGATTTCTTCTATTTCATTGATATTTTTCGGATCCCACCCTTCTTCTAAAAAAAGGGAAGTGATTTGATTGATGGGATTTGGTATGAGATGATGATCTAAATGAGATTGATATTCTAATCTTTCTTCTTAGAATGTATTGATTTGACCCCATAAGCGGGACCAGCTAGGATATGAGCATCACATATGGCATTGAGGTTCCAGCTTGCCTCACTTTTCTCTTCATTTACACGACCACAATTTTCCCAAAATTTATGAGGACCCATTTCATAATGTAGGTGATAAGGATAGTTGCCTCTAAACTGACTCGTTGCTCATTCTTGGAAAGTATGATGCAGCCGCAGATGAAGTCCAACCATAGCTTGGCCTCAAACTTAAGATTTTTGCTAGAAATCTCGCCACCCATGGTAGTCCAGAATGGTGTGTCTACAGCAATGACCAGAGCTATCCAGCTAAACTGGTTCTCCTAATCAGCAATTTGAGTTGTATATTTGTCATGACCCAAACATAGGCCCGGATCGAGAAACGGGACAAGGAACCTCGAGAGGCTCCAAGTCGACCCATGTCATGAACATAACATCTAACTCAATCAATAAAAGCAGAAGATCAATCATAATAAACATAGCGGAAGTCTGAACATAACATAACATTAGAACATACATCACGAGTCTGAAGCCGAATGCCATCTATGTTTGAAAAGCCTCTATTTATGATGAGTTGATGGGACAAGACCCCAACTAACACTCTAAGTATGAAACTGAAAATATAAAGATAACTGATAAGGAATGTTCCTCGGGAGATAAGGACTCACCAACTGGGACTGAATGCTAACTCCAGGAAACTGACTAGTGATTGGGCTGAGTCTGTATGTCGGAGCCTATATCATAAAATGATACAGCATAGAGTATAGGTCAGTACGTGGAATGTACCGAGTATACAAGGTAAGTAAAACCGCTTAAGTAAGTAAAATTAGTGATAATGCATTTCATAAAATATAATCAAGATAAGATCCTGAGAGTAAGGCTTGCATGCTATTTTCTAAAATCATGATTTGAACATAACTACATATCATAACTGATTCGAATGACCCAAAGCTGAAAGCTGATAATCATAAGTAAAACTGAACATTGGGTCAAACCTGCTTAAAAATATATACATATCATGAATGATAAACATGCATAATTGAAATCATGAGGAACAATGGGAGACTCATCATATAACCGACATTACCACGATAGATCTTACGTGGTCCTGACTGTCACACTCAAGTGGGCAGAGCCGTCCAAAGCCTTGCTAGGGTTAAGGACGCTACCATGAGATCGATATCAAGTTGAAGACCCCTTGGGGCAGGAAAAAGCTCCAAAGGAGGTCCCTAATCATCTGATCATACCTATGTTGGTGCGTAGTTCTGAGGCATAGGGTTGACTGACCCTTAGCCTCCTCGGTGCTAGACACTACTCCCGAAAACATGCATATGCTCTTCATCATTTTTCAACGAAGCTGACCATCATCTAGTATAAAGCTGAATAATCATATACATATAAAATCTGAAATAATACATGAGGAGCCTTGGCTCAAACCATACCACAAGCTGAACATAATTGGGAGTCTTGACTCCAAGATCATGTGGTAAGCTAATTGACATGAAATCATAAATCATACTTGAACATATGGGCTGGCCCAATACTTAAACATGCTTGAAAATATTTGATTCATTTGAAAACATGATCATAGACATGGGTAACTTGAAAACATGCTTTTCTCATAAATATCTAACCATACTTGAACATACATATATAGATCTCAACTTTCATGAACTTTCATGGATGGGCATCATAATTTATAAAATTTGAATACATGATTTATAGTTGAAAACATTGTAAAACTTTCCCATGAATCATAATTCAAAAATAGAAACCTGTTTAGATCATACCCATGGTAAAAACTTAGGGAATTCATGCATTGGGTTAAAACCCCATAGAATCAACATGTAGATTTCATGAATTAGAGAGGGATTGGGCATGGGTGTGAAAAAAATTCACCCATTCATAACCATACATACCTGAGAGAATCTGATTCTACAACTTCTCTGATTGCCCAAGGAATAATTGAGAAAGAACCTTGAGAGATTGAGCTTGATCACCCCTCTAGACTTTTACATTTGCATGCATGAATTAGGAATAGCTTAGAATGAACTTACCCTTCTTAAAACACTTCATTCTAACCTTAAAAAAAGTAGTTTAGGCCTTAGGATCATAGGAATTATGGAAAAGACCTTAATAAACTCGCAGGGAAAAACAGACTGCCAGTCCTAATGAGGGACTGGATAAGTCGTCGCCAGTGACCACGACTCGTGGTCTGGATTTGTCATGTACACTGCCAAGGATCTGCTGAAGGTTACCACGAGGGACATAACGGGTCGTTACTGGTGACTACGACTCGTGGTCACCTCCTGTTGCATTTACTTCCCAAATTCCTTTTCCTTCCACCAACCTTGACCACGACTGACTCAACGAATCGTGGTGTTCACCACGACTCGTGGTCATGTCCGTGGTGACCCAAAAACTTGAATTTCCAACTTAAGTCAAACTCCTCAGCATGAGTCACTTAACGACTTGTGGTCATCCTAACGGGTCACAGGACGACTCATTTTATGACCTGGTGCAGAAAATCCCATTTTTCTCCGTTTCAACTCCCGAGTCTGATCTTAGGGCTTTCAGGATATAATAATATTCTGAGCCAGTGTCAATCTCATCCTCCCAGAAGAGAGCATTTATGGCTGCTAGAGTGATGTCGACCTCCACACCTTGCACCCTAACTTAAGATAGGCAGGGAAATTCTTCCACCTTTCCCTTGTGATGCATACTCTCCTGCTTGGCTTAGTAAGAGGTATAGAACTTTGGGACGAGGCTGGGGTAGTAATCAGGGAGTGTATTGGTGAAAGAATGCCATTGGAGGTCATGGTATTGAGTGGTGATGTTGGGAAGGTCACCTTGCAGCCCTACCAAGTCAAAATGCTTCTCAACAGTAATTGAGCGGCTCTTGCAAATAGTGTAATGACCCTTTATGTCGGGAACACAAAATGTGATGGCCTAATCGGAGTTGGTGGGTTCTTCGATGCCTTGGATTTTCTCTTTCGTTTGGTGGAAGAGGAGGCTGGGGCCTTGCCCTTACATGAGTTCTTGAATGAAGTCATATTCTGTGAAACCCATGTTAGAGCCAAACAACCATACTTTCTTTTTGTATTTTTGTGTAGGAGAAAATAAAATAAAACAAAGACATTAAAAACTAACATATGTCCTAAACTATGGCAAGGAATTAGAACAATTGAACTACAAACAAGTGGAATTTCTGAGATGCACAGCACTGGCAGTGCCGGCGAGACACCGACAAAACACAGATGGGGATCTGCAAACCGCCGGCTGTCTGCCGGACTAAAGCAGAACACTAGGACTTTCAGGGTCATCCGATGAGACACTGGCATTTCACCACTCTTGGCTTGCGAAATGCTTGTGTAATGCAGGTCTGAGACAGTGGCCTGAAGCCCTAAGCCCTAGCTTGCATTTTATCTAGCATTTCACCGGGCCTGATCGGTGGTTCGCTGGTGGATGCCTGGCAACTAAATTCCTCTCAGACTTAGAAAAATGACAGAACACTTAGATTTAAAACTCACGCGCTCAACATGGCAACAACAAAGAATGTAAAATTGATAATTTTCTCTTAAGAAAGATGTCACTCCATCTATCATTAGGGAAATTGTTCATTTTAAGCACACATGGGGTTACTTAGACTTCACCCCCAACTTAAACTCTATATACTAAGAAACAAGCATTTTTCCAAAGGACAAACCCATATCGGTATTCACATGATATCACCACCTCCACATACTTAAGAAAGAATAATAGCAAAGTAGCATCCAGCAAAATTATGAGGGTAATGGGGATACATGATTTGGAGCGTTTCAGTGTTCACAAGCTCAAAAGAATTCATATTGTATCAATCAATAGTTAAAAGCAGAGTAAGAATGACATACCAAATGGATTTGAAATCACAAAAATGAGAAAGATCAAAGTTTGCACAAAGAACTCCACACAACTTGTTCTTGCTTTAGTATATTTGAGAGTAGAGTGAGTAGTAATGAAGATAAGGAATAGAGTGTGGCTTTTATAGGAGAGAAGGAGTGAAGGGATTGGTAGGTGAAAAGGTGGGTTTAATGGGGAAAAGGTGGAAAGGTGATGTATGGGAAAGTTAAAAAGGTGTCATGGGGAAGTGGGAAGGTTGAAGAAAGGGTCATGGGGATTTGAAGGGGTTTTGACCGTTGTTTTTAAATTCTCGGGTCGGGTCGATTCATGGATTAGTTAAAAATATATAGAAGATAAACTAACCCGACGGTCGCCAGTAGGGACCGGCGGTTCGCCGGTTCTAAGATCGGTGTCCAATACCTTCCCAGCTTACTGGTCATCTATCGGCGATGGCTGGTGAGTTGCAGATTGGAACCGGCGGTTCGCCGGTTGGATCGCAGAACACCCGCAAATTTTAAGGTGCACTGTTTTTGTCACGACCCGAGAGTACACCCGAACCGTTGACACGGGACAAGGAGCCCCGAGAGACCCCAAGTCAATCCATGGCGTAAGAATAATACTAATTCATTCATATAAGGCAAAAAACTTAACTTATCAAGCATGGACTAACTGAAAATCGTAACTTGAAATGTAAGGAACGACAAACCGAAATACATTCATAAATGATAGAGTACTACACATAAGTCTGAAAGCCTCTAATCATAAAAGATAGGTTGAAGGGACAAGACCCCAACTAACCCAAACATTCTGAAAGCAAAAGATAACAAGGTCTTAACATGAAGTCCTCGAATCATGAGGACTCACCACTGAACACTGAGCGAAACTGAGCGCAAGCTAGGGATGATTGTTGAACCTGCAAACCAAATCCTGAAAATATGTGGGTCAATACTTGGAAGGTACTGCTTATGTAAGGTATGCAAGACAATGCTTAAAAACATAAAAGTTAAAGGAGTGGGGGCGTCATGATCATAAAGCTAAAATCGTAAACATATCATAAGGCTCAAGGTTTTAGCTAAAGCATTCGTAAAGCTGTCATGGTCATAACACAAGAGAAAGCATTTTATAAAACATGACTTGAGACAAAGAAAACACGATCTTAACATGCATGAAAACAATGAGGAACAGTGGGAGATTTCTATAACCGACATACCCCATATGAGCACACATGGAGCTCGACTTGTAAACCTAGTCGGGAGGTCATCCATATCTTGCCAAGGATATGAACTATGAAAGGCGTGACATCACTCATGAAGACCCCGTAGGGAATAGGAGACAGACACTGAGGCGGTCCCCAAACATAACCTACGGTGGCATGTAGTTCTGAGATTCGGGGTATAACCTGGGCCCTAAACCTACTCGGTATTAAGTACTACTCCCAAAACATGCAGCTTGCTCATAGAAATTCATACATGACATGCATGGCTAGTTAAATCGTGAGGATTATATAATGCTTGAGAATTCATAATACTAGCCATGGAATTGGGCCCGTGAATCGGCCAAAATCATAAGTGAAATGTGGGAATTGCCCATAGTTTCAACCATACATGAAATGTTTAATTTATTAAAAAACATGATCATAATAACATGAGTAGTTGAAAACGTGTTTAAATTCAAGAGTTCATATCATGCTCGAGAAAATCACCATAACCATGAATTTCACCAAAACCCCATGATTTGAGCACAAGTGCTTTTAGAGATTAAATCATCAAATAATGAATAAAATAGGTGAAAATAGCTCAATAATTCAAAACCATGATTTTAGGCATACTACAACATGCTCATATCGATTTTTGAGGAAACATGCATTTGGGTTATGACCCATCCAAAAGTTGGTAATTTAAACATAGAATTAGGGAGGAATTGGGCATGGGAAGAGACTAAACTACCCATTCAAAACCCCACTTACTTGGAAATTTCGTGATTCCTACTCCCTTGAAGAACCCTAAGTGAAAACTTGAAGAACTTGAAGAAAATTGCTCAAAATCCTTTCTACTCCCTTCTCTAGAGCTTGAAACTGCTAAAATGAACTTAGCAGAAGTTTTCATCCCTTAAAGACCCTGTCCTGACCCCAAAACAACGTGGTTTAGGGACCAAAGGCGTAGAAAAGTCAAATTTTCCCTTATTGAAATTTCCCTGAAAAGTAGTTTTGGCCCCGACCACGAGTCGTACCATTGATGTGCCGTGATTTTACGACACTTTCGACACTTAAAGCCTAGAAATTATGCACATTCCAGGTATGATTATATGGGTATAAGGTATTTTGTGCTTAATGTGCAAGAAAATAGGCCTGGAAGTGATTTTGGTTGAATTAATGTAAAAACAACTGAAAGGTGACTGTCAGGCACTCAACGAGTCATTGGAAGGAGGAACAACCGATCGCTTGAGGCGTGGGCAAAATATGAAGTTTTGAAGAAGTGAAACAGTACACTTGACGAGTTGGAGGAACGAATCGTTACACCTGGTAACGAGTCATGAGGTCAACCGTTACACTTTGAAAGAAAAATTACAACCAAGTGTCCAGTGAAGTTGACGAGAGACATCACGAGTCGTCACATGAAGGAACGACTCGTTGGCAGGGCACTAGAGCTATCGGTGAAGTGCACTAGATTTTTAGAGTAGTCTGTCCACGAGGGACCTAACGACTCATGCTTAGGCACGACGAGTCATTAGGTGACCCATTTCCAAGCCTGGATATGTTGCTGAGGACGACTGCTTTGAGCAAGGAACGACTCGTCAGAATGCCTAATGACCCATCACCTAGCCCGTTGCCATTGCCGACCTGGTTTCCAGATTCATTTAGGAAAAGGATTTCTTAGAACTATAAATACCCAATTTAGGTTTATTTTTAGAGGACGATTTCTGGAAGGATTTTTAGCCGATATCGAGAGAGGATCTTGAACGATATTGTGAGGATATTCCTGAGAGAATTTTCATACAATTGTTCTTGATTTAAGACACGAAAGCAACATTGAAATTTTATTCAATCTACTTGGTTTTATTCTACAATACTTTGTAAGTTGCAATTATGATTTCTTCTATATTTTGTGATTGCAATAACACAAACATGAGTAGCTAAACCCATAAACTAGGTTTGTGGGAACCAAGATGAATTAACACACATAGGTAAAAATACTTAGTGATTCTTGAACGGGGTTTTATGCATATATTATTTTTCCCTTCGTTTTGATTGATTCTTGACGGTTGCAAACATTAGGACTTACCTTATTCTTACTTACCGGATCAAGGAAGTAAAGAATGGGAAAAGGGATTAACAACAGAGATTTGAGGCTACCAACCCTCATCTAATAGATTGAACTTGTCCTGGGATAGCTAATCCGATATTAAGGGTAAGAGTCAACTAAAGTACACCCGTATACAGACCAAGTTGCGTGGTGAAAATCATCTAAATAGGGGACCAACCATTTAGGTGAACCTAACTTGCCAATATTGCATGTTAAACATCGAAATAGATCACTAGTATATAAGCCTTGTGGTTATATAATCTTGGGGAACACAGTCCTAGTCTATTCGTAAATTGAATACAAACCAATCTTGATACAAGCATTTATTAATTTTACTTTTGTCAGTATTCTATATTTTCCTCTCTTTGGAAATAAGTAAATCAATAGTAATAGTTATTCGCATTAACCTAATTTCTTATCATATTTCCTGTGGGATCAACCTCAACCTTCGTTGGGTTCTATATTTGACAATTGATCGCCTATATCTCAATTACGAGGTGTAATTTGGGCGACAACAAATTTTGGTGCCGTTGCGGGGGAATACGGCTAAGGCTTTGGTTAATTGTGTTAACTTTACTATTGGTTCTTATTTCTTTGTTTTATTTTTCTTTTGTTTTTTTGGTTGCTTAACAGTTCTTAGGTTTGTGCATGCCCGACACTAGAAGTCAAGGAAATCCGTTGATACCAATTGATCACGAACTTGAGCTAACGTTAAGAAACTTGAGGAGAATGGCCAACATACATGAGCAAGAAACCGTGGACCAAGACACAAAAAGGATGTTGGACGAAGAGAAAGCTCAAGCTAGAGATCATGAGTTATCCAGAGTTGCTGAAGAGCAGCGTCTATCTGTAGAAGCTGAATGAGCTAGACGACCCAGAGGTCCAGAGCATCAGCGACACCGATACCTTGATGAGGAAGATGATGAGAACATAGATGAAGCTGGTACCACTGGAGCGATAGTGCCTCCTCCTTTTCCTACTGGGATAAAGTTTGATATTACAAGTACAATGATTCAACTGCTAAATATGAATGGAATATTTGCAGGTCATGCATCCGATGACGCCCACGCTCACTTGAAAATTTTGTGGGTATATGCAAGGCATACAAGCAGCCAGGGGTCAGCCAGGACGCAATCAGATTGAGGTTATTTCCATTCTCTCTTAGGAGTGAGGCAATGATGTGGTTGGTTGAGCTGCGGAATGACTCCATCACTACTTGGGGAGAGTTCAAGAGAGCTTTTCTTGAAAGGTTCTTCCCATCATCCAAGGCATTGCAGCTAAAGGATGAAAGATATAACTTCAGGTAGCTAAATTCTGAGGCACTCCATGAGACCTGGTTGCGGCTCAACAAAAAGCTCAAGAAGGTGCCAAACCACAGGATTCCAGATGATACATTATTGGAAATCTTTTACCGGTCCCTGAATGCCAACACCAAGGCGGTTGCTGATACCGTCTCAGGAGGATCCTTTATGAGTCATACTTATGCAGAGGCTATGGAGTTGCTAGATAGGATCACTAAAACCAATCGAGCTTGGCACACTAGAGAGTCGGAGGTTTCGACTGGTTCTTATATGGTTGGTATGTCTACCAAACAGTGGAGAAGAGATGAGGAGCCTGACCAGGACATTGCAGAGATAAAGACCACCATGGGGTTGCTTGCCAAGCATTTAATGGGAATGGGAGCAGAAAAGGTGAACGCTGTAGGTTCTCAGGGCAAGGCACTAAGAAATGATGGTTGCGAGTCTAAGTCTGAAGAAGATGTTAATTATTTGAATGATTAGAGGATGGGTTTCAAGACCAACACCCAAGAGTCTAACCAAGACTTTTGGCATCAAGGTCAAGGGAACTAAGGTCGAAACTTCTACAAGGATAATAATTTCAACCGGGGCCAATACGGGGACAACGGGGATTGGAAGAAGCGAGAGGAGTTCAAAAAATGATAGCAGTCTGTATGTTTCTCCATGAAACCGAGAGCCAGAGTCGAGCAGTTCAAGGGTCAAAGATATGCTTTCCAAAGTGCTCAAGCAGATGGAGGCAATAAACAACCACTTTAAGGAGCTCCACGCTGATATTTCTAGAAAGGTGGAGTCACATGCTGTGGCAATCAGGAAAATTGAGCAACAGATGAGTCAGATGTCTGTCACAGTGAATCAAAGACAGAAAGGCACACTTCCATGCAATACTATTCAAAACCCAAAAAATGAAGGTCACTGCATGGCGGTCAGTACTAGGAGTGGGAAGGCCACAGTTGATGCACCGAGGCCAGTTGTAGTTAACAAGTTAGAAAGGCCCGTGTTGATACATGATGATGATGTAGGGATGTTGACAACTCACAACAAAAATTCACAACAATTCCTAGACCTCCTCCTCCTTACCCCCAGCGCTTGAAGAAGAAAGTTGAAGATAGAAAATATCAAAAGTTTATCTCTATGCTCAAGCAGCTGTCGGTGAATATCCCATCAGTGGAAGCACTTGAGAAAATGCCCGGATATGCAAAATTTATGAAGGACCTCATCACCATAAAAAGAACCGTAAGTTAGAAACCTGCTGATAATCTGCACCGCTATGGTGCCATCACTACACGGTTCCTAGCACAAAAAAAGGAAGACCCAGGTGCGTTTACTATACCTTGCATCATTGGGGAGGTTGAGTTTGCAAGGGCGCTTTTTGACTTGGGAGCTAGCATAAATCTGATGCCGCTAGCAGTATTTAAAAAGTTAGGCTTGGGAACCCCCACACCGACTTCGATGTGGCTACTGATGGCTGATTGAACAGTTAAAAAGCCGGTGGGGATTTTGTTTGATGTGCTAGTCAAAGTGGACAAGTTCATATTCCCAGTAGACTTCGTGATTCTGGACTGCGAAGTCGATTCAGAGGTCCCCATTATTTTGGGGTGACCATTCCTTGCAAGAGGTAGGCCCCTAGTTGATGTGGAAGTAGGGCATTTGAAGTTTCGATTGAACAAAGAAGAGGTTACCTTCAACATTAGCCGAACCATGAAACTGCCAAGGAATTCAGCATAATTTCTACATTGGAGGATGGAGAAGAGTCACTTGACGAATTCTGATTAGTCAAGTGACTTGCGTCGTGCCGCGATGTTAAATCAGGCACTGCATGTGAGGCAACCCATGGAGGTGTTTTGGTGAAGTCTGAGTAGCCAAAACACCCACGTCGTGCCGCGACGTTAAATCAAGCGCTTCTTGGGAGGCAACCCAAGTTGTAAATGTAAGAAAAAGTTAGTGTTAACGTTTGTTGATTGGTGCAGGTGAATTAGATGGAAAATTTGAAGTTGGAACAAAAAACTGGAACTTCAGTTCTGGTGCAGAAAATCACAGAACGAGTCGTCTTTTGACTTGACGACTCATTTAGCCAGTGTGAAGAGAACTGCAGAAAATTGGGGAGCAACTGGTGACTTCATGAGTTGTTTCTCTAAGGAACGAATCGTTTAGTCCTCCATCAAGTACACTGGATCAAATTTTAAACTTAAAGAAAATGGGTAATAACGGTTCACTCAACGAATCTTTGGGAAACCAAATGACTCGTTAAGTGACTCGTCTTGAAGCTACAACAGGACAAGGACCATGACTCAGGAAATGACTTATTGGGTAACACCATGAGTCATTACGTGAGTCGTTAGGTCACAAATAAGTTAAATTAACCCGACCCATGACTGAAATGGGGAAAAGTTTTAAAATTAAAATTAAAGAACCCAATTTCATTCAATACTCCTCGTTAAACTCACACACTTCCAAAGCTTTGAATTTCCCTCTTCTCTTCTCCTTCTTCCTCACTCAACCTCATCAAGAACACCATCGGTAAATCTTCATAACTACATCCACAACTGATATTGCACTCCATCTCTGATAATTCAAAATTGTAAGTGATCTTCCCCACACAAAAACTTTGAATATTTTTTGCATTCCATCAAGAAACTTCGAAGACCCATGTATGAGTTAGCTTGAATGTTCTTTGATTTATATTGTGTTTTTACGTGCCTTATGATGTAGATAAACCCTAGGAAGAGTAAAAACATCGATTTTCGATCATGTAGTCACCTGGGTTGATTTTTAATTGAAGTTTTGTGTCTGTGAAATGGAAAACTAGAAAGAGGAGGAAGATGTATAGGAACTCTTGAGCATGAGCCACATCACAAGTCGTTGGGTCACCAAACGACTCGTTATGTAGCTCGTGCTGAGTGGGAAAATTAAACTACTGAGGCAGTGTACTTAACGAGTGACCTAACGACTCGTTGCCTCTGGTAACGATTTTTTGGGATCAATCATCAAGTACACTGGACTTATTTGAAAAATGTCCAGCCTGGGGTAATGAGTGACTTCACGAATCGTTGCCAGAGGCAACGACTCATTTAGTCACCCGTCAGGACCACCGACACTAGCTAAAAAATATTTTATGTTTCATCTTCTCTTGTGTACTAACATTGTATTCACAGGTACAATGGCTCCACAAGGTACACCCAAAAAGGGTCAAACTAAAAAGCAGGTACCTGAGCGCAGTCAACCATCATACCGAAGGCTGCGAGATGATCCATCCTCCTTTGAAGAGTCTAGTGGCTCTGCAGAGGAATATGAAGTATCGGAGGAGCAGCTAGTGAGGAAGACGACCAGGGCTAGGGCTCAGCAAGTTTCAAATCCGACAACCCTGGTCGATACTCCCACTCCACTAGTAAGAGATCTGCCCAGCCGCACTAATGAAAGCGCTAAGGCTACTGCTGCGCTTGTTCCTAAGGCTCCCACAGCTGGGCACAATACAGAGAGAGTTGATGAGTCGCATGCCCAGTGAGGGGACTCGGACAATGAGCTGACTGAGACATTGGGCACATCAAATGAGAAACCGAGAAATGTGAGGAGATGGTGTGTCCATGGCATGCGGGCTATTTACAACCGAGTCATTTCTCCCAATGACAAAGGCAATACGAAGCGGAGCATTTATGAGGAGCCAAGGCTAGTAACTACAGGGCTTAAAGACCTACCAGAGCTATAGACTGTATTTGAAAAATACAGGTTCGGGTGGTTGACTGAGCCATCAGGTAGTTACAGTCCATGCCTAGTCCGAGAGTTTTATGCGGCATATGCAGCCACATTGCAACGGTTGGCACTAGGAGGCTAGAATTGGAAGAAGCGGCCTGCATTAAATCGGGTGATGGTGCGTGATACTTCAGTTTATATATCCGAGGAGACGATCTCCAAGATGTTGTACGGGCTAGATTATCGAGCTCTGATGAACACGACAAAGTTTGATCACAGGTTATTCGAGTTGTGGAAATTCAAAACAATGAAGTTGAATAGCATGGAGCGGATACAACAGTACACTTGGCTTTCCCGCATCATTGCCACAAAGGGGCCGTTAGTTGAATGGTTGCATGGTACTGACACAGATAAAGAAGGCCACATTGAACTTTCAGGAGAAATTTTGGTGGTCACTGGTGAGGCACAGGCTGGTACCAACAAGTAATGACAATATACTTTCACCCGACAGAGCAGCACTAGTAGCCAACATAATGGAGGGGCATGCAATCAATTTCCCACGGTTCGTTGTTGATGAGATTCGAGAGTGGGCTATAAATGATGGTACGATGATTCCCTTCCCCTTCTTGATTGATAGAATTTGTAGGGAGTCTCGAGTGGAAGAATTGCCATCAGTTGATCAGAGAGTGGTGGTTCACAAGATTACCGATATCAGGCTGATCATAGATAATACAAACCCAGTATCGAGGGCAAGGACTCAGGCATCTGCATCCGCTGGAGAGACCATAATAGCAGAGGCATTTGACAGTGAGATGCAGACTGATGCAGCACAGTTCGCCGAGTTAGCGGCCGAGCCTACTAAGGGCAGAAGATAGGTAGCCAGGCTGAGGCTATAGATGCAGCGATGTCTCCATACCTGCCGATGTTGCTAAGTCATTATCTACGACAGTAACATCCAGACCATTAGTCGCACCTCCACGATCCAACATAAATGGCCTAGTCACGGTCTCACAGGAGTTTGTGGTTGATATGGCTAGGTGGCTAGCTAAAGTAGAAAAGTAGCAGACACACACGACTTTACAGGTCAAAGTCTTTATGGAGCAGGTTAAGCCGTGGGTGTCAAAGGAGTTGGAGAAATTGTCCAGTTCGGTGCATGGGCGACTGGATGCTTTTGAGAGAAGGATGGACGAGCGCCTTTTGCACAGTTACAGGCGTCGAAGTTATCGAGATGGTACTCAGAGCTTGGAGCGTTATGATCTGAGTTGTGGTACCTGGCCGCATGATAGATAGCTGCGGTACCTCCACTGGTACTCCTCATGATCGATGATGTGTTTGAAGAGGAGCTACCACCTATTTTTGATTTCATCACGGAGGAGCCACCGACACATGACAAGGGGAAAAGGCCTCGTGAGGAGGCAAGTGATGATGTTGATGCGTCTCTGCTCTGTCAGCAAAAATGGGAGCGGAGTGAGATGGAGAGAAACCTGCATGAATCAAGAGAAGAGGCTCGATTGGGAGTCGAGACTAAGGCAGTGAGAGCTCGTGGAGAAGGAACGAGCTCAGTTGGATCTGAAAATGCACCGGGTCAAGCCGACAATATTGGAGTTGATGTCGGAGGCGTATCTACACCCTCCACTGACCAGATAGCTGACACCTAGGTCGCACAGGTATGTTTCCTATTCCCTTAGTTTTAGTCCATTATATATCTGCGTGTAGGACGACACATGCTTTTTTGATGGGGGTAGGGAGGATACTTGTGCATTCTATTTTACTGAACATAACCCGAGGGTTTTTCTTGCCGGATATCTTTTCCCTCGTGTGTTCCATATCTAGTAGAACCGACATGTTTAGGATGTTATTTTATATTTTTGTTTTTTGTGTCTCAGTCAGAAGAAAGTTAGGAGAATTGAAAGCAGTCAAGAGCTAAAATTGTGTGATATTTTGATTTTTTATAATTTGACACCTCTTCGAAATAATTTGTATATGTATATGTGAGAGTTGACAATTATGACCTTTATAAATCTTTGCATGGCATTGGAACTGTGAACTTGTTTACCATTGTATGGCTGTACCTGAACTAGCGATTAGTGGAATTGATGATGTTGACCTGTGCTATGTGTGAAGTGAGGTCTGATAGTTTAATTCGATTGTGTGTGTCAATCTAGAACTTGCTTGGTCAGTCGTACCGAGATAGAGGATAAGAAACTAGGAAAGGATCATTGGTCGTTTTTTATTTATGAGTCCACTTTATAATACCTACCAAAGTGAATAAAAATCCCTTGATCCAAATGTTTGAGCTTAAATTGACCTATTTCTTCATTTACATCAATTCACCTGCTTGATTTTGTTATGAATGAACCTGTTTTGGCCCTGGTCCCTTCTTGGACATTGTGAACTTCAACTCAGAAAAATCGCCTAAGTTGAGGGTGGCTATGATAGGGGTGAGTAAGAAGAGTCGGGTGGAAGTAAAGTTGGGTAATGAAAAAGGAGGAAAAAGAGCGGGTGCGGTATGCATAATGAAAAGGAAAATAAAAATAAAAAAAATTATTGTCAAAAAAGCAAGAAGAGAAAAGAAAAATAATGTGTGACATCCATAAGTTTTTGTTGAATAAAAAGTAACCGCATCCATAGTGTCTAAAGTAAAGAAAAGAAAAAGCAGAAAAAAAGGAAAAAGGGAGAAAATTGAAATAAAGGTGAAAAGTGGAGTAAAAAGGCATAGTGCCAAGGAAGGTTGAGCTACTAAAATCCATATGTACCATACCCAAGCCCAAGCCTACATTACAAGCCTAGAAAGTCTTATAGTGATCCTAGTTATTTGTCCGAAAATCGAGGTATTGAAAGTAAAGGCAAGCCTATGGTATTGTATGCACACAATTCAAATTTCTTTGTGAGAGTGAGTGGATCTTACCTAGTCCCAGGAGAAATATACCGAGATAATCATATACACATGTGTGAGTGTGGGACTTCTTTGAGGTGAGAGCACCTGGTCAACAAAATTGTCTGCAAATTGTCTGGGCCAGTGTTACAGATTTATGTTCGTGGTTACAGGTGATAGTATTTTGCCATGTTTCGATTCCTCTGTGTTATGGTTAGAAATTTTGCATATGCATAGTGTTTTGAGTTTATACGATGAGGGAGGGGTTAGAAAATTTGATTTTAATGTATAAAAATGACTGCTGTAAGTTTCCTAAAGTTTTTCCGATTGAAGCGTAGGAGTAGATTGTTTTATTTTGTTTTGCTTTGTTTTTTCCTGAGGACATGCAAAAGTTCTAAGTTAAGGGTGTTGATGTGCCGTGATTTTACGAAACTTTCGATGCTTAAAACCAAGAAATTATGCACATTCCAGGTACATTTATATGGGTATAAGGTATTTTGTGCTTAATGTGCAGGAAAATAGGTCTGGAAGTGATTTTGGTTGAATTAATGATAAAAACAACTGAAAGGTGACTGCCAGGCACTCATTGAGTCGTTGGCAGGAGGAACGACCCATCGCTTGAGGCATGGGCAAAAAGATGAAGTTTTGAAGAAGTGAAACAGTGCACTTGACGAGTTGGAGGAACAACTCGTTATACCTAGTAACGAGTCGTGAGGTCAACCGTTAGGCTTTAAAGAGAAAATTGCAACCAAGTTTCCAGTGAAGTTGATGAGAGACATCACAAGTCGTCACATGAAGGAACAACTCGTTGGCAGGCCACTGGAGCTATCCGTGAAGTGCACTGGATTTTTGTAGGAGTCAGTCCATGAGGGACCTAACAACTCATGCTTAGGTACGACGAGTCTTTAGGTGACCCATTGCCAAGCCTGGATATGTTGCTGAGGACGATTGCTTTGAGCAAGGAACGACTCGTCAAAAGGCCTAACGACCCGTCACCTAGCCCGTTGCCACTGCTGACTTGGTTTCCAGATTTATTTAGGAAAAAGATTTCTTAGAACTATAAATACCCAATTTAGCCAATATTGAGAGAGGATCTTGAACGATATTGTGAGGATATTCTTGAGAGAATTTTCATACAAGTGTTCTTGATTCAAGACACGAAAACAACATTGGAATTTTATTCAATCTACTTGAATTTTATTCGACAATACTTTGTAAGTTGCAATTATGATTTCTTCTATATTTTGTGATTGCAATAACACAAACATGAGTAGCTAAACCCATAAACTAGGTTTGTGGGAACCAAGATGAATTAACATACATAGGTAAAAATACTTAGTGATTCTTGAACGGGGTTTTATGAATGTATTGTTCTTTCCTTCATTTTGATTGGTTGATGGTTGCAAACGTTAGGACTTTCCTTATTCTTACTTACCAGATCAAGGAAATAAAGAATAGGAAAACGGATTAAAAATGGAGATTTGAGGCTACCAACCCTCATCTAATAGCTTGAACTTGTCCAGGGATACTAATCCAATATTAAGGGTAAGGGTCAACTAAAGTACACCCATATACAGACCAAGATGCATGGTGAAAATCATCTAGATAGGGGACCAACAATTTAGGTGAACCTAACTTACCAATATTGCATGTTAAACATCGGAATAGATCACTAGTATATAAGCCTTGTGGTTATGAAATCTTGGGGAACACAATCCTAGTCTAGTCGTATATTCAATACAAACCAATCTTGATACAAGCATTCATTAATTTTACTTTTGTCATTATCCTATATTTTTTCCCCTTTAGAAATAAGTAAATCAATAGTAATAGTTATTCGCATTAACCTAAGTTCTTACCATATTCCCTGTGGGATCGACCTCAAGCTTCGTTGGGTTCAATATTTGACAATCGACTGCATATATCTCAATTGTGAGGTGTAATTTGGGTGACATCAACCATCAAGTCACGACTCGTGGTTACCTCTCGTGGTCACCTAACCATTTTTCCCAATATACTACGACTCGTATCACCATCCTACGGGTCGTACTGTCAACCGTGGTACCATCCACCCAAACCAATACGACTTAACCACAACCCTTCAGCACGACTCGTTGCTACATCCTACGAGTTGTACCATGACCCGTGACGACCCACTCTGGTACCACTGAAAAATTCACCACAACTCCTACTCACGAGTCATACCCACACGCCACGACTCATAGGACTACTCGTGGTATAACCTCAGGATCCCAAACTAATCACGACTTGAGTCACGAGTCGTAGGTCCTCACCACGATTTGTACCTCGAGTCATACTGGTGCAAAAATTCTAAGTTTTCTACAGTTTTCAACTTCAAATCCCGGGTCTATTCTTAGGCCTCTTCCGGGGTATTACAATATCTCCCCCTTGGAAAAATTCATACTCGAATGTAGGAAACAAGTAGAAAACAGAAACATTCCTTTACCATATGCAAATTCTGATCGTTTAAGCCGAAAACTGATGGAATGAATACCCCCAAAAAGAACTACATAGATGAACTGAATTCAGACATCATATACATATATCATATCATGAAACAAACTTGCATGCATGAATGGAACACAAAAAACTGATTAGAGCTTTAGGGAAAAAACTGATACCTCAAACTGAAACTAGGATGGTAGGGAACAGGTGGGGGTATTTAGCCATCATATCTGCTTCAGCTTCCCATGTAGCTTGACGTGCCCTATTCGCGCGTCCGCAAGTGTACGGGTCGTGCAAGTAATATAGTGGCTCTTTTTAAGAACCGGATTGTCGAACCCACAGGGACTGGACCCATTCCTCTAACTATCTATTTCTAGTGTGATCTTAAATACCTCAAGTGTTGGTTATAGACATTTTTGATTGAGATTAATTAAGTCTAAGTTTGGGTCAACGAAATATTCTGAAATCACTCTAGGAGCAACATAGAGTTAAAACCAATTAATCATGCGATCCTACGATTTGCAATGGGTTAAGCATGGAACTATCAATTGTTATTTCACATAATTAGAATTGCATGTTTATGGTCTTTCGAGCCTCTAAACACGGCAATCTAGCCTCACTGCATCATTGTGAGCGAGGAGTTTAATTTCTAGTCGCAGGCAATCAATTATGTTGTGGTTTACGGGGAAACGATTAGGGACTTTCGTGCGTCTAACCATTTAACTCAACTTAGCCTCACAACTACTTCTTCGAGTGGTGATGTGACATCCCAAGTTGGTCTTTCATAACCCCCGTTTCTCAACCAAGCACTGTGTTAGGTATATTTCTATCCTGACACAAAAATCTCTCCCGAGATACAAACATGCTCCTCACATTCTCATGTCCTGACCTAGGTAATGCTTTCTCAAGTTATTACTCAAGCTAACAAATATGCTTTCATGGTGATCAATCATAAAAACAACCAACAATCCAGAATGCAAGATGAAAACAACAATCAATAACTTAATTCCAAAACAAATTCATAAAAGCACAATCATAATTCATGGCTTCAACCCTAGAGGAAGGGTTCTTGCCATTCATATTCGTAAAACTACAATTAACTAATACTAAACTAACATACTTACATGAATTTGGTAGATGAGAAGGGAATTTGATAAACCCTAGATGAGTTCTCCCGCTTCTCCCTTCACTCCTAGGTAGTTTTCCAGAATAAAATCGTGACCAAATGATTTTAGGAGCTAAGGGTTCAATTTATACTATGCTGAAAAATTGCAAAATTTGGCCTGTGGTGGAACAACAACGTGTCACGGAGCTGATCGCCCTACTTGACCTCCGTACACGTTGGTAACGCGTACCCTCACTGGAATGTGCCAAAAAATGCAATTTTTGGCCAAGTGTTGCCGCGTTAGCAGCGTGCCACGGCCCCTATCGCGCAGGGTGCCAGTTATTGCATGTTTTCTTGTTGACTTTCACGTTTTGCTCTTGATTCCATTCCTCCACTTCACCAAATCATGAATTAGTTCCTCAAATGCATTATTAACCTTCAAAAACAAGGACTAATCATGTTGGTTAGTATATATTCACATTTACATAAAATCACATGAAAATGTATAAAATAACTTAGATAAACAAGACTAAATTAAGGTATAAAGCATCACTCGGGCATGCTATTTTTGCCCACGATCACCTACCCCACACTTAAAGTCTTGTTCGTCCTTGAACAACCTATTACATCTCATGCATATGGAGACTCATCCATAACTCATTTAGCAAGATAATTCAAGTTACGGCTATAATGATTACGTAAGATAACAAACTACAAATAGAGCATGCACAATTTGATCATTGAAATGAAGTACAACTATGTTAAGACTTCTTAACCTCAAGAATCGACTCTCAATCTTAGCAAACTCATGGAAATCAACTGATTAAGAAATCCCACATGAATTATATCCTTCATTCAACATGCGCCCCTGCCGGAAAGAGAGTTACCCAATTACACGCAAAAACAATTTTTAAATCACAACATGTGTGGGTACATGAATAGAATTACGCTCACTCTCACAAAGAATTCACATGCATCATGTAATGACCCATAAGCTTGCCCTTAGTGTTTGATTCCACTAATTTGAGGATGTATGAATGTAAGATCAAGTAGGACTTAATGGGTTGTAATGTAAGCTAAGGGACGGGTAGGTACTATTCTGGCCAATAATAGTGACTATCTTTCCCAAGCGCTTTTAATACATTACGCCCTCATTACGAACTTCCCTTCCCTTACTTTACCTTTTTCTCCTTTCATCTTTCTTTTTCCTCTTATGTTCCCCTTTCTTTAGGCACTTTTAGCTTATTAGTAAGGAGTTCTACAAGTAACTTTTCATTCATTTGTTTTCTTGCTCCTTACTAATAATCAACCATTTTCACTCAAGTGCACCTTTGTCCTTTTCTCACTTCTACAACTTGCTACTTTTCCTTTCTTTTCATTCTTCTCACTCCTTTACTCCTTCGGATTTTTTCCACTCAAGCGCTTAGGAGTTTTGGATCAAACACAAGGCTAATGAAAGAAAAAGGATTAAGCTTATGTTGCAGCTGTCAAAGAATAGGCTCAAGGCTCAATGGGGCTAACTAGGATTAATCTTTCCAGGTAGGTAAAATGAGGGATAAACATTTGGGTCATTCAAAGAAATGCCTACATCATCTCCTACAATTCACATCCTTCATTTCGTTTTATACACACACCATGCAAGTTCTAGACAATCCACAATAGCACAGAATACTCAAAAACCTTACACTCATGGCACATGCTCAATTCAAGACACATTCATCAGACTCTTACTTAGCTAATCACAAGAATTCAGAATTAATCTTCAATCATATTGAGTCAAATTCAAGAGCCTAAGTGTCTCAAACACAGTTATATACTGTCATGCTTCAACACTGAACATACTTGCATCTCACCATCATGTACAACACATAACACGAACATCAAGCACCAATTAGTTATGGTTTCAAAAACCCAACACCTACCGACTAATTTTCCTCAAGACGATCGTCATCCATCCATCGTCGGAAACAGTCCCTAACTATGACTAAAAACACTATATACAGACAAAGGAAAGAAAAAATAAAATTTTTATTCTTCGGTTCAAAGACCCCCCGTCGGAAAAGAACCAACAAGAAAAACCAACGGGTGATGAAGTCATGCTTAATTCACAAAAAATTTTCAAATTTTTCAAATTTTTCAAATTTCTCAAGCATTAGCATTACATTCACCACAAACTTGTTAAGCAGAAAAATTTAGAAATTTGAAATTTCCCTTGAAATTTCCCTCACCCCACACTTAAATAATTCTATGTCCTCATAGAATCAAATTAAAATTTAAAGGATGAGAAATACTCCCTGAGCCTCTATGCCAAGCTAAAAGCGTGCTTTTCTTTTAAGTTTTAAGAGGTGGGTGTTCGACCCCACACTTCTTCTTTTCCATGCTCTTTAGCTTCCACCGTCTCGGTACTCAGACTTCCCGCCATCTGTGCTTAACTTTCCACCAAAAACACAAACAAAATGAAACTAACAAACGCAACACAACAATCAAAATTACAAATTGTACCTGAGGTACCCTTAGGTTGCCTCCCAAGCAGCGCCTTATTTTACGTCGTGGCCCGACGTGGACTATCCTTTTTAGGACATCCTCATACCTGGGTTCTCTTTCGAGAACCATCTCCTTTTCTTTTGCTGTTTAGAGGAGACAGCCTTCACTCTGTTCCTCTCTTTTTCCCACTTCTTCTTAAATTGAAGCCCTCTATCAGACTCGGGCTGAACACTTGTAATTGCCTTTGGCCCTGCACCTGTGGAATCCTCCACCCCACACTTACCTTCTGCCAACACACTAACCTGACAAAGGTTTCT
This sequence comes from Datura wrightii, assembly GCA_035772735.1. NCBI lineage: Eukaryota > Viridiplantae > Streptophyta > Magnoliopsida > Solanales > Solanaceae > Datura > Datura wrightii. The sequence goes on along the minus strand of JASDFA010000007.1, from coordinate 56,053,067 downwards.
GTAGTGTGCAGATGGGTTCATTTCTTGGTAAACGCGGAAGATTTCTTCTTCATCCTCAACTCTCATTTTCAGGGTCCCTGCTTTCAAATCAATCACCGCTCCTCCAGTGGCCAAGAATGGCCGTCCCAAGATTAGGGGTACCTGGTCATCAACCTGAAAATCCAAGACAATAAAATCAGCAGGTATAATGAACTTACCTACTTTGATGAGAAGGTCCTCTATTATTCCATCAGGTGTCACTCGCGACTTGTCAGCCAGCTGCAGCATCAACCTTGTCGGCCTCGGTTTTTCCAACACCAAGGTGTTGAATAAGGATAGGGGCATTAGATTGACTGCTGCCTCTAAGTCACACAAAGGTCATAGCACCTCAGCTTTACCAATTTGTATGGGGAGGGTAAAACTCCCTGGGTCTTTGAGCTTCTTCGGCATTTTGCTCAATACCCTGTGACTGCACTCCTCAGTCAGTGCTACAGTCTGGACATCCACCAATCTCACTTTGTTCGCCATTACATCCTTCAAGTATTTAGCATACTTGGGCATTCCCTGTAAGACATCAATAAGAGGCAAATTTATGTGAAGTTCTTTGAAGCTCTCGAAGAACTTTTTGAAGCATTCCTCTTCCTTGCTCTTTCTGAATTTCTGAGGGAATGGTGGTGGTGGTCTTTGTGCTGGCTGCAATGAAAGTTCCGCATTTTGTTGTCCAGCACTCTGATTATCTCCCATGTTGATGGATGGTTCTGGTCTAACCAACTCCGACTGCAACCCCTTTCTCATCTCTTTTGGCACTGCATCAGCTAATTTCTTACCGCTTCTCAAACTGATGGCATTGATCTGCCGGGGGTTAAGATCTGTGTCGCTAGGTAATCCCCCTTGTGATCTCATGTTTTGAGCAGCTGCTATCTGACCCACTTGTTTTTCAAGAATGCGGGTGGCTACTTGCTGATTCATTAAGTCTGTTGCCATCCTCACCTGATTTTCTGCTAACTGATTCTGGGTCTCCATAAGTTTCTGCAGTGTTTCCTCAATGCTGCTACTCAATTTCCCATCATTCTGCCTATTCTGCTGATACTGTTGTTGTTGAGGTAGCATATAATTCTGCTTTTGGTTTCCACCTCAATAAAAATTCGGGTGGCCCTGCCAATTTCTGTTGTAACTGGTTCAAAATTCTGATTGTTGTGCTGCACATTACTAACAAAATTGACTGACTCCGGATTGGCTCCACAAGATTCTGCATGGTGCCCATTATTACCAAAAATTTCACACCAACTCGGAGCTTGCTTAACTGCATTAACCTGGCCCTGGCGTTGGTTCATACTTAGTTTATTGAACTTAGTCATCATTTGATGCTGGAACTAAGCTAACTGTACTGCCAAGTCATTCAAACCATCTACTTCTATCAACCCCGATCTCTTTCCTGCCCCTCTCGATGACTCACTGTGCCGCTCTGGATTTCCTTGTGCAATTCTATTCAACAAGGTGTACAACTCATCATAAGTCTTATCCAAGGCTTGCCCACCCGATGCAGAGTCTAGTAATATTTTTGTGTGTGGGTCTAGACTTTCTACAAAGGTATGGGCCAACACTTCATTTGATTGCTGGTGATGGGGGCAATCTCTCAACAATGACTTGAATCTTTCCCAAGCCATATATAAGTTCTCATCAGGCCTCTGCTTGAAACTGAGTATTTCACTTCTCAACCTTGCAGTTTTGCCTGAAGGGAATAATCTGATAAGGAACTTCTTAGCCAAGTCATTCCATGAAGTTATGGAGTTCGGTGGCTCAGCCTTCAGCCACTTTTTCGCCTCTCCCAACAGTGAAAATGGGAAGAGGGTCATTTGGACATAATCTGTGGACACGCCGGTAGGGACAAACGTGTCACTAATCTCTAAAAAGCTCTGTAAGTGCAGCTGCGGGTCCTCATGTGCCATCCCGGTGAATTGACCACTAGAATGTAACAGCTGCACCATGCTCTGTTTAAGCTCAAAGTGCCCTCCAGGTTCCGGTTTACGGATGCTAGAGGTCACATTCGTCGCTAGTGGGATTGCCACTTCGCGAACTGGTCTTGCTGTCATTACTTCGGATGACAATTGTGCTTGTCCTGCGGGTGGTTGTTGTTGCACCTTTTCTTGAAGTCTCTTCATCTTTTGCTCTAGAGCTACTCTCCTTTGCAAATGGATTTGACGTTCAGGTTCCAGCAACGGTTCCACATGCTCTCTATTTCTAGCCAGCTCGGTAGGACAACCTGTCACCTGCAACTAAGCACACTAAGACCAAGTTTCTCAACACATAAGGAAATTCAAAAATCACACAAAAATAGATAAATTATCAAAACTTCGCCGAGTCCCCGGCAACGGCGCCAAAAACTTGACGTGCCCTATTCGTGCGTCCGCAAGTGTACGGGTCGTGCAAGTAATATAGTGGCTCTTTTTAAGAACTGGATTGTCGAACCCACAGGGACTGGACCCATTCCTCTAACTATCCATTTCTAGTGTGATCTTAAATACCTCAAGTGTTGGTTATACACATTTTTGATTGAGATTAATTAAGTCTACGTTTGGGTCAACGAAATATTCTGAAATCACTCTAGGAGCAACATAGAGTTAAAACCAATTAATCATGCGATCCTACGATTTGCAATGGGTTAAGCATGGAACTATCAATTGTTATTTCACATAATTAGAATTGCATGTTTATGGTCTTTCGAGCCTCTAAACACGGCAATCTAGCCTCATTGCATCATTGTGAGCGAGGAGTTTAATTTCTAGTTGCGGGCAATCAATTATGTTGTGGTTTACGGGGAAACGATTAGGGACTTTCATGCGTATAACCATTTAACTCAACTTAGCCTCACAACTACTTCTTCGAGTGGTGATGTGACATCCCAAGTTGGTCTTTCATAACCCCCGTGTCTCAACCAAGCACTGTGTTAGGTATATTTCTATCCTGACACAAAAATCTCTCCCGAGATACAAACATGCTCCTCACATTCTCATGTCCTGACCTAGGTAATGCTTTCTCAAGCTATTACTCAAGCTAACAAATATGCTTTCATGGTGATCAATCATAAAAACAACCAACAATCCAGAATGCAAGATGAAAACAACAATCAATAACTTAATTCCAAAACAAATTCATAAAAGCACAATCATAATTCATGGCTTCAACCCTAGAGGAAGGGTTCTTGCCATTCATATTCGTAAAACTACAATTAACTAATACTGAACTAACATACTTACATGAATTTGGTAGATGAGAAGGGAATTTGATAAACCCTAGATGAGTTCTCCCGCTTCTCCCTTCACTCCTAGGTAGTTTTCCTGAATAAAATCGTGACCAAATGATTTTAGGAGCTAAGGGTTCAATTTATACTATGCTGAAAAATTGCAAAATTTGGCTTGTGGTGGAACAGCAACGTGTCACGGAGCTGAACGCCCTACTTGACCTCCGTGACACGTTGGTAACGCGTACCCTCACTGGAATGTGCCAAAAAATGCAATTTTTGGCTAAGTGTTGCCACGTTAGCAGCATGCCACGGCCCCTATCGCGCAGGGTGCCAGTTATTGCATGTTTTCTTGTTGACTTTCACATTTTGCTCTTGATTCCATTCCTCCACTTCACCAAATCATGAATTAGTTCCTCAAATGCATTATTAACCTTCAAAAACAAGGACTAATCATGTTGGTTAGTATATATTCACATTTACATAAAATCACATGAAAATGTATAAAATAACTTAGATAAACAAGACTAAATTAAGGTATAAAGCATCACTCGGGCATGCTATTTTTGCCCACGATCATAGCTCCCTCAGCATGCTGATTTTTCCATAACACCTTTATTGAAACGACTACCTTGTTCCTCAGCCTTCGAACCTGATGATCCAAGATTGCAACATAAATTTCTTCATAATTGAGTCTATCCTTCATGCCAACACTTTCCACCGGAACCACCAAGGCTGGATCTCCCATGCGCTTTTTCAAGAGCGATACATGAAACACGGGATGTACTGAAGCCAACTCTGAAGGTAACTCTAACTCATACGCTACCTTACCCACTCGACTCATAATCCTATATGGGCATATATAGTGGGGGTTGAGTTTCCCTTTCTTCCCAAATCTCATCACTCCCTTCATGGTCGATACCTTAAGAAATACCCAGTCATCCACATCAAACTCCAACTCTTTCCTCCTCACATTTGCATATGATTTCTGACGACTTTGAGCTGTTTTCAGCCTTTTGTATTATTAACAAAACCGTCTCTATGGCCTCATGAACTGAATCTTGACCCAGTAACGAAGCCTCACCAACTTCAAACCACCTAATGGGTGATCTACACCATCGCCCGTAAAGAGGCTCGAACGACGCTATCTGAATGCTGGAGTGATAGCTGTTGTTTTAGGCAAACTCAATGAGAGGAAAATGCTCGTCCCAACTACCCTTGAAGTCAATAATACAAGATCTCAATATGTCCTCAAAAGTCTGGATAGTCCGCCTTACCTAACCATCTGTTTGCGGATGGAATGCCGTGCTAAGCTTGAACTGGGTGCCAAGTCCCTTTTGAAAAGATCTCCAGAACTAAGAGGTGAACTGGGTACCTCTATCTGATATAATGGAGAAGGGCACTCCATGCAGTCTAACCAACTCCTCGGATGTATAACTTTGCATAATCTTCTACTAAATCTGTGGTTTTGACTGGTAGAAAATGAGCAGCCTTGGTCAACCTGTCCACCACCACCCAGATGGAGTCATACTATCTACGTGTGTGGAGAAAACCTATTACAAAGTCCATGTTGATCTCTTCACAGGTAGGAATGTTGATGTCTTGAAGTACACCCCCCGGTCTCTGATGCTCGACTTTCACCTGTTGGCAATTCGGGCACTTGGCTACAAATTCTGCAATATCTCGCTTCATACCATTCCATCGATAAATCTCTCACAAGGCATGATACATTTTGATAGCACCTGGATGGATAGAATATCTGGACCTGTGAGCTTCTTGTAGCATCCAGGTCCTTAAATCCCCCATGTTCGGGACACATAAACGGCCCTGGTACCGAAGCACACCATCTCCCCCTTTGGAGAAGACTTCTACCTTTTGATTTTTAACAACTTCTTTCAACTTTACCAGTATTGGATCTTCATCTTGTTTAGCCTTCACCTCCGTTACTAATGATGACTCTGACCCGTTCTGAACTACTATCCCACTATCAGTCGAGCCGACTAGTCTAACTCCCAACCGTGTAAGTCGATGTACCTCCTTTACTAGCTCCTTCTTGTCTTCACTCACATGTGACACACTTTCCAAAGAAAGTCTACTAAGGGAATCTTCTACTACGTTGGCCTTACCCCGGTGGTAAAGGATACTCATGTCGTAGTCCTTAAGTAGCTCCAACCATCTCATTCTGAAGATTTAGTTCCTTCTGTGTGAACACGTATTGTAAGCTCTTGTGGTCCATGGAAACATCTACATGAACCCCATACAAGTAGTGTCACCATATTTTCAAGGCAAATACCACCGCGACCAACTCAAGATCATGGGTCGGGTAATTCTTCTTGTGAGTTTTTGACTGTCTGGAAGCATATGCTACGACTTTCCCATGCTGCATCAATACACATCCCAGTTCTACCCTCGAAGCATCACAATATAGAGCGAAACCATTGGTACCCTCCGGTATAGTCAACACCGGTGCTGAAGTGAGCCTTGCCTTCATTTCCTAAAAACTCTTCTTACAAACCTCCGACCATTGGAACTTCACCTTTTTCTGAGTCAATCTAGTCAACGGGGCTGCAATGGATGAGAACCCTTCCACGAACCTCCAATAGTAACCCTCTAAGCCCAAAAAGCTCCTGATCTCTGAAGGGTTTACCAGTCTTGGCCAGTTCTTTACCGCCTCTATTTTCTGAGAGTCCACCTTTATACCTTCACTGGACACTATGTGTCCCAAGAATGCAACTGATTTCAGCCAAAACTCGCATTTGCTGAACTTGGTGTATAGCTGGTTATCCTTGAGGGTCTGGAGTGCTACCCTCAGGTGTGCACCATGCTCCTCCTTGCTCCTGGAGTATATTAATATGTTGTCGATGAACACGATCACGAACATATCCAAATATTCCTTGAATATCCTGTTCATCAAATCCATAAAAGCTGCAGGGGAGTTGGTTAGTCCAAAAGACATAAGAACGAATTCATAATGGCCATACCGAGTTCTAATAGCAGCCTTTGGGATATCGCTCTCCCGAACCCTGAGTTTGTTATAGCCGGACCTGAGATCTATCTTGGAGAAATATTTGGCACCCTGTAGTTGATCGAATAGGTCATATATCTTGGGTAAAGGGTATCTATTCTTGATGGTGACCTTGTTCAATTGTCTATAGTTAATACTCATCCGAAGGGAACCATCTTTCTTCCGGATGAGCAACACTGGAGCACCCCATGTGGACTTACTCGATCTAATGAAACCCTTATCTAGCAAATCCTTCAACTTCTCCTTTAACTCTTTTAGTTCGGCTGGGGCCATATGGTAGAAGATCAATCTCAAAATCAATCTCCCAGAAGGAACACCTGGTAGTTCATCTGGAAATACCTCGGGATATTCACCTACCACAGGGACTGACTGAATGGTCGGGGTCTCAGATATGACATCCTTAACCCTAACCAAATTGTAAATACAACCCTTGGAAATCATTTTTCTAGGCTTGAGATAGGAGATAAAGCGACCTACAGGGACTGCTGAACCACCTCTCCATTCTAAAACTGGTTCACCTGGAAATCAGAACTCCACCGCTCGAGTTCTACAGTTAACAGATGCATAACATGCAAACAACCAATCCATGCCTAGGATGATGTCAAAATTAGTCATAGACAATTCTACTAAGTCTACGGAGGTAACCTTATGCAATACTGTAATAGGGAAACCTCTATATACTCGCCTCACTACGACTGAATCGTCAACCGGGGTAGATACACAAAATGGTTCGAACAAGATTTCAGGACTGACTCCAAGGTGACTAGCAATGTAAGGTGTCACAAAAGATAGTGTGACTCCCGGATCTAATAAATAATAATTATCAATGTGAAAGACTCGCAACATACCCGTAACCACATCGGGAGAAGTCTCTTGCTCTTGCCGAGATCCAAGTGCATAAAACCGGTTCTGGCGTTGGCCGCCAGTTGAGCCAGTCGGAGCTCCCTGCTAAGCCTGACGTGCCACTAGAACTGCTGAACTGGCTACTGAAGTGCGGGCTCCACTACCCTCTGACCTAGTTGGGGGGTAATTCCTAAATCTGTGTCCGAGTTTGACACACCCGAAACAAGCGTTTGAGCCCACCAAACATTTCCCTGGGTGTTTCTTGCCACAATTAGCACAAGATGGGAATGTGCGCTCTATGTGCATGCTTTTTTGACTCCTCGAACCTGAGGCCCTGCTCCTCTGACCGTCCTGTGGCCTGGATGGAGTACTGGCTGAAGATGGTGCTGGTGTAATGGACCTATGCTGGGACGGCTGGTGAGATTTACCCCTTGGCTTAGGCTGGGAGAACCTGTGGCTATTAGTTATGGCCTTCTTGGCCTCTCTCTGCCTCATATGACCTGCTTCCATCTGTTGAGCATAGAGGACTATCCGTGGGTAGTCCATGTCCTGATGAAGCATGACTGTTCTACAATCCTTGTCCAGATACCCAACTACTCCTTGCATGAATCTGCTCACTCGTGCCCTCTGGTCCATCACCAACACCGGGGCATACTTAGTCAAGCGAGTGAACTCAAGTGAATATTCCAGCACCATCATCTTTCCCTGCTTGAGGTTAACGAACTCAACTGCTTTCAGTTCCCTCATCTCCCAAGGGAAGAACCTATCGAGAAAGGACATGTGGAACTCATCCCAACTGATAGGGCCCACTCCAACTGCCCTGTTGACCTTCCATTGTTTGAACCAAATATACACGACCTCGTTCAGCTAATAAGAGGCCAAATCAACATATTCCTCACTTGTCACTCCCATGACCTGAGTGACCTTCGAAATCCCTTTGATGAACTCGTGTGGATCCTTGTCCACCTTTTCCCCTGTGAACTCAGGAGGGTTCATCCTCAAAAGGTCTCTGATCCGGGCTGCCGCTGCATTACCATTCTGTGAAATAGGCACAACAGCCTGCTGGTTGACCTGAGTGGTTAGGGCCTGCGCCAACATTTGTGTAGCCGCCCGAAACTCGGCGTGGCCAACTGGCTTTGGTGCTTGGGGCTCCTGAACAGATGGGACTTGCTGACACCCATCATTGCCACCCTCGTGGCCTTCATCATTTCTATTCCTCCTTCTGATCATCCTTCTAGTAGCCATAATTTTCTGCAATTGCGAAATGCACGAATTAGAAGGATGGAGAGCTTTTCACCGCATGACGCAGATCATGAAAGAAGGAAACATTTGCTAAAGAGTTTAGTAGCCTCTTTGTCATAAGTGTGGTGAACTTCACACCTATGAAAAACACTCTACCTAACGCGGCTTTCAGACTCCCTAGGACACATCTAAATCTATTGCTCTAATACCAAGTTTGTCATGACCCGAGCACGAGACAAGGAGCCCTGAGAGACCCCAAGTCAACCCACGGAAGGCGGAAAACTTAACTCATCAAGCATGGACTAACTGAAAATTGTAACATGAAATGTAAGGAACAACAAAATGAAATACATTCATAAATGATAGAGTACTACACATAAGTCTGAAAGCCTCTAATCATAAAAGATGAGTTGAAGGGACAAGATCCCAACTAACCCAAACATTCCGAAAGCAAAATATAACAAGGTCTGAACATGAATCCCTCGAATCATGAGGAATCACCACTGAACACTGAGAAAAACTGAGTGCAAGCTAGGACGATGCTGAACCTGTGAACCGGATCCTGAAAATATGTGGACCAGTACTTGGAAGGTACTGAGTATGTAAGGTATGAAAAACAATGCTTAAAAACATAAAAGTTAAAGGAGTGGGGGCGTCATGATCATCAAGCTAAAATCATAAACATATCATAAGGCTCAAGGTTTTAGCTAAAGCATTCATAAAGCTGTCATGGTCATAACACAAGAGAAAGCATTTTATAAAACATGACTTTAGCAAAAGAAAACATGATCATAACATGAATGAAAATAATGAGGAACAGTGAGAGATTTCTATAACCGACATACCCCATATGAGCACACATGGAGCCCGATCTGTAAACCTAGTCGGGAGGTCGTCCATATCTTGCTAAGGATATGAACCATGAAAGGCATGACATCGCTCATGAAGACCCCGTAGGGCATAGGGGATAGACACTGAGGCGGTCCCCAAACATAACCTACGGTGGCACGTAGTTCTGAGATTCGGGGCGTAACTTGGGCCCCGAACCTACTCAGTATTAAGTACTACTCCCAAAACATGCAACGTGCTCATAGAAATTCATACATGACATGCATGGCTAGTTAAATCATGAGGATTATATCATGATTGAGAATTCATAATACTATCCATGGAATTGGGACAAAATTATAATTCATAAATCATAAGTGACATGTGGGCATTGCCCATAGTTTCAATCATACATGAAATGCTTAATTTATAGGAAAACACGATCATAATAACATGAGTAGTTGAAAACGTGTTTAAATTCAAGAGTTCATATCATGCTTGAGAAAATCACCATAACCATGAATTTCACCAAAACCCCATGATTTGGGAACAAGTGTCTTGAGAGATTAAATCATCAAATAATGAATAAAATAGGTGAAAACAGCCCAATAATTCAAACCCATGATTTTAAGCATACTACAACATGCTCATATCGATTTTTGAGGGAACCTGCATTTGGGTTATGACCCATCCAAAAGTTGGTAATTTAAACATAGAATTAGGGAGGAATTGGGCATGGGTAGGGACTAAACGACCCATTCAAAACCCCATATACCTGAAAATTTCATGATTCCTACTCCCTTGAAGAACCCTAAGTGAAAACTTGAAGAACTTGAAGAAAAATGCTCGAAATCCTTTCAACTCCCTTCTCTAGCGCTTGAAACTGCTAAGATGAATTTAGCAGGAGTTTTCATCCCTTAAAGACCCTGTCCCGATCCCAAAATGACGTGGTTTAGGGCCCAAAGGAATAGAAAATTCAAATTTGCACTTACTGAAATTTCCCTGAAAAGCAGTTCTGGCCCCGACCACGAGTCGTACCATCAAGTCATGACTCGTGGTTACCTCTTGTGGTCATCTCACCATTTTCCCAATTTTTTGAATTTGGCCACACTAGTATACCATGACTTATACCACCATCCGATGTGTTGTACTGTCAACTATGGTACCATCCACCCAAACCAATACGACTTGACCACAACCCCTTACAATGACTCGTTGCTACATCCTATGAGTCATACCATGACCCATGACGACCCACTCTGGAACCACTGAGAAATTCACCACGACTCCTACCCATGAGTCGTACCCACACGCCATGACTAATAGGACTACTCGTGGTATAACCTCAGGCTTTCGAACTCATCACAACTCGAGTCACGAGTCGTAGGTCCTCACCACGATTCATACCTCGAGTCGTATTGGTGCAAAAATTCCAGGTTTTCTACAGTTTTCAACTTCAACTCGTAGGTCTATTCTTAGGCCTCTTCTGGGGTATTACATTTTTGAGCTGGCAATTCACCAGTAGTTCACGGATTGATATCGACATTCTGCTGGCAAGTCACCGGTTTGCTCTCTTTTCTCCCCTTCTTCTATTTATTACTTGCAATAGGGTGGCATTTTACATGTTAGCACCAGTGTTTCGCTGGTCTAACACCGTGCATGCCCTGTCTTTCTTCTCCATTGTTTGTGTATCCAGGCTACCTAGAAATGAAAAACAACAAAACATCAAAATGCTCAAGATAAAAATGCTTGGGTTGCCTCCCAAGAAGCGCCTTAGTTAATGCCGTGGCACGACAGATACCTCCTTGATTTCAACATTTCGGAGGATCATTCTCCACTTCACTCTCATCATTAAAAGATTCATAATGCTCTTCTTTCCCACCGAGAACTTCCATGACCTTGCACTCATCCAGAGGCTTGATAGGTTGGCATACATTGAAGGTGACCTCGTCACCACCTACCTGAAACTTCAGCTCCCCAAGCTTCATATCTATTAAATCCCTTCCCATTGCTAGTAGAGTTTTCCCAAAGATGATTGACACCTCGATATCCATTTCACAATCCAGCACAACAAAATCAGCTGGGAGTATGAATTTATCCACCTTAACAAGAACATCGATTAGCACTCCAACGGGTCGCTTGATTGACCTATCCACCATTAACAACCTCATAGAGGTAGGTTTGGGACTCCATAACCTATGTTTTGAATATCATGAGAGGCATGAGATTGATACAAGCAACGAGGTCACACAAAGCTTTATTGAACATGTACAAGCCAATTGTGCAAGGAATGGTGAATGCCCCAGGATCTTCACATTTTGGAGCAAGGTTGCTAGTCATAATAGCACTACAATGATGGGTCACCTCATCGGTGCCCGTATCCACCACCTTCTTTGTTTTAAGAGTTCCTTAAAAAATTTTGCATATCCTGGCATTTGAATTAAAGCATCCACCAGTGGTATGTTGATAGATAATTTACTAAACATTTCAATAAACTTCCGAAACTGATTATCCTCCTTTTTGGCCAACCACTGTGATATGGCGGGGGAACTCTCATTTCATGGTCCTTGTCATTGGGGACCTTCATGCCCATCTTCACATGAACCTCATCCAAGGGCGTCATATCAACATCTCTCTCATCTTTTCCTTTCCCATTAGCACCAACATTTGGTGGTTTTGACACCTCATCCAACACATCATCAACAATTGCCTTCGGGGAATCAACATCCTTGGGTTTCATCCCCAGATTTTTCAATATCTTACCACTCTTAGTCATAATTGCCATGCAATGGCCATTTTTCTTCGGGTTCAGGACAGTATCCCCAGGAAGTTCATCCTTCATGTGGGGGTTCATTTGTGAAGACAGATGGTTCATTTGTGCTTCGAGGTGTTTGATTGAAGCCGAGTGGGAGCTCACAGTTTGGGCAAGGTTAGACACCTCCCTTTTCAACTCTCAAACCCCACTATCAGTGGATTCTACTTTCTTTAACACTTAGGACAACATATCCTCAATCTTTGAGCTTCCTACATCACTCACCCCGAGCTGTCCTTGGGGAGCTTCTTCTTTTGGAGGAGGTACATAAGGGCTAAAACTTTGGTGATATCACTCTTCTTAATAATTTTTCTCTCTATTACCCCATCGATCATTTCGTCCCCCCATCCAAGATTGTCACGGTTTTTCCAACCTTTTTCTTCTTCCTTAGGCGCCAGGACCTTGATTGGTACCTTGATACCCAGGGTGAGAACCCCCTAATTGGCCTGACATGTATTGACACTCCTCATATCTTAGATGTGAAGTTTCATTATTAAATTGAGCATGGGTTTGAGCAGCTACAACATTCACATTCTTTGTACCAGCTCCCATAACATGTTTTGTCATCAACTCTAGATGGGTCATCATTTTGGCAAGAGTTTCATCCCCATCCTCTTCTCTCTTCCTCAACTCTGCACTCACAAGATTGTAAGCAACACCACTAGAGGATACCTCCACTTCTCTAGTGCGCCATGCTTGGTTGGTTTTCGTCATTCTATCAAGTAATGCCTTGGCTATTCCATTAGGGCCATGATCGATCCCCCAGTCAAATTATTTTCCACCGATGTATTGATAGAATCTAATGATCGGTAAAAGATTTGAAGTAAAACTCCATCGGGTAAGCCATGGTTTGGACAAATGACCACTTTTTTCTTAGATCTCAACCAAGCTTCATGGAGTTATTCCCCCACAAGTTTTTGGAAGTTAGAAATGTCATCCCTCAGTTGCAACATCCTCGAGGGAGGAAAGAACCTATCCAAGAATGCCTCTGTTAGTTCATTCCAAGAGGTAATAGACCCGGGAGGAAGCTCCTCCAACCATGCAGTTGCTTCCCCAATGAGTGGGAATGGAAAGAGTCTCAATCTGATTGACTCTTGAGTGATCTTTGTAATGTTGAAGGATTGAAATATCTCCAAAAAATTTTGAAGATGCGTGTTTGCATCCTTATTGAGCATCCCTCCAAATAGTCCCTTCATTTGAAGTAAGTGCAGCATTGTACTTGTCATATGGAAAATGGCATTCGCTACTGTAGGAGGTAGGCGAATTAAACCTGCTACATCGGGGATCACGGGGTCATCATCTTCATGATCCATATGCCCATCCACTGAACCTTCTCCTTCTAGTAAATGCTGGCTCATATCAACTTCAACCTAGAAGACACCAACTAAGATTATAACGTCAAACTAATTAAGATGCAAGATCAATTCAAAATAACAACAACTAAAGGATATCCAACTACATTGCCCGGCAACGATACCATTTTGATAACATCCAAACTACACTCTTCTCTATGAAAGATTGTAAAAGATCATTGTATCAAAATAAATAATCCGACAAATGTCGGGGTCGAATCCCACAAGAAATGTAAAATGATCACACAATAGTTATATATTATCTTTAATTAATTTACATCAATTTACAATACAAGTAAATGAAAATTTTGGAGGAGTAAATGCAATAAATACTATTGAATCTAAACTCAGCTAATCAAAAGAGCAAGATAGCCAAAATCAAGAAATAATAATGAGAAAAGGCCAGAGGTGTGATGTAGATGGGATGCCAATCGAATTGTAATTTACTATACAATCGAGTTATTACTAATATATGTAAATAACCTTGGAAAAAATGGTTCTCGAAGTTTTTCAACCACTTGGGCACTTTTTTCCTCAAGTTCTATCAAACCTCAAGGTGCAATTTAACGATTCCAATATGGTTTAGGTGAGGGGTTGAGCTATTTCTAACTATCAACCTTTAATAGGATTATGACCATGGGTTTTGGTATTTCTAGCCCAACCTCACATAATCAAATCCCAACCCGCTATTAAGTTCTCCTCAATTACTTAATTCCTCATTTTAAAGCTAAAATTAAGTAAGCAAACAATGCCCATAGTTGCAACTATGAGTAATCAACTATAATTTGAGGTGAAATCAATAGATTTACACTAATTAAGTAATAACAAGATAAATCTAGCAATACCCAATTAAATCAATTATAATGCCCCGGAAACTCAAAGACTAGATCCCGGACTTAAATCAGAAAATCTAGAAAATCTGCAGAAAATGTCTCAGGACGACCCACCTGACGAGTCGTTGTGAGACCTAATGACTCATTAGGCCGGGCATGGGAAGGAGGAATTGGAAGTGTGATGTGGGAAGAAGTGTACTTGACGGATGGTGACCATGAGTCGTGGTCACCTGTAATGACTCATCATGTCCCCCGTTATTAGCCCTAGTCAGTTGTTAGGCAGTGCACCTAACGAGTGTCACCATGAGTCATCATCTGTGGCAACAACTCGTTAGGTGACTCATGGTCAAGCCTAGTATAGAAATTTAGAAGTGAGATAGTGAGGTCGACGACTGGTGACCACGACTCATTAGGTCCCTCATGGTGACCTACAAGGGAATCCGAGCAGGGTACTCAAAGGGTGTAATCACGAGTCGTGGTCAGTCACCATGACTCGTTAGGTCACCCGTTAGGGTCACCTGGCAGTTTTTCCCAGCAATATTCTAAGGGATATTTAGTAATTTCCTATTCTCCTAAGCTTTAAACCATGTCGTTTTGGACGTAAAATCAGACTTATTAGAGGGTTTGGACGGTTCCTCCCCTCATTCTCACGTTTATTCTCAGAAAACTTATCGAAAGTTTTCTCAAGAAACTCTCTAGCATGCTTAGGGTTTTATCTCATCGTAGCAGTTCAGGTCTTCTTCTTCGGGGAATTTTCAGCCAGGTATGTGGGAATTCAACAAGGGAATTGTCCTTCCCTTGTGTCCCCCATTATCCTCCCATAATTTCTCTATTAGTTTAGCCTTGAGATTTTCGAATTTCAAGAGATTTTCATGTTGGTTTTTGTTAATTTCAATTGGGTTATTATCCATGTTTATTATTCATATGATCTCCATCAATTCATAAGTAAATTGTTGTTCTGGCCAAGATGATATACAACCCTAAATATTCGAGTAAAGATTATTGCATATTAAATTCCGTCTATTTTGCGAATTATGTTTTGGGCTGAGTTTCCTAGTAATTCTTATTATATATCTATGCGAGCAATTATTCCATTGAGGAGAATGATTTTACCCTTGTTGGATGAGATCCCTTTAAATTCTTGAAATTTTCACCAGATTATGCAATTCCTGTGTTGTTGGTATGAGTTGTATTCTCTATTAGCTGCTTAACAGTTTAGTTTAGTTAGAACGTAGAACCTCTTCAGAACTACAAAAAGTGTCAACTGATCAATTTGATTTCATTCTTTTCCCGAGGTGTCATTCCTCCTAGTTATCAGACTCAGACTCAAAATCCAATTTATTGGTCCATTAGGCGATTATGACATTTTAGATATATAGCTCTGACCAGCCCCAAGACCCCAGTTTAGTTTACAGTTTGTTCTTAGACGGTTATGATGCTTTTAGATAAGCAGCTCCGACCAGTCTAAAACCTAGTTTCACAATCTGGTCCGATAAGACTCTCAGGGTACTTTCAGTTATATGTCCCTGACTAGTATTGGACCCTAGTTTTGAGCTATTAGCCTAGTAGTTCAGTTTAGGTTTTTCCAGTGGGAGTAGGACTTAGCACCGAATGGGTCGAGGTTCCAGCGCACCCAAGGTCCCAGAACTATGTTGCCAACGTAGGTTACAATATTACTTAGACTGATTGGCCCCATACTTTTGTGATCACCCAGTTCATGCATTTATACCGCAAGGTATATTGGGTCCTACCGGTGGCGTGTATACATCAGACTCCATGTCTAGCTCATGTGGTTATATGTTGGTTAGAGACTCTCCCACTAGTCAGTCTAGTTCAGTTTAGAATAAGTAGCCTAGTGCAGTTCCATTTCTATCAATTTAACTCAGTGCAGTATAATATTTCAGACTTAGAACTCTCAGATTTAGGGCATGTCTTTGACCATCAGACAGGGTCATCTTGACTATTTCAGTTTACATTAGTAGTTTAGTTCAGCTTACCTGTGCCATTTCAATTCAGACTTTATATTCAGTTATGTTTTCTTCCACTTACTCAGTACATTCAAAGTACTGATGCATACTTTTATGTTGTATCATTTCATAATACAGCTGCAGGTTCCCAGACACAACAGCGTTAGTCGCCACGATTCAGATCCTCAGCCGCAGTTGAAGTGTGAGTCCTCATCATTCGAGGGACTTAGTTCATTTTCTTATAGTTGGATTACAATGTTTATTTAGACTTAGAGTTAGCTGGGGGCTTGTCCTAGTAACTCATCAGTTAGAAGGATTTCATACTACAGAAGTTCAGATTTCATGTTTTAAGTTTCATCTTAAATTTCATAAAAATGCTTTTATGTTATTACTTCAAAATTTTTGTTGTGCATGTTTTACTCTGATTACCAGTGTATGATAGACCAGGGGTTGACTTGGGGTCACTTGTGACTTCAAGTACCGTGTTACGTCCAGAGTGGAGTCTCAGGGCGTGACAAACTTGGTATCAGAGCACTAGGTTTAGAGTATTCTCAGAATGTCTGAAAGCCACATCGAGTAGAGTCCTTTTCATGGGTGTGAAACGCGCCACACTTATGACGAGGAGGCTATGAGATGTTATTAGGAAAACTCTCTTTTTTTGTTCATACTCTTTATCATGAGTTAAAGTTCAATTCCAAAAATACCCTTCTAACTCGTGCTCTGTTTCATTTCAGTGAACCATGCCTGACAGACGCGGTAATGAAATAAGGGCCGGTAATGCCAACAAACCTGCCCCACCAGCCCCGAAAGCCCATAAAGATGAGTTGGTATCCACCATTAAATTCAGGGCGGCCATTCGACTGCTGGCCCAAACAGTCACCAACCAGGTGAACTAACAGGTGGTTCCAGTAGCCACGAACGGGTCTACAGCAGCTGCGAGGGTACGGGACTTCCCCCATATGAACCCTCCATCTTTTTAGGGATCCAAAGTAGGGGAGGATCCCCAGGAGTTCGTGGATGAGATCAGGAAGATTACCCACATTATAGGTGTTGGCTCTTCTACGAGTGCTGACCTGGATGCCTACCAGCTAAAAGGGGTAGCTCAGGTCTGTCATGAATAGTGGGAAAAGGGGCGGCCAGCAAGAGCAGGACCAGTAGAGTGGAAGGAGATCCACACAACTTTCTTGGATAGGTTTTCCCTTCGGGAGCTGAGGGAGGCAAATATGGCTGAGTTTATGAATTTGATACAGGGCAACAAGACCATGGAGGAGTATGCTCTGGACTTTACTAGGCTGTCTAAGTACGCTCCAGAGATGGTACCCGAGCCAAGGGCTCATATGTTGAAGTTTGTGAACAAAGCGTCGAATCTGGTCCTCAAGGAGTGCAGGATAATGATGTTGATTAAAGATATGGACTTCTCCAGCTTGATTGTCTATGCCCAGCAGATTGAGGCTGAAAAACTAAATGATATAGAGTGAAAGAACAAACGGGCAAGGACTGGCTAGTCAGATTTTGGCCATCAGAGATCTAGTGGTAGTAGCTTTCCACCGCAGCAACAGCAACAGATAGCCCCAACAACCAGTTCAGGCAGTGCCCCAACTTTTCGGTCCCACCAGGATCAGAGGGGTGGGTCATCTGGAGCTTAGTCTCAAGCCCACAGTACCGGGAACAAGTATCCAGCTTGTCCCAAGTGTGGTAGGAACCACCCGGGAGAGTGCCTTCAGGGCCAGGAGGCTGTTTTGGTTGTGGGTAGCTTGGACATCATCTTAGGGAGTGCCCATCATTAGAGCGAAGGAGATCACAATCTACCACATCATCAGCTCTAGCAGGCCGATTAGCTCAGCAGGCCAACACATCAGGTACAGATGGCGGGTAGCGCCAAAATTGTTTCTATACTTTGTCTTCCTGTCTGGATCAGGAGAGCTCACCTGACCTAGTCACGGGTATGTTACGTCTCTTTCATCTAGACGTATATGCCTTTCTAGATCCAGGAGCCACTTTTTCATTTGTGACTCCCTACATAGCAGTCAAGTTTAATATCAGTCCAGAGGTCCTCTCAGAACCATTCTCAGTCTCCACCCCAGTTGGCGAGTCAGTTATAGCCAGCCGGGTGTATAGAAACTGGCCAGTCTCATTCCTGAATAAAGTCATCCTAGCTGACCTCATAGAGTTAGACATGGTCTATTTTGACCTTATCCTTGGCATGGATTGGTTACACTCCTGTTATGCCTCAGTTGATTGCAAAATTTAGAGTTGTCAAGTTCCAGTTTCCAAAGGAACCAGTGTTAGAATGGACAGGCAACAGTTCAGCGCCTAAGGGTAGGTTTATTTCCTACCTTAAGGCCCAGAAACTCATCTCCAGGGGATATATTTATCATCTAGTTCGGGTCAAGGACTCCAACTCTAAGACCCCAACTATCCAGTCAGTTCTAATGGTCAGAGAGTTCCCAGATGTTTTTCCTGAGGATCTTCCCGGAGTTCCCCCTAAGCGGGAAATAGATTTTGGGATAGATCTCCTTCTAGATACTCAGCCCATCCCCATCCCTCCTTACAGAATGGCTCCAGCTAAGCTTAAGGAGTTGAAGGAGCAACTGAAAGATCTTCTTGACGAGGGTTTTATTAGACCCAACATCTCTCCCTAGGTTGCTCCAGTACTATTCGTGCGTAAGAAAGATGGTACCCTCAGAATGTGCATAGATTACCCCCAGCTGAACAAAGTCACAGTCAAGAACAGGTATCCCCTACCCAGAATTAATGACCTATTTGACTAACTTTATGGAGCAAGTTGTTTCTTTGAAATTGATCTCAAGTCAAGGTACCATCAGTTAAGGGTTAGAGAGTGTGACATACTGAAAATAGCATGCAAAACTCAGTATGGTCACTACGAGTTTGTGGTGATGTCCTTTGGGTTAACCAACATCCCAGCAGCCTTCATGGATTTAACAAATAGGGTCTTCAAGCAGTACCTGGATATGTTCGTTATTATATTTATCGACGACATTCTGATGTACTCCAGAAATGAGGAAGAGCATGCCAATGACCTAAGGTTAGCATTATAGACACGCAGGGACCACCAATTGTTCACCAAGTTCAGCAAGTGCGAATTATGGTTTAAGTCCGTGACTTTCTTAGGTCATGTGGTATCAAGTGAAGGAATACAAGTAGATCCTCACAAGATAACAACAGTGAAAGATTGGCCCAGACCTACCTCTCCTATTGAAATCAGGAGTTTCCTACGCTTAGCTAGATATTACCGGTGGTTTGTGGAAGGTTTCTCCTCTATAGCATATCCTCTGACTAAGCTAACTTAGAAGAAAGTGAAATTTCAGTAGTCATATGAGTGTGAGAAGAGTTTTCAGGAGTTGAAGACTCGACTCACTATTGCTCCAGTTTTAACCTTGCCGGAAGGATTAGATGGGTTTGTTGTTTATTGTGACGCTTCCAGAGTTGGACTTGATTGCATTCTGATGCAGTGCGGCAAAGTGATAGCCTATGCTTCCAGACAACTCAAAGTTCATGAGAAGAATGGTCCAACTTATGACTTGGAGTTGGCAGCGGTGGTATTCGCGCTAAAAATATGGAGACATTACCTTTATGGGGTTCATGTGGATGTGTTCATAGATCACAAGAGCCTTCAGTATTTGTTCAACAAGAAGGACCTAAACCTGCGTCAAAGACGATGGTTGGAGATGCTAAAGGGCTATGACATGAGTGTGTTGTATCACCCGAGTAAAGCCAATGTGGTGGCTGACACCCTAAGCAGAAGGTCTATGGGAAGTGTGGCTCACATGGAGGAAGGCAAGAGGGAGTTAGCGAAAGATGTTCACAGACTAGCCGAGTTAGGGGTGCAATTGGTGGATTCAGCTGAAGGTAGTGTGGTAATGCAAAGAGGGTCAGATTTATCCTTGGTAGTTGAAGTCAAGTTCAGACAAGATGAGGATCCCATCCTACTTAAGCTTAAGGGAGTAGTCCTCAGAAAAGAAATAGAAACTTTCTCCCAAGGGGGAGATGGGGTGCTCCGTTACCAGGGCAGGTTGTGTGTACCAGATGTTGGTGAGTTGAGATAGCAGATACTGGTTGAGGCACACAGCTCGAGATACTCCATTCACCCTGGTGCTATAAAAGTGTACCATGATCTGCGGGATATTTACAGGTGGAATGACATGAAGAGAAACATTGTTGAATTCGTAGCCAACTGCCAGAACTACCAGCAAGTCAAGGTGGAGCATCAAAGACCAGGAGGTATGAATCAAGATATCAGTATACCCACATGGAAGTGGGAAGAAGTATATATGGACTTCATGACAGGACTACCCCAGACTCATCGGTAGCATGACTCGATCTGGGTAGTAGTAGATTAGAAGACTAAGTCAGCTCACTTCCTCCAAGTTAAAACCACAAACTCAGCCGAGGACTATTCCAGACTTTACATCCGAGAGTTACTCAAACTCCATGGGGTGCCTTTATCTCTCATTTCAGAGAGAGGAACTCAGTTCACCTCACACTTCTGGAAATCCTTTCAAAAGGGACTAGGCACTCAAGTCAAGCTCAGGACAGCTTTCCACCCGCATACTGATGGGCAAGTTGAGTGGACTATTTAGACTCTAGAAGATATGCTAAGAGCATGTGCGATCGATTTTAAGGGGAATTGGGATGACCATTTGCCTCTTATTGAGTTTTCATACAACAACAGTTACCACTCTAACATTCAGATGACCCTATTTGAAGCATTATATGGAAGAAGGTGTAGATCGCCTATAGCGTGGTTCGAGGTTGGTGAAAGCATTATATGGAAGAAGGTGTAGATCGCCTATAGCGTGGTTCGAGGTTGGTGAAGCTACCTTGATAGGGCCAGACTCGGTACAGGAGGCAATGCAGAAAGTTCAGCTCATCCGAGAAAGGTTGAAAATAGCTTAGAACCGTCAGAAATCTTACGCCGATGTGCGGAGGAGAGAGTTAGAGTTTGCAGTTGATGAATGGGTTTACTTGAAAATCTCTACCATGAAAGAGGTGATGAGGTTTGGAAAGAAGGGAAAGCTCAGTTCGTGGTACGTGGGACCTTACAAAATTTTGAGGCATATAGGCAATGTAGCCTATGGGCTAGAATTACCATCAGAACTAGCAGTTGTACACCTAGTTTTCCATGTGTCACTATTGAAGAAGTGAATAGGAGATCCAACCTCAGTTGTGCCATTGGACAGTGTAGGAATAAAAGACAGTCTCTCATATGAGAAAGTACCAGTCCAAATCCTTGACCATCAAGTTCGTAAGCTAAGGAGCAAGGAGATAGCTTCAGTCAAGGTTTTATGAAGAAATCAGTAGGTTGAAGGATCTACATGGGAGGCCGAAGCAGATATGATGGCCAAATACCCACATTTGTTCTCTATCGGCTCTAACACAACTTGGGATAATAGTTTTGACCCTAGAACTCAATTTAGTTTTCATGACTCAGTTGAGGTGTTCAAGTCTATTTTATGTTTTTGAATATGTAAGAAAAGAGAATTCAGTTCAGTTATGTATTTTGAAATGGAGGTAGTCGTTCCATCAGTTTTGGAGTTAAATGAATAGTATCTGGAACTTTGATTGTTATTCTCTACTTTCCTGTGTGTTTTCTAACATTCTTGGACGAGTGTTTCCAAGGGGGACATATTGTAATGCCCCAAAAACTCAAAGACTAGATCCAAGACTTAAATCAAAAAATCTGCAGAAAATATCTCAGAACGACCCACCTGACGAGTCGTTGTGAGACCTGATGAGTCGTTGTGAGACCTGATGACGCGTTAGGTCGGTTGAGGGAAGGAGGAATTTGAAGTGTGAAGTTAAAAGCAGTGTACTTGAGGAATGGTGACCACGAGTCGTGGTCACTTGTAACGACTCATCACGTCCCCCGTTGTCATTTGTAACGACTCATCACGTCACCTGTTATTAGCCCTAGTCAGTTGTTAGGCAATGCACCTAACGAGTGTCACCACGAGTCGTCATCTATGGCAACGACTCTTTAGGTGACCCGTGGTCAAGCCTAGTATAGAACTTTAGAAGTGAGGCAGTGAGGTCCCCGAATGGTGACCACGAGTCGTGGTCAGGTCCCTCGTTGTGACCTACATGGGAATCCGTGCGGTGTACTAACGGGTGTGACCACAAGTCATGGTCAGTCACCACGACTCGTTACGTCACCCGTTAGGGTCTCCTGGTAGTTTTTCCCAGTGATTTTCTAAGGGCTATTTAGTAATTTCCTATTCTCCTAAGCTTTAAACCACGTCGTTTTGGACATAAAATCAGACTTATTAGAGGTTTGGACGGTTCCTCCCCTCATTCTCACATTTATTCTCAGAAAACTTATCGAAAGTTCTCTCAAGAAACTATCTAGAAGGCTTAGGGTTTTCTCTCATCGCAGCAGTTCAGGCCTTCTTCTTCGAGGAATTTTCAGCCAGGTATGTGGGAATTCAACAAGGAAATTGTCCTTCCCTTGTATCCCCCAATATCCTCCCATAATTTCCCTATCAGTTTAGCCCTGAGATTTTCGAATATGAAGAGATTTTCATGTTGGTTTTCATTAATTCAATTGGGTTATAATCCATGTTTTTTATTTATATCTCCATCAATTCATAAGTAAATTGTTGTTGTTCTGGCCAAGATGATTTACAGCCCTAAATTTTCGAGTAAAGATTTTTGCGTATTAAATACCATCTATTTTGTGAAGTATGTTTTGGGTTGAGTTTCTTAGTAATTATTATTATATATCTATGTGAGCAATTATTCCATTGAGGAGAATGATTTTACCCTTGTTGGATGAGATCCCTTTAAATTCTTGAAATTTTCACCAGATTATGCAATTCCTGTGTTGTTGGCATGAGTTGTGTTCTCTATTAGCTTCTTAGTAGTTTAGTTTAGATAGAACGTAGAACCTCTTTAGAACTACAAAAAGTGTCAACTGATCAGTTTGACTTCAGTCTTTTCTCGAGGTGTCAGTGGTTACTCCCAGTTATCAGAATCAAACTCAGAATCTAGTTTATTGGTCCATTAGGCGATCATGACATTTTAGATATATAGCTCTGACCAGACCCAGGACCCCAGTTCAGTTTATAGTTTGTTCTTAGACAGTTATGATGCTTCCAGATAAGCAGATCTGACCAGTCTAGAACCTAGTCTCAGAATCTGATTCGATAAGACTCTCAGGGTACTTTCAGTTATATTCCCTGACTAGTCTTGGACCCTAGTTTCGAGCTATCATCCTAGTAGTTCAGTTTAGGTTTTTCCAGTGGGAGTAGGACTTAGCACCATACAGGCCGGGGTTCCAGCGCACCCAGGTTCCCAGGACTATGTTGCCAGGGTAGGTTGTTCGGGTGTTTGGTAACTACACGCAAGTGCACGTGGTCGAACAAGAAGTAAAATGGCTTAAGTAAGCCAAGTATCGATCCCACAGGGACTGAACTAAGGTAATAATCAACTTAAGTTTTAATGAACTCTAACTTTAATGTACAGACAACAATTTAAATAGGATTTTTGAGAGTTTGTTTCCTAATTTATACTAATCTAAGACAAAATTATAAAGTGAGTCTGAACTATAGTAATGAGCAAGCTGAGGCTAAAACGAACATGCAGGGAGGTAATTTATCGATACAATTCGGTTAATCTTTCCTTCGGTTGCTAGTAAGAATTATTGCCTATGGATTGAAACATTCGTATTCTACCCAACTTAAGAATCATGAACCTTCAACCTACATTTATGTGATAAAAGAAGTTCATGTTCTAGCCATACAAAACCGATTCCTTAATTGACTAATATGACTTTCAGATATATTTCTATTCTGAATATAAATCAATTCTCAATTTTCCCAAACTAAGAAGAGATCATATCCTACCAATTCACAACTTTTCAATTTCTTTCCTTTTTAAGATAAAACTAGATTTTTTAGATATACATTAACATTGGCCAAACATTAATGCAGTAAGAACAAGAATTGATAGAACAACCGTTGAAGAAAAGATGAAAACTAAATTGATCAACAATTACATTCGACTACAATTGTTCTTAACCTCAGCAAGAAGTGAATTTAGCCACTCATTTGTTGATTAAACATCATCAAATGAGTATAAATCATACAAACAATTGAGATAAAAGAGAAAGAGATAGAGAAGAACCCTTGAATTTTTGTCCCCTCAATTGCCTGTAACCCACGTTCTTGCTCAACCAAATCAGAATAATTAAAAATAAACCTAAGTGTGCTATTTATACTAGTGGGAATTTTTCCCGGAATAACAAGCAACATGGCATGCAGTGTATCACGGAGCACTCCCTCCGTGGCACGGTGCAAACGCGGACCCTCACTGGAATTTTCCAAAATAAATCATCCGAGGCAGAGTGCCTCCGCGATGGCAGCGTGACACGGCTCCATCGCGGAGCCCTTATTTTTTCTGCTCTTCCTTGACCTTTTCCACTGCTCGCTTCCGAGTCCATTCCCGATTTTTACCAACATGCATCTTAGCTTCCTAAAATTACATTTTTCTTGCAAAACAATACTAATCATGTTGGTTAGTATAAATTCACATTTTAACTACAAATCACATGAGAATGCACACATAACGATAGATAAACAAGACGAATTAGAGCATTTGAGCATCACTTGGGCATATAATTCTGCCCAAGATCACTTACCCCACACTTAAGACCTTGTTCGTCCTCGAACAATACTCTCACATCTCATGCAATTGACACCCACGCATGGCTACTTTGGCTCGAAAATTCAAGCTACGGCTATATCAATTATTTAATATAGCAAATCATCAAGAAAACATGCACAGTCCCATCAATACCATGACATACACCACATTAAGACCTCCTAAACTCAAGAATCGACTCTCGATCTCGGCAAACTCATGCAAATCAACTGATCAAGACATTCGACACGAAATTAAATCTCTCGTCAAACATGTGCCCTCACAACACAAGAGAATTTCCCCCTTTTCAATCATATGATTTCCAAAGCATTACATGTGGGGGTATATGAACACAATTTCGCTCTCTCTCGCAAAGAATTCACATGCATCATGTCATGAACCATAAGCTTGCCTCTAGTGTATTACTCCACTAATATAAGGACGCGTGATGTAAGATCACGTAGGACTTAACGGGTTGTAATGTTAGGTAAGGAACTAGTGAATACTGGGCTAACCAATAATAGCCACTAGCCTTCTTAAGCGCTTTTCAATACATCCCACCATCATTATGGGCATTGTTTCTTCCTTCATCCTCTCATTCTTGAATTTTTTTCTTTATTTTTGTTCCCATTTCTTTAAGCACACTCGACTTAATAACAAAGATTAGTTATACATCTTTATTTTCTTTAATTTCAGCAAGTGCACCCTTGACCTTTTCTTCACTTTCACCACTTCCGCTTTTCCTTCCTTTTCACAATTCTCACTCCTTGACACTGTGGGAAAATTATTTTTCTTGAGCACTTAAGAGTTTTGGATCAAATTCACGGCTAATGAAAAGAAGGGATTAAGCTCGGTTTCTACCTCTTCAAAGAAAGAAAAAAATAGGCTAAAGGCTCAATGGGGCTAACTAGGATGTACATTCAAGGTAGGTATGATAAGGGAAAAAAACTTTTGGTTTAATCAAAGAAATGCCTACATCCTTTCCTACAATACACATCCTTCATTTCGTTTCACACACACACCAGACAAGTTCTAGACACTTCACAATAGCACGGAATAATCGAAACCTCACCTCACACTCATTGCACATGCTCAACTCAAGACTTATTCACAGACTCTTCAATCAGCTAATTACAAGAATTCAATATTAAGCCTCAATCACACCGAATCGAACTCTATGGCCTAGGTATCTCAACATGTTTACATATTTGCATGCTTTCATATGAATCATCTTTGCATCTCAATATCATGTACAACATGCAACAAGAATACCGAACCATGAAGTAGCGACACAGTTGGGAAACAAACAAAAGAAGGACAACAAAAGAAAAGAAAAAACTACTCCTATTGACTACATTTCCCTTAAGACGGTCATCATCCATCCATCATAGGGAACAGTCACTATTTACGACTTCGGTTCAATGGGACTATTCTCGGTAAAAGCACCGAAAACAAACGCCGAGAAACCCAACCATAAAATAATTCAACAAAAATTTTAAAAATATCGATAATTTCGATAGAAAACAAAAAATATTCACAAAAAAATATTTACATAACCAACCAACAACAACAACTCACCACAGCACACAACAACTTAATATTCATAACAACACCGAATTTCATTACAGAACATACAACACAAAATCACAAGGTCACATTTTTCACATGGACAACAATACAAGACATAACATAAACAACAACAAAACAACTGGCACCTAACTACTCCCACCCCACACTTAAACCGAACACTGTCCCCAGTGTTCACAAAATTCAGCATATCACAAAAGTAGGTGGTGAAACTCCCTGATCAATCGAAGTATTAAACTTCTTCATCAGGTGTTGTTGCCTCGTCTCCCATATCTGAATCGCCCCCGCTGTCCTCATCTGACTCAATATCTAAGTCCTCACGGCGTGTCTCCTCGTTAGTGGGGACATCATCATCTACAGGCTCCACAAAATCTGGCCCTACTCGGCATAGAGCCCGGGCATTCTCGCCAAAGGGGTAATCTAGCTCGAGCTGCCATAGCTCATCTTCTGTTGTTGGCCTCCTGCCTATGTGCAACTGCAGCAACTGCATCCCATACATGCGGGTCATATATTGATCATCCTAAGCATGTCGCTCGGCTAGTGTAAGAACTGGACCGTGAGTGGTGTCGGGTGCCTTGGTTTTGGTGACGTCCAAGGCACGCCAATCCATTTGCGGGATGTAGTCCAGGGCCTCTTCCTCGATGTCGTGGCCCCTCAGGAATGTGATAAGTAAACCACCGAACCCGTACCTGTGCCCTTGATGAAGTCAGGCTCTCTTCATGGCGGAGATGATCACCGCCCCAATATTTATCTCCAGCCCTTTCATCAGGGCATAAACCAAGCACACTCGATCCCGGGTGACATCTATCATGTGCACCCCCGGGATCAGGCAGGAACGCACAATTTTGAGCCAAATCCTGACTTCCCTATTTATTTGAGAGTAAGGCAGTGTTTGACGGTAGCCCCTCTCCTTGTGCCTGCTCCACCGCGCTTTCGAACGGGCTCCATATAGAGTGCGTCTGATATCCGCATAAGGTGGAGTTATGTTCAGCTGCCGGAGTACATGGGCGTTTGTGTCCCGCGCCCCCAAGATGGCATTCAGGTGATGAGGCTTGTTCGCGTCTGCTTTGGGTATTTACTACACGCAAGTGCACGTGGTCGAACAAGTAGTGAAGTGGCTTAAGTAAGCCAAGTATCGATCCCACAGGGACTGGGATAAGGTAACAAATTACTTAAGTGTTACTATACTTACTCTAAAAATGAAGACAACAGTGCAAAGAAGAGTTTGATATTTTGATTTCTAATTGTATGCTAAGTCTAAAATGAATATCTAATGTGAGTCTGAACTATGAATGTGAGCATGCTGAGGCTAAGTGAACATGTATAGAAACTAATTATCGATACAATTTGTGGTTAATCTTTCCTCCGGTTGCTAGTAAAGAATTATTGCCAATGGATTAAAACTCTCGTATTTAACCCAACTTAAGAATCATGAACCGTCCACCTACATTTCTGTGATTAAACGAAATTCATGTTCTAGCCATACAAAACCGATTCCTTAATTGACTAATACGACTTTCAGGTATATTTCTATCCTGAAGGTAAATCAATTCTCAATTTTCCCAAACTAAGAAAAGATCATATCCTATTGATTCACAACTTTCCAATTTCTTGCTCTCTCGAGTGAAACCGGACTTTTTAGATATACATTAACATAGGCCACACATTAATGCAATAAGAACAAGAATCAATAGAAGAACCATGGAAGAAAAGATTAAAAACCCAATTGATCAATAACTACATTTCAATACAATTGTTATTAACCTCAGCAAGAAGAGGAATTAGCCACTCATTTGTGGATTAAACATCGTTAAATGAGTGTTAAACATACAAGCAATTGAATGAAAGAAGAAGGAGATAGAGAAAAACCCTGACAATTTCGTCCCCTCAACTGCCTGTAACCCACGTTCTTGCTCCACCAAGTCAGAATCATTAAGAATGAACCTAAGTGTTCTATTTATACTAGTGGGAATTTTTCCGGGAATAACAAGCAACGTGTCATGGAGTGCATCACGGAGCACTGCCTCCATGACACGCCACTGACGCGGACACTTACTGGAAATTGATTGTTCAGGTAATAAGGCCCAACGTGGCACGGTGTGCAACGGGGGGCTAGGCCAACGTGCCACGGCCCCAACACGCACCCTCACTAGATTTTGACACAAAAATCCCTATCCAGGCAGAAGGCATCCGTGATGGCAGCGTGACACGGCTCCATCGCGGAGCCCCTTTAAATTGTGCCTTCCAATGCTTTTGTTATACCCCGTAGGATTCCCGACACCTAGATGACCTATTAGCACGTTGGTTAAGCATATTTGAAGGCCATACATGCTAAAGAAAGGCCCGGGAAAAATACCAGACAAGAAACCTGTCGAACCATCGTGGAAGGAGCCGAGGCAGAGCCCCTCCGCAATGGCAACGTGTCACGGAGGTGGAGCCTCCGCGTTGGCTCCGTGACACGTTGGCCTTGTCCAGGCCCATGTATATAAAGCCCCACATCGATTTTATTTCACTACACTTCATTTTAATTTCCAGAAAACGCAGCAAAACAGAGGAAGACGAAGAGGGCAAATATATAATCGTTCGATTACGCTGCCAAACGTAGTTCAAACCCAAATTAACCTCAGGTACCAAGGTATTTAGCAGCAGAGAGCATTCCTACGGATTTAGTTTCGCGAAATACGGTCGGCGAATCGTCGAGCTACCGAACCAAAGTAAGTAGAATTGCTCCAAACTAGTGTCTATGTGCTCCTAGCTGTGAAGTGAATACTTCTCCCTTCTGGACTTTTGAAAAATAGCGAGTTTTCGACCGTCTTTCGATAAGCCTAAGTTTAGGCTATAATTATATCGAAAGTGACATTGTTCTTCAGAATAAAGCTATATTTAGTATTAATTGACGTATATATGAATGTAGTTGGGAGAAATAGCTGGAGTACTGACTGAGCCTCGCCCGACAGTCGGATAACCCGAGGTTAAGGTATGTAAAGCTAGTTTCTTCGACAAGTTAGTAATTCTAGCATAGTAAAATAGAGTAAATTCCAGAAGAAAGTTTCAGAAGTCGAGTATTATGCCAGTGTGAATTCAGTAAGCATGTCCGAGTTATTATACCATATGCAGAATAAAAGTCAGTAAATTAGTATCAGACAGCGAGATATTATTCCAGACTTAGTATAACTCAGTATCAGATTCAGTATAGCCTATTATGTGATTAGCAAGCATGTTGTAGAATAAAAAGAAACAGATTTTCATAATAAAAGTCAGTAAAGAAAGATCAGATAGACAGACAGTTATGGCCACAGATTAGCCATTCAGACAGATAGTATCCTGGCTACAGATTAGCCATACAGTTAAATACAGATTTCAGAATCAGTATAATCAGTAAAGAGTTAGTGTAATACAGAAAGAGATCAGAATAAGAAATCAGATTTCAGATAGTCTTTTTCAGTTATACATGCTTGCTATTTATATGTGCTATTGTTTGTTGAGACTTGATGTGGCGTGAGGGCACCTTATTGAGCGTCCTCGCCGCCCCTGGGTTGGTAATCGTGTTGCCCACTGAGCGGGTGGGTTTTACGTCGCTCCAAGGAGTGGCATGTCGTCCCCAGCTTGGACGAAGATGGGATGAAGCTTTCCCCATAGCAATCTGATCAGCATTACAGGTACAACTCCGGTATCAGATAGCCCTGTTGAGCAGTGTCCAGGGAATCAGACCCTATCTGTTACTATCTGTACATTCAGTTATTACAGGTGTAGCTCTGGTTTCAGATAGCCCCGTAGAGTGTGTTCGGGGATCCAGACCCTATCTGTTACTGTCTACACAGGAGTCCTCCGGACCCAGACACGGTTGCTTATATCGGAGGCTATGGCCCGAGCCGGAGACTCAGGGGGCCGGTAGAGGAGCTCCGAAGTGAGTAGATGAGTGGAGTGACTTATTTTTGGTTGGTTTTGACCCGGGTAGGGGTATATAGATTGTTTGCTTGCTTGGCGCCATCCGGCTTATGGGGGTTGGTATTGGCTCTTGCTTGCTACTTGTATATCTATTTATGTGCTATATACTAGCTACTAGACAGCAGGACGACGTGTCTATAGGTACGCCTCTGCCTTATCAGTACAGAAAGCTTGATTCAGTTCATATCAGCTTCTTCAGATTCAGCTATCTCCTGCTATACAGAAATGCTAGTTATGCTATCTATATTCAGTTGTTTTCAGTTGTATTATTTTAGTTGCTTTGCATATTCAGTACCAGTGGTACTGACGCCTAGTGGGGCGCTGCATTACTTGCCTGCAGGTACTCATAGACGAGGAGGCGATCCCTCGTGATTCCAGCCAGCTATTGAGTATTCAGCTCCTGTCATCCGGAGTCTGATTTCCAGAGGTGTAGCTCTTTTCCTTTTTGTACAGTACGGGTAGGTCGGGGCCCTGT
Organism: Datura wrightii; assembly: GCA_035772735.1. NCBI lineage: Eukaryota > Viridiplantae > Streptophyta > Magnoliopsida > Solanales > Solanaceae > Datura > Datura wrightii. The sequence continues at coordinate 56,022,277 of JASDFA010000007.1, read as the reverse complement.
CCCGACCATTTCTATTGTTATTCCTAGAGGCTTGCAGTCTGTATATATTCCCTGTGGTCAGTTGAGCCGGTCATGTGAGGCCGTGCAGTTTGTTATAGTTATCTAGTATCTCAGTTCCTGTTGGCCGTGTGTGGCCATAACTAGTCAGTAGTGGTGACCTTGCCGGTCACGTAATTATTTAGCATGCTATTGTTGGGTTACAGAGAACTAGATAGCATGGTGGCCTTGTCGGCCCGCATAGGTTTCCCCTATGGTAGTATGTTTCTGGTTAGCTATTATTACAGGTACAGGTGGTTATAGGCCAATTGGCCGGAGGATGTGTTTACAGCCGTTATATAGCCCTTTGTTTCCAGAAATTTGAGTTAGAGCCAGCCAGGCACCAGATGTGCTTAGGCTCACCAGATAGCAGTCTAGGTCCTACTAGGGTACCAGGTGCCAGTCATACCCCCAAGGCGGGGCGTGACAAACTTGGTATCAGAGCAGCTCGTGTCCCAGGGAGTCTGCAAGCCGTGCTAAGTAGAGTCTTGTCTATGGATGTGTTGTGCACCACATACTATAGGCAGGAGGCTGCGAGGCATGATAGGATGGTTACTCTTTTTTCTCAGTCAGTCGTGCTATAGAACGGTACAGTATAGGGTCGAATCCCTGAAACTTATCATATTCTTTGTCTACAGATAAGAATGGCAGACCAATGTTACCCTGCCACCGGCAGAAGATTAGACACAGCAGCAGGAGAAGGCACCAACAGGATGCCTCAGTTTCAGTCAGAGCCAGCCCGATCTGAGGGCGATATAGAGGCTTCATCACAGCCCTCTCAGCAGTCCCCCTCACATCAGGAGCCGTTAGGCACTACACCTCCCCCGATAGCTCCTGTGCCTTCGCCATCAGATCAAGAGGTTTCTAGCGCTGTAGTTATGTTGGCACACATGATGGCCACACAGCGCCAGTCAGTGCCACCTGTAGCAGCAGAGCCTTCAGGTGGGTTAGGTAGTTCCAGGGTCAGGGAATTTTTAGCACTGGGTCCCCTGCAGTTTACAGGGTCAGATCCGGCAGAAGACCCCCAAGACTTCCTAGATCAGATGCAGAGGATATTCCGAGTTATGCATGTGACCCCTTTAGAGTCTGTTGAGCTGGCAGTGTTCCGGTTACGGGATATAGCTATACTGTGGTATGAGAGTTGGGAAAGGTCCCGAGGGAGAGATGTTACCCCTCTGACCTGGACCAGCTTCTCAGAGGCCTTTCTAGATCATTATTTGCCACAAGAGATCCGGCAGGCCCGGATGGACCAGTTCTTACATCTAGAGCAGGGGGCGAGGGGTGTACGTGAGTATGCTTTACAATTTGACTCCTTAGCCCGTTATGCTCCAGCATTTGTTGATACTATGCCAGCAAGGGTTCACAGATTTATCATGGGTCTGAATTCGGAGTATATTGAGGCATGTATGACGGCGACGCTGCGAGAGGATATGGACATTGCCCGAGTATAGGCTTTTGCTCAGACCATAGAGGGTCTTAGACAGCGGCAACAGAGTAGTAGACAGATCAGTCAGGAACAGCGCCGCAGAGATAGACCAGATGAGATACAAAGGGAAGCTCAGATAGGACCCAGGCCTCGACTATCATATAGACCCCCTAGACCCCCACCTCCACAGCAGTAGCAGCGAGGTAGATATGTTGGTAGAGGGCAGTCAGGGCTCAGTGGCAGTTCCAGAATGGTAGATTCCCCACAGCAGAGAAGGGGAGAACAAAGTAGATTTGCACCCTCACCCTGCCCTTATTGTAATCGACCACACTCCGGAGCTTGTAGATATGGCTCCACTGGGTATTATATTTGCGGACAGGAGGGGCACCAGATGAGAGACTGTCCGACCAGAGGTCAGGGGAGTAGAGGTAGTCAGGACAGGGGATATGCAGGGCCACGAGCCCCAACAGCCTCAGCGGGGCGTGGGCCTTCAGGTTCTGTAGGCAGAGGCCGAGGTAGATCAGGGGCTTCGAGTTTAGGTACGAGTTCAAGCCGTACTTATGCATTGCTAGGGAGACAGGATTCAGAGGTGTCTCCAGATGTAGTAACAGGTATGCTGACTATCTGTTCATGCCCTGCTTATGTACTGATTGATCCAGGATCCACTCTGTCATATATTACCCCGTTTGTGGCACGAAAGTTCAATATTGCACCAGAATTATTACAGCAGCCCTTTTCAGTATCCATGCCCGTCGGTGACTCTATTATAGCTAGCAGAATTTACCGGGGGTGTACAGTAGAGTTTGCTGACCGTCAGACCACAGTAGATTTGGTCGAGTTAGAAATGATAGACTTCGATGCCATAATGGGTATGGATTGGCTAGTGCCGTGCTTTGCCAATGTTGAATGTTGGACCAAGACGGTCCGATTCCACTTTCCAGGAGAAGCAGTGCGGGAGTGGAAGGGCAGCACCGCTACGCCAAAAGGTAGGTTTATTTCCTACCTTCAGGCGAGGAAATTGATATCTAAGGGATGTATTTACCATCTAGTCAGAGTTCAGGATATCCGAGCAGAATCTCCGACACTCCAGTCTGTTCCGGTGGTGAATGAGTTCCCTGATGTGTTTCCGGATGAGTTACCTGGTATTCCCCCAGAAAGGGAAATAGATTTTGCTATCGATTTATTACCAGGCACTCAGCCTATATCGATTCCTCCTTATCGTATGGCTCCTGCGGAACTCAGAGAGTTGAAGGAGCAGTTAAAAGATTTGCTAGATAAAGGTTTTATCAGGCCGAGTACTTCACCATGGGGTGCGCCAGTTCTATTTGTGAGGAAGAAAGATGGCTCGCTCCGTATGTGCATAGATTATCGGCAATTGAACAAAGTTACAGTGAAAAACAAGTACCCGCTTCCCAGAATCGATGACTTATTTGATCAGTTGCAGGGAGCCAGATACTTTTCTAAGATAGACTTGCGGTCTGGATATCACCAGGTTCGAGTTTGTGAAAGAGATATTCCTAAAACGGCGTTCAGGACCCGATATGGACACTTTGAATTTCTAGTTATGTCCTTCGGGTTGACGAATGCCCCAGCAGTATTCATGGACCTGATGAACAGTATTTTCAGACCATACCTGGACCTGTTCGTGATCGTGTTTATTGATGATATTCTGGTATATTCTCGCTCTGAAGCAGATCACCGGACTCATTTGCGGACAGTGCTCCAGATCATCAGGGACCGCCAGTTATATGCTAAATTTTCTAAGTGTGAATTCTATCTGAACTCAGTAGCCTTCTTGGGGCATATTGTGTCGGATGCTGGTATACAGGTTGACACGCAGAAGATAGAAGCAGTCAAATCATGGCCTAGGCCTACCACTCTGACCGAAGTCCGCAGTTTTCTGGGATTAGCGGGATATTACAGGAGGTTTGTTGAGGGATTCTCTACCATAGCAGCACCTCTAACTAAACTGACGCAGAAAGCAGCAAAGTTTCAGTGGACAGAGGCATGCGAGCAGAGCTTCCAGGAACTGAAAGATAGATTGACCTCCGCCCCAGTGTTAACATTGTCGGAAGGTATAGAAGGTTATTCAGTATATTGCCACGCATCAGGCGTTGGGTTGGGTTGTGTGTTGATGCAGCATGGTAAGGTGATTGCGTATGCTTCCAAACAGTTGAGGAAACACGAAAAGAATTATCCTACCCACGACTTGGAGTTGGACGCAGTGATCCACGCCTTGAAAATGTGGAGACATTACTTGTATGGCGTCCATGTTGATATTTTCACAGATCACAAGAGCCTACAATATATCTTCACTCAGAGGGAGCTGAATCTGCGGCAACGTTGCTGGTTGGAGCTGTTAAAGGATTATGATGTGAACATTCTGTACCACCCGGGAAAAGCTAATGTTGTAGCAGATGCTCTCAGTCGAAAGTCCATGGTGAGCTTGGCGTATTTGCAGCCCGAGCAGCGGGAGTTGGTCAGGGAGATACATCAGTTAGCCAGCCTAGCTGTTCGTGTAGCAGAAACAGAGGACGGTAGAGCGGTAATTCAGAACACTGTTGTGTCATCATTACTTGTGGAAGTGAAAGGACGGCAATTTGAGGATCCTGACCTAGTTCAGCTTAAAGATTATATTCCGCTAGGGAAGGCGCCAGGATTCTGGGTAACAGAGGATGGAGTGTTGAGTTGTAAAGATCGTTTATGTGTTCCCAATGTTTCAGGCCTCTGCCAACAGATTATGAGCGAGGTACATTACGCCCGTTATTCTCTTCACCCCAGTGCGACAAAAATGTACCATGACATCAAAGAAAACTACTAGTGGCCAGGTATGAAAAGGGAAATTGCTGAATTTGTAGCCCAGTGTCCTAACTGCCAACAGGTAAAAGCGAAACACCAGAAACCAGGCGGGTTAACTCAGGACATAGCTGTGCCTCTCTGGAAATGGGAAGCAGTAAATATGGACTTTTTAGCAGGATTACCCCGTACTAGACACAGACATGACTCTATATGGGTGATAGTTGACAGATTGACTAAATCAGCTCATTTCCTGCCAGTAAGAACTACTTTCTCGGCCGAAGACTATGCGGAGTTGTATATCCGAGAAATAGTCAGGTTGCACGGAGTGCCAGTGTCCATTATTTCAGACAGAGGAGCACAGTTTACGGCTAGATTTTGGCAATCATTTCAGAAGGGTCTGGGAACGCAGATTAATTTGAGCATTGCATTCCACCCTCAGACAGACAGACAGGCTGAGCGCACTATTCATACGCTCGAGGATATGCTGCGAGCGTGTGTGCTAGACTTTGGTGGTAGCTGGGACGAGCATTTGCCGTTGATAGAATTTGCTTATAATAATAGCTATCACTCGGCTATTCAAATGGCGCCTTTCGAGGCTTTATACGGGCGAAAATGCAGATTGCCGGTTGGCTGGTTCGAGATAGGGGAATCGGCGTTGATTGGGCTAGACATCATTCAACAGTCAGAAGAGAAGGTAAAACTTATCAGAGAATGCCTATTGACTGCACAGAGTCGCCAGAAATCATATGCAGATGTACGACGTAGAGACCTGGAGTTTAATGTGAATGACTAGGTATTTCTGAAAGTATCTCCGATGAAAGGGGTGATGAGATTCGGCAAGAAGGGTAAGCTCAGTCCGAGGTTTGTTGGGCCTTATCAGATTCGTCGAAGGATAAGCCGAGTAGCATATGAGTTGAACCTGCCTCCAGAGCTAGAATCCGTTCATCCGGTCTTTCACGTGTCTATGCTGAGGAAATGCATAGGAGACCCATCCAGAGCAGTCCCAGTCCAGGATATCCAGGTTACAGAAGAGCTGGCCTACGAAGAGGTTTCGGTAGCTATCTTAGACAGACAGATTCGTAGATTGAGAACTAAGGATATTGCATCTGTCAAGGTATTGTGGCGTAATAGGAACCGAGAGGAGATGACGTGGGAGGCTGAAGAAGATATGAAAGCTAGATATCCTCACCTATTCCAGGCCTAGTCAAACGACAGTTATGTCCGTATCATTACTTATGCAGTACCTTATGGTTGTATATGTATAATGAGAAAGATTGATGTTTAGCTATCCAGTGAATCTTAAAGTATTGCGTGCAGTACCTGTGTTGGACTTTTCTGCATTTCAGGTTTTTTCTATAGTCCATATTACAGGGGAAACTCTGCCGAAATATTCCTAGGTACTAAGTTGAGAAGTCCTCTAGATAGAAGTTTACATTCGAGGACGAATGTTCTTAAGGGGGGGAGAATGTTATACCCCGTAGGATTCCCGGCACCTAGATGACCTATTAGCACGTTGGTTAAGCATATTTGAAGGCCATACATTCTAAAGAAAGGCCCAGGAAAAAGATCGAACAAGAAACCTGTTGAACCATCGCGGAAGGAGCCGAGGCAGAGCCCCTCCGCAATGGCAACGTGTCACGTAGGTGGAGCCTCCGCGTTGGCTCCGTGACACGTTGGCCTTGTCCAGGCCCAAGTATATAAAGCCCCACTTCGATTTTATTTCACTACACTTCATTTTAATTTCTAGAGAACGCAGCAAAACAGAGGAAGACGAAGAGGGCAAACATATAATCGTTCGATTACGCTGCCAAACGTAGTTCAAACCCAAATTAACCTCAGGTACCGAGGTATTTAGCAGCAGAGAGCATTCCTACGGATTTAGTTTCACGAAATACGGTCGGCGAATCGTCGAGCTACCGAACCAAAGTAAGTAGAATTGCTCCAAACTAGTGTCTATGTGCTCCTAGCTGTGAAGTGAATACTTCTCCCTTCTGGACTTTTGAAAAATAGCGAGTTTTCGACCGTCTTTCGATAAGCCTAAGTTTAGGCTATAATTATATCGAAAGTGACATTGTTCTTCAGAATAAAGCTATATTTAGTATTAATTGACGTATATATGAATGCAGTTGGGAGAAATAGCTGGAGTACTGACCGAGCCTCGCCCGAAAGTCAAATAACCCGAGGTTAAGGTATGTAAAGCTAGTTTCTTCGGCAAGTTAGTAATTCTAGCATAGTAAAATTGAGTAAATTCCAGAAGAAAGTTTCAGAAGTCGAGTATTATTGCCCAGTGTGAATTCAGTAAGCATGTCCGAGTTATTATACCATATGCAGAATAAAAGTCAGTAAATTAGTATCAGACAGCCAGATATTATTCCAGACTTAGTATAACTCAGTATCAGATTCAGTATAGCCTATTATGTGATTAGCAAGCATGTTGTAGAATAAAAAGAAACAGATTTTCATAATAAAAGTCAGTAAAGAAAGATCAGATAGACAGACAGTTATGGCCACAGATTAGCCATTCAGACAGATAGTATCCTGGCTACAGATTAGCCATACAGTTAAATACAGATTTCAGAATCAGTATAATCAGTAAAGAGTCAGTGTAATACAGAAAGAGATCAGAATAAGAAATCAGATTTCAGATAGTCTTTTTCAGTTATACATGCTTGCTATTTATATGTGCTATTGTTTGTTGAGACTTGATGTGGCGTGAGGGCACCTTATTGAGCGTCCTCGCCGCCCCTGGGTTGGTAATCGTGTCGCCCACTGAGCGGGTGGGATTTACGTCGCTCCAAGGAGTGGCATGCCGTCCCCAGCTTGGACGAAGATGGGATGAATCTTTCCCCATAGCAGTCTGATCAGCATTACAGGTACAACTCCGGTATCAGATAGCCCTGTTGAGCAGTGTCCAGGGAATCAGACCCTATCTGTTACTATCTGTACATTCAGTTATTACAGGTGTAGCTCCGATTTCAGATAGCCCCGTAGAGTGTGTCCGGGGATCCAGACCCTATCTGTTATTGTCTACACAAGAGTCCTCCGGACCCAGACACGGTTGCTTATATCGGAGGCTATGGCCCGAGCCGGAGACCTAGGGGGCTGATAGAGAAGCTCCGAAGTGAGTAGATGAGTGGAGTGACTTATTTTTGGTTGGTTTTGACCCGGGTAGGGGTATATAGATTGTTTGCTTTCTTGGCGCCATCCAGCTTATGGGGGTTGGTATTGGCTCTTGTTTGCTACTTGTATATCTATTTATGTGTTATATACTAGCTACTAGACAGCAGGCCGACGTGTCTACAGGTACGCCTCTGCCTTATCAGTACCGAAAGCTTGATTCAGTTCATATCAGCTTCTTCAGATTCAGCTATCTCCTGCTATACAGAAATGCTAGTTATGCTATCTATATTCAGTTGTTTTCAGTTGTATTATTTCAGTTGCTTTGCATACTCAGTACCAGTGGTACTGACGCCCAGTGGGGCACTGCATTACTTGCCTACAGGTACTCATAGACGAGGAGGCGATCCCTCGTGATTCCAGCCAGCTATTGAGTATTCAGCTCCTGTCATCCGGAGTCTGATTTCCAGAGGTGTAGCTCTTTTCCTTTTTGTACAGTACGGGTAGGTTAGGGCCCTGTCCCGACCATTTCTATTGTTATTTCTAGAGGCTTGCAGTCTGTATATATTCCCTGTGGTCAGTTGAGCCGGTCGTGTGAGGCCGTGCAGTTTTTTATAGTTATCTAGTATCTCAGTTCCTGTTGGCCGTGTGTGGCCATAACCAGTCAGTAGTGGTGACCTTGCCGGTCACGTAATTATTTAGCATGCTATTGTTGGGTTACAGAGAACTAGACAGCATGGTGGCCTTGTCGGCCCGCATAGGTTTTCCCTATTGTAGTATGTTTCTGGTTAGCTGTTATTACAGGCACATGTGGCTATAGGCCAATTGGCCGGAGGTTGTGTTTACAGCCGTTATATAGCCCTTTGTTTTCAGAAATTTGAGTTAGAGCCAGCCAGGCACCAGATGTGCTTAGGCTCACCAGATAGTAGTCTAGGTCCTACTAGGGTACCAGGTGCCAGTCATACCCCCACAAGGCGGGGCGTGACAACTTTTTCCCTTGCTAACATCCGAGTCCAACCCCAATCTCTCTCAACACGCATTTTAGCTTCCCAAAATTATATTTCACCTGCAAAACAAGGCTAATCATGTTGGTTAGTATAAATTCACATTTTATTATCAATCACATGAGAATGTATAAACATTGATAGCTAAACAAGGCTAAAATGACACCTTTGAGTATCACTTGGGCATATAAATTTGCCCAAGATCACTTACCCCACATTTAAATCCTTGTTCGTCCCCGAACAACACTCTTACACCTCATGCACTTTACACCCCATCCTGGCTACTTTGGTTCGACAATTTAGGCTACGGTCATACCGATTATTTAATACAACAAATCATCAAGAAAACACGCATGGTCCTATCAATACAATGACCTTCAACACATCAAGACCTCCTAGACTTAAGAATCGACTCTTGATATTGGCAAACTCCTACAAATAAGCTGATCAAGATATCCGACACAAAATTTAATCTCTCATCAAGCATGTTCCCTCACAACACAAGAGAATTTCTCCTCTTTTTAATCACATGAACTCAAATGATTACGTGCAGGGGCATATAGAAACAATTTCACTCTCTCTCCCAAAAGAATTCACATGCATCATGCCACGAACCATAGGCTTTCCTTTAGTGTATTACTCCACTAATATAAGAACGTGTGATGTAAGATCACGTAGGACTTTAACGGGTTGTAATGTAAGCTACGGAACTAGTAAATACTGGGCTAGCCAATAATAGCCACTAGCATCCTTAAGCACTTTTTCAATACATCCCATCAAGCTCATGGGCATTGTTTCTTCCTTCATCCTCCCATTCTTGAAGTCTGTCTTTATTTTGACCCATCTCATTAAGCACACTTGACTCAATCACGAAGATTATTCATACATCTTCATTATATTTTATTTATAACAAGTGTACCTTCAACCTTTTCTTTCCTTTCATCACTCTGCTTTTCTTTTCTTTTCACCATTCTCACTCTTTGACACTTTGGGAAAATTATTCCCTCTTCTTAAACGATTAAAAGCTTTGGATCAAATGTACGGCTAATGAAAAGAAAGGGTAAAGCTTGGTTTACACATTTTTGACAAAAGAAAAAAATGATAGGCTAAAGGCTCAACGGGCTAACTAGGGTGTACAATCAAGGTGGGTACAATAATGAAAAAGAGAAACTTACAGTTGAAAACAAAGAAATGCCTACATCCTTTCCTACAATACACGTCCTTCATTTCGTTTCGTACACACACCAGGCAAGTTCTAGACATTTCATAATAGCATGGAATAAACAAAACCTCACCCCACACTTATTGCACATGCTCAATTCAAGACATATTCACAGACTCTTCAATCAGCTGATTACAAGAATTCAAAATTAAGCCTTAACCACACTAAATCGACTTTATGGCCTAGGTATCTCAACATATTTAAAGAGTTGCATGCTTTCATACGAATCACCTTTGCATTTCAAATATCGTGTACAACACGCAACCATAAAGTAACTACAGGTTTTGGGATGCAACCCACAAAAGAAAACAACTGAAAAATAAATGAAAAAAATCTACTCCTAACGACTACATTTCCCTTAAGACGGTCGTCATCCATCCATATAGGGAACGGTCACTAACTAAGACTTCGGTTCAATGGGACCATTCTCGGTAAAAGAACAAAAAACAAACGCCAAGAAACCCAAGAATTGAAAAAAAAAAATTAAAAATATCGATCATTTCGATAAAACAGAAATATGTACAAAATTAGCTAGCAACATTCAGCAGCACACAACAGCATCACATTTAATTACAATACAGAACAGAAACATCACAATCACAGGGTCACAAAATTTTTCCACAGGCACCACAACAGAATAGAAACATAAACAACAACACAACCAGCACCTAACTACTCCCACCCCACACTTATATCGAACACTGTCCCCAGTGTTCACAAAAATTAACATAGCACAAAAAAATGGGTGGCGGAACTCCTTGATCAATCAAAATACTCCACTTCTTCATCAAGTGTTGCTGCCTCGTCTCCCATGTCTGAATCGCCCCCATCGCCATCATTGGACTCCACATCGGAGTCCTCGCGATGTGTCTCCTCATCTGTGGGGACATCATCATCCGTGGGCTCTACAAAAGCTGGCCCCACTCGGCATAGAGCCCTGGCATTTTCGCCAAAAGGGTAGTCTAGATCGAGCTACCATAGCTCCTCTTCTGTTGCTGGCCTCCCGCCTATTCGCAGTTGGAGCATCTGCATCCCGTACATGCGAGCCATGTACTGATCATCCCGAGCATGTCGCTCGGCTAGAGTAAGAACTGGCCCGTGGGTGGTGTCGGGTGCCTTAGTTTTAGTGACATCTAAGGCCCGCTGCTCCATATGCGGGATGTAGTCAAGGGCCTCTTCCTCAATATCCAGGCCCCTCAGGAACGTGGTGAGTAGTCCACCAAATCCGTATCTGTGACCTTGATGCAAACGGGCTCTCTTCATGGCGGAGATAATCACCGCCCCCACATTGATCTCCAGCCCTTTCATCAGGGCGTACACCAAGCATACACGATCCCGGGTTACATCCGTCATATGCACCCCCGGGATTAGGCAGGAACAAACAATCTTTAGCCATATCTTGGCTTCCCTATTCATCTGTGAGTAAGGCAAGGTCTGATGGTAGCCCCTCTCTTTATGTCTGCTCCACCGAGCTGTTGATCGGGTTCCACACAAAGTGCGTTTGATGTCCGCATATGGTGGAGTGATATTCAGCTATCGAAGCACATGGGCGTGTGTGTCCCGCACCCCTAGGATAGCATTGAGGTGGTGGGGCTCAAAAGTGACTATTTGCCCCCTTATTTTGATGGTGTGACTTCTGAGAGTCGGGTTCCAGTTGGTGTAGAATTCACGAATCAAGTGCAAGTTGCATTCCTTGGGCTCTTCAAAGATGAAGTTCAGCTCAGCTGCCTCGATCCTATGGACAATCTTGGGGAACTCCTGTGCCAACGGTTCCCTTGCTATGTGTTCCTCGGGGAAGTACTTGCTCTCCTTGTGCTTTGCATACCATTTCTTCCCCTCCTCTGTCACCCACCTGGTTCCGTATTGACGGCGTTGGCCGCGTGGAACCGCTGGTGCTGCTGGGACCACTGTGCCTAGTCTGATTCTTTTTCTTCCGACGCCAGATGTTGATGCGCCTTTACCCTTGTCTTGCCTGCTTGCCATTGTTCCTGTCAACCCAAACAGACAAGTTCAATATTAAGCCAATTAAAATTAGCTTCAACTAAGGTTGAGTTAGGCTAGGCTACCCCACACTTAGTCCTTAGCCAAAATTATAATATTAAGGCCAGATCGTACTTATTTACACGAACAAACACCAAAACATAACAAATATGCGTAGTGCCTTGGGAGAATTCGGCTGTATATATTTCATGTACTACTCAGACTTCGTACAGCTAACCACAATCCTTACCTATCAATAACATTTTATCCCATAGCACTTAGCAAGAAGAAACAAAAGAAAAATTTTAACTACATGATCCTATACAATTCACCCATTTCTTGCAATTTCCAATATTTCCTTAACCCGAGAATCCGTCGGTCTTTTAGCATAGTCACAGTTAGCACAATCGACTCACCTCACCCAACATGTACAACCCAGCATGAATTTTACTAGTTCAACTCAATTCTTTCCATTTCAAACTCAAAGTCAAGCCCTAGCTAGGATTTTATCAAAAATTTGATCAAGCTATGTAATTATCGAGTTCAAGCAATCACACCGTTACTCCGAACATCAATCAACAATAATTCAATTGAATTTAAGCTTAATTTCTACTTAGGGCAAGTTTTTCTCATATTCCATGTTCAACATTGAAAAAATTCGACAAAAATTGAGATAGAGTTGAAGAACATACCTTGAATTCGAAGAAATGACGAAAACTTGATGAAATTATGGGCCTAAGTCCGTGTCACGTTGATGGGGGAGGGGTTTTGGGATGTTGGTCGCAGAGGGTATGAAAAATGAGGAAAAATGAGGGGGAATCGGGGTTAAAAAGTGGGAATTTCGCGCGGGTCACCCGGCGACCCGGTGTGACCTGTCGCGATATACACCTCAACGTGTCACGGAGGGTAACGCGGAGTATGCCCTCCATGACACGGAGCCATCACGTAGGTGTTCTGGAATTTGTAAAAATTCCAGAATTACCTTCAACATGTCACGGAGCCATCGCCCTGGCTCACTGTTTTGCCACTTTTTATTATTTTTCATACCTCAGATTTTCCTTTGTGATTCCTTGCATGTTTACCCTCCGTTCAACCTGAAATTCATCTTACGACAAGAAATTGGTTAGAATTATAGGATTCACTCAAAATAAAAATAAAAATAAAAATCAAACTAACAATTTTGTTGTTAATCACAAAAAAGAAAAATAAAAAGAAATCTATTCACAATTTACAAAGAAAAATTCACGGGTTGCCTCCCGTGCAGCGCCTGATTTACCGTCGCGGCTCGACCTCATTCAGCTCAGTCATCTTCTAGGGTGACGGACATTTTCTCTTGACCATCGTCCTCACCCCAGTAGTGCTTACATCACTCCGGTGGTTTTCCCAGCAACTCTCGTGATTCAACTATCTGAGCATCATCAGCTCGATCAATCACGTTGATCACCGAGAGTTCCTCGTACACAGTCGGGAGCTTGGTGGCCTTGTATACATCAAACACTTCCACCTTGTCGTGTGCTTGCATGGTTAGCTGCCCTGCAGCTACATCGATCAGCGCTTTCCTGGTCGCCAAGAAGGGATATCCCAAAATAAATGGGACTTCCGCGTCTGGCTCAAAATCCAGCACGACGAAATCTACCGGGAAGATAAGGGAGCCCACTTGCACCAGCACATCCTCCACAATGCCATCAGGTCTGGCTAAGGACCGATCCGCTAGTTGCAAGATCACTGTTGTTGGTCTAGGACTCCCTAGACCCAACTTCTTGAATACCGATGATGGCATCAAATTAATGCTCGCTCCCAAATCACATAATCCGCGAGCTCGGATACTCTGCCCAATTGTAATTTGTATAGTAAAGCTCCCAGGATCTTTGCGCTTTGTGGGCAATTGGTTTTGTATCCATGAAGTGCACTCCTCTGTGAGAGCTACCGTAGCGTACTCAGTCAACCGACTTTTGTTCGCCACGATGTCCTTAATGTACTTTGCGTACTTCGGCACTCCCTGAAAAACATCAACAAGAGGTAAGTTAATATGTACTTGTTTCAGCACCTCCATGAATTTCTTGAAACACGCCTCCTCCTTGTGTTTCTTTAATCTTTGAGGGAACGGGGGTGGTGGTCTTTCTAATTCAGCTTCCTTTTTCTTCCCCCTCTCATCACTTTGCTCCCTCTCAACTTTTGCTGCTCCCGATTGTTGAGGTGGTCTTTCTGGTTCCACCTCTTTAAGCTGCAAACCACTCCTTGTGGTCACCGCATTCACCTGCTTGGGGTTGGGATCTGTGTCGCTCGGAAGTCCTCCTCTAGGCTTGGTGTTTTGGGCTCCAGCAAATTGCCCAAATTGATATTCAAGTGCCTTAGTAGCTAACTGGTTGTTCTTCACCTCGACTGCCAATTTCACATAGTCAGCCTGCAATTGAGCTTGGTTAGCTATCATTGTCTTGACCATCTCCTCAATGCTGGGTGATGGTGGGGGAGGAGGTGCATTGTTGCTTCTATATTGGAGATGCTGCTGTGGATCCTCATGAGGGAGACCTGTGAACTGCCCACTGGTGTGCAGCAATTGCACCATGTTTTGTTTGAGCTCGAACCTCCCTCCTAGCTAAGGTTTGCGAATGCTAGATGTGACATTGTTAGCATGTGGGATTGCCACCTCGCGAACCGGCCTAGCTGCCATTTCCTCAGGCACTAACATTGCCCTTACTACTGGTGGATTCTGTTGTTGCTCCATGATTGTTTGTCTGAGCAACTGCAGCTTTTTCTCTAGAGCTTCTCTCCGCTGACGATGAAATAGTCTTTCAGGCTCTAAATATGAGTCCACCAGCTCCTTGTCTCTTTCCAATGTTCAACAGAGATTATATCTGCAAAATATAGGCTAAGACCAAGTTGTCAACACTAACAAAAAAAATATAGTAAACTTACACTTAAGAAAAATTCACCAATTTCCAGTCCCCGGCAACGGCGCCAAAAACTTGTTCGCGTCTGCTCTGGGTATTTACTACACGCAAGTGCACGTGGTCGAACAAGTAGTAAAGTGGCTTAAGTAAGCCAAGTATCGATCCCACAGGGACTGGGATAAGGTAACAAATTACTTAAGTGTTACTATACTTACTCTAAAAATGAAGACAACAGTGCAAAGAAGAGTTTGATATTTTGATTTCTAATTGTATGCTAAGTCTAAAACGAATATCTAATGTGAGTCTGAACTATGAATGTGAGCATGCTGAGGCTAAGTGAACATGTATAGAAACTAATTATCGATACAATTTGTGGTTAATCTTTCCTCCGGTTGCTAGTCAAGAATTATTGCCAATGGATTAAAACTCTCGTATTTAACCCAACTTAAGAATCATGAACCGTCCACCTACATTTCTGTGATTAAACGAAATTCATGTTCTAGCCATACAAAACCGATTCCTTAATTGACTAATACGACTTTCAGGTATATTTCTATCCTGAAGGTAAATCAATTCTCAATTTTCCCAAACTAAGAAAAGATCATATCCTATTGATTCACAACTTTCCAATTTCTTGCTCTCTCGAGTGAAACCGGACTTTTTAGATATACATTAACATAAGCCACACATTAATGCAGTAAGAACAAGAATCAATAGAACAGCCATGGAAGAAAAGATGAAAAACCTAATTGATCAATAACTACATTTCAATACAATTTTTCTTAACCTCAGCAAGAAGAGGAATTAGCCACTCATTTGTGGATTAAACATCGTTAGATGAGTGTTAAACATACTAGCAATTGAATGAAAGAAGAAGGAGATAGAGAAAAACCCTGAAAATTTCGTCCCCTCAACTGCCTGTAACCCACGTTCTTGCTCCACCAAGTCAGAATCATTAAAAATGAGCCTAAGTGTTCTATTTATACTAGTGGGAATTTTTCCCGGAATAACAAGCAACGTGTCACGGAGTGCATCGTGGAGCACTGCCTCCGTGACACGCCACTGACGCGGACACTTACTGGAAATTGATTGTTCAGGTAATAAGGCCCAATGTGGCATGGCGTGCAACACGGGGCTAGGTCAACGTTCCACTGCCCCAACGCGCACCCTCACTAGATTTTGACACAAAAATCCCTATCCAGATAGAAGGCATCCGCTATGGCAGCGTGACACGGCTCCATCACGGAGCCTCTTTAAATTGTGCCTTCCAATGCTTTTTCCCTTGCTAACATCCGAGTCCAACTCCGATCTCTCCCAACACGCATTTTAGCTTCCCAAAATTATATTTCACCTGCAAAACAACGCTAATCATGTTGGTTAGTATAAATTCACATTTTATTGTTAATCACATGAGAATGTATAAACATTGATAGCTAAACAAGGCTAAAATGACACCTTTGAGTATCACTTGGGCATATAAATTTGCCCAAGATCAAGGCTCAAAGGTGACAACCTACCCTCTTATTTTGACGGTGTGACTGCGGATGGTCGGGTTCCAGTTGGCATAGAACTCCCGAATCAGATGGAGATTGCACTCTTTAGGCTCTTCGAAGATGAATTTCAGCCCGGCATGGTCAATCCGGTGTATGATTCTGGGGAATTCCTATGCTAGCGGCTCCCTTGCAATGTGCTCCTCAGGGAAGTATTTGGTCTCTTTGTGTTTTGCATACCATTTCTTCCCTTCATCCGTCACCCATCGGGTTTCTTATTGACAGCGTTGGCCTCGCGGAACCGCTGGTGCTGCTGGAACTGCTATTCCCAACCTGATTCTTTTTCTACCGGCGCCCGATGTAGATGCGCCCTTTCCCTTGTCTTGCCTGCCTGACATCATTCTTGTAATATCTAACAGACAATCCCAATGTTATTCAAGTAAAAATTAGCTTCGACTAAGGTTGGGTTGAGTTAGGCCACACCACACTTAGTCTTTAGCCACAATTAAAACAATTCGGCAAGACAATCATGCTTTTCCAATTTTTATCAATCAACATGCTTAGTGCATTCAGATAAGTCAATGGAATAATTACTATGTACTGCTCAGACTTCGTACAATGACTAACAATATCACCATCGATTCCATTACATCACATAGCACTTAGCCTAAATTTTTGTTCTTAACAACCTATGCAATTCACCAATTTCATTTTTCCGACAATTCCCTTGTCTACTTAGCATATTCAACCTTAATCACAACATAATTCGCATCACCCAACATGCACAACCCACATTTTTTCACATTTTCAACCAAATTTAGTTTCTTCCTATTCAAATTCTAACCCTAGCTACCAGTTTCGCAAAAATTCAATCAAACATGCATTCATCAAGTTCACATACTCATAACGATACTATGAACATCAATCAATCAACATTTAAGTGAATTCAAACTTAATTTACACTTAGGGCAAGGTTTACTCACCTCACATGCTCAAAAATTGAAAATTTAAGCAAAAATTGGGGTTTAGTTCAAGAACATACCTTTAATTCGATGAACTCAAAGAAAAGTTGAAGAAACTTCGTGCCTAGATCCGTGTCATGTTGGGGGAGGGGGGAATTTAGGGAGTTTGTCATGGAGGGAATGGGAAATGGGGAAAAAATGAGGGGATTTCAGGGTTAAAAGGGTGTTTTTCGCGCGGGTTACCCGGCGACCCGGTGTGACCCGACGCTAATTACACCTCAACGTGTCACGGAGGATAACGCGGAGCACCCCGTCCGTGACACGGAGCCATCGCGTAGGTGTTCTGAAATTTATAAAAATTCCAGAATTGGCTTTAACGTGTCACGGAGGGTAACGCGGAGCACCCCCTCCGTGACACGGAGCTAACGCGTAGGCTCACTGTCCTGCCACTTTTTATTTTTTTCTCACCTGGATTTTTTTCCTTTGCGATCCTTTGCATTTTTGCTCTCCACTCCATCTGAAAATCATCTCACAACAAGAAATTGGTTAGAATTCATAGGTTTCAAACACAAACACAATTTTTTTGTTTTTTATTTTTATTTTTTTTCTTTTTTTCTTTTTTTTTCTTTTTAACTAATTCTACTCTTCTATTACAACAATTTCACGGGTTGCCTCCCGTGCAGCGCCTGATTTACCATCGCGGCTCGACGTCATTGACACTCAATCATCCTCTAGAGTGATGGACGTTTTCTCTCGAATAACGTCCTCACCCTAGTAATGCTTACAACGTTGCCCATTAACCAAGAACATGGCACTTCAATCTTCTTGCCACAACTCCAGTTTTTGTGCTTCATTAATCGATGGTTTCGGCAATGGTACAAGGAACCTCATTAACGGTTGAAAGTCATGCTTCCCAAGATACCATTGTGGTTCATTCAACATTTTCACCCTCTTGTAAGTATCTCTATCTCCGAAATGATCAGAGCTCACCGATGCTCTTCCCAATGGATCTCGAGATTCAACAATTGGAAAAATTTCTTCTTGATTTAGCACATTGATTGCTGAAAGCTCCTCATACATGGAGGGAAGCTTCGTGGCCTTATATACATCAAATACCTCCACTTTTTCATGCGCCCGCATAGTTAGCTGCCCTACAGCTACTTCAATCAAAGCTCTCCCAGTTGCCAAGAAAAGACGTCCCAAAATAAATGGGACTTCCGCATCCGGCTCAAAACCCAGAACAATAAAATCTACCGGGAAGATAAGGGAGCCCACTTGCACCAACACGTCCTCCACAATGCCATCTGGTCTGGCTAAAGAACGGTCCTCTAACTGCAAGATCACCGTCGTTGGTCTAGGACTGCCCAACCCCAATTTCTTGAACACCGATGTCGGCATCAAGTTAATACTCGCTCCCAAATCGCATAATCTGCTAGCTCGGGTACTTTGCCCAATTGTGATTTGAATTGTAAAGCTCCTAGGATCCTTGAGCTTTGTTGGCAACCTGTTCTGTATCCGGGAAGTGCACTCCTCAGTCAGCGCCACTGTAGCATACTCCATCAATCTGCTTTTGTTAGCTACGATGTCCTTGATATACTTTGCATACTTCGGCACTCCCTGCAAAACATCAACAAGAGGTAAATTAATGTGTACATGTTTAAGCACCTCCATGAACTTTTTGAAACAAGCTTCCTCCTTGTGTTTCTTTAATCTTTGAGGGAACGGGGGTGGTGGTCCTTCTGCTTCAGCTGCCTTCTCCTTCCCCCTCTCATCATCCTATTCCCTCTCCTTCTCCACTGCTCCTGACTGCTGAGGTGGTCTTTCTGGTTCCATCTCCTTGAGTTGTAAACCACTCCTTGTGGTCAATGCATTTACTTGCTTGGGATTCGGGTCAGTGTCACTCGGTAGTCCTCCTCTTGGCCTGGTGTTTGGAGCTCCAGCTAGTTGTCCAAACTGGTACTCCAACGCCTTTGTAGCTAACTGATTGTTCTTTACATCTGCTGCCAATTTCACATAATTAGGCTGCAATTGAGCTTGGTTAGCTATCATTGTTTTAAACATTTCCTCAATGCTGGGTGGTGGTGGAGGAGGTACATTGTTGCTTCTGTATTGAGTCTGATAGTTCTGCTGCCCTCCTTGATTTCTCTGCACACCCTGATTCGAACTCTTCCCTTGATGGCTGTTACTACCCTAAGAGAAATTCGGATGATTCCTCCAATTCGAGTTGTAGTTGTTGCCATAGTGTTGGTGATTATTTCTCTGTACATTCCCCACAAAGTTCACTGAATCAGGATTTGCACCACAACACTCAGCTGAGTGTTCATTACTATCGCATACTTCACATCAAAACTACTGCACTACATTAACTGGGGCTTGAGGTTGATTCAAGCTCATACTGTTGAAGTGGGTGTTAAGTTGATTTTGCAGCGCAGCTATCTGTGTAGCTATAGCTGTAAAACCATCCACTTCCAAGACTCCTGCCGCTTTCTGTTATACCCCGTAGAATTCTCGGCACCTAGATGACCTATTCGCATGTTGGTTAAGCACATCTGAAGGCCATACGTGCTGTAGAAAGGCCCGGGAAAAAGATCGGACGAGAAACCCATCGAACCATCGCGGGAGGAGCCAGGCAGAGCCCCTCCGCGATGGTAGCGTGTCACGGAGGTGAGGCCTCTGCGATGGCTCCATGACACGTTGCCCTTGTCCAGGCCAAAGTATATAAAGGCCACTTCGGTTTTAAATCATTTAATCACATATAATTTTCCAGAGAACAGAGCAAAGCGGCAGAGAGAAGGTAAGAACGAAGAAAATTATATAATTTCCGTCCGATTACGCTACTAAACGCTGCCCAAACTCAAATTAATCCCAGATACCGAAGTAGTTAGCAGCAGAGAGCATTCCTACAGATTCAGTTTCGTAAAATACGGCCGACGAATCAACGAGCCACCGAGCTAAGGTAAGTGGAATTGCTCTAAATTAGTGTCTATGTGTTCCTAGCTGAGAAGTGAATATTTCTCCCTTCTGGGCCGCTGAAAAATAGCGAGTTTCTGGCCGTCTTTCGATAAGCCTAAGTTTAGGCTATAAACTATATCGAAAGTGACATTGCCTTTTGAAATAAAGTTGTATTTAGTGTTAATTGATATGTTTATGAATGCAGTTGGGAGAAAACAGTTGGAGTACCGGCTGAGCCTCGTCCGACAGACGAATAGTTCAAGATAAGGTATGTAAAGTTTGTCTCCTCGGCAAGTTAAGAATCTTGATACAGTATAATAATTTAAAGGCCAGTAGATTGTCCAGAAGTCAGGTGTTACGTTTGTTACGACTGTTGGTACGATATTGAAAGTATCGAGTTACAATTTGCATGAAATTTGCTAGTATGCTAGAGATTCTAATATAAGCAGTAGAAACTGCACAGTATGCTCAGTATGCGATGTTACACAGGATGTTAGTATATTATTGTGCTCAATCGAAACTCAGTAGAGCAAGTAGTACCTGTAAGACAACTCGGAAATAGAATGATAAGTTGAAACGAAGTTAGAAAGCATGTTAGAAATAGTGAATCATGTTACTATAGAAAATCAGTTTACAGCATAGTTTCAGCAGAAAGACTATATCATGTTCAGCATTAGCCTTAGTACAGTCTGGCAGAAGACCATATTCGTACATACATATATATTATTTCCAGCTTCAGCATGTATTAAGTTTGTATATATTTCTATCACTAGTCCAGCATATAGTGTATGCAGAAACTTAGTAACAGCAGAGTTTTCAGCAGAAACATTATCTTATATAGCACTTGCCCCAGTACAGTCCAGCAGGAGACTATATTCATATTTATATATATATTTACCTGCCTCAGCACGTAACAGATACGTACAGATTACTATCATTAGCTCAGCATGCAATATATACGGTACTTTACCCTTATTAGCCTCAGCATGTGAGATACACAGACAGTATTACCAGTTGAGACCGTTGTATTGTTTGGGGTTGGATTACCTAGCATCCATGACCGCCCAGGGTTGATAGCTGTGTCAACTCATCCGCCAGAGGACGAGGATACGTCACTCTATGGAGTGGCATGCCGTCCCACCAGGGGATGAAGATGGGATGCCAGCTTTTCCCCATATTTGTGCCTTGATCGGCCCTTACACACCCCAGTCGAGCGGATACGCCCGGGTGCAGATTCAGGAGTCCTCCGGACTCAGATGCAGTTATAGTCAGGGGCTCAGCGAGCCCAAGTGCATACCTAGGGGACCGGCGGGATGCTTGCAGCCATTATAGGAGATGGGATAACCGGGGTAGGGGTATAGATTCTGTGCTTGTTGTACCTCCCGGCTTATGGGGGCCGGGTAAGGTTTGTGTGTGCTATGTTATGTTATTTCATGTTATGCCATGTTATGTTAGATACAAGTAGATCAGCAGTAGCACGATACGTTTCCAGGTATGACTCTCATCCCTTCCAGTAAAGATTAAGAGAAGGTAAGGTTTACATTGTCAGACAGTTAAGTTATTCCTTCTACTTCAGTTTTATCAGTTACATTATTGCTTTCAGATTTTGTTTTCAGTTATTGCTTTACATACTCAGTACCAGCGGTACTGACGCCCGGTGGGGCGCTGCATTACTTGCCTGCAGGTACTCATAGACGAGCAGGTGACACCACGTGATTCCTGTCAGCGTTGAGCATTCAGCTCCTGTCATCCGGAGACTGAATTCTAGAGGTGTACTTTAGTTTCTGTTGTGAAATAGTATGGGTAGGTCGGGGCCCTGTCCCGATCATTTCTATTGCTATTCCTAGAGGCTTGCAGTCTGTATATTTCCCTGTGGTCAGTTGAGCCGGTCGTGTGAGGCCGTGCAGTGTTAGCTGTTAGTACTCTTGCTTCTTTTATGTTGGCCGTGTGGGGCCATAAGTTTGACAGTAGTGGTGACCTTGCCGGTCACGTAGCCTTCTAGTATTTTATCGCTGAATGCAGATAACTAGACAGCATGGTGGCCTTGTCGGCCCGCATAGGCTTCTCTATAGTTGCTTGTTCTGGTCAGCTGTTATTACAGGTACAGGAGGCTATAGGCCAATGGGCCGGAGGCTGTGTTTACAGCCGTTATATAGCCCTTTGTTTCCAGAAATGTGAATCAGAGCCAGCCAGGTACCAGATGTGCCTAAGCTTAGCAGTCCAGTAGTTCAGGTCCTAGTAGGGCACCAGGTGCCAGTCATACCCCCCAAGGCGGGGCGTGACAAACTTGGTATCAGAGCAGGTCGTATCCCAGGGAGTCTTCAAGCCGTGCTAAGTAGAGTCTTGTCTATGGATGTGTTGTGCACCACATACTATAGGCAGGAGGCTGCGAGGCATGATATGATGGTTACCTTTCCTTCTCAGTCAGTCGTGCTTTAGAGCGGTACAGTATAGGGTTGAGTCCCTGAAAACTTACCGTATTCTTTGATTACAGATACAAAGGCAGATCAGCATTTCCCTATCACAGGCAGAAGATCAGAGATAGCAACAGAAAAGAACCTCAGTCAGTTACATGATAATTACAGCAGCAGGAGGGGGTATCAGAGACCTCCCAGCGTGATACCGTTATTGACATTATTCCCAGTATATGTTGATAACGTCAGAATAGGAAGTTAGAAATATAATGTATATATGAACTCATTCATTTATTAGCTATATGAGATCTGATTATGATTACAGATAAGGTGAGACCACCAGATAAGTATGAAAAAGAGAGGAAAATGCAGGAATCCCGAATACATCTTGTTGGATATGGTACAGTTGAACGCTTTTATTTGTTGCAATAAGAAAAGGGCTATCCCTACCTCCTGATTTTGATGCCAGTATAGTAAAGGGGCATAAGACTTGAGATGGGGTTGCCAGATCAAGCAGTAAGTAAAGATGGGCTGAGTGATCCTAGTAAGTATTAGAAAATATAAAAAGCCCTTATGATTACGTAAGTTGTGCAGACCCTTATGGTAACAAGCCAGTAAAGAAAGTAAGACTGTTAGCTTACCCGAAGTAGGGGTAACAGACCTGCTAGTGATGAATGCCTAATAATAGTCAAGTTTGAGTCAGAAAAAGGCCAAGTCCGCCATATACGCCAGAAGAAGTATAGGCCGAGGCTTGATGAGTAATCTCATTAGCAATGAAAGGCAGGTACCTTGAACCCCAGAGTTCAGTCTAAGCCAGATGAGAGGAAGAAGCAGGAATGTCAGATCTTGTGGGGATATTAGAACTACCCCGGATTGATAAAGTATCGTATTAAGGATTAAGCCTCGGGCTGACAGTAAGACTACGGTTCAGAATACCGCAGCATGTTCGCTATGGAAAAGTTAAGAAGTTACCGATACAGCAATTCTAATCTAGTGTAGCCTAGAGATAAGGCCCAGCAGACAGTTATGGGCTCTCAATATATGCCTAGTAAGGCTACCGGATTCGAACGTCGATCCCCACATCGCAAGAGTGGCAGAATTTCAAACAGCAGACAATAACTAGAATGTTTATGTTATTACTTTCAGAATGGGGTGACAATGCAATGAAATGATGAGTCAGGGCCGGAGATATTATTAGGCCGTAGAAGAAATGTATCATGTACGATGTGAGACTCAGCAGAACATGTCAGAGGTTATGAATTACCGCAGGAATCAGTACATATTGTACGTAGCTAGCGATATATATGTATACAGATCATAGAGATGTTGTGAGTGGTTTCCTATAAGGGCTACAATCACAGATGCTGATTAGTAATAGAAAGCCTATACAAATTGCATTGCGAAAAAAAAAAAGAGAAGAAAAAGGGAGAAGAAAGAAAGAAAAGAAGAAGAGAAAGGGCGGATTAAGTGTGAGTGTGAGTTACGTATGAAGTCATAGAAACTATCTCAGTTCTTAGTTATTAGATTAACAGACTTATGCGTTGTTGTCAGATCTAGGCTCTAGGAGCTTACCAGAGTTATTGACCTAAGATAGATGGCCAGATGATAGGGGCGCAGTTAGACGGTCTACCGACCAGCTGGCGCCCGCATTAGCAGGGAGGCATCCCTGAAGATCGGTAACAGTAGTGCATGTGCCAGAACCAGGATTAGAGGTCGAGTAGGCAAATTTTAGAGATTAGCAATACCAGAATTGTTCTAGCATGTTAAGTGGTCATACGTCGTTTTCCCAGCCTTGTGGGCGATAGTCGGCCTTAGTCAACCTAGCAGTTGTTATGTAGAACCCCCCCCCAGAAGTCAGCCGGCCGTCCCAGTCAGAATACCTGTGGGTACCCCAAGGAAGGGTCCACATCAGTAGTCAGTGACAGGCTGGTACTTCAGCTGGGTTTCGTAAGATATTCAGATACAGAGCCCTAGCAGAAGGCCAGTAGTTACAGAATAGCCTATAAGACCGAGAATTCCTCAAAACAGCAGTATAGATCCAAGTGGATACACACAAGGCATAAGTAATTGATAGTACCCTGCTAGCACAGTGTTTATTAAGATCGGGGGATCAGTAGACTCCCCGTGAAGATCCAGAGATTGATCGCCTGGGAGTAAGTTGAATAAGTCCAGCCTTCCAGTGGGTTAAGCAAAATAACAAAGCAATTAGATGCCCACGAGTTTGCGATTATGCAAGAACTATAAGCACTCAAGTAGCATGGGTAGAGTATGGTGGGACTACTGCCACATTCGGGTCATTCCACCCGACTATTCAGTTATTTAAGGTTATGCAGCCAGATCATTAGAGGTCATGGTCGATATCAGGACCCCCTGATCAGATACGGGCACATGGTGTGCAGATAGTCGTTCAAGGTTACCTTAGCAACAAGCAGCTTTAGCATGCGGCCAGAAGGCCATATAAGCTCTAGTTATACCGGTAGACTACTTGTCGGATTCTCCGGTATAATAAACCAGTATGACCGTCAGTTATATGTCGAATTTTGTAAATGTGAATTTTGGTTGAGTCCAGTAGCCTTTTTGGTCACATGGTGTCAAAGGCTGGGGTACAGATAGATACACAAAAAAAAATCGAAGTAGTGGGAACATAGCCTAGATCTACCACTCCGATCGAAGTACGCAGTCCCTGCGGTTAGCCGGGTACTGCAGTTGACACAGAAGGCAGCAAAAGTTCCAGTAGACTGAGGCATGTGAGCAGAACTTCCAAGAGTTAACAGCCAGGTTAACCTCAGCCCCAGTGTTAGCATCGCCAGAAGGTACAGAGGGTTGGTGCAGCATGGTAAGGTAACAGTTTATGCTTTCAGGCAATTGAAGAAACGTGAAAATAATTGTCTTACCCATGACCTGGAGGTAGTTGCAGTAGTTTATACTTGAAAAATCAAGAATTTTGTGTCACCTGGGGAGGGCTAATACGATAGTAGATGCCCTTAGCCATAGATCTACGGGGAGTTGGCATACTTGCCGCCTGAACAGCGGGAAGAGACCCGAGAATTTTACTAGTTAGCCGGTCTAGCCGTTCACATAGCAGAAATAAAGGATAACAGAACGATAATATAGAATATTGAGCATTGTGGTTAGAGGTGGAAGTAAAGGAACGACAGTATAGAAACCCTAGCCAGGTTTAACTTGAACACAAGATTCAGTAAGGAGAGATGACATATTTTCAGATAACCGGGGATGAAATGTGGCGATATAAAGGCCGCCTTGCACTCCAGAGATTTTGGGGCATCGTCAGCAGTTTATGAGCGAGGCGCATTACGCCCGCTATTCTCTTCATCCCGATATGACAAAGAGGTACCATGACATTAAAGAAAACTATTGGTACCCCAGTGTCCTAACTGCCAACAGTTGAAGGCAGAATATCAAAAACCAGGCAGGTTAATTTAGAACATAGCTGTGCCTCTTTGGAAATGAGAAGCGGTGAAGATGAATTTTGTAGCAAGATTACCCCGTACTAAACACAAACATGACTCTATATGAGTGATAAATGACAGCTTGCCAAAAATCAGCTCATTTCTTGCCAGTAAGAACTACTTTCTCGGCCAAAGATTATGCTGGGTTGCATAGCAGGAAGATAGTCAGATTACATGGAATACCAGTATCCATTATTTTAAACAGAGGAGCATAGCTTACAGCAAGATTCTGGCAGTCATTCCAAAAAAAAAGTTTGGGAACGCAGAGTAATCTAAGCACAGCATTTCATTCTCAGACAGATGGGCAGGCCGAGTGCACAATTCAGGCGCTCGAAGACATGTTGCGAGCATATGTCCTAGATTTCGGTGGTAGCCGAAATGAGCATGTGCCATTAATTAATCTACTTATAGGAGAGTCAGCGTTGGTTAGCCCAAACATTGTTCAACAGTCAAAGGAAAGGGTAAAGCTTATCTGAGGACGCTTAGTGACTGCACAGAGTCGCCAGAAAATTATATGCAGATGTCCGGTGCAGAAACTTAGAGTTTGATGTAAATGATTGGGTATTTCAGAAGTATCCCCAATAAGTAAGGTAAGTTCAGCCCGAGATTTGTTGGGCCAGATCAGATTCGGCAAAGGATAGGCCAAGTTGCATACGAATTGAACTTGCTTCCAGAGTTAGTATCCGTTCACCCAGTATTCCATATATTCATGTTGAGGAAATTCATAGGAGACTCTTCTACGGTTGTTCCAGTCCAGAATAGGTTACGAAAAAATGGGCCTATGAAGAGGTCCCAGTAGCTATCCTAGACAGGTAGATTCGCTGATTACGGACTAAAGATATTACGTCTATTAAGATATGAGGACCAGATATCCTCACCTATTTCAGGCCTAGCCAGGCGACAGGTATGTACGTACTATTATTTGTGCAGTATCTTATGGTTGTATGTTTGTAAATGATAAAGAAAAATTGATATCTAGTTATTCAGTGGATCCTAGAATATTATGCACAGTGCCTGTGTTGGACTTTTCTGCATTTCAGGTTTTTGCGATAGTCCATGTTACAGGGGAAACTCTGCCGAAATTTTTCTAGAAAGTAAAGTAAGTAGTCCTCTAGATAACAGTGTACATTCGAGGACGAATGTTCTTAAGGGGGGGAGAATGTTATACCCCGTAGAATTCCCGGCACCTAAATGACCTATTCGCACATTGGTTAAGCACATCTGAAGGCCATACGTGCTGTAGAAAGGTGAGGACAATCCCTTAGCAATGATTTGAACCTTTGCCAAGCTTGATACCGATTCTCCCCCTCTCTTTGTTTAAAACTTATAATCTGACTTCTAAGTCTTACTGTTTTCCCGGACGGAAAGAACCATATCAAAAATTTTCTTGCAAGATCATCCCAAGTGGTGATGGAATTAGGTGGCTCAGCTTTCAACCACCTCTTTGCTTCTCCCAATAGTGAAAATGGGAATAATGTAAGCCTTACGTAATCAGATGATACTCCAGCAGGGATATAAGTGTCACTTATCTCCAAAAAGTTTTGGAGATGTTGTTGTGGATCTTCGTGAGGGAGACTTGTGAATTGCCCACTGGTGTGCAGCAATTGCACCATGTTCTGTTTAAGCTCAAACCTCCCTCCTGGCTCAGGTTTGCGAATACTTGATGTAACATTGTTAGCATGTGGGATTGCCACTTCGCGAACTGGCCTAGCTGCCATTTCCTCGGGCACTAACACTGCCCTCACAAGTGGTGGATTCTGTTGTTGCTCCAGGATTGTCTGTCTGAGCACCTGTAGCTTCTTCTCTAGAGCTTCCCTTCTTTGACAATGGTACTGTCTTTCTGGCTCTAAGTATGAATCCACCAGCTCCTTATCTCTTTCCAGTGTTCAACAGAATTCAATATCTGCAAAAGACAGGCTAAGATCAAGTTGTCAGCACTTATATAGCAATTGTAAACTAACACTAAGAAAACAATTTTACCAATTGCCACTCCCCGGCAACGGCGCCAAAAACTTGTTCGAGCGTTTGGTAACTACACGCAAGTGCACGTGGTCGAACAAGTAGTAAAATGGCTTAAGTAAGCCAAGTATCGATCCCACAGGGACTAAACTAAGGTAATAATCAACTTAAGTGTTAATGAACTCTAACTTTAATAATACAGACAACAATTTAAATAGGATTTTTGAGAGTTTGTTTCCTAATTTATACTAATCTAAGACAAAATTATAAAGTGAGTCTGAACTATAGTAATGAGGAAGCTGAGGCTAAAACGAACATGCAGGGAGGTAATTTATCGTTACAATTCAGTTAATCTTTTCTTCAGTTGCTAGTCAAGAATTATTGCCTATGGATTGAAACTTTCATATTCTACCCAACTTAAGAATCATGAACCTTCAATCTACATTTCTGTGATAAAAGAATTTCATGTTCTAGCCATATAAAACCGATTCCTTAATTGACTAATACGACTTTCAGATATATTTCTATTATGAATGTAAATCAATTCTCAATTTTCCCAAACTAAGAAGAGATCATATCCTACCAATTCACAACTTTCCAATTTCTTTCCTTTTCAAGATAAAACTGGATTTTTTAGATATACATTAACATTGGCCAAACATTAATGCAGTAAGAACAAGAATTGATAGAACAACCGTTGAAGAAAAGATGAAAACTAAATTGATCAACAATTAAATTCCACTACAATTGTTCTTAACCTCAGCAAGAAGTGAATTTAGCCACTCATTTGTGGATTAAACATCATCAAATGAGTATAAATCATACAAACAATTGAGATAAAAGAGAAAGAGATAGAGAAGAACCCTAGAATTTTCGTCCCCTCAACTTCCTGTAACCCATGTTCTTGCTCAACCAAGTCAGAATAATTAAAAATAAACCTAAGTGTGCTATTTATACTAGTGAAAATTTTTCCTGGAATAACAAGCAACGGGGCACGGAGTGTATCACAGAGCAGTCCCTCCATGCCACGGTGCAAACGCGGACCCTCACTGGAATTTGCCAAAATAAATCATCCGAGGCAGAGTGCCTCCGCGATGGCAGCGTGCCACGGCTCCATTGCGGAGCCTTTATTTCTGTTGCTCTTCCTTGACCTTTTCCACTACTCGCTTCTGAGTCCATTCCCGATTTTTACCAACATGCATCTTAGCTTCCTAAAATTACATTTTTCCTGCAAAACAATACTAATCATATTGGTTAGTATAAATTCACATTTTAACTACAAATCACATGAGAATGCACATATAACGATAGATAAACAAGACGAATTAGAGCATTTGAGCATCACTTGGGCATATAATTTTGCCCAAGATCATAGGTTACAATATTACTTGGCCTGATTGGTCCCAGACTTTTGTGATCACCCAGTTCATGTCTTTATACCCTAACAAGGTATATCCTATAGGTGGGGTGTATACATCGGACACCACGTCTAGCTCACGTGGTTATATGTTGGTTAGAGACTCTCCCACTAGTCAGTCCAGTTCAGTTCAGAATAAGCAGCTCAGTTCGGTTCCAGTTCTATCAGTTTAACTTAGTGTAGTACAGTATTTCAAACTCAGAACTCTCACACTTAGGGCATGTCTTTGACCAATAGACTGGGTCATCTTGACCATTTCAGTTTACATCAGTAGTTCAGTTCAGCTTACCTGTTGGTAATTGTGTGTCATTTCAGCTCAGACTTTATATTCAGTTATGTTTTGTCCCACTTACTCAGTATATTCAAAGTACTAACGTATACTTTTATGCTGTATCGTTTCATGATATAGTTGTTGGTTCCCAAACTCAGCAGCGTGAGCCGCCATGATTCAAATCCTTAAGCCACAGTTGAAGTGTGAGTCCTCAACATTCGAGGGCCTTATTTCATTTTCTTATAGTTGGTTTACAGTTTTTATTTAAACTTAAAGTTAGCTGGGAGCTTGTCCCAGTAACTCATTAGTTAGAAGGCCTTCAGACTAGAGATGTTAAGATTTCATGTTTTAAGTTTCATCTTAAATTTCATAAAAATGGTCTTATGTTATTACTTCAAAATTTCCGCTGTGCATGTTTTACTCAGATTACTAGTGTATGATAGACCAGGGGTTGACTTGGGGTCACTTGTGACTTCAAGTACCGTATTACTTCCAAGGTGGAGTCTCGGGGCGTGACATTAAACATCCATCATCACACACCTCTAACTATAGATTTAGCTACTCACAGTTGAGAAACAAAAGAACTTATTTATCAATAGACTCGGCAATTTCATAACTAAGAGTAAACACAATCAAGCTCAAGATGTCTCTACAATGGTGGATATACCTTGTTGAAGGACATGAAGATGAAAAAGAAATATTCAAAACTCTATTTTCTATGCAAATCTCTCTCCCAAAAGTGATGGGAATAATAATGTGCTTGTTCAGAGTACTTTTCTAGAATATTTACAAAAGTAGGTCATAACATTTTCCTCTTTTTAAAGATAGACGTTTTTTCCCTTTTTAGGCATCTTTCACTTGCGAGTCACCAGCGGTTCGCCGGTGTCTATCTACGGGCTACCGTTTGGATTCATCTGGTGTCCAGTGAATTTCTAAGCATTTCAGCGATGGCACCGGCGGTTTGCCGGCTGCTGTTCCGTGAGTTGCTAGTTGCATTTGTTCCTCATTCCAGTGGGTGCCTGCGGTCAGCCGTCGTTTCACCGGGATCCTATGGTGGAGCGTCGGTTTCCACCTAAATCTCATCCTTTTTACTCAATTTCATGCTGCTTCTCTTCAATTTAGGTACCTGCAACATCCAAAGGAAAAAAACATAAAATCCAACTAAAAGACTTAAAAACTAAGCTAAAGCTCATGCTTAAAAGCCTATTGAGTTGGTAAATTATCAACTCATCGTTTAACATACTTAGATTCAACACAGATTTGACATTTTAATTGGTTGCATTCAAACTTTGGCAATAATTCCAAATTGATCATTTTACACAAGGTTTTATAATTGACATGTCCCAAACGTAAAGGCCATAAATTATTTGACGCAAGCAAGTAAGAAGAAACTAAAATTTTATTGCTTTGAACAACAATTACATTCAGTTTGAAAAGACCCTCAATTAGGTAACATTTTTCTATACACACACCATTCTTACTTATTATAATTTTATTTGAAACAAGAACGTACTTAAATCCGTTTTTGATGAGAAGTCCAGCAGAAACTAAGTTCTTCCTCATTTTTAGAACATGACATATATTATTCGAAGTCACTACCTTGTCGGATGTCATTTTCAGAAATATTTTTTCATAGCCTTCAATTGTGGTTGTCATAGAGTTTCCCATAAACATGGTATCTCAGGTCCAGCAGGGGCATAGGAAGCAAATGCTTCTCTGACAGCACAGAAATACGAGTGGCTCCGGAGTCAAGCTACCAATTTTGGCTTCCCACTAGGTTGCATTCTTTCACCATAGTACACAACACATCAATCTCCACGGTTCCTTCAACCATGTTAGCTTGATCCTTTTTCTTCCCTTTATTTGGAGCATGATATTCAGTAGCCTTGTATCCAATCTTTCCACAATAGTGGTAGTTTCCTTTGAATTTCTTCTTGATAGGATAATTCTTTAGTCCAGAAGGTTTCTTTCTTCTTTTTTTTCGGATTAGTTGGAGCAGTCTCAATAATATTTGCCCCCATAATTATTGAGTTTTCCCGTACATTCCTTTTAGCAATTTTATTATCTTCTTTGATTCTCAGTCGAAGATTAGATCTTCAAGCTTCATCTCCTTGCGCTTGTGCTTCAAGTAATTCTTAAAGTCCCTCCATGAAGGAGGTAGCTTTTCAATCATGGATGCAACTTGAAAAGCTTCATTGATGACCAAACCTTTAGCAAGGAGATCATGAATTATCACTTGCAGCTCTTGGACTTATGTGATAACGGGCTTGCTGTCTATTATCTTGGAGCCTAGAAATTTGGCTACAACAAATTTCTTTAGTCCAGCATCCTCCATTTTTGTACTTCTTATCTAGCACACTCCAAAGTTCTTTAGAAGTATGCACATTACTGTATACGTTATACAGATCATCCTCTAGTTCTCTTAGGATATAGTTCTTTCACAAAAGGTCTGAGTGCTTTCAAGCCTCTATAATTAAGAATCGTTCATTTTTAGGAGTTGATTCTAGAAGAACTGGAATATATTCCTTAATGAACTTCTGCAGACTCAACGTGGTTAGGTAGAAGAATATCTTCTACTGCTAACATTTGAAGTCGATGCCAGCAATTTTTTTGGGCTTTTCTGCCAGAGCCGGTGCTGGCACATCACGAGTGGAGGAGACTACATTACTTGTAGAGGCAAGCAT
The DNA here is from genome assembly GCA_035772735.1 of Datura wrightii. Classification (NCBI taxonomy): domain Eukaryota; kingdom Viridiplantae; phylum Streptophyta; class Magnoliopsida; order Solanales; family Solanaceae; genus Datura; species Datura wrightii. The sequence continues at coordinate 55,990,183 of JASDFA010000007.1, read as the reverse complement.
GGGATCAGTTGTTTCTGTCATATCTGTCGATCAATGACAGCAAAAGTAGCATTCGATGAAGATTCTATTAGTTCAAACCAAAAAAAAACTTTGGACAGAGCTAAACTGAATAATCGATGAAGTTTCTATATCTTCAAATTGAATCAACATGAATAGAAAATCACAGGGATTTTAATCTCAAAGGGAGTAGAAAATTTGAAGATTTTAATCTCCAACAGTGGAGTAGAAAACCAGAAAGTTTTTTAGTCTTTCAAAACCAGAAAATTATAAATAAATAAATAAATTCCTTAAGCTTGTTGTTGTCATGTGTTCAAATCAGTAAAATAAAAAATATAATTAATATCCAAGACCACAAAATTCACTGTGTCTCCTTAAGCAATTTAATTCTCTCACTGTATTCAAGGTTTTGGATTACTTCCTCCCAGAATAAAATAGATATACCTATTAATGGTGTAGTAGTACCTCAAACACCAATAATTTCATCGAACTCTAACAACATTAACAAATCACACAACAGACTCGATTTTATTTACTTGAAAATATGCAGAATGTTCGAAAATTATCTGTAAAAAATAAAGGCAAAATGCCTTTATTTATAGCCAAAGATCTGAAGTGAAGGGGTGTCAAAACACCTGTTCAGATGGTGTCTGTTTGGTACCATTGGGAAAAGAAATAATTTTGCCTGACTTGCACTGAACCTGCATTTCACAGGTGAAGACCCGCGGATCGCAGGTCCAGAAAAAATCTATTTAGGACATTCTGCATGTTTTGCAGGTGAGAACCTTCGGCCCAAAAGTGTAATGCGGGTCCAAGCAGAATCCGTCCAGATTGCGATTTTGAATAAATTTGGTCTAAAAAATATATCAATCAATTAGATTATTTGACTAAATTCAAATTCAAGCTGAGCGAAGATGACGACGCGAGGGGAGACTTTCTTCTCAACTCTTTATTAGTTGGAATATATGCTTCTCAATATAAGTATGAACATTTTCCTTTTCCCTACCAATGTGGGACAAAGTTTCTTTTACAAAGGAACTTAAAAGAAACTTTTTAACTTTCTCTTCCCTCCAATTTATTTTCCTCCATTTTCCAATTCACACCTAACACTTAACTCCAACATTTTATCCATAATTTATCCTCTTTGAGATACAATTTCACAAAGATTTACTAATGATAGCCATGTTTCAGATTTCAATATTAGTAACATTCATCCTTACTGGCAATTTTGATTTGCACATTGTATCCCAAATTAAATCAAGAAAGCTTTCCTGAATATTTTCTACACTCCAGATCCACAAAAACCTATTATTTAACACAGCAAATCCTCAAGAAAACATGCATAGTCTTATCAATGCAATGACCTTCAACACATTAAGACCTCCTAGACTCAAGAATCGACTCTCGATATCGGCAAACTCATGCAAATCAACTGATCAAGATATCTGACACGAAATTTAATCTCTCGTCAAGCATGTGCCCTCGCAACACAAGAGAATTTTCCCCTTTTTAATCACATGAACTCAAAACATTACATGCAGGGGCATATAAACAATTTCGCTCTCTCTCCCAAAAGAATTCACATGCATCATGTCATGAACCATAGGCTTGCCTTTAGTGTATTACAACACTAATATAAGGAAGTGTGATGTAAGATCACGTAGGACTTAACGGGTTGTAATATAAGCTACGGAACTAGTAAATACTGGGCTAACCAATAATAACAACTAGCATCCTTAAGCGCTTTTCCAATACATCCCATCAACCTTATGGTCATTGTTTCTTCCTTCATCTTCCCATTCTTGAAGTATGTCTTTATTTTTAACCCCATCTCTTTAAGCACACTTGACTCAATAACAAAGATTATTTATACATCTTCATTATATTTAATTTATAACAAGTGCACCTTCGACCTTTTCTTTCCTTTCATCACTCTGCTTTTTGTTTTCTTTTTACCATTCCCACTCCTTGACACTTTGGGAAAATTCTTTTCTTTTCTTGAGCGCTTAAGAGTTTTGGATCAACTTCACGGATAATGAAAAGAAGGGGTTAAGCTCGGTTTACACCTTTTTGACAAAAGAAAAATAATAGGCTAAAGGCTCAATGGGCTAACTAGGGTGTACATTCAAGGTGGCTATGATAATGAAAGAAAAAACATTTGGTTAAAGCAAAGAAATGCCTACATCCTTTCCTACAATACACATCCTTCATTTCGTTTTGTACACACACCAGAAAAGTTCTAGACATTTCACAATAGCATGGAAGAAATGAAACCTCACTATACGCTCATTCCACATGCTCAACTCAAGACATATTCACAGACTCTTCAATCAGCTAATTACACGAATTCAATCATTAAGCCTCAATCACACTGAGTCGAACTCTATGGCCTAGGTATCTCAACATATTTATAAAGGTGCATGCTTTCATACGAATGACCTTTGCATTTCAAACATCATGTACAACACGCAACCAGAGTTTCACAACCCTAAAATAACTACAGGTTTTGGGATACAAACCCACAAAAGAAAAAAACTGAAAAATAAATGAAAAAAATCTACTCCTAACGACTACATTTCCCTTAAGACGGTCGTCATCCATCCATCATAGGGAACGGTCACTAACTAAGACTTCGGTTCAATGGGACTATTCTCGGTAAAAGAACCGAAAACAAACGCCGAGAAACCCAAAAATTTGAAAATTCATGAAAATTTTTTCTTTTTGTTAAAAATATCGATCAGTTCGATAAAACCAAAAATATGTACAAAACCAGCTAACAACATTTAACAGCACAACAACTTCACCTTAATTACAATACAGACATACACAAATCACAGGGCCACAAATTTATCCAAGCACAACAACAGACAGAGACATACATTAATAACAACAGCAACAAACACCTAACTACTCCCACCCCACACTTAAATCGAACACTGTCCCCAGTGTTCATAAAATTCAGCATAGCACAAAAATGGGTGGTGAAACTCCCTGATCAATCAAAATATTCCACTTCTTCGTCAGGTGTTGCTGCCTCGTCTCCCATGTCTGAATCGCCCCCATCGTCATCATCTGACTCCACATCGGAGTCATCACGACGTGTCTCCTCATCTGTGGGGACATCATCATCCGTGGGCTCCATAAAATCTGGCCCTACTCGGCATAGAGCCCTGGCATTTTCGCCAAAAGGGTAGTCTAGCTTGAGCTGCCACAACTCCTCTTCTGTTGCCGGCCTCCCGCCTATGCGCAGATAGAGCATCTGCATCCCAAACATGCGAGCCATGTACTGATCATCCCGAGCATGTCGCTCGGCTAGTGTAAGAACAGGCCTGTGAGTGGTGTCGGGTGCCTTAGTTTTGGTGACATCTAAGGCCCGCCACTCCATCTGCGGGATGTAGTAAAGGGCCTCCTCCTCAATATTCAGGCCCCTCAGGAATGTGGTGAGTAATCCACCAAACCCGTACCGGTGCCCTTGATGAAAACGGGCTCTCTTCATGGCGGAGATAATCACCGCCCCCACATTGATCTCCAGCCCTTTCATCAGGGCGTATACCAAGCATACACGATCCTGGGTGACATCTGTCATATGCACCCCCGGGATCAGGCAGGAAAAAACAATCTTCAGCCATATCCTGGCTTCCCTGTTCATCTGTGAGTAGGGCAAGGTCTGATGGTAGCCCCTCTCCTTATGCCTACTCCAACGTGCTGTAGACCGAGTTCCACACAAAGTGCGTCAGATATCCGCGTATGGTGGAGTGATATTCAGCTGTCGAAGCACATGGGCATCTGTGTCCCACGCCCCCAAGATGGCATTAAGGTGATGAGGCTCAAAAGTAACTATTTGCCCCTGTATCTTGATGGTGTAACTTCTGAGAGTCGGGTTCCAATTGGCGTAGAATTCCCAAATCAGGTGTAGGTTGCACTCCTTGGGCTCTTCAAAGATGAAGTTCAGCCCGGCTGCCTCGATCCTGTGGACAATCCTGGGGAACTCCTGTGCCAACGGTTCCCTCGCTATGTGTTCTTCGGGGAAGTATTTGCTTTCCTTGTACTTTGCGTACCATTTCTTCCCCTCCTTTGTCACCCATCTGGTTCCATATTGACGGCATTGGCTGCGTGGAACCGCTGGTGCTGCTGGGACTGCTGTTCCCAGTCTGATTCTTTTCCTTCCGGCGCCTGATGTTGATGCGTCCTTTCCCTTGTCTTGCCTGCTTGCCATTGTTCCTGTCAAACCCAAAAGACAGTCCCAATATTCCAATTAAAATTAGCTTCGACTAAGGTTGGATTAAGCTAGGCTACCCCACACTTAGTCTTTAGCCCCAATCACCACGTTACGGCAGGATCATACTCATTTCCAAAAACAAACAACAAAACATAACAAGTATGCTTTGTGCATTCAGAGAATTCGACAGTATAAATTCTTTTGTACTACTCAGACTTCGTACAACTAACCACAACATTACCATTGATCACTTTTCATCCCATAGCACTTAGCAATGAGAAACAAAGAAAAGTTATCTACATGAAGCCATATCATTCACCCATTTCTTGCAATTTCCACAATTTCCTTAACCCGAAAATTCGTCGGTCTTTTAGCATATTAACAGTTAGCACAACCGACTCATCTCGCCCAACAGCAAGAATTCCAAAGTTCAACTAAATTTTTCCTTTTCACACTCAAATTCAAGCCCTAGCTATGATTTTATCAAAAATTCTATCAAGCTATGTAATTAGCGAGTTCATGCAATCGCAATGTTTCTACGAACGTCAATCAACAATAACTCAATTGAATTTAATCTCAATTTCTACTTAGGGAAAGTTTTGCTCGTATCACATGTTCAACATCGAAAAATTCGACAAGAATTGAGATAGAGTTGAAGAACATACCTTGAATTCGATGAAATGAAGAAAACTTGATGAAAATGTGTGCCTAGGTCCGTGTCACATTGAAGGAGAAGGGGTTTTTGGGATGTTTGTCGCGGAGGGAATGAAAAATGAGGAAAAATGAGGGGAAATCGGGGTTAAAAAGTGAAGATTTCGCGCGGGTCACCCGGCAACCCGCTGTGACCCGTCGCGAAATACACCTCAACGTGTCACGGAGGGTAACGCGGAGCATGCCCTCCGCGACACGAAGCCATCGCGCAGGTGTTCTGGAATTTGAAAAAATTCCAGAATTACCTTCAACGTGTCACAGAGGATAACGCGGAGGCCCTCCTCCGTGACACGAAGCCATGGCGTAGGCTCACTGTTTTGCCACTTTTTATTATTTTTCATACCTCAATTTTTCCTTTGCGATCCTTTGCGTAATTATCCTCCGTTCAACCTGAAATTCATCTCACAATATGAAATTGGTTAGAATTATAGGTTTCAATTAAAATAAAAGATAAAATTTTTGTTTTTAATTATTTTTTCCTCTTTTTTCTCATTTTTTATTTTTTTTTCTACTAAATCTATTCACATTTTACAAAACAAATTTCACGGGTTGCCTCCCGTGCAGCGCCTGGTTTACCGTCGCGGCTCGACGTCATTCAGCTCAGTCATCTTCTAGGGTGACGGACGTTTTCTCTTGGCCACCTTCCTCACCCCAGTAATGCTTACATCTCTCCGGTGGTTTCCCCAATAACTCCCGTGACTCAACTCTCTGGACAACATCATCTTGATTAATCACATTGATCACCGAGAGTTCCTCATACACAGTCGGGAGCTTGGTGGCCTTGTATACATCAAACACCTCCACCTTGTCATGTGCTCGCATGGTTAGCTGCCCTGCAGCTACATCAATCAGCGCTTTCCTGGTTGCCAAGAAAGGACGTCCCAAAATAAATGGGACTTCTGCGTCTGGCTCAAAATCCAGCACGACGAAATCTACCGGGAAGATAAGGGAGCCCACTTGCACTAGCACATCCTCCACAATGCCATCAGGTCTGGCTAAGGAACAATCCACTAGTTGCAAGATCACTGTTGTTGGTCTAGGACTCCCTAGTCCCAACTTCTTGAATACCGATGTTGACATCAAGTTAATGCTCGCTCCCAAATCACATAAACCGTGAGCTCAGATACTCTGCCCAATTGTAATTTGTATTGTAAAGCTCCCAGGGTCCTTGAGCTTTGTGGGCAACCTGTTTTGTATCCGGGAAGTGCATTCCTCTGTAAGAGCCACCGTAGCATACTCAGTCAACCGACTTTTTTTCGCAACGATGTCCTTAATATACTTTGCGTACTTCGGCACTCCCTGCAAAACATCAACAAGAGGTAAGTTAATATGTACCTATTTCAGCACCTCCATGAATTTCTTGAAACACGCCTCCTCCTTGTGTTTCTTTAGTCTTTGAGGGAACGAGGGTGGTGGTCTCTATGGTTTAGCCTCCTTTTCCTTCCCCCTCTCTTCACTTTGCTCCCTCTCACTTTCTACTGCTCCCGACTGTTGAGGTGGTCTTTCTGGTTCCACCTCCTTAAGATGCAAGCCACTCCTTGTGGTCACCGCATTCACCTGCTTGGGATTGGGATCCGTGTCGCTCGGGAGTCCTCCTCTAGGCCTGGTGTTTTGGGCTCTAGCAAATTGCCCAAATTGATACTCCAGTGCCTTGGTAGCTAACTGGTTGTTCTTTACCTCGGCTGCCAATTTCACATAGTCAGCCTGCAATTGAGCTTGGTTAGCTATTATTGTCTTGAACATCTTCTTAATGCTGGGTAATGGTGGTGGAGGAGGTGCATTGTTGCTTCTATATTGTGCCTGATAGTTCTGCTGCCCTCCTTGATTCCTCTGCACCCCCTGACTCGAACTTTGCCCTTGATGGTTATTGCTACCCCAAGAGAAATTCAGGTGATTCCTCCATTTGGAATTGTAGCTGTTGCCATACAGTAGGTGGTTATTTCTCTGTACATTACCAATAAAGCTCACCGAATCAGGATTTGCTCCACAACACTCAGCTGAGTGTTCACTACTCCCGCATACTTCACACCAAATCTGCTGCACTACATTTACTGGGGCTTAAGACTGGTTCATGCTCATGTTACTGAAGTGGGTGTTAAGTTGATTCTGCAACGCAGCTATCTGTGTAGCAATAGCTGTAAAACCATCCACTTCTAGGACTCCTGCTGCCTTCCTTGTTCCTCCTCTTGAAGAATCCGCATTCCACTACGGATTTCCCTACAAAATCCGATTCAACAAGGTATACAGCTCCTCATAAGTTTTCTCCAATGCTTGTCCCCCAGCTGCTGAGTCTAGCAAGATTTTTGTGTGGGGTTCCAAACCCTCTATGAAAGTATGCACTAGCACTTCATTGGATTGGTGATGATGAGGACAATCCCGCAACATAGATTTGAATCTCTCCCAGGCTTGATACAGATTCTCTCCCTCTCTCTGTTTAAAACTTAGAATTTGACTTCTAAGTCTTGCTGTTTTACCGGATGAAAAAAAAAGTATCAAGAATTTCCTTGCAAGATCATCCCACGTAGTGATAGAATTAGGTGGCTCAGCTTTCAACCACCTCTTGGCTTCTCCCAAAAGTGAAAATGGGAACAACGTAAGCCTAACATAATTTGATGACACTCCAGTGGGGATGTAAGTGTCACTTATCTCCAAGAAATTTTGGAGATGTTGCTGTGGATCCTTATGAGGGAGACCTGTGAACTGCCCGCTAGTGTGCAGCAATTGCACCATGTTCTGCTTAAGCTCGAACCTCCCTCCTGGCTCAGGTTTGCGGTTGCTAGATGTGACATTATTAGCATGTGGGATTGCCACCTCGCGAACCGGCCTGGCTGCCATTTCATCGGGCACTAACATTGCCCGTACAACTGGTGGATTCTGTTGTTGCTCCATAATTGTTTGTCTGAGCAACTACAGCTTTTTCTCTAGAGCTTCCCTCCTTTGACGATGAAATTGTCGTTCCGGCTCTAAATATGAGTCCACCAGCTCCTTGTCTCTTGCCAGTGTTCAACAGAAATTAGTATCTGCAAAATACAGGCTAAGATCAAGTTGTCAACACTAAGAAGAAATAGTAAACTAACACTTAAGAAAAATTTACCGATTGTCAGTCCCCGGCAACGGCGCCAAAAACTTGTTCGGTGTTTTTCACAACAACACGCAAGTGCACGTGGTCGAACAAGTAATAAAGTGGCTCAAGTAAGCCAAGTATCAATCCCACAGGGACTGGGCTAGGGTAACAATCTACTCAAGTGTCAATAAACCTTAACTCTAAAAATGCAGACAACAGTGTTAAGAAAAGTTTGATATTTTGGTTTCTAATTTTATACTAATTATAAAACGAATATACAATTTGAGTCTGAACTATAAGTATGAGCATGCTGAGGTTAAATGAACATGTAGAGAAATAAATTATCGATACAATTTGGTTAATCTTTCCTCCGGTTTCTAGTCGAGAATTATTGCCTATGGATTAAAACTCTCGTATTTAACCCAACTTAAGAATCATGAACCTTCCACCTACATTTCTGTGATAAAACAAAATTCATGTTCTAGCCATACAAAACCGATTCCTTAATTGACTAATACGACTTTCAGGTATATTTCTATCCTGAAGGTAAATCAATTCTCAATTTTCCCAAACTAAGAAAAAATCATATCCTATCAATTCACAACTTTCCAATTTCTTGCTCTCTCGAGTGAAACCGTACTTTTTAGATGTACATTAACGTTGGCCACACATTAATGCAGTAAGAACAAGAATCAATAGAACAACCATGGAAGAAAAGATGAAGAACCAATTTATCAATAATCACATTTCAATACAATTGTTCTTAACCTCAGTAAGAAGAGGATTTAGCTACTCATTTGTGGATTAAACATCGTTAAATGAGTGTTAATCATACAAGCAATTGAAATAAAGAAGAAGGAGATAGAGAAAAACCCTGAGATTTTTGTCCCCTCAACTGCCTGTAACCCACGTTCTTGCTCCACCAAATCAGCCTTTTCTAAAAATGAACCTAAGTGTTCTATTTATACTAGTGGGAATTTTTCCCGGAATAACAAGCAACGTGTCACGGAGTGCATCGCGGAGTACTGCCTCCGTGACACGCCACCGACGCGGACCCTTACTGGAATTCAGGTGTCCAAGTATTAAGGCCCAACGTGGCATGGCGTGCAACGCGGGGCTAGGCCAACGTGCCACGGCCCCAACGCACACCTCCACTGGAAATAGGCATAATTTCACCCTCCAGGCAGAATGCATCCGCGATGGCAGCGTGACATGGCTCCATCGCGGAGCCCCTTTAATTCGTGCCTTCAAGTGCTTTTTCCCTTGCTAGCGTCCGAGTCCAATCCCGATCTCTCCCAACATGCATCTTAGCTCCACTTTATATTTTTTTCTGCAAAACAACACAATCATGTTGGTTAGTATAAATTCACATTTTATTACAAATCACACGAGAATGTATAAACATCGATAGATAAACCAGGCAAAATGACACATTTGAGTATCACTTGGGCATATAAATTGCCTAAGATCAGGATGAAAACGGTAATTGATAATGCTCAAACGACACCTCCTTTCAAAGTATGAAGCGGACGCTGTTAATAAAGAACCCAACGAGAGGTTGAGGTCGATCCCACAGAGAATACGGAAGGATATAGAAGAACGCTAGTGCTTAAGCTTTTTAGTTAATTATTTCCTAAGAGGGGGAAATTTGTAAAAGTAATAGATAACAATGTTGAGAAATTATGAAGGTTGATTCCAAATTAATGCAACTAACAAGGGTAAGTGTTCCCCATGACTTCATAACCACAAGGTGTTTTATACTAGTGATCTATTCCGGTGCTTAGCATGCAATATTGGTAAGTTAATTTGACCTACATGGTTGGTCCCCTTTTTAGATGATTATCACCACGCAACTTGGTCCGTCTACGGGTGTATGCTTTACTAACCCTTACCCTTGATATCAGATTAGCTATTCCCGAACAAGGTCAAGCTATTAGATGAGGGTTGATAGCCTTAAATCTCCATCGTTAATCCCTTTTCCCATTCACTACCTCCTTGGTCTGGTAAGTAAGAATAAGGCAAGTTCTAATGTTTGCAAACATTAAAAATTAATTAAAATGAAGGGAGAAACAATACATGTATAAACTCCGTTCAAGAATCACTAAGTATTTTACCTATGTGTGTTAATTTGTCATGGTTCCCACAACCCTAGTTGTGGTGGTTTTAGCCTATCATGTTTATAAGTAAATTAATAAAATTCATAAATAAAAGCAAAAATTAATACTTACAAGTTGATAGGAAGAAACTCACTTGATTATTGCAACAATAAAGAAGAACAATTCAACAATCGTCTCAAAGTTCCAAACGTAAGACACCAAACTTGTCTCAAAAAACTTGAGACTTAAAACTCTAATCCTACTTGAAGACTTTTGAACTTGAAACTTCAACTCTTGAAGACACTGAAGACGTTCAAACTTAAAAGTTTTATAGCTATTACATGAAAATAAAAGGGTATTTATAGTAATAGATTTATGATTTCCTTGTTCCTTGATGAATTTGACTTGGGATTTAAATTTCCTTTTCCTAGTTGAAGTAGAAAAGCCAATTTTTTCCATTTTGGGAGCCTTGCGCGTCGCCCATGCCAAAGTCGTGTCTCCATGCCACGTTGCCAGTTGTGGCAACGGGTCACCTAACGACTCGTTGTGCATGGGTATGAGTCATTAGGCCCCTCGCGGTCTAACTCCTTCAAATTTCTAGTGTACCTTACGGTTGGTTCCAGTGATCTGCCAACGAGTCATTTATCAACTAATGACTCGTTATGTCTTTAGTCATCTCCACTGGTTACTTTGTCAATAATTTCTCTCACAGTTTTCACGACTGACTTCATGACTCGTTACCAGATGTAACGAGTCATTCCCTCAACTCGTCAGGTACACTGTTTCCGCATCTTCCAAATTCAACCTTTTCCCACGACTTCGACATTCATCGACTTAACAGATCATAATAGGGGCGAATCCACTGTCTTGAATGAGTCAAATTCTTCGACAGAGAAGGGTGTCTTGGTTGCTGATACCGAGGTTGAACGAATCATTCCACCTAGCAACAGCAAAAAGCTTCTTTTCATCTTCATTCCATAAGCCTCAAAGACATTCAAATCCATCCTTTTTACCCCTGAAAACAACTAATCACATGAGTTAGCTAATTTTCACAAATATATAAAATAAAGACATGCAAACACACATAATTTATTCTCAAAACATAGTAAAGTACGGGAAAAATATGTCTATGAAGTGCGTGAGTACGCCCTTCATCAGTAATGGGCAGCAGGCCCCACTAGTTTAGGAGCACCAGGCATTGGAGCCAATTGCTCGCCCTGTGTTCTAGGCCGCTATTCAGATGCTTGCGCAGGCCTTGACTGCTCAGGTCAATCAACAGGACATTGCGAATGTTCCACAGAATGGCAATGTAATGGCGGCTCGAGTCAGAGACTTCTTGAGGATGAACCCGCTGAAGATCCTTGGGTCCAAGCCAGATGAGGACCCACACGAGTTCATAGAATAGATTGTCAAGATCATCCAAGTCATGGGGGGTGAATAGGGTTAAGTACGTAGAGTCAGCCTCTTATCAGTTGAAAGGAGTCACGCATATCTGGTTTCATCAATGGAAGGATAGCAGGGTCACTAGAGCAGGTCCTATCACTTGGGAAGAGTTCCATATTGCATTTCTAGAACGGTTCTTCCCTCATGAGATGAGGGAGATGAGTTCGTGAATTTAAAGCAAGGGAGAATGATAGTAAAAAAGTATAACCTCGAGTTCACTCACCTATCGAAGTACGCCCCATAGTTAGTAGCTGATTAGAGAGCACGGGTGAGCAGGTTCGTGCATGGAGTAGCGGGCTATTTGGACAAGGATTGTAGGATCGCTATGCTCCACCAAGACATGAATTTTCCATGGATAGTGTTGTGCACCTAGCAGATGGAGGCGGCACACCTGAGAGAGAGGGAGGCCAGGAGGGTCAGGACCGATGACCATATATTCTCCCAACCGAGGTCAGGTGGTGGACACCGACAACAGACTCAATAGAGATCATCAGCTCCAGCATCTTCAGCATTGAGTATGTCATCCAGGCCTAGACATGATCATAGAGAGCGAGCATCAGGATCGAGGGGTCAGAGCACAGACCAGGAGATTCTAGCATCCCAACTTGTCGCAAATGTGGTCGAGGGCACACAGACCAGTGCTTGGAAAGTTCAAGTGCTTGTTTCGGATGTGGGAAGCCCGGACACATGTTAGAGATTGCCCAGAAGCGAGATAGGATCAGGTTGGGTGCCGAGGCCCAGCTTCTAGTTCAACAGCCCCTCCCGCATGCTCTGCCCATCAGGAGGCATCTACTAGCACAGCTGATGGTCAACGTCAGAATAGATTCTATGCTTTAGCATCCCGCCAGAGGTAGGAGGTCTCCCTGAATGTGGTAACTGGTATGTTACAAGTTTTGCATATTGATGTTTATGCTTTGTTAGATATGGGAGCTACCTTGTCTTTTGTGACACCTTATGTGGCCAGTAGCTTCGGAGTCAGTCTTGAAGTCTTTTCAGAACCCTTCTCAGTTTCCACTCCAATAGGTGACTTAGTTATAGCTAGACGGGTGTATTGATGTTGCCCAGTCGCAGTCCTTCAGAAGGTCACCTTTGCAGATTTGATAGAGTTAGCCATGACCGATTTTGATGTTATTCTCGACTTGGATTGGCTATTTTGCATGCTATGCTTTAGTTAATTATAAAAACCGAGTAGTAGAGTTTAGATTTCTGGGTGAGCCAGTCTTGGAATGGAAGGGTAATTCAATTGTGCCTGTAGGTTATTTCATTTTCTAGCTTAAGTCTAGGAAGATGATTTCTAAGGGTTGTGTGTACCATCTAGTTAGGGTTAAGAATGTTTAATCCGAAACCCTGACTATCCAGTCAATTCCAATAGTACGTGAGTATCCAGAGGTCTTTCCTGATGATCTGTCAGGTGTTCCTCCCGAGTGGGAGATCAACTTTGGTATTGACCTTCTTCCCGACACGCAACCTATATCTATTCCTCCCTACAGAATGGCTCCAGCTGATCTAAAAGAGTTGAAAGAGCAGTTGAAGGACATTTTAGATAAGGTTTTCATTAGATCGAGCAAGTCTCCATGGGGTGCACCAATCTTATTTGTCCTAAAGAAGGATGGTTCCCTTCGAATGTGCATTGATTATCAAAAATTGAACAAAGTCACCATCAATAACAGGTATCCTTTACCCAGGATTGATGATTTACTTGACCAGATTCAGGGTGCTAAGTGTTTCTCGAAGATAGATCTCAGATCTGGGTACCATCAGCTTAGAGTTTGGGAGAGGGACATGCCGAAGACAACCTTCAGGATGCGGTATGGTCATTATGAGTATGTAGTTATGTTTGTTGGACTAACAAATGTTGTTGCAGCTCTTCTGGATCTGATGAACAGGGTGTTCAATCCATATCTGGATATGTTCGTGATTGTGTTTATTGATGACATCTTGATATACTCTCGCAGTGAGGAGGAGCATGCCGCTCATTTGAGAGTAGTACTTTAGGCTCTCAAGGATCGTCAGTTATATTTCAAATTCAGCAAGTGCGAGTTTTGGTTAAACTTCGTAGCATTCTCAGTCTATTTGGTATCAAGTGAGGGTATAAAGGTGGATTTTCAAAAACTCGAGGTGGTAAAGAATTGGTCTAGACCGGTGAATCCTTCAAATATTCAGAGTTTCTTGGGTTTAGCTGGCTACTATCAAAGATTTGTTGAGGATTTCTCATCTATTGCAGCACCTTTGAACAAATTGACCCAGTATAAGGTGAAGTTCCAATGGTCAAAAGCTTGTGAGAAGAGCTTTCAAGAGTTGAAGACTCGACTTACTTCAGCATCGGTGTTGACTCTACTCGAGGGTACCAATAGATTCATGGTATATTGTGATGCTTCGAGAATCGAATTCGAGTGTGTATTGATGCAGCATGGGAAAGTAATAGCATATTCCTCTAGACAGTTGAAGGTCCATGAGAAAAATTACCTGACCCATGATCTTGAATTGCCCGCGCTGGTATTCGCCTTGAAGATATGGTGACATTATCTGCATGGGGTTCAAGTGTATGTATTTATGGACCACAAAAGCTTACAATATGTGTTCACGCAGAAAGATCTCAATCTTTGGCAAAGGAGGTGGTTGGAGCTACTCAAAGACTATGATATGAGTATCCTTTACCATCCAAGTGAGGCTAATGTGGTGACGGACACACTTAGTAGACTCTCTATGGAGAGTGTGTCCCATGTGGATGAAGGGAAAAAGGAGTTGGTGAGGGATGTGCATTAACTCGCAAGGTTGGGAGTTAGGTTAGTTGACTTGACCGATGGCGGTGTTGTGGTTCAGAACGGATCAAAATCGTCCTTGATGACTGATGTGAAAGCTAGATAAGAAGAGGACCCAATTTTGGTTAAGTTGAAGGAAGCCGTTCAAAGTCAGAAGGTGAAGGTCTTCTCCCAAGGAGGAGATGGTGTGCTTCGGTACCAGGGTTGCCTATGTGTTCCAAATGTTGATGATGTGAGGAGCCGAATGTTGCATGAGGCTCATCGATCCAGGTATTCTATCCATCTGGATGTCACCAAGATGTACCGTGATCTACAGAAAATCTATTGGTGGAATGGCATGAAAAAAGATATTGCAGAATTTATAGCCAAATGTCTGAACTCTCAGCAAGTAAAGGTTGAGCATCAACGATCGAGAGGCGTACTTCAGGATATCAGCATCCCCACTTGGAAGTAGAAAGAAATTAATATGGATTTCATCACGGTTTTACCTCGTACTCGCCGACAATATGACTCCATTTGGGTTGTGGTAGATAGGTTGAACAAGGCTGTACATTTTCTACCGGTTTAAACCACGGACTCGATGGAGGATTATGCCAAACTATATATCCGGGAGTTGGTCCTATTGCATGGAGTTCCCTTATCCATCATTTTAGATCGAGGTACGCAATTTAACTCTCAGTTTTGGAGGTCATTTTAAAAAGGACATGGTACACGGGTTAAACTCAACATAACATTTCACCCGCAAACAGATGGCAAAGCAGAATGTACAATGCAGACGCTCGAAGATATATTGAGGGCATGCGTGAGAAGAAAAGAGTTAGAATTTGAAGTCGATAACTGGATGTTTCTGAGGGGGTCCCCCATGAAGGGAATGATGCGGTTTGGAAAGAAAGGGAAACTTAGTCCCCACTATGTCGGCCCATATTGGATAATGAGACGTGTTGAAAAGGTGGCATATGAGTTGGAGTTTCCTTCAGAATTAGCTTCTGTGCATCCTGTGTTTCATGTATCACTTTTGAAGAAGTATTTGGGTGATCCAACCTTAGTTGTCCCGGTGGACCGTGTGGGTGTGAGAGATAGCCTTAGCTATGAGGAGGTTCTGGTGGAAATATTGGATCGTTAGGTTTAAAGGCTAAGTAACAAGGAAGTAACTTCAGTTAAAGTGTTATGGAGGAAACAACATGTTGAAGGAGCTACTGGGAAGCCGAAGCGGATATGATGGCTAGATACCCACATTTGTTCTCTGCCGGCTCAGTTTCAGCTTGAGGTATCAGTTTTTCACTCAGACTTTATTTAATTTTCATGTTCAGTTCATGTGCGCAAGTTTCTTTTACGTATATGGATGTGTGTATGATTCATGAAATCAATTCAGTTATGTGATTCGAATCGAAGGTAGTCATTCCGTTAGTTTTTGGTTTAATGATTAGTATTTGAATATGATGATTGCATTTTTTATGCTTTTTTGTTTGTTTTCCAACATTTGAGGATAAATGTTCCCAAGGGGGAGATATTGTTATACCTCTGGAGCCCAAAGATCAGACTCGGGAGTTGAAATGGAGAAAAAGTAAAAATTTTGCAGCAGACTTAGAACGAGTCATGAGGAGACTCATGAGATCAACCCAAAAGTCGTGATGTGACTTGTGGGGAAGTCCAGGGGATGAAATTTAAGGGTTGAGAAGAGGAGACCCTCCACGGGAATGAACACGACTCGTGGCTAGGCCCCACAAGTTGTTGGGTCAGTCGTGGGGAGGGGAATTAAGAAAAGAAAAGGGAAAGGGGCAGTGGACTTGACGGAAGGGACCCCATGAGTCATGGTCAGTCCCCTCTATTCATGGGGTAGTTCATGGTCAACTATTTGAAAAAGATATTTGGCATGAAGGCAGTGTACATCATGGATGCTGACCACGAGTCGTGGTCACCAGTAACGAGTCATTAGGCTGCCTGTGACGAGCCTAGAAGATCAGGTGAACCAGTGCACTTCACGGACGAACCCACGAGTCGTGACCCTAAGCAACAAGTCATTGGGTCCTCCGTTAGTACCAACTGACAGTTATTTTCTGCAAATTTAGTAAGGGTTTTTCCATAATTTCTAAGTTTCTAAGGCCTAAACTATGACGTTTTGGGTTATGAATAGTGACTTTTAAAGGGGTTAAGTTTATTTTAGGCCTTATTCATTCATGTACGCAAGGTATAAGACTTGAGAGGGTGATCAAGCTTAGCATTCATCAATTTCCTATTGGACATCTAAAGAAGTGTTAGAATAAGCTACCAATAGGAATGTAGAGTTATGAATGGGTAATTTATTTCACACCCATGCCCAATCCCTCTCTAAAGTATGAAATTCTATGTCTAATCTATGGTTTTTTAACCCAAATGCATGAATCTTCTATTTCTATACATGGGTATGATTTGATTATGATTCTACTATTGAATTACGAAGCATGGTCAAATTTTATAATTTTTTCAATTTAAAATCATGATTCTAGTTTTATGATTTAAAAGCCCATAGATGTAACATTCATGAAAGATGAGATTTGTGATGAGTATATGATGATGATAAGATATTATGATGAAAAACATGTTTTGAAGCTACCCATATTTACAATTATGTTTTCGATAATAATTGAGTATTCCTAAGTATGATAAAGATTTGGCCAATGCCCACATGTTAAGTATGAATGATGATTTTCCGAATTAAACTTATCACATTATTTTGGAGCAAGGACTCCCATTTATATTTTCAGCCTGTGGTATATTTTGAGTTCAAGTTTTCCTATGTATAGCTTACCACATGGTTTTGGAGCGAAGACTCCCAAGTATGTTTTCAGCTTGTGGTATGTCTTGAGCTAAAGCTTCTCATATGCATGATTTCATATTTGAGATGTATTTAATCATTGAGCTTCATCAATAGACGATGTTAAGCTTCGTTATAAAATGATGTAGAGCATATACACGTTTTTGGAAGTAATGTCTAGCACCGAGCAGGCTAAGGGTCAATCACCCTGTGCCTCAAAACTACGCGCCAACATAGGTTTATGCATTATGACTTTGGGACCTCCCTTGTGAGCTTCCCCTGCCCGGATGGGCCTTCAGCTTGATATTGATATCATGGTATCGTCCCTAGCCTGGCAAGGCTTTGGACGACTCTACCCACTTGAGTGTGATAGTTGGGACCACATAAGCTCTATCGTGGTATATCAGGTAAAAGATGAATCTCCCATTGTTCCACATGATTTCAGATATGCATATTCATTACTCCTGATATATATATATATATATATATATATATATATATATATATATATATATATATATATGCATGTACTAAAGCAGGCTTGACTCAATGTTCAACTTTACTTATAAATGTCATAATTCAGCTTTGAGTCAGTCGATTCAGTTATGATATTATGAAGTTATGTTATTCGGCATCCAGGGGTCACGGACCGACCATAGAACCCTGTTATGAAGAGTCATGATTTCAGAAAGAATACATGCAAGCCCTACTCTCAGACTTTTAATGTTTATGTTATATTATGCATTGTCTTTAAATGATTTTATTTACTTTAGCGGTTTTACTTACCTTGCATACTTGGTATATTCCACATGCTGATCGCATACTCTATGTTGTATCATTTCATGATACAGGGTCCATCTCTCAGGTTCATCCCCGCTCGTAGTCAGCTTATCAGAGTTAGCATTCTTATTGTGGGTGAGTCCTCATTTCCCGAGGACTAGATCATTCAGCTTTCCTTATGTATTTCAGTTTCAATTGTGTTGAGTTAGTTGGGGTCTTATCCCATCAACTCATCATGTTTAGAGGCTTTTTAGACATATGTATATATTCAACTTCGGATTTCATATTCTGATGTTATGTTCAAGTTAGACTTCCGCTATGAGTATCTTATGGATTATTCAGTTTCTTGATTGAGATTAGATTTATGCTTATGCCATGGGTCGACTTGGGGTATCTCGGGGCTCCTTGTCCCGTGTTATGATCCGGGCCTCTGTTCGGGTCGTGAAAACTTAATGACTTCAACTTTTGTTTAATTAATCAGTTGTATCTTCTTAATGATGGCAAGGAATCCTGTTCCATTCTATATCTACCATAGGCATGAACTGATCGATGATCTGCCAGGTGATTGAAAAAACTAAAAGATCTGGCTCCTCTTTCTAGTAATCCTTCAATCGTGATGCGAAAAATATGAATCCATGACTACACATTTCATCAATTTTGTCCATGTAAAAGGTTCTGCCACTCGGCTTCATTTCAGCTATATATGTCATTATCAATCAAGAAATTGTTAAAGTCCACTATCTCTATTTATTGAATAGGATCACCACAAATTCTATCTTCCACTGAAATAATAGTGTTAAAATCACCTAGTATTAATCAAGGAGAAACTTGTACATGTGGTTGCGATTAATCTCAATCTGTTAGACCAGCCCATCAGTCTTGTACTGTTGTTAGGATGAAATCTATCTGTAGTAAATGTAATTGGACTGTATCATGTGTCTATTGATCATGAATATATAATTATGAGAAATCAAGGTATTCAGAAACCCACATTAGCCATATCCTCCCCCTGCCTGTAGGGTTGTAATTATCAACATAACTTCATCCTGGCACTATTTTCTCCATTATTTTGTGTGCAGGTTTGTTGAATTATAAGAGTCCACCACTAGTTTAGGGATCAGGTCCTCAGACTGATACTGACAGTAATTGAATAGATAATACAAATAGGCAACAGTAAACGTGACACATGATGTTTACGTGAAACCTCCTTGCTCAAGCGAGTAAAATCACGACCTACCACGTTGGATTTCAACAACCACTTCACAAAGTCTGAGCAACAACAATATAATTATAGACTCCAGTAATCCACCTTTTAGATTAACCTCTTAATCTAGTCCTCTCTGAAGTAAATCTACAACAAGATAACAATGCAATAGCTCTATTGCACCAGACTCTAACTAGCTAACTCTAACTGATACACAGTTAACTCTAGCTTCTCACTCAACTAACTCTAGTTGATACTTTCTCCACGCTTAATATAAATTACAAAGAGAAGATACCTATATAAACTTCATGATTAAGAGTAGGTTTACAAATCAATAATCAATTCTAACAACAACCTGGACTTGAGAGTAAACGGAAGGTCCTTAGAAGTTGTTGCTTCATACGTTCTTCATCAACCAGCGGCTGCTTCAGAGAACGTGCATATACTTAAAATCTTAACAACTAAGTTTTTGAGTTGTCTCAACTTGGATAAGTATGAGAGGCCAAAAACCTAGATGTAATCTCATTGGTCACGTATAGTTGACCTCCTGTCAGACTGCTGCAGTACTGCTGCAGTTCCACCAATCAACGCAGAGATAGTACACTTTGCAGCTGTACATGAACTTTCCGCCACTCAGTCCAACCAAGTCCTTTGCAGAGGATCATAATAAGGGACTGGACTCCTTCATGAGTTTGTCCATCATCAAAACCACGAGGACAACAAGGTTGTTGTTGGACTATGTGTCCTATGATATCCAAAATGTCCTACTTTATTCTCCAAAATATACTTCCTAACCCTTTGTTTGGATATGGTGGTTACCATAGTATAGTATCATATTGTTACTAAATGTATCACGTTTGTTTTGATTGTTACTTAAAATATATGGCATGGTATGGTTTAATTCCATAGTTAGTTAACCATGAAAAGTCGCACTTTATAAAACCATCGTTTTGATGTAATCCCATTGTTACCTAATTTCTCTTTTCTATTATGACCTTACTTAATATAACATAGTCCTATTTTACCGTTTACCGTATATTATTTAATTCCACCCAAATATCCTACCCTATATAGTCTTCTACGTTCAGCTCTCTTTTTCTGTTTTTGATTTCTTAAACTTCTTACAAATCTACTTGCTTTTTTGTTTAGTTCTTGTATTGTCTGTATGAAGATAATTTCGTTAGAATTTACATGAATTTAACAACTTAATATATTTACAAGGCATAATTTGTGACAAATTAGCAGAAAGAAAATTATATTAAATTATTTTATTAATAATTATTAATAAATTTAACATATATAACAATTTAGAGCAGTTTAGTAAACTTTCAATTTCGATGCAGTCAAACCAAACGATAAAAAATGTTATTAAATAACAGTACTATAATGTATTCAAATATTATATTTACAATATAGTACAATACAATACAATGTTGTTATATTCTTGTGTATTTTTTTATGCCCCTTACGTTTCAAGATATCAAATTCATAGAGAGATTAATTTAGAATAAAGACCATCACCCACTACTCCATAACTAATATTTTGACCTAAATTTTCAGTCGAGCCGACATGAACCTTTGTCTGCTGCGAAATTATTGTATTGAAACCAGTGGCTATTGTTGTGAGTATGCTCCTTCCAGATTGACTTTTAGTTGTATCACTAAATTTACCTCTCACCTCTTTCCAGGACTCTTCTGTGTCTGTTTGAGTTTCCTGCTGTGCCTCTATTATGGTGTTAAGTGGTGAGGTAGTTTGGTATTGAGATTGTATTACAAGTTCAACATCAGTAGATAATTTCTTTTGTCCTTCAAAATATATCATCTATAACTTCTTGTAATAACTGTCACACGGGCTTTTACTCCTGCTGTATTTGTAAAGGTGGTTGTAACTTCAGTTTGCTTGTAGCTTGCCAGATGTCTAATTTTTTAAACAAGTGGAGCAATATTTGGACTTCTTGCCTGTTGGATCCTGCATCTTGATTGTTCCAGGTAGGATCCTTGTGACATTCATCTCTATTATATGAATCCTCTTGGTTATAGAAAACTTCCAATTATAGGAAACCTCTTGGTTATACATCTTGCCTGTTGGATCTTGCATCTTCATTGTTTCAGGTAGGGGCCTTGTGACATTCATCTCTATTAATATTCTAGCATAAGATATTCTCTCCGCTACGTACACGGCTCATTCGCATAAATACTTTTATTTTGGATTTGTCTTTAATATTTGTCCCTCAAATTAATGGTCTTTAATATTTGCCTTTCGCCGCTTTAAGTGATAAAAAATGGTCAAAAATACCTTCAACAACAAAAATACCTTTAATAGCATAAGTTCAATCAGGAACATGTGTCTATGGGCTAACGTTCATGCACTTGAACTTCTACCTATTCAACTTGCTCCTCATGAACTTTTACCTCCTATGGCTAACTTATGATTTTCTTTTAAAATATTAGAAATATTTTTATTACTTAAAATATTAAAAAATTAAAATTAAAATCATCAATTTAAGTGGCAAAAAATTAAATACCACCCGAGACACTATAGTGGTACATTCATTTACATATATTGGTTGGCCCAATACACTCCCAAATCGACTTAGTTGAGCGGCAAGTTTGAGAACTTAACCCACACGGACACGGGTATAGTCCGAAGCACTTCATAATTAAAGCTAAACTTTGGTATCCAAGCCTTTATAATTAACGCCTTACAGGACGGTTATTCAGAGTATGAGGCCCAAAAATAAATGCGCCATCTCCGTCATTAACATTTTGAAATCGTATCACAAAGTATATTTCATTTGGCAGAAAACTAATGTGCTTTTATTAACCTTTTCGTTGGATCAATATCATTATCCCCTACGTTCAAATATAATTTTTTTATTTTTATATTTAAGTTTTTATTCTATTGTTCACTGTTATTCAGTGGTCTAAATTATTAATCACTGTAAAAGCAAATTAAGCAATTCGTCTTTTCTTGAATAATGAAAAATTTATCATAATAATTTGGAATAAATTTATTTCACGGTCGCTATGTTGTGGTTCTTTCAAAACGATATGAAAAGATATCAATTTATTCTCTTGACACCAATATAAAACACTTAACAAAAAGAAGTAAAAGTAAAGTGTTATGAAATAATAAAGAAAGAACAAGAATATTATGGAGAAAGAGAGAAGAAGATAAGTTCTTATTTCTCTTGATGAAATGAAATACAATGAAGGAGAACCCCTTTATTTATAGGGATAATTTCTCCTAACTTTTCTCCAAAAGATAGACTTTCACTATAATATAAATACATGTATCTACTACAATACAAATATCTTTATAAACATTCACTATAATACAAATATGTTTATAACACTCCCCCTTGAATGTCTATTTGATAGATAATGTGCCTCGTTAAAATCTTACTAGAAAAAACCCAGTGGAAAAAAAATCTAGTGAAGGAAAAAGAGTACACATATCTTATAATACGCATTTTGGCTGCCTCATTAAAAATCTTATAAGGAAAACCCAGTGGGACAAAACCTCGTAAGGAAAAAAGAGTACAACGCGTATTAACTCCCCCTAATTAGAACATCCTTGAATCTTTGCATCCCGATGTTGTGCACCATCTTCTTGAAAGTTGCAGTTGGTAGAGATTTGGTCAATAAATCAGCCACATTATCACTTGAACAAATCTGTTGCACGTTAATATCATCATTCTTTTGGAGCTCATGTGTATAGAAGAACTTTGGCGAGATGTGCTTCATTCTATCTCATTTTATGAATCCTCCCTTTAGTTGTGCTATGCATGCTGCATTATCTTCATACAAAATTGTGGGTACTTTGTCACATTTCAAACCACATTTTTCTCTAATGAGATGTATCATGGACCTCAACCATACACATTCTCAGTTTGCTTCATGAATAGCTATTATCTCAACATAATTTGATGAAGTAGCTACGAGAGACTGCTTTGTAGATCTCCAAGATATGGCAGTACCTCCACAAATGAACACGTAGCCAGTTTGAGATCGAGCTTTGTGTGGGTCAGATAAGTACCCAGCATCAGCATAACCAACAAGATCGGGACTACAATTGTTAGAATAATATAAGCTCATATCGGTAGTCTCTTTTAGATACCGCATTATGTGTTTGATCCCATTCCAATATCTCCTAATAGGAGCAGAACTATACCTTGCTAACAAATTAACTGAAAGGATATATCAGGTCTTGTAGTGTTAGCAAGATACGTTAGTGCACCAATTACACTAAGATATGGTACTTCAGGACCAAAAATTTCCTCGTTCTTTTAAATCCTTCAAGGATTTTCATATATCCTTCAGTCTCTCTAGACATGAAAATAATTTCATTATGCGCATATCAAGTTTTTCATATATTGCCAGACTTATGAGGAAGCTCAAAATAATTGCATCCACCACAAGAGGACCTCTCCATATAATAATGTCAGAATTTACGAAAAATCTTTATGCCACAAGAATTCATTTATATCCACTGGCATTATACTTGAATTGCATATTTTTAATTGGCCAATTATTTATCTGTCCATACTTTTTGACAGATTTAAATTTAAGATCCTCGTCAATATTTATAATATTGAGCGCTACATTATATCAAAGGTATCGTCGACGATCATTTTGATATCAGTTCCAATGCGACATAACTTATTGCGATCTCTTCATTTTTCGTCATTTTCAGGTACCTGAACCTTTGCCAAGGTTTTATGAAGTGTTATGTCGTGGTGCTTTGTTAAAGCACTTGCCTCATCATTATGACCATCTTAATCATTTGCTCCTCTCCTTCTTCAATGAGTTTTATATTTGGAACCGTTTGGTCTATCACGCTTCAGGCGTCTCATAGACCCTGTCCTTCAAGGACCTTTCATTGGAGCATTTGCAACTGAATTATAAAATAGAGTTAACAAATATATCTGGCAATTGATTTGCAATATTTTTTAAGTGAATTATCTATTGAACTTTAAGTTCACTTTTTTTCCTGAGGATCTAGATAATTCATCCCACACTCAATTTTCAGCTGTTAATCACTTCTCCCCCTAATGTTAGAAAAACTAACATTTACCCCCCAAGCTCATTTGGGGACCCATCTTTGTGCGTTGTGGTGGAGCAATTGAATCATATATCGCACATTCAAATTTTTAGATGGAATCATTTGGTTCCTGATCCTGAACCAATTGTGATAGGGGAAACCGTGTTGGCTTGATGCATTCAAGTGTTGCTATATGTTAAATAAACATATCTCATACCAAATTTTATTTAGGAGTTTTATTCTCATAATCAATTATTTAGCTATAATTGGAGGCATACAATTTTTGCTAAACCAACATAGATATGAATCAGCATTATCAACATGATTTTATAATTTGGAATTATGCTCTTAATTTAATAATTCGAGCAACAACCTTACAAAAATCAATTGCAAGTTGATATCAAAACACATGTGACCATACCATAGATGCATCTATTAGCAAACGGTTCACATGTTGGGTGAATGGGCCCATATTCACCTTTTTATAAGTTTCAAAATTTCAGGGAATATAATTCCAATCTTAGCTGATCAAGATCATTCTACCACGAGAACAAGCAATACAAGAGAATTCTTGAAGAATCTTTTATTTCTTCATCATATAACCACGCGAATTCTCAATTTGCATCACATGTGAACAGGAATGGCCAACCAGTTATGCCAACTTATTTCAGTAAACTTCTAGTTTACTTTCATATGTGATTTCATCATCATACCCATATTTATGTACTACAAATAAAAAAAATCAGTGGGTAATCTTTTACATAAATATTTATAACCCGCTTCAATTGTAGTAGCATGAAGATATTAGATCTTTCCATAATTTATAGTCTCAAATTTTTTTTCAATGTCCTTGAAACTTATAAGTTTCCTTTTGAGACTTACTACAACAATTTCATTCCTTCAGGTAGTAAATACATTAGCTCTTCCGGAGTTCTCAATTAATTTTGTGTACTACCACATATTCAATCATATCAACATCATTAATAGTTTCTCCACATAGTTTCAATTTAGAAACAATTATGAATGTTGATGAGCTATACTCATGAACAGACTTATAGTCTTGATGGATCCAATCATATCGTTCCTTTAGGTGGATGACCATCTTCAGGTGGTCATACCTTTCTTTTAGGCTATTCCAAAAATCAAGTGGATCCTTAATCGTGAGATATTCAATTTTAAAAATTTCGTCAAGATGATGACGCAAGAATATCATAGCCTTAGCACGATATTGATTTGATGCTTTGTTTTCACTTTTAATGGTGTCTCCAAGAGCCATTGCATCTTTATGGATTTCAGCATCCAACACCCATGAAAAGTAGTTCTTGCCCGAACTTTGAAGGGCAACGAAATCAAGTTTCGTAAGGTTAGCCATATTAAAAGAAAGAGAAAAATAATACCTTGGCCTTCAAAATTTTAAGACAGTAGAGTCGTAGAGCAACAATATCACCAAAGAAATATCACTCCTGTGGTTAAGTAATACATCTTTTGAAAAAGAAATTTTAATTTTTCTTATTTCAGATCTTTCAAAGTGAGTGTTCAAGGCAGAGACTCGTGCTGATAACGTGTTATGAAATAATAAAGAAAGAACAAGAATATTGTAGAGAAAGATAGAAGAAAATAAGTTCTTATTTCTCTTGATGGAATGAAATACAATGAAGGAGAACCCCTCTATTTATAGGGATAATTTCTCCTAACTTTTCTCCAAAATATAGACTTTCACTATAATATAAACACATGTATCCACTACAATACAAATACCTTTATAGACATTCACTATAATACAAATATGATTATAACATAAAGATAACAATAATATTTTAATCTCAACATATGTAAACGATTCTTCATAACTCACACTACATTCTTTGAAAAACAAGGAGTATTAGATGGGTCCGCCGTCGAAACTGATAAAAAAAAATTTTAAAAATTTTAAAACGGTCACTGTTTTTTTTGGCTATCCAAAATGGACACTTCGTTGTCTTAGCAACGAGGTTCTAATTTTTTTTTTAAAATTTATATTAAGGGAACCTCGTTGGACAGGCAATGAGGTTCCTTAAAAAAAAAATTAAAAACCTCGTTGGCTGTCCAACGAGATTCTATTAAAATAAATTTTTTCATTGTCACGTCAAACAAAATTTTTAAAAAAAATTAGAGAACCCCATAGGCTGTCCAACGAGGTTCCCTTAATAATTTTTTTTCTTATATGGTGTTTGTACTTTCTCAACCACCATTTTAATATTTATCTTTCATTATCATTAATTTATTATATAGGAAAAACAGAAAGAGAAAAAATTGATTTTTTTTTTAAAGTTTCTGTTTTTTTTTTTTGGGACTGTTCTCCATTCTTTTTTTCTTTGACATGAAAAAAAATGAAAAAGAAATTAGTAAGGGAACCTGGTTGGACAACCGACGAGGTTCTCTAATTTTTTTTTTTTGAATTTTGTTTGACATGAGAATGAATTTTTTTAATTTTAATAGAACATTGTTGGACAGCTAATGAGCTTCCTTAATTTTACAAAAAAGAATTTTTAAGGAACCTCGTTGGCTGTCCAACGAGGTTCCCTTAATATAATTTTTTTTAAAAAAAAAATTATAACCTCCTTGCTGAGGCAATGAGGTATCCGTTTTGAATAGCCAAAAAAATCAGTATCCATTTTGAAACTTTTAAAAAAACTTTGTCCGTTTCAATGCCGGACTCAATATAAATCATTTATTTCTTTTAAGTACAAATATATTTAGCGATTACATTAACCAACTAGAGTAGAATGACATTGTTTAACTTAAATTACTCAATTTTAAAAATAAAATATTATGGTATAGGCTCATACAACTATGATTAGAAACCACTAATAATAAGTCTTATTTATAGTAAGTCGGCTAAATAAAAATATTATGATCAAATGAATACAAAAATAAATTCAAAAAATAGTTAAACAACACAAAATTGATAATCTTATTTTTAATTGTAATCCACTTCCAAAGAACTTTACACTATATTTTTTCGTGTCAATTTGTTATCCATACATAATTACTCTCTTTCTTAAATAATTAAGTGGCAAAGAAAATTATGTTCTCTTTTTACTTTTCCATCGTCTCTAAAAGATGAACTATTTGTAGAGATAAGAATATTTTTTATACTCTAATTTTATTTTATTTTTTCTAAAAAAAAAATGAATTCATCAATATTGTTATCACTTAAATCATGAGTATAATCATTTACTACCATAATGCCCTCAGATGTATGTTTGCCATTTAGATAAATAAATTTTTTTTTCTAATCTTGTATTATCTAGACCCTTAATATACTGCTATAGGTTAAAAAAAAAGGTCTCTATATATAAGGTGTCTACAAAATAAAAGCTAATACAAAATAAAAATAACAAAGAATGACATAGAGAAAGAATAGAAAGTTTTTCTTTTGTCTTTTTTTCCACTTTGTGATAATTCTTTACATCCAAATATTAAGGAAATATATAAGCCTTTAAACTTGGGAAAGTAAGTAACTTGGAAAAATAAGTTCTCTACGGTGATGATCACGTGGACATCCAATTTTACAATACTTCCCCCTTGTTATTCATATGTCTCGTTAAAATCTTACTAGTAAATCAGTGAAAAAAATTTCTAGCGAAAGAAAAAGAGTACACATGTTTAGAAGTATGTATTACTAACTGCCTCATTAAAAATCTTACCAGGAAAACTAATGGGATAAAATCTTAGTTAAGAGAAAAAGAGTACAACGCGTGCCGGATGAAGATCATGATTCAGTTCTCCAAGTCTTCGCATTTCAATCTTGTATACCATCTTCTCAAGAGTTGAAATTGGTAAGGATTTGGTGCCTAAATCTATTGGATTTTCACTTGAACGGATTTTTTGTTGTACATCAATATCACATTCTTTTGGAGTTCATGTGTAAAGAATAATTTTGGTGAAATATGTTTCATTTTGTCTCCTTCAATTGGGCTATGTATGCAACATTGTCTTCATATAGGATTATGGGTACCTTAGTATCACAATACAAGTTGCATCTTTCTTTAATAAAATCTATCACTGATTTCAACCGTACACATTCTCTACTTTCTCAGGAATAACTATTATCTTAGTATGATTTGAGGAAGTAGCAATAATGGACTGCTTTATATATTGTCATGATATAACTATATCTCTTCATGTAAGCAGATAGCATGTTTAAGTTTGAGCTTTATGTTGATAAGATAAATAACCTGCATCTGCATAACCAACAAGATCTATATTGCCTTTGTTAGTATAAAATAAACTCATATCAATGGTCCCTTTTATATATTGCAATATATGCTTAACTCTGTTCCAATATCTCTGTGCAGGGGAAGAACTATATCTTGCTAGCAAATTAATAGAATATTATATGTCAGGTCTTGTAGCATTAACAAGATACATATGTGCCCTAATTGCAATAAGATGTGGTATTTCAGGAACAAGGAGCTCTTCATTTTCTTTTTAAGGTCAGAATGGATCTTTACACACTTCAAATGATCAAACAACAGTAGGAGTATTTAGTGGACATAATTTGATCATGTAAAATCATTTGATATTCTTCTCAGTATAAGAAAATCAATGTATAAAGATCTTGTCTTCTCAATGTTCAATTTGCAGATCGAGACAAAGTCTTGTGTTTTCCAAATTTTTCATCTCAAATTCTTTCTTTAGATACTCAATTGCCTTTTGGACCTCTTTTAGAGATTCAATGAGATCTAGATTCAAGTTCGAATATTTCTCTTCTTTCTTATTTCAATGATATTATTATTTCAAAGATAAGAATATGAAGTCATTGATCAGCACGAAGAATATACGGCCCTCCGAGAGTGTATTACTTTAGGTATTTCAACAATTTGTCATTAATATAAATAACAAGTATAACAAATTCTGATATTATTTTCTTAATAAAAATACATGGACAAATGAAATGATTTATATAACTTTCATTTATCAAGTACTCACAGGTGATTATATCACATTCACCCTAATTATTTTAGACCATATTGTCATGCCCCAACCCTAGACTTAGGCGAGATCGGCACTCAATAACTTAATTTTCCTGAGCAAACCAGTTAACATGACATACTCTTAACATGTGCGGAAGAGATAAGATAAATTTCATATCATAAGTAGAATCCTTTAAGAAGAAATAAATTCTCATTTCAAAAGCTTTCATTTAGATCAAAATGTAAAACTTCATAAATAGAGAATTCTGCGAAGTTTACATGCATCATTGAACATTCTAGAATTATCTATCTATGAAGCCTCTAACATAAATGAACAAATTATTTACTAGGATAAGGGCACCCATCATATCTCTAATGTAAAAACTAGAGATATTGAATGTAAGAACTAGGCCTCAAAAGCAAGCAAGGCTCACCAAAAG
Organism: Datura wrightii; assembly: GCA_035772735.1. Taxonomy (NCBI): domain Eukaryota; kingdom Viridiplantae; phylum Streptophyta; class Magnoliopsida; order Solanales; family Solanaceae; genus Datura; species Datura wrightii. Next base: position 55,960,671 of record JASDFA010000007.1, on the reverse strand, counting down.
CAGAATGTGTGGAACCTAGTGTGCGACTCGATTGTCTACCCATGCACTTAAGTCTGCATTATTAAAAATGTAGCACTCCCGATAAAAGAAATGTAAGTATATATGGAATTGTATTGTAGTTTGTATATAATATAGTTTATCTTCAGCAATTGTCTAGCTTATGATTATAGTTTATACCATGAATCTTGTCCCAGTAATTCAAATATCTTTAGTTTGGTAGAGACTTTGTAGACTAGATTGTCAGACAGTGTGATATCTTTCTTCACTCTGATTTTGACTGTTGGGTCACCATTTGTTTAAAACAGTGATTTTGTGAAAAGTTCATATATCAGTTGCATATTGCATCTCAGATTTCATATTTATATCATTGAGTTTGTATTGTTTAGATGTATGCTCATAGTTTCATGCTAGTTTAGCAATACACTCAGGCAAAAAATGGCTACGGGTGTTGGTCTCATCTAGGACCTAGGCCGGGGCGTGACACTTTTGGCCTAACTTTCAATTATTTTGTCTATTTGTTTGCTGATTCATTTTACACCTTGAACCCCCAACCTTCCATGATGTGTAAAACATACTCTTTAGGCTTATAACATAAACATACATAAGTTGAATTAGGTGATGAAAATATGGGATTTAACATCCTCCCTTTCTTAGAATCATTTATCCTTAAATGAGGGTTGTACTTAAATAGTCAAACTTCTAACTTTGTTATTTTATAATATTTACATATCCTTGAGTATACTTTAAGTCCTTATCCAGGGAAGGAGTTATTGATATACACTTTGATGTCCTTGATGTCTTCAAATCATGAACGAGTGACGGTACTTCTTCCTCATCCGTTTTTTCCTTAACGTTATTGTTCCTTCTTGCTTTTGCTGAAGCTATTTCTTTATATGAAAACTTTCTAACTTATCATTCAAGGATAACTAATGGTATTTCTTCATAAGACATATGTTATAAGTGTGAACATTGCATGATACATAAACGATCTCTTTAGACATTAGCATAAAATCCATACATAGGCCAGCGCCTCTAACTTAATAAACATAACATATTTAATCAAATTTCAACTCCTCTCAAGGTACAACTATACATGACTTCTGTTTTTTGAGCTTTAGTATGCTTTTTCTGACCAGTTTCACTTTCCTCTACTGTTGTTAATTCAAGATGGCCCTATCAACCCTATTTTTGAACTGTTTCGCTACTATTTTGAGTATTACCGACTCATCATACTAAGTAACATAATTAGCATTCACATAACTTCTTTACCCTTTTTAACTTCCTATATCTCAGGATACCACTATTAGGGTTATCACTCTAGTTTTGAATCTTTGAACCCATCCCTGAGGTAATTCATTTTAAAATCTAAGCTTTCTTCATTTAGCAAGATTTTATAGTAATCTCCTACATCACCTCATATCATAGATTGTATTCTCAAGTATCTCGTTATAGTTATTACTGACTAGAATTGCAAGTGGTAAAAATTTTTTGTATCAAAGGATTTGAACCCATAATACTATATCTTTACTTAAGATTTGAGACGCTTTAAATGTCACGATCTGAGTCTGTACCCTGGACGTGACACGACGCCTAGAGCCACAAGTGACTCCAGGCTAACCATGGCATAACTTTATTCTGATATACTAAATTATTGTAAGAAAATCTAAAGCGAAAGACGCTTAAAAATAAAGAGATACTTTTATAAGTAAAACCAACATATGATAAGATACTGAAATGTACAATCAAGCACTGAGACTCACGTTAAAACTAATATACTCTATATGAAAGCCTTCTAAAAGAAACTGATAAGTTGTGGGGTAAGCCCCCAACTCACTGTAAAATCTGTAACAAAATGAAGACAAAATACTAAAAAGGAGATAGACACTCCGGTCCTTGAAAGATGAGGACTCACCACTGTCAACTGCTGGATATCGGCAACAGAACTAACTGCGATGTTGTATCTAGGCACCTGAGCCTATATTATAAAATGATATAGCATTAAAAGTATGCGTCACTACTTGGAATGTACTTAGTATGCGAGAAATGCAACTGAATGTGAAACATGCCAATAAAATCTGTAAACACAACTAGGCCGATATACAATGACCCTACTTGAATGCAAAAGTACGAAAGTACATACAATGTTGTAAATGCTGTAAGTGATGATAAAACTGATCTATAGGGTCATGTTAAGTACTAAAATCTATATTAGGGATTAAGACTCAGGATAGTAACTGAACTGTGGGAGAGCCTGTTAACTGACATGTAACCACGTGATCTAAATGTGGAGTTCAATGTTTACTCCCCATTGATAGGGCCCACTATACCTTGCCAGGGTACAGTGACTGGACTGCATGATCACTAACTGCAAGACCCATTCAGGCTAAAACCTACGATGGCACGTGTTAATGTCCAAACTATACTCTTCTCTACGAGAGAGCATACACGGTTGTTGTATCAAAATAAATAACCCGACAGATGTTTGGGTTAAATCCTACAAGGAATTGAGTCGATAATCCAAAAGATATAAACTAACTCAAACTAGCATGCATTGTTGTTCAATATTTGAAAAGAAAAATTGGGGGAAAAAGGAAAATAACATCAAATTCTAAATTGAAACTAAGGGGAGGGAATTCCAATTGTTGCAATCACAAGTGAGATGGCTACGGGTGTGCTATTGATGTGCTAACAACTAAAACGAGATTTACTTCATTGCCATAGACTCAAATAGATAGCAGTGGATAAATCACACTTTCTCATTTTTCAACCACAAGAATGTTTATGCCTTTGGTTTTCTCAAATCTCAAGGCCAAATCCAAGTTATCAACCACAAAAGCTTGAGGAAGGATTAAGCTATCTCTAGACTTGACCTTTAATGGAGTGGAAATGTAGGTTTTGACTATCTCTAGATCAATCCCACACACCAACACTAAAAATCCTCACTATTATCTTCTCAGCTAATTTACCATTCTCTCTCAAGCAAAAGCAAGAAAAGTAAAGCAAAATTCCATGTTTGCAACAATCAATTTCATAATTAAAACTTGGAGAAAATAATAGATCTGTACTTGCAATAAGAATCCAAGAGTAATTTATCAATACCCAATCAATTGAACAAACCAACCATGCACACACCCCTAACTAAAACATTAGTTATGCATATTTATATATATAAAGAGAAGATACCAAGAGGATTCTCCTCAACATTAATCATATTGCTTCACAAATTTGCTTCACAAGGTCTTGCAACAATGGTGGAATTCCCCCAAAATGGGTTGAAGAAACAAAAGAAGAAAAGTACTTTCTAACTCTACAATTCTTTGGTGAAAAGGTATGTGAAGGATGAATAATTGATGAATGAATTAATGGTGACAATGAGAGTGATGTAAATAGCTGTACTTCTTTGTGCACAGCTTTCCCCAAATGCCCTTGAGGCTTTTAGATGCTTTGGAGACCTTCCTGAACTTTTTTACCCTTCATTGGATGGCCTCACTTGTGAAGCACCGGCGTTTAGTCGGTGCCAATCCGCGAGCATCGGCTGTTCGCCGCAGGAAAAATATAAACTGGCAGTGACCACCGACAGCTGAACCGGCGATTCGCCGCTGCCCAACCAATAAACGATGATGGGTAGCCGGTCTGGGGTAGTGGCTTCGGTGTTTTTCCTGCATTTCTCCCTTCCGGATACGCATTTAGCTGATTAATTACATGTCTTTAACACCTCTTTTTGAGTTCAAATTTTCCATTGTCTTTGTCTCTTTTCCTTGAATGCCATCTCCTCAACTTTTCATCTCAAGGTTCATACGTTTTGCTCGATTTCATGCTTTCTCTACTCATGCGGCATACCTACAAAGAATAAAAGAGAAAGAGCATAAAATCCACATAAACGACTCGAAAACTAAGTAAAAAATCATGCTTAGGAGCCTTATGAGTTGGTAAATTTCCAACTCATCAAACCCCCAAACATGAACCATTGCTTGTCCTCAAGTAATGCAATTCTTTACGGTTGAACAAATGGACAACATGCTATATATGAGTATATGCACTAAGGTTCAAGCAAGACATTCTTTCACAAGAGGACATTGCAAAAACTTAGAGCATTATGAGAGTTGCACACAAAATTATCAAGCCTCAAGACAACCCAAATATTATACACCAACTCACGAAAAAGAAAAGACTCAAACTATGTTGCTCAAGCTTCAATGGGTGACCACAATCATTAAACATAGCTTGCATGCATTCCTTTCATTCAAACAAGGGGAATAGTTCATCAAAACAAGTTCAAGGAGTATCTCAAGTAATTGACAATTCACATCCAAAGTTTGCCTTAAAGCTTGCTACACACTTGTCTCGTTCATACAGCTCACTTGAAAATAATTTTAAGTGTGTAACCCCAAGGAAGTGATGCCACTCATAAGAAGAAGAGAGAATCCCAAACATTTTAAAGCATTTCACACATTGGGATTATAAGATAGGACAAATGCGCTCACTCTCACAAAGAATTTCAAGTGCATACAAATTGACCCATAGGCTTGCCCTTCTTGTAACTTGCTACTAATGTAGAGTTGCTACACTCAAAATCACTTAGGACTTGTGTGGTATAATGAAGGCTAGGGCTAAGGGTAGGACAAATGTTTAGCTTTAGTGACTAAAGCCTCCCTAATGCCTTTATAAACACTTGTAATATCCCATCATCTTATCGAGATCACTCTATCTTATTTCTCCTTGTTCATCATCTCTATCTTTAGTCTAACAAGAGGCACCCTTATAACACCTATGATTTCACATTTAGCCTTATCTACACAAGAGGTAGCACCATTTAACCATTTTTCTTTTCTGATGACTCGACATCTTTCAACCCATCATTTCATTTATCTCATCAAAATTTTGGTGCTATCCCATATTGGAGCTTTCATGTTTCCCCTACTTTTGAAAACCCTCAAACTTAGGCTTTTGCCTCATTTTACATTCATTTCCTTATTGTTCCCCAATTCTTGAGCTTAAAGCCCCATTTACCATTCTTTCATTACTAGCAATTAGGGAGGATGGGTGCCAAAAAGGGGGATCACAAATGGTCATTAGTATTATAACGTGGTTTCCAAGAAAGGGTCTAAGGCTCAAACGTCGGCTATCAAAGATTAATATTCAAGGAGGTCATTTTGGGTGAAGTGATTGTCAAAAGAGGGCCTAAGACCATGTTCTAAGTGTATTCCCCATCTATCATTTTGCCTTAAATCACACTTAGGGCAAGTTTTAGACAGTCATGCATACAAAAGAGTTAAAGCCAAAGGTCTCACCACACAAGGCATCACAATTCAAGGGATTCACACACTTCCTTCATCACATTCAGAGAATGACCTTTTGACAAGGTATTTAAGAATCAAAAAGGCAAGCAATGAATGTATAATCCATGACAAGAGGGTGCTTATTTTCAAATTTAAGTGCCCCTCGTTTCTTTTCAAATTTCATGCACACTGCCAAGAAAGATATTTTTGGTGGTACCTCTTCAAAAACGTGTACAAAAGACTCAAAAAGACTCTAGACTTGACATTTTATCTTAAGAAATTCTCATCTCAATCTATCATTGGGTAATGCCAACCCGGTTCGACCACAAAAAGAAGAGACAAAGAAATTGCTCCTTGGGAAAGAATCGTAATATAAAGAAAATCCTTGGAGTCTATTCAAAGACTTCTATATACAACAATGACACTACTGGTTAATGATGATTTGCCCTTAATAATGATTTCACTCAATCTATCATAGGGCCATATCGTGTATCACTTAACAAGTGGGTTACTCAAACTTCACCCCCTACCAAAAACAAAGCATTGTCATTGATGCATATGTTTAAACAAAGTAAGGAAGGAATATATGAAAGAACTCCCTGGTATGATGGAGGTATCTGTATTGAAGCTGTGTGTAATGTAGAACCACTTCTTCAAAACCTCCTTTTTTTTCAAGCATTCTGCTCATAACTGGCGTTTGACCAGCGTTTTGCCGGTCTAGCACAGATGTGCCACTGTTAAGAAAATTTTCTTTCAGGCATTCTTATTAGAATATATGCTTGATCTGCAGTTTGCACATTTAAACATGCTTTTCGTCGGTCTAGCACTGGTTGCTCAATTCTTGCTTCTTCCACTTCTTGTCACATTCCACACTTGTTTCACCCCTGCACAATGAAAGACAACACAAATATAAAGTAAAAAGAAACAAAGGGAAAATAAAATGAATGTAAAAGCACTTGGGTTGCCTCCCAAGAAGTGCTTTAGTTATGACTTTAGCTTTCACCACTTGTCTCTCCACTTTATGATTTTGAATCGCACCCCTAGTCCTTTTCCATTCTTCTATTTTTGCATGAGGGGTGGTGGTGTAAAAGTTAAGGCACCAAGAAATGGATGTTGCCTCTTGTATTTCTTGGGGCTTAAAGGAGGGATGTGCTTTGATCTTGTTGGCATGACATACTTTAAGATGAAGCCACCTTGATCTTCCTCCTCACTTTCCTCTATCAACTTGGTTTCCTCAGTCTCCATTTTTTTAACCAAGTTCAATGTTGAAAAATGATAGGAGGGCAGTTTATGTTGCTCCCTTCTCATGCATGCTTCTTGCTTGACATCCTCCTTCTCAAGTGCACTAGAGTCTTAAGCATGATTTGTTGGATGTCTCTTGGGATTGTAGTGTCACTTCTTCAACTTTGGCATCTTGCATTATTGTAAGCTTTGTTGGTTAACAAACCTCCACGACCTCTTCAAAGTTCATCTTGACTCCTTCTTCATTGAGTCAAGTTGAGTTATGCCCCATTGTTCACTTCTCCTTGTTTTGATACTCAATATCTCCTCCCCTTTTCTTTTAGAGAACTATAACTTTCTTCTGAGGGGTTAATGATTCCATGAGCATTGAGGGGTTGACATCCTTTTACGCATTAGGCTCCTGCTCCAAAAATGCTTGGAGCATAGCTTCCATGCACCCACATGTATTTTTTCTTTCCTCACATGCCATGACTTCATTCCTATCAAACTTAGGAACACAACTTTTATCATAGCCATGATAAAGAGAAGTGAACTCATTAGGGCATCCACCCCAATGTCTACCATAACCACCATATAATGTGCATCTATACCCATCATTGGAGAAAGAAGATGTACTCATCTCTCTTTTAGGGGCATATTGGCAATTTTGCCAAAGGTATGGTCCTGCATAATAGGGACATGGGTCATTATAATAAGGGTTACAACCAACAAACCTCCTTTCATTCTATGATACCATAGTTCAAATACAAATAAACAAAGATAAAAACAATAAAAGATGTAAAACAAAATGCAAAATAAATTCGAATCAATAATTAACTAATGCCTTATCATAACTCAATTCCCTGACAGCGTCACCATTTTTGATAACGTCCAAAATACACTCTTCTTTACGAGAGAGCGTACATAGTCGCTGTATCAAAATAAATAACCCAATGGGTGTCGGGGTCGAATCCCACAGGAAATTGAGTCGATAATCCAAAAGTTATAAACTAACTCAAACTAGCACGCATTATTGTTCAACATTTGAAAAGAAAATTTGGGGAAAAAGGAAAATAGCATCAAATTTAAAATTGAAACTAAGTGGAGGGAATTACAATTATTGCAATCACAAGTGAGATGGCTAGGGTGTGCTATTGATGGGCTAACAACTAAAATGGGATTTACTTCATTGCCTTAGATTCAAATTTAGCATAGATAGCAGTGGATAAATCATATTCTCTCATTTTTCAACCACAAGAATGTTTATGCCTTGGGTTTTCTCAAATCCCAAGGCCAAATTCAAGTTATCAACCATAAAAGATTGAGGAAGGATTAAGCTATCTCTAGTCTTGACCTTTAATGGAGTGGAAATGTAGGTTTTGACTATCTCTAGATCAATCTCACACACCAACACTCCAAATCCTCACTATTATCTTCTCACCCAATTCTTACCTTTCTCTCTCAAGCAAAAGCAAGAAAAGTAAAGAAAAATTCATGTTTGTAACTATCAATTTTCACAATTTAAACTTAGAGAACTTGCAATAAGAACCCAAGAACAATTAATTAATACCCAACCAATTGAACAAACCCACCATGCACACACCCCTAACTAGAAAATCAGTTATGCATATTTAGAGAGAGAGAGAGAGAGAGAAGATACCAAGAGGATTCCCCTCAACATTCATCATATTACCTCACAAATTTGCTTTACAAGATCTTACAACAATGGTGGAATTCCCCCAAAGTGGGTTGAAAAAAAAGAAAGAAGAAAAGTACTTTCTAACTCTATAATTCTACGGTGAAAAGGTGTGTGAAGGATGAATAATTGATGAAAGAATTAATGGTGCACAATGAGAGTGATGTAAATATCTGTACTTTCTTGTGCACAACTTTTCCCAAATGCCCTTGAGACTTTTAGATGCTTTGGAGACCTTTATGGACCTGTTTACCCTTCATTGGATGCCCTCACTTGTGAAGCACCGACATTTATCCAGTGCCAATTCGTGGAGCACCGGCTATTCACCGCAGTAAAATAGTGAACTGAAAGTGACCACCGGCGGCTGAATCGGCAGTTTGCCGCTGCCCAACCGCTAAATGCTAATGAGTAGCCGGTATGGGAAGCGGCTTCGGTATTTTTCCTGCATTTTGCCCTTCTGGATCTGCGTTTATCCGGTTAATTACATGTCTTTAGTACCTCTTTTGAGTTCAAATTTTCCATTGTCTTTGTCTCTTTTCCTTGAATGCCATCTCCTCAACTTTTCATCTCAAGGTTCATGTGTTTTTCTCGATTTCATGCTTTCTCTTCTCACGCGACATACCTACAAAGAATCAAAGAGAAAGATCATAAAATCCACCTAAAAAACTCAAAAACTAAGTAAGAACTCATGCTTAGGAGCCTAATGAGTAGGTAAATTTCAACTCATCAGCACGTAGTTCTGAAAACCTGGGTTCCCTGAACCTCAACCCACTCTATGATAAGTGCCACTCCCAACGGAAGACACATAATAGTTATATATATATATTTATATGTTTTTCTGTAACTGTACTGTACTAATAGCTCGAAACTAGTGTCCTACAACTAAATCAGGACTATTTATCTGGAAATTCCCTGAGAGTCTAAAGGACCTGATAATACTGATAATACTGATGATTCTAGGTATATTGAGAATGCTAATAATTTTGTAAAGCATAATTACATAAATCATGGGAAATCATGTGCACTCTGAAAGATCATGCTATTTTTGAAATTATGCTAGTTCATGAAGCCATTTCTCTAAGAATCATGCTAACTTCCTAGTTATGGGAAGATACCATACAAGCTGAAAATAACATTATGAATACTGTATAATACTAGTAATGGAAACCTTAAACCATAAAGGAAAGATAAGGGAATTCACATGGAATGAAAAAACCTTAAACCATAAAGGAAGAATTCAACATGGAATGAAAACCCTAAGTCATGAATTCTAGAAAAAATATATTTCTAAGATTCCTGGAAATAATTAGGACACGAGGGTGGAAGAAAACCCTTGTTGAAGTTTCACATACCTGTAGAAGAATAACCCTGAGTAGAAGCTTGAATTTCTAAAGTTTTAGGAAGAACCCTAGTTCTTGCTTGGGAGAGTTCTTGAGTTTTACGTTCTATTCTTGAGAAGTTATGCCAGAAATGAGGGAGAAGAATCGACTCACTCCCCCTGATCCCCCTCTAAAATATCCCATTACGATGTAGTTTAGGAGTTAGGAGCTTAGAATTTTACAAAAATTCCCCTGGGTAACTGTTTCAAAAATCTGTCCGTCCAATGGTATGACCCAACCTACGAATCGTAAGAAGATCATACGATCTGTACTGACACTCGTGGCTAGGGACCCTGCTCTAAACCATTCTCTAAAGTTCATCCCATGGAATCCTATCATGATCCATACCTTCATATCACTGGTCATACCATGGGTTGTGGTTCTCCAAAATTCTCTAAACACTTCTCTGAAACTTATCTCACACCTGGTTAGTATGATCCATATCATGGTGGTACGAATTGTGAAATGCAGTCATAGTTTCCTTGCCACCTCCTGTCTGACTCCCTGAACTCATATCATGAATCATGGTACGACTCGTATGAATCACCTGTGGTTTACTGGACAATTTCTTCCTTTCCCTCTGAAACCCCATCTCACGAGTCCTAGTACGACTTGTACCACCTCATAACAATTCGTACTATGAATCGTTTTGATGACTTTTTTCCCAAATTTCTACATGATCGAGTTTTAAATCTAGGGGCTAGTCTCAAGGATTTCTTGGGTATTACAATATCTCCCTCTTGGGAACATTCATCCTCGAATGGAGGCTAAATAAGTTGGAAAGATAGGGAAAGAGCTACAATCCCATAATTGAAGACCATAGGCTGAAAACTGATGGAGTGACTGACTTCGAATTGAGATACATAACTGAACCAAGATCATGCAATAAGAATGAATACATAGACATGAATAGACCTGAAAAGCATGAAGCTAACATGAACTTGAGTAGAGTGCTAAGGAAGAACTAGTACATGATGTTGAAGCTAAGCTAGAAGGGAATAGGTGAGGGTACTTAGCCATCATATCTGCTTTGGCTCCGCATGTAGCTCCCTCTACATGCTGGTTCATTTAAAGATCCTTTATTGAGGCGACATTATTATTCCTCAACTTATGAACCTGATGGTCTAAATCTCTACAGGGACCTCTTCATAGGAAAGACTATATTTTACACCAACACTCTCTAAAGGCACAATTGAGGTCGAATAACTCATGCACTTCTTTAACAGAGACATGCGAAAGACTGTATGTACCGATTCTAACTCCAAAAGTAGGTCCAACTCATAGGCCACATTACTAATGTGCCTCAGGATTCTGTAAGGACCAACATAGCAGAGACTGAGTTTTCCTTTCTTTCCATACCTCATCACCCCTTTCATAGGTGAAATTTTCAGATATACCCAATCATCCAAAGCAAACTCCAACTCTCTTCTCCTTACATATGCATATGATTTCTGGCGACTTTGAGCTATTTTCAGCCTTTTCCTAATAAGTTGAACCTTCTCCATCGGCTCATGAACCAAAATCGGCCCAATTAAGGTAGCTTCACCAACCTTAAACCACCCCATAGGAGACCTACACCTCCTACCATAAAGTGCCTTAAATAGGGCTATCTGGATGCTGGATTGGTACTGTTGTTATACACAAACTCGATGAGAGGTAGGTGATCATCCCAACTACCCTTGAAATTGATCACGCAAGCTCTAACATATCCTATAGAGTTTGAATAGTCCGCTCAGCCTACCCATCTATCTGCGCGTGAAAAGCTATGCTGAGCTTAACCTGAGTACCAAGTCCTTTCTGAAATGACTTCCAGAAGTATGAAGTGAATTGAGTACTCCTATCTGATATGATAGACAAAGGAACTCCATGTATCCTAAATAACTCCCGAATATAAATCCTAGCATAATCCTCAGCTGAATTTGTGGTCTTCACTGGCAGAATATATGTTGACTTAATCATCCTATCTACAATTACTCATATCGAGTCATGCTGTCTGCTCGTACGAGGTAGACCTGTAATGAAATCCATGTTGATGTCTTTCCAATTCCAAGTAGGGATGCTAATGTCCTGAGTCATACCTCCTGGTCTCTGGTGTTCAACCTTCACCTATTGGAAGTTAAGACTCTTAGTCACAAATTCTGGAATGTCCTTCTTCATGCCATTCGCCAATAGACTTCCTGTAGGTCACGATACATCTTGGTTGAATCTGAGTGGATAGAGTACCTGGAGCTGTAAGCTTCCATTAGTACCATTGTGTTAAATCATCTACATATGAAACACACAACCACCTTGGTCCATCTCCCCCTTTGGAGAATGCTTCTACCTCTTTCCTTAGGATTGCTTCCTTCAACTTAAGTAATATTAGGTCATTATCTTGTCTTGTCTTAACCTCCACCACAAGGGAGGTCTCAGACCCATTATGGACTACAACTCCACCTTCTACTGAGTCAAACAAATGAACACCTAACAAAGCTAGCCTGTGAACATCCCTAACCAATTCTTTCTTATCATCCTCAATATGAGCAACACTTTTCATCGATAATCTGTCGAGGGCGTCGGCCACTACATTGGCTTTACCTGGGTGGTACAAGACACTCATTTCATAGTCTTTTAATAACTCCAACCATCCCCTCTGAAGAAGATTGAAATCCTTCTAACTGAACATATACTGCGGGCTTTTATGGTCAGTGAACACATCTACATGAACACCATAAAGATATTGCCTCCAAATCTTTAAGGAAAATACTGCCGCTGCTAGCTCAGGATCATGAGTTAGGTAGTTCTTCTAATAAACCTTGAGATGTCTAGAAGAATAGGCTATAGATTTACCATGCTATGTCAATACACAACCAATACTAATTCTGGAGGTGTTGCAGTAGAGAAGGAACCCATCTGAACCTTCTAGTAGTGTCAATACTGGGTTACAGAGTCGAGTCTTCAACTCCTGAAAACTTCTCTCATAAGCATCGGACTGCTGGAACTTCACCTTCTTCTGAGTCAGCTTGGTCATAAGAGATGCAATATAGGAAAATCCTTCTACAAACAGTAGGTAATAATCAGCTAGGCCTAAGAAACTCCTAATGTCTGATAGAGAAGTGGGTCTTGGCAGTTCTTAATTGCTTCAATCTTTTCTAGATCTACTTGAATACCCTTGATGGAAATGACATGACCAAGGAATGCTACTGATTTCAACTGGAACTCAGACTTGATGAACTTAGTGAATAACTGGCGGTCCTCAAGAGTCTACAAGACTATTCTCAAATGGTCTGCATACTCATCCTCACTTCAGGAATGGCAAGGATGTCATCTATGAAGACAATGACGAACATGTCCAAGTATTGTTTGTATACCCTGCTCATCAAGTCCATAAAGATTGCAGGAGCATTTTTTAGTCCAAAATACATAACAACAAATTCCTAGAGACCATATCGTGTTCTGAAGGCCATCTTCGGAATATCATATTCTCTGACTTTGAGCTGATGACAGCCTGATCTGAGGTCTATCTTTAAAAAGTAGCTAGCGCCCTAAAGCTGGTCATACAAGTCATCAATCCTGGGGAGGGGATACTTGTTCTTGATTGTGGCCTTCTTCAACTGATAGTAGTCGATGCATATTCTGAGTGTACCATCCTTTTTTCGCACGAATAAGACTGGGGCACCCCATGGAGAGATGCTAGATCTGATGAAACCCTTATCTAAAAAGTCCTTCAGTTGTTCTTTTAACTCTTTAAGCTCAGCTGCAGCCATTCTATAAGGAGGAATTGAGATAGGTTGTATCTAGAAGAAGATCTATGCCGAAGTCTATTTCCCGTTTGAGAGGGACTCTGGGAAGATCTTTGGGAAACACAGCTGAGAAATCATTTATGATTGGAAGTGACTGAAGAGTTGGGGTTTCGAAACTAGGATCCCTAACCTTAACTAGATGATAGATGTATCCCTTAGAAATTATTTTTCTAGCCTTAAGGTAAGAGATAAACCGACCCTTAGGTGCTAAAGTAATACCCTTCTGATCTCAGGCAAAATAGCATGCCCAAGTGATGCTTGAGAACTTAATTTAGTCTTGTTTAGCTGAGTAATTGTATACATTTTCATGTGATTTTATATAAATGTGAATATATGTGCTAACCAACATGATTAGTCCTTGTTTTGTAGGTTTCAATGATTTTGAGGAACTAATTTATAAGTTGGTGAAGTAGCGGAAGGGAGTCGGGAGCAGATGCCGCAGGCAGGCAGCACCAGCGCGCCAGCAACGTGCCACGCCGTGCCAGCTGCACGACAAAGCAAGGCCAATGCACTGCCCAAGCAATGTGACACGCTGCCAACGCGGTGGCACTCGGCAGTTTAGGCTTTCGGAGGCAATTTCCAGAGAGCTTCCGCGTTACCTCCGTGTCACGGAGGCAGTGCTCCGCGATACACTTTATGACACGGAGCCATTCCACGACAGGCTAAATTGTGCACGTTTCTCATTTATTATAAATAGGACCCTTAGCTTCTAAAACCACTTTGTCACGATTTCATTCTGGAAAACTACCTAGGAGTGAAGGGAGAAGTGCGAGAACTCATCTAGGGTTCGGCAAATTCCCTTCTCATCTACCAAATTCATGTAAGTATGTTAGTTTAGTAGTAGTTAGTTGTAGTTTTATGAACATGAATGGAAAGAACCCTTCCTCTAGGGTTGAAGCCATGAATTATGATTGTGATTTTATGAAATTATTTTGGAATTAAGTTATTGATTGTTGTTTTCATCTTGCATTCTGGATTGTTGGTTGTTTTTATGATTGATCACCATGAAAACATATACGTAGGGCAATTTCTTGAGAAAGAATTACCTAGGTCAGGACATGAGAATGTGAGGAGCATGTTGTATCTCACGATATAATTTCGTGTTAGGATAGAAATATACCTAACACCTTGCTTGGTTGATAAAACGGGGGTTATTAAGAGACCAACTTAGGATTATCACATCACCACTCGAAGAAGTAGTTGTGAAGGTAAGTTGAGTTAAATGGTTAGACACACGGAAGTCCCTAATCGTTTCCTCGTAAACCACAACATAATTAATTTCCCGCGAACTAGAAATTAGCATCCTCACTCACAATGATGCAGTGAGGCTAGTTTGCCGTGTTTAGAGGCTCGAAAGACCATGAACATGCAATTCTAATTATGTGAAATACTAATCGATAGTGTCATGGTTAACCCATTGCAATTCGTAGTATCGCATGATTATCTGGTTTTAACTCTATGTTGCTCCTAGAGTAAATTCAGGATATTTCGTTGACCAAAACATACTTAATTAAATCTCCCTCGAAAACTTCTATAACCAACACTTGAGAAAGTTAAGATCACACTTGAAATGGATAGTTAGAGGAATGGGTCCAGTCCCTGTGGGTTCGACATTCTGGTTCTCTAAAAGAGCCACTATATTACTTGCACGACCCGTACACTTGCGGGGCGCATCAAGTTTTTGGCGCTGTTTCGGGGACTCGGCGAAGTTTTGATAATTTATCTGTTTTTGTGTGATTCTTGAAATTTCCTTAAGTGTTGAGAAACTTGGTCTTAGTTTGTTTATTTGTAGGTGATAGGTTGTCCTGCCGAGCTGGCTAGAAGTAGAGAGCTTGTGGAACCGTTGCTGGAACCTGAACGTCAAATCCATTTGCGAAGGAGAGTAGCTCTAGAGCAGAAGCTGAAGAGACTTCAAGAAAAGGTACAACAACAACCACCCACAGGACAAGCACAATTGTCATCATAAGCAATGGCAGCAAGACCAGTTTGTGAAGTGCCGATCCCACTAGCGACGCATGTGACCTCTAGCATCCGTAAATCGGAGCCTGGAGGGCACTTTGAGCTTAAACAGAGCATGGTGCAGCTGTTACATTCTAGTGGTCAATTCACTGGGATGGCACATGAGGACCCGCAGCAGCACCTACAGAGCTTTTTAGAGATTAGTGACACGTTTGTCCCCACTGGCGTGTCCACAGATTATGTCCGACTAACCCTCTTCCCATTTTCACTATTGGGAGAGGCGAAAAAGTGGCTGAAGGCTGAGACACCGAACGCCATAACTTCATGGAATGACTTGGCTAAGAAGTTCCTTATCAGATTCTTCCCTTCAGGCAAAACTGCAAAGTTGAGAAGTGAAATACCCAGTTTCAAGCAGAGGCCTGATAAGAACTTATATATGGCTTGGGAAAGATTCAAGTCATTGTTAAGAGACTGCCCCTATCACCAGCAATCAAATGAAGTGCTGGCTCATACCTTTGTAGAAAGTCTAGACCCACACACAAAAATATTACTAGACTCTGCATCGGGTGGCCAAGCCTTGGAGAAGACATATGATGAGTTGTACACTTTGTTGAACAGAATTGCACAAAGAAATCTAGAGTGGCACAAAGAGTCATTGAGGGGGGCAGGAAAGAGATCGGAGTTGATAGAAGTAGATGGTTTGAATGCCTTGGCAGCACAATTAGCTTCGTTCCAACATCAAATGATGACTCAGTTCAATAAATTGAGTATGAACCAACACCAGGGCCAGGTTAATGCAGTTCAGCAAGCTCCGAGTTGGTGTGAAATTTGTGGTAATAATGGCCACCATGCAGAATCTTGTGGAGATAATCCGGAGTTAGTCAATTTTGTTGGTAATGTGCAACGCAACAATCAGAATTTTGGAACCAGTTACAATAGAAATTGGCAGGGCTACCCGAATATTTCTTGGGGTGGAAATCGAAAGCAAAATTATATGCAACCTCAACAACAGCAGTATCAGCAGAATAGGCAGAATGATGGGCAATTGAGTAGCAGCATTGAGGAAACATTGCAGAAAATTGTGGAGACCCAGAATCAGTTAGCGGAAAATCAGGCGAGGATGGCAACAAACTTAAAGAATCAGTAAATGGCCACCAGAAATCTTGAAAAACAAGTGGGTCAGATAGCAGTTGCTCAGAACATGAGGTCGCAGGGGGGATTACCAAGCGATGCAGATCCTAACCCCCGACAAATCAATGCCATTAGTCTTAGAAGCGGAAAGCAATTAGCTGATGTAGTGCCTAAAGAGTTGAGAAATAAGGTGCAGCCAGAGTTGGTTAGACCAGGACCATCCACCGACACTGGAGTGAATCAGAGTGCTGGGCAACAAAATGCTCAACCTTCATTGCAGCCAGCACAAAGACCACCACCACCATTCCCTCAGAAATTCAGAAAGAGCAAGGAGGAGGAATGCTTCAAAAAGTTCTTTGAGAGCTTCAAAGAACTTCACATAAATTTGCCTCTTATTGATGTCTTGCAGGGAATGCCCAAGTATGCTAAATACTTGAAGGACGTGATGGAAAACAAAGTTAGATTGGTGGATGTCCAGACTGTAGCACTGACTGAGGAGTGAAGTCACAGGGTATTGAGTAAAATGCCAAAGAAGCTCAAAGACCCAGGGAGTTTTACCCTCCCCATACAAATTGGTAAAGCTGAGGTGCTATGAGCTTTGTGTGACTTAGGGGCAGCAGTTAATCTAATGCCCCTATCCTTATTCAACACTCTGGGGTTAGGAAAACCAAGGCCGACAAGGTTGATGCTGCAACTTGCTGACAAATCGCGAGTGACACCTGATGGAATAATAGAGGACCTTCTCATCAAAGTAGGTAAGTTTATTATACCTGCTGATTTTATTGTCTTAGATTTTCAGGTTGATGAACAGGTACCCCTAATCTTGGGACAACCATTCTTGGCCACTGGAGGAGTGGTGATTGACTTGAAAGCAGGGACCCTGAAAATGAGGGTTGAGGATGAAGAAGAAATATTCTGCGTTTACCAAGAAATGAACCCATCTGCACACTACAGAAACCTTTGTCAAGTTAGTGTGTTGGCAGAGGATGAGTGTGGGGTGGAGGATTCCACAGGTGCAGGACCAAAGGCAATGTCAAGTCTTCAGCCCAAGTCTGATAGACGGCTTCAAATTGAGAAGAAGTTGGAGAAAGAGAGGAACAGAGTGGAGGCTGTTTCCTCTAAACAGCAAAAGAAAAGGAGATGGTTCTTGAAAGAGAACCCAGGTATGAGAATGTCCTAAAAAGGATAGTCCACGTCGTTCCACGACGTAAAATAAGGCGCTGCTTGGGAGGCAACCCAAGGGTACCACAGGTACCATTTTAATTTCTTGCATTTGTGTTGATTTTATTTATTTTTCATCTTGTGCTGTTTTTGGTGGAAAGTTAAGCACAGATGGAGGGGAAGTCTGAGTACCCGTGGAGGAGGAAGCTAAAAAGCATAGACGATAAAAAGTGTGGGGTCGACACACACTTGTGCAAAGTTGAAGGAAAGCACGCTATTAGCTAGGCCTAAAGGCCTCAGGGAGTATTTCTCACCCTTTTTAAATTTTAATTTGATGCTATGAGGACATAGCAGGATTCAAGTGTGGGGTGAGGGAAATTTCAAGGGAAATGTCAAATTAACGATTTCTGGTGAATGTAATGCTTGTGAGAAATATTGGGAAATTTTGTTTTGAGAGTCAAGCATGAATTCATCACCCGTTGGTTTTTCTTTTCGGTTCTTTTCCGACGGGGGGGTCTTTGAACCGAAGAATAAAAATTTTCTTTTTCTTTCCTTTGTCTGTATATAGTGTTTTTAGTCATAGTTAGGGACTGTTTCCGACGATGGATGGATGATGACCGTCTTGAGGAAGAATTAGTCGATAGGTTTTGGGTTTTTGAAACCATAACTAATTGGTGCTTGATGTTCTTGTTATGGGCTATAAATGATTGTAAGATGCAAGTATGTTCAGTGTTGAAGCATGCAAGTGTATAACTTTGTTTGAGACACTTAGGCTCTTGAATTTGACTCAATATGATTGAAGCTTAATTCTGAATTCTTGTGATTAGTTGAGTAAGAGTCTGCTGAATGTGTCTTGATTGGAGCATGTGCCACGAGTGTAAGGTTTTTGTATATTCTGTGCTATTGTGGAATGTCTAGAACTTGCCTGGTGTGGTTATAAAACGAAATGAAGGATGTGAATTGTAGGAGATGATTTAGGCATTTCTTTGAATGAACCAATTTTTTATCCCTCATTTTACCTACCTTGAAAAAGTAATCCTAGTTAGCCCCATCGAGCCTTGAGCCTATTCTTTGATAGCTGCAACACAAGCTGAATCCTTTTTCTTTCATTAGCCTTGTGTTTGATCCAAAACTCCTAAGCACTTGAGTGAAAAAAAAATCCGAAGGAGTAAAGGAGTGAGAAGAATGAAAAGAAAGGAAAAGTAGCAAGTTGTAGAAGTGAAAAAAGGACAAAGGTGCACTTGTGTGAAAATGGTTGATTATTAGTAAGGAGTAAGAAAACAAATTAATGAAAAATTATTTATAGAACTCCCTACTAATAAGCTAAAAGTGCCTAAAGAAAGGGGGAACATAAGAGGAAAAAGAAAGATGAAAGGAGAAAAAGGTGAAGTAAGGGAAGGGAAGTTCGTAATGAGGGCGTAATGTATTAAAAGCGCTTGGGAAAGATAGTCACTATTATTGGCCAGAATAGTACCTACCCGTCCCTTAGCTTACATTACAACCCATTAAGTCCTACTTGATCTTACATTCACACATCCTTAAATTAGTGGAATAAAACACTAAGGGCAAGCTTATGGGTCATTACATGATGCATCTGAATTCTTTGTGAGAGTGAGCGTAATTCTATTCATGTAACCACACATGTTGTGATTTAAAAATGGTTTTTGCGTGTGAAATTGGGTAACTCTCTTTCCATGAGGGCACATGTTGAATGAAGGATATAATTCATGTGGAATTTCTTAATCAGTTGATTTGCATGAATTTGCTAAGATTGAGAGTCGCTTCTTGAGGTTAAGAAGTCTTAACATAGTTGTACTTCATTTCGATGATCAAATCGTGCATGCTCTATTTTTATCTTGTTAACTTACTTAATCATTATAGCCCTAGCTTGAATAATCTTGCTAAATGAGTTATGGGTGAGTCTCCATATGCATGAGATGTAAAAGGTTGTTCGAGGACGAACAAGACTTTAAGTGTGGGGTTGGTGATCTCGGTCAAAATAGCATGCCCGAGTGACGCTTGAGAACTTAATTTAGTCTTGTTTAGCTAAGTAATTGTATACATTTTCATGTGATTTTATATAAATGTAAATATATGTGCTAACGAACATGATTAGTCCTTGTTTTGTAGGTTTCAATGATTTTGAGGAACTAATTTATAAGTTGGTGAAGTAGCGGAAGGGAGTCGGGAGCAGATGCCGCAGGCAGGCAGCACCAGCGCGCCAGCGTCGTGCCACGCCATGCCAGCTGCGTGACAAAGCAAGGCCAACGCGCTGCCCAAGCAGCGTGACATGCTGCCAACGTGGTGGAACTCGGCAGTTTCGGCTTCCGGAGGCAATTTCCAGAGAGCTTTCGCGTTACCTCCGTGTCACGGAGGAAGTGCTCCGCGATACACTCCGTGACACGGAGCCATTCCATGACAGGCTAAATTGTGCACGTTTCTCATTTATTATAAATAGGACCCTTAGCTCCTAAAACCACTTTGTCATGATTTTATTCTGGAAAACTACCTAGGAGTGAAGGGAGAAGTGGGAGAACTCATCTAGGGTTTGGAAAATTCCCTTCTCATCTACCAAATTCATGTAAGTATGTTAGTTTAGTAGTAGTTAGTTGTAGTTTTATGTACATGAATGGCAAGAACCCTTCCTCTAGGGTTGAAGCCATGAATTATGATTGTGATTTTATGAAATTGTTTTGGAATTAAGTTATTGATTGTTGTTTTCGTCTTGCATTCTGGATTGTTGGTTGTTTTTATGATTGATCACCATGAAAACATATACGTAGGGCAATTTCTTGTGAAAGAATTACCTAGGTCAGGACATGAGAATGTGAGGAGCATGTTGTATCTCACGATATAATTTCGTGTTAGGATAGAAATATACCTAACACCTTGCTTGGTTGATAAAACGGGGTGTTATTAAGAGACCAACTTAGGATTATCACATCACCACTCGAAGAAGTAGTTGTGAAGGTAAGTTGAGTTAAATGGTTAGACGCACGAAAGTCCCTAATCGTTTCCTCGTAAACCACAACATAATTAATTTCCCGCGAACTAGAAATTAGCATCCTCACTCACAATGATGCAGTGAGGCTAGTTTGCCGTGTTTAGAGGCTCGAAAGACCATGAACATGCAATTCTAATTATGTGAAATACTAATCGATAATGTCATGCTTAACCCATTGCAATTCGTAGTATCGCATGATTATCTGGTTTTAACTCTATGTTGCTCCTAGAGTAAATTCAAGATATTTCGTTGACAGTAACAAACTTAATTAAATCTCCCTCGAAAACTTCTATAACCAACACTTGAGAAAGTTAAGATCACACTTGAAATGGATAGTTAGAGAATGGGTCCAGTCCCTGTGGGTTCGACATTCCGGTTCTCTAAAAGAGCCACTATATTACTTGCACGACCCGTACACTTGCGGGGTGCATCACCTTACCCTCTAGGACTGGTCCATTAGGAAACTGGAATCTAACGACTCTGATTATGCAGTCAACTGAGGCATAGCAAGAGTGTAACCAGTCCATTCAAGAATGAGGTCAAAATCAACAATATCTAACTCTACTAGATCGACTGTTGTGACTCTCTATAACACTATGACCGGGCAGTTTTTACACTCGACTGGTTGTAATTGACACCCCAATAGGAATAGAGATTGAAAAGGGTTTTGAGAGGACTTCTAGACTAATATCAAACCAAAATGCAATATAAGGAGTCATGAAAGAAAGTGTGGCTCCTGGATCTAGTAAAGCATAAATATCAACCTGGAAGAGACGTAACATACTAGTGACTAGGTCAGGTGAGTTCTCCTAGTCTTGACGTGAAGATAGAGCATAAAAGAGGTTTTGCTGCTAACCACCTCCACCTATGCCTGAGTTAGTGCCCTGCTGAGCTGAGCAATCTGTCGGAGCTGCTGATTGATGTTGAGCATATTTTCTATGCCTATTTTCCATGCTTTTTCTCATCTTTTACCTTGTTTTGAGTTCATAAACCTTAGAAAATGCATAAATTCATGTGTTTGTATGTTTTGTAAGCTAAGAAATGATTTTAGTTGTTTTGAGTAGGAAACTAAGGAAAAAGGACCCAAATTACCCAAGGTGTGAAGATTATGAGAGTGTGAGAGGAAGGACTTGGGGCTATGGCTGGCGCCGGGCGCTAGGTCCCAAACATCAGAGAATTATGCAAATCTAGGGCTCTCGCTGGCGCCGGGCACCAGTTACCAAACTTCATAAGATGTTTCATTCGACAACTTTGGTGAGATGAGAGGCCCGGAGCCCCAGAGCATTCCATACTTTCAGAAACTTTTCAAAATTTTGGTGCTATGGATGGGGCTGGGTACCAGAGAGGCTCTAGAGCCAAACACTCAGGGGCTATGAGTGGTGCGGGGCTCGGATGATCTAAAAGTGTTGAAATTTGTCTAAATCATTGGTGCTACGGATGGGGCTGGGCGCCCGAAGCTAAACTTTAGAGGAAACTTGAGCCGAACTTGGGGCTATAGAGGGGACAACACGCCAGGCCTATTCCTGGACAGAGTTTTCTAATTTTAAAGCCAAGTACTTGATGGCAAAAGTGTCATTTCAAGGCTCAACTATAAACATAGCCTCTAGATCATTTGTTAGCAGTCTTTGGATCAATTTTACATTATGTATATCATTTGTGGAGGGTTGTAACACAACTTGGAAGGAATAAAATTTTCTACTTAGGTTTCTTCTTTTCTTCTTTATTTTACTTTGAATGATGATGATTAAGTCGTTGTTTTTCCACTTTTCTATGAGTGGCTGAACTTATACTCTAGGGTTTTGGCCATGGTGGATGGTTGAAGTTTAAAAAGCTAATTTATTCTAGTTTCAATTCTTCTTTAATGGTTGTTTATTTTTACTTGTTTTAATTGCTTATTCACTAACCTGATCAACATGTAAGTAAATCTGTTGGCTTTTGATTGAACATGAGAAAGGGAATAGAAAGGGTTAAAGGTAAATATAGAACAACAGACCCTTGAACACATTGGTGAGACAATAGAAGTTGTTGTTGAGGATAGGGATATATCCTTCAACCTTGTTTACTTGAAATATAAGTAGGCATAATCGTCGTTTATATTTCTCCTATGATCATAGGGATATAGGCGTTAGGGTTCATAAGATAGCTCTTGGATGCTCGAGAGAGTGGCAAGGAATAGGATAGAAACTTGCAACTAGCAACCATAGGAAGAATCGTTATAGTGTAATCACGTCTTGAAAACTCAACCTGAAGCAAAAGTGCCATTATCCTAGATTTTCATCATCATCAGAAGTAAAACCAAGTTTGCAACAACTTCAGTTAATTTTATATTTGAAGTTTTTAGTAGTTTAATTATCTAAACCATTCCCATTTCAACTATTTGATAGAATAGAGAAATAAAGAAGAAACCTTAAACGATTGAACTGACATGTCTCTAAGGGATCGTTAATCGGTATTTCTAGTCCTGTATTACTTGATGACCACGTGCGCTTGCATGTGCTTGGGCAGCATCAAGTTTTTGGTGCCATTGCCAGGGACTTGAATATTGTTTGATCATTTGTAGGTTAGGATTTTATTCCGTTATTCTATATTTGTCATGATCCGGTCCTATCCAAGTCGACCCATGGAAGAACATGACATTTAAAGCTCAACACAATCATATGGAAGTCTAACATATATAAAATAGCGGAAGTCTAAAATTCTGATAACATCGAATAACTGAATACATAGCACAATCTGAAACCGAAAACATACTATGTCTGATAAGCCTCTACATACTGACGAGTTGATGGGACAAGACCCCAACTAACTCATTAAGACTGAAATTAAAAATACTGAACATAAATTGATAGAAGGGTCCTCGAAGGATGAGGATTCACCAACTCTAGCTGAGGAGTGCAACTCGAAAGATGTGGCTAACGGTGGGACTGAACCTGAATGTCGGAGCCTGTATCATGAAATGATACAACATAAAGTACGCGGTCAGTATATGGAATGTAGCAAGTATGCAAGGTAAGTAAAACCACTAAGTAAGTAAAATTAGAAATCATGCATATCATAAAACATCTCATCATAAGATTCTGAGAGTAGGGCTTGCATGCTATTATCTGAAAATATGATTTAAACATAACTGAATATCATAACTGAATTGAATGACCCAAAGCTGAAACTGACTATTCGTAAGTAAAACTGAACATTGGGTCAAACCTGCTTAAAACATAATATCATGACTGATGAACGTGTATAACTGAAATCATGAGGAACAATAGAAGACTCGTCATATAATCGACATTACCACGATAGAGCTTACGTGGTCTTGACTATTACACTCAATTGGGCAGAGCCATCCAAAGCTTTGCCAGGGCTAAGGACGGTACCATGATATCGATATCAAGATGAAGGCCCCTTGGGGGCAGAGGAAGCTCACAGAAGAGGTCCCAAATAATCTAAACATACCTACGTTGGCACGTATTTATGAGGCATAGGGTTGACTGACCCTTAGCCTACTCGGTGCTAGACACTACTCTAAAAAACATGCATATGCATAAAAGAAACTTGCGCACATGAACTGATCATGAAACTAAATAGAGTCATAGGGCAAAATTGATACCTCAAGTCAGAATTGAGCCGGTAGAGAATAAATGTTGGTATGTAACCATCATATCCGCTTCATCTTCCAATGTAGCTCCTTCAACATGATGATTCCTCCATAATACTTTAACTGGAGCTACTTCCTTGTTCCTTAGCCTCCGAACCTGATGATCTAATATTTCCACTGGAACCTCCTCATAGCTAAGGCTATCTTTTACACCAAGGCTGTCCACCAAGACTACTAGAGCTGGATCTCCAAACATTTCTTCAAAAGTGATACATGAAACACAAGATGCACGGAAGATAAATCTGAGGGCCATTCAAACTCATACCCCACCTTTCCAACTCTTCTCACAATCCGGTAGGGGCCAACATAGCGGAGACTAAGTTTCCCTTTCTTTCCAAACTGCATTACTCCCTTCATGGGAGATACTTTCAAGAGCACCCAGTCATCCACCTCGAACTCAAGCTCTCTTCTCCTAACATCGGCATAGGACGTTTGGCGATGCTGAGCGGTTCTTAACCTGACCCTTATCAACTGAACCTTCACCATAGCCTTATGAACCGAATCTGGCTGTAGCTGCCTCACCAACCTCAAACCATCTGATGGGCGATCTACATCTCCTCCCATAGAGAGCCTCGAATGGTGCCATTTGGATACTAGAGTGATAGCTGTTATTATAAGCAAACTCGATCAGGGGCAAGTGATCATCCCAAACACCTCTGAAGTCAATCACGCATGCCCTCAACATGTCCTTAAGGGTCTGAATTGTCCATTCCACTTGACCATCCATATGCGGGTGAAATGTTGTGCTGAGTTTAACCTGAGTACCAAGCCCTTTCTGAAAAGACCGCCAAAATTGAGAGGTAAATTGAGTACCTCGGTTTGAAATGATAGACAAGGGCACTCCATGCAATCGAACCAACTACCAGATATATAGCTTGGCATAATTGATCTTGGGCAGATTTATATGCCCAAGTGATACTCAAACGTATTATTTTCGCCTTGTTTGTGTGCAATATGTATATATTCTCATGTAATTGGTAATAAAATGTGAATTTATACTAACCAACATGATTAGCATTTGTTTTGCAGGAAAATATGATTTTTAGGAGCTAAAATGCATGTTAGAACTATATCGGAGTTGGACTTGGATACGAGCGTGGAAAAGACATTGGAATGCAAAAATTATAGGGGCTCCGCGATGGAGCCGTGCCACGCTACCATCACGGAGGCACACTTCCTGGAGAGGAAATTAATTGGAAAATTCCAGTGAGGCCTCGCGACAGCTCCGTGGCACGGAGATAGGCCTCCGCGTTGGCCTCCGTGCCACGTTGAGGCTATTTTACCGGACCCTGGATTTCCAGTGAAGGTCCGCGTCCATGCCGTGTCATGTAGGCAGTGCTCCGCATTGACCTCCGTGACACGTTGCTTGTTATTCCGGGAAAAATTTCCCTCTAGTATAAATAGCACACTTAGGTTTATTTTAATTAGTTCAGACTTGGTGGAGCAAGGACGTGGGTTAGCAGCAGTTGAGGGACGAAAAATCTAAGAGATTTCTTCTCTTCCTTTCTTCTTTCAATCAATTGTATGTATGATTTACACTTGTTTTAGGATGATCAATCCACAAATGAGTGGCTAATTCTCTTCCTTGCTAAGGTTTTGAACATGTGTAGTGAATTTTGATTGTAAATGATATGGTTTTCTTCTTCTTCTTTCATGTTGTTCTATTAATTCTTGTTCTTACTGCATTAGTGCTTGGCCGACATTAATGTACATCTAAAAAGTCCAATTTCACTCGAGAGAGCATGAAATTGGAAAGTTGTGAATTAATAGGGTATTGTTCTCAACTTGATTTGGGAAAATTGGGTTTTGATGTGCTTTCCTGATAGAAATATACTTGAAAGCCGTATTAGTCAATTTAGGAACCGGAATTGTATTGCTAGGTCGTAAATTGCATTTGATCACAGAAATGTAGATGGATGGTTTATGATTCTTAAGTGAAATTAAATACGAGAGTTTTAATTTCTAGGCTACTGTTCTTGGCTAGCAACATGAAGAAGAGATTAACCGAATTATTATTACAATCGAATTCATTACTTGTTCTTAACCTTGGCATGCTCATATCCATAGTTTAAATTCACAGTAAATAATTGTTAATAGTTTTAGTATATATTTTATAAACAAAAACTCAATTAACTGTTGGTTACGTTGTTGTTAGCATAGTTAGAAGTAAGATAAGAATATAGTATACTTAGGCAAATTTTACATACCCTGAGCCTCCTTGGATCGATACTTGGCTTACTTAGCCACTTTATTACTTGTTTGAACACGTGCACTTGCGTGTCGGTTTATAATATATAATACCAACCGAAACAAACCGAACAAGTCTTTGGCGCCATTGCCGGGGAGGCTAGGTGATTTGTGAAGTTGTGTTTAGTGTAAATTTACTGTATTTTTATTTTTATTTTCTTAAGTGTTAACAACTTGGTCTTAGCCTGTATTTTGCAGATTTTGTTTCTGTGAACACTGGCAAGGGACAAAGAGCTGGTGGAATCTTACTTAGATCTTGAACGTGAATTTCATAGTCAACGTAGAGAAGCTCTACAAAAGAAGCTGCAGTTGTTCCGACAATGTATTATGGAGCAACAAAATCCACCAGTTGTGAGGGCAGTGTTAGTGCCCGATGAAGCAGCAGCAAGGCCGGTTCGCGAGGTGGCAATCCCACACGCTAACAATGTACATTCTAGCATCCGCAAACCAGAGCCTGGAGGGAAGTTTGAATTAAAGCAGAACATGGTGCAACTCTTGCACACAAGCGGGCAATTTACCGGTCTCCCTCATGAAGATCCACAACAACATCTCCAAAACGTTTTGGAGATAAGTGACACTTATATACCCGCTGGAGTGTCACCTGATTATGTTCGGCTCACCTTATTTCCGTTTTCCTTACTTGGTGAAGCCAAGAGGTGGTTAAAACCTGAACCACCCAATTCTATATCAATGCGGGATGATCTTGCACGGAAGTTTTTGATTAGATTTTTCCCTTCTGGTAAAACAGCCAGACTTAGAAGTCAAATTCTAAGTTTTAAATAGAGGGAGGGAGAAAATCTATATCAAGCCTGGGAAAGATTTAAATCCATGTTGCAGGACTGTCCTCATCATCATCAGTCCAATGAGGTGTTGGTACACACATTTATTGAGGGTTTGGAACCCCACACTAAAATTCTGTTAGATTCAACAGCTGGAGGGCAAGCGCTGGAAAAGACTTACGAGGAGCTGTACACTTTGCTCAACCGAATTTCACAGGGCAATCCAGAATGGAATGCAGATTCATCAAGAGGTGGAGCAAGGAAAGCAGTGGGAGTGCTAGAAGTGGATGGATTTACAGTTATCGCTGCACAGATAGCTGCCTTGCAAAATCAGTTAAATAACCACTTCAGCAATATGAACTTGAACCAGCCTTCAGCTTCAGTCAATGCAGTCTAGCAGATATGGTGTGAAGTGTGTGGTAGTGGTGAGCATTCAGCTGAGTGCTGTGGTGCAAATCCTGATTCTGTTAACTTTGTGGGCAATGCACAGAGAAATCAGCAGCAGTTTGGTAGTGGCTACAACTCAAATTGGAGGAACCATCCGAATTTTTCGTGGGGTAGCAACAACCAACAAGGACAAGGTTCTGGTCAGGGTATGCAGAGAAATTAAGGAGGGCAACAAAACTATCAAGCTCAATTCATAAATCACAATGCCCCTTCTCCACCACCATCACCGACCATTGAGGAGATGTTCAAGACCATGAACGCTAATCAGGCACAATTGCAGGCTGACTATGTTAAATTGGCAGCCGAAGTGAAGAACAATCAGTTGGCGACCAAGGCTCTTGAATATCAGTTTGGGCAATTTGCTAGTGCCCAAAATACAAGACCCAGAGGAGGACTACCTAGCGACACGGATCCTAATCCGAAGCAGGTTAATGCGGTGACCACGAGGAGTGGTTTACAGTTGAAGGAGGTGGAACCGGAAAGACCGCCTCAAAAGTCAGGAGCAGCAGATGTTGAGGAGGAACAAAGTTCTGATAGGGGAAGACTAAAGAAGAAGAATCAGAAAGGCCTCCACCCCTGTTCCCTCAACGACTTAAGAAACACAAGGAGGAGGCGTGTTTTAAGAAATTTATGGAGGTGCTTAAACAGGTACATGTTAACTTACCTCTTGTTGATGTCTTGCAGGGAGTGCCAAAGTATGGAAAATATATTAAAGACATCGTGGCTAACAAAAGTCGTTTGACTGAGTATGCCACGGTGGCTTTAACGGAGGAATGCACTTCCCAGATTCAGAATAGACTGCCCACAAAACTGAAAGACCCTGGAAGCTTTACTATCCAGCTGACTATTGGGCAAAGTATCCGAGCTCGTGGATTATGCGACTTGGGGGCAAGTATAAATCTGATGCCATCTTCGGTATTCAGAAAGTTAGGTCTAGGGAGTCCTAGACCTACAACTGTAATCTTTCAGCTAGCGGACAGGTCCTTAGCTAAGCTGGATGTCATTGTTGAGGATGTGTTAGTGCAAGTGGGCTCCCTCATTTTTCTGGTCGATTTTATTGTTCTGGACTTTGAACCAGATGCTGAAGTCCCATTTATTTTGGGATGACCCTTTTTGGCAACCGGAAAAGCATTAATTGATGTAGCTGCAGGTCAACTTACAATGTGGGCACATGACAAGATAGAAGTTTTTGACGTGTACAAAGCACCCAAGCTCCTGATTGTAAATGAGGAACTCTCGGTGATCAATGTGATTGATCATGGGAATGCTAATATAATGAATGAGTCCCGAGAGTTAATAGGAAGGCCACCTGATAAGGTTGAGAACTACTGGGGGGAGGACAAGGATCGTGAAAAATCGTCCCTCACCCTAGTAGATAATTGAGCATAATGGACGTCGAGCCGCGACGGTAAACCAGGCGCTGCACGGGAGGCAACCCGTGAAAAATATTTTCTTTCTTTCTTTTCTTAGTGTAAATAATTTTTATTTTTATTTTTCTTTTCTTGATTAGGTTTAGATTTTTGTTTTAGTTAATATTTTTCATTTTAGTTAGGGAAATCTATTAATCTAACTAATTTCGTTTAGTGTAGTGATTTTCAGGTCAAACGGAGAATAATATGCATGGAAGCGGGAAAAATAAGGCAAGGTATGAAAAAATAATTTAATTGAAGAAATAGTGCACTGGGGCGTTGGCTCCGTGTCACAGAGGGAGGGCTCCGCGTTAACCTCCGTGACACGTTGAAGGCAAAATCCGGAATTTTAAAATTTCCAGAGAGCCATCGCATTGGCTCCGTGTCACAGAGGAGGGGCTCCGCGTTACCCTCCGTGACACGTTGCCCTATATTTGGTGTCGGGTCACACCGGGTTGCCGGGTGACCCGCGTGTTTTTCTTTAAATTAACCCTGCTTTTGCCCAATTTTTCCCCATTTCTTCGACTCTCCATGACCAAAACACCCAAATCCCCCTCCCCAACCAACGTGCCACGCTATTAGGCAAGGAATACGTCAAGTTTCTTCGGTTCTTCAACTCAAAGGTACGTTTTCCTCGTTTCTCTCAAATTTTTGGTGATTTTAGTCGAATTTGGGCATGTGAGGTGAGATATATCACCCCAAGTAGCAATTAACATGATGTTGAGTTATTTGTGATTGATATATGTTCGGATTGTTGTAGTTAGCGTTTGAACTTATCGATTACGTAAATAATTCGAATTTGATTGTAGAATTGTATTCTAGGGCATGGGTTGTTGAATTTGACTTGGGCAACTTGATAATTTGATGAATTCGATGCCAGGGTGTGTTTGTAAATTGAGATAAGTCGTTGTAAATATTGTATGAATGTTAAAAGACGACGAATTCTCGAATTGTTGGGGAAAATGCGAAAACTGTGTAAATTGGTTTGATTAATTGGATTCGTTTGTATATAGAATGTTTTGTCGTTGTTTTTAGTTTTTGTTTTTATTGCTTGTGCGATGGTTGAATTGTTAGCGATAGTAGGATTGGAATTAGCTGTATGAAGTCTGAGTAATACGCTAAGCGTTATGCTGTCGAAATTTTTGTGAACGCACTAAGCATAAATTGTATAGTCATTGTCTTTGGTGTAAATAGAGTTATCCTTGCCGTAGTTTTGTAAAAGTAGCTAAGGCCTACGTGTGGGGTCAATGTTGTGTAACCCGACCTTAGCCTAAGTTAACATCGTTAGAGCTTAACTTTGTGCTTGTTAATTTATATTGACAGGTACAATGGCTAGCAGACAGGATAAGGGCAAGGGTGCTTCTACCTCAGGCACCGGCAGAAAAAGAATGAGATTGGGCACCGCAGTCCCAGCTGCACCAGCTGTTCCGCGCGGCCAACGCCGCCAATATGGAACAAGATGGGTAACCGAGGAAGGAAAGAAATGGTATACTAAGCATAAGGAGAGCAAGTACTTCCCGGAGGAACATATTGCACGGGAACCACTAGCACAAGAGTTCCCCCGTATTGTGCAAAGGATTGAAGCAGCTGGGCTCAGCTTTATCTTTCAGGAGCCCAAGGAGTGCAACCTTCATTTGGTCCGAGAGTTCTACGCAAATTGGAACCCGGCCATCAGAAGCCACACAATAAAAATCAGAGGGCAGATTGTCACTTTGGAACCCCAGCAATTTAATGCCATTGTTGGAGCGCGGGACACAGACGCCCACGTTCTCCGCCAGCTAAATATCACCCCACCGTAAGCTGACATCAGACGTACGTTGTGTGGGGCTCGATCCACAGCCCGATGGAGTAGACACAAGGAGAGGGGTTACCACCAGACTCTGCCTTATTCGCAGATGAACAGGGAGGCCAGAATATGGCTGAAAATTGTATGTTCGTGCTTGATCCCGGGAGTTCATATGACGGATGTGACCCGGGACCGTGTCTGCTTGGTGTATTCCCTTATGAAAGGGCTTGAGATTAATGTTGGGGCGGTAATTATATCCGCCATGAAGAGAGCCAGACTATACCAGGGCCACAGATACGGGTTTGGCGGACTCATCTCCACCTTCCTCCGAGGCCTCGATGTCGAGGAAGAAGCCTTGGACTACATCCCGTAGTTGGAGCGGAGGGCCCTCAATGTGACAAAAACTAAGGCCCCCGGCACCACACACGGGCCAGTGCTGACTTTGGGCGAGCGACATGCTCGTGACGATCAGTACATGGCACGTATGTTCGGCATGCAGATGCTTCAGCTACGGATTGGTGGGAGACCAGCCACCGAGGAAG
Organism: Datura wrightii; assembly: GCA_035772735.1. Taxonomy (NCBI): domain Eukaryota; kingdom Viridiplantae; phylum Streptophyta; class Magnoliopsida; order Solanales; family Solanaceae; genus Datura; species Datura wrightii. The sequence continues at coordinate 55,929,194 of JASDFA010000007.1, read as the reverse complement.
AATTATGGCAGCTGGAGCTGGATTACCCATTTGGCGAGAATGCCAGAGCCTTATGCCGAGTGGGACCATCCTTTGTTGAGCCGACGGATGACGATGTCCCTACTGACGAGGAGACACGTCGGGAGGACTCCGATGTGGAGTCCGATGACGACGATGGAGCTGACTCAGACATGGGGGACGAGGCAGCAGCACCAGATGAAGAAGTCGAATATTTCGACTGATCAGGGAGTTCCACCACCCGAAATTTTTGTTTTGTAATTTTTGTGAACACTGGGGACAGTGTTCGATTTAAGTGTGGGGTGGGGAGTAGCTAGGTGCTGGGACTTGGGCTCTAATCTGCTGTATATTTTTCCTTGGTTTGTATGTATGTTTGTGCTTTCCCTGTTATGAACTGATTTGTGTTGTATGTGTATATATTTGTTAGTGTGGTTAATGATGTGTGTTATGAAAAGTTATGGTTGCCGGTGTAAATATTTTGTAAATATTTTTTTTTTCTGTCGATCGAAATGATCGATATTTTTCAAATTTTTTCGAAAATATTTTGCACTTGTAAATATTTTCTTTCTATCGAAATGATCGATGTGTTGCAAAAAATTTTCGATTTTTATTTTGGGTTTCTCGGAGTTTGTTTTCGGTTCTTTTACCGAGAATAGTCCCATTGAACCGATGTCATAGTTAGTGACCGTTCCCTATGATGGATGGATGACGACCGTCTTAAGGGAAATGTAGTCGCTAGGAGTAGGATTTTAATTTGTTTTTAATTTTTCTTTGGTGGATTGCATCAATGAACTGTAGTTGCTTTATGGTTGCAAAAATTTCGTTGTGTGTGTAACGTATGTTCAAAATGTGAAAATGATTCGTTTGAAAGCATGCAATTTGGTAAATATGTTGAGCACCTAGGCTGCAGAATTTGATTCAGTATGCTTGAGGCTTAATTTTGAATTCATGTGATTGGCTAATTAGAGAGTCTGTGAATGCATCTGGATTCGAGCATGTGCATGAAGTGTGAAGTGAGTTATTGTTATTCCATGCCATTGTGAATTGTCTAGAACTTGCCTGGTGTGTATACAAAACGAAATGAAGGAGGTGTAGTGTTGGAAAGGATGTAGGCATTTCTTTGTTTTAACCAATAGTTTCCATTTTTTTTCTTGTCAAATTCTACCTTTTTATATGTTGTATACCCTAGTCAGCCCGTTGAGCCTTTAGCCGATTTCTTTCTTTCTTTTGTCCAAAATTGTATAAACTAAGCTTTATTCTTTCTTTTCATTAGCCTTAAAGTCTATACAAAACTCTTAAGCGCTCACAAAGAAAAGAAAATGTTTCCCAAAGTGTTAAAGAGTGAAAAGAGTGAAAAGAAAAAGAAAACCAGAGTGAGGAAAGAAAAGATGATGTTGAAGAGGCACTTGTGATAATTAAATGATATTGAGGGTACATGAAAACCCTTTGTTTTGTGTCAAGTGTGTTTGATGAAATGGGCAGTACGAAAGTAAACCAGCATGAATGGGAGAAAAGAGAAAAGAGAGGAACAATGTCCATGAGTCGATGGGAATGTGTTGAAAAGGCGCTTAAGGATGCTAGCGACTATTATTGGCTAATCCAATATATATACTAGATCCATAGCCCCGTTACAACCCATTAAAGTCCTACGTGATCCCACATTGCATTTCTTTATATTAGTGGAGTAATACACTAAGGGCAAGCCTATGGGTCACGACATAATGCATGTGAATTCTTTTGGGAGAGTGAGTGAAATTAATTTTTATATGCCCCTACTTGAATGTTTGTGTGTTGCATGAACAAAAAGGGGAAGATTCTCTTGAGTTGTGAGGGCACATGCTTGATGAAAGATTGATTTTCGTGTCGGATTTCTTGATTAGTTGATTTGCATGAGTTTGCCGATATCAAGAATCAATTCTTAAAGTCTAGGAAGTCTTGATGTATTAAAGGTCATTGAATTGTAAGACCAAGCATGTTTTCGTGATGATTTGCAAAAATTGAATAATGGGTATGACCGTAGCGTAAATGGTCGCACCATAGTGACGAAGGTTGGGATATAATTTGCATGAGTTGTGTATGTGTTGTTCGAGGACGAACAAGGATTTAAGTGTGGGGTAAGTGATCTTGGGCAGATTTATATGCCCAAGTGATACTCAAACGTATTATTTTCGCCTTGTTTGTGTGCAATATGTATATATTCTCATGTAATTGGTAATAAAATGTGAATTTATACTAACCAACATGATTAGCATTTGTTTTGCAGGAAAATATGATTTTTAGGAGCTAAAATGCATGTTGGAACTATATCGGAGTTGGACTTGGATACGAGCGTGGAAAAGACATTGGAATGCACAAATTATAGGGGCTCCGCGATGGAGCCGTGCCACGCTACCATCGCGGAGGCACACTGCCTGGAGAGGAAATTAATTGGAAAATTCCAGTGAGGCCTCGCGACAGCTCCGTGGCACGGAGATAGGCCTCCGCGTTGGCCTCCGTGCCACGTTGAGGCTATTTTACCGGACCCTGGATTTCCAGTGAAGGTCCGCGTCCACGCCGTGTCACGGAGGCAGTGCTCCGCGTTGACCTCGGTGACACGTTGCTTGTTATTCCGGGAAAAATTTCCCTTTAGTATAAATAGCACACTTAGGTTTATTTTAATTAGTTCAGACTTGGTGGAGCAAGGACGTGGGTTAGCAGCAGTTGAGGGACGAAAAAGCTAAGAGATTTCTTCTCTTCCTTTCTTCTTTCAATCAATTGTATGTATGATTTACACTTGTTTTAGGATGATCAATCCACAAATGAGTGGCTAATTCTCTTCCTTGCTAAGGTTTTGAACATGTGTAGTGAATTTTGATTGTAAATGATATGGTTTTCTTCTTCTTCTTTCATGTTGTTCTATTAATTCTTGTTCTTACTGCATTAGTGCTTGGCCGACATTAATGTACATCTAAAAAGTCCAATTTCACTCGAGAGAGCAAGAAATTGGAAAGTTGTGAATTAATAGGGTATTGTTCTTAACTTGATTTGGGAAAATTGGGTTTTGATGTGCTTTCCTGATAGAAATATACTTGAAAGCCATATTAGTCAATTTAGGAACCGGAATTGTATTGCTAGGTCGTAAATTGCATTTGATCACAGAAATGTAGACGGATGGTTTATGATTCTTAAGTGAAATTAAATACGAGAGTTTTAATTTCTAGGCTACTGTTCTTGGCTAGCAACATGAAGAAGAGATTAACCGAATTATTATTACAATCGAATTCATTACTTGTTCTTAACCTTGGCATGCTCATATCCATAGTTTAAATTCACAGTACATAATTGTTAATAGTTTTAGTATATATTTTATAAACAAAAACTCAATTAACTGTTGGTTACGTTGTTGTTAGCATAGTTAGAAGTAAGATAAGAATATAGTATACTTAGGCAAATTTTACATACCCTGAGCCTCCTTGGATCGATACTTGGCTTACTTAGCCACTTTATTACTTGTTTGACCACGTGCACTTGCGTGTCGGTTTATAATATATAATACCAACCGAAACAGACCGAACAATAATCCTCCACTTAGTCTGTGGTTTTGATCGGTAGAAAATAAGCAGCTTTAGTCGGCCTGTCTACCACCACCCATATAGAATTATACTGTCGGCGAGTACGACGTAGGCTTGTAATGAAATCCATATAATCTCTTCCCACTTCCAAGTTGGAATGCTAATTTCCTGAAGTATGCCTCCTGGCCTTATATGCTCGACCTTTACTTGCTGACAGTTCAGGCACTTGGTTACGAATTCTGCAGTATCCTTCTTCATGTCGTTCCACCAATATATTTCTCGCAAATCATGATACATCTTAGTGGTACCCGGATGGATAAAATATCTTGATCCATGAGCCTCATGCAACATCCGACTCCTCAAATCATCGACATCCGAAACACATAGGCGACCCTGGTACCGAAGCACCCAATCTCCCCCTTGGGAGAAGACCTCCACCTTCTAACTTTGAACGGCTTTTTTCAGCTTTACCAAAATCGGGTCCGCATCTTGTCTCGCTTTCACATCAGTCACCAAGGACGATTCTAATCCATTCTGCACAACTACACCGCCATCAGTTGAGTCGACCAATCTAACTCTCAACCTTGCGAGTCAATGGACATCCTTCACCAACTCTTTCTTCCCCTCATCCACATGAGACACAATCTCCATAGGGAGCCTACTAAGTGCATCCGCTACCACATTAGCCTTACCCAAATGGTAAAGGATACTCATATCATAGTCCTTGAGTAGCTCCAACCACCTTCTTTGCCATAGATTGAGATCTTTATGCGTGAACACATATTATAAACTCTTATGGTCCGTAAACACATCCACATGGACCCCATACAAGTAATGTCTCCGTATCTTCAAGGTGAATACCACCGCGACCAATTCAAGGTCATGGGTCGTGTAATTCTTCTCATAGACGTTCAACTGTCTAGAGGCATATGCTATCACTTTTCCATGCTGCATTGACACAGACCCAAGTCCCATCCTTGAAGCATCGCAATACACCACGAATCCATTGATACCCTCGGGTAGGGTTAACACTGTTGCTGAAGTGAGTCGAGTCTTCAACTCTTGGAAGCTTTTCTCGCAAACCTCCGACCATTGGAACTTTACCTTCTTCTCAGTCAATTTGGTCAAGGGTGCTGTAATGGATGAAAATCCTTCAACATATATCCGGTAATAGCTAGCTAAACCCAAGAAACTCTGAATATCTGAGGGAATCACCAGTCTAGGCCAATTCTTCACCACCTCAATTTTCTGAGAATCGACCTTTATGCCCTCACTTGATACAACATGGCTTAAAAATGCTATGGAGTTTAACCAAAACTTGCACTTGCTGAATTCGGCATATAACTGACTATCCTTGAGAGACTGGAGCACTACTCTCAAACGAGCGGCATGCTCCTCCTCGCTCCGAGAGTATATAAAGATGTCATCAATGAACACGATCATGAACATGTCCAGATATAGCTTGAACACCCTGTTCATCAGGTCCATGAAAGCTACAGGAGCATTTGTTAGTCCAAAAGATATGAATACAAACTCAAAATGGCCATACCGCATCCTGAAGACTGTCTTCCGGATATCACTCTCCCGAACTCTGAGCTGATGATACTCGGACCTGAGATCTATCTTTGAGAAACGCTTGGCACCCTAAAACTGGTCAAATAAATCATTGATCTTGGCTATGGGATACCTGCTCTTAATGGTGACCTTGTTCAATTGCCGATAATTAATGCACATCTGAAGCAAACCATCCTTCTTCCGGACAAATAACACTGGTCCACCCCATGGAGACTTGCTCGGTCTAATGAAGCCCTTATCTAGCAGGTCCTTCAATTGATCCTTCAACTCCTTTAGCTTGGCCAGATCCATCCTATAAGGAGGGATAGATATAGGCTACGTGTCGGGTAGAAGTTCAATACCGATATTAATCTCCCGCTCAAGAGCAACACCTGGCAAATCCTCAGGAAAGACCTCTGGATACTTACATACTACTAGAACTGACTGGATAGTCTGGGTCTCAGATTCGACATCCTTAACCCTAACTAGATGGTACATGCAACCCTTAGAAATCATCTTCCTGGCCTTAAGGTAGGAAATGAATCGACCTACAGGCACAACTGAGCTACCCTTCCATTATAAGACTGGCTTACTCAGAAATCTAAACTCCACTACGTGGGTCCTACAATTAACTGAAGCATAGCATGCAAATAGCCAATCCATGCCGAGAATAAGATCAAAATCTATCATGGCTAACTCTATCAAATCTGCTGAGGTGGCCTTATGAAGGACTGAGACCGGGCAACCTCTATACACCCATCTAGCTATAACTGAATCACCTACTGGAGTAGAAACTGAGAAGGGTTCTGACAAGACTTTGGGCCATATAAGGTGTCACAAAAGACAAGGTAGTCCCCAGATCTAGAAAAGCATAAAAATCAATATGGAAAACTTGCAACATACAGTGACCACATTCGGGGAGACCTCCTACTCCTGACGGGATGCTAAAGTATAGAATTTGTTCTGATGTTGACTGCCAGCTGTGCTAGTAGATGCCCCTGATATGCTGAGTGTACGTGAGGGGCTGCTGAACTAGAGGCTGGGCCTCGGCCCCCAACCCGATCCTGTCTCATAGCTGGACAATCTCTAAGCCTGTGTCTGGGCTGCCACACCCAAAGTAGGCACCTAAAGCTGCCAAACACTAGCCTGTGTGCCCTCAACCACATCAGCGATAGGCTGGAATGCTAGAATCTACGGGTCTGCTGCTCTGACCCCTCGAGCCTAATGCTCTTCCTCTCTGATCGTGTCTAGGCCTAGATGGCACACTCAATGCTGATGATGCTGGGCTGATGACCTCTGGTGGGTCTGCTGTCAGTGCCCACCACCAGTCCTTGTTGATAGAATCTGTGGTCCTTGGTCCTGACCCTCTTAGCCTCCCTCTAATGCGCCGCCTCCATCTGTTGGGAGAACAACACTATCTGTGGGAAGTCCATATCATGATGGAGCATAGTAGTCCTACAATCCTTGTGCAAATAGCCCGCTACTCCATGGATGAATCTACTCACTCGGATCCTCTGATCGACTACCAACTCTAGGGAATATTTCAATAGGCGAGTGAACTCAAGGGCATACTCTTGTACATTCATTCTCCCATCCCTTGCTTCAAATTCACGAACTCAGCTGTCTTCAACTCCCTCATCTCCGGATTGAAGAACTAGTCTAGAAATGCAACATGGAACTCTTCCCAAGTGATTGGACCTGCTCCAGCCCTGCTATCCTTCCATTGGCGAAATCAGATATGAGCAACCCCTTTTAACTAATAAGAGGCCAACTCAGTGCACTCAACCCCATTCACTCCCATAACTTGGGTGATTATGACAATATCATCTACGAACTCATGTGGGTCCTCATCTACCTTGGACCTAAGGAACTCCGTCGGGTTCATCCTCAAGAAATCTCTGACTCGAGTCGCCGATGCATTGTCATTTTATGGAACATTTGCAACGGACTACTGATTGACCTGAGCAGTCAAGACCTGCGCAAGCATCTGAATAATGGCCTGGAACTCAGCATGGGCAGCTAGCTCCGGTGCTTGGGGCTCCTGAACTAGTGGGGCTTGCTGATGCCCATGACCATTGCCGTCCTCCTGGCCTTCACCATATCCATTACTCCTTCTGTTCATTCTTTGAGGATCCATGATTCTGCAATAGCGAATAGCACAAATTAGAAGGATAGAAAAGACTTTTCATCGCACGACATAGATCATGGAGAAGGGAACATTTCCTAAACGTCTCGTAGTCTCTTCGTCATAAGTTTGACGCGGTTCACACCCATGAAAAAGACTCTACTTAACGCGGATTTCAGACACCCTAGGACACTTCAAATCTATTGCTCTGATACCAAGTTTGTCACGACCCAAATGAAGCCCCGGATCATAACATGGGACAAGGAGCCTCGAGAGATCCCAAGTCGACCCATGGCATAAGCATACATCTAACCCAATCAAGAACTGAATAACCAACAATATAAGCATAACAAAAGTCTAACTGAATATATCATCAAAAAATAAAATCCGAAGCTGAATACATACATATGTCTGAATAGCCTCTAAACATGATGAGTTGATGGAACAAGACCCCAACTAACCCAACAAGTTGAAACTGAAATACATAAATAAAAGTTGAATAGTCTAGTCATCGGAAGATGAGGACTCACTAATAAAGCAAACGCTAACTCCGATAAGCTGACTAAGAGCGGGGCTGAAGCTGAGAGTTGGGACCTGTATCATGAAACAATACAATATAGAAAGTATGCAGTCAATATGTGGATTGTACCGAGTATGCAAGGTAAATAAAACCGCTAATATAAGTAAAATCATTTAAGTTCAATGCATTAATTAAACATAAATATCAGTAATTTGAGAGTAGGGATTGCATGCATTCTTTCTGAAATCATGATCTCTTCATAACATGACATAACATAACTTTATGACATCATAACTGAATCGATTGACTCAAAGCTGAAATCTGATATTTATAAGTAAAAGCTGAACATTGAGTCAAACATGCTTTAGAACATGTATTTGCATAAATATCATAAGTAATGAATATGCATATCTGAAATCATGAGGAGCAATAGGAGACTCCTCTTTTAACCAACATACCACGATAGAACTTATTTGGTTCCGACTATTACACTCAAGTGGGCAGAGCCGTCCTAAACCTTGATAGGGCTAAGGACACTACCATGATATCGATATAGAGCTCATGGGCCATTAGGTTCGGGGTGTTACACCCCACAAGTTGAATCGTGTGACGAACGTGTGTGTACGTATATTGAGAGTTTTAGAGTATTAACGCACACGGGAAAAGGCTCGGGGGATGAATGGATGAGCATGGAATCGAGCGAGAAGGAGGCCGGGACCAGAGGCCCAGCGCACTGGGCACCGCGCCGCGCCAGGTAGCCAGGTGCTATGGCCGGCACATCGCGTCTCTGCCTTAGTGCAATGGGCGGCGCATCGCGCCCATGTTTTGGCGCTATGGGTGGCGCGCCGCACCTCCCCTGCCACCGACCTCCCATGTATATATAGGCCCTTCACTTTAATTTAATCATTTCCAAACATTTTACATTCGGCCAGAAGTAAGGAAGTACGAAGATTTCAATCATTTGTTGTCAGATTACGCTATCAAACACCATCCAAATTCAAATTAACTTCGGGTGGAGTTCTAAGCCCGTAGGGAGAATTTCTACTAAGTTATTTTCATAAAATTCTCCCAGCGAATCATAACCCCTCTGAGCCAAAGTTTTCAGAATTTCTCCAAACTTATTTCTATACGATCACAGGCTTCAAGTAATTACTTCTCCCTTCTGAACTCTCGGGAAATAATATGTTTTCGATCGTGTTCCGTTAAGTTGAAGTATAGCCAATATTGGTATTCAAAGTTATTGTTTTATGCCAATTTTGGTATTGAAATTCATTTCTTTCTCCCAGCACAATGGTTACGGCTGAAGAGAGCTGGTGAATACAAGTTGAAACTCGTCGGTTATTTAGGAAATGACAATCGAGGTATGTAAGGCTTAACCCTCGGCAAGTAGACTCGTCGTATAGTGTTACGACTTATGTTCTCGAATAGAAATGACGATTTCACATGCCGTAGATAGTTGCCACCATTAAATTGTGATTAAACATGTTGGAATTAACTGTTGCTAGTATATAGAAAATTAGATATGCTACAAATAACCATCATCAGTAGATTATGGTTATATATCTATTATGGTTAGGTGTTAGAAAATGTATATGGATTATACCGTGGTATCCCTCATCGTAAAAAGACATGATAAGCGCGATACGTGCTAGAAACATCATAGAAACTCTCCTATTCTCTGGTTCATGGTTTTAGTAAGGTTGTTTTATTACCAGGACTAGACCTTAGAAACTCGTGAGGATTAGCGAGCTTGAGTTAGTAGGGTGAACAACGTAGGTGTAGTCAGGCGACATAACTACCAGTTTGGTGCCTGGGTTGCCAGAAAATCACGCCCAGAAACCATTGACGTAACCGCACATTCCAAGGCCCAAAATGTAGATAGAATAGTCATACTTTAGAATCAGTGACACTAGGGTTGTCTAGTGTATTGAGTGACAGCCTGCCACCCTATTAGTTATTACCAGTGATTGTCAGTCTTAGTAGGCTTAGCAGTTATCATATAAGTCGCCCAAGAAGCCAGCCCAGTCGTCCAGGTCAAATAGACTCGTCGGTACCCTAAGGAAGGGGACCTTATCAGTAGTTAGAGGCCGGGCCAGCACCCCAGTCGGTTCCTATCACCCACAGGTTACTAGAAATGGTTAGGTCTAATAAAGTTGTCTATAAGGTTAAGAACCGCCCATAAAAGTAATATAAGATCCGAGTAGACCAAGATAAGGTCTAAGGGATTAGTAGTACCATGCTAGTACAATACTGCCCACAAGCTAAGGATATTAATAAGATTCTTAGGAAGCATTAGGGGCCGATGTCTCAAAAGCATGTTTGGCCCGGACTAGCCCTACAATTGTTCTAATCAGAGGAACTAAGTAGTTAGCCATTTGGCGACCCCGCAATTGTTTAAGAGTTATAGTTGTCCGGGTAGGACATTCCGAGTTATGTTAGACCACTCCTGATCTTAACCTATTCAATCCAGACTATTAGAGATCATGATCACTATCAGGATCCTCTAACCAGATACAGGCACACGGCATGCCTGCTAGCAGCCTTACAGACTATCTTAGGGGGCGAGCAGCAGTGGCGTTAGGCACAGAAGGCCAGTGCGCCTTTTGAGTGGCTAGATTAAGATGTTAGTACGACACCTTTGTTGGGGTTTCCCTTACTTAGGAGCCATCCAGACCACCCCAGGGTTACTACCTATGTCAACACCCGCGAGGGGCTAGTACGTTGCTCCACAAAGCGGTATGCCATCCGCAAGGGACCAAGATGGGGTCCTAGGTCCTCATACAATCCATTCCATGGTTGGACTATTATATGCTGTATTGGAACCACACCCCCATTTGAGCCTGGTGCCCAGGGTGCAGATATCAGGAGTCCACTAGACTCAGACACAGCTATAGTCAGGGCCGAGTTGGCTGAAGACCCAGGGGACCGATAGGTTGGCTACAGTACCAGTAGAGTCATAGAAACCTAGATAGGGTTATATAGATTGAGATGTGCTCGCCAGGGCTTATGGGGGCCTGAATGATTTATTCTATGTTGATTGTACCATTCGGCTTATGGGGGCCAGGTGTGGTTCTTGTTTGTATTCTTGTCTGCTAGTTATAGTTTATAAATGTGTAATTATACAGCCTTAGCTTATGTACATGTAGTGTTGGTTAGATGCAGATTACGAACCAGCAAGTGTACAGGTTAATCTTTCTGCCCTTCTTTCTATTCACTTCCAGTCTTTATCAGCTTATTTATTACCTTACATATTCGGTACATATTGTACTGACACCCTCCCCTAGGCACTGGACTACTTGCCTGCGGTTTTAGAAAGATAGGGTTCAGGATCTCCAGTAGCAGCTGTTCAGAGTCCGCAGTTGGGATAACTCCTTTCATTCGGAGTTTTCAGGTTGTAGAGATTTCTATATTTCAGTTATATGCATTTTGGGTAGGCCGAGGCCCTATCCCGACCACTATTTGTACTCTTAGAAACTTGCAGACTATAGTCGTCAGTCAGCTAGCTGTATGTTGGCTTTGTTGGGCCTTAATCAGTTATGCTTCGTGTGTTGTCCGTGTGGGGCCTAGTATAGTAGCTCGTCTTCATTTCTGTTATAACTAGACAGCATGGTGGCCTTGTCGGCCCACACAGGATCCCTTCTATTGCCTGTTGTTGGTTAGCTATTTTCATTTACAGGTGTCTATACGGCCTTATCTGCCGGAGGTTGTATATACAGCCGAGATATAGATTGTTGTTTTCTTAAATTGAGTCGCAGGCTGGCTCCAGGCGTGCATAAGCCTAGCCAAGTCAGTTAGTTGCCAGTGTGGCACCAGGTGTCAGTCATTCCTCCCAAGGTGGGGTGTGACACAGGGATAGCTTGCAAGGGAGGTCCCAATAATATATAATAGTATCAAACTACGTTGGCGCGTAGTTTTGAGGCATAGGGTGATCGACCTTTAGCCTACTTGGTGCTAGAAACTACTCCCAAAAATATGCATATGCTCTACATCGTATATAAAGAAGCTTAACATCATCTATTGAAGAAGCTCAATATTCAAATACATCTCAAATATGAAATCATGCATATGAGTAGCTTTAGTTCAAAACATACCACAAGTTATAAACATACTTGGGAGCCTTTGTTCCAAAACCATGTGGTAAGCTATGCATAGGAAGACTCAACTCAAAACATACCACAAGCTAGGAATATAAATTTTGGAGTCTTCGCTCCAAAACAATGTGGTAAGCTTAATTTGGGAAAATCATCATTTAAACTTAACTTGTGGGCATTGCCCAAAACTTTATCATACTTAAAAATACTCAATTCTCATTGAAAACATAATTGTAAACATGGGTAGCTTCAAAACATTCTTTTCATCATAATATATCATCATTATCACATATACATCACAAATCTCACTTTTCATGATCATCTTATCAATGGGCGTCAACTTTCATAAGGCTAGAAACATAATTTTAATTGAAATCATTATAAAATTATCCCATTCTTCACAATTCAATAATAAAATCATAATCAATTCATATCCATGTGTAGAAATGAATAATTCATGCATTTGGGTAAAAACCCCATAGATCAATCATGGAATTTCATACTTGTAGAGAGGGATTAGGCATGGGTGTGGAAGAAACCACCCATTCATAACCCTACATACCTGATGGAGACTGAATCTTACTCTCCCTTGAATGCCCAACAAAGAATTGAAATAAATTGAAGAAGAAAACCTTGAATCACCCTTAATCACCTCTCTATCACTCTTCTATTCTCTTCATGCATGAATGAAGACTTTAGGATAGTTTCCCCCCTCTAAACCCTAGCTTTCATAGGCTAAAATGATGTATTTTAGGCTTTAGAAACTTAGGAATTACGAAAAGACCCTTACTAATTTCGCAGGAAAAGACTGCCAGGAGGTCCCAACGAGGGACCTAATGACTCGTCCTTACTTGCCACTACTCCTGGTCTCAAACCATGGTGTTCACTGCCAAATTTCCATCAGGGGACCCCACGAGGGATGCCATAAATCATGGTGGGTGACCACGACTCGTGGTCACCACTCGTGATCCACTGTCCAAAATTTCCTTGCCAACTTCCAGTCCACGCCACGGATGACAAGAAAACTACTTTCACGTTCGGTTCAGAGAGCACTTTTTTCATTGAGAATTCCTCGTTCCCTTTCATGTGAATTCCCCAGCGGTGAATTAAAAACATATGGGGCCCCACGAGTCATGTGGCTTGACCATGACTCGTGGTCATGCCTGTGGTGACCCCTCTAGACCACACTCCTCTTCCTTGACCACGAGCCACCCCACGACTTGTAGTCCCTCCTCATGGGTCACCTAATGACCCATCCTGAGATCTGGTGCAGAATTTCAGTTTTTCTCCATTTAAACTCACAGGTGTGATCTTTGGGCTTCTGGGGTATAACAAGCTAAGACTATCCTTCACACCCACGCTCTTGACCAAGACAACCAAAGCTAGATCACCCATGCATTTCTTCAAAACTGACATATGAAACACTAGATGCACTGAAGCCAATTCTGAGGGAAACTCCAACTCGTGAGATACCTTGCCAACCCATCTCACAATCCAGTACGGGAAAATGTATCGAGGACTGGGAGATACCTTCAGAAACACCCAATCATCAACTCCAAACTCAAGTTCTCTCCTTCTCACATCCGCATAGTACTTTTGACAACTCTAGGTTGTTTCCAACCTCTCCCTTATAAGCTGTACCTTCTCCATAGCCTCGTGAACCAAATCTGGACCTATCAATGTAGCTTCACCGACCTCAAATCAACCAATAGGTGATCTAAACCCCCCATAAAGAGCCTCAAATAGAGCCATTTGAATGCTTGAATGGTAGCTATTGTTATATGCAGACTCAATGAGAGGCAAATGAATATCCCAACTACCCTTGAAATCAATCACACACACTATCGACATATCCTCAAGAGTCTGAATGGTCTATTCATCCTGACCATCTATTTGCGTGTGAAATGCTATGCTAAGCTTGACCTGAGTGCCGAGCCCCTTCGGAAAAGATCTCCAAAACTGGGAGATAAACTGAGTACCTCTATCTAATATGATGGACAAGGACACTCCATGGAACCGAACTAACTCCCGAATGTACAATTTGGCATAATCCTCCGCTGGATCGGTAGTTTTGACTGGTAGAAAATAAGCTGCTTTAGTCAACCTGTCTAAACCACCCAAATAGAGTGATACTATCGGCGAGTATGATGCAACCTCGTAATGAAGTCCATATTGATGTCCTCCAACTTTCAAGTAGGGATACTAATATATTGAAGCATACCTCCAGGTCTTTGATGCTCAACCTTCACTTGTTGACAATTTGGATACTTAGCCACAAACTCTGCTATGTCCTTCTTCTTGCCATTCCACTAATAGACTTCCCGTAGGTCACGGTACATCTTGGTGGTGCCTAGATTAGTAGAATAACTGTAACTATGAGCCTCATGCAACATCCTCTCCCTCAAGTCATCAACTCTCGGTACACACAAATGACTCTGATATCGTAGCTCATCATCTCCCCCTTGGAAGAAGACCTCCACCTTCTGATTCCAAATGGCTTTGTTCAACTTTACTAAAATAGGTTCCTCGTCTTGTCTAGCTTTGACCTCGATCAAAAATGAAGATTCTGACCCATTCTGAACAATGATACCACCATCCACTGAGTCTACAAGATGAACTCCTAGCCGTGCAAGCCGATGCATATCCTTCACTAACTCTTTCCTCTCCTCATCTACATGGGTCATACTCTCCATAGAAAGCTTGCTAAGAGTGTATGCCACCACATTAGCCTTGCCTGGATGATAGAGGACACTCATATCGTGATCATTAAAAAGATCCAGTCACCTCCTTTGGCATAGATTTTGATCCTTCTGGGTAAATACGTACTGTAGGCTTTTGTGGTCTATAAACACATCCATATGGACCCCGTATAGATAGTGTCTCCAAATCTTCAGGGCAAATACTACCGTTTTCAACTCGAGGTCATGAGTCGGATAGTTCTTTTCATATACCTTCAACTGCCTAGACACATAGGCTATAACCTTACCATGCTGCATTAATATACAACCAAGACCAATCCTCGAGGTGTCACAATATACCACAAACCCATCGGTACCCTCAGGTAGGGTCAACATTGGTGCTGAGGTGAGTCGAGTCTTTAACTCTTGGAAACTCTTCTCACAAGCCTTCAACCATTGAAACTTCACTTTCTCTAGGTCAACTTAGCCAACGGTGCTGCAATAGATGGAAACCCTTCAACATACCTCCGGTAGTAACCAGCTAAACCCAAGAAACTCCTGATATCTGAAGGACTAACTAGCCTAGGACAATTCTTCACCGCTTCTATCTTTTGAGAGTCCGTTTGTGTTACACCCCGTAAATTTTAAATAAATAAATAGCCTAATATCATGTTGGTTAAGGGATTTAGAAAGCAAAAAAAATAAATAAATAAATAAAAAATTGTAAAATGAATAAAAGTCGGTTTTCCTCCATTTTTGTCAAGGAACACATCAGAAAACAGGGGATATTCACATAAAAGGAAAACCCACGACAAACATATATAATTTCCTTCCAATTACGCGACGAAACGCGGTCTAAACTACGTTCCGGCTTAGGTACAGGTGTATAAAGCTGCAGAGAGCAATCCTACGGAGTTGGTTTCATGAAATTTGGCCGGCGAAACGTCGTGCTACCGAGGTAAAGTAAATAGAATTGCTTTAAATTAGTACCAATGTGTTCCTAGCGTTGCAGTGAGCATTTATCCCTTCTGAATTATCGAGAGATAACGAGTTTTCGACCGTTTTCCGAAAGGTTGAAGTTGGGATAAATATATATATCAAAAGTGATAATTCCTTCCGAATATTAATGTATTTAGTTCTAATTGACGTGTATATGAATGTAGTTGGGAGAAACAGCAGAAGTACTGACGGAAATCACATCGGTCAGTCGGGTACTCAGAAACCAGGTATGTAAAGTTATTCTTTCGGCAAGCCAGGAAGTACAGTTTAGAAAGTAAATAGAATAAAGGCTATTAACCGATACCCAGCGTACATGAACGATTTTAGTACAATTTCCACCAAGCATGCTAGTATATTAATTACGTATCATGCGATAATCAGAATAATAGATATTCAGGCAATACGTATTACATCTGTTGAGATTGTATCCAGTAGTAGATGGTACATTTTATGTTATTGAGCTATATCCAGATATAATCAGATAGACAGATAAAGGCCAGGTAGCAGTTAGTCCAGCAATCAAAAATAGTGTAAAACAGAATATAGTATCAGTTATTTAATACAAACTGGCCTTGAGATACAAGAAGAGAATATGGTTAGTATTTTTCATTGAGCATGCTTGCTGTGTATGTGTTTTGTATGTTGAGACTTGTTGTGGCATGTGGGCACCCTTTTAGCATCCCCACCGCCCCTAGGTTATAGCTGTGTCGATATCAGATTCAGATACCGCCACCAGCTGGGCGATGCCGTCCGCGTAAAGGACGATGATGGCCGACCACCATGATAATACAGTCCAGACCACCCTGCTTGCAGGGGTAGTTCAGTCTACTTTGCGCAGAGCCAGTACACCCTGTTAACAGGGGCAGACCACTCGGTGTGCGCTTGTGGCCGGGGGCAGTTTTATATACAGATTCTTATAAAATCACCCTGTTGCGTGCTTGCACCCAGGGGCAGTTTCAGTCACAGATACAACAGCAGATCACCCCGTGCGCACCTGCGCCCAGAGGCAGAAGTCTTCGGACTCAGACACAGTTTATTGTCAGAGGCCAAGGCCTGAGCTACATACCCAAGGGGGTCGGTAGGAGGAGCTCACAGTTATCAGATGAGTGGAGTGACTTGTTTTTGGTTGGTTTAGACCCGGGTAGGGGTAAATAGATTGCTTGCTTGGTTGGCACCTTCCGGCTTATGGGGGTCGGTCAGGTATTGTGTGTATTATTATGTATATTGATATGTGCTATTAGATACTGATAGATAGAAGGACGACACGTCTTCAGGTACGCTCAGTTAGTTACAAAATGTACAAACTCTCCCTAGTTATCCTCAGCTAGATAGACTCAGCTACTTCTTATTTAAATGTCATGTTGTTGTTGCTATTCGTTTCAGTTTGCTTTACATGCTCAGTACCTGTGGTACTGACGCCCAGCGGGGCACTGTATTGCTTGCCTGCAGGTACTCACGGACGAGGAGCCGATCCCTCATGATTCCAGCCAGCCAGTGAGTCATCAGCTCCTGTCATCCGGAGTCTGATCCCCAGAGGTATAGCTCCTTTTCTTTTGTTGTGCAGTATGGGTAGGTCGGGGCCTTGTCCCGATCATTTCTATTAATTTCTTACAGTATTCGTAGAGGCTTGCAGTCTGTATATATTCCCTGTGGTTACTTGAGCAGGTCGTGTGGGTCGTGCAGTCTGCTGTAGCTGTTTAGCATTTCAGTTTATGTTGGCCGTGTGGGGCCTTAGTTTGACAGTAGTTGTGACCTTGCCGGTCACGTAGTTTTACAACAGTCTTGTGTTGAGTTACAGATAACTAGACAGCATGGTGGCCTTGTCGGCCCGCATAGGTTCCTTGTTACAAGTCTATTTCTGGTTAGCTGTTGTTACAGGTACAGATGGCTACAGGCCAGTTGGCCGGAGGCTGTATTTACAGCCGTTATATATCCGGTTTGTTTCTCTAAATAGAGCTAAAGCCAGCCAAAGTACCAGATGTGCTCAGGCTGGACTATTTAGCAGTCTAGAGTCTAGCAGGCACCAGGTGCCCGTCATACCCCCCAAGGTGGGGTGTGACAGTTTGTATACCCTCACTTGAAACCACATGGCCCAAAAGTGCTACTAAGTCTAGCCAAAACTCTCACTTACTGAACTTAGCATACAACTGGCGATCCTTAAGAGTCTGTAGCACCACCCTCAAATTTTGTGCATGCTCCTCGTTGCTCCGAGAGTATATGAGAATATCATCTATAAACACAATCACGAACATATCCAAATATAGCTTGAACACCCCATTCATCAGATCCATAAAAGATACAGGAGCATTTGTTAGTCCAAAAGACATAACTACAAACTCATAGTGACCATACAAAGTCCTGACGGCTATCTTCAGAATGTCACTCTCCCGAACCTTGAGCTGGTGGTATCTGAATCTGAGGTCTATCAATGAAAAGCACTTAGCACCTTGAAGCTGGTCAAACAAATCATCAATCTTAGTGAGAGGTTACTTGTTCTTGATTGTAACCTTGTTCAATTATCGATAATCAATGCACATCCGAAGGAAACCATCCTTCTTTTGGAAAAAGAGCACTGGTGCACCCCACTGGGATTTGGTAGGTCTAATGAAACCCTTGTCTAAGAGATCCTTCAATTGCTCCTTCAACTCCTTTAACTGGGCTAGGGACATTCTATATCGGGAATAAGGTCAATACCAAAATCATCTTCCGCTCGGAAGGAACTCCTAGTAAATCATTTGGAAACATTTCTGGATATTCGCACACTACAGGAACTAATTGGATAGTCGGGGTTTCAGATGTAGAATCCTTAACCCTAACTAGAAGGTACACGCAACCTTTAGAGATCATCTTCTTGGCCTTAAGGTAGGAAATGAAATGACCTACATGCACAACTGAAATACCCTTCCAAATCTAGAACTGGCTCACCCGAAAATTGGAACTCTACTGCACGGGTTCTACAATTTACTGAGGCATAACATGTATATAGCCAACCCATGGACAAAATAATATAATCTGTCATGACTAGTTCTACTAAATCTGCTGAAGTGACTTTCTGAAGGGTTGTGGCAGGGCAATTTCTATATACACGTTGAGATATAACTGAATCATCGACTGGAGTAGAGACTGAGAAGGGTTCTGATAGGATTTCGGGACTGACTCTAAAACTACTAGAAATATAGGGCGTCACGAGATATAAAGTATCCCCTGGATCTAACAATGCATAAACATCAAGGTGGAATACTCTTAACATACTAGTGACTACATCTAGGGAGACCTCCTACACCTGACGAGATGCTAGGGCATAGAATCTGTTTTGACACTGACCACCACCTGCACTAGTGGATGCACCCTGTTGAGCTGAGCATGCTAGTGGGGCTGCTGAGCTAGTGGCTGGACCTCGGCCCCTATCATGGCTCTGTCTGGCTACTGGACAATCTATGAGCATATGTTTGGGCTTCCCACACCCGAAACAAGCACCTGAACCGGCTAAATACTAGCCCATGTGTCTCCGGCCACACCTGTCACACTCTGGGATGCTGGACTCTGCAAGTCTTCTCCTCTAGCCTCGAGAGCCTGATGCTCGTCCACTCTGGTCATGCTTAGATCTAGATGGCACAGTCATAGCTGATGGCGCTGGGGCTGATGATCTTTGGTGGGACTGTTGACGTTGCCCACCGCCAGGTCTTTGCTAGGGGGATCCACAATTATAAGTACTGGCCCTCTTGGCCTTTCTCTCCCGCTCACTCACCTGTACCACCTCTATCTGCTGGGCATATAAAATTATCCTAGGAAAGTCAATGTCCTAATGAAGCATCGCTGTTCGACAATCTTTGACCAAATAGTCTGCTATCCCATGCGCGAATCGACTCACTCGATCCCTCTAGTCTGCCACCATCTAAGGTGCATACTTGGAAAAATGGGTGAAATCCAAGGCATACTCCTTAACCGTCATGTTACCCTACCTAAAGTTCACAAACTCAGCTGCTTTAATCTTCCTCATCTCACTAGGGAAGAACCGATCCAAAAATGTGGTATGGAACTCATCGCAACCAATGGGGCCTACTCCAATTGTCCTTCTATCCTTCCACTGCTTGAACCAGATGTGTGCAACCCCTTTCAACTGATATAAGGCTAAATCTGCGCACTTCTTCCCGATCACCCCCATGATTTGGGTGATTTTCTAAATCTCATCAATAAACTCGTGGGGGTCCTCGTCTACCTTCGATACAAGGAACTCTAGAGGGTTCATCCTTAGAAAATCTCTAACTCTCTCCGCTGCTGCATTCCCATTTTGAGGGACATGCGCTACCACCTGTTGGTTGACTTGGGCAGTCAAAGCCTGAGCTGGCATCTGAATGGAAGCCCTAAACTTTGCATGGGCAACCTCCTGGGGCACATGATCCGCGGGGGTTGGTGAGGCCTGCTGGTGCCCTTCTCTGTTGCCGTCTTCATGGCCATTTCTATTTTCGTTTCTTCTTCGGTTAAGTCAGTGAGTAGGCATAGTTCTGCAAACGCGTATAGCACGAGTTAGAAGGATAGAGAGACATTTCTTCACATGACATAGATCATGAAAGAAGGGAACATTTACTAAATCATTTTGTAGCCTCTTCGTCATAAGTGTGTCACGCTTCACACCTATGAAAAATACTCTACTTCACGACTTTCAGAAACCTTAGCACACTTCAAAACCTGGCTCTGATACCAAGTTTGTCATGACTCGAACATAAGCCCGGATCGAGACACGAGACAAGGAACCTCGAGAGGCTCCAAGTCAACCCATGGTATGAACATGACATCTAAAGCTCAACATAATCATATGGAAGTCTAACATATAAAAAATAGCGAAAGTCTGAAAATCTGATAACATCGAATAACTGAATACGTAGCACAATCTGAAACTGAAAACATACTATGTCGAATAAGCCTCTACATACTGATAGGATGATGGGACAAGAACCCAACTAACTCACTAAGACTGAAACTGAAAATACTAAAACTAAATTGATAGAAGGGTTCCTGAAGGATGAGGATTCACCAACTCTAGCTGAGGAGTGCAACTCTGAAGATCTGGCTAACAGTGGGATTGAACCTGAATGTTGGAGCATGTATCATTAAAAGATAGAACATAGTGTATGCGGTCAGTACATGGAATGTACCGAGTATGCAAGGTAAGTAAAACCGCTAAGTAAGTAAAATTAGAAATCTTGCATATCATAAAACATTTCATCAAAAGATTTTGAGAGTAAGGCTTACATGCAGTTATCTAAAAATATGACTTAAACATAACTAAATATCATAACTGAATTAAATGACCCAAAGCTGAAACTGACTATTCATAAGTAAAACTGCACATTGGGTCAAACCTGCTAAAAACATAATATCATGACTGATGAACATGCATAACTGAAATCATGAGGACCAATAGGAGACTTGTCATATAATCGACATTATCACGATAGAGCTTACGTGGTCCTGACTATTACACTCAAGTGGGCAGAGCCGTCCAAAGCTTTGCTAGGGCTAAGGATGCTACCATGATATCGATATCAAGCGAAGGCCCCTTGGGGCAGGGGAAGTTCATAAGGGAGGTCCCAAATAATCTGAATATACGTACATTGGCACGTAGGTTTGAGCAAAAAGGGTTGACTGACCCTTAGCTTACTTAGTGTTATACACTATGCCCAAAAAAAGCAGGCATTGCTCACTATTATTTTTCAATGAAGCTGAACTATCATCTTTCGATGAAGTTGAATCATGATGTGACATTCATATTCTGAAAACATAACATGAAGAGACTTGGCTCATATCATACCACAAGCTGAACAAGAGTGGGAGTCCAGACTTCATAACCATGTGGTAAGCTAATAACATAAAATTTAGAAAAATCCTGAAACATACTTGGTCATATGGGCTTGCCCAATACTTAAACATGCTTGAAATAGACTTTGATTACTCAAAACATGAACTTAGACATGGGTAATTCAAAATCATACTTTCATCATGGACATCTCATCATAACTAGAAGCATAGATCATAAAATCATCATTTCATGAACTTCCATAAATGGACATCTTATTTGTAACACTTTGAAATCATAATTTGTAATTAAAAACATTATAAAACATGCCCATGAATCATAATTCAACATTAGAAACATGCATATAAAATAGCCATGATAGATACTTGGAGAATTCACAAGTTGGGTTAAAACACCATGATTCAGAGCAATAGGTTTGAAGTATCCTGGGGTGTCTGAAATATTCGTTAAGTAGAGTCTTTTTTATGGGTGTGAAATGAGCCACACTTATGACGAAGAGGCTACGAGACATTTAGGATATGGTCCCTTCTTTAATGATCTATGTCGTGCAATGAATTATGTTCCAAAGTTCCTCGGGTCCAAGGTAGATGAGGACCCGCATGAGTTCATAGTTGAGATTGTAAAGATCACCCAAGTCTTGGGGATGAATGGGGTTAAGTGCACAGAGTTGGCCTCTTACCAGTTGAAAGGGGTTGCACATATCTGGTTTCGCCAATGTAAGGATAGCAGGATCACCGGAGAAGGTCCTTTCACTTGGGAAGAGTTTCACGTTGTATACTTGGATCAGTTCTTCCCTCATGAGATGAGGGAGCTGAAGGCAGCTGAGTTCATAAATATGAAGCAAGGGAAAATGACAGTGCAAGAGTATGCCCTTGAGTTCACTTGCCTATCAAAGTACACCCCAGAGTTAGTAGCTGATCAGAGGGCGCAGGTGAGCAGTTTCGTGCATGGAGTAGCAGGCTATTTGGAGAATGATTATAGGACCGCTATGCTCCACAAGGACATGGACTTCCCTCGGATGGTCTTGTACATCCAGAAGATGGAGGTGGCACATCTGAGAGAGAGGGAGGCCAAGAGGGCTAGGATCGATGACCATAGATTCTCTCAGCCGAGGTCAGGTGGTGGGCACTGATAGCAGACCCACCAGAGATCATTAGCCCCGGCATCTTAGGCATTGAGTGTGCCATCCAGGCCTAGACATGATCACAGAGGGCGAGCATTAGGCTCAAGGGGTCAGAGCAGCAGACCCGCAGATTCTAGCATCCTAGCTTGTCGCAGATGTGGTCGGGGGCACATAGGACAGTGCTTGGCAAGTTCAGGTGCTTGTTTTAAGTGTAGGAGCAGGGACACATGCCTTGAGATTTCCCAGCAGCGAGACAGGATCAGGTTGGGGGCCTAGGCCTAGCTTCTAGTTCAGCAGTGCCTCTCGCATGTTCAGTACATCAGGCGGCATCTATTAGCACAATTGTCGGTCAGCGCCAGAATAGATTCTATGCCCTAGCATCCCGTCAGGAGCAGGAGGTATCCCTAGATGTGGTCACTGGTATGTTGCGAGTTTTCCATATTGATGTTTATGATTTGTTAGATCTAGAGGCTACGTTGTCCTTTGTGACACCATATGTGGCCAGTAGCTTTGGACTCAGTCCCGAAGTCTTGTCAGAACCCTTCTCAGTTTCTACTCTAGTAGGTGACTCAGTTATATCTAGACAGGTGTATAGAGGTTGCCCGATCTCAGTCCTTCAGAAGGTCACCTGAGCAGATTTGATAGAGTTAGCCATGACCGATTTTCATGTTATTCTAGTCATGGATTGGCTATTTGTATGCTATGCTTCAGTTAATTGCAGAACCCAGATAGTAGAGTTTGGATTTTCGGGTGAACCAATCTTAGAATGGAAGGGTAGTTCAGCTGTTCTTGTAGGTCGTTTCATTTCCTACCTTAAGGCCAGGAAGATGATTTCTAAGGGTTGTGTGTACCATCTAGTTAGGGTTAAGGATGTTGAGTCCGAGACCCCGACTATCCAGTTGGTTCTAGTAGTATGTGAGTATCCAGAGGTCTTTCTAGATGATTTACCGAGAATCCCTCCTGAGCGGGAGATGAGTTTTGGTATTGACCTTCTTCCCGACACACAACCTATATCTATTCCTCCCTACAAAATGGCTCTAGCCGAGCTAAAGGAGTTGAAAGAGAAGTTGAAGGACTTGTTAGATAGGAGTTTCATTAGACCAAGCAAGTCCCCATGGGGTGCACCAGTTCTCTTTGTCTGAAAGAAAGATGGTTCTCTTCGCATGTGCATTCATTATCGACAATTAAACAAAGTCACCATCAAGAACAAGTATCCATTTCCTAGGATTGATGATTTATTTGATCAGCTTTAGGGTTCCAAGTGTTTCGCAAAGATAGATCTCAGGTCCGGGTATCACCACCTCAGGGTTCAGGAGAGTGACATCCCGAAGGAAGCCTTCAGGACATAGTATGTTCATTATGAGTTTATAGTTATGTCTTTTGGACTAATGAATGCTCCTGCAACTTTTATGGACTTGATGAATAGGGTGTTCAAGCCATACCTAGACATATTCGTGATTGTATTTATTGATGACATCTTGATATACTCTCAAAGCAAGGAGGAGCATGCAGCTCATTTGAGAGTAGTGCTTCAAACTCTCAAGGATCGTCAATTATATACCAAATTCACAATGTGCGAGTTTTGGTGCTCCGTAGCATTTTTAGGCCATGTGGCATCAAGTGAGGGCATAAAGGTAGATTCTCAAAAAATAGAGGCGGTAAAGAATTGTCCTAGACCGGTGAATCCTTCAAATATTTGGAGTTTCTTGGGTCTAGCCGGCTATTATTGAAGATTTGTTGAGGGTTTCTCATCTATTGCATCACCTTTGACCAAATTAACTCATAAGAAGGTGAAGTTCCAATGGCCGAGGCTTGTGAGAAGAGCTTCCAAGAGTTGAAGGCTTGACTTACTTCAGCACCGTTGTTAACTCTACTGGAGGGTACAGATGGGTTCGTGGTGTATTTTGATGCTTCTAGGATCGGACTTGGGTGTGTGTTGATATAGCACGGGAAATTTATAGCATACACCTCTGGACAGTTGAAAGCTCATGAGCAAAATTACTCGACCCATGATCTTGAATTGGCCGCGGTGGTACTCGCCTTGAAGATATGGTGACATTATTTGTATAGGGTCTCGTGGATGAATTTATGGACCACAAGAGCTTACAATATCTGTTCACACAGAAAGATCTAAATATTCGGCAAAGGAGGTGGTTGGAGCTACTCAAGGACTATGATATGAGTGTCCTTTACCATCTAGGTAAGGCTAATGTGGTAGCGGACGCACTTAGTTGATTCTCTATGGAGAGTGTGTCCCATGTGGATGAGGGGAAGAAGGAGCTGGTGATAAATGTTCATCGACTTGCTAGATTGGAAGTTAGGTTGGTTGACTCGATCGATGGCACTGTTGTTGTTCAGAATGGATCAGAATCGTCCTTGGTAACTGATGTGAAAGCTAGATAAGATGAGAACCCAATTTTAGTAAAGTTGAAGGAAGCCATTCAACATCAGAAGGTGGAGGTCTTTCCCCAAGGGGGAGATGGTGTGCTTTGGTACCAGGGTCGCTATGTGTTCCGAACATGGACAATTTGAGGAGACGGATGTTGCATGAGGCTCATGGATCTAGGTTTTCTATCCATCTGGGCACCACCAAGATGTATAGTGGCTTACGGGAAATCTATTGGTAGAATGGCATGAAGAAGGATATTGCAGAATTCGTAGCCAAGTGTCCGAACTGTCAGCAAGTAAAGGTTGAGCATTAGAGATCGGAAGGTGTACTTCAGGATATTGGAATTGCTACTTCAAAGTGGGAAGAAATTAATATGGATTTCATCACAGGTTTACCTCGTACTCATCGACAATATGATTCCATTTTGGTTGTGGTAGAAAGGTTAACCAAGGCCACTCATTTTCTACCAGTTAAAACCACTGATTTGGTGGAGGATTATGCCAAACTATATATCCAGGAGTTAGTACGATTACATGGAGTGCCCTTATCCATCATTTCAGATTGAGGTACTCAATTTACCTCTCAGTTTTGGAGGTCATTTCAAAAAGGACTTGGTACACAAGTTAAACTCAACATGAATTTCACCCGCAAATGGATGGTCAAGTGGACCAGACAATTCAGTGCCTCGAGAACATGTTGAGGGCATGCGTGATTGACTTCAAAGGTGGTTGGGATGATCACTTGCCCCTGATTAAGTTTTCCTACAATAATAGCTATCACTCCAGTATCCAGATGACACTGTTCGAGGCTCTCTATGGGGGGAGATGTAGGTCGCCCATCGGTTGGTTTGAGGTTGGTGAGGTGGCAATGATTAGGCCAGATTCGTTTCATGAGGAAATGGAGAAGGTTCAATTGATAAGGGACAGGTTGAGGACCACTCAGAGTGTGCCAAAAGTACTATGCCGATGTAAGAAGGAGAGAAATAGAGTTTGAGGTGGATGATTGGGTGTTTCTAAAGGTCTCTCCCATGAAGGGAGTGTGCGGTTTGGAAATAAAGGAAACTTAGTCCCCGTTATGTTGTCTCCTACCGAATTGTGAAAAGAGTTGGCAAGGTGGCGTGCGAATTGGAGTTTTTCTCAGAGTTATCTTCTGTGCATCCTGCGTTTCATGTATCTCTCTTGAAGAAGTGTTTGGGTGATCCAGCTCTGGTTATCCTGGTGGACAGTGCTGGTGTAAAAGATAGTCTTTGCTATGAGGAGGTTCCGGTGGAAATATTGGATTAACAGGTTCGAAGGGTAAGGAACAAGGAAGTAGCTTCAGTTAAAGTGTTACGGAGAAATCAGCATGTTGAAGGACCTACGTAGGAGACCGAAGAGGATATGATGGCTAGATACCTACATTTATTCTCTACCAGCTTAATTTCAGCATGAGGTATCAGTTTTGCACTCAAAATCTATTTAGTTTACATGTTCAGTTCATGTGCGCAAGTTTTTTTATGTATATGGATGTATGTATGATTCGTGAATTCAGTTCAGCTATGTAGTTTACATCAGAGGTAGTCATTCCGTCAGTTTTCAGTTTAAATGATCAGTATTTGAATATGATAATTTCCTATCTCTGCTTTTCTGCGTGTTTTCCAACATTCAAGGACGAATGTTTTCAAAGGAGAGGTATTGTTATACCCCGGAAGCCCAAAGATCAGACCCAGGAGTTGAAATAGAGAAAAGTTGAAAATTTGGCATCTATCTCAGAACGAGTCGTGCGGAGACTCGTGAGATCAACCCATGAGTTGTGATGTGACTCGTAAGGAAGGCCACGAATTTAATGAGAAACTTGAGAAGTGAGACCCCACGGGCATGACCACGACTTGTGGTCAGGCCCGACGAGTTATTGGGTCAGTCCTGGGGTGAGTAAGGAAAGAAAAGAGAAGAAAGAAGGCAGTGCACTCGACGGGAGGACACCACGAATTGTGGTTATGTCACACCCCACCTTGGGGGGTATGACGGGCACCTGGTGCCTGCTAGACTCTGGACTGCTAAATGGTCCAGCCTGAGCACATCTGGTACTTTGGCTGGCTTTGGCTCTATTTCAAGAAACAAACTGGCTATATAACGGCTGTAAACACAGCCTCCGGCCAACTGGCCTGTAGCCATCTGTACCTGTAATAACAGCTAACCAGAAACATGCCCAGATAAGGGAGCCTATGCGGACCGACAAGGCCACCATGCTGTCTAGTTATCTGTAACTCAACACAAGCCTACTGTAAGACTACGTGACTGGCAAGGTCACCGCTACTGTCAAATTAAGGCCCCACACGACCAACATAAACTGAAATACTAAACAGCTACAGCAAACTGCACAGCCTCACACGACCGGCCCAACTGACCACAGGGAAATATATACAGACTGCAAGCCTCTACGAATACTGTAAGGAAATAGTGGAAATGATTGGGATAGGGCCCCGACCTACCCATACTGTACAACAAAAGAAAAGGAGCTACACCTCGGGGAATCAGTCTCCGGAAGACAGGAGCTGATGACTCACTCGCTGGCTGGAATCACGAGGGATCGGCTCCTCGTCCGTGAGTACCTATAGGCAAGTAATGCAGTGCCCCACTGGGCGTCAGTACCACAGGTACTGAGTATGTAAAGCAACTGAAATACACAACTGAAATGAATAACTACAGTAACATGACATATAAGCAGAAAGTAGCTGAGTCTATCTAGCTGAGAATAACTGGGGAGAGTTTATTTATTCTATAACTAAACTGAGCGTACCTGATGCCGTGTCGTCCCACTGTCTATCAGTATCTAATAGCACATATAGGTATACATATAAATACACACAATACCTGACCGACCCCCATAAGCCGGAAGGTGCCAACCAACACACAATCTATTTACCCCTACCCGGGTCTAAACCAACCAAAAATAAGTCACTCCACTTATCTGATAACTGTGAGCTCCTCCTACCGGTCCCCTTGGGTACGTAGCTCAGGCCTTGGCCTCTGACAATAAATTGTGTCTGAGTCCGAAGACTCCTACCTCTGGGCGCAGGTGCACGCGAGGTGTGTAATAAAAACTGCCCCTAGGTGCAAGCATGCAATAGGGTGATTTTATAAAAATCTGTATCTGAAACTGCCCCCGGCCACAAGCGCACACAAAGTGTTCTGCCCCTGTAAACAGGGTGGACTGGCTCTGCGCAGAGTAAACTGAACTACCCCTGCAAGCAGGGTAGTCTGGACCGTATTATCATGGTGGTCGGCCATCATCGTCCTCTAGGCGGACGACATCGCCCAGCTGGTGGCGGTATCTGAATCTGGTATCGACACTGCTATAACCCAGGCGCGGTGGGGATGCTAAAAGGGACACCCACATGCCACAACAAGTCTCAACAAACAAATAGCACATAAAAATAGCAAGCATGTATAACTGAAAAGACTATCTGGAATCTAACTTCTTATTCTGATCTGTTTCTATACTGAACTAATTCTTACTAATTATACTGATTCTGCAATCTCTGTTTAACTGTACGGCTAATCTGTAGCCATGATATTATCTGTCTGAATGGCTAATCTGTAGCCATAATTGTCTGTCTATCAAATCTTTCTTTACTGACTGTTATCACGCAAATCTGTTCCTTTTTATTCTACAACATGCTTGCTATTCACTTAATAGGCTGTACTGAATCTGAACTACTAACTTGCCCTTGGGCACATGCTTTTCTAACTTTCAGACTGAATATAATATCACAACGCAAACTAGGTCTACTGAGCTTGTACAATACTTAACATTCAACTTCCGGGGATTCTACTACGGAGTTTTATTGTACTATACAAGGCTAAAGCTACTAACTTGCCGAAGGAACTAGCTTTACATACCTTATCCTTGAACTATCCATCTGTCGGACGAGGCTCGGCCAATACTTCAACTATTTCTCCCAACTGCATTCATAAATAT
Organism: Datura wrightii; assembly: GCA_035772735.1. NCBI lineage: Eukaryota > Viridiplantae > Streptophyta > Magnoliopsida > Solanales > Solanaceae > Datura > Datura wrightii. The sequence continues at coordinate 55,900,389 of JASDFA010000007.1, read as the reverse complement.
GTCAATTAATACTAAATATAGCTTTATTCCAAAGAATAACGTCACTTTCGATATAATTATAGCCTAAACTTAGGCTTATCGAAAGACAGCCAAAAACTCGCTATTTTTCAGAAGTTCAGAAGGGAGAAGTATTCACTTCACAGCTAGGAGCACATAGACACTAATTTGGAGTAATTTTACTTACTTTGGTTCGGTAGCTCGACGATTCGTCGGCCGTATTTCGAGAAACAAAAACCGTAGAAATGCTCTCTGCTGCTAAATACCTCGGTACCTGAGGTTAATTTGAGTTTAGACTTCGTTTGGCAGCGTAATCAAATGGATATATATTACTTTCCTTCGTCTCTCCCTGTTTCACGCTTGCTGGAAGTTCTCTTATGGAAATTATGATTAATTTAAAGGGAGCTTATCATTACTTAAAGGGGGCTACTATTAATTAGAGGAAATTATTATTAATTAAAGGAGATTATTGTTAATTAAAAGAAATTATTATTAATTAAAGGAAATTATCTTATGGGAATTATTATTAATTAAAGGAAATTACATTACAAACTGAGCTCCATATACTTGGACAATATAAATCGCATTTTGCCTTGCGATGCGCCGACTTGGCGCTTGTCCGATCTTTCCCCGGGCCTTTTTCTAGCATGCATGGCTTTCAAATATTCTTAACCAAAACGTGAATAGGCCATCTATGTGCCGAAAATTTTACGGGGTATAACAGGTTAGTCCCCACGATTCATGGGTGAGTCATGGTCAATATGGGATGGTTTTTGTTAAAGCTCAGCCAGTGTACATCATGAATAGTGACCACGAGTCGTGGTCACCCATGACGAGCCATGAGGTTGCCCATTAAGAGCACATGAGACCTATTGAGCAGTATACTTCACAGACCACTCCACGAGTCGTGACCTGTGATGATGAGTCGTTGGGTCCCTCGTTGGGACCACCTCACAGTTATTTTCTGCGAATTTAGTAAGGGCTTTTCCGTAATTCTTAAGTTTCTAAGGCCTAAACTACGTCGTTTGGGTTATGAATAGTGACTTTTAAAGGGGTTAAGTTTATTTTACGCCTCATTCATTCATGCATGCAAAGTAGAAGACTTGAGAGGGTGATCAAGCCTAGCATTTATCAATTTCTCTTCAATTTCCTATTGGGTATTCAAAGAAGTGTTAGAATCAGCTACAAATAGGTATGTAGGGTCATGAATGAGTGATTCCCTTCACACCCATGCCCAATCCCTCTCTAAAGTATGAAGTTCTATGCCTAATCTATGGGGTTTTAACCCAAATGCAAGAATCTCCTAATTCTATACATAGGTATGAATCAATTATGATTCTATTATTGAATTATGAAGCATGGGCAATTTTTATATTGTTTTCAATTTAAAATCATGTTCCTAGTCTTATGAATTAAAAGCCCATTTATGAGATGTTCATGAATGATGAGATTTGTGATGAATATATGAGGATGAATGATGATTTTCCCGAATTAAGCTTACCACATTGTTTTGGAGCGAAGGCTCCCAATTATGTTTTTAGCTTGTAGTATGTGTTGAGCTAAAGCTTCTCATATACATGATTTCACATTTGAGATGTATTTTAGTATTGATGTTTGTCAATAGACGATGTTGAGCTTCTTTATAAAACGGTGTAGAGCATATGCATGTTTTTGGGAGTAATGTCTGGCACCAAGTAGGCTAAGGGTCAATCACCCTATGCCTCAAAACTATGCACCAAAGTAGGTTTATACTTCTATATACTACTTTGGGACCTCCCTTGTTAGCTATCCCCGGCCGTATTGGCCCATGAGCTTTATATTGATATCATGGTATCGTCCTTAGCCCTGGCAAGGCTTTGGACGGCTCTACCCACTTGAGTGTGATAGTTGGGACCATGTAAACTCTATCGTGGTATGTCGGTTAAAAGACGAGTCTCCCATCATTTCTCATAATTTCAGATATGCATATTCATTACTCATGAGATTTGTATAAATGCATGTTCTAAAGCAGGTTTGACTCAATGTTCGACTTTATGTATAAATGTTACAATTCAGCTTTGAGTCAATCGATTCAATTATGATGTTATGAAGTTATGTTATGTAGTGTTATGAAGAGATCATGATTTCAGAAAAAATGCATGCAAGCCCTACTCTTAGATTATTGATGTTTACGTTTTACTTAATGCATTGTCTTTAAATGATTTTACTTACTTTAGCAATTTTACTTACCCTACATACTTGGTACGTTCCCTGTACTGACCGCATACTCTATGCTGTATCATTTTATGACACAAGACCTGGCTCTCAGGTTCAGCCCCGCTCGTAGTAAGTTTATTAGAGATTTCATTCATATTTTGGGTGAGTCCTCATCTCCCAAGGACTAGACTATTCAGATTTCATATGTGTATTTCAGTTTCAGTTATGTTGAGTTAGTTCGGGTCTTGTCCCATCAACTCATCACGTTTAGAGGCTTTTCAGACATATGTATGTACTCAAATTCATATTATGTTTTGTGATGTTATTTTTAAGTTTAGACTTCTGCTAAGATTATATTATTGATTATTCAGTTTCTTGAATTGAGTTAGATGTATGCTTATGCCATGGGTTGACTTGGGGTCTCTCGGGGCTCCTTGTCCCGTGTTGCGATCCGGGCCTCCATTTGGGTCGTGACATAACTAGAGAGCGGGTTATATATGTTGATATACATGCTTATGAAAGGGATGCCAATCATCTTTGGTGCAGTGCTTTAGGATAATATGAGGAGATCAAGGGACAACTGCAGGTGGAAATATTTCTTTGGTAGTCTCCTGACCCAATTTTTGCAAGAGGCAGGCATTGAGGAGAAGGAGGCAGACCTTCATCTACCTCTAGCAAGGCACCTAGCATGCAAGATGATGGATGTCATGAAGGTGAAGGAGACCATAACTTCCATAGTTCCACTCCTCACTATAACTGATCATCAAGCTTATGATGAAAGCTGGCGAGCTCACATATTTGGGATGCTAGATTTACAGCTGAGGTTAGGAGGTCGACCTGCAACAGACAAGGAGAATGTAGCCATGGAGGCGAGGTACCCACTCATGGAGAGTGCTATGCTGATGTGTCGAGTTGGACCAGCCTTTGGATGATGATGAGGCCACGGTGCTGACTGACGGAGTTGATGATTTGGACATGGATGAGAAGGATGATTGATGTTGGGCATATTTTTTTTCCATTTGCCATGTTTTACCCATATTTGATCATGTTTTGAGTCCATAATCCTTAATTTATGCTTAAATTTGTGTATGTGTGTGTTTTATGTGCTAACAAATGATTTAAGTTGATTTGAGAAGGAAACTAAGCAAAATGGGCTCAAAATGATGTAAGAAATAAAGATTTGAGGATCTAATGGGTTTGGTGCTATGGTTGACACCCCGCACCAAGCCCCAAACTTTAGAGAACAAGAATCAAAGTCTGGTGCTACCATCCCTCAAACTTCAGAGAATTTCACTTCAAAAATATGGCGAGATGAGTGGCGCCCCGTGCTAGAGTGTCCAAACTTAGGGAAATTTGACGAACACTTTGGTGAGATAAAGAGGGCGGTGCACCACACCCTATTTAGAGCTGAAATTAATGGAAGTTTGACTAACTCTATGGTGAGATAGGTGGGGCGGCGCGCCAATGTCATTCTAGGGTAAGAAATGCTTATTTTAAAGCCAAATTTTGAGGGGCAAAAGTGTCATATGAAGGCTCATCTATAAATAGATGCTTTAGGTCGTTTGTTGAGCAGTTTTGGACTTTTGGAAGCAGTCTTTGCTCACTTTTTATTCCATAGTTCATTCATAAAATCTTGTAAGGCATTTGGAATGAAGACAAAGTTCTACAACTAGGTTTTCTCTTCTTTACTTCGTATTTTAGTATGATGATGACTGAGTATTTATTTTTACGCTTGTTTATGAGTGGCTAAACTCATATAGAATATTTGGGATTTGAAAGTAAAAGTCCACGAAAGTATAATTAAGGGAAAAAGAAATAAAAAAAACATTGTGGTAAGGGGACAAAAATGGGAAAAAGGGGTGCCACAAAATTATGTTGTTTACTTGTTTCTAGAACAATGAAAGATAGAGCTTTAATTAGAAAATACTTATTGATTCTACAAGCAGAGACTAGAAGTCAAGTAGTGATAAAGGGGAATGAGAAGAAAAGAAAAAGGGTGAGTTAGTTGAAGGGTGAACAAGTAAGAAAGAGGTGATGGAAAAGAAAAAAGAGAAAATATCTTAAAAGTACTTAGGGTGGTAGTTACTATAAAAGAAATATCATTCCTACCCATCCCTTAGCCAACATTGCAACCATGAAAGTCCTTGTGATCTAAATCTATTGAAACAACCAGATAGTCTAAATGTACATGAAGGGAAAGCTTATGGTATGTGATATATGTGCATTACATAGTTTGTGAGCGTGAGGGCGCCTTTATTTTTATATTTCACGTGTTTGGATTGATAATATGATAGAGGAACATCACTAAAAGTGGAGGGCACAAGATGTCTAAGTCGGTGTACTATTTGTTGCATACCTCATTCTTGATCATGTTGGCCTTGTTTTGAAAGAAAAATGAGCCAATTTTAGAGTTTTTGTAGTTTTGATTGTGAGAACTATAGTTGTGCTTGGTATGAATTGATGTATCTTAATGAACCACTTAATATTATGCTCTATGCTAGCCGTTTGAGTGTGAATTGATAAAGGTACCACGTGTGGTGGTAAAAAATAAGGTTATGTATGTAACTAAGTATTGTTCAAGGACAAACAATGATATAAGTGTAGGTGGTAATGTTGAGCATATTTCTATGCCCATTTGCCATGTTTTTGCCTATCTTTTACCTTGTTTTGAGTTCATAATCCTTAGAAAATACATAAATTCATGTGTTTGTGTGTTTTGTAAGCTAACAAATGATTTTAGTTGTTTTGAGTAAGAAACCAAGGAAAAAGGACCCAAATTAGCCCAAGGTGATTTTGAGAGTGTGAGAGGAAGGACCTAGGGCTATGGCTGACGGGGGTGCCAGGTCCAAACTTCAGAGAATTGTGCATCAAAGATGGGGCTATGGTGGTGCTGGGAGCTAGGTCCCAAACTTCAGAAGATGTTTCATTCAACACCTTGGCGAGATGAGAGGCGCGAAGCCCAAAACATTCCGGACTTCGAGAAATTTCCCAAAATTCTTGTGCTATGGATAGGGCTGAGCGCCAAAGAGGTTCTAGAGACAAGAAATATGACTAACACTCGGGGGATATAAGTGGCGCAAGGAGCCTGGATGATCTACAAGTGATGAAATTTTGCTAAATCCTTGGTGCTATGGATGGGGCTGGGCGCCCGGAGCTAAACTTCACAGGAAACTTGAGCCTAACTTGGGGTTATAGAGGGGCAGTGCCCCAGGCCTATTCAAGGATAGAATTTGTTGTTGTTAAAGCCAAGTACTTGAGGGCAGAAGTGTAATTTAAAGGATCAACTATAAATATAGCATCTAGGTCATTTGTTAGCAATCTTTGGATCACTTTTACATTATGTATACCTTTTGTAGAGGGTTGTAACACAACTTTGAAGGAAGACAAGTTTCTACTTAGGTTTCTTCTTTTCTTCTTTATTTTACTTTGAAAGATGATGATTAAGTCTTTGTTTTTCTACTTGTCTATGAGTAGCGAAACTTATACTCTAGGGTTTTGGCCATTGTGGATGATTGAAGTTTGAAAGACTGAATTATGCTAGTTTCAATTCTTCTTTAATGGTTGTTTATATTTACCCGTTTTAATTGATTATTCACTAGCCTAATAAACTTGTGAGTAAATCTATTGGCTTTGGGTTGAACTTGGGAAAGGAAACCAAAAGGGTTAAGGTAAATATAGAATAGGAATACAAAGAACCTTGAACCATTAGTAAGAGAATAGAAGTTGTTTTTGAGGATAGGGATATGTCATGCCCCACCTTGGGAGGCGTAACTAGCACCTAATACCCACATTGGACTCTAAGCTAACCTGGCTGGACACATGCACTCCTGGTGTGTGCCAGAAACACATAGAAAGAAAACAAATGGCTATATCTAGGCTACAAACATAGCCTCAAGACGAAAAGGCCACAATATAAACCAGCGCTAAAATAGCTGCCCCAACAAGTGCAACAACAAAATCATTCTATGTGGGCCGACAAGATCATTATGCTGTCTAACAGGTATCATAACTAGGCCCCACGCAACCAACACTCAAATCACATCATATATAGGCCCCACACGGCCAAGAACGTACAACTAACTATAAATTGTAGTCTGCAAGCCTCAAAGAGTGAAATATTGGTCAGGATAAGGGCCAGGCCTACCCAAAACTATAAAAAAAAGATAGGAAAACCTTTATCATCTGGAAACTCCAAAGGAAAGGAGATGACCAATCTGCTGACTCTGAATAGAGGCTAAGGAGGTCTCGAAATTTGTCTGTCTAAACCTCCAAGAAAGTATGCAGCGCTCCATGCTTGGGCGTCAATACAATATTTACTAAATATGTAAGGCAATAATAATAACTGAATAGAAGCTGATAAACAACTAAAAGTAATTATCGAAAAGGGGCAGAAGTTAACCTGTATGCTTTCATAACCATAGCCTGCATCTATTAGGCAATTATACAAACAGGAACCTAAGTTGCATGATTGTACATCCATAAACTATATCTAGCAAGCAAGTACAAACAAGAACATAACCTGGCTCCCATAAGCCTGGAAGGTGCAAGAAATACAGACATAACCTACCTGAGCCCCCATAAGCCTCGGCAAGTACAACTCAATCTATATACCCCTAACCAAGTCATTATGGTTCCACAAGTAACTATTACCAAACCTATCTGGCCTCTAGGTCTGCAGCTGAGCCCTTGGGCTCCTGAAATAGTATCTGAGCCCTCTAGTCTCCTGTAATTGCACCCTCGGCCTGCAAGGCTCTATTGAGGGTCAGTAGTGCCGCTATGGCGTAAAGGGAGTCCATACATGAATGGACTTCAAAACGACTTTGTAGGCCTGAATATAGTCCTCTTAGACATCATATAGCTCCTTTGAGAAATCTATAACCCCGTAGGGGGATGATATAATTAACAATCCTAAGGCCATTTAATGGGAGACCAACTAAGGACGGTCAATCCCTACAGGAGCACTATGTTATAACCTCAATATAGTCACTTAATAGGTGTACCCTAGCCCCTTAGGCCTAACACGACTCTTACTCGCCCCAAAATCAGTCTATACAGCTGCCAACAGGCACACCCTATGTGCCTACACGTGACTAGAGGGTCATGGAAATGATTACAATCTTAATAGACTTAGATAGAATAGGGCGAGGTCCGAGGTGACCTAAGGGATACTCTGAAGGTCATACTAGGACAATGGTAGTTCATAAGTGAACAGCAAGGTCGTAAGTGACCATCTATATGGTTCCTTCGCCTAGAACAACTATAGAGGCTATCACGACCCCAATAGAGGCCTGGATCATAACACGGGACAGGGAGTCCTGAGAGACCCCAAGTTGACCCACGGCATAAGCATACATCTAACTCAATCAAGAACTAAATAACCAACAATATTGTTCGGTGGTTTGGTGACTACACGCAAGTGCACGTGGTCGAACAAGTAGTAAAGTGGCTTAAGTAAAGCCAAGTATCGATCCCACAGGGACTGAGCTACGGTACTAATTAACTTAAGTGTTAATGAACTATATCTTTAAGAATGCAGACAACAAAATGAATAAGATTTTGAGAGTTTGAGTTACTAATTAATAAGAATCTAAAGCAAAATTATAAAGTGAGTCTGAACAATAGTAATGAGCAAGCTGAGGTTAAAATGAACATGCAGGGAATTAATTTATCGATACAATTCATTTAATCTTTCCTTCGGTTGCTAGTCAAGAATTATTGCCTATGGATTGGAGCTTTCGTCTCCTATCCAACTTAAGAATCATGAACCTTTAATCTACATTTCTGTGATAAAATAATTTCATGTTCTAGCCATACAAAACCGATTCCTTAATTGACTAATAAGACTTTCAGATATATTTCTATTCTAAATGTAAATCAATTCTCAATTTTCCCAAACTAAGAAGAGATCATATCCTACCAATTCACATCTTTCCAATTTCTTTCCTTTTAAAAATCAAAATTGGATTTTTTAGATATACATTAACATTGGCCAAACATTAATGCAGTAAGAACAAGAATTGATAGAACAACCATTGAAGAAAAGATGAAAACTAAAATGATCAACAATTGCATTCCACTACAATTGTTCTTAACCTCAGCAAGAAGTGAATTTAGCCACTCAATTGTGGATTAAACATCATCAAATGAGTATAAATCATACAAACAATTGAGATAAAATAGAAAGAGATAGAGAAGAACCCTAGAATTTTCGTCCCCTCAACTGCCTGTAACCCACGTTCTTGCTCAACCAAGTCAGAATTATTTAAAAATGAGCCTAAGTGTGTTATTTATACTATTGAGAGTTTATCCCGGAATAACAAGCAACGTGGCACGGAGTGGTATCACGGAGCACTCCCTCCGTGCCATGGGGGTATCTCGGACCCTCTCTGGAATTAGGCTCCTCAGAATTTACACCTTGGTGTGCCACGGCCTGCATCGCGGAGCCTGGCCAATGTGCCACGGTGCTATCGCGCACCTACACTGAAAATTGATGTCCCAGGTAATTGTACTCAACGTGCCATGGCTTGCATCGCGTAGCATTGCCTCCGTGTCATGGAGGTAACGCGAGGCTTCACTGGAAATGGCCAAAATTAAATCACCCGAGGAAGAATGCCTCCATGATGGCAGCGTGACACGGCTCCTATTTTTGCTGCTCTTCCTTGACCTTTTCCACTCCTTGCTTCCAAGTCCATTCCCGATTTTTACCAACATGTATCTTAGCTTCCCAATATTCCATTTTACCTGCAAAACAACACTAATCATGTTGGTTAGTATAAATTCACATTTTGACTACAAATCACATGAGAATGCACAAATAACAATAGATAACAAAGACGAAATGAAGCATTTGAGTATCACTTGGGCATATAATTATGCCCAAGATCAAATACAATCATAGCGGAAGTCTAACTTGTATATAACATTAGAATATAAAATCCGAAGTTGAATACATACATATGTATGAATAGCCTCTAAACATGATGAGTTGATGGGACAAGACCCCAACTATCTCAACAAGTTGAAACTGAAGTACAAAAAAAAAAATGAATACTCTAGTCCTCGGTAGATGAGGACTCACCAATAAAGCAATCGCTAACTCCGATCAGCTGACTAAGAGCAGGGATGAAGCTGAGAGCTGGGTCCTGTATCATGAAATGATACAACATAGAAAATATGCGGTCAGTACGTGGAATGTACCGAATATGCAAGGTAACTAAAATCGCTAAAGTAAGTAAAATCATTTAAGAGAAATGCATTAACTAAACATAAAACTAACTAAACATAAACATCAGTAAACTGAGAGTAGGGCTTGCACGCATTCTTTCTGAAATCATGATCTCTTCATAACATGACATAACATAACTTCATAACATCATAACAGAATCGATTGACTCAAAGATGAATTCTGACATTTATAAGTAAAAGCTAAACATTGAGTCAAACCTGCTTTAGAACATGCATTTACATAAATCTCATGAGTAATGAACATGCATATTTGAAATCATGAGAAACAATGGGAGACTCATCTGTTAACCGATAAACCACGATAGAGCTTACGTGGTCCCAACTATCACAGTCAAGTGGGTAGAGTCGTCCAAAGCCTTGCTAGGGATAGGAAAGATACCAGGATATCAATATCAAGCTCATAGGCCATTAGGGCTGGGGATAGATCACAAGGGAGGTCCCAATAATATATAATAGAATTAACCTACGTTGGTGCGTAGTTCTGAGGTATAGGTGATCCACCCTTAGCCTACTCGGTGCTAGATACTACTCTCTAAAACATGCATATGCTCTACATCGTATATAATAAAGCTCAATATAATCTATTGACGAAGCTCAATGATTAAATACATCTCAAACATGAAATCAAGTATATGAGAAGCTTTTAGTTGAAAACATACCACAAGCTAAAAACATACCTGGGAGCCTTTGCTCCAAAGTCATATGGTAATCTATGCATAGGAAGACTTAATTCAAAACATACCACAAGCTAAGAGAATGAAATTGGGAGTCTTTTCTCCAAAATCATGTGGTAAGCTTAATTCGGAAAAATCATCATTCATACTTAAAATGTGGGCACCGCCCAAAGCTTATCTTACTTAGAAATACTCAATTCTCATGGGAAACATAATTATAGGTAGCTTCAAGTCATGCTTTTCATCATAACATCTCATCATTATAACATATGCATCACAAATCTCACTTTTCATGAACATCTCATCAATGGGCTTTAAAAATCAAAAGTCTAGAAACATAGTTTTAGTTGAAATCTTTATAAAAATAGTCCATGCTTCAAAAATCGATAATAAAATCATAATCAATTCATACCCATGTGTAGAAATAAATACTTCATGCATTTGGGTGAAAACCCCATAGATCAATTATGGAATTTCATACTTTTTAGAGGGGGATTGGGCATGGGTGTGGAAGAAACGACCCATTCATAACCCTACATACCTGATGGAGGCTGAATCTTACTCTCCCTTGAATGCCCAAAAGAAGATTGAAAGAAATTGAAGATTGCTATCTCAAATCTCTTCTACCTTGCATGCATGGATGAAAAATAATTAATCTGAACTTAACCCCATAAAAGGCCACTGTTCATACCCCAAAATATCGTAGTTTAGACTTTAGATTTATGAAAAGGCCCTTACTAAATTAGCAGAAAAAGGCTGCCAGGTGACCCTATCAGGCGACCTGACGACTCATGGCCTGAGGGAATGACTCGTTGAGTCATCCATGAAGTACACTGCTTTACCTACACTATAGGGATCATCACGGCTCATCCCATGACTCGTTATGGGTGAACACGACTCGTGGTCACCACCCGTGAAGTACATTGGCTCATCTTCAAGAAGTCTTCTTCAGGCTTGCTAACGACCTACCCCACAAATCGTGGGGACTGACCACGACTCAAGGGGACCTTCCATCAGGTACACTGCCTATCTTTCATTTCCTCTCTTATTTCTCCTCCCCACGGCTGACCCAATGACTCGTGGGGCCTGACCACGAGTCGTGGTCATGCCCGTGGGGTCTCAACTCTTTCAGTTCCTCTCACTGATCCCTGTGACTTCCCTATGAATCACCTCACGACTCGTGGGTTGGCCTCACGAGTCTCCCCACGACTCGTCCTGTTCCTGGTGCCAACTTTTCAAATTTTTTGCCTTTCAACTCCCACGTCTGATCTTTGGGCTTTCGAGGTGTAAAAATATCTCCCCCTTCAGAGCATTCATACCTGAATGTTGGAAAACACATAGAAAAGTAGATATATGCAATTATCATTATCAAAATACTGATCATTTAAATTGAAAACTGATGGAATGAATACCTCCGATTCAAAATATATAGCTGAAATGAATTCACGAATCATATATACATCCACATACATAAAACAAACATGTGTGCATGAACTGAACATGAAAACTTAATAGAGTTTTAGATCAAACTGATTCCTCAAGCTAACATTCAAACGGTAGAAAATAAATGTGGGTATCTAGCCATCATATCTTCTTCAGCTTCCCACGTAGCTCCTTCAATATGCTGATTCCTCCATAACACTTTAACTAAAGCTACTTCCTTGTTCCTTAGACTTCGAACCTGTCGATCCAATATTTCCACCGGAACCTCCTCCTAGCTAAGGCTGTCTTTTGCACGAATGCTGTCCATCAGAACAACTAAAGCTGGGTCACCCAAACATGTTTTCAAAAGCGATACCTGAAACATAGGATGCTCAGAAGATAACTCTGAGGGCAACTCCAACTCATATGCCTCCTTACCAACCCGTTTAACAATCCGGTAGGGGCCAACATAACGAGGGATGAGTTTTTATTTCTTTCCAAACCGCATAACTCCTTTCATGTGAGATATTTTAAGAAACACCCAGTCATTGACTTAAAATTCTAATTCTCTTCTTCTCACGTCCGCATAGGACTTTTGATGACTCTGGGCAGTTTTCAACCTGTCTCTTATTAACTGAACCTTCTACATTGCCTCATGAACCGAGTCTGGCCCTATCATTGCTGCCTCACCAATCTCGAACCATCCGATGGGCGACCTACATCTCCACCCGTAGAGAGCCTCGAATGACTCCATCTAAATACTAAAGTGATAGTTGTTATTGTAGGCAAACTCAATCTGGGGAAAGTGATAATACCAACCACCTTTAAAGTCAATCACGCATGCCCTCAACATGTCCTCGAGGGTCTGAATTGTCCGCTCCTCTTGACCATCCATTTGCGGGTGAAATGTTGTGCTGAGTTTAACCTATGTACCAGGCCCTTTTTGAAATGACCTCCAAAACTGAGAGGTAAATTGAGTACCTCGATCTGAAATGATAGATAAGGGAACCCCATGCAATCTGACCAACTTCCGCATATACAGTTTGGAATAATCCTCCGCCGAATCCATAGTTTTGACCGGTAGAAAATGTGCAGCCTTGGTCAACCTATCTACACAACCCAAATAGAATCATGATATATCTTGGTGGCACTTGGATGATAGAGTACCTAGATCCATAAGCCTTATACATCATCGGACTGCTCAAATCATCAACATCTGGAACACATGGGCGACCCTGGTACCAAAGCATACCATCTCCCCCTTGAGAGAAGACTTCCACCTTCTGACTTCGAACGGTTTCTTTCAGCTTTACCAAAATCGAATCCTCATCTTGTATATCTTTCACATCAGTCACCAATGATGATTCTGACCCATTCTGGACAACTACACTGTCGTTGGTCATGTCGACCAACCTAACTCCCAACCTTGTGAGTCGATGTACATCTTTCCCCAACTCCTTTTTTCCTTCATCCACATGGGACACTCTCTCCATAGAGAGCCTACTAAGTGCATCCTCTACCACATTAGCCTTACCCCGATGGTAAAGGGCACTCATATCATAGTCCTTGAGTTGCTCCAACCACCTCCTTTGCCAAAGATTGAGATCTTTCTGCGTAAACATATATTGTAAACTCTTGTGGTCCGTAAATACATCCACATGGACCCCATACAAATAGTGTCGCCATATCTTCAAGGTAAATACCACCGTGGCCAATTCAAGGTCATGGGTCGAGTAATTCTTCTTATGGCTTTCAACTTTATAGAGGCATATGCTATCACTTTCCCATGCTGCGTCAACACACATCCAAATCCCATCCTTGAAGCATCGTAATACACCACGAATCCATCGGTACCTTCGGGTAGGTTCAACACTGGTGGTGAAGTGAGTCGAGTCTTCAACTCCTGGAAGCTCTTCTCGCAAGCCTTCGAGCATTGGAATTTCACCTTCTTCTGAGTCAACTTGGTAAAAGGTGTTGCAATACATGAGAAACCCTCAACAAACCTCCCATAGTAACCAACTGAACCTAAGAAACTCCGAATATCTGAAGGATTCACTGCTCTAGGCCAATTCTTTACCGCCTCAATTTTTTGAGAATCTACCTTTATGCCCTCACTCGATACCACATGGCCCAAAAATGCTATGGAGTCCAACGAAAAGTCACACTTTCTAAACTTGCATATAATTGGCGATCCTTGAGAGTCTGAAGCAGTACACTCAAATGAGCAGCATGTTCCTCCTCGCTCTGAGAGTATATAAGGATGTCATCAATGAACACGATCACAAACATGTACAAATAATGCATGAACACCCTATTCATCAAGTCCACGAAAGCTACATGAGCATTCGTTAGTCCAAAATACATAACTAAAAACTCATAATGGCCATACCGTGTCCTAAAAGCCATCTTCGGGACATCACTCTCCCGAACCCTAAGCTGATGATACCTAGACCTGAGATCTATCTTTGAGAAACACATTGCACCCTGAAGCTGGTCAAACAAATCATTGATCATGGTTAAAGGATACCTGTTCTTGATGGTGACTTTGTTCAATTGCCGATAGTCAATACACATGCGAAGAGAACCATCCTTCTTTCGGACAAAGAGAACTGGTGCACCCCATGGAGACTTGCTCGGTCTAATGAAACCCTTATCTAACAAGTCCTTCAACTGCTCTTTTAACTCTTTTAGCTCGGCTGGAGCCATCCTGTAGGGAGGAATAGATATAGGTTGCGTGTCGGGAATAAGGTCAATACTGAAATCAATCTCTCGCTTGGGGGGAACACCTGGCAAATCATCAGGAAAGACCTATGGATACTCACGTACTATTAGAACTGACTGGATAGTCAGGGTCTCAAACTAGAAATCCTTAACCCTAACTAGATGGTACATGCAACCTTTAGAAATTATCTTCCTAGCCTTAAGGTAGTAAATGAAATGACCTACAGGAACAACTAAACTACCCTTCTATTCTAAGATTGGATCACCCAGAATCGAAACTCTACTGCCCCAGTCCTATAATTAACTGAAGCATAGAATGCAATTAGCCAATCCATGCCAAGAATAACATCAAAATTGGTCATGTATAACTCTATCAAATCTGCTGAGGATGAAGGACTGAGACTGGGCCACCTCTATTCACCTGTCTAGCTATAACTGAGTCACCTACTGGAATAGAAACTAAGAAGGGTTCTGACAAAACTTCGGGATTGACTCCGAAGATACTGGCCACATAAGGTGTCACAAAAGACAAGGTAGCCCCCAGATCTAGCAAAGCATAAGCATTAATATTGAAAGCTCACAACATACCAGTGACCACATCCGAGGAGACCTCCTACTCCTGACGGGATGCTAAAGCGTAGAATCTGTTCTGTTGCTGAACGCCAGGGTGCTAGTAGATTCCCCCTGATGTGCTATGCGTGTGGGAGGGGCTGCTAAACTAGAAGCTAGGCCTCTACCCCCAAACTGATCCTATCTCGCTACTGGATAATCCTTCAGCATGTGTCCAAGCTGCCCATACCCGAAACAAGTACCTGAACCTGCAAAACACTGGCCTATGTGCCCCCGATCACATCTACAAAATGATGGGATGCTAAAATTTGTGGGTCTGTTGCTCGCCCTCTATGATCATGTCTAGGCCTGGATGGCACACTCAATGTTGATGATGCTGGGGCTGATGACCTCTGGTGGATCTTCTATTGGTGCCCACCACTGGACCTTTGCTGAAAGAATCTGTGGTCCTCAGTCCTGGCCCTCTTGGTCTCCCTCTCTCTCGAATACGCCGCCTCCATCTGTTGGGTGTACAACACTATCCGTGGGAAATCCATATCCTGATGGAACATAACCGTCCTATAATCCTTGTCCAAGTAGCCACTACTCCATGGACAAATCTACTCACCCGCATCCTCTGATCGGCTACCAACTCTTGGGCATATTTTGATAGGCGAGTGAACTCAAGGGAATACTCTTGTAAAGTCATTCTCCCTTACTTCAAATTCACGAACTCAGCTGTCTTAAACTCCCTCATCTCCCGAGGGAAGAACCGATCTAGAAGCAACATGGAACTCTTCCCAAGTGACTGGACTTGCTCCTGGGACCCTTTTATCCTTCCATTGGCGAAACCAGATATGTGCAACCCCTTTTAACTAATAAGAGGCCAACTAGGCACACTCAACCCTATTCACCCCCATGAATTGGGTGATCTTTACAATCTCATCTACGAACTCATGTGGGTCCTCATCTACCTTGGACCCAAGGAACTTCGGCAGGTTCGTCCTCAAGAAATCCCTGACTCGAGCCACCGCTGCGTTTCCATTTTGCGGAACATGCAGAATGGCCTACTGATTGACCTGAGTGGTCAAGGCCTACTCAAGCATATGAATAGTAGCCCAGAACTCAGCATGGGCAGCTGGCTTCGGTGCCTAGGGCTCCTGAACTGGTGGGGCTTGCTGTGCCAATGACCATTGCCATCCTCGTGGCCTTCACCATCTCCATTCCTCCTTTTGCTCATTCTTTAAGGAGCCATCATTCTACAATCGCGAATAGCAAAAATTAGAAGGATAGAAAAGACCTTTCATCACATGACATAGATCATGAAAGAAGGGAACCTTTCCTAAATGTCTCGTAGACTCTTCGTTATAAGTGTGACACACTTCACACCCATGGAGAAAACTCTACTTAACGTGGATTACAGAAACCCTAGGACACTTCAAATCTATTTCTCTGATACCAAGTTTTTCACGACCCGAAGGGAGATCTGGATCATAACACGGGACAGGGAGCCTTTAGAGACCCAAAGTCCACCCATGGCATAAGAGTACATCTTACTCAATCAAGAACTGAATAACCAATAATATAATCATAGCGGAAGTCTAACTTGTATATAACATCAAAATATAAAATCCGAAGCTGAATACATACATATGACTGAATAGCCTCCACACATGACGAGTTGATGGGAAAGGACCCCAACTAACTCAACAAGCTCAAACTGAAGTACATATAGAAAAGATGAATAGTTTAGTCCTCGGAAGATGAGGACTCACCAATAAAGCAACTACTGACTCCGACAAGCTGACTAAGAGCGGGACTGAAGCTCAGAGCTGTGTCCTATATCATGAAATGATATAGCATACTTGCGGTCAGTACGTGGAATGTACCGAGTATGCAAGGTAAGTAAAACCACTAAAGTAAGTAAAATCATTTAAGAGAAATGCATTAACTAAACATAAAAATCAGTAAACTGAGAGTAGGGCTTGCATGCATTGTTTCTGAAATCATGATCTCTTATTAACATGACATAACACATATGAGAAGGTTTTAGTTCAAAATATACCACAAGATGAAAACATACTTGGGAGCCTTTGCTCCAAAACCATGTGGTAAGCTATGCATAGGAAGACTTAACTCAAAACATACCACAAGCTAAGAGTATGAAATAGGGAGCCTTTGCTCCAAAACCATGCGGTAAGCTTAATTCGGTAAAATCATCATTCATACTTAACATGTGGGCATTGACCAAAGCTTATCTTACTTAGAAGTACTCAATTCTCATGGAAAACATAATTATTAACATGGGTAGATTCAAATCATGCTTTTCATCATAACATCTCATCATTATTACATATACATCACTAATCTCACTTTTCATGAACATCTCATCAATGGGCTTTAAAATTCATAAGGCTAGAAACGTAATTTTAATTGAAATCATTATAAAAATAGCCCATGCTTCACAATTTGATAATAAAATCATAATCAATTGCATTTGGATAAAACCCCCATAGATCAATTATGAAATTTCATACTTGTTATAGGGGGATTGGGCATGGATGTGGAAGAAACCACCCATCCATAACCATACATACCTGATGGAGGCTGAATCTTGCTCTCCCTTGAATGCCCAAAAGAAGATTGAAAGAAATTGAAGATTGCTAGCTTGATCACCCTCTCAAATCTCTTATACCTTGCATGCATGGATGGAAAATGAGTAATCTAAACTTAATCCCATAAAAGGCCACTATTCATACCCCAAAACGTCGTAGTTTAGGTTTTAGGAACTTAGGATTTATGAAAAGGCCATAACTAATTTCACAGAACAAGGCTGCCAGGTGACCCTAATGGTTGACCTGATGACTCGTGGCCTAAGGGAATGACTCGTTAACTTATCCATGAAGTACACTGCTTCACCTTCTTTACAGGGCTCATCACGGGTTATCCCACGACTCGTTATGTGAGACCACGACTCTTGGTCACACCCATGAAGTACACTGGCTCATCTTTAAGAAGTCTTCTTTAGACTTGCTAACGACCTACCCCACGAATCATGGGGACTGACCATCACTTGTGGCGACCTTCCATTAGGTATACTGCCCATATTCCTTTTCCTCTTTATTTCTCCTCCCCACGGCTAACACAACAACTCGTTGGGCCTGACCACGAGTCATAGTCATGCTCGTGGGGTCAACTCTTTTAGTTCCTCTCACTAATCCCTAGGCCTTCCTCAAGAGTCACCTCACGACTCATGGGATGGCCTCACGAGTCTCTCCACGACTCGTCCTATGCCTTGTGCCAACTTTTAAAGTTTTCTCCATTTCAACTCCGGGGTTGGATATTTGGGCTTCCAGGGTATAACATAAGCAGTCATCCTTAACTTCCCACTGGAAGCTTACTACAATTCTTAGCCTAAACGTAATGCTGTGATACTAAGGTTCTAGTCCCCTAGACATCAACTTGGTTTGTCCAGATAAGATATAGCTCCTATGAGCAATTCATACCCCCGTAGGCAGGTATATCTAGATTTTATCCCTCCGCAGCAACATGTACATGGGCATATATAAAAGTAGCCCGAGGAGTTAGCCCCATGTCTAACCACTAACAAGGTCCCTCCTTAGGGTATCACCTAGTCTATAAGACTTCTAACGATTGGGGTGGTTTCTGAGCGGCCTATACAACAAAACAGTAAGTCGACTGAAGCTAACGGTCACTGACAGTAGCCAATCACTTGGCAAGCTATCGATCAGTTCATTGGGAAACCCTGGTGCCATTAACTCGAAGGTAAGACCACCCTATTAAGATTTTGTCCTTAGGAGGCATCAAGGTACGCCAACGGCTTGTGGGCGAGCTTTACTGTCTATATAGGCGCCAAACAGAAAGTTATATCACCCAGTTGTGCCCTTTGCTGTCCAACCTTACCAAGTAATACTCAATACCTAAGTACAAGCTTCTAATGCCTTGGTACAACAGTAAGACATTAGAATCCCTCTAAACGGTAAATAGGTGAACAGGGAAATCTCTATAACGCTCCTAGCATTAGTCACATTGAATATACTCTTTCCCGATGAGGGATATTATGATATAACCTCAATTCATCTCATAGCAACTAACCACAACATATATATTCCTAAACTACTACAGAGGTACAAGCTCGATTATCGAATTTAGCTTAATCAATCCTTCCTCAATTTAGAACTTGTAAGCCCTCCAATTCATAGCTTTCACATGAAGGGAATTAGGCCATTCTAATTCAAGAAGGCGGCCAACAACTTTATTCAAACAACACAATAAACACAAGTCATAACACATCTAATTCGGCCAAAATCGTATGAATTTCAAAGACTTCAGAAGGTAGAAATACTTACTTTCCACTTGTAGACAGGACTTAATGAGAAGTGATTTCTATGACTTCTACTCGGAGGGACTCCGTCAAGTTGGGCCAGTTTCGATGATTCAACTCCGTAGATATGTTCTTCATAGGCTTAGAAATCACTATCCAATAATAATTGACGTTTGGAGGTGATTTAGCGGAATAGTTTGACTTTAATTTGATGAAACCTTCTTGCAGGAATTGCCTCACCCAAAGTCCTCTTGGAAATATTTCAAAATGAATTAACTTCTCACTTAAATATATATATATATATATATATATAGGGGAGGCGGTGGGGTGAGGTCCATGGCGAGATTCCCAATGCTCCAGAACACAAGCGCAGCATGCCTCCCAGCGTGCTGAGGGAAGGGCGCGAAGCTGCACTCCTTGTGCTGTGGGAGGGGTACGATGCGGCTCCTGGTGTGCCCTGCCCCGACCCGACCTTCTGCTTGCTTGATAACATACTTGTGAGTTCTACTTTCGAGCCTTCTCTCGCATGCCTTACTCTAAAAACTCTTCAATAAGCACACATATGCATCGATTAAACAATGACAACTTATGGGGTGTAAAATCATCCCCTCCTTAGAAATATTCATCCTCGAATATAATCCGACATTAGGGGATTCTGTTATTCAAACTTCACCCAAAAATTTGGGCAGAGTCTCTTCTGTAATATGGACTATCCGAAAACCTAAAACGCAGAAAAGTCCAACATAGGCGTCGTGCAGGATGCTATAAACAACTGAATAGCATAGCTCTACAGCAAGTAAGAGAGCAATTGACAACAATAGTAACAAAAACAGCAATACAATACATGAGAATTATCTTACTTCAACTATAGGGTCTGGAAAAAATGAGAATATATGGATCCCATGTTGTCCCCAACTTCCCAAGTAATCTCTTTTTTATTTCTATTTATTCATAAAACTTTAACAGAGGCCACATCTTAAGTCTTTACTCTGCGGACCTGACGATCTAGTATAGCTATTGGAGTCTCCTCGTAGGACGGTTTTTCTGTAACCTGAACATCCTCGAATGGGACAACCTAAGAAAGGTCTCCTATGCACTTGTGTAACATCGATGAACAGATCCTAGCCCCCAAGGAAACTACAACTCATAGGCCTCTTGGTCTATTTTTCAGAGGATCTGGTATAGTCCAAAACGGGTATAGGGTTGGGCTTGCCCTTCTTGTCGAATCTCATAAGTCGTCGCATCAATCTTTAAGTCCCTCGGCGTACATCAAAATAGGACTTTTAATGACTCTGGGCTGTCAATAAACGTTCTCTAATAAGTTTAACCTTGTTTTCTAATTGGTGCATCATGTCTGGTCCAATTAACCCTGATTCAGTCATTATGAACCATCCTATGGGGACCCTGCATTTTCGTCCGTATAAAGTCTCATAAGGTGCCATCTTGATGGTAAAATTATGACTGTTATTATATACAAACTCCATAAGAGGTAGATGGTCATCTCAACTTCCTTGAAGTATAGCATACACACCCCTAAATATCTTCGAGCGTCTAACATGTGCACTCAACTTGGCCATCTGTTTGGGGATGAGGATATGTACTCAAGTTAATCTGTACCCCAATTTGTTCTGACCCAATTTCCAAAACCTAGCTATGAATTGTGCCCCTCTGTCAGAATTGATAGACATTGGAATACCAGGTAGTCGAACTATCTCTTTAATATACAACTCAACATAATCTTCAACTAAAAACATAGTTTTGACTGGTAAGAAATGGGTTGATCTCATTAGACTTTCGAGAATGGTCTAAGTAGGGTCAAATTTACACCTAGTATGAAGTAAACCTATAACTAAATTCATATTGACTGCTTCCTACTTTCACACAGGCACGGCTATCTCTTGAATTATCTTGGGAGGTCACTGATGTTTAGCCTTTACTTGATGGCAATTGGGACACTGTGCTTTAATTCAACAGTATCTTTTCCTCATCCCATCCACTAATAGGTCTCCTTTATACCCTGATGCATTTCATCGAACCTGGGTGGAGAGAATAACGAACATAGTGTACCTTTTCCACACTTTACTAATGAATCCCTGTCATATTTGGAACACAAAGTCGACCTCTGGGTCTCAAGACTTCACCCCCTGCTATCTCAATGGCTGATGACTCCTCATGTTGGGCCTTGTCTCTAGGCTGTACTAGGCTAGGGTCTTCATATCGTCGCTCCTTCGCCTCCACAACTAGAGGTGATATTGCAGTATTCTAGGTTATAATCTCACTATCATCTAAGTGCCAGCCTGATGCTTATATCTCGACATTCAGCGGTGATTCCAAGTTCTATCAGCTGAATGCTCAAGTCTTGCCCTTACCAGGCTGAAGTCTGGGGTTCATTCCCCATGTATCGTACTGGCAAGGATACTACTGGCCAAGTTTACTAACCTATATCGTCCTGACTCACACTGGGGCCGGTTACCATCATATAATCTCTCTTTCCTTCAACATCATAAACTAGGGGGGCCATAGCTATTATTCTCAAGGTATTTACTACTGCCATCAACATACTGCGGTAGGATTAGTCTATTTCTGACTTGAGATTTACTATTAATGGGAGTCTTATTGCTTTTGGACCCTCACACGGTACTTGGCTGCTGCTAGCAATCTTACCTGCTATCCTGATTTTACTATAGTGAAGGTCTAGGTGGCTTATTTAAGTACCAGTGGTCTTGACCACTTTTCTAACACCCCCAAGAATCAACGGGTCTAGCCCTCCTTTACTATTTACTCTAGGCAAAGCGTCAGTACTTACGTTCTCTTCAATATTGAGAAAACGCTGGGAGGCGGGAGATAACCATATCATTCTACAATGGGACTAAGGTATGAAACTTAACAAACTCTAAAGGGCTGGTGGTAGGAATCTCACAATTTCGCAATCTTTCATACCTTTCAGGTAATCCAACATTAACCATTACCCCTGTTCGATCATGGGTAGCTACTAAGTAAGTCAACATATACACTACACTCCTGTCATCCTAATTCGAGGGTGTAGAAAACAATAGGAATGGTACTGGAATATATGTTACCCGACGAATATCCTAGTGCCCCGAAGAGTGCTGGGGAGATCGAGAAGATATCTCTCTTTCGCCCTTAGGCTGGGCTGTCCCCAACTATGGCACCCCACTTGTACCCTCTCCTGTTGTTGTATCTAACTCGCAACTGGTTGTAGTCTGTCTCATTTCAAACATCACTATAGACAGTCATAACGATGTAAGCTTAGGGACTCAACCCTATACTACTCGGCTCTATAGCACGATCTGAGAAGAAGGAGGGGTAACCATACTATCATGCCTCATAGTTCCCTTCTTATAAAAGGTGGCACAGAACACATTTATAAATAAGACTCTACTAGACACCGCTTGCAGAGTCCCTAGGATACAACGTTACTCTGATACCAAGTTTGTCACGGCCCACCTTGGGAGGCGTAACTGGCACCTAATGCCACACTGGACTCTGAGCTGACCTGGCTAGACACATGCACTCCTGGTGCATGCCATCAACACAAAGAAAGAAAACAAATGGCTATATCTCGGATATAAACATAGCCTCAGGCTTATAAGGCTGCAGTATAAACCTGCACATAAATAGTTGACCCAACAGGTGCAATAACCAAATCATCCTATGGGGGCCGACAAAATCACCATGTTGTCTAACAGGTATCCTAACTAGGCTCCACGTGGCCAACACTCAAATCATATTATATATAGGCCCCACAATGCACCACTAACTATAAACTATAGTCTGCAAGCCTCTAAGAGTGAAATATTGATCGGGACAACGCTCTGGCCTACCCAAAACTATAAAACAAAAGACAGGAAAACCTCTATCATCTGTCACTCCGAAAGAAAGGAGTTGACCGGTCTACTAACTCTAGATAGCGGCTAAGGAGGTCCCAAAATCTGCCTGTCTAATCCTGCAGGAAAGTATGCAGTGCCCCATGTTTGGGTATCAGTACAATATGTATCGAATATGTAAGGGAATAATAATAACTGAATAGAAGCTAATAAACAACTAAAAGTAATCAGTGAAAAGGGGCAAAAGTTAACCTATATGCTTTCATAACCATAGCCTACATATAGTAGACAATTATATGAATAGGAACTTAAGCTGCATGATACATCCATAAACTATATCTACCAAGCAAGTATACAACAAGAACCTAACCTAGCCCCATAAGACTGGAAGGTGCAAGCAACGTAGAGATAACCTACCTGGTCCCCCATAAGCCTCGACAATTACAGCTCAATCTGTATACCTCTAACCAGGTTATTATGGTTCCACAAGTAACTATAACCAACCCTTTCCGGCTTGTAGGACTGCAACTGAGCCTTTGGGCTCTTGTAACTATATCTGAGCCCTCTAGGCTCCTGTAATCTCACCCTGAGCCCTCAAGTCTCTACTGAGGGTCAATAGTGCCGCTATAGCGTAAAGGGAGTCCATACGTGAATGGACTTCAAAACGACCTTGTAGGCCTGAATATAGTCCTCTTAGATATCATATAGCTCCTCTGAGCAATCTGTAGCCCTATAGGCGATGATACAATTATCAATCTTGAGTTCATTAGTAGAAGACCAACTAAGGTGGTTCAATCCCTATAGGGGTACTATGCTATAGCCTCAATATAGTCACTCAATAGGCATACCTATCCCCTTAGACCTAACGCAATCATTACCCGCCCCTAAATCGGTCTATATATCTGCTAACAGGCATAACCCCTATGTCTACACCTCACTAGAGGGTCATGGCAACGATTACAATATCAATCGGCTTGGACAAAATAGGGCGAGGTCCAAGGTGACCTAAGCAATACTCTGAAGGTCATACTAGGACAATGGTAGTTCATAAGCGAACATCAAGGTCGTAGGCGACCATCCATATGGTTCCTTCGCCTAGAACGACTACATGACTGCTACCAACCAGATATGTTTCTAAGCAGTCAGCCCTAACTTCCCACAAGCAGCTTACTACAATTCTTAGCCTAAAGGTAATGCTGTGATACTAAGGTTCTAGTCCCCGAGACGTCAACATGGTCTTTCCTGATAACATATAGGTCCTTTGAGCAATTCATAGCCCCGTAGGTAAGTATATCTGGATTTGAGCCCTCCACGACAACATGTACGTGGGCATCTGTAAAAGTAGTCCGAGGCATTGGCCCCACATCTAGCCACTAACAAGTCCCTCCTTAGGGTATCACTAAGTCTATCAAACTTCTAATGACTGGGTGGTTTCCTAAGCTACCTATACGACAAGCAGTAAGTCGGTTAAAGCTAACAGTCACTGACAATAGCCAATCACATGGCAAGCTATCGATCAGTTCATTAGGAAACCATGGTGCCATTGACTCGATGGTAAGACCACCCTATCAATATTCTGGCCCTAGAGGCATCAAGGTACACCAATGGCCTGTGGGTGAGCTTTACTGTCTATATAGGTGCCAAAGAGAAAGTTATATTGCCCAGTTGTGCCCTATGTTGTCCAAACTTTCCAAGTTATACTCAATTGCTAACTACAAGCTTCTAAGGCCTTGGTACAACAACAAGACATCAGAATCCCTCTAAATAGTAAACAAGTGAACAGGGAAATCTATATAACTCTCCTAGCGTTAGTCACATTGAATATACTCTTTGCCGACGAGGGATATTATGATACAACCTCAATTCATCTTATAGCAGCGATATTATGATACAACCTCAATTCATCTTATAGCAGCGATATTATGATACAACCTCAATTCATCTTATAGCAGCTAACCATTAAATATATACTCCTAAACTACGGTAGAGGTACAAGCTGTATCAACTATACGATGAGAATACATGCCGAAAGAGGTTAGCCTTAACGTACCTCGATTGCCGAATTCAGCTCAATCAATCCTGCCTCGATTTAGAACTCATAATTCCTCTAATTCGTAGCTTTCATGTTAAGGGAATAAGGTCGTTATAATTCAAGAAGGTGGCCAACAACTATATTCAAACAACACAATAACCACAAGTCATAACACATCCAATTCGTCCAAAAGCTTACGAATTTCAGAGAATTCAGAAGGTAGAAATAGTTACTTGCCACTTGTAGATGGTTCGGAATTAATGAGAAGTGATTTCTACGAGTTCTACTCAGGGTTACTCCACCAAACTATGCCAATTTTAATGATTCAACTTCTTAGATACGTTCTATGTAGGCCTAAGAATCACTATCCTAGAAGAACTAACGTTTGGAGGTGATTTAGCAACATAATTTGACTTTAATTTGATGAAACCTTCATGCACAAATGGAAGCACCCGAAGCCCTCTTGGAAATATTTCAAAATGAATTAACTTCTCACTTAAACACATATATATATATATATATATATATGGGAGGCGGCGTATTTAGGTCAGCGACGCGCCTCCCAATGTGCCAAAACACGAGCGCATAGTTCCTCCCAATGCACCGAGGGAGGGGCACAATGCGTCACTCCTTGCGCTGTGGGAGGGGAACGACGCGGTGCTTGGTGCACCCTGCCCGGCCCCAACCTTCCACTCGTTAGATAACGCACTCGTGCGTTTTACTTTCGAGCCTTCTCCCGCACGTCGTACTCTAAAAACTCTTCACAGGAACACGTATACATTGATTAGTCAATGACAACTTATAGGGTGTAACAGGATATACCCTTCAATCCTGTTTAGTTGAAATACAAATGGGCCTAACTGTCATTTCATGTATCTCCTGTGACAATAGGGATATAGGCATTAGGGTTCATGAGATAATTCTTGGATTCTAGGGAGAATGGCAAGGAATGAGATAGTAACTTGCAACTAGAAACCGTAGGATGAATCGTTATAGCGTAATCATGTCTTGAAAACACAACTTGAAGCAAAAGCGCCATTTTCCTAGATTTTCATCATCATCTGAAGTAAAACCAAGCTTGTAACAGCTTTAGGTAATTTTATATTTAAAGATTTTTAGTAGTTTAATTATCTAAACCATTCCCCATTTCAACTGTCTAATAGAATAGCCAAATAAAGAAGTAACCTTAAACGATCGAACAGATAAGTCTCTGAGGGATAGATAATCGGGACTTCTAGTCTTTTATTACCTGACGACCACGTGCGCTTGCATGTGCTTGGGCAACCACTGATGTAGTGGATTGGGCTTTTCCCCCATGCTATTGACGGGCGATCCCTCAATCTGTGACCCAGCAGGCAACAACCAAAACAACCTCCTTGCCAAGAAAGCACTCTCCAGATGGTTCTTACCACACTTAGCACATATTGGGAAAGCGACCATTGGAGATATGGCTCTGAGATTGGGAGCCTGATGCTTTACCTTTCCGATCATTGCGGGAGGAGCACTAGATGAAGAGGGCACGAAAGCTCTATTCTTCTGCTACTGGGGGCGCATACCACCACCTGATCTCTTTTGGAATTCTCAAACTGCCCTATCCTCACCTGTTTACTCTCCCTTTCCATTTCTTTCAATTTCTCTGCCTCTATCTGTTGTGCGTGGATTATAAGCCTAGAGATGTACATGTCACTAATGAGCATGGAAGTCCTCCACTTCTTGACCACCAAGTCTGAGACTCCATTTACGAACTTTCTCATGCAATCCCTCGGCTCGACAACCATCTCTGGAGCATATTTTGACAATTGAGTGAACTTTAAGGAGTACTCCTACAACGTCATGTTATTCTACTTCAAGTTGATGAACTTCGCAGCGTTTGCTTCCCCCAACTCCCGAGGAAAGAACTTGTCCACAAACACTATCACAAACTTATCCATTCCACTAGACCTACACCAGCCTGTCTTCCCTCCTTCCATTTTCTGTACCATAACTGAGCCACCCCTTTTAGCTGATAAGCGGCCAGGTCTGCACTTTCGACGAAGGTAACACCCATGATTTGGGTGATCTTCTGGACCTCGTCAATAAAGTCCTAGGGTTTTTATCTACCTAGACCCATGAAATTCTAGGGGATTCATTTGAGTGAAGTCTCGGGCTCTGGCAGCAGATATAGGCCCATTCATATTGGCAGGTACGACGACCTACTGGTGGGCCTGGTTGGTCAGCGCCTGAGCTAGCATCTGAATAGCAGCCCTGAACTAAGTTGGTGTTACCTGATCGTCCTGAGGGGTTGCTGAAGCTAGTAATGCGTACTGGTTGGTGTTACCATTCCTCTTTCCATTTACTCTTCTGGGAGGAATTGTCAATTGAAGTTGGTAAAGAACAAGTTAGAAGGAAATTTTAGAGTTTCATACTCTACGTACAATAAGAATCATAATGGAAAATTTTCCTAAAAATGCCTTGTAGCCTCTCCCTCATAAGTGCAGCATGCTTCAAGCCCATGAAGAATACTCTACTTGACGCAACATTCAGACACCCTAGGACACTCTAAACATAAGGCTCTGATACTAGTTTGTCACGATCCAAGTCTGCACCTTGGATGTGACATGATGCCTAGAGACACAAGTGACTCTAAGCTAACCCATGGCATAATTTTATTCTAATATACTAAATTATTGTAAGAAAATCTCACGTGGAAGCAGTTCGTAAATGAGAGATACTTTTATAAGTAAAACCAACATTTGATAAGATACTGAAATTTACAATCAAGCACTGAAACTCACGTTGAAACTTATATACTCTGTCTAAAAGCCTTCTAAAAGAAACTTATAAGTTCTTGTGACAAGCCCCAGCTAACTGTAAAATCTGAAACAAAATGAAAACAAAATACTAAAAAGGAGATAGACACTCTGGTCCTCGAAAGATGAGGACTCACCACAGTCAACTGCTGGATAACGGTGGAAGAACTAATCGCGTTGCTAGGTCTGGGTACCTGAGCATATACTATAAAATAATATAGCATATAAAGAATGTGTCAGTACTTGAAATATACTGAGTATGTGAGAAATGGAACTGAATGTGAAACATTCCAATAAAATCAGTAAACGCAACTGGGTGATGTATAATGATCCTACTTGAATGCATAAGTACTAGAAGTACATACAATGCTGTAAATACTGTAAGTTATGATAAAACTGATATAGGGTCATGTACAAGTACTGGAATCTATAATAGGGGTTAAGACTGAGGAATAGTAACTGAATTGTGGGAGAGCCTGTGAACCAATATGTAACCACATAAGCTAAATATGGATTTCAATATTTACTCCCCATCTATAGGGCCTACAACCACAGGGAGGTAACACAATCTGCAAGCCTCTAAGAGTAATGAGATGGTCGGGACAGGGCCCCGACCTACGCATACTGTACAAACAAAAGAAGTAAACCTCTATCACACAAGCTCTAGAAGAAGGGAGTTGACGGCTCTGTACGGCTGACCAGAACTACGAGGGACCTGCTCCTCGTCTATATGCACCTGCATGCAAGTAATGCAGCGCCCCAGAAGAGGGCGTCAGTACCACAGGTACTGAATATGTAAAGCAGTAACTTTAAATAACTGAAAGTAAGGAAATAGAATTGACAATGACTAAAGTAAAGGAACCAAACTGAAGATGAATGAAGTAGTGAAATCAGGGCTAAACATAACTGTAATAAGGAAGGTAGGGGTCATACATGACAATGAGGCATCTTACTGTCTAACTATCAGTAACTAAAGCAAACATAAACCTTACCTAGCCCCCATAAGCCGGAAGGTACAATCAGCACAGAATAACCCACCCAGGCCCCCATTAGCACTAGTGAGTACACCTCAATCTATATACCCCTATCCAGGTCATACTGAGTCAACTACCAGCTATAAGCATCCTGTCGATCCCCTGGGTCTGCAATTAGGCCCTCTCGACCCCTAACTATAGCTGTGTCTGAGTCTGGAGGACTCTTGATATCTATATCCTGGGTGTAAACACTCGACGGGGGTGTGTATAAGGCCAACCACGACATATGAGGATCTGGATCCCCATATTCTTCCCTTGCGGATAGTATACCAGCCCGTAGAGCGACGTATCCTCGCCCCTGCCGGGCGGCGACACAGCTATTAACCCTAGGGTGGTCACGAAAGCTATACAAGTGTAATCCAGCCCAAAATAATACAAATTATGGGCTTCAACTAACAAGAATGACTAGACATGATAACATACTCCTAACATGCCTTACTGGGATTCATACTGGACTACTATGCTGAAGAAACTAACTTGCCGAAAGGAAATGCCTTAACATACCTCATTCGCTGTTTACCGATTAACTGGCGAGTTTCGGCTCGTCTTCAACTGCCCTTCTCAACTATAATTATATTAACGGAATAATAGGGCTACTTTATTACTATATTCGAAGAAAACAATAACTTATATATATATATATATATACTGACTATACTTTAACTTATCGAAAGATGATCAAAAACTCGTAATTTCTCGGGAATCTAGAAGGGAGAAATACTTAATTTAGGCACGTGATTGTATTGACACTAGTTTGAAATAATTCCACCAACTTAGGCTCGGTAGGACGACGATTCGCCGGGTATATTTTACGAAAATTACTCTGCAGTGATGCTCTCTGCAGCCTTATACTTCACTACCCGGAGTTAATTTAGATTTGGACGGCGTTTAGCGACATAATCGGATGATTTACAAAGTTTTTCCTTCGTTCTTACCTCTGCTGGTCGAAGTTATATGAATAATGACATAATATCTAAGTGTGAGTCCTTTATATACTTGAGGCGGTAGACAAGGCAACGTGGCACTCTGCCCATCGCGCTGATTCTGCTCCGTGCCACTTTAGGTAACACGGAGGGCGATGCTCCGTGCCACGTTTCCCCTTTGGGGAACTCGGTTCGGCCTCCTCCTGTGAAATCTCGACTTTGCAGTCGTTCGGCCTTTCCCCGGGCCCGTTCCTCGTATGTATGGCACTCTAAAAACTCTCAACCAACATAAGAATTGGCCGACTAAATGTTAGAAACTTACGGGGTGTAACATCCTCCCCCTTAGGAACATTCATCCTCGAATGTTAACTTTTACTTGTAATTACTTATCTTGGAAAAATTTTAGTAGAGTCTCCCCTGTAATATGGACTATTTGAAAACACTGAAACGCAAAAAAGTCCAATACAGGTACTTCACACAATACTATGGCATTCATTTCACAATAGATTGAAGTCAACTACTCCACATATACATGTATATAATGCAACTTATGAAACAACAACAACAATATACCTCTAGCTACACAATCTGATTGAGTCTGAAATAACTGAGGATATCTGGTTTTCATATCGTCTTCTGCCTCCCAGGTCATCTCCTCTCGGTTATTATTCCACCATAACACTTTAACGAAAGCAACATCTTTAGTTCTTGGTCTGTGGATCTACCTATCTAGTATGGCTGTTGGAGCTTCTTCATAAGCTAACTCCTCAGTGATTTGGATGTATTTGACTGGGACAATCCGGGAGGGATCTCTTATGCACTTCCTCAACATTGATACATGAAAAACTGGGTGAACGGATTCTAATTCCTGCGGTAAATCCAATTCATAAACCACCTGGCCTATCCTTCGTCGAATCTGATAAGGTCCAGTAAAACTCAGGCTGAGCTTACCTTTCTTACCAAATCTCATCACACCCTTCATTGGTGAAACCTTCAGGAATACCCAGTCACCCACATTAAATTCTAGGTTTCTTTGCCGCACATCAGCATAAGATTTCTAGTGACTCTGAGCGGTCAGTAGACGTTCCCTGATAAGCTTTAGTTTCTCTTCTAACTGATATATAATATCTGGCCCGATCAATCCTTATTCTCCTACCTCAAACCAACCAGCTGGAGGCCTACACTTCCGCCAATATCACGCTTCATAAGGCGCCATCTTAATTGTTGAATGATAACTGTTATTATAAGCAAACTCAATAAGCGGTAGATGTTCATCCCAGCTGCCTCTAAAATCTAGCACACATGCCCGTAACATATCCTCGAGCATCTGGATTGTACGCTCTGCCTACCTGAGGATGGAAGGTTGTGCTCAGGTTAACCTGCGTCCCCAGGCCCCTCTGAAAAGACTGCCAAAATTTTGCTGTAAACTGCGCCCCTCTATCATAGATAATTGACAACAGAACACCATGCAATCGGACTATTTCTCTAATATACAACTCAGCATAATCTTCGGTTGAAAAGGTAGCCCTTACTGGCAGAAAGTTAGTTGATTTTGTCAACCTGACAACAATTACCCAAATAGAATCATATTTACGCCTGGTACGAGGTAACCCTACTACGAAATCCATATTAACTGCCTCCCATTTCCATAAAGGCACAGCTATATCCTGTGTCAGTTCGCCTGGTTTCTGATGTTTAGCTTTCACCTGTTGGCAATTGGGACATTGAGCTACGAATTCTGCTATCCCCTTTATCATTCCCGGCCACCAGTAAATCTCTTTAACGTCATGGTGCATTTTTGTCGAACCTGGATGGAGAGAGTAATGGGCATAGTGTACCTCGCCCATAATTTGCTGGCGAAGCCCTGCCACATCTAGAATGTAGAGGCGATCCCTATATCTCAAAACTTCGTCCTCAGTTACCTGGAAATCTGTCACTTCCCTTAGCTGGACCCTATTTCTGAGCTTGACCTGGCTAGGATCTCCATACTACAGCTCTTTCACTTCCACAACCAATGATGACACTGGGGTATTCTGGATTACCGCTCCATTGTCTCCTGATTCTACTATACGAACAACTAGACTGGCTAGCTGATGCAATTCTTGGGCCAATTCCTACTGCTCGGGCTGTAAATATGCCAGGATTCCCATGGATTTGTGACTAAGGCCATTTTCTACAACTTTGGCCCTTCCTGGGTGATATAAAATATTCACATCATAATCCTTTAACAACTCCAACCAGCGACGTTGCCGCAGATTCAACTCCTTCTGGGTGAAAGTATACTAAGGGCTTTTGTGATCAGTGAAAATATCTACGTGGACGCCATACAGGTAGTGCCTCCATATTTTCAAGGCATGGGTAGGGTAGTTCTTTTCATGCTTCCTCAACTGCCTGGAAGCATAGGAAATCACCTTACCATGCTGCATCGACACACATCCTAACCCAACACCCGAAGCGTCACAATAGACTACATAACCCTCTGTTCCTTCTGGCAATGCTAGCACCGGTGCTGATCTCAATACGGCTTTTAGTTCCTGAAAACTCCGCTCACATGCCTCAGTTCAATGAAATTTTGCTGCCTTCTGCGTCAGTTTAGTTAAAGGTGCTGCTAAACTAAAAAATCCTTCCACGAACCTTCTGTAATACTCGGCTAACCCCAGGA
The DNA here is from genome assembly GCA_035772735.1 of Datura wrightii. NCBI lineage: Eukaryota > Viridiplantae > Streptophyta > Magnoliopsida > Solanales > Solanaceae > Datura > Datura wrightii. The sequence continues at coordinate 55,867,952 of JASDFA010000007.1, read as the reverse complement.
AACTACGTACCTCGGTCGGAGTGGTAGGTCTTGTCCATGTTTTCACTGCCTCTATCTTTTGCGTATCTACCTGTATACCAGCATCTGATACAATATGCCCTAAGAAGGCTACTGAATTCAGCCAAACTTCACATTTAGAAAATTTTGCATATAGCTGGCGATCTCTGAGAATTTGGAGCACTGTGCGTAGATGATCCTGGTGATCTGCTTCTGAGTGGGAATACACCAGAATATCATCGATAAGTACTATCACGAAATAGTCCAGGTATGGTCTGAAAACGTTGTTCATCAGGTCCATGAACACTACTGGGGCATTTGCCAGTCCGAAGGACATTACTAGAAATTCAAAGTGGCTGTATCTGATCTTGAAGGCAGTCTTTGGAATATCTCTTTCACGAACTCGGACCTGATGATATCCTGACCTTAAGTCAATATTTGAAAAATACCTCGCTCCCTGCAGCTGATCAAACAGGTCATCTATTTTGGGAATGGGTATTTATTCTTGATAGTGACTTTATTTAGCTTCCAATAATCTACACACATATGGAGGGAGCCGTCCTTCTTCCTCACGAACATAACTGGTGCACCCTATGGTGAGGTACTCAGCCTCATAAAGCCCTTGTCTAGCAAATCCTTCAATTGTTCCTTTAGTTCTCTGAGTTCAGCAGGAGCAATCCGATATGGAGGAATAGATATAGGCTGAGTGCCCGATAACAGATCAATTGAAAAATCAATTTCCCTTTCTGGGGAATACTAGGAAACTCATTTGGAAATACGTCGGGAAATTCATTAACCACTGGAATAGACTGAAGGGGCGGAGGCTCTTCCCGAACATCCTAAACTCTGAATATATAATAAATGCACCCTTTTTCTATCAATTTTCTCGCCCGAAGATAGGAAATAAACCTACCTTTTGGCGTGACTATATTACCTTTCCACTCCCGTACTTCCTCCCCTGGAAAGTGGAATCAGACAATCTTGTTCCAACATTCGACATTGGCATAGCATGGAGCTAGCCAATCCATACCCATAATGGCATCAAAATCAACCATTTCTAGTTCTATCAAGTCTGTCGTAGTCTGACGACTGGCAACCTTTACTGTACACCCCCCATAGACCCTTCTGGCTATGATAGAGTCTCCAACGGGTGTAGACACTAAGAAAGGTCGTCGAAGCAATTCTGGCATAATACTAAACTTTCGAGCCACTAACGGTGTAACATAGGACAAGGTGGATCCTGGATCTATTAACACATAACAAGGATGAGAGAAAATGTTCAGCATACCTGTCACAACATCTGTTGACGACTCTGACTCCTGTCGCCTCGGTAGTGCATAAGTAAGGTCTGGGCCGACACTTGAACTGGAGGCCCCTTATCTGCCTCAGCTTTTTCTTGCTGAAACTGAGGGCGTATGCCCTGTCGTGGATGCAGGAGCTCGTGATCCTTCCGAGGACCTATCCTGTCGATCCCGGTCACCCTGAACCCTAGCTGGACAATTCCTCATCTGGTGACCCTCTTGTCCACAAATGTAGCATGTTGTGGAACCATACCTGCATGCTCCAGAGTGGCGTTGACTGCAAATAAGGCAAAGTGGTATTGCAAACCCACTCTGCTCCACTCTCCTCTGTTGCTGTGAACCTACTGCTCGCGAATCTTTGCCGGGCTCTGGATGCCCTCAGTGACTAGACTTGCTCCTCTGCCACTGTGGTGGAGGCAGGGGTCTAGGCGGTCTATTTGATAACCGTTGCTTAGGTCCTCCCCGGGACTCCTCCTGTAATTCACCTGGTCTATCCCTACTACGCTGCTCCTGACTTGTCCTCCTAATCTCCCGTTGCCGTTTTCGGATACCCTCAATATTCTGAGAAAAATCCTACACACAGGTGATATCCATATCCTCTCACAGTGTGGCTGTGATGCAGGTCTCAACATATTCTAGGTTCAGCCCCATAATAAAGCGGTGTACCCTGGCTGGCATTGTGTCCACAAAAGCTGGCACATATCGAGCCAAGGAATCAAACCGCATGGCATATTCCTGGACACTCATCGACCCCTGCTCCAAGTGTAGGAACTGATCAACCCGAGCCTGTCGAATCTCCCATGGTAGGTAATGATCCAAGAAAGCCTCTAAAAAGTTGGGCTAGGTCAGAGGGGAAACATCTCTCCCCTGAGACCTTTCCCAACTCTCATACCACAGCACAACGATGTCCCATATCCAGAATACCGCCAACTTAACCTACTCTGTAGGTGTAGCATGCATCACCCTGAAAATCCTCTATATCTGGTCTAAGAAGTCTTGAGGGTCCTCGGTCTGATCTGTCCCTGTGAATTGCGGGGCACTTAGTGCTAGGAACTTTTGGACCCTCGAGCTACCAGTCCCTCCTAAGGATTTTGCAACTATAGGTGGCATTGGCTGGCGCTGAGCAGCCATCATCTGTGCTAGCATAACGACTGCGTTCCTGACCTCCTAGTCGGATGGTACAGATATAGAAACTGCCGGAGGCGGTGCCGTCACACCGGCCGTCCTAAGCGGCTCCTGACGTGGTGGAGACTGCTGGTGAGGTTGAGATGATACCTCCATAACGTCCTCAAATTGAGCCAATTCTGACCGAGGCTGAGGCACCCGACTGGTGCCCTCTCCTGCTGCTACATCTAGCCTCCTTCCAGTCATAGGGTGTTGCTGGTTTGAAATTTCTCTGTAAAAAGAATATAATGAGCTTAGGGACTCAACCCTATATTGTACCGCTCTATAGCACGATTGAATAATAATAAAGAGTAACCATCCTATCATGCCTTGCAGCCTACTGCCTATAATATGTGGTGCACAACACATCCATAGACAAGAATCTACTTACTTGCAGACTCCCTGGGATATGACCAGCTCTTATACCAAGTTTTTCACGCCCCACCTTGGGAGGCATGACTTGTACCTAGTGCCCTACTAGGACCTAAACTGCTGAGCTGACTGAGCCTAAGCACCTCTGGTGCACGGCTGACTCTAACTCTAGAATCGAAAAAACAACAGGCTATATAGCGGCTGTAAATTCAACCCCCGGCCGACAAGGCCTATAGCCACCTGTGAAAGTAAACAACTAACCAGAGGCAAACAATCATAGGAAGTCCTATGAGGGCCGACAAGGCCACCATGATATCTTGTTATAATTGAAAAGTAAAATCAGATGCTAAATTGAACTATGGCTGACAAGGCCACCAATCAACAGCTAATAAGGCCCCACACAGCTGACACACATAATCTAAAACACATATGGGCCCCAGACGACCGATATCATCTAACCACAAGGAGGTAACACAATCTGCAAGCCTCTAGGACTAATAAGATGGTCGGGACAGGAGCTCGACCTACCCATACTATACAAACAAAAGAAGTAAACCTCTATCACACAAGCTCCGGAAGAAGGGAGCTGATGGATCTGTACAGCAGACCGAAATTACGAGGGACCTGCTCCTCGTCTATCTGCACCTACAGGAAAGTAATGCAGTGCCCCAGAAGAAGGCGTCAGTACCAGATGTACTAAATATGTAAGGCAGTAACTTTAAATAATTGAAAGTAATGAAATAGAATTGACAATGACTAAAGTAAAGGAACCGGACTGAAGATGACTGAAGTAGTGAAATCAGGGCTAAACACAACTGTACTAAGGAGGGTAGGGGTCATACCTAACAACGAGGCATCTTACTGTCTAACTATCATTAACTAAAGCAAACATAAACCTTACCTAGCCCCTATAAGCCGGAAGGTGCAATCAGCACAGAATAACCCACCCAGGCCTTCATTAGCCCTAGTGAGTACACCTCAATCTATATACCCATATCCAGGTCATACTTAGTCAACTACCATCTGTAAGCGTCCTACCGATCCCCTGGGTCTGCAACTGGGTCTACTCGACCCCTAACTATAGCTGTGTCTGAGTCTGGAGGACTCCTGATATCTACACCACGGGCATAAATGCTCGGCGGGGGTGTGTATAAGGCTGACCATGGCATATAAGGGTCTGGATCCCTATCTTCGTCCCTTGCGGATGGCATGCCACTCCGTAGAGCGACGTATCCTTGCCCCTGCGGGCGGCGACACAACTATTAACCCTAGGGTGGTCACGAAAGCTATACAGGTGTAATCCATCCCAAAATAATACAAATTACAGGCTTCAACTAACAATAATGACTAGACATGATAACATACTCCTAACATGCCTTACTGGGATTCATACTAGACTACTATGCTGAAGAAACTAACTTGTCGAAAGGAAATGCCTTAACATACCTCGTTCGCTGTTTACCGATTAACTGGCGAGTTTTGGCTCGTGTTCAATTGCCCTTCTCAAGTGTAATTATATTAACGGAAGAATAGGGCTACTTTATTACTATATTCAAAGAAAAAAATAACTTTTATATATATATACTGACTATACTTCAACTTATTGAAAGACGATCAAAAACTCATAATTTCTTGGGAATCTAGAAGGGATAAATACTTACATTAGGCACATGATTGTATTGATACTAGTTTGAAATAATTCCACCAACTTAGGCTCGGCAGGACGACGATTCTCGGAGCGTATTTTATGAAAATTACTCCGCAGAGATGCTCTCTGCAGCCTTATACTTCACTACCCGAAGTTAATTTATATTTGGACGGCATTTAGCAGCGTAATCGGATGATTTCCAAAGTTTTTCCTTCGTTCTTACCTTTGCTGGTCGAAGTTATATGAATAATGACATAATATCTAAGTGTGAGTCCTTTATATACATGAGGCGACAGACAAGGTAATGTGGCACTCTGCCCATCGCGTTGATTCTTCTCTGTGCCACTTTGGGTAACGCGGAGGGCGATGCTAGTGCCACTTTGCCCTTCTGGGATACTTGGTTCGGCCTCCTCCCGTGAAATCTCAACTTTGCACTCGTTCGGCCTTTCCCCAGGCTCGTTCCTCATACGTATGGCACTCTAAAACTCTCAACCAACATAAGAATAGGCCGACTAAACGTTAGAAACTTACGAGGTATAACAGTGGAATGTAGTTCTAGGAACCTGAATGCGCTGAACCCCGGCCCTCTCGGTGCTAAGTACTATTCCCAATGGAAGACACATAATAGTTTTATGTATATTTATAATTTTTTTTGTACCTGTACTGTAGTGATAGGGCGAAACTAATTTCCTATGACTAAATCCGGACTACTTATCTGGAAGTGCCTTGAGAGTCTAAAGGACCTGATAATACTGATAATACTGATGCTTCTGCATATACTGAGAATGCTGATAATTGTGTAAAGCATAACTACATTAATTGTGGAAATCATGTGTACTCTGAAAGATCTTGCTATTTTTTGAAATTATGCTAGTTCATGATGCGATTTCTCTAAAAATCATGTTGATATCATAGTTATGGGAAGATTGCATACATACTAAAAATAATATTATGAATACTGTATAATACTAGTAATGGAAAGCTTAAATCATAAAGGAAACATAAGGGAATTCAACATGGAATGAAAACCCTAAGTCATGAATTCTAGATAAAATATATTGCTAAGATTCCTGAAAATAATAGGGACACAAGGGTGGAAGGAAACCCTTGTTAAAGTGCCACATACCTATAGAAGAGAACCCCTGAGAGGAAGCTTGAATTTCTGAAGATGTAGGAAGAACCCTAGTTCTTGCTTAGGAGAGTTCCTGAGTTTTACGTTCTATTCTTGAGATGTTATGCCATAAATGAGGGAGAAGAATCGACTGACTCCTATTAATCCCCATCTAAAATATACCAATATGACATAGTTTAAGATTTAGGTGCTTAGGATTTTACAAAAATGCCCCTGGGTAACCATTTCAAAAATCTGCTCTCTGGTTGTATGACCCAACCTACGATTCGTATGAAGATCATATGATCCGTACTGACACTCGTGGCTAGGGAACCTGCCTTAAAACCATTCTCTGAAGTTCATCCCATGGGAGCCTACCATGATCTGTACCTTATATCACTGGTTGTACCATGGCTTGTGGTTCCCCAAAATTCTCTAAACACTTCACTGAAACTCATCTCATGACTGGTTAGTATGATCCGTACCATGCTGGTCTGAATCAGGACATGTAGTCGTGGTTACCTTGCCATCTCAGGTCTGGCTCCCTGAACTCATATCACGAATCATTGTATGATTCCTCATGCTTTAGTTCGAGTTATATGAATCACCCATGGTTTACTGGACAATATTTGTTGTCCCTCTGAAACCCCATCTCACGAGTCCTAGTACGACTTGTACAACCTCATCATGAGTCATACTATGACTCGTGCTGAGGACTTTTTCCCAGTTTTCTGCATTATCGAGTTTTAAATCTAGGGGCTAGTCTCATAGATTTCTGGGGTGTTATAATATCTCCCTCTTGGGAACATTCATCCTCGAATGGAGGCTAAATAAGCTTGAAAGATAGGGAAAGAGCTTCAATCTCATAACTGAAGAATCTAGGCTGAAAACTGATGGAGCGACTGACTCTAAACTGAGATACATAACTCATGTAATAAGGATGCATACTATGACATGAATATACCTGTAAAGCATGAAGCAAACATAAAGTTGAGTAGAGTGTTAAGGAAGAACTAGTACCTAATGTTGAAGCTGAGTTGGGAGGGAATAGATGAGGGTACTTAGCCATCATATCTGCATTGGTTTCCTACGGAGCTCCATCTACAAGCTGGTTCCTCCAAAAAACCTTTATTGAGGCGACATCCTTATCCCTCAACTTACAAACCTGATGGCCAAAATCTGTACTGGGACCTCTTTGTAGGAGAGACTATATTTTACACCAACACTCTCTAAAGGCACAATTGAGGTTTGATCACCCATGCACTTATTTAACAGAGACACGTGAAAGACTAGATGCAGAGATTCTAACTCCACAGGCAGGTCCATCTCAGGATTCTTTAAGGACCAACATAGTGGGGACTGAGTTTTTCTTTCTTCCCAAATCTCATCAACTCTTTCATAGGTGAAATTTTCAGATATACCCAATCATCTCAAGCAAACTCCGTCTCTCTTTTCCTTACATCTACATATGATTTCTGGTGACTTTGAGCTGTTTTCAGCTTTTCCCTAGTAAGTTGAACCCTCTCCATTGCCTCATAACCAAATCCAGCTCTATTAAGGTAGCTTCACCAACCTCAAATCACCCTATAGGAGACCTACACCTCCTGCCATAAAGATCCTCAAACAGGGCTATATGGATGCTAGAGTGGTAACTATTGTTATACACGAACTCGATGAGAGGTAGCTGATCATCCCAATTGCCCTTGAAGTGGATCACGGAAGCTATCATCATATCCTCTAGAGTTTGAATGGTCCATATCCTACCGATCTATATACGGGTGAAAAGCTATGTTGAGCTTAACTTGAGTGCCAAGTCCTTTTTGAAATGACTTCCAGAAGTGGGAGGTGAACTGAGTAATCCTATCTGATATGATAGAAAAAGGAACTCCATGCAGCCTGAATAACTCCTGAATGTAAATTCAAGCATAATCCTAAGCTGAATCTATGGTCTTAACTGGCAGAAAGTATGCTGACTTAGTCATCCGATCTACAACTACTCATATAGAGTCATGCTGTCAGCACGTACGAGGTAGACCTATAATGAAATCCATGTTGATCTCTTTCCACTTCCAAGTAGGGATGCTAATGTCCTAAGTCATACCTCTTGGTCTCTGGTGTTCAACTTTCACTTGTTGGCAGTTAGGACACTTAGCCAAAAATTCCGTTATGTCCTTCTTCATGCCACTCCACCAATAGAATTCCCATGGATCATGGTACATCTTGGTGACACTTGGGTGGAAATAGTACCTGGAGCTATAAGCTTCCATTAGTATCTGTTACATCAAATCATCTACATTGGGAACACACAACCTACCCTGGTAATGGAGCACACCATCTCCTCTCTTGGAGAATGCTTCCACCTCTTTTCTAAGGATTGCTTCCTTCAACTTAAGTAATGTTAGGTAGTTATCTTTTCTTGTCATAACCTCCACCAAAAGGGAGGACTCTGACCCATTCTAGACTACAAATCCATATTTTGTTGGGTCAACCAAATGAACTCCTAACCGAGCCAGCCTATGAACATCCCTAACCAATTCTTTATTATCATCCTCAATATGACCAACACCGTTCATCGATAATATGTTGAATGCGTTGGCCACTATATTGGCTTTAACCGGGTGGTACAATACACTCATATAACAACTCCAACCATCTCCTCTGATAAAGATTCTAATCCTTTTGAATGAACACATACTGCAGGCTTTTATGTTTAGTGAACATATCTATATGAATGCCATAAACGTAGTGCCTCCAAATCTTTACTGCTGTTGCCATCTCAAGATCATGAGATGGATAGTTCTTCTCATGAACCTTGAGCTATCTGGAAGCATAGGCTATAAATTTACCATACTGCATCAGTACACAACTGAGACTAATTATGGAGGTGTCGGAGAAGATCACGAACCCATCTAAACCTTTTGGAAGAGTCAAAACTAGGGTAGTAGTAAGTCTAATCTTCAACTCCTAAAAACTCCACTCATAAGTATTAGACTACTGGAACTTCACCTTTTTCTGAGTCATCCTGGTCATAGGGGATGCAATAGAGGAAAATTCTTCTATGAACTGTTAGTAATAGCCTCCTAGGCCTAAGAAACTCCTAATGTCTAATGAAGAAATGAGTTTTGGCCAGTTCTTCACTGCTTCGATCTTTTGGGATCTACTTAAATACCCTTATTGGAAATGACATGACCTGTTGGATCTATATGAATACCCTAACTGGAAATGACATAACCAAGGAATGCTACTGATTTCAACCAGAACTCACACTTATTGAACTTAGTGAATAACTGGTTGTCCATTAAAGTCTGTAAGAGTATTCTCAAATGGTTTGCATGCTCATTCTCACTTCGGGAATGAAAAGGATGTCATCTATGAAGATGATGATGAACATGTCCAAGTATTGTTTGAATACCCTACTCATCAGGATCCATAAAGGCTGCAAGAGCATTCATTAGTCCAAAAGACATAACAAAAATTCATAGCGACCATACCAAGTTCTGAAGGCCATCTCCAAAATGTCACATTCTCTGACTATGAGCTGATGATAGCCTATCTGAGGTCTATCTTTGAAAAGTAGCTAGCACCCTAAAGTTGGTCAAACAAGTTATCAATCTTGGGGAGGGGATACTTGTTCTTGACTTTGACCTTATTTAGCGGACGGTAGTCGATGCACATTCTGAGTGTACCGTCCTTTTTTCTCACCAATAAAGCTAGGGCACCCCATGGAGAGACGTTGGGTCTGATGAAATCCTTGTTTAAAAGGTCCTTCAGCTATTCTTTTAACTCTTTAGGCTTAGCTGGAGCCATTTTGTAAGGTGGAATTGAGATAGACTGAGTATCTAGAAGAATATTTATACCGAAGTCTTTTTCCCGCTTGAGAGAGACTCCGGGAAGGTCATTGGGAAACACATTTGAGAACTCATTTATGATTGGAACTAACTGAAGAGTTGAGATTTCAGAACTAGGATCCCTGACCCTGACTAAATGTTAGATGTAATACCCTGGAACTGCAACTAGCCTCGAGGTTTGAAGTAAAGAGTAGCAGGAAATCTAAAAATCTACTCAGGATAACTCGTTGTATGGGTCGTCAGTGGGACTAACGACCCATGGAAGGTGCCCATGAGGGCCAGGACTGATAGCTTTGAATTCTCCCAGCAGATACCTAGTGGGCACCGTCAGCAGTCCTATAAGAGATCTTCAGCCCCAGTGCCTTCAGCTATGAGTTTTTCATCCTGATCCAGGTGCGATTAGAGGGGACAAGCATCAGGCTCTAGAGGCCAGAGTAGCATACTCGCAGAGACCAGCTCTCTTGAATGCAGCAGATGTGGCTGGAGACATGTCTGCCAGTGCTTAACAGGTTCAGGTTCTTGTTTTAGGTGTGGGAAGCCCGGACATATGCTTAGAGATTGGCCAGCAGCCAGACAGTGTCATGATAGGGGTCAAGGACCGAACTCCAATTCAATAGCTCCACCAGCACGCCTAGCTCAGCAGGGAGCATCTACTAGTGCGGGTGGCAGATAGTGCCAAAACAGATTTTATGCCCTAGCATCCCGTTAGGAGAAGGAGGTCTCCCCAGATGTAGTCACTGGTATGTTACGAGTATTCCACCTTGATGTATATGCATTGTTAGATCCAGGGGATACTTTATCATTTGTGACACCCTATGTTGCTAATAGTTTCAGAGTCAGTCCCAAAATCTTATCAGAACCCTTCTCAGTCTCTACTCCAGTTGGTGATTCAGTTATAGCTAGACGGGTGTATAGAAATTGGCCTATCACAGTTCTTTAGAAGGTCAACTCAGTAGATTTAGTAGAGTTAGCCATGACTGATTTTGACGTTATCCTCAACATGGATTGGTTATATACATGTTATGCCTCAGTTAATTGTAGAACTGTGTAGCAGAGTTTAGATTTCTGGGTGAACTAGTTTTAGGGTGGAAGGGTAGTTCAGCTGTGCCTGTAGATCATTTCATTTCCTAGCTTAAGGCCAGAAAGATAATTTCTAAGGGTTGTGTGTACCATCTAGTTAAGGTTAAGAATGCTACATCTAAAATCCCGACGATCTAGTTAGTTCCCGTAGTGTGTGAGTATCCAGATGTGTTTCTAGATGATTTACCGGAAACCCCTCCCGAGCGGGAGATAGACTTTGGTATTGACCTTCTTCTCGATACGCAGTCTATATCTACTCCTCATTACAGAATGGCTACAAATGAGCTAAAGGTGTTAAAGGAGTAGTTGAAAAACCTCATGGACAAGTGATTCATCATACCTAGAAAATCCCCGTAGGGTGCACCAGTTCTCTTTGTCCGCAAGAAGGATGGTTCCCTTCTTATGTGCATTGATTATCGATAATTGAACAAGGTCACCATCAAGAATAGGTATCCTCTCCCTAGGATTGATGATTTTTTTGAACAGTTTCAGGGTGCTAAGTTCTTTTCAAAGATAGATCTCAGCTCCGGATACCATCAGCTCAGTTTTCAGGAGATTGATGTCCTGAAGACAGCCTTCAGGACTCGGTATGGTCATTACGAGTTTGTAGTTATGTCTTTTGGTCTAATGAATGATCTTGCAACTTTTATGGATTTGATGAACAGGGTGTTCAAGCCATATTTGGATATGTTCGTGATTGTGTTTATCAATGATATTCTCACACACTCTCGGAGCAAAAAGGAGCATGCCACTAATTGAGGGTGGTGCTACAGACCCTTAAGAATTGCTAGTTATATGCTAAATTCAGTAAATGCAAGTTTTGGTTGAACCCAATGGAATATTTGGGTCATGTGTTGTTGAGTGAGGGTGTACAGGTGGACTCTCAAAAGATAGAAGCGAAGAAGGATTGGCCTAGGCCAGTGAGTCCTTTGGACATCAGGAGTTTGTTGGGCTTAGCGGTTACTATCGGAGGTTTGTTCAGGGTTTTCATCCATTGAAGCACCATTGATTAAATTAACTGAAAAGAAAGTGAAGTTTCAATGGTCAGAGGCTTGTGAGAAGAGCTTTCAAGAGTTGAAGACTCGACACACCTATGTGCCGGTGTTGACCCTACTTGAAGGTACCAATGGGTTTGTGATATATTGTGATGCATCAAGCATCAGCCTTGGTTGTGTATTGATGCAGCATGGTAAAGTTATAGCTTGTTCTTTATGGCAACTGAAGGTCCATGAAAAGAATTATCCAACTCATGATCTTGAATTGGGGGCGATAGTATTTTCCTTGAATATTTAGAGACACTATTTATACGGGGTCCATGTAGATGTGTTTACAGACCACAAAAGCCTACAATATGTATTTACCTATAAGGATCTAAATCTACGTCAAAGGAGGTGGTTGGAATTATTCAAGGATTATGATATGAGTGTCCTTGACTAACTGGGAAAGGCTAATGTGGTAGCAAACACTCTTAGTAGACTTTCTATGAAGAGTGTGTCCTATGTAAGGAAGAGAAGAAGGAGTTAGTAAAGGATGTGCACCGGCTTACATGGTTAGGAGTTCGTCTAGTTGACTCAACCTTTGGTGGAGTTATTGTTCAAAATGGATTAAAATAATATTTAGTGACTAATGTTAAAGCTAGACAAGACGAGGATCCTATTTTGGTAAAGTTAAAGGAAGCTATTCAAAATCAGAAGTTGGAGGTCTTGTCCAAAGGGGGAGATGGTGTGCTTCGATATCAAGGCCATTTTTGTGTTCCAAATGTTGATGATTTGAGAGATCAGATGTTGCACGAGTCTCATGGTTCCAGATACTCTATACATCCTGGTGCCACCAAGATGTGCCATGACCTACGGGAAGTCTATCAGTGGAATGGCCTGAAGAAGGACATAGCAGAATTTGTGGCTAAGTGTCCAAATTGTCAACAGGTGAAGGTTGAGCATCAAAGGCCTCGAGGAATGCTTTAAAACATTAGTATCCCTACTTAGAAGTTGGAGGAGATCAATATGGACTTTATTACAGTGTTGCCTCGCACTCGCTGACAGTATGACTCTATTTGGGTGGTTGTGGACAGGTTGTCTAAGGCAACTCATTTCTTACCAGTAAAAACCAACAACTCAGTGAAGGATTATGCTAAGTTGTATATTCAGGAGCTAGTTTGGTTGCATGGACCGCCCTTGTCCATCATATAAGATAGAGGTACTTAGTTTACCTCACAATTTTGGAAGTCATTGCAAAAGGGACTAGGTACTCAGGTTAAGCTTAGCAAAATATTTCACCCGTAGATGGATAGTCAGGCTGAGCGGACCATTCAGACTCTTGCGGATATGCTGAGAGCATGGGTGATTGATTTCAAGGGTAGTTGGGATGATCATTTGCCTCTCATTGAGTTTGCATGTAACAACAACTACCATTCCAGCATTCAGATGGCTCTGTTTGAGGCTATTTATGGTAGGAGATGTAGATCGCCTATTGGTTGGTTTGAATTCGGTGAAGCTACAATGGTAGGACCAGATTCTGTCCATGTGGCTATAAGAAAGTTCAGCTTATAAGGGACAAGTTGAAAGTAGCTCAGATTCGCCAAAAGTCCTATGCAGATGTGAGAAGAAGAGAACTTGAGTTTGAAGTCGATGATTGGGTGTTTCTGAAGATGTCTCCCATGAAAGGAGTGATGAGATTTGAAAAGAAAGGGAAACTCAGTCCCCATTATGTTGCCCGTACCGGATTGTGAAAGGGGTTAGCAATGTGGCATAAGAGTTGGAATTTCCCTAAGAATTAGCTTTATTCTATCCAGTTTTCCATGTATCGCTCTTAAAGAAGTGTTTGGGTGATCCATCTCTAGTCGTTCCGATGGATACTGTCGGTGTAAGGACAACCTTAGTTATGAGGAGATTCCGGTGGAAATACTTTATCATCAGGTTCGGAAGCTAAGAAACAAAGAAGTAGCCTCAGCCAAGGTTTTGTGGAGGAACCAGCATGTTGAGGGAGCCACGTGGGAAGCTGAAGCAGATATGATGGCTAGATAACCGCATTTATTCCCTCCCGGCTCAGTTTTAGCTTGAGGTATTAGTTTCCATCTTAGCATCCTATTTAATTTATTATCAAGTCATGTTTCCCCAGTTTTCTTCCTGATAATGTATGTGTGATTTATGAATTCTGTTCAGGCATGTATTCTAGTTCGGAGTCAGTTACTACATCCATTTTAGCTTAAAGGTTCAATTAACCGTATGGTAGTTACATTGTTTCCAGCTTTTGTATTATGTTTACCCACATTCTAGGACTAATGTCCCCAAGGGGGAGATATTGTAATACCCCGGAAGTGCCTAAGACTAGCTTCGGGGTTTTGAAATGATGAGTAGCAAGAAATCTGAAAATCTTCTCAGGATAACCATTGTAAGGGTCGTTGGTGGGACTAACGACCTGTGGAAGATGCTCGTAGTGAGAAGCTGCAAAATCGGACTAGGGGGTAATGGGTCTCAGAATGACCCATTGGTTGTTGTCATGAGTTGTTGGATGGGAGTCATTGTGAGGTTGGTCTTGATCAAAGAGGAAGTAATGAGTTATGGGAAAACCCATTGTTGGGAGAAACAAGCCATTGTCAGTATCCGTTGAGATGAATCCCAGGATAGGGGTGGTGGTGATGGCGACTGGCAGCGACGAGTCGTTGGAGCTTGTAATGACCCGTTCTGTCTGTTCGTGGTAGGGGACCTGAGACAAGAATCAGGGAGGAGACAATGAGGGGTGTAATGGACCATGGGAGCCAGTAACAGTCCATTGTGATGCCCGTTTCCACTAGCAGTGCAGTTTTTCCAGCTATTTCATTAAGGGTATTTCGTCGTTCCTAAGCCCTGGGGTCCAAAACTACGTTGTTTTAAGATCAAAATTGTGTGTTTTAAGAAGGGTTAAGTCATTCAAAGCCTATTCCAATTGGTGCATGCAAACTTCATGGTTTAAGGAGTGATCAAGCCTAGTTTCTACAAGGTTCTTCCCCAAATCTCCATTGGGCAATCAAGGAAGTTGTGAAATCAGATCTCTTCAGGTATATAAGGTTATGAATGGGTGTATTCCACACCTATGTCCAATACTCTCTCAATTCATGAAAATTCTAATTGATGAATCATGGGGTTTTCACCTAATGTGTGAATTCTTTAAGTATCAATCATGGGTATTGTAATACCCCAAAAGTGCCTAGGAGTAGACTCAGGAGTTAAAAGTTGAAAACTGTTGAAATTGGGAAGAATAGCACAGAACAGACCATGTAACGAATCTTGGTATCTAACCACGGGTCGTTGTATGCAGTCGTGGTGAGTGGAGTCCGGGTGGCAGTCGAGACGACGGGCGACACGAAAACCCATTGCTTAAAACAACAAGCTGTTGTTAGCAGTCATAAGAAGAGGCTGGGCTCAGCAGATGGGGATACCATGGGTCGTCCAATGACTCATTGTAAGAAGTGACGACCCGTGGTTACTGGTTGTTGTTTGATTGCCAAGATTTCCAGTACATGTAACAGATCAATACCATGACGTGTTGGAAGCAACCACGAGTTGTGGTGAGGCTTGCGGTAAGAAGGTTCAAATTTTGTGAAGGGGAAAACAATGGTCGATGTAAAAACCCGTTGGTGCAAAGGACGAGTCGTCCTGTCCATCCATGGTTAAGTTCCGGAGGCTAGTCTCAGTAGTGCAAACGATGGGCCATACAACGTGTTGTTGTTCCTTCCAACGACCCATTGGTCCCACCCATTAGACCAACCTGGACAGTTTTCAGGGAAGATTCATTAAGGGAATTTTTGACTTTTTCACACTATAAGACCCTAAACTACATTATTTTAGCTTATGAAAGGTGGGTTTTTAGGGGGATAATTTATTCTAAGTCTTCATTCAAGCATGGAAGAGTATAGAGGGGTGATTCAAAGGGTGATTCAAGGCTTTTCTCTTCAAATTCTTCCAATTCCTTCTTGCTCATCCAAGGGAGATTAAGAATGCGTTATTAAAGTACGTAAGGCTATCAATGGGTGATTCCTTTCATGCCCATGTCCATTCTCTACGATTTCATGAAACTTCTATAAAAAATTTATGGGGTTTTGAAGTAGATTTATATAAAAATCTAATGATTATTAATGGACTTTGTGATTTTTGAATCTTATCATATTCTAAGGGTTTTTTATCAACTTTTATGATTTCAATTATTTATAAAGTTGTTGATTTTCATTTCTATTGAATTTAGCCTAATTATGCATGACTCGTGACGAATCGATTTATGATCTACGTTTCCATTAATGATATTTACAATTCCATCATGAATTATGATTTAAAACATGGATTTTATCAATTACTCATCATGATCTAATGGATTTCAAGCTTTATGTATGATCTGCAAGTATGTATGAACTTTATGATTCATGAATTATGTTTTGGTCGACTCATGGGCCTTGTTTCATGGCTAGTTCATGTATGTACAAGAATGTTTATTATTATCATTATTTAACTAACCCATGAATTCATGTATGTTATACTATGAGCATTATATATATTTTGGGAGTAGTATTGAACACCGAGTAGGTTCGGGGCTCAGGTTAAGCCCGGAATCTCATAAACTACGTGCCTCTGTAGGTATGTTGGGACCTTCTTTATAACTGTCCCCGGCCCAATTTTCCCTTTTCATGGTGATATCATGCCGTTCATGGTTCTACCCTTGGCAAGGTACAAATGGCCTCCGACTAGGTTTACAAGTCGGATTTCATGTGTGCTCATATGGGGTATGTCAGTTAAGAGAGTATTCCACTGTTCCTCATGATTTATGCATGTGTATGATTATATATTTTGGCTCAATTCATGTTAAGTAAAGCTTTTCTCCTATGATTATGATTACGTTTGTATTACGAATGTTTTGAAAACCTTCAGCCTTATGTTATGTTACGATGTTTACTATATGAGCATGATGTCCTACTCTTATGATCATCTATGAGTTTATATATTTTAAATGTCCGTTTTACTTACCTTGCATACTCGGTACATTCCACGTACTGACCGCATACTTTCTATGTTGTATCGTTTCATGATATAGCACCGGGCTCTCAAACTTACCCTCCTTGGTATTTCATTAGAGATTGCTATAAGCTTATTTTGTGAGTCATCATGTTCCAAGGGCCATATGTTCAGACTCTATTGTTCTCTTTCAGTTTCAGTATTGTAGGGTTAGTTGGGGTGTTGTCCCATCAACCCGTCTTTCATGATTAGAGGCTTTTTAGACTGTAGTTGTATTTAGCCATCATGTATGGATCATGTATTGTCTTATCTCTATTATTATATTGTGATTTCATTTTTCCTTATGTTAAGTCTTCTACTCATATGTATGAATTAGGTGTATGCGCATGTCATGGGTCGACATGGGGTCTCTCGGGGCTCCTTGTCCCGTGTTTACGATCCGGGTGTACGTTCAGATTGTACAAACTTGGTATCAAAGCCATAAGTTGGAAGTGTTCTAGGGTGTCTTAAATTCGCATTAAGTAGAGTCTTTGTCATGGGTGTGAAGCGCGCCAAGCTTATGACGAAGAGGCTATGAAACATTTAGGAAATGTTCCCTTCTTTATAATCTATGTCGTGCGATAAAAGTCCTTACCCTTCTAATTCGTGCTATTCATATTTGTAGATTCATGCCTCCACACTGAGTGAATGCCAGAAGAAATGGTAACAACAATGATCATGAGGGTGCCAATGGTGATGAGCAGCTGCCAGCCCCACCTGTTCACGAGGAACACGCATCAGAGCCTACTGTCCACACTGAGTTTAGGGTAGCGATTCAGATGATGGCACAGGGCATGGCTGCCCAGGTTCATAATTAGATAGTGTCGCATTACCCTCAGAATGGGAATGCAGTGATAGATAGGGTGATGGATTTCTTGAGGATGAGCCCTCCTGAGTTCACAGGGTTGAAGGTGGACGAGGATCCACACGATTTCATTGAGGAGATTATGAAGATCACCCAGGTTATAGGGGTGAACAATGGGGAGTGTGTTGACTTGACTTCCTATCTGCTAAAGGGGGTGGATCACATATGGTTTAAGTAGTAGAGAGATGCGAGGGCAGTGGGTGTAGGACCGATAGATTAGGAAGAGTTTCACGCGGCATTTTTGGATTGGTTCTTCCCTCGGGAGATGAGGGAGCTCAAGGCGGACGAGTTTATTAATTTGAAACAAGGTAGAATTTCCGTTCAGGAGTATGCATTAGAATTCACCCGATTATCCAAGTATGCTCCAGAGTTGGTGGGTGACCAGAGGGCTCAGGTGAGTCGTTTTGTGCATGGGGTGGTGGATTATTTTGACAAGGATTGCAGGATCTCCATGCTACACTGGGATATCGACTTTCCCAGCATTGTGTTGCATGATCAGCAAATGGAGTCGGTCTACCGGAGGCAGAGGGAGGCCAAGAGGGCTAGGACCGACAGCTGCTGGCTTCTCAGGTCAGGACAGGGGGTGGACAACATCAACTGTCCTAGCATAGGTCTATAGCTCCAGCTCTATCATCGGCCAGCACGCCATCTAGATTCAGAGGAGATCGGAGGAGCAGAGCTTCAGAGTCGAGAGGCTAAGGTAGCATGCAGATGTAGCACTCTTTCCTAGTTTGTGCAGGGTGCAACAAGAATCACCCTGAGAGATGCCTAGTTGGCTTGGATGCTTTCTTTGGGTGTGGCAAACCTGGCCACAGACTTAAGGATTGCCCCTCAGCTAGATCAGGGTCGGTGGAGCCCGTATGACAACAACTAGTTTAGCCCCTCCAGCAGCACGTCCCCTCAACATGGTGCCTCGACTAGTGCAGCAGACGGTCAGCGCCAAAAAAGGTTTTATGCTTTAGTATCCCGCCAGGAGTAGGAGGCTTCACCAAATGCGGTCACTGGTATGTTGCAAGTCTTCCATATTGATGCTTATTCCTTATTAGTTCCATGAGCTACTTTATCTATTATGACCCCATATATTGATACCAGATTTGGAGTTAGCCCTAAATTCTTGTCAGAACCATTCTCAATCTCTATTCCAATCGGTGATTCAGTTGTAGCTAAGCAGGTGTAATAGAGGTTGCCCCATTATAGTATTTCATAAGGTCACCTCCACAGACTTAGTAGAGTTAGCTATGACTGACTTTGACATCACTTTAGGCATGGATTGGTTTTTTGCATGTTATGCTTCAATTAATTATAGAACCCGTGCGGTGGAATTTTGATTTTTAAGTGAGTTAGTTTTGGGGTGGAAGGGTAATTCAGCTATACCAGCTGGTCGGTTTATTTCATATCTTAGGAAAATGATTTCTAAGGGTTTCATATACCATTTAGTTAGGGTTAAGGATGCTAAATTTGAGACCCCGACTATGCAGTCAGTCCCAATAGTGTGTGAGTACCCAGAGGTCTTTCCCGATGATTTTCCAAGTGTTCCTCCTGAGAGGGAAATTGATTTCGGCATTGATCTCTTACCCGATACGCAGCCTAACTCTATTCCTCCGTACAGAATGGCTCCATCTGAGCTAAAAGAGTTAATAGAGAAGTTGAAGGACTTGTTAGATAAGGGTTTTATTAGATCGAGCAAGTCTCCATGGGGTGCACCAGCTTTATTTTTCCAAAAGAAGGATGGATCACTTCGGATATGCATTGACTATCAGCAATTGAATAAGGTCACCATCAAGAATAGGTACCCCTTACCTAGGATTGATAATTTGTTTGACTAGTTCTAGGGAGCCAGATGTTTCTCGAAGATAGATCCCAGGTCCGGGTATCACCAGCTCAGGGTTTAGGAGTGTGATTTCTCGAAGACAACCTTTATAACACGGTATGGCCATTATGAGTTTGTAGTTATGTCTTTTGGACTAACAAATGCTCCTGCAGCTTTTATGGACCTGATGAACAGAGTGTTCAAGCAATATCTAGACATGTTCTTGATCATGTTCATCAATGATATCCTTATATACTCTTGGAGCGAGGAGCATGCTGCTCAATTGAGAGTAGTGCTGCAGACTCTCAAGGATCGTCAATTTTATGCAAAGTTCAGCAAGTGTGAGTTTTGGTTGGATTCGGTGGCATTTCTGGGCCATGTGGTATCGAGTGAGGGCATAAAGGTAGATTCTCAGAAAATTGAAGTGGTGAATAATTGGCCCAGATTGGTGAATCCTTCAGAAATTCAAAGTTTCTTGGGCCTAGCGGGCTACTATCGGATATTTGTGGAGGGCTTTTCATCAATTACAGCACCATTGACCAGGTTGACTCAAAAAAAAGGTAAAGTTCCAATGGTCGGAGGCTTGTGAGAAAAGCTTCCAAAAATTGAAGACCCGACTCACTTCAGCACTAGTGTTGACCCTACCTGAGGGTACGGATGGTTTTGTGGTGTATTGTGATGCTTCAAGAATCGGGCTCAGGTGTGTATTCAGGTAGCGGGGAAAGGTAATAGTATATGCCTCTGGGCAATTAAAGATCCATGGGAAGAATTACCCAACCCGTGATCTAGAGTTGGCAGCGATGGTGTTCGCGTTGAAGATATGGAGGCATTATTTATATGGGGTCCACGTGGATGTATTTACGGACCACAACTGCAATATGTGTTCAAGTAGAAGGACCTCAATCTATGGCAAAGGAGGTGGCTAGATCTACTCAAATACTATGATATGAGCGTTCTCTTTATCATCCAGGTAAGGCTAATGTGGTAGCGGACGCACTTGGTAGGATCTCTATGGAGAGTGCATCCCACGTGAAGGAAGGAAAGAAAGAGTTGGAAAAAGATGTCCATCGACTTACAAGGTTGGGAGTAAGGTTGGTCGAGTCAACCGATGGTGGTGTTGTGGTACAAAATGGATCAGAATCATCCTTGGTGGTTGATGTGAAATCTAGGCAAGATGAGGATCTGATTTTGATAAAGCTAAAGGAAGTCATTCGAAGTCAGAAGGTGGAGGTCTTCTCTCAAAGGGGAGATGGTGTGTTGTTGTACTAGGGCCATTTATATGTTCAAGATGTTGATAATTTCAGGGTCCAGATATTTCATGAGGCACATGGATCTCGGTATTCTATCCATCCGGGTTCCACCAAGATGTATCATGATTTGCGGGAAATATATTAGTGGAACAACATGAAGAAGGTTATTGCGAAATTCATAGCCAAGTGCCTGAACTGTCAGTAAGTGAAAGTCGAGCATCAAAGGTCGGGAGGCGTACTTTAGGATATTAGCATTCCCACTTGGAAGTCGGAAGAGATTAATATGGATTTCATTACAGGCCTACCTTGTACTCGCCGACACTACAATTCTATTGGGGTTGTGGTAGACAGGTTGACCAAGGCTACACACTTTATACCGGTCAAAACCACATATTCAGTGGATGATTATGCCAAACTATATATCCGGGAGTTGGTGCGATTACATGGAGTGCCCTTGTCTATTATCTCAAACTGAGGTACTCAATTTACCTCTCAATTTTGGTGGTCTTTTTAAAAAGGGCTTGGGACTCAGGTTAAACACAACATAGCATTTCACTTGCAGACGAATGGCCAAGTGAAATGAACCATCCAGACTCTCAAGGACATGTTGAGAGCATGTGCGATGGACTTCAAAGGTAGTTGGGATGATCACTTGCCCTTGATCGAGTTCGCTTACAATAATAGCTATCTCTCCAGTATCCAAATGGCACCGTTCGAGGCTCCCTATGGGAGAAGATGTAGATCACCCATAGGATGGTTTGAGGTTGGTGAGGCAGCTATGATAGAGCCAGATTCGGTTCATGAGGCTATGGTGAAGGTTCAGTTGATAAGGGACTGGCTGAAAATCGCTCAGAGTCAACAAAAGTCATATGATGATATGAGGAGGAGAGAGTTGGAGTTCTAGGTGGACGATTGGGTATTTCTGAAGGTGTCTACCATGAAGGGAGTCATGCGGTTTGGATAGAAAGGAAAACTCAGCCCCCGCTAAGTTGGTCGCTATCGGGTTATGAGAAGAGTTTGTAAGGTAGCATATGAGTTGGACTTGCCATCAGAGTTATCTTCAGTTCATCCCGTCTTTCATGTATCGCTCTTGAAGAAATGCTTTGGAGACCCAGCCTTAGTAGTTCCTTTGGACAGCGTTGGTGCAAAGGATAGCCTTAGTTATGAGGAGGTTCCAGTGAAAATACTAGATCGACAAGTTCCAAGGTTACAAAACAAAGAAGTAGCTTCAGTTAAAGTATTATGGAGGAACCATCATGTTGAAAGAGCTACATGGGAAGCTAAAGGGGATATGATGGCTAAATACCCACATTTATTCTCTACCGGCTCAGTTCCAACTTGAGGTATCAGTTTCTCTCTATGACTCTATTTAGTTTCATGTACAGTTCATGCACGCAAGTTTCTTTTATGTATATGGGTATGTATGTGATTTGCGAATCCAGTTCAGCTGTATATTTTGAGTCGGAGGTAGTCATTCCGCTAGTTTTGGGGCTAAATGATTAGTAATTGCATATGATAATTGCATGTTTCTATTTTATGCTTGTTTCCTACATTCGAGGATGAATGTTCCCAAGGGGGAGATATTGTGGTACCCCGGAAGTGCCTAGGAGTAGACCCGGGAGTTAAAAGTTGAGAACTGCTGAAAATGGGAAAAATAGCATAGAACGGGCCATGTAATGACTCATGGTGTCTAACCATGAGTTGTTGTATGCAATCGTGGTGAGTGGAGTCTGGGTGGCAGTGGAGATACGGGCGATGCAACGACATGGATTTTTGAGTCTAGACTCTCGCTATTTTGGAGTCTCAGGCTTACCCTCCTTAGTAGTTCTTCAGAGATCGAAGTAAGCTTATTTTTTGAGTCATCATGTTCCGAGGGCCATATGTTTAGACTCTATTGTTCTCTTTCAGTTTCAATATTGTAGGGTTAGTTTGGGTGTTGTCCCATCAACCCGTCTTTCATGATTAAAGGCTTTTCAGACTGTAGTTGTATTCAGCCATCATGTATAGATCATGTATTGTCTTATCTCCATTATTATGTTGTGATTTCATTTTTGCTTATGTTAAGTCTTTCGCTCATATGTATGAATTAGGTGTATTCTCATGTCATGGGTCGACATGGGGTCTCTCGGGGCTCCTTGTCCCGTGTTTACGATCCAAGTGTACGTTCGGGTTGTGACAGGTATGATCCAAGCATGTTTCAAATGTTGAATTATGATTAATGGGCATATTTTACAACGTTTTCATTTATCAATTATGATTTCAAGTTTTATAAATTGTGATGCCCATCAATGAAAGTTCATGAAAGTTGAGATCTATGGAATATTATTCAAGCATGATGAGATGTTTATGAAGAAAGTATTATTTCAAATTACCCATGTATATATATTTATGTTTTCAAATAATCAAGTTTATGTCATGCATGTGTAAGTATTTGGCAAGCCCATATGATCATGTATGTTTTCATGAATTTATCTAAACTTCATGTATTAGCTTACCACATGGATTTTTGAGTCTAGACTCCCGCTATTTTCATCTCGTGGTATGGTTTGAGCCAAGGCTCCTCATGTTATGATTCAGATTTATGCATTTATGTTATAAGTCAGCTTCGTCATTACACGATGGTTCAACTTCGTTGAATAATAATGGAGAGTATATGCATGTTTTTGGGAGTAGTGTCTAGCACCGAGAAGGCTAAGGGTTAGTCAACCCTATGCCTCAAAACTACGTGTCAATGTAGGTATGATCAGATTATTTGGGACCTCCCTTGGAGCTTCCCCTGCCCCCAAGGGGCCTTGAGCTTGATATCAATATCATGGTAGCGTCCTTAGCCCTGGCAAAGCTTTGGACGGCTCTGCCCATTTGAGTGTGATAGTCGGGACCACGTAAGCTCTATCGTGGTAATGCCGGTTATATGACGAATCTCCCTTTGTTCCTCATGATTTCAGTTATGCATGTTCATCATTCATGATATTATGTTTTTAGCAGGTTTGACCCAATGTTTGGTTTTACTTATGATTATCAATTTTCAGCTTTGTGTCATTCTATTTAGTTATGATGTTCAGTTACATTTAGATCATGATTTCAGAAAATAGCATGCAAGACCTACTCTTAGAATCTTATCTTGATTATGTTTTATGATATTCATGATTTATGATTTTACTCACTTAGAGTTTCACTTACCATGCGTACTCGGTACATTCCATGTACTGACCACATACTCGATGTTGTATCATTTTATCATAAAGGCTCTGATATCTAGACTCAGTCCCGCTGCTAGCCAGATTCCCATCATTAGTACTTCTCGATCAGAGTTGGTGAATCCTCATCTTTTGAGGGCCTTTCTTATTAGATATGTTCCGTATTTTCAGTTTTCAGACTATACTGAGTTAATTGGGGTCTTGTCCCATCAACTCATCAGTATTAGAGGCTTTTCAGACATAGTTTGGATTCAGCTTCAGACTTATGTATGTATTCAGATGTTATGTGATGTTCAGACTTCCACTGTGTTAATTATGTTGATTTTTTAGTTTTAATTGAATGAGATAGATGTTATATTCATGCCATGGGTCGACTTGAAGCCTCTCGGGATTCTTTGTCTCATGTCTCGATCCGGGCCTATGTTGGGGTCATGACAATAAATGTATCCCTTAGAAATCATTTTCCTAGCCTTAAGGTAAGAGATAAACTGACCCTTAGACGCTGAAGTAATACCCTTCCACTCTAGGACTGGTTCATTAGGAAAGTGGAATCTAACAACTCTAGTTCTGCGTCAACTGAAGCATAGCGAGAGTATAACCAATCCATGCCAAGAATGAGAAAACTCGACCATATCTAACTCTACTAGATCAAATGTGGTGACTTTTTGTAACACTGTGACTAGGCAGTTTCTATACCCGACTGGCTGTAACGGGCTCCCTAATAGGAGTAGATACTGAAAAGCATTTTGAGAGGACTTCTGGACTAATATCAAACCAAACTGCAATCAATATAAGAAGTCATGAAAGAAAGTGTGGCTCCTGGATCTAGTAAAGCATAAACATCAATCTGGAAGAGACATAACATACTAGTGATTTGTGGAGATCACCCGAATATATTTTGGGAAAGGAAAAAGCATGTTGTAAGTCTTCCTTATGAGAAAAATTTTTCTGAGGATAATATTCCTACTAAAGCAATGCCATGCCAAATGAATTCAGAATATCTGGATTTATGTAAAAAAGAAATTGATAATTTGCTACAAAAGGGTTTAATAAGACCCTCAAAGTGGCAATGGTCCTGTACTGCTTTTTATGTTAATAAACAAGCAAAGCAGGAAAGAGGGGTACCAAGATTGATAATTAATTATAAACCCCTAAATAAAGTTTTAAAATGTATCAGATATCCAATTCCTAATAAAAAGGATTTATTGGATAGATTACATGATGCTATCATATTTTCAAAATTTGATTTAAAGTCTGGATACTGGCAAATTCAAATTTCTGAAAAACATAGATACAAAACAGCTTTTAATGTTCCAATGGGACAATATGAATGGAATGTTATGCCATTTGGATTAAAAAATGCCCCATCAGAATTTCAAAAAATCATGAATGATATTTTTAATCCTTTTAACAATTTTATTATTGTTTATATTGATGATATTCTTGTATTTTCTAAAACTTTAGAAATGCATTTTAAACATCATGATTTATTTAAGAAAATCATTATTTAAAATGATTTGGTAATATCTAAACCAAAAATGCATATTTTTCAGACAAATGTCAGATTTTTGGGTCATAATATAGAAAAAGAAAAAATTATTCCTATTCATAGAAGTATTGAATTTGCATCAAAATTTCCTGATGAGATTACTAATAAAACCCAGCTTCAACGATTTTTAGGAAGCTTGAATTATATTTCCCTTTTTATAAAGGATTTATCCAAAGATACAGCGATATTATATGATCGTCTGAAGAAAAACCCTAAGGCCTGGACTGCAAATCATACAAAGGCAGGAAAAAATATAAAAGCTAAGGTTAATAACCTACCATGTCTTACTTTGGCTTGCAGAGAGATAAACCTATAAAGTGGGATGAAATTGATTTTTCAAAAGAATGGATAATTGAATAAGTGGCTCCGCCTAGAAATAATATTTCTTCTGATATTTCTGAAATTGAACAGACCTTGGATGGAATTGTTAAAATTCGTTTTCATAATAATATGCTTTTGAATTCTGTTGATGATGTGAGAATATCTTCACGAATTCTTAGATTTAATTCTTATATGCCTAAATCTAACTCTTTTTATACCTCCACGGCTGATTATATTGTAGATCTACCATCTAGAGCATCAACTTCTCAAATCAGAGAAGAAGATACCCCTAGATCTGATAGATCTGATTTTCAGAAAAATGATCATGTTGATAATATTAAAATTGAAAATCATATTGTAACTCCTGATATGGATCCTACTCCTTCTGATATGGACTTTCCAACTGGTTTATATGGATCAAAAAACTAAACTTGATTTTTCACCAGGATCTCCAATAAGTAAAAAGATCCAACAAGAATTTTTTCAACCTAAATGGGAACCTTTTCAAAATTGGTTCTTTAAAGGTTTTGATAAAAACCAAAGAAAATTTTTTCAAGAAGATTTTTATAATGACCTTTCAAGAGTAAACAAAACCATAGCTTTTGTCCCATGGTTTATGACTAAATACATTTATGAATATATAGAAATGTTAGAACATGATTACAAACTTTCAAATGGTACTGTTACTAAATCAGTTTTACCACCGCAACAATCTTTTCAAATTGAAAAAGGGGGATAAAGTTGTTCATTTTACAGCTTTTGCGGATTTAATAGATAATGATACTGCCTTAATTACTGCTAGACATGTTCAAAATTTGATTAGGCAGAATAATTATACAAATGTTTATGTGAGTATTTTAGGAGAACATATTCTCTCTTTACATGAGAAGATTGACAATTTATATACAGAACTCAAGAAGGAAAGGATAGCCGGGGAAAAAGAGGTCATACCTAAAGCTACTCCTAGTATTCAACCCCCTCCAGAAATAAGGGACTTTAGATTTGGTAATATGGCGGATCTAGAGACTTTATTGGAAAAGAAGTTTAAAGGATTAAATCTCCAGTCTTTGAATTTAGATGAAGGAACTTCTAATAACAGAGGGAATGATATTCCAAAGGATGAGATTAATAAAATCTCAGAAAAGCATGCTAGGAAGCCAGTACATCCTTATAATAATAATAATAATAATAATAATAATAATAATAATAATAATAATAATAATAATAATAACAATAATAATAATAATAATAATAATAACAATAATAATAATAATAATAATAATAATAACAATAACAATAACAATACCAATAATAACAACAACAACAACAACAACAATAATAACAATAATAATAATAATAATAACAATAATAATAATAATAATAATAAAAAATCACGAGGTCATGAACGAACCATAATCAATGGAGATACCTAATAGATTAAACATACAGAGAACATGATTAATCCAAAATGCACAACAGTTAGGGGTTTTCTTACATTTTTTGTGCAAACCAAGGGGCAGATCTAAAATGCTATTCGACATTCAATCAATTTGAACATATCAGGTCTTCAAGTAGAGATGTCAAACTTAAGTTCATCTCATGCAAAACAAAAACGTAACAAATCTATACATAGATCTGTAATAATTGTTAAGTTCAAATGCAAATGAATCCTAACTGACATTCAGGTTTTTAGAGGGTGAGGCGATGTGATTTAGTGCGGTTTTGTGGTTCCGGGATGGCGAGAGACAGAGGGAGATCCGATGTGTTCGCTGGCTCGCCGAAAGTTATGGGGGGCGTGCGGCGCTGTGCTGGCTGCTGGCGAGAAGAGAGAGAGAAACAGATGGAGATCGGGTGGTTTTGGTTGCCGACAAAGAAAATGAAGAGGAGAGGGAGATTGGGTTGTTTGCTTCCGTGGCCAGTGTGACGACGAAGTTTCACCGGAGAAGAGAAAGATGAAGAGGGATAAGCGGTGATTATGGAGGTGATTCCAGTTGCGACGACGCAGTGTAGATGGAGGGAGAGAAAGATTTGGTGATGTTTTTCTGGGTTGGTGGTCCGAGGGGGGGGCATACTGGTCGGGGAAAAGTTAAACGGAGAGGGGAGAGAAGTGTGTGCTACGGCGGAGGGTGAGAGGGAGAAGGGAGAGTGTGGTGGCGGCGAAGACTGGTTTCGCCGGTGTTAATGGAGGGTACGGTGAGGTGAGAAAATGGTGGGGAAAGAGAGGGTGGTGGCCGGCGGTGTCTTGGTCAGAGAAGATACAGAGGGAGAGGGATGCATCGTCTTGTTCTCCAGCCAACAATGGCCGAAAATGATGATGGAAGCGGCGGGGTTCTCGTGGTTTCAGCCGGAAAAGAGGAGAAGACGATGGCCGGAAATAATGATGAGAAGGGAAGAGGATGGGGAGAAGGTGAGTGAAGAAGAAGAGAGGGAAAAGGGCGGCGCTTGGCTTAGGAAGAGGGAGAATGGGGAAATGAATTAGGGTTTGGGGGTAGATGATATTATTTAAGGTAAGAGAGTAGGGTTTTAATTAGGACCGTTAGATTAGATGGGATGAATGGATAAGATTTAAAAATGTAATTGGGTCGGGTCGCGGGTTAATTGGGTCGCCCGGATGGGATTTAATAAATGGGTGGGAATTAATTTAGGCTAGATCTGAATTTAAATAATACCCAAAATTGATCAAAAGTGGCTAAAATTGGCATGAATTAAATAGGAAGTGGCCAGATTTTAAATAAATTGGATGAAATTGAATTTTAGCTGCTATTAAATTAATAAATATACTACACTTGTAGATAATTTAATAAATAGATAATAAAATAGTTTAAATTATAGGAGAATCATATAAACATCATTATTATTATAAATAAATCATAAATTTGAGTAGACTCATGTAAATATTATATAATTAAATTATTATATTTGTAAATAATTCAATGACTAGGAAATAAAATTAAGTTATCAAATATTATAAAATTTTTATTATTAACATAAATGATTTATAAATTCAAGTAATATTATTACGCAAATAAATTTGTAATATTTAGTAAAATTATGTAAATAGTTTATAAAGATTAAGTAAAATATATATTTCAAAAAAAGGTGTATATTAATACGAAATATATTGTACACGACACAATTATTTAACATCGAAAAATTAATAAATTGAAATTAACGCAACATGTATATATGTGTGTGTGTGTGTGTGTGTGATTTAAAATAATTTTGCAATATTATGATAATTAATTTTTTATAAATATAAATACTAGTCGAATATTTCCGTAAAAAAAAGGTAAATAAAATATATATATGTAAGCAGCATATACGGGGCGTAGGGAGGTCAAAATTGGGTGTCAACAAATCCAACAACTCGTTACATCACTCATTAATTCCTTCCAAAGTTCCTCAGTTCTCAGGACTTCGAACGACGACTCTACAGGATGGGTCGTTACTCAACACAATGACACATTGTGTCCTCTCGTCGTCACCACTGACTCCACAAGTGAAGCTTCTGGTATTTCCATCGCAGACACCAACAAAGGGTTGTACCATGTGACAAGGTTCGTTAGACCATCTATTGTCACTGTACCAACTATCACTACGCCTTCCCACGAATACTAATCACGACTCGCTGTTCCTTGTTATACCACAACTTATACCATCCACCTTGTCAACACAGAACCAAATGAAGACTCCAACCAATGACACATTATGGGGACCGACGAGTCGTTCCATGGCTTGTTGGTCCTGGACCTATTGACCAAAAATTTTGCCATGACTGGAACCCACGATCCATTATTGTTTCCACAACTCATACAACGAGTTGTTTTGAGGCATTTTTCAAACTTTTTATGCTAATAACAATACAAATCCCGAGTTTAGTCTTATGGAACCTTTGGGGTATTACATCTATCCAGTGAAGCACTGCATGAAGCATGGTTGCGTTTCAACAAGAAACTCAAGTAATGCCCTAACCACAAGTTACCAGATGAGCATTTGATGGGAACTTCCTATAGGTCTCTGAATTCTGCAGCTAAGGCAATTGCTAAAATGGTGACTAGAGGGTTTTTCATGTCACAGGCCTACACTGAGGCTGCAACTATATAGGATAGAGTCACCAAAACCAACAGAGCATGGTATACTAGAGACTCTGAGGTCTCTAGGAATACATCTTCAGTGGGGTTAACTGTTGAGCAGCACTGTAAGGAGGAATAGATAGACCAATATATGACATACATAAAAACCTAGATGGAGTTGATTGCTAAACATTTGCTTGCAGATGGTGCTGAAAAAGTCAATGTTGTGTGTAAGATTTCCAGACAGGAAGAGCATGAATTGGACTCTGAGGAAGAAGCTAAGTATCTAAATAATATGGGGGATTTCTGAGCTAATGGACAAGGAAACCAAAGGTCAGAACTATTCGAAGGACAATTATTATGATAGAGCTGGTTACATAGATCGAGAACAAGGCAACTGGAAGAACAAGAAAAGCTATAAGAATGATTGTATGTGCCTCCTAGGAACCGTAAGTGAAATAGTAATGATGTATGAAGTTCTAAGATGGAAGAAATGTTGGCCAAGGTCTTGTGAAGAGTTGAATCTACTAATTCTGGAGTTAAAGAGATGAAGAGAGACCTCTCTAAGGTCTTGTGAAGAGTTGAATCTACTGATTCTAGAGTTAAGGAGATGAAGAGAGACCTCTCTAACATTAGTTAACTTGTGGATTCACACTCTACAACCATTAAAGAACTAGAGTATCAAATAGGGAAGATGTATGCAACCTTTAATTAGAGGAAGAGTGGTACCCTGCCTAGTGATACAGTGCATAACCCTAGGAAGGATTGCCACTGCATGGCTGTCACAAGTAGAAGTTGCAAAAGGTTGGCTAAAACAACTCCTATTAGTATAGAGCAGCAGGCTGAGGAGGTAGCTTCAAAGTCAGAAGTTGTAGCTAAAGATGAGGTTGAGCAGGTGATTCCGACAAAGTTTGCAAAGCCGATAGTTACCGAGAACATCCATGAAGATGAGAGTAAAGAAAAAGGAAAGGAGGTGGTAAAGCCCTTGACTCAAATTCCTAAACCCCACCTCCATTTCCACAGATATTGAAAAAAAAGATGGAAGATGGAAAATTCCACAAATTTATATCCATGTTGAAGCAGCTATTAGTTAATGTTCCATTAGAAGAAGCCTTTTGAGTAGATGCCAGGTTATGTCAAGTTCATGAAAGACTTGGTCATAAAGAAGATGACTGTCAGTTATGAGTCAGTGGATAATCTTCATCATTGTAGTGTGATCTTTTCGCTCTCTCTGGTTCAGAAAAAGGAAGACCCTGGTGCGTTCGCTATTCCAAGTAGCATTGGCGTATTTAATTTTGCCAAAGTATTATGTGATTTGGGTGCCAGCATCAATTTGTTGCCGCTGGCGATATATAGGCAGTTGGGATTGAGAGCCCCCAAACCGACTAATATGAGGTTGCTGATGGCCGATCATTTAGTTAAGAGGCCTGTGGGATTCTATGTGATTTGCTAGTTAAGGTAGAGCACTTTATATTTCCTGCTGATTTAGTAATCTTGGATTGCAAAGTGAACTTCAAAGTCCCCATAATTTTAGGGAGGCCGTTCTTAGTAATCGGGCGAGCATTGGTTGATATGGAGAGTGGTGAACTGAAGTTCAGACTGAATGATGGAGAGGTAAGGTTCAATGTCTGCAAATTCATAAAACAACTGAGAGACGTGAACATAGTCTCTGTTATTGATATTGTTGATGAAGGGGTAGTTGAAGTACCCAAGGAAGAGAGATTTGTAGTTGAAACTCTAGCTACAGTGATGGTGAATTTTGAGGGTGACGACTTCCGGTAATATGAAGAAGACAGATACAAGGATACAATTATTTTAGTAAATTTGATTGTAAATCAGGATTTTACCATCTAAAACTAGAAGAGGAATCGAAACAATTAACAGGATTTACCGTACCACAATGATTTTATGAATGGAATGTACTACCTTTTGGATATAAAAACGCACTAGGTAGATACCAATATTTTATGGATATCTACTTTAATCAATAGAGAAGCCAGACGGAGGCAACAATCATCCGTCCTCACAACATTTTTCCTCTCATTCCTACTTCCTAATTCCGCGACCCCCCAGATTGGTATCAGAGCTAGCACATAAAATAAAACAAACTATCCAGAAAATATCAAGCTATGGAGAAAACTAGCAACGATGCAGATCTACAAAATAAGGTATATAAATTCATGAATATGAATAGCTAAACTTTTATATTCCTTATAATCTCCTAAGTATTATGTGATATTATATTCTTATTATGCCGTTATAATGGATAAATTGTTTACTATAAATGCTGGACTATTATGTTTACTATTACTTTCTTGTATATAATTGTTTTCTAGCAGACATGGAAGAACTACGCCAATGGATACTTAGTCTGCTAAAACCAGAACAAATACCTACAACAAGAGCTATACGAAAAAATTATATATCTCCGGCACTTCTGACAAGATATTGCAAAACTATAGGACAGAAATATCCAGATCACCATTGTTCAAAATGCCATGGTGAAGATAACAAACAAATACCCGAAGTACTGAAGGAGGAAAAGACAAAATGGAACAAATACTCAATCTCCTTACTACACTTTGT
The DNA here is from genome assembly GCA_035772735.1 of Datura wrightii. Classification (NCBI taxonomy): domain Eukaryota; kingdom Viridiplantae; phylum Streptophyta; class Magnoliopsida; order Solanales; family Solanaceae; genus Datura; species Datura wrightii. The sequence goes on along the minus strand of JASDFA010000007.1, from coordinate 55,835,760 downwards.
AAAAAAGTGGATAGTATGGACATAGAGATACAACAGCTAAAAAGCAGAGCTAACAGTCAGCAGCATGACTGGGCTCTTATTTAAAAAGGTTTGTATTTTATGGATATTTTGTATATATCTGCTGGATCCTTTCTATTTATCTCTCATTTTATTTGTGGTTCAGTATATGATCCTGAGTAGTATCTACAATGGTGTTCTAGGCAATTACTATTAATAAATAGTAAATGTCATATTAATGTGTAAATAGTAGAGGTCAGTTACTGTTCATGAATAGTAAAGGTCATTCATGAATAGTAAAGGTCATTTGTAAAGGATTCTTTTGTTTATAAATAGAGAAGCCAGACGGAGGCAACAATCATCTACCAGCACCAGTAACCCAACAGAAGACTATATAACCCAACATTTACAAGGATACAACAAATTGATAGCCCATACTAAATGTTTCATTTACAATTGAGATTATCAAGACTGAAAGAAATACAATTGCAGACTACCTCTCCAGATACAAATACTGAAGGAAGAAAAGACAAAATGGAAAAACCTACCAAAACTATATTTTCCAGACGAAAATAGACAATTTAATTATATAGTAGAAACAAATTCTAGTGACCATAGCTATGGAGGAGTATTAAAATATAAATATGAAAATGATTGTAATTTTTTCTTAGTATCTAATAATTCTTTAGAATTAATTATTTTTTGTACTATGAAGAAAAATTAAAAGCTAGAGAAAAACAACGTGAAGAAAATAAATGAAATAATAAATGAAATCAAATTTAGAAAAAAGAGACTAAATTATAACATAGTTGCAGGAGTATGCCACACATCAATTAAAGCACAAAGAAAAGAAATATTTTATTTGGAAGGACAACTACAAAGCCTGAGCTCCTTATCCTCAAGTCCTTTTACAATTCAACTATTCTAATATGGTTTGAGTTAGGGGTTGAGCTATTTCAAGCCATCAACCTCTAAAGGAATGATGATCATGGGTTTTGGATTCTAGCCCAACCCCACAAATCAAATCCCATCCACTATTAAATTCTCTCCCATTACTTAATTCTTCTTTTTCAAGCCAAAAATCAAGTAAGAAAACAATACCCATATTTTCAACTATGAGCAATCAACTATAAATTGAGGCGAATTCAATAGATTTACACTAATTAAGTAATAACAAGATAAATCTAGCAATACCCAATCAAATTAAACATCCATCATCACACACCTCTAGTTATAGATTTAGCTACTCATAATTGAGAAACACAAGAGCATATTTGTCAATAAACTCAACAATTATCATAAGAGTAAGCAAAATCAAGCTCAAAATATCTCTACAATGGTAGTTATATCTTGATAAAGAAGATGAAGATGAAAAAGTAATATTCAAAAATAATTCTTCTCTTGTCTAATGGAGTTCTCTCTCTCTCAAAAGAAATGGGAATATTCAATGATATGTTTAGAATACTTTTTATAGAATATACACAAAAGTAGGTCATAACATTCTCCTCTTTTTCCGTGCTGGACATATTTTTCCCTTTTCAGGTGTCAAGACCTGAACGGAGGTTTGGATTGTAGACACGGGACAAGGGATCCCGAGAGACCCCAAATCAACCCATGAAATACACATACATCTAACTCATTCGATAAACTGAAGAAAACATCAATATAACTCAATGGAAGTCTAACTCAACATAACATCAGAGTAAGCATTCGAAGCTAACATATACATAAGTCTGAAAAGCCTCTAATCTGGACGAGTTGATGTGACAAGACCCCAACTAACTTAACAATCCTGAAACTGAAAATACATAAGGAAACTGAAAGTCTAGCCCTCGAAGGATGAGGACTCACCAACCAAATAGTGGCTACCTCTGACAATCAACTATGAACGAGGCTGAGCCTCGGAGTTGGGCCCTGTATCATGAGACAATACAACATAGAGAGTATGCAGTCAGTACCTGGAATGTACCGAGTATGCAAGGTAAGTAAAACCGCTTAAGTAAAGTAAATCATTTAAAACATTTCATAAGTTTTCAAATCTGAGAGGAAGGACTGCATGCATTCATTTTGAAATTGTAATCTTTTCATAATATGACCATTCATACATTCATAACATCATAACTTACTCAAATAACTCAAAGTTGAATTATGACATTTATAGAAAAGCTGAATAATGAGTCAAACCATGCTTTTAATACATGCATGTTTAAAATGATAATCATGAGTAATGAATATGCAAATCTCAATCATATAGACAATGGGAGACTCTTCACTTAACCAACATACCATGATAGAGCTTACGTGGTCCCGACTATCACACATAAGTAGGCAGAGCTATCCAAAACCTTGCCAGGGCTAAGGACGCTCCCATGATATCGATATCAAGTTCATGGGCAATTAGGGTCGGGGATAACTCACAAGGGAGGTCCCAATAACATAATAGTATCAACCTACATTAGCTCATAGTTCTGGGGCATAGGGTGATCGACTCTTAGCCTGCTCGGTGTTAGACTCTTCTCCCAAAGCATGTAATGCTCTATATCGTATATAACGAAGCTCAACATCGTCTATTGACGAAGCTCAACAACGATATCATGCATCAACTCAACATCGTATGACACGAAGCTCAACATTGTCATTTGACAAAGCTCAATAATGAAATCATGCATGGAACTGACACTGTATGAAAATGAAGCTCAATAACATACATCTCAATTATGAATTCATGCATATGAGAAGCTTTATTTCAAAACATACCACAAGCTCAAATATAATTGGGAGAATCTACTCCAAAACCATATAGTAAGCTTACTTTAGATATATTACATCATCATACTTGATATAAGGGTCTTGCCCAAAACTTTAGCATACTTGGATCTACTGAATTTATTTTGAAAATAATATCATAATCATGGGTAGCTTTAGAAAAATGTTTTTCATCATCAATTCTCATCATCATCATACATTCATCATTATTTTCTTCTTTCATGAATTTCTCATCCATGAGAATTTAATTTCATAATTTAGAAAACACAATTTTTGATTGAAAATAATTTAAAATCTGCCCAAGCTTTACAACTCATCAATATAAACATAATCTAATCATACCCATACATAGATATTGAAGAATTATGCAATTGGGTAAAAATCCCATAACTTGATAATAGGAATTTCTCATACTTAACTAGAGATTTGGGCATGGGTGAGGAAGGAAACACACACTCATGACCTTACATACCTGGAAGGGATGATTTTACCACTTCTCTAATTGCCCAAGATGAGATCCAATGGAAACCTTCAAAATTTGCTCTAAATCCTCTCTTCAAACTCTCAAGTTTACATGCATGGAATGAATTAGCTTAGAATAGGTTTTTCCCTCTTAAAACCCTATGAAACGAGACTTAAACTACACAGTATAGGTCTTAGGAACATAGCAATTACGAAAAGACCCTTACTTAATTCGCAGGAAAACATTGCCAGGTGGTCCTAACGGACGACCTGATGGATCGTCACTGGGGGGAAAGACTCGTTACGTTGCTCGTTGAGTCTACTGCTTGCCTAGACTCCTGGGCTTGTAACGACTGAAATGACGACTTGTTATCTAGCCAAACGAGTTGTGGTCAGCTTCCATCAAGTACATTGGTCTGACCTCTTCTATTATCCTTCTCCCTCACCCCACAGTTGACCTAACAACTTGTGTGGTCTGACCACGAGTCGTCGCCACGCCCATGGGGAAGCCTTTTCCTCCAAACTTCCCCACTCTCCCCTGGCCTCCCCATGAGTCACCTGATGACTTATGGATTGTCCTCATGAGTCATCCAATGACTCGTTCTGTGCCTGCAACACAAATTTTGCATTTTCCTCGTTTTGACTCCTGAGTCTGATCCTTGGATTTTGGGGTATTATAATATCTCCCCCTTAGGAACATTCGTCCTCAAATGTTAGAAACACACAGAAAACACATAAAAATGCAATCATCATATGCAAACACTGATCATTTAAACTGAAAACTGACGGAATGACTACCTCCGAAAAGAGCTATATAGCTGCACCAAATTCAAACATTACATACATCTATCATAACATAAATCAAACTTGCACACATGTACTAAACATGGAAACTAATTAAAGAATTAGGGAAAAAACTGATACCTCAAACTAAAACTTAGCCATCATAGCCATCATAGCCTCTTCGGCTTCCCAGTAGCTCCCTCAACATGCGGATTTCTCCATAACACTTTAACTTAAGCTACCTCTTTGTTCCGTAACCTTCGAAACCTGATAATCCAAGATTGAAACTGGAATTTCCTCATAGCTGAGGCTATCTCCCACACCAACACTTTCCACCGGGACAACTAAAGATGGATCACACAAGCATATTTTTCAAGAGCGATACGTGAAAGATGGGATGAACTGAAGATAACTCTGATGGAAAGTCCAACTCATACGACCTTACCAACTCTTTTCACAACTCGGTAGGGACCAATATAGCGGGGACTAAGTTTTCCTTTTTTTCTGAATCGCATGACTCCCTTCATGGGAGACACCTTCAGAAATACCCAATCATCCACCTCGAACTCCAACTCTCTCCTTCTCACATCAGCATATGACATTTGGCAACTCTGAGCGGTTTTCAGCCTGTCCCTTATCAACTGAACTTTCACCATAGCCTCATGAATAGAATCAGGTCCTATCATAGCTGCCTCACCAACCTCAGACCATCCAATGGGTGATCTACACCTCCGCCCGTAAAGAGCCTCGAACGGTGCCATCCGAATGTTGGAGTTATAGTTGTTATTGTAAGAAAACTCGATCAAGGGCAAGTGATCATCCCAACTACCTTTAAAGTCCATCACACTAGCTCTCAACATGTCCTCAAGAGTATGGATTGTCCAGTCTGCCTGACCATCCATTTGCGGATGGAATGCTATGCTGAGTTTAACCTGAGTCCCAAGTGCTTTCTGAAAAGACCGCCAAAACTGAGAGGTAAACTGAGTACCTCAATTTGAGATAATAAACAAGGGCACTCCATGTAATCGTACCAACTACTGAATATACAGTTTGGCATAATCATCCGACGAATCTGTGGTTTTGACTGGTAGGAAGTGTGCAGCCTTGGTCAACCTGTCAACCACCATCCAAATAGAATCGTAGTCTCGATGAGTACGAGGTAGGCCTGTGATGAAATCCATATTAATCTCTTCCCACTTCCTAGTAGGAATGATAATATCCTGAAGTACGCCTCCTGGCCTTTGATGCTCAACTTTCACTTACTGACAGTTTGGGCACTTGGCTACGAATTCTGTAATATCCTTCTTCATACCGTTCCACCAATATATTTCCCGCAAATCATAATACATCTTGGTGGCACTCAAATGGATAGAATTCCTAGATCCATGTGCCTCATACAATATCCGATCCCTCAAATTATTAATATCTGGAACACATAGATGGACCTGGTACCGCAGCACCCCATCTCCCCCTTGGGAGAAGAACTCCACTTTCTGACTTCCAACGACATCCTTCAGCTTCACCAAAATTGGATCCTTATCTTGTCTGGCTTTGATATTCGTCACCAAGGACGATTTTGAGCCGTTTTGCACAACAACACTGGCATTAGTTGAGTAGACTAGTCTAACTCCCAACCTCGCAAGTCGATGGACATCTTTAACCAACTCCTTCTTTCCCTCATCCATGTAGGACACACTCTCCATAGAGAGCTTACTAGTGTGTTGGATACCATATTAGCCTTAATCGGGTGGTAAAGGACACTCATATCGTAGTCCTTTAGTAGCTCCAATCACCTCCTTTACCGAAGATTGAGATCTTTCTGCGTGAACACATATTGCAAGCTCTTGTGATCCGTGAATACATCCACATGGACCCCATACAAGTAATGCCGCCATATCTTTAATGCGAACACCACTGGGCCAACTCAAGGTCATGGGTCGGGTAATTCCTCTCATGGACTTTCGACTGTCTTGAGGCATATGTTATCACTTTCCCATGCTGCATCAACACACACCCAAGTCCGATTCTCGAAGCATCATAATACACCACAAAACTATCGGTGCCCTCGGGTAGGGTCAATACTGGTGCTAAAGTGAGTCGAGTCTTCAACTCTTGGAAGCTTTTTTCACAAGCCTTCGACCATTGGAACTTTACCTTCTTCTGAGTCAACCTAGTCAACGGTGCCACAATTGATGCAAAGCCCTCAACAAATCTCTGATAGTAACCCGCTAAGCCCAAAAAGATCCTAATATCTGATGGGTTCATCGGTCTGTGCCAATTCTTCACCGCCTCAATTTTCTGAGAATCCCCCTTATGCCCTCACTCGATACCACATGGACCAAAAATGCCACGAAGTCCAACAAAAATTCACACTTTCTAAACTTTGCATACAACTGATGATCCTTGAGGGTTTGAAGCACTACTCTTAAGTGAGCGGCATGCTCCTCCTCGCTCCGAGAGTATGTAAGGATGTCATCAATGAACACAATCATGAACATGTCCAAATATGCCTTGAACACCCTGTTCATTAGATCCATAAAAGCTGCAGGGGCATTGGTTAGTCCAAAATACATAACAACAAATTCATAGTGACCATACCGAGTGCTGAAAGCAGTTTTTAGGAAGTCACTCTCCCGAACCCTGAGCTTGTGACATACGAATCTGAGATCAATCTTGAAGAAACACTTGGCACCCTAAAGTTGATTGAAAAAATCATCGATCCTGGTCAAGGGATACCTGTTCTTGACGGTGACCTTGTTCATCTGCCAATAGTCAATGCACATTTGAAGCGGACCATCCTTCTTCCGGACAAATAACACTGGGGCACCCCATAGAGATTTACTCGACCTAATAAATCCCTTTTCTAATAGGTCCTTCAACTGATCCTTCAACTCTTTTAGCTCAAGCAGGAGCCATTCTATAGGGCGGAATGGATATAGGCTGTGTGCCGAGAAGAAGATCCATACCGAAATTAATTTCCTGCTTGGGAGGAACACCTAGAAAATCATCAGGAAAGACCTCTGGATACTCACGTATGACTGGAACTGACTGGATAGTTGGAGTTTCAGACTCGACATCCTTAACCCTAACTAGATGGAACATGCAACCCTTAGAAATCATATTCCCGGCCTTAAAGTAAGAAATGAATTGACCTACATGCACAACTGAACTACCCTTCCATCTAAGACTGGCTCACCTGAAAATTTGAACTGTACGGTTCGGGTTCTACAATTAATTGAAGCTTAGAATGCAATCCAAACCATGTCGATAATAACATCAAAATCGGTCATGGCTAACTCTATCAAGTCTGTTGAGGTGACCTTATGAAGAACTGAGACTGGAAACCTCTATACACTCGTCTAGCCATAACTGAGTCACCTACTGGAGTGGAAACTGAGAATGGTTCTGACAAGACATCAGGACTGACTCAGAAGCTACCGGCCACATATGGTGTCACAAAAGATAAGGTGGCCCTCGGATCTAGCAACGCATATAAATCAATATGGAAAACTCACAACATACCAGTAACCACACCTGAGGAGACCTCCTGCTCCTGACGGGAAGCTAAAGCATAGAATCTGTTCTGGCACTAACCGCCAGCTGTGCTAGTAGATGTCCCCTGCTGAAATGAGCGTAGGGGAGGGGCTGCCGAACTAGAAGCTGGGCCTCGACCCCCAACATGATCCCGCCTCGCAGCTGAACAATTTCAAAGCATGTATCTGGGCTACCCACACTCGAAACAAGTACCTGAACCTGCTAAGCACTGTCCTGTATTCCCTCGATCACACCTACGACAAGCTGGAATACTAGAATTTGTGGATATATTGCTCTGACCCCTCGAGCCTGATGCTCTCCCTCTCTGATCATGTCTAGGCCTGGATGGAACACTCAATGCCGAAGATGTCGGGGCTGATGATCTCTGGTGAGTCTACTATTGGTGCCCATCACCGGACCGAATACCCTGCTATACCATGCACAAATCTGCTCGCCTGCACCCTCTGGTTGGTCACTAACTCCGGGGCATATTTTAATAGGCATGTGAACTCAAAGGAATACTCTTGCACTATCAGCCTTCTCTGCTTCAAGTTTACAAACTCAGTTGCCTTCAACTCTTTCATCTCCCCGAGGGAAAAACCGATCTAGAAATGCAACCTGAAACTCCTCCCCCGTGATCGGACCTACTCCTGAGACCCTGCGATCCTTCCATTAGCGAAACCATATATGTGCAACCCCTTTTAACTGGTAGGAGGCCAACTCTACACACTCAACACTACTCACCCTCATGACTAGGGTGATCTTGACAATCTCATTGATGAAATCATGCGGGTCCTCATCTACCTTTGACCCCAAGAACTCCAGCGGGTTCATCCTCAAGAAGTCTCTGATTTGAGCCGCTGCTGCATTGCCATTTTGCAGAAATGCACAACAACTTGCTGATTGACCTGAGCGGTCAAGGCCTGCGTAAGCATCTGAATAGGGGCCTAGAACTCAGCATGAGCGACTAGCTCCAGTGTTTGAGGTTCCTGAACTGCTAGGGATGACTAATGCCCATAACCATTTCCATCCTTGTGGCCTTCACCACCTCCATTCCTCCTTTTGTTCATCCTTCGAGGAGCCATGATATTGCAATTGCAAATAGCATGAATTAGAAGGATAGAAAGACTTTTCATCACACGACATAGATCATGAAAGACGGCAACCTTTCCTAAATGTGTAGTAGCCTCTTCGTCATAAGTGTGGCGCGCTTCACACCCATGAAAAAGACTCTATTTAACGCGACTTTCAGATACCCTAGGACATTTCACACCTATGGCTTTGATACCAAGTTTGTCACAACCCGAATAGAGGCCTGGATCGTAGACACGGGACAAGGGACCCCGGGACAAGGGTCAAGTCCAGCACATTTTGGCGATGGAACCGACAGATCGATAGTGGCTATCTGTGAGCCACCGGTTGCAGTTGTTCATTAGACTAGGGAGTGCCTCCGGTTGACCAGCGTTTCTCCGGTGTCCTCTGATGGAGCGCTGGTTTTCACCTGAATCTCATTCTTTTTACTCAACTTCATGCTCCTTCTCTTCATGTTAAGTACTTGTACATCCAAAGGCAAAAAGGTATAAAATCCAACTAAAAGACTTAAAAACTAAGCCAAAGCTCACGCATAAAATCCTAATGAGTTGGTAAATTAACAACTCATCAAACCAGCAAACTTGGACCATTGCCTGTCCTCAAGTAATACAATTCTTATCAGTTGGGCAAAAGGAATAGCATGTCACTCCACAAGAGTCTATGCATCAATGACTTCTTAATCTATAACAACCCAAAAAATGCTCACCAACTCACAAAAAAAGAGAAGCAATTCCCCCCTAAAAATGTGGAAACGTTTCAAGAGGCAACCACAATTCATTGGCATGATTCACAACTGCTTTCATTTTTCAAAACAAGGGCATCGTTTATCCAATCAAATACATATAGCATGTCAAATCATAATCACTTCATATTCAGAAAAAGAGGAGCAGCTTTAACCTATTTTTGTACATTGTTTGAAAAGTACTGAACATTCCCCTTTCATGAGAATATTGAATTGAATTATATTGAATAGTCTTTACTTTCCTAGAGAGAGAAAGAATAGAGTTATCTTTTCTTTATCATCTTCTTCTTCTTTCTCAAGGTAGAAACCTCCATTGAAGATAAATTTGAGCTTGCAATTTATTATTAATAATAAGTTCTATGAATTTATATATCAATATATTATTCATCTATGAGTGGTTAAATATTTTGCTAGGGGTGTGTGCGTGATTGGGGCTAAATTAGATTAGGTATTGCTAGATTGATCTTATAATTACTCATTTAGTATAAATCTGTTGTTTTCTTGAAATTATAATTGAATTATTCATAGTTTCAAATGTGGGTTATATTTACTTATTCTATTTTTTCTTGAAAAAGGGGAATAGAATATGGGTGAGAAAACAACGGTGGGTATTTGGGTCTTGATTATGTGGGGTTGGACTAGAGATACCCAAAACTCATTTTCATAGACCCACCAAAGAGTTGAGGCTAGAGATATTTCAACTCTTACCTAAGTCATAGTGGATGAATTATTTGGGACCTTGGGGTTTGAGAAAACCCGAGGAAAAGGCACCCAAGTGGTTGAAAAATTCGGGTGCCACCTTGTCCATAGTTATTTATGCTTGTGAGTAATAATTTAATTTATTAGTTAATTCCAATCCAATTGATGCCCCATCAATAGCACACCCCTGCCCCTTTCTCATATTTGTTCATTCAATTTGGTTGCCTTGTTTTTGATTGGTAGTAGATTTAAATTCAAATTATGATCTTACTTTCTCCCAACATTTATTTTTTCATTTTTAACGCAAAGATGCAATTTAGTTCAATTCAATAGATAACTTTTGTGCCATCAAATCTCTAGTCCCTGTAGGTTCAACCCCGACTTACGAGTTGGGTAATTATATTATGACGATCATTTACACTTTCTCCTCATGAGGAGTGGATTTGGATGTCATCAATTTTGACGTTGTTGCCGAGGAATAGGATTAGATAGCCCCTAGTTAATTGTTGATTTGAATTAATTTAGTATCTTGTGTTTTATTTTTAAAATTGTTGTTGTTTTAGGGTGTCTCTTTAGGATGACTGGTATTAGCCAACACTCTCAAGAAGGTTCAGTGGATGACCGCATGGACCACGAGGATGATGATCCAATGATGTCCGGCGTAGAAAGTGCCATTTGCCTATCAGCCACGGTGGGGAATGTAGTGTTTCACATGACCAGCACAATGTTACACCTTCTACAAATGAAAGCACTCTTTTGAGAAAAACAGAGTGAGGATGCTAATCGACATCTTTAGAATTTCGTTGAGATATGCCAACCTTTGAACATTACGAAATAAAAGTCAAGTGTTGGTTAGACTGAGGCTCTTTCCATTTTCCTTGACTGGAGAAGCTACCATGTGGCTAGAAGAGCTTCCTCCGGGTTGCATCACCTCATAGCAAGAATGGACTGAAGCCTTCTTGGATAGGTTCTCCCCTCTATCGAGGATGTTGCAGTTAAGAGATGATATTACCAACTTCAGAAAAATCCCGGGTGAAACCTTACATGAAGCATGACTTCAGTTCAAGAAAAAGTGGCCTTATGTCCAAACCACGAGCTACCGGAAGGAGCGCTACTTTAGAGTTTTTTATCAATCCTTGGATTTCATTAACAAGCCGATGGCTAATAACTTAGCTGGGGGTATAGACACATGATTTTTCGACCCTCCCCTAGTTTACTTCATTTTTTGCGTAACCTGCCTCTTTAAGCATGCTATTTTATTTTACTTTTATTTCATATATTTTAGTAAGTTTTATTTGAGAGGATTAATTATATTTAAAATAATTTTTATTCTACATCTTTGTTTTGTTTTTATATAATAAATACTTACATTACATTTATATTAAAAAAAAAACAAAGAGAGAAAAGAGCAAAGTGAAAGGGGCTTCACTTCCTCTATATTTCAAATAACCTAAATGCTAAAGCGCATTTTATTTTTTTCCTCTCGCCCAGTCTTTTTTTTTATCCCAAGACACCAGCCTTTTTCTTTTTCTACCCAAACCTAATATTTTCTCTTCAACAATGCCTTTGTTTTCTCACTGAACAGAGAGGCACATCTTCTTTCCCTTCTCCAATCATACACCAGCCAGCAGTTTGTTGGCACATTCTCCGCAGTTTATGCATACATTATGTGATTCTCGCGTCTCTCCCTTCCACCTCATCTATTCACACTATTCTCTCTTATCCCCTCAAAAAACGGTCTGATCTTATCCTTTAGGCTATTTTCAGAGTGAATGGGAACCGTGAGATTAAACTTCGTGGCCTAATCTCCTCCTTCCATTCATTTTAGGTTCACCTATAAAAGGGAGGAGACAATCTAGGGTTAATTGGATGAATTTACAAAGGTTTGGATGGATTTATAGAGGGTTGGATGGATTTAAGAATTTCTTGATATTTTTTCTGGTGGGGATTTTAACTTTTGGAGATCTTGGGACGAATTTATAGATTTTTGGATGAGTTTTTGTTGTAGTTTTTTGGACGAATTTTGGTTAAATTTTTTTGGGCTACTATTCTTGAGTTTCTAGAGGGTAACTTGTGAAATTTGTGTTGAAGACAAAAAGGTCTGTTCGAAGTCCGGGTTTGTACTACCGTGAAGTTTTTGTTTCACCGAAATTTATTTGTCATCGGAATAATCAATATATTGCAAGGGTTTTTTTCAGGTTCATATCTCATTTTCTTTTCTACCTTCTAGCCTTGTTTTCACATATGTTTTCTTATGCTCCTTTTCTTAAAAACTGAATGTTTGAACCAATGTTTTTCTAGAAAAAATATGTTGTAACGTTCCAAAAATGGAGTATGGATGAACATCTGACTGCTAGCATATTTTTCCTTCCTTTCTTTTTCTATCCTATCACTCTGAGAAGGCTGCATTAGTTCAAGTAATTCTGAATTTGAGATTCGTTGCAGTTTGCTTTTCATGGTTGGGTAACAATTGAAGCAATCTCTTAATTTAGCTAATTTAATTACAATTCAAACAGAGTCTTTAGGATGATGATTCTAAATTGTATCTTGTATGTTATTTTCAAGGTTAACTTAATAATTTTGTCTCCAAATGATATTTTAATATATTTCGTTTCCTCTCTGTTTCATTTGCTACTGATTACAAATGGGTGAGAACTTTAAGGTCGATATTGAGTTGTTCTTTTTATCTTTCTTTATAATGATGCTATAGACATAATCCAATGTATTAGCGGATGTCTAAAATTGCTTGATATGAGATGTCGTTGGTCTATCTTGTTCAATATGAGTTGGTTTTGAACCTATTACTAATTTATTTTACTGAAGAGATTATTGTCGATCAAATATATAAGTCTTGATTATTATTTACCTCGCACTATTAAACTTTCGACATTTAAAAGAAGGAAAGAGTATTTAAATTATTATTGTTATTTATTTGATTTGCAAGCCTAAGTTGAATAAGACTTAAATGATGAATAAATTAATGAGTTTTAATCACCGTTGGTCCACTGCCTTTGACATCTATAATTATTAATTCGATTATGAAATGGAGAACAAAAGGCTTTAGCATTCAAAACTAGATTAACGATAATAGCAAATATAAATAATACTTGGTACAATGTCAGTTTGTTTAAAAGTTTAATTTACTGTTTGTTCGTCAAGTTAAGCCACGTTCTTGAAAGTTATTTAAATTGATTGAATAATCAAATACGTGTTGGGTTTGTTTGTTAAACTAATACATGAATGTGCTGATTTATGGGTTTGTTTTAATGCAAGATTAAACTGAGATCTTCTTTACTATTATATAAGTTTCTAATTGTCGAATTTAGATAAAAATGGACATGACTAATAATAGTCTTATTTGTAGTGCATTCAATAAAGAAGAAGTAGTTGCAATTCAATTTTCAGTTATTAGTTTATTTCTAGTTCATGAGTTTGGGTACCGAAATTTCGATTTATTTGGATAAAATCTGATCTGTTTTGGAATGTTTGGTAGTTGTCTCCTTTCTTTATCCCTTTTCTTTCCTGTTCATTATACATTTTTTTACATGCAAGTTCATTTCTTTGGGTGTTTATATATCAGCTCTTTTCCCTAAAAATAGTAGTGAATTATTTAATGTTCACATGTCCTAGTTTGGATTCAGGGTCTCCGCTTGTCTGATTATAGAATTTTGTATCAAGAACAAATTAGAGCTTAGATCAAATTTGAGGCTCATTCATAATGTGAGATTGAGTAAGAATGGGGTTATAAATTTATTCAAGGTATGTCGTGATACCATATGAGTGGAAATAAAATTTTGGTGAGGAAGCGAGCGAGGCTTGAATTTTGTTCATTTTCGAGAAAAGAACGAGTTAGGTTTTAACTTCAAAAATTTAAAAATTTGCTAATTAATTTAAATAATATTTTAACGATTAGGTCGGAAAGCGCTGCTATCGATAAGTCGTTTTAATAAGAAGTCACTTACTATTTAAAATCGGATTAACGGGGTAGAAAAACTTTTTAAGTACGTTAGATGCTCATTTAGATGCGGGAAGGGGGACGACTCATAAAAGCCTCAAAGGCATGCGAATCAAATTATGGTAAAGCTAGAAACCGCTGCTACCAGTACGCCATGCATTAATAATTTAAATTAATTTTAAAAAGTTTTAAAGAAAACCGAAAAGATGAACCAATAAACTCTTAAGTCCTAAAGCATAATATATCCCAAAAATTAAGGTAAGCTGAGCATAAATTGATAAAGCGACCGTGCTAGAATCACGGGACTCTAGGGATGCCTAACACCTTCCTCTTGGTCAATAGAATTGCATACCCGGTCTTTTATTTTCACGGACCCAAAATTAAGAGTCATTTTTTTTATTAGGGATTCAAATAAGTGACTTGGAATACCAAAACTCAATTCTAAGTGGCGACTCTAAATAAACAAAATTAATCATTTCTCAATACGTCACTTCAATTGAAAAAACCCTTTCTAATAATAAGTTTGTCTCCATCACTTCGGACGTAAGGGGTATTGTTAAAAAAAGGGGTGTGACAGCTCTGATGACTCCTCTGCTGGGGACATTTGTAAATACAAATAAGAATTCGATCTTTGATATGTCGATTTTGTTTTAGCTTTACTTGATTTTGTATATTTATTGTACTTTTGCGGGCATAATTTGCTACTTGATCACTCATTTACTGCTTTGATATTATTTGAATTGTAATACTAACTGTCTTCTACCATCTGAGTCATCTAAACACGCTCCACACACTATGCATTTGGAGACGCGGTTACGCTCCCGAGCCTTTATTTGAGATACCAGGAACGCAATTACGCCCCTGGGAAGGATATTTTAATCACACATGCTTAGGATGGGGAGGACCAACAATGAGGCCAGAAAGTGCTGCTAGCAGTAAACTATCCCTTCCCGACTCGAGTTGTCCACTCGTTTTACAGCCACTCTAGACACCTTTTTCATTAGGATGTTAAACTTAGTAGAACAAGCCTCATGCGATGATTATCCTTAGTAGGCCACGCTTGGTTTTGCATCACGTGCATTTGACCTAGTGGGACTCGGCATAGAGACTGGGTCCCTCTAGAATAGAAAACCTCTTTGAGACCAAATTGCACATCTTTTGTGCTATTTGTTGCATCTCATGAAAGACTATATAAATATTGATCGGTTTAAGGCGAATGGTTGAACAAGAGAATTTTGCTTTCAGATTTTTATCTATCTATCTATCTATCTATCTATCTATCTATCTATCTATCTATCTATCTATTTATTTACTTTATCAAAACTCTGAAAAGTAAGTGGAGAGCTTTTCAAATGATTTAGTTTTTCTCTTTTCAAAAAATAATCAGGTCATTTATTTTATGGTTTTAACGGTCTCTCTTTGCCGAAATGACCTAGATTTCGTCTATTAAAGTAAACAAGGATGTTTTTCCAGAGAAGATCATTTTTGATTTATTTTATTTTCTCGGACGTTTGTTATGTTAACGAAAGGATATGCCTTTGCAAGGAAGCTAAAAGGGATCATTCTACATAAATAACCTATTTTATTTGTCATATCTTTATGTCTGGTCATTTCTTTGCTAAGACAATCTAATTTCTTTCAAGGAGATCCATGAGAAGTGTTTTACAAAAAAATTACCACTTTTAGTTTAGTCTATTTTGCAATGACTTAAAATTTAGCATCATTTGAAAGGACAGAATTTTACTTTCAGAAATTTATCTTTATTTAGTCCAAGATTGATTTTCACCATTTTGGTATACGACTTGATGATGTCCGGTCATCTTAAGTCAGAAACCATTAGGCTGGACTCTGCATCCACATACAAGTTTCATAAAAATTCCCAAGTATTTAATAAAATTGTGTCAACTCTACATCTCCTATTTATTTTTTTATTTATTTTTTCTTCTTTTCTTGGAAATAAGTGTCAAATCTTTGTTTGTATGTGACAACCCCACTCCTTATTTACTATTCGAGGCATCAATTTTAATGTATCAATGGGAACCCAGAACGATCCTAACTTGTCATTAATTTACCTTTACGAACAAAATGAGTTCAGTTGAAAAGGACAACAAGAGACTGAGAGATGACCACCACCCCGCTTCATGGTGTTAGATAAGGCTCCATAAGCGGTTATGGTATTAAAGTTTAGGAAATCATGGTCGAGGAGTAGTGTTCAAACATTTGGGTTTCCTGCGAAGTCTCCTTCATGCTGAGCCCCAACTGGATTTAATAGAGGCTTTAGTTCCTTTCTAGGATCCTATGAACAACATCTTTTATTTTGTTGATTTCAAACTCATTCTCACTTTGGAAGAAATAGGAGCTTTAACAGGACTGGGTATAAATCTTCACCAGGGGGAGCCCCTAATATCAAAGCACATAAGTGGCCGGAGGTTCTTGGAGCTGCTGCATATTAATCAGGTAGAGATGGGTTGTCTGAAAAACAGTTCGTTTCACTTAGAATTTCTTTACAAAAAGTATGGTCGGCTCAACGGATTCAAGATATTCGGAAAACAACTCCATTGTAAGGGGGATCGCAAGGTATAGGAGGAGTATAGTTATGAAGCATTCATTTTAGCTTTCCCTGGAATCATGCTACTCCCAAAAAGAGGAGGAAAGATTAATACGAATTTGGCCACTGTCATTACGACGTTTGAGAAAAAGCTGAACATCACTCTTGTGCCAATGGTTCTCACAGATATCTATCACACCCTAACTATATGTCAAAAGGGTGCAGATTAGTTTGAAGGATGCGATCTTTTGCTATAGATGTGGATGATAGAACATGTCCACCATGATCCCTATGCGGTAGACTTCAAAGTTGAGTGGGATTATTATATCAAGGGTCACAAAGCTAGAATTACGGGGTATGACTTCCCAGTTGGCATTGAGGCTTGGACCAAATACCTTAGAGAAGTGACCGCTGACAAAATGTTATTTTCACAATTTGAACGTACAACCGGATCATAGACATGGGACAAGAGACCCTAAGAGACTCCAAGTCAACCCATGGCACATGCATTCAAAAAATCTCATTTAAATAAATGGAATATTAAGCATAAAGCATTGCGGAAACATAACCATGAGATAATGTCAGGAAATACCAAACATTTACATAAGCTGAATACTACACATTTTCATCCGAAAGCCTCTAACTCGTAAGATGGGTTGATGGGATAATTTTAAAACCCTACATACTTGAGAATACATGGACTTAAAGTTCCTTGAACACCCACAAAGAATTTGAAGAAAATTTGGGGAAGAAGACCTTGAATCTCCCAAAAACTTCTCTAAAATCCTTGCATGAGAATGGGCATGCAATAGGCACTTAACTCCTCTTATCACACTCAGAAAGTATCCAAAATGACGTAGTTTAGGCCTTAGGTACTTAGGAAGTTACGAAAACACCCTCATTAAAAAGCAGAAAATTTCTGGTCGCTAGTCCTCACGAGGGACCTAACAGGTTGTTTCCATATGGGCACGACTCGTTGCCTTGATCCATTGAGTCCACTACATAATCCTCCAAGGGAACCCCATAGGAGACTTCACGAGTGGTGAGGTCAGACCATAACTCGTGGTCACCTTCCGTGGCCTACACTGCCTATCCCAACCTTGCGAAACCTCTAGGGTTGACCACGGGGACCTCACAAGTCGTGAGGTCTGACGACAACTCGTGGTTAGGCCCGTGGCCTCCTCACTTAGACTTTGCCAAACCAAGCATACCACGAGTCACTTAACAACTCATGGTCACTCCTCACAACTCACCTCACGAGTCATTCTATGACCTGGTGCGAATTTTTAGTTTTTCTCCATTTTCACTTCTAGGTCTGATCCTTGGGTTTCTGGGGTATAACAGTTATGGAATTATCATTGGTTCCTTGTAAGAGAGGAGATATACAGATCTTCCTTCCGACCATTTATTATATTGATGGGAGTTCGGGGTGTCCAGCCTTATGCGCCCTTTCGGGTTATGAGACAACTTGGCCGGTGCAAATTCATCCCTCTAGATGAAGACATGCAAGAATTCATGTATGAGTTCCAACATGACATCCTTCTTAGAAGCTTTGAGATCCTTAAAATTTTGGGCGGTCGTATACTTTTGAGTTTTCCCAATATGGTGAAGGACCACAGAAGAGGGGAGGTAGACATTGGGTATTTGGAGTGGTTTCACAACCAACCCCTACTTAATGTGTCACGACCTGAGTCTACACCCTAGATGAGACATGGTACTTGGATTCACAAGTAACCCCAAGCCAACCCATGGTCTATCATAACACTAGTAATCTGAGTAAACATATGCGGATGCTTTAAAAAAATTTAAAAAATCATTTAAGAAAAACTGAGTTGAAAAGAGTCAATACATCTGAAAGAAAACAAACAATATTGATGATCTGAATTGTAATACCCCAAAACTTTCCTAGACCAAATTCAAATATTGCATGAAAAACCACAAGAAACCAGAAGTTTTTCTTTCTCAAACGACCCCCACCAACAGACCATTGGTGAAACCAACAGACCATTGTAACGGATCGTGGGTTGCAGCAACATTGTTCCAGGGGGAAACAACAAGTCATAGGACCCCTTGATACTAACAATGGGTCATCCTGTCATTCGTTGAATCCCAAATTCAGAGGTCTACCGGACCCTACCCTAAGACAACGGAAGGAAACAACGACCCGTGGTAGCTTCCAATGAGCCGTTGTGACCACCCGTCGTTCAATTCCAGAATCCAGAAGCGTGAGCCATGAGGGGTTACAACCGCCCATTGGTTCTACCAATGAGTCATTGTTACCACTCATTATCCCCGTGCCCTATTTTTTTACCAATTCTAACGGGAGGTATCAACGACCTGTTGTTGCTTCCAATGGATCGTTGTACCTAATTGTGGGTCACCAGTATGAATCTAGTTTCTGAACCTAGAAACCACGACTAGATTCAATGGGCCGTCGTTTCTACCAACGACCTGTTCTGAGGCCCATTGGTTCTTGTCGGGCAGATTTCAATTTTAGTTCCCAGGGTTACTTTTGTAATTTTACACCTTTTTAATCCCTAAACCATGTCATTTTAGGGTCATTTAGGAGGGAGAAAAAAGGGATAGAATGACAATTCCCCTTCACTTTGACTCATCCTCTCAAAAATCAAAGCGGAGAAATAGTCAGGGAGTTCAGAGCAGAAGCTAGGGAAAACGTCAGTCTTCTCAGTTCTTCTCAGGGATTTTCATCAGGTATGTGGGAATTCAACAAGGAGATTGTTCGCCCCTTGTGTCCCCTAAAACTCTTTCCCTGTTCACTATCAGTTCTAGCCCTGAGGTTATCGAAAGTGAAGATATTGTTGTCATACCTTGAATAATTCATGTGGAACTCTAATTTATGTTCATTGTAGCTAATTTCCACCAGCTTGTAATCAAAATGATGCTTGTTCCATCAATTTAGAAATTTAGCCCTAACATTTGAAAAGTCGGAAATTTGAATCCTGCTTAACCTTTGAATTCTTGAGAATTGTTTGCATCTTTTAGAGTTAGGGGCTTCTATAATGCTTGTATGTGTAAAAAATCAGTTATTGGTATGATATTCAGATTCAGTCAGAAAGCCTATATACTTTGTATTTTCTCATAATTGTCAGTTCAACTTCAGTCAAAGTGCTAGAATATTCAGTGCTAGTCAGAAATGTCAGTCAGCCTCAGTCAAAATTTAGCAACCTCCAGGTTGACTAGAATAATGTCAGCTAATTAGTTTGACTATTATCGTTTCCTGAGGTGTCAGTGGTGCCTCTCAGTTATAAGACTCAGAATATATTACAATTATTTGGTCCATTAGGCGGTCATGACATTCTAGTTATAACTCTGACCAGCCCCAAGAACCCAGTTCAATTATCAGTTTGTTCTTTAGACAATTACGACGCTTTCAGATAAACAGCTCTGACCCGTCTTAGAACTCAGTTTCCAAATCTGGTCCAATAAGATGCTCAGAGAACTCTCAGACAGTATCCCTGGGTCAGTATAGTCTTGGGCCCCAGTATCGAGCTATCCACTTGTTAGTAGTAACAGTAATAGGATTTTCCAGTGGGAGTAAGACATAGCACCGAAAGGGCCGATGTTCTAGCGTACCCAGGTTCTAGAACTACGTTGCCACCGTAGTTATTATTTACTTGGCCTAACGGCCCCCTTTTGATAGTTATTTCCACAGTCCATGCCTATATATCCTGGCAAGGTATATTGGGTCCTACCGACGGGGTGTGTACATCGGACTCCATGTTTAGCTCACGTTGTTATATGTCAGTTATAGCCTCTCCCACTAATCAGTACAGTTACTCTCAGATTCTTCAGTCCAGATCAGTTCAGTGCATCATTTCAGACTCAATATATCAGACTTAGGACATGTTTATGACCATCAGTCAGGGTCATTTTTGACCATATCATTTTATTACTAGTTGTATCAGTTTTCAGCATTTCAGTTGGTCATTTCATATCGTATCAGTTCAGTTACTAGTTCTGTCATATTATTCATGTTTCTCTCACTTACTCAGTACATTCAAAGTACTAACGCATACTTTATGCTGTATCATTTCATGATACAGCTGCAGGTTCTCAGACCCAACACCGTTAGCCAATCACGTTCGTGTCTCTCTATCAACAGCAATAGTGTGAGTCCTCATATTCCGAGGGCACATTTTATTCATTTCAGTTTCTTTACTATTTTCAGCTAGACTTAGAGTTAGCTGGGGGCTTGTCCCAGCAACTCCTTAGATAGATGACTTTCAGACCAGACTTGATTTTAGACTTTCATATATTTAAAAATCTTTATGTTCAGTCTTTAAATTTTTATTAATGCTTTTATGTATTATTTCAAATTTTCGGTGCATATTTACTTGGAATACTAGTGTATGATAGACCAGGGGTTGACTTGGGATCACTCGTGACTTCAAGTATCGTGTTACGTCCAGAGTGTAGGCTTGGGGCATGACATGAATCCATGTCTGAAAGCCATCTATTAATGATGAGTTGCTCGGACAAGTCCCCAGCTAACTCTAAGTCTAACTGAAAGAAAATAACTAAAAAATAAAATATCGTCCATGAAAGATGAGGACTCACCACTGCTGCTGAAATCATATCATCCTCGAAAGACGAGGACTCACCACTGCTGCTGTTGATATCACCTGTAGGAATCTACTAACGGTACTGAGGCTGAGAACTTGTGCCTGCATCATAATACGATACATCATAGAAGGTATGCGTCAGTACTTTGAATGTACTTAGTAAGTGAGTAATAATATAAACATGAAGAAACAATAACCTAACTAAAATGACATGAAATGACCGACTGAAATACTGGAAAATGAGGAACTAAATATATAACTAATATGGTTAATAATGACCCTGGTTGATGGTCATAGACATGTCCTGAATCTGAAATACTGAGCTGAGCTAAACTGAAACTGTAACGAAGTGAGTTGAACTGGAACTGTATTGACTAGTGGGAGAGTTTATAACTGACATATAACCATATGAGTTAGATGTGGAGTTCGATGTGTACGCCTCATTGATAGGACCCAATATACCTTTCCAGGGTATAAAGGCATAAGTTGGGTGATCACAGGTCTTGGGCCATAGGGCCAATAAAATAATCTATGGTGGCAACGTAGTTCTGGGAACCTAGGTGCGTTAGAACCCTAATCCGCTTGGTGCTAAGTCCTACTCCCACTGGATAGTCCTAATATGACTACTAAGATGATAGCTCAAAACTGGGGTCTAAGACTAAATCAGGGATGCTTATCCAGAAGTACCCTGATAGTCTTATCGGACCGTATTCTGTAACTGGTGTTCTAAGACTGGTCAGAGCTGCTTATTTGAAAGCGTCGTAACCGTCTAAAGAACAAACTGAAACTGAAGCTGGTGGTTCTAAGACTGGTCAGAGCTGCTTATCTAGAAGCGTCGTAACCATCTAAAGAACCAACTCAAATTTGATAACTGATATCTAACTCTAATAACTTCTAATTGGGAGGCACCACTGACACCTCAAGAAAAGACTGTAGTCACTAATCAACTGACATTTTTGAAAATACTGACTAGTCTAGTATTCTGACTGAAACTGGACTAGCATGAACTGACTAAGATAATCAACTGATATTAACAATATGGGAATCCTAACACTAATAGAATTTAGCAATATGAATAACTAGTCATTTTTTCTAGACTCTAATTTACTGCATTCAAGAGCTAGGGCCATAATCCATTTTACAGGAACAAACATCAACATAGTCACAAAATAGTGGAAATATAACTACAATTATCATGAATAATATTTCACATGATATAGATGAAATTTGCTTGAAAACTCATTCACATTCAAAAACTCAGGGACTAGAACTGATATGAAAATTTAGATGGACTTTTGGGGAACAAGGGAAGGACAATTCCCTTGATAAATTCTCACATACCTGGTGATGAAATCCTGGCAAAAATCCCTTGAGAATCTGAGAAGAAAAGTTGATTTCCCTAGCTTCTGCTCTGAGTTTTCTAAGAAAATTCTACGATCTGACATCTAATGGAATGAGAGGAATGAAGTATATCTTCGATTACCCCTCCAAATTTCCTAAATATAACCTAAAATGACGTAGTTTAGGGATTAAAAAGGTGGAAATTTACAAAAATATCCCTAAAATAAAATCTAGAAAAACTGCCGACAGGAACCAACGGGTCACTCAACGAGTCATTGGTTGAGACCGCAACTCATTGGGACCAGTCATTGGTCTTGTGCCTGGATTTTTGGCTCACTAGAACTGGCAACGAGAGGGACCACGACTCATTGGATGAACCAACGGGTCGTTGGTACCTCCCGTGACCACTGGCAAGAAATCAAACAAAACACTGGAGCCTCTCTCCAATGGGTGACACAATGACTCGTTGGTTTGGACAACGAGTCGTTGTCACCTCTTGTTCTGTCCACTAGAAATTCTGAATGATTCTTGAGCTTGACACCACGGGTGGTGACAAAGACTCCTTGTGAGATACAATGGGTCATTTTTTCCACTCTTTGTAATTGAAGGAGCTACCTGGGAGCCCAACTAACGAGTCATACCCCTAGTCATTATATCACACAACGACTCGTTGGTTGACTCGTGGGTTTCAGGAAAAAGGATCACTGGGTTCTGAGCTACGGATGCAATGAGTGATAGGATGAATCATTGTTTCTCACAATAGGTCATTCAATGTCCCGTTGGTTCCCGATGGACCAAGGAAGGGCTAGCCGCGACCCAGACAATGGGTTGTTGGAGCTGACCATGACTCGTTGTCTCGGTCGTTCTATGGAAAAATTTCTAGTTTCTTCTGGATTTTTCTTGCAAGGTTTGAGTTTGGTCTAGGAAAGTTTTGGGGAGTTACAATATCTCCCCCTTGGGATCATTCGACATCAAATAAAGTCTAAAACTGCTGGAAAACTGGGGAAAGAGCTGAAATTCCTAGACTCAGACTATGAACTGATTTCTGCGGGATTGACTGACTCCAAATTGATTTAACTATGCTAACTGAGTTGATGCAACTAGGATGCATATTGAAAATCTAAATAGAGCTGATGAGTACGAAACTGAATAGAGTATTATGGAGGAATTTAGTACCTGATGTTGGAGCGGAACTGGAAGGAAATAAATGAGTGTAATTTGTCCATCATGTCTGCTTCTGCCTCCTATGTGGCTCCCTCAACTAGCTAGTTCCTCCACAAGACTTTCACTAAAGCAACTTCCATGTTTTTCAGCTTACGAACCTGACAGTGTAGGATCTGAACTGGGACCTCTTCGTAAGAGAGACTATCATTCACTCCCACACTGTCTAATGGCACAACTGAAGTTGGATCACTGATGCAATTCTTCAATAGTGACACATGGAAGACTGGGTGTACAGATGCTAACTTTGGAGGTGATTCTAACTCATATGCCATACTGCCAATTTACCTCAGAATCCTATAGGGTCCCATATACCTTAGACTGAGTTCCCTTTCTTTCCAAACCTCATCACCCCCTTCATGGGTGAAATTTTCAAGTAAACCCAATCATCTACCACAAATTCTAACTCTCTCCTCCTCACATCATCATAAGATTTCTGCTGACTTTGCATTGTTTTCAACCTCTCCTTGATAACTTGCACCTTCTGCATAGCTTCATGAACTGAGTCTGGTCCTATAAAGGTAGCTTCACCAACCTCAAATCACCCTATAAGAGACCTACACCTCCAACCATGTAATGCCTCAAACGAGGCCATCTGAATACTGGAGCGGTAGCTATTATTGTACGTAAACTCGATGAAAGGTAGGTGATCATCCCAACTTCCCTTGAAATCAATCACATAAGTTCTCAGCATATCTTCTAAGGTCTGAATAGTTCGCTCATCTTGTCTATCTGTCTGAGGGTGAAAATTTGTGCTGAGCTTGACTTGAGTACCGAGCCCTTTCTGAAATGACTTCCAGAAATGCAAGGTGAATTGGGTACCTCTATCTGAAATAATGGACAAGGGCACTCCATACAGTCTGACTAGATCTCGGATATATATCCTAACATAATCCTCAACTTAGTCTATAGTTTTAACTGGGAGGAAATGTGCTGACTTGGTCATTCGATCCACTATCACCCAAATTGAGTCATGTTGCCGGCGAGTACGAGGTAGACCTTGTTGACACCAAATTTTGACCTCCCGATGCCCCGTGTACACTGCTTATGTATGTATATTTTATTTACCTTTTTACGTAATTATTCGACTTGTATTCATATTTTTAAAATAATTAACTATCATAATCTTGAGAAATTATTTTAAATTACATATATATGTATATATAATTTTTATTAATTTTAATTTATTAATTTTTTGATATTAAATAATTATGTCGTACATAATATATTTCGTATAAATATACGCTCTTATTGTGAAATATATATTTTACTTAATCTTTATAAACTATTTACATAATTTTACTAAATTCTACAAATTTATTTGTGTAATAATATTAATTGAACTTATAAATTATTTATGTTAATAATAAAGTTTATATAAATTTTTATAAATTAATTATATTTCTTAGTCATTATTTACAATACATAATTTTTATATAATATTTACATAAGTCTGTTCAATTTTATAACTTATTTATATTGATAATAATGTTATATGATTTTTTTCCGTAACTTAAATATTATCTATTTGATAAATCATTTACAAGTGTAGTATTTTTATTAATTATATAGCAGCCAATTCAATTTCTTCTCAATTCATTTAAAATTTAGCCATTTTTATCAAATATGTGCCAATTGTAGCCTATTTTAAATAATTATAGATACTATTTAAATTCAATTTCAGCCATATTTAAATCAACCATCAATTTCTCTACCCATTAACCCATTATTGACATGTTTGACCCGTGATCCGACCCAGAATTCGGTGCGATCTCAGCCCTAAATTTCTTTTAATCCAACGAACAAGATTAATTCATCATTTTCTTTCCTATTTCTATTACCCAAACCCCCAAAACCTAAACCTACCATCATTTTCCCTTTCCCTCTAGCGGTCGCCCCTTCCCTCTCTTCTCTTATTCTTCAACTCGCCAACGCCGCATCACCTTCCACCGGATCACCATCCTCTTCCATTCTCACCATTATTTCCGGCCACCGTGGCTGGAGAACACCAGTGCCGCACCCCTCCTCCCGTCGCCTTCCCTCACCCGAACACCACCCAATCTTCCTCCTCTTCCACTTCCGGTCAGAACCCGCCGGAAAACAACCTGTAGCCTATATCCCGCTCCGGCCAAAACTCTTCGACCGGAAAAAACTCCATAACCACCGCATCGCCTCCTACCAGTGAACAACCAGGCGCCATTTTTCATCTCTCTCTCCCTTTCTACCATCTCCGACCACTGCACCACCCGAATATCTCCTTCACTATTTCCATCGATTCCGGCCATTGTTGGCTGAAAAACCTCCATCACCCATCACCCTCTTCTTTTTCTCTCCGCCGTACCGACCACCAGTGAAATCACAGCACCACCACACCCCGAACCAGATCCACCAGACAAAACCCGAACCCGGCCAAAATAAAACCAACACCACCATCAACACTCAGACCCTGAAAATCTACCTCCGATTTAGTTTCTTTATATTAGTTTGTTATTTCTCTTACCCCGGAAAATGATTTCTTTCCTGATGGTTTTCTATGCTAGATTCATGTGGAATGAAGTGAATTTGTTTCCTCTTGGCTGATTTTGAGATTAAAATTAGTACAGATTTACTTGTTAATCTTGTTCAAATGTTTATCAATTCTAGCATCTATTCGATTGTAATCGTGAGCCTTATATGTGAAATTTTTCTACCCCCATATTTTCTATATATCAATATTGTAGTGCTAAATATGCCTTTCTGATTATATGACCTTTACTGAATTATTTTATTTTGTGAAACCGGTCGAGTCAGCTGTTTATCTGCCAAATGTCGTGTAATGTATATTGCTACTACTTTGGCATCCTTGTATGATATGCTTTCTCTCTTTCTGTGTAAAGATAATAATAGTCTTTTGTAGGGATAATTACAACATTTGTTTAATGAGAAATTATGATCTTATATTTGATGCTCTTTCCTTAACGAACATAGAATAGACTTGTAATTGTAATTGTGATAAGCTTTTGTTAATTACAGTTGTAATAAATTCTAACATGTCTCACTCTAATCAGTTAAATTTTCCTCTCTTTGCTTCTAAATATTTTAGTACTTGTTTATTCATAATGCACTTAATTTGATTTCAAAACTCCTGTCACTAGGAAAACCGTGATTTGTTATGGATCTTTCTCCCTTAGTTAGTTCTGGATAGATCCTTACTTGAATAATTACGATAAAGTTTGATGTATTTATTTTTCAACGTTTCTCTCTTGCCTTAATTGTCCAAGAACAAACTCGTTACCCATTTTACTTATGATAACTTTGACTTTGCTTTACCTATTGATTATTTTTTCTTTAATTATTTGGACAACTTGGTATTTGAAGAAACCTGCAATGGTTGTGTTACATTTGGCTATGTTATATTTGGTAAACTATGACTAATTTCTTTCCTTAATTTATCATGGACATCTTTGGTACCCACGTTTTGAGAAGTTTTGATATTGAAGTTAATTTGTTTCCTTTCTCTTCTATCCTTTAAATTATGTGACAACCTTAATACTTTCCTTTTTTAATTTATGAAAAGCTTCGAGATAATTGATTGGTTTGGTTTACTCTTTTAAGGAAATAACTAATCTTGATTGATCCCTTTAAATTTAATGCATATCTATTTCTGATAAATTATTCTTAATTTTAGGCTCAATTGATTTGGTTAAAGGAAACATGTATATTCTTATGGAACTTCTGATTAGTTTTTTACTTAATTGATTCATTTTATTTAATTAAGGAAATGATCTTCTAATTGATTTATTTATGAGGAAATTAACTTCTCGAATTGATTCTTGAATTATTCCCTTTTCCTTGATGGTTTTTGACTTGTTTAACTATATAAAGGGGTATCCTCCCCTCTTGTCATTCATTTGAACATTGTGATTAGAATTGAATACTTTATTGCTCTATTCCTTTTAAAAACAATCACTCTTCCCTCCCACTTCAACATGAGCACTGCTCGGGACCCACGAGGTCCTTGTAATCTTGACGTGTTCAAGATTGGGTCTCAATTCGTTGGCCAAACCGTTCAGAAATTGTTGGTTATTGCCCTATTCCTTATCTGATTAACTGGTTAGTTATTTATCCTTATTATTTTCACATAACAAGATGTGTAAATTCGTAGTTTCATCATGTTAGAATAAACTCTTTTAAAATTATGAGTATTCTTGGGTCTCGAAATGTGTGCTCGAATCCTTACAAGTCAATTTGCTTGCATGAGTATCTTTGTAAAATCAAATAATTTGCAATTTGTGGATTTCGAATATATGTTCGTATGCGTGCATTTATCGTATTGTTTGTCAACAGGTCATTCCATTGGGATAAAGAGTCGCCCGGGGCAGCATGGACTTCGTATTTATTTTTAATTTAATTTCTATTTTGTATTTAATCATTATATTCTTCAATTTTGTAATAATTGTAAAACACTGATAATAGTAAAATGGGTCTAGGGGCGGGGAATTGTATGCTTTTTCTTCACCATTTTCTCTTAGTTTGTCAAACTCGCCTAGAAAGCATGCCTATAGGAATAATACATCATCATTAGAAATTATGCTCATAATAATTAACACAGTAATATAGGCGCCGAATAAATATTGCCATAAATTTTGTAGGATTTTATATAATCGCGTGTGTGCAAATAGGTAAAAATCCTCATACAAGTATTTATTTGCAGATCTTTTTGCTTTTAAATTAATACGTGATAAAATACTATTAGTAACAGGTTTATAGGACTTAATCATCCAGATTGATTCACATAATCGTGAAACCCAATCCGATTTATTTTCTCAACCAGAAAATCATGCCCGATTTATTTGTTTCAATATGATTCTTCGTTGGCTACCATAACTTCAATAGATATCATGTCTTTAGGTCTTTAATTTTGAAGTATGTTTTATGTTTAGACTTTTTTTTTCAACACTGCCTCTAGTTATTAGAACTGATCTAATTGCTTTACTATAAATTTTGCATATAGGGGTTAAATAATGCGTGCAAGATCTTCTTCTTATTCAACATAGAAATCAAGCCTATAGGTTATGATATTAATTTGTTAAATCATTATACTTGTTTAACTATCACATTATGTTTAGCTATTTCAGACTGACATTTCTTTACATTAAATTTCGATTTCACTGATTATCATGTAGTATCCCTAACCATGCATGATGTCGGACATCTTGTTTAAAGGTCATCTTTTACTTGCACCCATTTAGAAATCATAGGATGACCCAGAGGCCTATTTGAAACTTTTATATGCCAGTTGGTTTAATTACTATTTGTCTGACGTTAATCGCCCTAACAGCCTTAGGATTTTAGATTTCAAAAACCCAAATTAGTTGTCCAATGCCTCTTGGACGTTAGGCTTGGGACGGGTAGGCAAATACTAGGACGTTAGTTTTTTTTACCAAGAAATGTTTTAGGGCTAATAATCAAACTAGGTGGGTAGTGGGATATGATAGTCCGTGCTCGCTGAATAATACGAGCAACCCAAATGGTTGCGAAATATTATTTAAGTTGCACGGGATGATCCCATTAGGATAAAATAACCCTTCCCTAAACATAGAACTACGTTCGGCCTGATTCCCTTTAGGGATATGTAGGCGCCTCACCGAGGTTCGGCCCCATATTTAAATAAATGTTCATTTGGTTGCATTTTGTGTGGAATCTCTAAATTATTCTACTTTATTATTTTATGCATTACATTATTTTTAATATTTTATTTGCAATATTTATTTTATATATTGTGACAAAAATAAATTACCTTTAAAGTTCATTCCGTCCAATTTCTTTCTTCTCGCTTGTCTATCAGTTTCCTTGTTTTTTATTCACTTACATTATAAATCTAGTTTTCAATTAATAGGCTAAAATCAATTGTTTTTGATCACTAGAAATTCCCTACATATTAATGGATTCGACCGGGAACCACGTTTATGGACCTCGAAAGGTTCCTAACACCTTCCTTTAGAGGTAATTTAAGCCCTTGCCCGACTCTGGTAACATAGATAACTAAGCAGACTTTATCTTAGAATAGTGCCCTAATGCACCTCAAATCGTTAGGTGGCGACTCTTCTTTCACAAAAAACCCTTAAGAGCCGTCACATGTTGTATCCCGCTTTTCGCAAGAAAAATGGGGCGTGACAGTATGGCGATTCCACTGGAGATTTTAGGCTTTAACCACAACGTGTTCGTTTTATGTGGGGTTTTTTTAATTCTTTAAAAAATTGCTAACTGTTAGGTTTAAAAATCTTTTTCCTTCATTTATTTCTAGCATTATTTATTCACTTCCCTATTTGTTTTACCATGAAGTTACTAACCATTTTCCTCTTTTTGTTTTTCCGTTATTATTTACCATTTTTCTATGACTTGTAATACACGATAATTA
Organism: Datura wrightii; assembly: GCA_035772735.1. Classification (NCBI taxonomy): domain Eukaryota; kingdom Viridiplantae; phylum Streptophyta; class Magnoliopsida; order Solanales; family Solanaceae; genus Datura; species Datura wrightii. The sequence continues at coordinate 55,805,637 of JASDFA010000007.1, read as the reverse complement.
TTTATAAATTGTTGTATTTCATATAAACTGGCATACCGCTCATATTTTCCGTCACTAGGGAATCTCTCACTATCACACACAACAACAGTTGCGTGGTTTCACGGTCGTTCACTATTAAAACACCTCGAGGAATGTCTTATGATTTGGTCGATCAGTGGTGTGTTGACGGTCATAATCTTCCTCACTCTCGAGTTGTCCACTTGAGGGAATCGTGTCATACCCACTCTCATTCCTAGATCTTGACCATGTATGCCTTTAATAAGGTAGGCACATCATATTAAACTTAGAAAATCGTGACGTCCATGGTACGTCAAGATTAAATAGAGAAACTTGCCCTAAGTCTTAATGGATTTTAAAATCCAGAAAAGGATGATCCATAAATTATGTGCATTTTGAGAGAAATAATGTTTAAGTAATGTCATTTTGCTCCTGGGTGGGTAGGTTAGTTTAACTCTCCTTTGTGCTGCATGTACAATGAGTCTCCCTACCTCCTATCCTAGATTTGGCATGATTTGGTTCATGCCCATAGGAATGAAAGCATGGTGGTGTGATTTAGGAGAATATCGCCAAAATAAGATGAGGAAAGTATTGGGGCACTTGCCTTCTCTTATGCAAGTTACTCTATGTCGAGAACTTATCGAAGCGGTCACTGTATTTTGGAATGAGAAAAGAGTTGTCTTCAAATTTGGTAACATTGAAATGACTCCGTTATTGGAAGAAATTGGTGGGTATGTAGAAAACATGAGCTTGTTGTGGAGAAATAGGAATTGTGAAAAAGCTGAGATGATTATACCCAAACGCGTCACTCTAGAAGATGCGTGTGACAAGTTGGGGCTGCAAGGTAGCAACATGGTATCCTATGTAATGAAGGGAAGGATGCCGGGGAAATATTTGCTCAACCGGTTTGGTCATAATTCTTCTCGCGAAGTCTACAAAGAAGAGAGTCCCGATCCATGCTCGTGGATGAGCAAAACAATATTTGCATTCATGGTTTATTTTCTAGGGATGGTGGTCTTCCCATGAGGAGCTGTGGAAGACATTGATATCCACCTTGTTTTGGTCGTTCATGCCTTATGCAAAGGTGTTGACAAAGGACCTTGAACAATTGTCCCAATTATCGTGGCTGACATCTACCGATCTCTGGGAAAGAGTAAAAATGGATTTAAGAATTTCGAAGGATGTAACATGTTGCTTCAACTTTGGCTTAATGAACATCTTCAAAAGGTGCATAGAAACCTGATCATGCCCAAACCTACAGAAACCGATCATATTGCCACTCACCATTACAGGGTCACTATGGGTGTTAAACCAATAAAAAGGGCCAAGGAGGTAGAAAAATGGGGTCAAATGTTGGGTAATTTGACAGAAGACTCTGTACAATGGATGTTTGATTGGTTTCCGAGATCTAACTTCATGGTGTATACCAAGTCTCGATACTATTTGGTTTTGATAGGACTCTGAGGTCTTCAACTGTACTCTTCGATGCAGACAATGTGTCAGGCTGGAAGAATGCAAATAATACCCAGGGTTGCCGACATGGATGCATACCAACTGGATTACAAGGATGATCTTGTTCCGCATGCTATGGACATTGAAAAAGCGTGGAACAAAAAGATCTACCTTGCCGAGAAGAGCATAGAGGCTGACCGATATCAGGCAGGCTACATATATAGGATATATTGAGTTGCTACATGAAGATTGGGCTAGTACTGCAATATTGAGTGTCAAACGAGGCAAGCACACAGAGGATAAGGAAGCCCAAGAACAAACCCTCTATTGTTGTTTAAAGAGAAAAGTCCAAGATTCTAAGGCTTGTCACAAACAGTTACACGAGGACAATGCCAAAGAAATTGCTGAGATGGGCAAAGAATTGGAGTACTGGAAAGATCGAGCCTTAGGTTTGGATTTAAGGATACAAGATTTGCGTGACGAATTCAGCAAACATGGGAAGGAATGCCTGAAATGTGGAGCTATGGGGAAGGATCGAGCATTGGCCTATCTTCTATCCAGTCGCCACCGTTTTGACAAAGTACTAGAAGATCCAAAGAAATCAGACATCGATGAAAAAATTTTCAAGTTTAATTGAATTTTATTTTGTTTGTTTCTTGTATTTTTGCAACTTTTTATCCTAATAAAGTTTTATTTTGGGTTTATTTTTGGAGCAAAATGACAATACTTAACAAGATGTTTCTGTCAAACTCGTTAGGCCTACCTCTGGCATAAAAGAGGCTCCAAAATTAGGAAACGTGTCAACATTTCTATTTGATCTTTACTTTAATCAGCATGATTTATAACCTCTTTTACTAACTATGATTTGTTTGCTGTTGGTCTTATTTTTCCCCTTCCCAAAGGTTGATCTTTGCAAACCTAGCCTACTATACATGGTCAAAAGTTGCTCCTCCTTCTCCTCCTCCCATTCCTAACTACAACAGAGGGAAGAACAAGATGGATGAGCATAACAACAGTGGTAACGATGCACCTAGGGATGAACAGGATAATTCCGAAGGGATCTACCCTCCAGGTTACAATGAGGTGATTATGAGGTTCGAGTAGAAAATTTTCGAGCTTCAAGAAGAGTTAGCACAAGTTTGTAGCCTAAACACCCAGATAGCGTTATTTAGGGTCCAAGCTGATGCCTCAACTTCAAAAGCACCAGCCAGCCTCCCTATGTCTTCACAACCCACAGCTCCACCATAAAATACTCCACAATATTACCAATACCCTCCATATACATATCCAAATCACCTAGCTCCCATCACCTCCCATTATCCATCAACGGCTCAAGAAATACCTCCCCCGACCAATATAAATGCGACATATGCCCGCACTCATACCAACCCAATTTATGTGGAGACGACGCCTATAACTTATCATTTGGAGGAATCCAAGCCTTCAGAAAAGGATAGACTGATTCAGACTCTAGAAGAGGACTTGAAAAAGATAAACAGCAGATTGCAAAGTGTTGAAGGCACCAAAGGAATAACAGGTCTAGATTATGAGGACCTGTGCATACATCCTGACGTCGAGCTATCGGAGGGGTACAAACCTCCCAAGTTTGAACTATTTAATGGGACCGATGATCCAAGGGCCCACCTGAGATTGTATTGCGACAAACTGGTAGGAGTGGGACGAAATGAGAAGATAAGGATGAAATTGTTCATGCGAAGTTTGACCGGTGAGGCTCTTAGCTGGTACGTGGAGCAGAATCCGAAGAAATGGTTTACCTGGGCAGAAATGGTAGCAGCCTTTGCAGAGCATTTTGTGTTCAATACAGAAAATGCACCTGACTTGCATTACATCCAAAACCTCAAAAGGAAGCCCACTGAGACTTTTAGGGAATTCGCACTATGTTAGAGAACCGAGGGCCTCCAGAGTGCGACCCCCAATGGAGGAGTCGTAGCTGAAGGACATTTTCGTGCAGACTACGGACCCGCAAGTTTATGACAGATTGATGCTAGTCAGTGAAAAAAGTTTTGCAGAGATCATCAAGCTGGGAGAGAAGATTGAGGACGGTATCAAGGATGGTACCATTATCAACTTGAATGCGTTGCAAGAGGCTACCAAAGCTCTGCAGTCGGAGCTACCTCAAAAAGCCGCAAGAATAAAGAAGTTGGCACCGTTATGATGGACCAAGGGTCGAAGAGTTATGTTTACAAGCCTCAGACGCCAGCCCCACACTACCAAATTCCAACCCCGCATTACTAGACTTCACCCTATCAAACTCCACCTCCACCATATCAAGTTCCATCATCACCTTATCAAGCTCCATCACCATACCAAAAACCCCATTCCTACCAAGCTCCATATCAAACTCATCCTCTGACCCATTTCTAAACACCTCCATCACATTACAAAGCCCCCACTTATCCCATCTATAGCACACAATCCACTTATCCATAACCCTCTCACCCATGACATTATTCCTCACCAAGCCAAAGGCCTAGGGCTCAATTTGAAAGGAGGCTAACAAAAACCTATACCCTATTAGCCGAACCAATTGATCAACTGTATGTGAGGCTGAAAGAAGATGGTTACATTAAGCCTATTCCTGCACTCCCAGTCGATACCCAAGCTAAGTGGTACAACCACAACAAGGTATGTATGTATCACTCGAGCATGAGGGGGCACACTACAAAATTCTGCAGATCGTTGGAGGACAAAATGCAAAAGTTGATTGATACAAAGGTTATTCAACTCAAAGAACCGGCACCGAATGTAACAAGTAATCCTCTGCCAAATCACCAAGTGAATATGATTTCTTGTGATAAGGCTGAAGACTTGTCGAATACTATTGGGGTGATCGAACACAAAGCAGGTTCTTCTTCAGACCCATCCATGAAAGTGCAGGGACGTCCTCCATTTCAGGTTGAGGTAGCCACACCAAGACCTCCATTTACAGTGGTAAGAGCTGCTCCAACTTTGTACAAAAAGGGTACCTTGGAGCTATGAGGAAAATGCCCCACGGAGAATAAAGGTGTTAGAGGCAGATGCGGCACAAGGAGTGACGCAGTCTAGATGGATATACACTCCTGACACTCTGGTTCAAGGGACTGACAAAGGAAAAAAACCAGCGGCGGAAGCAGAAAATAATGGGATATGGAAGAAGGTGCAAGCAAAGGAATACTCAATGGTGGAACAGTTGAGCAAGACCCCGACTCAAATTTCTATTTTATCCCTTCTGCAAAGCTCTGATCAACACCAAAAGGCTTTGATGAAGGTGTTAGGAGAAGCATACGTTCCTGCAAGCATATCTAGCAGTGAAGTGGCCCATATGGTGGGTCAGGTTTTTGAAGCCTAGAAAATCTTGTTCCATGAAGATGAATTGCCTGTGGAAGGCGTGGCTCATAACAAAGTGCTGCATATCACGGTGCAGCACTCGGACAAGTTCATCACCAAGGTATTGATTGGCCCAGGCTCTACTTAAATATTTGCCCGCTGAACACTTTGACCCAGCTGGAAGTTGACCTCACCCGAACCAAGCTATGGAGGATGAACGTCAAAGCTTTTGATGGTTCACAAAGGGACACTGTGGGGGAAATCGATCTGGATGTACTGGTTGGCCCTGCCACATTCACTATAACATTCCAAGTAATGGACATCCCCGCCTCCTATAATTTGCTATTAGGACGCCCATGGATTCATGTCGCGGGGGCTGTGCCTTTTAACTCTTCACCAATGCCTGAAGTTCCAATGGGATCACCAAGAGGTCGTTGTCCACAGGGATGAAAGCCGTTCAATCTATGCTGCTCCTGTTATCCCCATAATTGAAGGAAAAGGAGGTTTGGACGGAGAGAGTTTCCATACCTTAGAACTTGTCAGTGTCATTGAGGAAGGAAGGTGGTGGAGCGACAAAGTTTTGAGTATGCTGCTATGGTTAGGATTTGAGTCAGGCAAAGGCCTTGGGGTCAGATTACAAGGGACATTAGAGCCACTGCAAGTGGAAACACAAAAAACCACTTTTGGGTTGGGATATCAACCTAATGCCAAAGAGCTGGACAATTGGAAATATCCTTTAGGAAAGAAAAGTTTTTTGTTGCCAAATCCACTGCCTTTGCTTCAGCAAACCTTCATTTCTGATGGTTTTCTTGATATCAAGCGAGCCGAGGAAGACGCCATGCTGCTCAGTTTAAGGAATCTATTTTTGGATGATCCAAGTGATAACAGTTTCCATGCCATTATCAACGAGGAGGAAGGAGGGGCCCCACAACAGGAAGCGGGAGCTCAAAGAGGAGCCGCCAACTAGATAGCCACTTCGTCCAAAGCTCGCCAAGCATCTGGGTAGACTAAAAGGATCAGTTTTTCTATTGTTTCAAAATAAAATATTTGTTTTCGAAGTCAGTTAAATTTTCTTTTGAATATTATGTCAAACTTCTGAACAAATTTTTTAAAATTAATAAAATTATTTTCTTTTCACATATTTGATTCAATTTTATTTATAATTTTAGCATTTCTAGTATTGAATGCGTTGAATCTAAGTCCATGGATTGTAATGAAACTACACGATATAACACAAGGGAACTTATTAGAAGCCGAAGAAGATGAGGTACCGGCTAAAATTGTCAGAGAAGTAGAAGAGTTTCCAGAAAAGCCCAAAGAAAATCTGACAGCGACCGATGTGGTAGCCCTAGAAGATGAAGAGACACCTAAAGATACTCAAGTCAGCACTCATTTGCCAAAAGATGAGGTTGAGGAGTACATAGAGTTTCTGAAGGAATATAAAGACGTCTTTGCCTGGTACTAAGCTGATATGACGGGGCTCAGCCATTCCATAGTAGCGCATAGGCTGCCTATTGATCCAACGTATCCTCCTGTAAAGCAAAAGCCGAGAAAATACAAGCCTGACATGAGTCTGAAAATCAAAAAGGAAGTGGCTAAGCAGATCGATGCCAGAATCCACAAAGTAGTAGAATATCCCACTTGGTTGGCTAATATCGTGCCAGTACAGAAGAAGGACGGAAAGGTCAGATTTTGTGTGGATTACAGGGATCTCAACAAGGCCTGCCCTAAAGATGATTTTCCACTGCCAAACATCCCACATACTTGTTGACAACTGTGCCAAGCATGAGACACAGTCGTTCATAAATTGTTTCACCAGCTATCATCAGGTCATAATGCATGATGAGGATGCTGAGAAAATTGTATTCCTTCTGCCTTGGGGTGTATTGCTATAAGGTAATGCCATTCGGGTTGAAAAATGCTGGAGCCACCTACATGCGGGCCATGATCACCATCTTCCACGACATAATCCACAAGGAAATTGAGGTTTATGTGGATGATGTCATCATTAAGTAAAATAAAAGCTCAGATCATCTGGTAGACCTCAAAAAGTTCTTCAACTGATTGAAGAAGTATAATCTGAAGCTAAATCCAGGAAAATGTGCATTTGGTGTTCCATCGGGAAAATTATTAGGATTTATCGTTAGCCGTCGGGGTATCGAGTTGGATCCAACCAAGATTAAGGCCATCCAAGAGCTCCCACCGCCAAAGAGTAAGAAGGAAGTCATGAGCTTTTTAGGAAGACTCAACTATATTAGTCGTTTCATTGCTCAGTCAACGGTTATTTATGAGCCTATCTTCAAATTGCTGAAAAAAGATGTTGCTACAGAATGGACTCCTGAGTGTCAACAAGCTTCCGATAGAATCAAAGATTATCTATCAAAGCCTCCGATTTTAGTCCCACCAGAACAAGGAAGGCCTTTGCTCTTGTATTTGTCCGTGCTAGAAAATGCCTTTGGTTGTGTTTTGGGACAACATGATGAGACAGGGAGAAAGGAGCAAGCCATATATTATTTGAGCAAGAAGTTCAAACCATATGAGGCTCGATATACATTACTGGAGAGGAGGTGTTGCGCTTTGACTTGGGTTGCTCAGAAGCTGAGGCACTATTTGTCTGCCTACACGACTTATCTGATCTCCAGAATGGATCTGCTGAAGTATATCTTCCAAAAGCCCATGCCTACAGGGAAGCTGGCCAAATGGCAGATATTGCTATATGAGTTTGATGTTGTCTATGTCACGCAGAAAGCGGTAAAAGGACAGTCTCTTGTGGATCATTTGGCAGAAAATCCTGTGGATGAGGAGTATGAACCACTGAAGACATACTTTCCCTACGAGGAAGTAACCTTCATAGGAGAAGATATTGCCGAAGAGTACGATGGTTAGAGGTTATTCCTCGATGGAGCAGAAAACTTCAAAGGAGTAGGCATTGGAGCAATCTTGGCATCAGAGACTGGGCAGCATTACCCTATATTAGCTAAGCTTCGATTCCCTTACTAACAACATGGCTGAGTATGAAGCCTGCATCTTGGGTATTCGACTGGCAGTCGATATGAACGTGCAGTCGTTACTGGTAACAGGAGACTCAGATTTGCTGATGCATCAAGTGACGGGAGAATGAGCCACGAAGAACACGAAGATCTTGCCCTATTTACATTGTGTGCAAGAATTATGTAAGAGGTTTGTCAAGATTGAGTTCTAGCATATTCCCCGAGTAAAGAATGAATGTGCAGATGCTCTGGCTACATTGTCTTCGATGATCCAGCACCCAGATAAGAATTACATTGATCCCATCCTGTTCACATACATAAGCAACTAGCTTATTTCTGTCATGTTGAGGAAGAACCAGACGGTGAACCATGGTATGCTGACATCAAAGGGTATTTTAAAAACGGGGGTTATCCTAAGCATGCTACAAGCGTCCAAAAACGCATGGTTCAGAGGCTGGCAGTTTTTCCTAAACGGAGAAATCCTTTATAGGAGAACCCCAGACTTGGGATTACTAAGATGTGTGGACGCTAAGGAGGCAACAAATTTGATTGAGGAAGTTCACGCTGGAACTTATGGGCCCTACATAAACGGTTTCGTGTTGGCAAAGAAGATCTTGAGAGCTGGCTATTTCTGGTTGACTATGGAGATGGACTGTATCAAGTACGTGCAAAGATTTCATTGTTGTCAAACCCACATAGATGTGATTCGAGCTCCTCCCAACGAGCTTCATGCCACGAGCTCGCCTTGGCCATTCGCAGCTTGGGAAATAGATGTAATCGGTCCCATCGAGCCTGCAACGTCTAATGGACATAGAATCATTCTGGTTGCAATCGACTACTTCACTAAATGGGTTGAAGCTACCTCTCACAAGACCTTCACAAAGAAGGTGGTGACAGATTTTGTCCGCGACCATCTCATTTGCCGATTTAGGGTACTTGAATCTATTATTACTGAAAATGGCGCTAATCTAAATAGTGACTTTATGAGAACGACGTGTGAAAACTTCAAGATCAAGCACCACAATTCTGTTGCATATAGGCTGCGGATGAATGGAGCCGTGGAAGCTGCAACCAAGAACATCAAGAGGATTTTGCGCAAGATGATTGACAACTACAGACACTGGTATGAGGAACTGCCCTTTGCTTTGTTGCGATATCGTACCACTCTCCGAACATCTACTAGAGCTACGCCTTATATGTTGGTATATGGTAATAAAGCAATGATACCAGCTGAGGTGGAAATTCCTTCTTTGAGAATCATTGAAGAAGCAGAACTAAACAATGCAGAATGGGTGCAAAGAAGATTTGAGCAACTAACACTCATTGATGGGAAAAGAATAAATGCAGTTTGCCATGGTCAGCTTTATCAGAACAGGATGACCAAGGCCTTTAACAAGAAAGTTCGGCCAAGACTTTTCATGCCTGGGCAATTGGTTTTGAAGCAGATTTTTCCGCACCAAGATGAAGCTAAACGCAAGTTCTCGCCTAACTGGCAAGGTCCTTACATAGTTCAGCGAGTGCTGACAGGAGGAGCACTTATCCTAGCAGAGATGGATGGTGAAATCTGGCCCAAACCTATCAACTCAGAAGCTGTTAAGAGATACTACATTTAGATTGAGAATTTGTTGCTCTGCCTTGTAACCTGAACTACATTGGACCTGATTCCGGTTTAAGAGGGATACATAGTCGTCCCTTTGGGACTCTGTCTATATCTTTATAAAGTTTTCTTCTCTCATTTCGTTGAAAAGGGTCTCAGTGATTCTGTCATATTTTCTATGGTGATTCGGTTAACAAACTGCAAATTACGGAAGAATTTTTGAGAAGACCTCAAAATATTCATAACTCTATGTCATTTGCAAAGGATCCGACATCATTTTCTACACTAGGCTAGAAATTTTAAGAATGATCCCAAAATTTCTTCAAGACTAAGTCAAGACAAGGGTTCGATTTACAAAAGGACGTTGTATGGTTTTAAAATATGTCATGGCCTATGATTTAACTCAATTTTTCTACATATTTCAAACTTACTTTACTTTTACTTTTACTAAATTATTTTTTTAAAAGTTTGTCTTTTTGCTTAAACTTTATGCCCGAGCATATACCCGGACGGAGTTCAACAACAGGTGTCTAACGAATAGAAGAAGGCTATAGGATAGACACACATATCAAGCTCCCCTTTTCAAACTAATAATTTTTCTTTTAGCACAGAAACAATGAAAATGCAAAAGGCAGAGATGGAGAACATCTCGTCACAAGGTGACATAGAGCTAAGTCATTCTTCCTTATGCCCTATTTATATCTTTCTATTCCATCATCTGAGCCTGTATTCGCATTTTAAGCCATTACATGCATTCTCGAGCCCATGACATACATGAAATATACATTCGAGCCCGTGTTGCATTTCTGAGCCCATCGTATGCATTTGAGCTTGTATTATGCATTTGATCCTGTATTCGCATTTTGAGCCCGTGATATACATTTTAATATTTGCATTTAAGCCCGTATTTGCATATTGAGCCCGTGTATACGATATGCATTTTTTGATATACATCTAAGCCCTTATTTGCATATCAAGCCCGTGATATACATGGTATATGCATTTTTAATATACACTTGAGACCATATTTGCATATTGAGCCCTTGATATATATGAAAAGATATACATTTAAGCTCGTACTTGCATATTGATATACATTTGATCTTGTGTTTGCTTATTGAGCCCGTGATATATATGATAACATTCATTTTTATATACATTTGAGCCTGTATTTGCATATTGAGCCCGTGATGCACGTGATATACGCATTTTGATATACAGTTGAGCCCACACCTGCATTTGAGCCCGTTGAGCCCTTTATTTGCATTTCAATCCCATTTTATGCATTTTGAGCCCGTTGTTGCATTCCGAGCCCTATGACTTATTTGCATTGAGCCTGAATAAACCAAAGCTTTCGTTTAAATTATTGAGGCTCTTGAATAATTTTCTTTCTTTCAATTGGCATTCTTCCACTCATCCGAAGGCATCATGGTCTAAAGGCATCGTTTCATGGCCTACGGACATCATGTCATGGCTTGAGGATTCACTTTCCCGCTTATCATGCTCCTAAGGCGTCATAGTCTAAAGGCGTCATCTTTCATGGCCTGCGGACATCATTTCATGGCCTAAAGAATTTATTATTATCATGCTCCTTAGGCGTCATAGTCTAAAGGTGTCATCTTTTCATAGCCTGAGGACATCATTTCATGGCCTAAGGAACTTATTTTGCATATCATAGCCCAAGACATCATGGCTTAGAGACATCATCCTTTTATCTCAAAGCAAACTTTTATCGTATAAAGGGAACTTGCATCATGTTTAATTTTTGTACTAGTTTATTTTATGAAGTATTTGATACATACGCTTTAATTGCTTGCTTATGGGAACATTGAAGAATAACAAGTTACGACTGATAGCGCCTTTACTATTATTATCTTTTCAAACCGTATTCCCATCTATTTATTTCTTGTAACCTTGTCAATTCGTGCTACCCTCGTCTTTATCCAAAATGTCGTGTTGTTAATTTTTAGGGATTTTGCTTGTCCCTGAATCTAGAACTACACGCGTCCTAATTCTCATGAAACCCAAGATATGTATGCGACTTGATACCAAAGTCTCGGCCACAACATCCCCATAATTTAATTTTCTTTCATCCGGCCCCATCGAAAATTTTTCTTCAGTTGGAAAAAATTGGCCACTAGGTCAACGTTCTTTGCTCATCAATTCATCCTTCATACTCGAGCAAAGAAGGGGCAGTTGTTGACACCCAATTTTGACCTCCCTACGCCCCGTATATGCTGCTTACATATATATTTTTTATTTACCTTTTTTACGCAAATATTCGACTTGCATTTATATTTATAAAATAATTAATTATATAATATTGCGAAAATTATTTTAAATTGCATATATATATATATATGTACATATAATTTATATTAATTTTAATTTTCTGATATTAAATAATTATGGCATATATAATATATTTCGTATTAATATACGCTCTTATTGTGAAATGTATATTTTACTTAATCTTTATAAACTATTTACATAATTTTATTAAATTTTATAAATTTATTTGTATAATAATATTACTTGAATTTATAAATTGTTATGTTGATAGCAAAGTTTATATAATTTTTGATAAATTAATCACATTTCATAGGCATGGAATTACTTACAAAATTTAATTATATAATATTTACATGAGTCTACTCATTTTTATAACTTATTTATATTAATAATAATATTTATATAATTTTACATAATTTAAATTATTATGTTACCTATTTGTTAAATTATTCACAAAAAAAAAGTATTTTATTAATTATATAGCAACTAATTTTGAATGCTTCCCAATTTATTTAAAAACAAGCCACTTTCATTCAATTTCATTCGATTTTAGCCTATTATGGTCAATTTTAGCCACATTTTTTAACTGAATTCATTTTCAACTAAGTATATACCATTTACTCTATTCACCCAATCCGTAACCTATTAATCCGACCTGGGTCTGACCCATCTTCCTTAAAATTAATCCTAGTCGTTCATCTATTTTTGATCTAAAGGCTGATATTAACCCTACCCTATTTCCTTTAATAACCAATTACCCCCAAAACCCTACTTCATTCTCCCATTTTTCATCTTCCTAAGCCACACCTGCCGCACAACCCCTCTCCCGATCCCTCTCCCATCTCCGGCCATCTCCGGCCAAACAGCACCACCAAACAACGGAAAATCACCAGCCCTTCGCTTCCCTCTATTTCTAAACCAGCACCGAACGAAAACTTCCCTCGCCGTTTCCATCGATTCCGGCCATTGTTGGCTGGAAAACCTCCATCAACCGTCACCCTTTTCTTCTTCTCTCCGCCGTTGACTTTCGGCGAACCACCTCAATCGGCCACCTCCCTCTCTCTTTTTTTTTTCTCCGGCTACCACAACCTCCACCAACAGCACCTTCTCTCATCTCCCTCATCTTTGCCGCACAGCCATCGACGAACTTCGACCGCATCTCTCATCTGTCTTCCCTAATCGTCGTCCTCTCTCTTTCTGCCAGAAATCCACCAAAAACCACCGCACCCCAACCACCACACCCTCTCTTCTCCCTCCTTGCCGGCGCACCACCCAAAAATAGCAGCACCATTGGAAACCCACACCGGAAAACACCCAATCTCCATGTGCTTTTCTCTCTCTTCTTTGACCCACTCTCACCACTGCTCGTCTCCCATCACTATCCCTCCCCCTCATCACTTCGCAAGCTCGTTCACCGCACAGATCTTCATTGATTTGTCCGTAATATTGATTATTTTGAGAGTTTCATTTTATTTTTTTCGTTTGTTCTTACCTATGCCTATTTAGATATAAGTGGAAATCATGTTTGTTGGTAATTTTTGTTTATCTCGACTTCAAAACATCATGCCTTAAAATGTTTAAGTTATTTTTGTTTTGATGTCACTCTAATATGGCTGAAGGTTCTTGTGCAAAGCATTTGGCATATACATCACCTCTTGTTAAATATTTGTTAAAAGTCGTGCTATTTGTCCGATGTTAATCAATATGTACATGCCTGTATATATTTGTATACATCTGTGCGTGTATATCTCTCTCTCTATATATATATTATATATATAAAATCGTTGTTTATTTGATTCTCCATTGCTCTTTGTTTAACATTTCATAAGGAGTACATTTATATTGTTATGAGTCCCGTAATATTTGATTCCTGCTTGTATTATTTTGTGATGTTTTGTACTTAATTAAATATGGTAGCTTAATATATGACAGCTGAATATGCAAATATTTTTGGTCAGAGTTGATATAATTTCTGCCTAAATTGACCCTACCTATTCGATTAAGCAAAACTTCATATGATTCGTGTTTCCCTTTTAATCTTGTCCGTGATTGGTTATGTACAGTTGTATTACATCCTAAGCCAATTGACTTCCCTTCTCTCCCGTCTTCTAAAATATGTGATAACTTGGTCGTAGATTATTTATGGTATATTTGAATGCAATCTTGTTTAAGGGAAATTATTTTTCTTTTGATTGACACCCTGAATGGAAATGCATATTTATATACCACCGCCTTTCCTTATACTGATTTACAACAGTTGCATTTCTTGTGTATTTTTGGGTAAATCGTGAATTAATTGATTTCATCCATTGTTTAAGGAATAATTTTATTTATTTGAATATGCTAAATAATTTCCTTTCCTTAAATTCTCCTATTTTGACTATAAAAGGGATCCTCTCGTTTTTTTTGTTTTCATTCAAGAATTGAACGAAAAACCAAAAAATTGCTCCAGTTAAAATTTCTTTTATTCCTTTATCCCTCTTTCCCTTCTCAACACGAGCACTGCTCGAAATTCGCGAGATTCTTGTGATCTTGACATGTTGAGATTTGGGGCTAATTTTCGTGAAGGTCTCTTTAAAGGCGTAGTCGTTTACCCCCTGCTTGTTAGAACTGCAATTTTATTTTCATCACTAATCGGTTAGTTTTATGCCTTTACATTACTTTTGATAACAATTGCGTGAATTTGCTACTTGTTTCAAGATGATTGAGAATTACATGTAGTGTTGGATATATCCTTTATAGATTCCTTGTTGTTATAATTTGTTCGCACTTTATTGCATGGTCCATTAACTAATTGGTAACTTATGGAATCTTAAAGACGTATTTGTACGTATGTATGTGTCGTATTAATTGTCAAACAGGTCATTCCTTTGGGATAAAGAGTCGCTTGGGGCATGACAGACTTCAGATTTATTTTTATGATTTAATTTCTATTTTGTATTTAATTCATTATATTCTTCAATTTTGTAATAATTGTAAAATGCTGATAATAATAAATGGGGGTCTGGGGGCGGGGAATTGTATGCTTTTTCTTTACTATTTTCTCTTAGTTTGTCAAACTCTCCTAGAAAGCATTCCTATAGGAATAATACATAATCATTAGAAATCATGCTCATAAGAAATAACACAATAATATAAGCGCCGATTAAATACTGCCAAAAAATTCTGTAGGATTTTATATGATCACGTGTGTGAATAGGTAAAAACCCTCATACAATTTTTTATTTGCAGATCTATTTGCTTTTAAATTAATACGTGATAAAAGACTATTAGGTAACAGGTTTATAGGACTTAATCTTCTAGATTGATTTGCGTAATCGTGAAACCCAATCCGATTTATTTTCATAATCAGAAAATCATGCCCGATTTATTAGTTTTAATATGATACTTCGTCTGCTACCATAATTTCAATATATATCATGTCTTTAGGTCTTCTTCAACACTGCCTGTAGTTATTAGAACAGATCAAATTGCTTTACTATAAATTATGCGTATAGGATTTAAATAATGCATGCAAGATCTTCTTATTCAACATAGAAATCATGCCTATAGGTTAAGATTTAATTTGTAAATCATAATACTTGTCTAA
The DNA here is from genome assembly GCA_035772735.1 of Datura wrightii. Classification (NCBI taxonomy): domain Eukaryota; kingdom Viridiplantae; phylum Streptophyta; class Magnoliopsida; order Solanales; family Solanaceae; genus Datura; species Datura wrightii. The sequence goes on along the minus strand of JASDFA010000007.1, from coordinate 55,790,393 downwards.
CTGTCACATTATGTTCATCTATTTCAGAATGACATTTCTTTACATTAAATTTCGTTTTCACTGATGATCATGCACTATCACTAACTATGCATGAAATCGAACATCTTGTTTAAAAGTCATCTTTTACTTGCACTCATTCAGAAGTCATAGGTTGACACAGAGGCCTATTTGAAGCCTTTATATGCCAGTTGGCTTAATTACTATTTTTTTAACGTTAATCGCCTTAACAACCCAAGGATTTTTAGACCCAAAAATCCTAATTAGTTGTCCAATGCCTCTTGGACATTAGGCTTGGAACGGGTGGGCAAATACTAGGACGTTAGTTTTGTCACCTAGAGCACTTTAAGTTAATAACTAATCAACTAGGTGGGTAGACGGGATATGATAGTCTATGCTCACTAAATAATATGAGCAATCTAAATGATTGTGAAGTATTATTTATGTTACACGAGGTGATCCCATTAGGCTAAAATAACCCCTCTTCTAAATGTAGAACTACGTCTGGCATGATTCCCTTATGGGATACGTAGGCACCTCAATGAGGTTCGACCCCTTAGTTTTAAAATTCATTGTTTGTTTGTTAAATTTTTATTTTGTCAATATCTATTATTCTTGTATTTGTAACGTGATGTATTTTTGGTCAATCTTCTTAATCGAATAATCAATTGTTGTAGTTTTTTTTAAAAAAAAATCATAGTCTTGAAATGCATTTTGTCCAAATTTCTTTCTTCTCGCTTGTCTACAAGTTTTATTTATTTATTTATCAATCTAGTTTAAGTGCAAATAATATAGATTAAAATCAATCTTATTTGCTCGCCCAGTTAATTCCCACATATTAATGGATCCGGCCGGGAACCACATTTGTGGACCTCGAAAGGTGCCTAACACCTTCCTTTCGAGGTAATTTAGGCCCTTGCCCGACTATGATAACATACATAACTAAGAAGACTTTTAGCTTAGAACGGTGCCCTAACGCACCTCAAATCGTTAGGTGGCGACTCTTCTTTCATAATAAACCCTTAAGAGCCATCACATGTTGTATCCCGCTTTTTGCGAGAAAAATGAGGCGCGACAGACCTATAATAAAGTCCATATTCACTTCTTCCCACTTCTATGTGGGTATGTTTATATCCTGAGTCATACCTCCAGGTATCTGATGTTGTACCTTAACCTGTTGGCAGTTCGGGCACTTAGCCACAAATTCTCCACTGTCTTTTTTCAAGCCATTCCACCAGTAAATATCCCGTAGATCACAGTACATCTTAGTGGCACTTGAGTGGATAGAATATCTCGAACTGTGTGATTCTGCCAGTATCTGTTGTCTCAAGTCACCTACCTCCGGTACACATAGTCTACCTTGGTAACAGAGCACACCATCTCCCCATTAGGAGAAAGCCTCCACTTCTTTTCTGAGAACTACTTCTTTTAGCTTAAGCAATACTCGGGGTCTTCATCCTGCCTTGACTTAACTTCAACGACTAACAAGGAATCTGATCCACTTTGCACTACTACTCTGCCCTCAGCTGAATCAACTAACTCCACTCCCAACCGAGCTAACCTGTGAATAACTTTTGCCAGTTCTTTTCTACTCTCTTCAACATGAGCCACACTCCAGTCACGACCCGAATGGAGGTCCGGATCGTAGACATGGGACAAGGGACCCCGTGAGACCCCAAGATGACCCATGGCACAAGCATACAACTAACTCATTCAATAAACTGAAGAAATCATGAATATAATCTCAGCAAAAGTGTAATTCAACATCACATCCGAAGATACACATACGTAAGTCTGAAAGCCTGAAATACTTAAACTGAAATACGTAAAAGAAACTTAAAGTCTAGTCCTCGAAAGATGAGGACTCACCAATCCTGAGCAGATATGAACTCCGTAAAGCTGACTAAGATCGGGGCTGAAGCGGCGAGCCGGGTCTTGCATCATGAAATTTTACAACATAAAAAGAATGTGGTCAGTACATGAAATGTACCGAGTATGAAAGGTAAGTAAAACCATTTACGTAAAATAAAATACTTAAAGCATTTCATAACATATCATAAACTTTCAAGTATGAGAGAAGGGCTACATGCATTCATTCTGAAATTATGACATGACCATGCATAACCTTATAACATCATGACTGACTTGATGACTCAAAGCTTAAACATAACATTCATAATAAAAGCTGAACAATGAGTGAAACCTTGCTTTTAGAACATGCATGCGTATGATAACTTCTATGAGTAACGAATATGCAAATCTGAATCATATAGACAGTGGGAGACTCGTCACTTAACCGACATACCTCGACAGAGCTTACTGATCTTGGGCAGATTTATAAGCCCAAGTGATACTCAAAAGTACCATTTTCGCCTTGTTTATCTATCAATGTGTATACATTTTCATGTAATAGGCAATAAAATGTGAATTTATACTAACCAATATGATTAGCATTGTTTTGCTGGTAAAATGTGATTTCAGGAAGCTAAAATGCATGTTGGATGATATCGGAGTTGGACTTGAATGCGAGCAAGGGAAAAGGCATTGGACAGCATGAATTAAAGGGGCTCCGCGATGGAGCCGTGTCACGCTGCCATCGCGGAGGCATTCTGGCTGGATGGGGAAAATTCACCTAATTTCCAGTGGAGGTCCGCGTTTGCTCCGTGGCACGGAGCCAGTGCTCCGCGATGCACGCCGTGCCACGATGAGCTTAAATTCCCGGACCCCCAGTTCCAGTGAGGGTCCGCGTTCATGGCATGTCACGGAGGCAGTGCTCCGCGATGCACTCCGTGACACGTTGCTCATTATTCTGGGAAAAATTCCCAGCAGTATAAATAGAACACTTAAGTTTTTTTTTCATAATTTAGACTTGGTGGAGCAAGGACGTGGGTTACAGGCAGTTGAGGGACGAAAAGTTCAGGGTTTTTTCTCTGTTTCTTTCTTCTCTAATTCAATTGCTTGTATGATTAACACTCATTTTATGATGATTAATCCACAAATGAGTGGCTAATTCCTTTCCTTGCTGAGGTTATGAACACTTGTGATGAAATTTGATTATTGATTATATGGTTTTTCATCTTTTTCTTCCATGTTGTTCTATTAAATCTTGTTCTTACTGCATTGGTGTGTGGCCTACATTAATGTACATCTAAAAAGTCCGATTTCACTCGAGAGAGCACAAAATTGGAAAGTTGTGAATTAATAGGATATTGTTCTTTACTTGGTTTGGGAAAATTGAGTTTTGATGTGCTTTCAGGATAGAAATATACCTGAAAGTCGTATTAGTCAATTTAGGAACCGGAATTGTATGGCTAGAACATGAATTGCATTTGATCATAGAAATGTAGACGGATGGTTCATGATTCTTAAGTGAGATTAAATACGAGAGTTTTAATCTCTTGGCAAATATTCTTGGCTAGCAACTGGAAGAAAAGATTAACCAATTTATGATGATAATCAGTTTCATAACCTGTTCGTTTAACCTCAGCATGCTCTTATCCATAGTTCAGATTCAAAGTAGATAATTGTTCTTAGTTTTAGTATAAAATTTATCAAACAACTTATTAACTTTGTGGTTACGTTGTTGTCAGCATATTTAGAAGTAAAATATAGTATACTAGAGCAAATTACACTTAACTCAAGTCTCTGTGGGATCGATACTTGGCTTACTAAAGCCACTTACTACTTGTTCGACCACGTGCACTTGCGTGTTGTTTTATATACCCATATAACACACCGAACAAGTTTTTGGCGCTGTTGCCGGGGACTTGGCAATTGGTGAATTTGTTTTAAGTGTTAATTTACTGTATTTTTATTTTTTTTCTTAAGTGTTGACAACTTGGTCTTAGCCTGTATTTTGCAGACTTAATTGCTGTGAACACTGACAAGAGACAAAGAGCTGGTGGAATCTTATATAGAGCCTGAAAGAATATTTCACAGTAAGAGAAGAGAAGCTCTACAAAGAAAGCTGCAGTTGCTCAGACAGACGATCATGGAGCAACAACAGAATCCACCGGTAGTAAGGGCAGTGTTAGTGCCCGAAGAAGCAGCAGCACGGCCGGTTCGCGAGGTGGCAATCCCACATGCCAATAATGTTACATCAAGTATCCACAAACCAGAGCCTGGAGGGAGATTTGAACTTAAAAAATATGGTGCAGTTGTTGCACACAAGCGGGCAATTTACTGGTCTACCTCATGAAGACCCACAACAGCATCTCTAAAATTTTTTGGAGATAAGTGACACTTACATACCCGCTGGAGTGTCACCAGGCTATGTTCGGCTTACACTATTTCCGTTCTCATTACTAGGAGAAGCCAAGAGGTGGTTGAAAGCTGAGCCACCAAATTCCATTTCAACGTGGGATGATCTTGCATGGAAGTTCTTGATAAGGTTTTTTCCCTCTGGTAAAACAGAAAGACTTAGAAGTCAAATTCTAAGTTTCAAACAAAGGGAGGGAGAAAATTTATATCAAGCCTGCGAGAGATTTAAATCCATGTTGCGGGACTGTCCTCATCATCATCAGTCCAATGAGGTGTTGGTGCACACATTTATTGAGGGTTTGGAACCCCACACCAAAATATTGCTAGATTCAGCAGCTGGAGGGCAAGCGCTGGAAAAGACTTATGAGGAGCTGTATACCTTGTTGAACCAGATTTCACAGTGCAATCCAGAATGGAATGCTAATTCATCACGAGGTGGGACAAGGAAAGCAGCAGGAGTGCTTGAAGTGGATGGGTTTACAGCTATCGCTGCACAGATAACTGCATTGCAAAATCAATTGAACAACCATTTCAGCAACATGACTTTGAACCAGCCTCAAGCTCCAGTTAATGCAGTTCAGCAATTGTGGTGTGAAGTGTGTGGAACCAGTGAGCACTCAGCTGAGTGCTGTGGAGCCAATCCTGACTCGGTAAACTTTTTGGGTAATGCACAAAGGAACCACCAGCAGTATGGTAGTAGCTACAATTCAAATTGGAGGAATCATCCTAATTTCTCATGGGGTAGCAACAACCATCAAGGCCAAAGTTCGGGTCAGGGTGTGCAAAGGAATCAAGGAGGGAAACAGAACTACCAAGCTCAATTCAGAAACAAAAATGCACCTCCTTCACCACCATCACCCAGCATTGAGGAGATGTTCAAGACCATGATAGCTAACCAAGCTCAATTACAAGCTGACTATGTGAAATTGGCAGCCGAAGTGAAAAACAATCAGTTAGCTACCAAGGCTCTTGAGTATCAATTTGGGCAATTTGCTAGTGCCCAAAATACAAGGCCTAGAGGAGGACTGCCGAGCGACACGGATCCGAATCCCAAGCAGGTAAATGCAGTGACCACAAGGAGTGGTTTGCAGCTGAAGGAGGTGGAACCAGAAAGACCACCTCAACACTCAGGAGCAGCAGAAGTTGAGGGGGAGCAAAGTTCGGAAAGGGGGAAGACCAAAAAAGCTGAATCAGAAAGACCTCCACCCCCGTTCCCTCAACGACTCAAGAAACACAAGGAGGAGGCATGTTTCAACAAATTCATGGAGGTACTTAAACAGGTACATGTTAATTTACCTCTTGTTGATGTTTTACAGGGAGTGCCTAAATATGCCAAGTATATAAAGGACATCGTGGCCAACAAAAGTTGGTTGACTGAGTATGCTATGGTGGCTTTAACGGAGGAGTGCACTTCCCGGATCCAAAATAGACTGCCCACAAAGCTAAAAGACCCTGGAAGTTTTACTATCCAGCTTACTATTGGGCAGAGCATCCGAGCTCGTGGATTGTGTCACTTGGGGGCGAGCATAAATTTGATGCCTTCATCGGTATTCAGAAAGTTGGGTCTAGGGAGTCCTAGACCCACAACGGTAATCTTGCAGTTGGCGGATCGATCCTTAGCTAGGCCAGATGGCATTGTTGAGGACGTTTTGGTGCAAGTTGGCTCCCAAATTTTCCTGGTAGATTTTGTCGTTCTGGATTTTGAACCAGACGCGGAAGTCCCATTTATTTTGGGACGTCCCTTCTTGGCAACCGGGAAAGCATTAATCGACGTAGCTGCGGGGCAACTCACAATGTGAGCACATGACAAGGTAGAGGTGTTCGATGTGTACAAAGCACCCAAGCTCCCGATGGTGCATGAAGAACTCTCGGTGATCAATGTGATTGATCATGGTAATGACAAGCAGATGAAGGATTCCCGAGAGTTAATGGGAAGACCACCGGATAGGTGTAAGCCCTACTGGGGGGAGGACGGTGATCGAGAGAAATCGTCCATCACCCTAGCGGACAATTGAGCTTAAACGACGTCGAGCCTCGACGGTAAACCAGGCGCTGCACGGGAGGCAACCCGTGAATTTTTTTTTTCTTTCTTTTTGTAAAGTGTAAATAGATTTTTTTCTTTTTCTTAATTTACTACCAAATTTTTCGTTTTAGTTATTGTTTTCAATTTTAGTTAGGTGAAACCTATAATTCTAACCAATTTTGTTTAGTGAGATGATTTTCAGGTCAAACGGAGGAAAATGTGCATAGAATCGTGAAGGAAAAGTCGAGGTAAGAAAAATTAATAAAAAGTAGAAAACAGTGAGCTGGGGCGATACCTCCGTGTCACGGAGGAGGACCTCCGTGTTACCCTCCGTGACACGTTGAGGTATAATCTGGAAATTTTAAAATTTCCAGAATGCTATCGCGATGGCTTCGTGTCACGGAGGCAGTGCACCGTGATGCACTCCGTGACACGTTGCCGTGTATATCACAATGGGTCACACCGGGTTGCTGGGTGACCCGCGTATTTTTCTACCCTTTTAACCCCGAAACCTCCCCTTTTCCCCTCATTTTATAATTCCTCCGTGACCAAACATCCCAAAACCCCTCCCCCACCAACGTGCCACGGCTTAAGGCAACAAATTACCGAGTTTTCTTCGATTCTTCAACTTCAAGGTATGTTTTCTGATTCCCTCTCAAGTTTTTGTCGATTTTATTCGAAATTAAGCATGGGAGGTGTGCTAAATTGCCCTAAGTTGAAATTAAGCATGAATTCGAGTTATTTGTTGATTGATAAATGTTCGGAATGTCATTATGATCGTTTGAACTTGTCGATTGCATAAATTATTCTAATTTGATTAATAATCTCAATTCTAGGGCTTGTTGTTGAATGTGAAGTTAGAAATGTGTTGAAATTGTGAATTCTATGATGGGGTGTACGTGTTGAATGAGATGAGTCGTTGTACAAGTTGTTGGGATGTTAATAGACGACGGATTCTCGGGTTTGGGCGAAATGTTGAAATTTGTTCGAATTTGGTTGGTTGGATAGGTTCGTGTATATAAATTTTTGTTCTTATTTTTGTTTCTTTGTTTTTCTTGGCTAAGTGCGATATTTAAAATGTTAGCGATGGTAATGATCGTGATTAGCTGTACGAAGTCTGAGTAGTACGCAGAAGTTATACCATCGAATTTTCTTTTGAACGCACTAAGCATGATTGTATAGTTGGTTGTTTTGTGTAAATAAAGATATTCTTGCCGTATTTTTGTAACTGTAGCTAAGGACTAAGTGTGGGGTAACTTAGCGTAACCCGACCTTAGCCGAAGTTAATATTTATTTAGCTTAACATTGAGCTTGTTTACTTGGGTTGACAGGTAAAATGGCAAGCCGGCAAGATAAAGGGAAAGGTGCATCAACTTCAGGCACCGGAAGGAAGAGACTCAGACTGGGCACAGCAGTCCCAGCTGCACCAGCAGTTCCACGCGGCCAGCGCCGCCAATATGGAACAAGATGGGTGACGGACGAGGGGAAAAAGTGTTACGCAAAGCACAAAGAGAACAAGTATTTCCCCAAGGAGCATATAGCACGGGAGCCATTGGCACAGGAGTTCCCTAGGATGGTTCATCGGATTGAGGCAGCTGGGCTCAAGTTCATCTTTGAGGAGCCGAAGGAATGCAATCTGCACTTGGTTCGGGAGTTCTATGCCAATTGGAACCCGTCAATCAGAAGCCACACCATCAAAATCAGAGGGCAGATAGTCACTCTGGAGCCCCACCAACTCAATGCCATCATAGGAGCGCGGTACACAAACGCCCACATCCTCCGATAGCTGAACATTACCCCACCGTATGCTGAGATCAGACGCACATTGTGTGGGGTCCGATCTACAGCTAGATGGAGCAGGCACAAAGAAAGGGGCTACTACCAGACTCTGCCCTATTCACAGATGAACAGGGAAGCCCGAATCTGGCTGAAGATCGTCTGCTCATGCCTCATCCCGGGGGTACATATGACTGATGTAACTCGGGACCATGTTTTCCTGGTGTACGCCCTGATGAAAGGGCTGGAGATCAATGTCGGGGCGGTTATTATATCCGCCATGAAGAGAGCCCGGTTACACCAGGGGCACAGGTATGGTTTCGGTGGACTACTCACCACCTTTCTCAGGGGTCTCGATGTTGAGGAGGAGGCCCTCGATTATATCCCGCAGTTGGAGCAGCGGGCCTTAGATGTAACCAAAACTAAGGCTCCCGACACCACCCACGGGCCAATACTGACACTTGGCGAGCGACACGCTCGTGATGACCAGTACATGGCACGGATGTATGGGATGCAGATGCTCCAGCTAAGGATAGGTGGGAGGCCAGCGACGGAGGAGGAGCTATGGCAGCTCGAGCTAGATTACCCCTTCGGCGAAAACGCCAGGGCTCTATGCCGAGTAGGGCCAGCCTTTGTAGAGCCCACAGATGATGACGTCCCCACGGACGAGGAGACGCGTCGGGAGGACTCCGATGTGGAGTCTGATGATGACGACGGAGGCGACTCAGACATGGGAGATGAGGCAGCAGCACCCGACGAAGAAGTGCAATACTTTGATTGATTAGGGAGTTCCACCACCCGATTTTGTGCTATTTAATTTTTGTGAATGCTGGGGACAGTGTTCGGATTAAGTGTGGGGTGGGAGTAGTTAGGTGCAGGGCTAGGCTATTTTGTTAATATGTTCTCCTCTGTTATTTTGTATGTTGTGTGTCCCTGTGTTTGTGAATTTTCAAATTGTTCTGTATTGGTAAAATTGATGTGAAATTGATGTGTGTTGTTGAATATTGCCAGCTGATTCTGTAAATATTTTTGTTTATCGAAATGATCGATATTTTTAAAAAATTTCTTTAAAATATTGTGTACATAAATTATTTTTTTCTTTTTCTATCGAAATGATCGATATTTTGCAAATTTTTCAACTTTTAATTTTGGGTTTCTCGGCGTTTGTTTTCGGTTCTTTTACCGAGATTAGTCCCATTGAACCGAAGTCATAGTTAGTGACTGTTCCCTATAATGGATGGATGACGACCGTCTTAAGGGAAATGTAGTCGTTAGGAGTAGTTTTTTTTGGAGTAATTTTCAGTTTTTTTCTCTTTGGTGGATTTTATCCCGGAACATGTAGTTACTATATGGTTGCGAAATTTTGGTTGCGTGTTGTACATGATATTCAAAATGCAAAGGTGATTCGTATGAAATCATGCAATTTTGTAAATATGTTGAGATACCTAGGCTGTAGAGTTCAATTCAGTGTGATTGAGGCTTAATGTTTGAATTCATGTAATTAGCTGATTGAAGAGTCTGTGAATACATCTTGAATCGAGCATGTGCATAAAGTGTGAAGTGAGGTGTTGATATTCCATGCTATTGTGAAGTGTCTAGAACTTGCCTGGTGTGTGTACAAAATGAAATGAAGGAGGTGTATTGTAGGAAAGGATGTAGGCATTTCTTTGTTTTAACCGAGAGTTTCTATTTTTTTTCCTTGTCATACCCCCCTTTCTGTGATTGTATACCCTAGTCAGCCCTTTGAGCCTTTAGCCGATTATTTCTTTCTTTTGTCCAAAAAGTGTAAACCGAGCTTAATTCCTTCTTTTCATTAGCCGTAAAATCTATACAAAACTCTTAAGCGCTTAAGAAGAGAAAATCATTTTCCCAAAGTGTCAAAGAGTGAGAAAGGTGAAAATAAAAAGAAAAGCAAAGTGAGGGAAGAAAAGAAAAGGTTGAAGGTGCACTTGTTATAAATAAACGATAATGAAGGTGCATGAATAATCTTTGTTGTTGTGTCAAGTGTGCTTAATGAAATGGGCCATACTAAAGTAAATCATCAATAATGGGATGATGAAAAAAAAAGAGAGAAACAATGTCCATGAGTGATGGGATGTGTTGAAAAGGCGCTTAAGGATGCTAGTGGCTATTATTGGCTAATCCAATATTTACTAGTTCCATAGCTTCCATTACAACCCATTAAAGTCCTACGTGATCTTGCATTGCATTTCTTTATATTAGTGGAGTAGTACACTAAGGGCAAGCTTATGGGTCACGACATGATGCATGTGAATTCTTTTGGGAGAGAGAGTGAAATTGTGTGTACATGCCCCTGTTTGAATGTTTATGACTCACATGAGCAAAAAGGGGAAGATTCTCTTGTGTTGTGAGGGCACATGCTTGATGAAAGATTGATTTTCGTGTCGGATATCTTGATTAGCTGATTTGCATGAGTTTGCCGATATCGAGAATCGATTCTTAAAGTCTAGGAAGTCTTAATGTATTGAAGGTCATTGCATTGATAAGACCATGCATGTTTTCTTGATGATTTGCTGTATTGAGTAATCGGTATGACCGTAGCTTAAATTGTCGTACCATAGTAGCGAGGTTGGGATGTAAATTGCATGAATTGTACGTTTGTTGTTCGAGGACGAACAAGGATTTAAGTGTGGGGTAAGTGATCTTGGGCAGATTTATATGCCCAAGTGATACTCAAAAGTACCATTTTCGCCTTGTTTATCTATCAATGTGTATACATTTTCATGTAATCGGCAATAAAATGTGAATTTATACTAACCAATATGATTAGCATTGTTTTGCAGGTAAAATGTGATTTCAGGAAGCTAAAATGCATGTTGGATGATATCGGAGTTGGACTTGGATGCGAGCAAGGGAAAAGGCATTGGACAACATGAATTAAAGGGGCTCCGCGATGGAGCGATATCACGCTGCCATCGCGGAGGCATTCTGCCTGGATGGGGAAAATTCACCTAATTTCCAGTGGAGGTCTGCGTTTGCTCCGTGGCACGGAGCTAGTGCTCCACGATGCACGCCGTGCCACGTTGAGCTTGAATTCCCGGACCCCCAGTTCCAGTGAGGGTCCGCGTTCATGGCATGTCACGGAGGCAGTGCTCCGCGATGCACTCCGTGACACGTTGCTCATTATTCCGGGAAAAATTCCCAGCAGTATAAATAGAACACTTAAGTTCATTTTTCATAATTCAGACTTGGTGGAGCAAGGACGTGGGTTACAGGAAGTTGAGGGACGAAAAGTTTAGGGTTTTTTCTCTCTTTCTTTCTTCTCTAATTCAATTGCTTGTATGATTAACACTCGTTTTATGATGATTAATCCACAAATGAGTGGCTAATTCCTTTCCTTGCTGAGGTTATGAACACTTGTGATGAAATTTGATTATTGATTATATGGTTTTTCATATTTTTCTTCCATGTTGTTCTATTAATTCTTGTTCTTACTGCATTGGTGTGTGGCCTACATTAATGTAGATCTAAAAAGTCCGATTTCACTCGAGAGAGCACGAAATTGGAAAGTTGTGAATTAATAGGATATTGTTCTTTACTTGGTTTGGGAAAATTGAGTTTTGATGTGCTTTCAGGATAGAAATATACCTGAAAGTCGTATTAGTCAATTTAGGAACCGGAATTGTATGGCTAGAACATGACTTGCATTTGATCATAGAAATGTAGACGGATGGTTCATGATTCTTAAGTGAGATTAAATACGAGAGTTTTAATCTCTTGGCAAATATTCTTGGCTAGCAACTGGAAGAAAAGATTAACCAATTTATGATGATAATCAGTTTCATTACTTGTTCGTTTAACCTCAGCACGCTCTTATCCATAGTTCAGATTCAAAGTAGATAATTGTTCTTAGTTTTAGTATAAAATTTATCAAACAACTTATTAACTTTGTGGTTACGTTGTTGTCAGCATATTTAGAAGTAAAATATAGTATACTAGAGCAAATTGCACTTAACCCAAGTCTCTGTGGGATCGATATTTGGTTTACTAAAGCCACTTACTACTTGTTCGACCACGTGCACTTGCGTGTTGTTTTATATAACCATATAACACACCGAAAACTTACGTGGTCCCAACTATCACACTCAAGTGGGTAGATCCGTCCATAGCCTTACTAGGGTGATTGACAACACCATGATATCAATATCAAGCTCAAGGGCCAATGGGGCCGGGGATAGCTCACAAGGGAGTTCCCAATAATATAATAATATCAACCTATGTTGGAGCGTAGTCTTAGGGAATAGGGTGATCGACCCTTAACCCGCTCGGTGCTAGACTCCTCTCCCAAGAACATGCAGTGCTCTACATTATATATAAAAAAGCTCAACATTGTCTATTGATGATGCTCTAGATGAAATCATGCATAACTCAACATCGTATGAAACGAAGCTCAAGATTGTCTATTGACAAAGCTCATTAATGAAATCATGCATATACTCGACATCATATGAAAATGAAGCTCAACATTTCCTTGGACAAAGCTAATTAATGACATATATCTCAATTATTAATTTATGCATATGAGAAGCTTTATTTTGAAACATACCACAAGCTCAAATATAAGTGGGAGCTTCTACTCCAATTCATGCGGTAAGCTATACATAGGAATATAGTAACTCAACATACCACAAGCCAGAAAATATGAATTTGGGAGACTTCGCTCAAAAAATTGTGGTAAGCTCATTTCAGGAAAATCATCATTTTAAATCAACATGTGGGCATTTCCCAAAGCATTATCATACTTTGATCTACTAAATTCATTTTGAAATAATATCTTAATCATGGGAATCTTTAGAAACATGATTTTCATCATCAAATCTCATCCTCATCATACATTCATCATCATTCTCTTCTTTCATGAAGTTCTCATCCATGGGCATTAAATTTCATAATTTAGAAAACATAATTCGGATTGAAAACAATTTAATATCTGCCAAAGTTTCACAATTCACCAATATAAACATAATCTAATCGTACCCATGTATAGAAATTGAAGAATCCTACAATTGGATAAAACCCCCATAACTTGATCATGTGAATTTCTTATACTAGATAGAGATTGGGTATGGGTGTGGAAGAAAACACCCACTCATAACTTTACATACCTGGGAGAGATGATTTTTCCACTTCTCTAATTACTCAAGATGAGATTCCAGTGGGAACCTTCAAAACTTGCTCTAAATCCTCTGTTCAAACTCTCAAGTTTGCATGCATGGAATGAATTTACTTAGAATAGGTTTTCCCCTCTTAAAACCCTGTAAAACAAGCCTTAAACAACGTAATATACACCCCTAGGACTTAGGAATTATGGAATATCCCTTACTAAAATCTCTAAAAATAATTGCCAGGTGGTCCTAATGGACGACCTGACGACTCGTTACCAGGGCCAACGACTCGTTAGGTTACCTATGGGGTACACTGCTTGACAAGCTCTTGGGGCTCATAATGAGGGACGTAACGTCTTGTTAGGGGTGATCACGACTTGTGGTCACCAATCGTCAAGTACATTGCCTCCCTTATACCAATTTACTTGTATATTATCCAACAACTCATACCACGACTCATTGCCTGAAATGACGAGTCGTGGCCTCCTCCCATTAAGTACACTGGTTGACCTCTTCTATTTTTCCTTCTCTCTCACCCCATGGCTGACCTAACGACTCGTGGTGTCTGACCACGAGTTGTTCCCTCGCCCATGGGGACCCCTTATCCTTCAATCTTTCCCAACTCTTCCAGGCCTCCCAATGAGTCACTTCACGACTCGTGGGCTCTCCTCACGAGTCGTCCAATGACTCATTTTGCACCTACAACCCAGATTTTCAGTTTTTTCCCATTTCAACTCCCGGGTCCGATCTTTGAGTTCTCGGGGTATAACAATATCTCCCCCTTAGGAACATTCATCCTCGAATATTAGAAACAAGCAAAAAACGAAGATATACAATTATCATACTCCGAGACTGATCATTTTAACCATAATTTTTACGGAATGACTATCTCTTATTCATAACACATAGCTGAACTGATCTTCTACTTCACATACACATCCATACACATAAAAAAACTTGAACACATGAACTGAACACAAAAATTAAATAGAGCCACAGAGAGAATCTAATACCTCAAGTCGGAACTGAGCCGGTAGAGAATTAGTGCGGATATTTAGCCATCATATCCGCTTCGACTTCCCACATAGCTCCTTCAACATGCTGGTTTCTCCATAGGACTTTAACTGAAGCTACTTCTTTGTTCCTTAGCCTCCGAACTTGACGGTCCAATATTTCCATCGGAACTTCTTCATAGTTGGGGCTATCTTTTACACCGACGCTGTCCACCGGGAATACTAAGGATGGATCATCCAAGCACTTTTTCAAGAGAGATACATGAAACACGGATGTATGGAAGATAACTCTGATGGCAAGTCCAACTCATACTCCACCATACCAACTCTTCTCATGACCCGGTAGGGGCCAACATAGCGGGTACTGAGTTTTCCTTTATTCCCAAACCGCATGACTCCCTTCATGGGAGATACCTTTAGAAATACCCAATCGTCTACCTCAAACTCCAAATCTCTTCTCCTTATATCAACATATGATTTTTGACGACTCTGAGTGGTTTTCAACCTATCCCTTATCCTCTGAACCTTTTCCATGGCCTCATGAACCGAATCAGGCCCTATAATAGCGGCTTCCCCAACTCCAAACCATTCGATGGACGATCTACACCTCTGCCCAAAAAGAGCCTCGAACGGCACCATCTGGATGCTAGAGTGATAACTGTTATTATAAGAAAACTCGATCAAGGGCAAGTGATCATACCAATTACCTTTGAAGTCCATCAGACATGCCCTCAACATATCCTCGAGGGTATGGATTGTTCATTCTACGTTGCCATCTGTTTGCGGATGAAAGGCTGTACTGAGCTTAACTAGAGTTCCAAGCTCCTTCTAAAAAGAACTCCAGAATTGGGAGGTAAACTGAGTACCTCGGTCTGAAATAATAGACAAGGGCACTCCATGAAGTCGAACCAACTCCCAAATATACAATTTTGCATAATCATCCGTTGGATATGTGGTTTTGACTGATAGGAAGTGTGCAACCTTTGTCTACCTGTCGACCACCACACAAATGGAGTCATATTGTTGGCTAGTACAAGGTAGGCCTGTAATGAAATCCATATTAATCTCTTCCCACTTCCAAGTGGGAATGGACGCCTCCTGGACTTTGATGCTTAACCTTCACTTGCTGACAGTTTGGGCACTTGGATATGAATTCTGCAATATCCTTCTTCATGCCATTCCACCAATATAATTCCTGCAAGTCATGATACAACTTGGTGGCACCCGGATGGATAGAATACCCGGATCCATGTGCCTCATGCATTATCTGGTACCGCAAATTATTGACATCTGGAACACATAAACGACCCCGGTACTGTAGCACCCCATCTCCCCCTTGGGAGAAAACCTCCCCCCCTTTTGACTCCACAATGATTCCTTAAATTTCCTCAAAATTGGATCCTCATCTTGCTTAGATTTGACATCCACCACCAAGGATGATTCTAATCCATTCTGCACAACCATGCCACCATCGGTCGAGTCGACCAATTTAACTTCCAACCTCGCAAGTCGATGGACATCTTTCACCGACTCCTTCTTTCCCTCATCCATGTGGGACACACTCTCTATAGAGAGCCTACTAAGTGCGTCCGCTACCACATTAGCCTTACTCGGGTGGTAAAGGACACTCATATCGTAGTCCTTTAGTAGCTCCAACCACCTCCTTTGCCGAAGATTGAGATCTTTCTGCATGAACACATATTGCAAGCTCTTGTGATCCGTTGACACGTCCACGTGGACCCCATACAAGTAATGCCGCCATATCTTCAAGGAAAATACCACCGCAGCCAACTCAAGATCATGTGTCGGGTAATTCTTTTCATGAACTTTCAATTGTCTTGAGGAATATGCTATCACTTTCCCATGCTACATCAATACACATCCCAGTCCTACTCGCGAAGTGATCACGGGAAAAAATAGTATGCCCGAGATACGCTTTATGACTTAAATTAGTCTTGTTTATCTAAGTTATTGTATACATTTTCATGTAATTTTATATGAATGTGAAGATATGTGCTAACCAACATGATTAGTCCTTGTTTTGTAGGTTTCAAGGATTCTGAGGAACTAATTCATAAGTTGGTGAAGTAGAGGAATGGAGTCGGGAGCAAATGGCGGAAGTCGGCAGAGAAGCACACCTTGGCAAGGCTGGCCGCGCCAGGCAGCGTGCCACGCTGTGCGTGTGCCGCGCCCAGCGCTGTGCCACGCCGATGCCAGGCGCACAAGAGAAGGTAGCATACAGGCAGGCGAGCTGCACGCCAGCGCCGTGCCACGCCAGGAGAACTGCGCACCAGCAGCATGCCATCGCGCTGCTTGAGCAGCGTGCCACGCCGGGCATCGCGGCAAGGGGCTGCCTAGAGTCGATATTTATTGATTTCCAGTGTGCCTTCGCGTTACCTCCATGTCACGGAGGCAGTGCTCCGCGATACACTCTGTGACACGGAGTCGTTCCACGACAGGCTAAATTAAGCACATTCTCTATTTACTATAAATAGGTCCCTTAGCTCCTAATTCCATGGGGGGTCACGATTTTATTCTGGAAAACTACCTAGGAGTGAAGGGAGAAGTGGGAGAACTCATCTAGGGTTTGTCAAATTCCCTTCTCATCTACCAAATTCATATAAGTATGTTAGTTTAGTAGTAGTTAGTTGTAGTTTTATGAACATGAATGGCAAGAACCCTTCCTCTAGGGTTGAAGCCATGAATTATTATTGTGATTTTATGAAATTGTTTTGGAATTAAGCTATTGATTGTTGTTTTCGTCTTGCATTCTGGATTGTTGGTTGTTTTTATGATTGATCACCATGAAAGCATATTTGTTAGCTTGAGTAATAGATTGATAAAGCATTACCTAGGTCAGGACACGAGAATGTGAGGAGCATGTTTGTATCTCGGGAGAGATTTTTGTGTCAGGATAGAAATATACCTAACAGCATGCTTGGTTGACACACGGGGGTTATGAAAGACCAACTTGGGATGTCACATCACCACTCGAAGAAGTAGTTGTGAGGCTAAGTTGAGTTAAATGGTTAGACGCACGAAAGTCCCTAATCATTTCCCCGTAAACCACACAATAATTGATTGCCCGCGACTAGAAAATTAAACTCCTCGCTCACAATGATGCAATGAGGCTAGATTGCCGTGTTTAGAGGATAAAAAGACCATAAACATGCAATTCTAATTATGTGAAATAACAATTGATAGTTCCATGCTTAACCCATTGCAAGTCGTAGTATCACATGATTAATTGGTTTTAACTCTATG
Organism: Datura wrightii; assembly: GCA_035772735.1. NCBI lineage: Eukaryota > Viridiplantae > Streptophyta > Magnoliopsida > Solanales > Solanaceae > Datura > Datura wrightii. The sequence continues at coordinate 55,772,934 of JASDFA010000007.1, read as the reverse complement.
TTGCTCCTAGAGTAATTTCAGAATATTTTGTTGACCCAAACTTAGACTTAATTAATCTCAATCGAAAATGCCTATAACCAACACTTGAGGTATTTAAGACCACACTAGAAATGGATAGTTAGAGGAATGGGTCCAGTCCCTGTGGGTTCGACAATCTGGTTCTTAAAAAGAGCCACTATATTACTTGCACGACCCGTACACTTGCGGATGCATGAATCGGGCACGTCACGAAGAATTAGAATACACAACAAAGCCATCCGTACCCTCGGGTAGTGTCAACACTGGTGTTGAAATGAGTCAGATCTTCAATTCTAGAAAGCTTTACTCACAAGCCTCCGACAATTGGAACTTTACCTTCTTCTGAGTTAACTTGATCAAAGGTGCTGCAATAGATGAAAAACCCTGAACAAATCTCCGGTAGTAACCAACTAAGCCTAAAAAGCTCCTGATATCTGATGGGTTCATCGGTTTGGGCCAATTTTTACTGCCTCGATTTTTTGAGAATCTAAATTTATGCCCTCACTTGACACCACATGGCCCCAAAATGCCATAGAGTCCAACCAAAACTCACACTTGCTGAACTTTGCAAGCAAATGCTGATCCTTAAGGGTCTGGAGCACTACTCTCAAGTGAGCAGAATGCTCCTCCTCGCTCCGAGAGTATATGATGATATCATCGATAAACACAATCTCGAACATATCTAGATATTGCTTGAACTCCCTGTTCATAGATCCATGAAAGCTACAGGAGCATTTGTTAGTCCAAAAGACATAACCACAAACTCAAAATGACTATACCGTGTTTTGAAGGCTGTCTTCGGAATATCACACTCCCGAACCCTGAGCTGATGATACTTAGACTTGAGATCAATCTTGGAGAAACACTTCGCATCCTGAAGCTGGTCGAACAAATCATCAATCCAAGGTAAAGGGTACCTATTCTTGACGGTAATCTTATTCCACTATCGATAGTCAATACACATACGAAGGGAACTGTCCTTTTGAAACTGGTGCACCCCATGGAGACTTACTCGGCCTAATAAAGCCCTTATCTAACAGGTCCTTCAACTAATCCTTCAACTCTTTTAGCTCAGCTGGAGTGATTCTGTAAGACAGAATGGATATAGGTTGCGTGTTGGGAAGAAGATCTATACCGAAATAAATCTCCCGCTCGGGAGGGACACCTGGCAACTCATCAGGAAAGACCTCTAGATATTCACGTACTACTGGTATGGACTGGATGGTCGGGGTCTTGAACTCCACATCCTTAACCCTAACTAGATGGTACATGCAACCTTTAGAAATCATCTTTCTGGCCTTAAGGTAGGAAATGAATCGACCTACAGGAACAGTTGAACTACCCTTCCATTCTAAGATTGGCTCACCAAAAAATCTGAACTCTACTGCTTGGGTTCTGCAATTAATTGAAGCATAGCATGCAAATATCCAATTCATGCTGAGGATAACATTGAAATCGGTCATGGTTAACTCTATAAAGTCTGTTGAGGTGACCTTATGAAGGACTGAGACTGGACAACCTCTATACACCCGTGTAGCTATAACTGAGTCACCTACAGGGGTAGAAACTGAGAAAGGGCTCTGACAAGACATCGGGACTAACTCCGAAGCTACTAGCTACAGATGGTGTCACAAAAGATAGGGTAGCCCCCAGATCTAGCAAAGTATATATATCAATATAAAAAACTCTCAACATACCGGTGACCACATCTGGTGAGGCCTCGTGCTCTTGACAGGTGGCTAAAGCGTAGAATCTATTTTGGCGCTGACTGCCAGCTGTGCTAGTAGATGCCCCCTGATATACTAAGAATGGGGGAGGGGCTACTGAACTAGAAGCTGGGCCTTGACACCCAACCTGATCCTGTCTCGTAGCTGGACAATCTCTAAGCATATGTACCGGCTACCCACAACCAAAACAAGCTCCTAAACCTGCCAAACACTAGCCTGTGTGCCCTCGACCACATCTGCGACAAGCTGGGATGCTAGAATCTATGAGTCTGCTCTGATCCCTTGGTCCTGACGCTAGCCCTCTCTAATCATGTTCGGCCCTGGATGGCACACTCAAAGCCGAAGATGTCAGGGATGATAATCTCTGATGAGTCTGCTGTCGGTGCCCACCACCAGACCTCTACTGAGAGAATTTGTGATCCTCAGTCCTAGCCCTCTTGGCCTCCCTCTCTCTTGAATGTGTCTCCTCCATCTACTAGGCGTACAACACTATTTGAGGGAAATCCATATCCTAGTGAAGCATAGCAATCTGACACTCTTTTTCCAAATATCCCTCTATACCATGCATAAATCTACTCACCCGTGCCCTCTGGTTAGTCACTAACACTGGGGCATATTTTGATAGGCGAGTGAACTTAAGGGAACACTCTAGCACTATCATCCTTCCTTGCTTCAAGTTTACAAAATCAGCTACCTTGAGCTCCGTCATCTCCCGAGGGAAGAATCGATCTAGGAATGCAACCTGAAAATCCTCCCATGTGGTCAGACCTGCTCCTGTGACCCTACTGATCACGGGCAAAAATAGCATGCCCGAGATACGCTTTACGACTTAAATTAGTCTTGTTTATCTAAGTTATTGTATACATTTTCATGTAATATTATATGAAGTAAAGATATGTGCTAACCAACATGATTAGCCTTTGTTTTATAGGTTTTGATGACTTTTGAGTAACTAATCCATGAGTTGGTGAAGTAGAGGCTTTGAAACGGAATTAACACGCAAACGTCGGCAAAGAGGAGGCACAAAACAGCCCACCTGCGCGTCGGCAATGTGCCACGGCAGGTAGGCTAATCACAACAGCCCACCTGAGCGACCAAGAGGTGCCAACGCGCTGCCCAAGCAGTGTGACATGCTGCCAACGCGGCAGGGTGCTGCCGGGGCCAAGTTCGGGTGATTTCCAGAGAGCTTCAACATCCGTAGCGTGTCACGGAGGCAGTGCTCCGCGATACACTCCGTGACACGTTGCTTGTTATTCCGGGAAAAAGTCCTACTACTATAAATAGCACACTTAGGTTCATTTTTCAGAATTCTGACTTGGTGGAGCAAGGACGTGGGTTACAGGCAGTTGAGGGATGAAAATATCAGGGTTTTTTCTCTCTTTCTTTCTTCTTTAATTCAATTGCTTGTATGATTAACACTCATTTTAAGATGTTTAATCCACAAATGAGTGGCTAATTCCTCTTCTTGCTGAGGTTATGAACAATTGTGATGAAATTTGATCATTGATTCTTTGGTTTTTCATCTTTTCTTCCATGTTGTTCTATTAATTCTTGTTCTTACTGCATTAATGTGTGGCCTACGTTAATGTACATCTAAAAGTCCGGTTTCACTCGAGAGAGTAAGAAATTGGAAAGTTGTGAAGTAATAGGATATGTTCTTTACTTGGTTTGGGAAAATTGAGTTTTGATTTGCTTTCAGGATAGAAATATACCTGAAAGTCGTATTAGTCAATTTAGGAACCGGAATTGTATGGCTAGAACATGAATTGCATATGATCACAGAAATGTAGACGGATGGTTCATGATTCTTAAGTGAGGTTAAATACGAGAGTTTTAATCTCTTGGCAAATGTTCTTCGCTAGCAACTGGAGGAAAAGATTAACCAAAGTATGATGACAAGTAATTTCATTACATGTTCGTTTAACCTCAGCATGCTCTCATTCATAGTTCAGATTCAAAGTAGATAATTGTTTTAGCTTTAGTATAAAAATTATAAAACAACTTATCAAACTTTTGGTTACACTGTTGTCTGCATTTTTAGAAGTAAAATATAGTACACTTGAGAAAATTGCACTTCATCTAAGTCTCTGTGGGATCGATACTTGGCTTACTAAAGCCACTTACTACTTGTTCGACCACGTGCACTTGCGTGTCGTTTTATATCCCACAAATCACGCGAACACCTACTATCCTTCAATTAATGGAACCAGATATGTGCAACCCCCTTGAACTGGTAGGAGGCCAACTCTGCACACTCAGCACTACTCACCCCCATGACTTGGGTAATCTTGACAATCTCATCAATGAAATCATGCAGATCCTCATCTACCTTGGACCCCAAGAACTCTGGCAGGTTCATTCTCGAGAAGTCTCTGACTTTGGCTACTGCTACATTGCCATTTTGAGGAACATGCACAATGTCCTGCTGATTGACCTGAGCGGTCAGAGCCTGCAAAAGAATCTGAATAGAAGCCCAAAACTTAGCATGAGCGGCTAGCTTTAGTGCTTAAGGCTCCTGAACTGGTGGGGATGGCTGATGCCCATAACCGTTTCCATCCTCGTGGCCTTAACCACCTCTATTCCTCCTTCCATTCATTATTTGAGGAGCCATGATTCTACAATCGCGAATAGCATGAATTAGAAGGATAGAAAGACCTTTCATCACATGACATAGATCATGAAAGAAGGGAACATTTCCTAAACATCTAGCAGCCTCTTCGGCATAAGTGTGGCACGATTCACACCTATGAAAAAGATTCTGCTTAATGTGGCTTTCGGACACCCTAAGACACTTCAAACCTATTGCTTTGACACCAAGTTTGTCACGACCCGAACGGAGGCTGGGATCATAGACATGGGACAAGGGACCCCGGGAGATCCCAAGTCAACCCATGGCATAAACATACAACTAACTCATTCAATAAACTGAAGAAATCATGAATATAATCTCAACGAAAATCTAATTCAACATCACATCAGAATAACATGTGAAGCTACACATACATAAGTCTGAAAACCTCTAATCTAGATGAGTTGATGGGACAAGAAGCCAACTAACTCAACAATACTGAAACTGAAATACGTAAATGAAATTGTATGTGGAATGTACCGAGTATGCAAGGTAAGGAAAATTGCTTATGTAAAATAAAACACTTAAAGCATTTCATAACATATCATAAGCTTTCAAGTATGAGAGAAGGGCTACATGCATTCATTTTGAAATCATAATATTATCATGACATGACCATGCATAACTTTATAACATCATACAGACTCGAATGACTCAAAGATGAAACATAACATTCATAGTAAAAGCGGAACAATGAGTCAAACCTTGATTTTAGAACATGCATGTGTATCATAACTTTTATGAGTAATGAATATGCAAATCTGAATCATATAGACAGTGGGAGACTCGTCACTTAACCGACATACCACGATAGAGCTTACGTGGTCCCAACTATCACACTCAAGTGGGTAGAGCCATCCATAGCCTTGCTAGGGCGATGGACGATACCATGATATTGATATTAAGCTCAAGGGCAAATTGGGCCGGGATATTTTACAAGGGAGGTCCCAATAATATAATAGTATCAACCTATCTGGCGAGTAGTTCTGGGGCATAGGGTGATTGACCCTTAACCCGTTCGATGCTAGACTCTTCTCCCAAGAACATGCAATGCTCTACATCGTATATAATGAAGCTCAATATCGTCTATTGATGAAGCTCAAGATGAATCACGCATAACTCAACATCGTATGAAACAAAGATCTACATTGTCTATTGACAAAGCTCATTAATGAAATCATGCATAGATTCGACATCATATGAAAATGAAGCTCAACATGTCCTTTGACAAAGCTCATTAATGACATACATCACAATTATGAATTTATGCATATGAGAAGCTTTATTGAAACATACCACAAGCTCAAATATAAGTGGGAGAATCTTCTCTAGTTCATGCGGTAAGTTATACATAGGAATATCTTAACTCAATATACCACAAGCTAGAAAATATGAAATTTGGGAGTCTTCGCTCGAAACAATGTGGTAAGCTCATTTTGGGAAAATCATCATTTTAAATCAACATATGGGCATTGACCAAAGATTTATCATACTTGGATCTACTCAATTCATTTTGAAAACAATATCATGATCATGGTGTCACACGCCACCTTGGGGGGTATGATGGGCACCTAGTGCCTGCTAGACTCTGGCTCTATTTCAAGAAACGAACCGGCTATATAGAGGCTGTAAATACAGTCCCGGCCGATTAGGCCTATAGCCACCTGCAATGCACAACAGCTAACCAGAACGATGACACTATAATCCGAAGCAACTGCTAGTCACATTGGTGACCGACAAGGTCACTAACTATAACCAGAAGAAGGCCCCACGCGGCCAACATCAACAGCTAAACACATATATACATGCACGGCCCCACACGACCGGCTCTACCACCACAAGGAAACATCAGACAGCAAGCCTATAGGAAGTAATAATAGAATGGTCAGGACAGGGCCCCGACCTACCCAAACTGTAATAAAAAAGGAAATAGGAACAACCTCCGACTATCTAGCTCCGGAGGATAGGAGCTGATAACTCTACTGACTGGATCACGAGGGATCGACTCCTCGTCTATGTGTACCTATAGGCAAGCAATGCAGCGCTCCCACGGGCGTCAGTACCACAGGTACTGAGCATGTAAAGCAAACTGAAATATACAACTGAAATGGGTAACAATAATAACATGACATATAATCAGGAAGTAGCTGAGTCTGTCTGGCTAAGGATAACTGGGGAGAGTTTACCTATTCTGTAACTAAACTGGGTGTACCTGACGACGTGTCGTCCTACTGTCTAGCAGTATCTAATAGAACATATATATATATATATATATAAATACACACAATACCTGACCGACCCCCATAAGCCGGAAGGTGCCAACCAACAGAACAATCTATTTACCCCTACCCGGGTCTAAACCAACCAAAAATAAGTCACTCCACTCATCTGATAATTGTGAGCTCCTCCTACCGCCCCCCCTTGGGTATGTAGCTCAGGCCTTGGCCTCTGACAATGAACTGTGTCTGAGTCCGAAGACTCTTGCCTCTGGGCGCAAGTGCTCAGCGGGGTAATCTGCTGTTGTATCTGTGACTGAAACTTCCCCTGGGTGCAAACACGCAATAGGGTAATTTTATAAAAATCTGTATCTGAAACTGCCCCTGGCCATAAGCGCACACAGAGTAGTCGGCCATGTAAACAGGGTAATCTGGCTCCTCGCAGAGTAAACTGAACTGCCCCTGCAAGCAGGGTAATCTGGACCATATTATTATGGTGGTCAGCCATCATCGTCCTCTAGGCGGACGACATCGCCCGGCTGGGGGTGGTATCTGAATCTGGTATCGACACAGCTATAACCTACGGGCGGCGGGGATGCTAAAGGATGCCCACATGCCATAACAAGTTTCGACATGCAAAACACATACACAACAAGCATGCTCAAATGAAAAAAATACTAATCATATTCTCTTGTTTTATTTCAAGGCTAGTTCGTATTAAACAACTGATGCTATATTCTGTTTTACACTGTTTCTGATTGTTGGGCTAACTGCTACCTGACCTTTATCTGTTTATCTGATTATTGTTATTCGTGATCTGAAGCTATATCAGTTTCTAGAGCCATATCTGTTTCTGGAGCTATATCTGTATCTGGAGCTATATCGGTGTTTGGAGCTATTTTTATATCTAATTATTGATCTAATTATATCTGGATATAACTCAATAACATAGAACATACCATCTATAACTGGATATAGCTCGATAATATAAAATGTGTCATCTATTACCGGATACAGCTCAACAAATGTAATATGTACTATCTATAATCATGCTAATTCGTTATACTACTTTTACAACTTTCATTCTGGGTATTACGTAAGAACATGCTGAGCTATTAGCGGATACCAAATTACTATCTGAAATCATCTGACTATCTATTATTCTGATTATCGCATGATACGTAATGATATACTAGCATGCTTGCTGGAAATTGTAATAAAATCGTTCCTGTACTCTGGGTATCTGTTAATAGCCTTTATTCTATTTATTTTCTAGACTGTACTTCCTGGGTTGCCGAAAGAATAGCTTTACATACCTGGTTTCTGAGTATCCGACTGGCCGATGTGATTTTCGTTGATACTTCTGCTGTTTCTCCCAACTACATTCATATACATGTCAATTAGAACTAAATACATTAATATCCAGGAGAAATTATCAGTTTTGATATATATTTATCCCAAACTTTGACTTATCGGAAAACAGTCGAAAACTCGTTATTTCTCGATAGTCCAGAAGGGATAAATGCTCACTGCAAGGCTAGGAACACATTGGTACTAATTTAAAGCAATTCTATTTACTTTACCTCGGTAGCACGACGTTTCGCCGGCCAAATTTCACGAAACCAACTCCGTAGGATTGCTCTCTGCAGCTTTATATCTCGGTATCTAAGCCGAAACGGAGTTTAGACCACGTTTTGTAGCATAATCAGCAAGAATTATATGTAAATAGTCATGGGTTTCCTTTTCCCTATTTATATTCCCCTGTTTTTTGGAAATTATTAATATATATGAAAAAAATCGACTTTTCCCTTTTTTTTTGCCTTCTAAATCCCTTAACCAACATGCCATTAGGCTAATTATTCATTTAAAATTTACGGGGTGTATCATCCTCCCCCCCTTAAGAACATTCGTCCTCGAATGACATTCTGACTTATAGAAATCTTAACTGGCTGACTTATCCCTGGAAAAAGAAAATTTTCGACAGAGTTTCCACTGTATTATGGACTATCTCAAAATTCCTGAAAAGTAGAAAAGCCCAATATAGGTACTCCGCACGATATAATAATATTCATATATAACGGTTTATAATCAATCTCCTGCTTTCATATATGAAATATAAGCATTCATAAGGAAAAACAGTTCTAACATACCTCCTGTTTGCCTATACCTGGAATAAGTGGGGATATCTGGCTTTCATGTCCTCCTCGGCTTCCCAGGTCATCTCTTGTCGGTTCCTGTTGCGCCACAACACTTTGATTGAAGCAACATCTTTCGTTCTCAGTCTACGGATCTATCTGTCTAGTATAGCTACTGGAACCTCTTCATATGCTAACTCTTCTGTGACCTGGACATCCTAAACTGGAACAACTGTGGAAGGGTCTCCTACGAACTTCCTCAACATAAATACATGGAATACTGGGTGAACAAACTCTAATTCTGGGGGCAAGTTCAATTCGTATGCTACTCGGCCTATTCTTCACCGAATCTGATATGGCCCAATTAACCTCGGGCTAAGCTTGCCTTTCTTGCCAAATCTCATCACCCCTTTCATCAGAGACACTTTCAAATATACCCAGTCATCCACTGCAAATTCTAAATTTCTGCGCCGCATATCTGCATAATACTTCTGGCGGCTCTGAGCATTCAATAGGCGTTCTCTGATAAGCTTCACCGCCTCTTCTGACTGACGAATAATATCCGGCCCAATCAACGCTGTCTCCCCCGCTTCAAACCAGCCAACGGGAGATCTACATTTCCGCCTGTATAATGTTGCAAAGGGCGCCATCTGGATAGCTGAATAATAACTCTTATTATATGCAAATTCAATCAATGGCAGATGCTCATCCCAGCTACCCCCAAAATCTAGTACACACGCTCGTAGCATATCTTCGAGCGTCTGGATAGTTCATTCTTCTTGCCCGTCTGTCTGAGGATGAAAGGCTGTACTTAAGCTAATTTGTGTCCCCAGGCCTCTCTGGAACGACTGCCAGAATCTCGCTGTAAATTGTGCTCCTTTATCTGAGATAATAGACACCGGAACACCGTGCAATCTGACTATCTCTCTGATATACAGTTTAGCATAATCCTCAGCAGAGAATGTAGTTCGTACTGGCAGAAAATAGGCTGATTTTGTTAATCTGTCAACGATTACCCAAATAGAATCATTTTTGTGTCTGGTACGGGGTAACCTTATTACAAAATCCATATTTATCGCTTCCCATTTCCACAAAGGCACGGCTATATCCTGTGTCAGACCGCCCGGTTTCTGGTGTTCTGCTTTCACCAGCTGGCAGTTAGGACATCCAGATACAAATTCAGCTATTTCAGCTTTCATACCTGGCCACCAGTAGATGTCTCTGATGTCGTGGTACATTTTCCTTGCCCCTGGATGGAGGGAATAACGAGCATAATATACCTCATGCATGATCTGCTCGCGAATCCCTAAAACATTCGGGACACATAGGCGGCCCTTACAACGCAGCACTTCTTCCTCGGTCACTTAGAAATATGGCTCCTTGCCTTTTTGAACTCTATCTCTGAGCTGGACTAAGTCAGGGTCCTCGTACTGCCGTTCTTTTACCTCTGTAACTAACGATGACACAACAGAGTTCTGAATCACCGCTCTGTTATTTTCTGTTTCTACTACTCGAACGGCTAAACCAGCTAGCTGATGAATTTCCTTGGCTAACTCCCGCTTCTCGGGTCGCAAATATGCTAAACTCCCCATTGACTTACGGCTGAGGGCATCTGCTACTACATTAGCTCTCCCTGGGCGGTAGAGAATATTTACATCATAATCTTTCAGTAATTCTAACCAGCGACGCTGCCGCAAATTTAACTCCCTCTGTGTGAAAATGTACTTCAGGCTTTTATGATATGTAAAAATGTCTACATGAATGCCACACAGATAATGCCTCAAGATTTTCAGAATATGGATCACTGCAGCCAGTTCCAGGTCATGGGTCGGATAGTTCTTTTCGTGCTTCCTCAGCTGTCTGGAAGCATAAGCAATTACCTTTCCATGTTGTATCAGCACACAACCCAGTCCAATGCCTGAAGCGTTGCAATACACCGCATACCCATCTGTTCCCTCTGGCAATGCTAGTACTGGGGCGGAGGTCAATCTGTCTTTCAACTCTTGAAAACTCTACTCACATGCCTCTGTCACTAAAATTTCACTGCTTTCTGTGTCAACTTTGTCAGAGGTGCTTCTATAATGGAGAATCCTTTAACAAATCTCTGGTAATACCCTGCTAAACCCAGGAAACTGCGGACCTCGGTCGGAGTGGTAGGTCTGGGCCATGTCTTGACCGCTTCTATTTTCTGTGTGTCCAACTGTATACCAGCATCCAACACGATATGCCCCAAAAAGGCGACTGAGTTCAGCAAGAACTCACACTTGGAAAACTTGGCGTACAGCTTATGGTCTCTAAGGATCTAGAGTACTGTTCGTAAATGGTTCTGGTGATCTGTCTCTGAACGAGAATATATCAGAATATCATCGATAAATACTATCACGAACAGATCCAAATACGGTCTGAATATGTTGTTCATCAGGTCCATAAACACTGCGGGAGCATTTGTCAGCCCAAAAGACATGACTAGAAATTCAAAGTGACCATATCTGGTCCTGAAAGCAGTCTTTGGAATGTCCTTCTCATGAACTCGGACCTGGTGGTATCCGGACCTCAGATCTATCTTAGAGAAACATCTAGCCCCCTGTAACTGGTCAAACAAATCATCTATTCTAGGAAGCGGATACTTATTCTTTACTGTAACTATGTTCAGTTGCCGGTAATCTATACACATACGGAGCGAGCCATCTTTCTTTCTCACAAATAGACACCCCACGGTGAAGTACTCGACCTGATGAAACCCTTATCTAGCATGTCTTTCAACTGCTCCTTTAACTCTCTGAGTTCTGCAGGAGCCATACGATATGGAGGAATTGATATGGGTTGGGTTCCTTGAAGCAAGTTGATTGCAAAATCTATTTCCCTTTTTGGGGGAATACTAGGTAACTCATCTGGGAATACATCAGGAAATTTGTTCACCATCGGAACAGACTGGAGTGTCGGAGACTCTACCCGAACATCCTGAACCCTGACTAGGTGGTAAATACATCCCTTAGCTATCAATTTCCTCGCCTGAAGGTAGGAAATAAACCTACTTTTTGGCGTAGCTGTGCTGCCTTTCCACTCTCGCACTGCCTCCCCTGGAAAGTGGAATCAGACCGTCTTGGTCCAACATTCAACATTGGCATAGCACGACACTAACCAATCCATACCCATAATGGCAGCGAAATCAATCATTTCTAACTCTACCAGATCTACGGTAGTCTGACGATCAGCAACCTCTACTGTACACCCTCGATAAATTCTGCTAGCTATAATAGAGTCACCGACGGGTGTGGATACTGAAAAGGGTTGCTGTAATAACTCCGGTGCGACATTAAACTTTTGAGCCACAAATGGGGTAATATAGGATAAAGTGGACCCTGGATCAATCAGTACATAAGCAGGGCATGAACAGATAGTCATCATACCTGTTACCACATCTGGAGACGCCTCTGAGTCCTGTCTCCCTAGTAGTGCATAGGTACGGCTTGAGCTCGTACCTGAACTGGAGGCTCCTGATCTACCTCAGCCTCTACCTGCTGAACCTGAGGGCCTACGCCCTACTGAGGTTACTGGAGCTCGTGGCCTTGCGGATTCCCTATCCTGATTATCTCTGATCTCTTGCCCCCTGGCTAGACAATCTCTCATCCGGTGCCCCTCCTGCCCGCAAATATAACATCCTGAGGAGCCGTATCTACAAGCTCCGGCGTGAGGTCGGCTGCAATTAGGGCAGGGTGAGGGTGTGAATCTGCTCTGCTCTCCCCTCCTCGGCTACGGGGAATCTACTGTTTGAGAACTGCCACCAGACTCTGACTGCCCTCGACGAACAAATCTACCTCGCTGCTGCTGTGGTGGAGGTAGGGGTCTAGGGGGTCTGTCTGACAACCGGGGCCTGGGTCCTCTCTGAATCTCCCTCTGCATATCATCTGATCTGTCTCTGCGACGCTGTTCCTGATTTGTCTGTCTACTGCCCTGTTGCCACTGTCTAAGGCCCTCAATTATCTGGGCAAAGGCCTATACACGGGCAATATCCATATCTTCTCGTAACGTAGCCGTCATGCATGCTTCAATGTATTCGTGGTTCAGACCCATAATAAACCTGTGAACTCTGGATGGCATAGTGTCCACAAAGGCTGGAGCATAGCGGGCTAAGGAGTCAAACTGTAAAGCATATTCTCGTACGCTCCTCGCCCCCTGTTCCAAATGCAAAACCTGATCCATCCGGGCCTGCCGGGTCACCCGTGGCAAGTAACGGTCCAGGAAGGCCTCCGAGAAGCTGGACCAGGTCGGAGGGGCAACATCTCTCCCTCGAGACCTTTCCCAACTCTCGTACCATAGTACAGCTATGTCCCGCAACCGAAACACCACCAGCTCAACTAATTCTGTAGGGGTCACAAGCATAACCCAAAAAATTCTCTACATCTGGTCTAGAAAATCCTGGGGGTCCTCTACCCGATCTGACCCTGTGAATTGCAGGGGTCCTAATGCCAAGAATTCTCTAACCCTAGAACTACCTAGCCCACCTAGAGATTCTGCTGCTGCAGGTGGTACTGGCTGACGCTGAGTAGCTAGCATCTGGGTTAACATAACCACCGCACCACGTTAGCTCCTGATCAGATGAAGTGGGTGCAGGAGCTGTGGGAGGCGATGCTGCCTCAAATGGTGCCTGATGAGGCGGAGGCTGCTGGGAGGGTTGAGATGACACATCTGTATCGCCCTCAGACCGGGCTGAGTCTAGCTGTAAGTGAGGCATCCTGCTGGTGCCCTCGCCTGCCGCTGTATCTAATCTCCTTCCTATAGCAGGGTGCCACTGATCTGCCATAGTATCTGTAGACAAAGAGGGTGGTAAGTTTCAAAAGAACCAACCCTATACTGTACTGTGCTATGGCACGACTGAGTATGAAAGAAGGGTAACCATCCTATTATGCCTCGCAGCCTCCTGCCTATAGTAGGTGGTGCACAACACATCCATAGACAAGACTCTACTTAGCACGACTTGCACACTCCCTGGGACACGAACTGCTCTGATACCAAGTTTGTCACACCCCACCTTGGGGGGTATGACGGGCACCTGGTGCCTGCTAGACTCTGGCTCTATTTCAAGAAACGAACCAGCTATATAGCGGCTGTAAATACAGCCCCCGACCGATTAGCCCTATAGCCACCTGCAATGCACAACAGCTAACCAGAATGATGACACTATAATCCGAAGCAACTTCTATTCACATTGGTGACCGACAAGGTCACTAACTATAACCAGAAGAAGGCCCCACGCGGCCAACATCAACAACTAAACACATAAATACATGCACGACCCCACATGACCGGCTCCACCACCACAGGGAAACATCAGACTGCAAGCCTCTAGGAAGTAATAATAGAATGGTCGAGATAGGGCCCCGACCTACCCAAACTATAATCAAAAAGGAAATAGGAACAACCTCCGACTGTCTAGCTCTGGAGGATAGGAGCTAATAACTCTGCTGACCGGATCACGAGGGATCGACTCCTCGTCTATGTATACCTGCAGGCAAGCAATGCAGCGCCACCACGGGCATCAGTACCACAGGTACTGAGCATGTAAAGCAAACTGAAATATACAACTGAAATGGGTAACAACAATAACATGACATATAAGCAGGAAGTAGCTGAGTCTGTCTGGCGAGGATAATTGGGAGAGTTTACCTGTTTTGTAACTAAACTGGGCATACCTGACGACGTGTAGTCCTACTGTCTATCAGTATCTAATATCACATATAGATATACATATAAATACAAACAATACCTGACCAACCCCCATAAGCTAGAAGGTGCCAACCAACAGAACAATCTATTTACCCCTACCCGGGTCTAAACCAACCAAAAATAAGTCACTCCACTCATCAGATAACTGTGAGCTCCTTCTACCGCCCCCCTTGGGTATGTAGCTCAGGCCTTGGCCTCTGACAATGAACTGTGTCAGAGTCCGAAGACTCCTGCCTCTGGGCGCAAGAGCTCAACGGGGTAATCTACTGCTGTATCTGTGACTGAAACTGCCCTTGGGTGCAAACACGCAACAGGGTAATTTTATAAAAATCTATATCTGAAACTGCCCCCGGCCACAAGCACACACAGAATAGTCTGCCCTGTAAACAGGGTAATCTGGCTCTGCGCAGAGTAAACTGAACTGCCCCTGCAAGCAGGGTAATCTGGACCATATTATTATGGTGGTTAGCCATCATCGTCCTCTAGGCGGACGGCATCGCCCGGCTGGGGGCGGTATCTGAATTTGGTATCGACACAGCTATAACCCAGGGGCGGCGGGGATGCTAAAGGATGCACACATGCCATAACAAGTCTCAACATGCAAAACACATACACAACAAGCATGCTCAAATGAAAAAAATACTAATCATATTCTCTTCTTTTATTTCAAGGCCAGTCCGTATTAAACAACTGATGCTATATTCTATTTTACACTGTTTCTGATTGCTGGGCTAACTGCTACCTGGCCTTTATCTGTTTATCTGATTATTGTTATCCGTAATCTGAAGTTATATCAGTTTCTAGAGCCATATCTGTTTCTGGAGCTATATCTGTATCTGGAGCTATATCGGTGTCTGGAGCTATTTTTATATCTGATTACTGATCTAATTATATCTGGATATAACTCAATAACATAGAACATACCATCTATAACTGGATATAACTCGATAATATAAAATGTGTCATCTATTATCGGATACAGCTCAACAAATGTAATACGTACTATCTATAATCATGCTAATTCGTTATACTGCTTTTACAACTTTCATTCTAGGTATTACGTAAGAAAATCCTGAGCTATTAGCGCATACCATATTACTATCTGAAATCATCTGACTATCCGTTATTCTGATTATCGCATGATACGTAATGATATACTAGCATGCTTGCTGGAAATTGTACTAAAATCATTCCTGTACGCTGGGTATCTGTTAATAGCCTTTATTCTATTTATTTTCTAGACTGTACTTCCTGGGTTGCCGAAAGAATAGCTTTACATACTTGGTTTTTGAGTATCCGACTATCCGATGTGATTTTCGTCGATATTTTTGCTGTTTCTCCCAACTACATTCATATACATGTCAATTAGAACTAAATACATTAATATCCGGGAGAAATTATCACTTTTGATATATATTTATCCCAAACTTCGATTAACCGGAAAACGGTCGAAAACTCGTTATTTCTCGATAGTCCAGAAGGGATAAAAGCTCACTGCAAGGCTAGGAACACATTGGTACTAATTTAAAGCAATTCTATTTACTTTACCTTGGTAGCACGACGTTTCGCCGGCCAAATTTCATGAAACCAACTCCGTAGGATTGCTCTCTGCAGCTTTATACCTCGGTATCTAAGCTGAAACGGAGTTTAGACTACGTTTCGTAGCGTAATCGGCAAGAATTATATATAAATAGTCGTGGGTTTCCTTTTCCCTATCTATATTCCCATGTTTTCTGGAAATTGTTGATATATATGAAAAAAACTGACTTTTCCTTTTTTTTTTTTTGCCTTCTAAATCCCTTAACCAATATGCCATTAGGCTATTTATTCATTTAAAATTTATGGGGTGTAACACATGGATAGCTTTAGAAATATGCTTTTCATCATCAAATCTTATGATCATCATACATTCATCATCATTCTTTTCATTCATGAACTTATCATCCATGGGCATTTAATTTCATAATTTAGAAAACATAATTCGGATTGAAAACAATCTAAAATCTGCCCAAGCTTCACAATTCACCAATATAAACATAATCTAATCGTACCTATGTATAGAAATTGAAGAATCATGCAATTGGGTAAAAACCCCATAACTTGATCATGTGAATTTCTTATACTTGATAGAGATTGGACATGGGTGTGGAAGAAAACACCCACTCATAACCCTACATACCTGGGAGGGATGATTTTACCATTTCTCTAATTGCCCAAGATGAGATTCCAATGGAAACCT
Source organism: Datura wrightii (assembly GCA_035772735.1). Lineage (NCBI taxonomy): Eukaryota > Viridiplantae > Streptophyta > Magnoliopsida > Solanales > Solanaceae > Datura > Datura wrightii. The sequence continues at coordinate 55,756,243 of JASDFA010000007.1, read as the reverse complement.
TCAAAACTTGCTCTAAATCCTCTCTTCAAACTCTCAAGTTTGCATGCATGGAATGAATTAACTTAGAATAGGTTTTCTCCTCTTAAAACCCTGTAAAACGAGCCTTAAATAACTTAGTATAGGCCCCTAAGACTTAGGAATTATGGAAGATCTCTTACTTAAATCACTAAAAATAACTGCCAGGTGGTCCTAACAGACAACCTGACGACTTGTTACCAAGGCCAATGACTCATTGGGTTACTCGTCGGGTACACTGTTTGACAAACTCTTAGGGCTGATTATGCCGGACATAACGACTCGTTAGGGGTGACCACAACTCGTGGTCACCAATCGTCAAGTACATTGCATCCCTTATATGAATTTACTTGTATATCATCCAACGACTCATACCATGACTCGTTGTTTGACATGACGAGTCGTGGCCTCCTCCCATTAAGTACACTGGTTGACCTCTTCTATTTTTCCTTCTCTCTCACCCCACGGCACCTAACGACTCGTGGTGTCTGACCATGAGTCCTTCCCTTGCCCGTTGGGACCCCTTATCCTTTAATCTTTCCCAACTCTTCCAGGCATCCTAACGAGTCACTTGACGACTCGTGGGCTCTCCTCACGAGTCGTCCAATGACTCATTCTGCACCTACAACCCAGTTTTCCTCATTTCAACTTCCAGGTCCAATCTTTGAGTTCTCCGAGTATAACAGCTCCCCATGGACATCCTGCTTAGGGCATCAGCCACCACATTGGACTTGCTCGGGTGGTGTAGCACACTCATGTCGTAATCCTTCAATAGCTCCAACCACCTTCTCTGACAAAGATTCAAGTCTTTCTGATAGAACACATATTAAGGCTCTTGTGATTGGTGAAGACATCCATGTGAGTTCCATAAAGATAATGCCTCCATAGTTTCAACGCAAACACCACTGCTGCAAACTCAAGGTCATGGGTTGAATAGTTTCTTTCATGAACCTTGAGCTGTCTAGAGGAATAAGCTATCACTTTACCCCGCTGCATCAGAACACAACCGAGTCCCACTCTAGAAGTGTCAAAATATACTACAAACCCATCTGATCCTTCTGGTAAGGTATAAATTAGAGCGGTAGTGAGTCGAGTATTCAACTCCTTGAAACTCTTCTCACACGCATCTGACCACTGAAACTTCACCTTTTTCTGAGTCAACTTAGTCAGAGGAGATGCAATAGAGGAAAATCCTTGTACAAAACATTGGTAATAACTGGCTAGATCCAAGAAACTTCGGATATCGATTGGGGAAGTAGATCTTGGTCAGTCTTTCACCGTTGCTATCTTTTGAGGATCTACTTGAATACCCTTACCCTAGACCACGTGACCAAGGAAAGACATAGACTTTAACCAGAATTCACATTTACTGAATTTAGTGAAAAACTGGCGGTCTTTGAGTGTCTGTAGCACTATTCTAAGATGGTTAGCATGTTCCTCCTCGTTTATGGAGTATACCAGAATGTCATTAATAATCACAATAATGAACATATCCAGATACGTCTTGAAAACCCTATTCATCAGGTCCATGAAAGCTGTGTATGCATTAGTTAGTTCGAAGGACATAACCACGAATTCATAGTGACCATACCGAGATTTCTTTGAATCTAAGATGATGATTCCCCGACCTGAGATCTACCTTGGAGAAACAACTAGTTCCCTGAAGCTGATCGAACAAGTCGTCAATCCTGGGTAGGGGATACCTGTTCTTAACTGTGACTTCATTTAATTGATGATAATCGACCATCTTTCTTTCGCACGAATAATACTGGAGCACCCCATGGAGAGATTTTGGGCTTGATGAAACCTTTATCAAGAAGGTCTTTTGGCTGTTCCTTCAACTCCTTAAGCTCAACTGGAGCCAAGATGGGCCTAGTGTCGGGAAGAAGGTCTATGCTGAAGTCTATTTCTCGCTCGCTTGGGATTTCGGGAAACACGTCAGGGAACTCGCTGACAACTGGGACTGACTGGATAGTTGGGGTCTGAGAGCTAGAATCTTTGAACTGAACTAGATGATAAATGCACCCTTTCATAATGAGCTTCATTTCCTTAAGGTAGGAAATAAACTGATCCTTAGGCTCTGAACTACTGCCCGTCCACTTTAAAACTGACTCATTAGGGAACTAAAATCTGACGACTCTAGTTCTGTAGTAGACTGAGGCATAACTAGAGTGTAACCAATCCACGCCAAGAATGAGATCGAAATCGACCATGTCTAACTCTAGTAGATCATCTGGAATGAACTTATTTAGTACTGAGATTGCGCAATTTCCATACACTCAGCTAGCTCTTACTGACTCACTGATAATGCTCAAACTACACCTCTTACCAAAGGATGAAGCGGACATTGTCAATAAAGAACCCAACTAGAGGTTGGGGTCGAACCCACAGGGAATATAGGAGAACTAGATTATAGCCGGTAAGTGAACTTGTGAGGTAGGTACTTCAAAATTGGGGGGTTCTAAAGAAAATCAATAATAAAAGAAAGTATTAAAATTCTGGTTTTGAATTAATATTAAAGGATAACTAGGTTTTTTGTTCCCCATGGGTTCATAACTGATTTGGGTATACACTCGTGATTATCACCAATACCTACTTATGGAACTAATAACTTAGGTTCATTCAAACGACCGTCCGATCTCTATTGAATGACTATACTCAATAACCCATCCGAGTCTCATGAATGGTTTAAAACTATCCATTATCACTAAGTTCCAGATATAACAATCCTGCATCTGCAACTCATGTTAATACAATGATCATCAAGATCAAGGTTCCGTTGTAATTCTCTTTTCCTAATCTCTACCCCTTAGTCCTAAACAAGTAAAGAATTCGGGCATGTCCTAACGTTGCGCACCATTAAGAAATGTTTAAGCATGAAGATAATACAATATAAGTATTTGTATGGGTTTTAGAATCACTTTGTGCAACCCTAGCTTGTTAATCCACCATGGTTCCCACAACCCTAGCTATCGAGGTTTTAACCTCTCATAGTTGTAAGGTTGTGAATTGTATTCATGATTAAGAACATAAATCAATACTTACAAATATGAATGAGAAAAAGACTTCCTTTAATTAATCACCAAAATCTTGAAGAACAAGTAGCAAGAAGAATTCAAGAAAAGGTTGATCACAAGTTAAACCAACTCAATTCTCTCTTTCTCTCCTCTATTCTAATCTATTCTGAGTGATTATGACCTCTTCTGACCTATTCTCTTAAAAATAAAACATAAAACGTATCTATATAGAAACAAGAATCCTTTTCCTAGGCTGACAGGGTGAATTTCCATATCTGGTTCCGCATTCATCATGAGTCATCCTACAATCCATAGTGGCATCCTACGATCCGTAGCTTCCTTTCGTACCATGCATGGTTGGATGATTTTGGCTAAGTGTTGGATCATGGTACGATTTGTACCTCCATCCTATGATCTGTACTGAGCTCCTGTGGTTTGATTAAGAAACTTTGGTATTCTTCTGAAGTTCATCACGACCTTCATGGTAGGCTCGTACCTTCTTCCCATGGGCCGTACTTTCTTTCCATAGCAAGAGTCAGCCACTTATGCAAAATTTCTGGATTTTGTCACGGCTTCATCATCACGACTCGTACCAACTTAGTACGACTCATACTGAGACTCGTACATTTCATCTCTTCAATTCTATCCTTCTGCAACTTTCCACGGCCATTAGTATGACTCGTAGGACCTTCCTACAGATCGTACTATGGTCTGCACTTTGAGTATATTTTGCATCCTTCAAGCTTTATTTTGCAATTTTTAGGTCCAACACCAATTTATCCTGCAACCAAAGGAAAAGAGACTTATATCCACATAAACACACCTAAGTCCATGCTATTTTTCTAGTTTTTAGCGTCAAAAGTGTTGTAAATCTATAGCATATCAACACCCTCAACTTAAGACTTTTGCATGTCCTCAGGCAAAGAAAAGAAAAAATTAAACACGACACTTAACTAGAAAATAGACTTAAGATACCACAACCAATGTCCAAAAAAAACTTTGCATTCTCTATACAAACTCTATTGACCCTTTCTCATGAAACAACATCAGCTAATGCATTACAAGAAACCTAAAAACATCATAAAAAGGGATCAAAACATGTCATCCATCTATCAACAGGCAATCAAGTAATTACCAATGTTTTCCACACAAACCAATGATAAAAGCAAACATAATCCATGTACCCTCACACAAATGAAGTCCCCACTTAGATATGAGATGTCAAACATAACATGGGACTAGGCAAGTAAGGTTCTCACACTCACAAAGAAGTTACAAGTATTATGTATCAAATACCATAGGCTTGCCCTTATTTTCTCTGCTTTGGTTTATCAGATGGTCAAGTTAGGATCACTATAGGACTTGAGATTGCTTGTAATGTAGGCTTAAGGCTGGACATGATAAAGATGGGAGATTTTATAAGTGACTATCCCTTCCTTGGCACTACATACATTAGCTACACCATTCACCTATTTCACCCTTTTACTCTTTTATTCCCTTTTCTTCCCTCCTTTTTCACCCCTTTTTGCACATTTTCATGGGTGTGGTGAGTTTTCAACTTTTTCATTATTTTGATTTTCTGTTTTCATTAACATTTTTCATCTTTTTTCTTTTCATATCACCGCACCTCATTTTTCACTATTTCTTTTCTCTTTTCTTCTCCTTTCTTTCATCCCCATCATTTATGCACCCCTACTCTAGCCACCCTCAACTTAAGCATTTTGCTATGCTGAGGTTCTATCAAAGGAGGGACCAGGCCCAAAATAAGTTCATTGTAAAAAAAATTCGTATTGTTAATCGGTAAATCAAAGAAACATGGTCGATTAAGGATCAAACTTGGGATCGAGGGATTCATGCAACTTTGGTAGGGTAATATAGGCTAAAAGTGAGCTAAACAAAAATGGCCTATGATTATATCCTAACCAACCATCCTTAGCCTATGCAAAGACCAACCAGGAAAGTTCTAGATCTTCAACACAATACCGAACTGATTACTATACCTCACTCACACATGGTACATAAACTATTTTCACCTCACCTGTCTGGTTTATACATGTCTTAACAAGACTGCTCATGTTGACAAACTAAATGACATCAAAAGATCCACAACAATCATGCATGTTGTCACAAATACATAGCTAATGCATCAAAAAAATTTTAAACAGGGTCAATTTTTTTTCAAAAACCAAAACTAGTGCATTTTGATTGGATGAGTACTCCTAAGCTACTTTCTAATTAAAGAAAAATCACACAACTACAAATAAAAATCCTACACATGTCGGTTCTACTAGATAGCATGCTCGAGAAAAAAGAAACACGGTAAGAAAAACCCTCAGACGAATCAAAAATCCCAAAAATCAAAAGTATACCCCCTCCCCTTTTGAAAAGTAAGCTTCATCCCCGAAGCATCATGTATAAGAACATAGGGAAGAGAAAATACCTGGGGCTACCCAGACTTTACCTTCCATTGGTTGCCTCCCATGCAGCGCCTAATTTAACGTCGCGGCACGATGTAACTTTTGTGACTCCTCAAGCATCATCAAAGTATACTTCCTCTATTCTTTTTAATTCTTCCTCGTCTCCCAGATACACTTTTATTCTTTGCCCATTTACTTTAAATCTTTTTCCTTCTTTGTTCTCAAGTTCCACTGCACCATATGGAGACACTTGCACTACTTTGTAAGGTCCCATCCATCTAGATTTCAACTTCCCAAGATGCAATCGGAATCTTGAGTAAAATAGTAGGACCAACTCACCTGGCTAAACTCCCTTCTTGCAATATTTTTTTCATGGTAGATCTTCATTCTTTCTTTGTAGATGGCTACACTCTCATAAGCCATAGGTGGGAATTCATCCTACCCATTAAGCTGGTTAAGCCTTAGCTTGGCAGCTTCATTCTAGTTCATGTTTAGCCTTTTCAGAGCCCATAATGCCTTATGCTCTAGTTCAACTGGTAAGTGGCATGCTTTTTCATAAACCAGCTAGTATGGAGATGAACCAATAGGAGTCTTATAAGTTGTTCTATAAGCCCATGGTGCATCATCGAGATTTCTTGACCAATCCATCCGGCTAGTATTCACTGTCTTGGCCAGTATGGTCTTGATTTCCCAATTTTAAACTTCCACTTGTCCACTCGAGTGAGGGTGGTATGGTGTGGCCACCTTATGCTTGACATCATATTTTTCCAACAAATTTTTGAAGAGGCGATTGCAGAAGTGAGATCCACCATCACCGATAATAGCTCTGGGAGTGCCAAACCTGGCAAAGATATGCTTCCGAAGGAATGCTGTAACACTCTTACCTTCATTGTTTGGTAGGGCAATTGCCTCCACCCATTTGGAGACATAATCCAAAGCCACCAGAATATACTTCATTCCATATGAGCTAACGAGTGGGCCCATGAAATCAATCCCCCATACATCAAATAACTCTACCTCAAAGATGGGGGTTAGTGGCAACTTATGTCTTCGGGTAATATTACCTTGCCTTTGGAATTGATCACAAGACTTGGCGAAGTCATATGCATCTTGGTGAATAGATGGCCAGAAATATCCGCATTGTAACATTTTGTGTCGTTCTGATACCACTGTGATGACCCCTAACTTGAGATGAGTAACATGCCTCCAAAATGCTCATCATCTCTACTTCAGGGACACACCTACGAATGATACCATTTGTCCAAATGCTGAATAAATATGGCTCATCCAAGTAATACCTACGGGCATCGAATAAAAACTTCTTCCGCGGAGGAGTTAGGTCTGCTGGGATCACATCACTAACCAAGTAATTTGCAAAGTCAGCAAACCAAGAAATCAAATCCTGCGATGCAGCTCGTACCTGTTCGTCTGGGAAGGAATCATTTATATAAAACTCCATCCTCTCCTTTGCTTCAGACTCAAGCCTGGATAAATGAGGTACCCCTGATTTTTTGTTCCCTTTTGGTCCTTCACCTCAAACTTAAATTCTTGGAGCAAGAGTACCCACCGAATAATCTGGGCTTGGCATCCTTCTTGGACATCAAGTACCTCAACGCAGCATGGTTTATATGAATAATCACCCTGGTTCCAAGCAAATATGCTCGGAATTTTGCAAATGCAAAGACCACCACTAGTAGTTCCTATTTTGTGACTGTATAATTCTTCTGGGTTGTATTGAGTGTTTTACTTGCATAATAGATAAGATGAAACATCTTTTCTCTCCTTTGGCCTAAGCCACACCAAGAGAAACACAGCTAGCGTCACACATCACCTCGAATGGAAGAGACCAATCTGGAGCTATGATGATAGGAGCAGTGCTGAGCTTTTTGGACACTCAAAAGCCTTCAGACATGCCTTATCGAACACAAACTTTACCTCTTTCTCCAATAATTTTCACAATGGCTATGCAATTTTTGAAAAAGCCTTGATAATGCGCCGGTAAAATCCTACATGCCCTAAAAAGCTTCTGCCCCTTTTACGGATGTCACAACCTGAACGGAGGCCCGAATCATATACACCGGACAAGGGACTCCGAGAGACCCCAAGTCAACCCATGTCCTAAGCATTAAAATTACTCATTCAATAAACATAAAGAAACCATAAACATAAACTCAGCGAAAGTCTCATACAATAGCACATCAAAAGAATATCCGAAGCTACACACACATAAGTTTGAAAAGCCTCTAATCTGGATGAGTTGATGGGACAAGACCCCAAAAAATTCAATAATACTGAACGAAAGAAATACATAAAGAACTGAATGTCTAGCCATCGAAGGATGAGGACTCACCAATCACGTAGAAGCTAACTCTGTCAATCGACTACGCACGGGGTTGAGCCTGGGAGATGGGTCCTGTATCATGAGATGAAACAACATAGAAAGTATGCGGTCAGTATGTGGAATGTACCGAGTATACAACGTAAGTAAAACCGCTTTAGTAGAGTAAATCATTTAAAACATTTCATACGTATCATAAGCTTTCAACATGAGAGGAAGGGCATACATGCATTCTTTCTGAAATCATAATCTCATCACAACATGACCATGCATAGCTTTATAACATCATTACTGACTCGAATGACTCAAAGCTGAAACATGACATTTATTTTAAATGCTAAACAATGAGTCAAACCTTACTTTTAGAAAATGCATGCGTAAGATAACTTCCATGAATAATGCATATGCAAATATGAATAGTATAGACAGTGGGAGACTCATCACTTAACCGACATACCACGATAGAGCTTACATGATCCCGACTATCACACTCAAGTGGGCAGAGCCATCAAAAACCTTGCCAGGGATAAGGATACTACCATAATATCGATATCAAGCTCAAAGGGCCAACTGGCTCGAGGATAGCTCACAAGGGATGTCCCAATAACATAATAGTATAAACCTACGTTGGCGCGTAGTTATGGGGCATAGGGTGATCGACCCTTAACTCGCTCGGTGCTAGACTCTTCTCCCAAAAACATGCAATGCTCTACATCATATATAATGAAGCTCAACATCATCTATTGACGAAGCTCAACATCGTCTAATGACGAAGCTCAATATGAAATTAGGTATAACTCAACATCATACGAAATGAAGCTCAACATTGTCTATTGACAAAGCTCATTAATTAAATCATGCATAGACTCGACATCATATGAAAATGAAGCTCAACATTGTCCTTTGAAAAAGCTCAATAATGACATAAATCTCAATTATGAATTCATGCATATGAGAAGCTTTATTTCGAAACATACCACAAGCTGAAGTATAAGTGGGAGCATATACTCCAAATCATGTGGTAAGCTATATGTAGGAACATCTAACTCAACATACCACATGCTAGAAATTATGAAATTTGGGAGACTTCGCACCAAACCATGTGGTAAGCTTATTTCGGGAAAATCATTATTTTAGATCAATATGTGGGCATTGCCTAAAACTTTATCAAACTTAGATCTACTCAATTCATTTGGAAAACAACATCATATTCATGAGTAGCTTTAGAAACATTCTTTTCATCATCAAATCTCTTCATCATTATACATTCAACATCACTCTCTTCTTTAATGAACTTCTCATTTATGGCATTCAATTTCATATTTTAGATATCATAATTTGGATTGGAAACAATTAAAATCTGCCCAAGCTTCACAATTCACCAATATAAACATAATCTAATCATACTCATGTATAGAGATTGAAGAACCATGAGTAATACCCCGGGAAGGCCTAAGAATAGAACCAAGAGTTGAATTTGAAAAGTGCAGAAAACTAGAAAAAATATCACAGGATGGGAGACTCAACAACTCATGGTTGGATACCACAAACTGTCAGAAACAGTTGTGGTATGGGGGTTCAGGGAAGCAGTGGCGACAATGGACCGTGTAACGGCTCGTTGTCAAGAACAATAAGTCATTGTTAGCGGTCGTTGGAAGGACTGAACTTAGGCTGATAGGGAAACCAAGGGGCATCCCATGACTCGTGGTGAGATGTGACAACCCATTATTTCTAGACATTACTTTTGGGTTAAGAATTACAGTGCATACAATAGATTGAGACTACGACTCATTGGAAGCCACCACGAGTTGTGGTGAGGCTCGTGGTAAGGGAAGTTTAGATTGGTCATGGAGTTGACGACGGTCGATCCAACGACCCGTTTATTGAAGCAATGACTCTTCTTGATGAGTCTTGGGAAGAACATGAGGTTTGTCATGAGGAAATGGACCCAAATACTCCATACCACGAGTCGTGTTATCGTGCAACGACCCGTTGGATAGGTCGTTGGTCCGTCTGGAGCAGTTTTCAAAGGAAATTTCATTAAGGGCAATTTTTACTCTCCTATGCTTTAAGACCCTAAACTACATTTTTTGTATATTTTTTGAGTGTGATAAGATGAGTTAAGTCCCTAATGCATGCCCATTCATAAGCAAGAGCTTTTAGAGAGGTTTTATGGAGATTCAAGGCCTTCTTCTCGAAAATTCCATCAATTTCTTTGTGGGTATTCAAGGAACATTGAAATCAGTCCATTTCCAAGTATGTAGGGTTTGGAATGGGTGAATCCTTTCACACCCATTCCCAAATTTCTATTAAATCATGAATTCTCCTATTCAACTTCAATGGGATTTTACCCAAATGCATGAAAATGTGATTTTTCTTTATGGGTATCGCTTAATTGAGTTTTAATTATTGAATTATGAATGATGGACAGGTTTTATATTATTTTCTTTAAAATCATGTTTCAAGCTTTTTAAATCTAAAATGCCCATTGATGAAGGTTCATGAATGTTATGATTTATGATGAATATTCTATTTTGAGCTTATTGATGATGGGAAAGAATGATTTCAAGTTCCCATGCTTATGAGTATATTTTTGAAAGAATTTAGTATGTTAAAGTATTGGGCGATTTCCACATGTTTAAGAATGATTTACGATTTATGAAACGAATTACATGATTTATTGATTTATGATGTCGGTTGATGAAAAAGGCCTTGATTCCTGGCTAAGCATGTTTTAAAGGGGATCAATGATGATAAATGTTATCTTTTAGCCAATGAATGTTATTTCATGATGTTATTTATTTACGTATGAGCCTATATGCATATTTTTGGAAGCCGTGTCTAGCACCAAGCAGCCCGACGTTCAGAGGACATTGCCGGTGTCTCATAACTACGTGCCAACATAGGTTTCTAATGATATATTCTATTGATAATGATCCCTTGAAATGTGATATCATGTCTAATGCATGACGCTTGCCTGGCAAGTTATCTTGTGCAGATTTATATGCCCAAGTGATACTCAAAAGTACCATTTTTGCCTTGTTTATCTATCAATGTGTATACATTCTCATGTATTTGGTAATAAAATGTGAATTTATACTAACCAACATGATTAGCATTGTTTTGCAGGTAAAATGTGATTTCGGGAAGCTAAAATGCATGTTGGATGATATTGGAGATGGACTTGGATGCGAGCAAGGGAAAAGGCATTGGACAGCATGAATTAAAGGGGCTCCACGATGGAGCCGTGTCACGCTGCCATTGCAGAGGCATTCTGCCTGGATGGGAAAATTCGCCCAAATTCCAGAGAGGGTCCACGTTTGCTCCGTGGCATGGAGCCAGTGCTCCGCGATGCACGCCGTGCCACGTTGAGCCTAAATTCCCGGACCCCCAGTTCCAGTAAGGGTCCGCGTTCGTAGCGTGTCACGGAGGCAGTGCTCCGCGATGCACTCCATGACACGTTGCTCGTTATTTCGGAAAAAATTCCCAGCAGTATAAATAGAACACTTAGGTTCATTTTTTAATATTCTGACTTGGTGGAGCAAGGACGTGGGTTACAGGCAGTTGAGGGACGAAAATATCAGGGTTTTTTCTCTCTTTCTTTCTTCTTTAATTCAATTGTTTGTATGATTAACACTCATTTTAAGATGTTTAATACACAAATGAGTGGCTAATTCCTCTCCTTGCTGAGGTTATGAACAATTGTAATGAAATTTGAGTATTGATTCTTTGGTTTTTCATCTTTTCTTCCATGTTGTTCTATTAATTCTTGTTCTTACTGCATTAGTGTGTGGCCTACATTAATGTACATCTAAAAAGTCCGGTTTCACTCGAGAGAGCAAGAAATTGGAAAGTTGTGAATTAATAGGATATGTTCTTTACTTGGTTTTGGAAAATTGAGTCTTGATTTGCTTTCAGGATAGAAATATACCTGAAAGTCGTATTAGTCAATTTAGGAACCGGAATTGTATGGCTAGGACATGAATTGCATTTGATCACAGAAATGTAGACGGATGGTTCATGATTCTTAAGTGAGGTTAAATACGAGAGTTTTAATCTCTTGGCAAATGTTCTTGGCTAGCAACTGGAGGAAAAGATTAACCAAAGTATGATGATAATTAATTTCATTACATGTTCGTTTAACCTCAGCATGCTTTCATTCATAGTTCAGATTCAAAGTAGATAATTGTTCTTAGTTTTAGTATAAAAATTTATAAAACAAACTATCAAACTTTTGGTTACACTGTTGTCTGCATTGTTAGAAGTAAAATATAGTACACTTTAGCAAATTGCACTTCATCCAAGTCTCTGAGGGATCGATACTTGGCTTACTAAAGCCACTTACTACTTGTTTGACTACGTGCACTTGTGTGTCATTTTATAACCCCACAATCACGCGAACAAGTTTTTGGCGCCGTTGCCGGGGACTTGGCAATTGGTGAATTTGTTTTAAGTGTTAATTTACTGTAGTTTTATTTTCTTAAGTGTTGACAACTTGGTCTTAACCTGTATTTTGTAGACTTAATTGCTTTTGAACACTAGCAAGAGACTAGGAGCTGGTGGAATCGTATATAGAGACAGAAAGGATATTTCACAGTAAACAAAGAGAAACTCTACAAAGAAAGCTGCAGTTGCTCAGACAAACAATCGTGGAGCAACAACAGAATCCACCGGTAGTACGGGCAGTGTTAGTTCCCGAAGAAGCAGCAGCACGGCCGGTTCGCGAGGTGGCAATCCCACATGCCAATAATGTTACATCGAGTATCCGCAAACCAGAGCCCGGAGGGAGATTTGAACTTAAACAGAATATGGTGCAGTTGTTGCACACTAGCGGGCAATTTACCGGTCTCCCTCATGAAGATCCACAGCAGCATCTCCAAAATTTTTTGGAGATAAGTGACATTTACATACCCGCTGGAGTGTCATCAGACTATGTCCGGCTTACATTGTTCCCATTCTCATTATTGGGAGAAGCCAAGAGATGGTTGAAAGCTGAGCCACCCAATTCTATTTCTACGTGGGATGATCTTGCACGGAAGTTTTTGATATGGTTTTTTCCCTTTGGTAAAACAGCAAGACTTAGAAGTCAGATTCTAAGTTTCAAACATAGGGAGGGAAAAATTTTATATCAGGCCTGGGAGAGATTTAAATCCATGTTGCGGGATTGTCCTCACCATCATCAGTCCAATGAAGTGCTGGTGCACACATTTATTGAGGGTTTGGAACCCCACACAAAAATATTGCTAGATTCAGCAGCTGGAGGGCAAGCGCTGGAGAAAACTTATGAGGAGATGTATACCTTGTTGAACCGGATTTCATAGGGCAATCCAGAATGGAATGCTGATTCATCAAGAGGTGGGACAAGGAAAGCAGCAGGAGTGCTTGAAGTGGATGGGTTCACAGCTATCGCTGCACAGATAGCTGCATTACAAAATTAACTGAACACTCACTTCAGCAACATGACATTGAACCAGCCTTAAGCCCCAGTTAATGCAGTACAACAGATGTGGTGAGAAGTGTGTGGAAGCAGTGAGCACTCAGCTGAGTGTTGTGGAGCCAATCCTGACTCGGTAAACTTTGTGGGTAATGCACAAAGGAACCACCAACGGTATGGTAGTAGCTACAACTCCAATTGGAGGAATCATCCTAATTTCTCATGGGGTAGCAACAACCATCAGGGCCAAAGTTCGGGTCAGGATGTGCAAAGGAACCAAGGAGGGCAGCAGAATTATCAAGCTCAATTCAGGAACAACAATGCACCTCCTCCACCACCATCACCCAGCATTGAGGAGATGTTCAAGCCCATGATAGCTAACCAAGCTCAATTACAGGCTGACTATGTGAAATTGGCAGCCGAAGTGAAAAACAACTAGTTAGCTACCAAGGAACTTGAATATCAATTTGGGCAATTTGCTAGTGCCCAAAACACAAGGCCTAGAGGAGGACTGCCAAGCGACACGGATCCCAATCCCAAGCAGGTAAACGTAGTGACCACAAGGAGTGGTTTGCAGTTGAAAGAGGTGGAACCAGAAAGACCACCTCAACATTCGGGAGCAGCAGAAGTTGAGAGGGAGCACAGTTCTAAGAGGGGGAAGACCAAAGAAGCTGAATCAGAAAGACCTCCACCCCCATTCCCTCAACGACTAAAGAAACACAAGGAGGAGGCGTGTTTCAAGAAATTCATGGAGGTGCTGAAACGGGTACATATTAACTTACCTCTTGTTGATGTCTTGTAGGGAGTGCCGAAATATGCTAAGTACATAAAAGACATCGTGGCCAACAAAAGTCGATTGACTGAGTATGCTATGGTGGCTCTAACGGAGGAGTGCACTTCCCGGATTCAAAATAGACTGCCCACAAAGCTAAAAGACCCTGGGAGTTTTACTATCGAGATTACTATTGGGCAGAGCATCCGAGCTCGTGGATTGTGTGACTTGGGAGCGAGCATAAATTTGATGCCATCTTCGGTATTCAGAAAGTTGGGCCTAGGGAGTCCTAGACCCACAACGGTAATCTTGCAGTTGGCGGATCGATCCTTAGCCAGACCGGATGGCATTGTTGAGGACGTTCTGGTGCAAGTTGGCTCCCTAATTTTCCCGGTAGATTTTGTCGTGTTGGACTTTGAACCAGACGCGGAAGTCCCATTTATTTTGGGACGTCCCTTCTTGGAAACCGGGAAAGCACTAATCGACGTAGCTGCGGGGCAGCTAACAATGCGAGCACATGACAAGGTAGAGGTGTTCGATGTGTACAAGGCACCCAAGCTCCCGACGGTGCATGAAGAACTCTCAATGATCAATGTGATTGATCAAGGTGATGACAAGCAGATGAAGGATTCCCGAGAGTTAATGGGAAAACCACCAGAGAGGTGTAAGCACTACTGGGGGGAGGACGGTGATCGAGAGAAATTGTCCATCACCCTAGCGGACAATTGAGCTTAAACGACATCGAGCCGCGACGGTAAACCAGGCGCTGCACGGAGGCAACCCGTGAATTTTTTTTTTTCTTTCATTTTGTAAAGTGTAAATAGATTTTTCTTTTTCTTTTTTCTTGATTTACTACAAAATTTTTCGTTTTAGTTTTTGTTTATTTATATTTAGAGTGAAACCTATAATTCTAACCAATTTTGTATAGTGAGATGAATTTCAGGTCAAACGGAGAAAAATACGCACGGAATCACGAAGGAAAAGTGGAGGTATGAAAAATTAATAAAAAGTGGAAAACAGTGAGCTGGGGCGATAGCTCAGTGTCACGGAGGTGGACCTCCGTGTTACCCTCCGTGACACGTTGAGGTATAACCCGAAAATTTTAAAAAATTTCCAGAATGGTCTCGCGATGGCTCCGTGTCACAGAGGCAGTGCACTGCGATGCACTCCGTGACACGTTGCCGTGTATATCGCGACGGGTCACACCGGGTAGCCGGGTGACCCGCACGATTTTCTTACTTTTTAACCCCGAAAAACCTCCCTTTTCCCTCATTTTTTAATCGCTCCGCGACCAAACCCCCCAAAACCCATCCCCCATCAATGTGACACGGAGTACGACAAGAAATTCATCGAGTTTTCTTCGATTCTTCAAAGTCAAGGTATGTTTTTCGATTCTCTCTCAAATTCTTGTCGATTTTCTTCGATTTTGAGCATGGGAGGTGAGCTAAATTGCCCTACGTAGTAATTAAGCATGAATTCGAGTTAATTATTGTTGATGAATTTTCGAAAAGTCGTTATGATTAGTTGAACTTGTCAATTGTATAACTTATTCGAATTTGATTGATAATATCAATTCTAGGGCTTGGTGTTGAATTTGAAGTTGAAAATGTATTGAAATTGTGAATTTTATGCCAAGATGTACATGTTGAATGAGATGAGTCGATGTACAAATTGTTAGGATGCTAATAGAACGACGGATTCTCGGGTTGGGGAAATGTTGAAATTTGTAAGAATTTGGTTGGTTGTATAGGTTCATGTAGATAAATTTTTGTTGTTGTTTTTGTTTCTTTGTTTTTCTTTGCTAAGTGCGATGGTTAAGATGTTAGCGATGGTAGTGATTGTGATTAGCTGTCTGAAGTCTGAGTAGTACGCAGAAGTTATACCGTCGAATTTTTCGAACGCACTAAGCATGATTGTATAGTTGTTTATGGGGTGTAAATAAAGATAATCTTGCTGTAGTGTTCTAAATGCAGCTAAGGACTAAGTGTGGGGTAACCTAGCGTAACCCGACCTTAGCCGAAGATAATATCTGTAAGCTTAACATGGATCTTGTTGACTTGGGTTGACAGGTAAAATGGCAAGCCGACAAGATAAAGGAAAAGGAGCGTCAACTTCAGGCGCCGGAAGGACACGAATCAGACTGGGCACAGCAGTTCCACGCGGCCAGCGCCGCTAGTACGGAACAAGATGGGTGACCGATGAAGGGAAAAAGTGGTACGCCAAGCAGAAAGAAAGCAAAAATTTCCCCGAGGAGCATATAGCACGGGAACCATTGGCACAGGAGTTCCCTAGAATGGTCCACCGGATTGAAGCAGCTGGGCTCAAGTTCATCTTTGAAGAGCCCAAGGATTGCAATCTGCACTTGGTTCGGGAGTTCTATGCCAATTGGAACCCGATGATCAGGAGTCACACCATCAAGATCAGAGGGCAAATAGTCACTCTGGAGCCCCACCACCTCAATGCCATCATAGGAGCGCGGGACACAGACGCCCACGTACTCCGACAGCTGAACATTACCCCACCGTATGCAGACATCAGACGCACACTGTGTGGGGCCCGGTCGACAGCTAGATGGAGCGGACACAAAGAGAGGGGCTACCACCAGACTTTGCCCTATTCACAGATGAACAGGGAAGCCCGAATCTGGCTGAAGATTGTCTGCTCATGCCTAATCCCGGGGGTACATATGACAGATGTTACCCGGATCGTGTTTTCCTGGTGTACGCCCTGATGAAAGGGTTGGAGATCAATGTAGGGGCGGTTATTATATCCGCCATGAAGAGAACCCGGTTGCACCAGGGCACAGGTATGGCTTTGGTGGACTACTGACCACCTTCCTCAGGGGCCTCGATGTCGTGGAGGAGGCCCTTGACTATATCCCGCAGTTGGAGCGGCGGGCCTTAGACATTACTAAAACTAAGGCTCCCGACACCACCCATGTGCCAGTGCTTACACTTGGCGAGCGACACGCTCGTGATGACTAGTATATGGCTCGGATGTATGGGATGCAGATGCTCCAGCTAAGGATAGGTGGGAGGCCGGCGACAGAGGATGAGCTATGGCAGCTCGAGCTAGACTACCCTTTTGGCGAAAATGCCAGGGCTCTATGCCGAGTGGGGCCAGCATTTGTAGAGCCCACAGACGATGATGTCCCCACAGACGAGGAGACATGTCGGGAGGACTCCGATGTGGAGTCCAATGATGACGACGGAGGCGACTCGGATATGGGAGATGAAGCAGCAGCACCCGATGAAGAAGTGGAATACTTTGACTGATCAGGGAGTTCCACCACCCGAATTTGTGCTATTTGAATTTTTGTGAACACTGGGGACAGTGTTCGAGCTAAGTGTGGGGTGGGAGTAGTTAGGTGCTGGGCTGGGCTGTTTTGTTTTTATGCTCTCTTCTGTTGTCATGTATGTTGTTTGTCCCTGTGAGTGTGAATTTTCAAGTTGTTTCGTATTTTGAAATATTTGTTGAATTGATGTGTGTTGCTGAATGTTGCTAGCTGATTCTTATTCTATACATATTTTTGTTATCGAAATGATCGATATTTTAAAAAAAAATTTAAAAATATTTTGTAAATTTTAAAATATTTTGTAAATAATTTTTCTATCGAAATGATTGATATTTTTGACATTTTTTAATTCTTAGGTTTCTCGGCGTTTGTTTTCGGTTCTTTTACCGAGAATGGTCCCATTGAACCGAAGTCATAGTTAGTGACCGTTCCCTATGATGGATGGATGACGACCTTCTTAAGGGAAATGTAGTCGTTAGGAGTAGATTGTTTTCAATTATTTTTTAATTTTTCAGTTTTTCTTTGGTGGATTGCATCCCGGAACCTGTAGTTACTCTATGGTTGCGAAATTCTGGTTGCGTGTTGTACATGATATTCAAAATGCAAAGGTGATTCGTATGAAAGCATGCAAATTAGTAAATATGTTGAGATACCTAGGCTGTAGAGTTCGATTCAGTGTGATTGAAGCTTAATGTTTGAATTCCTGTAATTAGATGATTGAAGATTCTGTGAATACATCTTGAATTGAGCATGTGCAAAAAGTGTGAAGTGAGGTGTTGACATTCCATGCTATTGTGAAGTGTCTAGAACTTTCCTGGTGTGTGTACAAAACGAAATGAAGGAGGTGTATTGTAGGAAAGGATGTAGGCATTTCTTTGTTTTAACCGAGAGTTTCTATTTTTTTTCCTTGCCATACCCCCCTTTCTGTGATTGTATACCCTAGTCAGCCCGTTGAGCCTTTTAGCCGATTATTTCTTTCTTTTGTCCAAAAACTGTAAACCGAGCTTAATTTCTTCTTTTCATTAGCCGTAAAGTCTATACAAAACTCTTAAGCGCTTAAGAAAAGAAAATCATTTTCCCAAAGTGTCAAAGAGTGAGAATGGTGAAAAGAAAAAGAAAAGCAGAGTGAGGGAAGAGAAGAAAAGGTTGAAGGTGCACTTGCTATAAATACATGATAATGAAGGTGCATCTTTGTTGTTGTGTTAAGTGTGCTTAATGAAATGGGCCATACTAAAGAAAACCTTCAAGAATGGGATGATGAAAAAAAGGGAAACAATGTCCATGAGTTGATGGGATGTGTTGAAAAGGCGCTTAAGGATGCTAGTGGCTATTATTGGCTAATCCAATATTTACTAGTTACGTAGCTTCCATTACAACCCATTAAAGTCCTACGTGACCTTACATCGCACTTCTTTATATTAGTGGAGTAATACACTAAGGGCAAGCTTATGGGTCATGACATGATGCATGTGAATTCTTTTGGGAGAGAGAGTGAAATTGTGTGTACATGCCCCTGTTTGAATGTTTGTGAGTCATATGAGCAAAAAGGGGAAGACTCTCTTGTGTTGTGAGGGCACATGCTTGGTGAAAGATTAATTTTCTTGTCGGATATCTTGATCAGCTGATTTGCATGAGTTTGCCGATATCGAGAGTCGATTCTTAAAGTCTAGGAGGTCTTAATGTATTGAAGGTCATTGCAATGATAAGACCATGCATGTTTTCTTGATGATTTGCTGTGTTGAATAATTGGTATAACCGTAGCTTAAATTGTTGAACCAAAGTAGCGAGGTTGGGATGTAAATTGCATGAATTGTATGTTTGTTGTTCGAGGACGAACAAGGATTTAAGTGTGGGGTAAGTGATCTTGGGCAGATTTATATGCCCAAGTGATACTCAAAAGTACCATTTTCGCCTTGTTTATCTATCAACGTGTATACATTCTCATGTAATTGGTAATAAAATGTTAATTTATACTAACCAACATGATTAGCATTGTTTTGTAGGTAAAATGTGATTTTGGGAAGCTAAAATGCATGTGGATGATATCGGAGTTGGACATGGATGCGAGCAAGGGAAAAGGCATTGGACAGCATGAATTAAAGGGGCTCCGCGATGGAGCCGTGTCACACTGCCCTCGCAGAGGCATTCTGCCTGGATGGGAAAATTCACCCAAATTCTAGAGAGGGTCCGCGTTTGCTCCGTGGCACGGAGCCAGTGCTCCACGATACACGCCGTGCCACGTTGAGCCTAAATTCCCGGACCCCCAGTTCCAGTAAGGGTCCGCGTTCGTAGCGTGTCATGGAGGCAGTGCTCCGCGATGCACTCCGTGACACGTTGCTCGTTATTCCGGGAAAAATTCCCAGCAGCATAAATAGAACACTTAGGTTCATTTTTTAATATTCTGACTTGGTGGAGCAAGGACGTGGGTTACAGGCAGTTGAGGGACAAAAATATCAGGGTTTTTTCTCTCTTTCTTTCTTCTTTAATTCAATTGCTTGTATGATTAACACTCATTTTAAGATGTTTAATCCACAAATGAGTGGCTAATTCCTCTCCTTGCTGAGGTTATGAACAATTGTAATGAAATTTGAGTATTGATTCTTTGTTTTTTCATCTTTTCTTCCATGTTGTTCTATTAATTCTTGTTCTTACTGCATTAGTGTGTGGCCTACATTAATGTACATCTAAAAAGTCCAGTTTCACTCGAGAGAGCAAGAAATTGGAAAGTTGTGAATTAATAGGATATGTTCTTTACTTGGTTTGGGAAAATTGAGTCTTGATTTGCTTTCAGGATAGAAATATACCTGAAAGTCGTATTAGTCAATTTAGGAACCGAAATTGTATGGCTAGGACATGAATTGCATTTGATCACAGAAATGTAGACGGATGGTTCATGATTCTTAAGTGAGGTTAAATACGAGAGTTTTAATCTCTTGGCAAATGTTCTTGGCTAGCAACTGGAGGAAAAGATTAACCAAAGTATGATGATAATTAATTTCATTACATGTTCGTTTAACCTCAGCATGCTTTCATTCATAGCTCAAATTCAAAGTAGATAATTGTTCTTAGTTTTAGTATAAAAATTTATAAAACAAACTATCAAACTTTTGGTTACACTGTTGTCTACATTTTTAGAAGTAAAATATAGTACACTTTAGCAAATTGCACTTCATCCAAGTCTCTGAGGGATCGATACTTGGCTTACTAAAGCCACTTACTACTTGTTCGACCACGTGCACTTGTGTGTCGTTTTATAACCCCACAATCACGCGAACAGCAAGCCAGGGTCAGCTGCCCACTTGAGCGAGATAGTTGGGGCATCATGAAAGCATCTACCATGATGGTGTCAGTTATGATGAGTCCTCCCAGTGTTCCACATGTTTTATGCATTTTTATATTCATGTTATTGGCTCAAGTTATGCTTTGATAAAGTTTGCATACAATTATGATAATGAATGATTTTATGAATGATCTGAATGTCTTGAGCCTTATGTTTTCTTATGAAGTTTATGATACAACCATGATGTCCTTATCCTATGTTTATTTATGAGTTTATTTTACTTTTAACGTCCGTTTTACTTACCTTGCATACTCGGTACATTCCATGTACTGACCGCATACTTTCTATGTTGTATCTTTTCATGATACAGGGTCCGGAACTCAGACTCATCCTCATCCTTAGTCCATCTCACTTACGCTCTCAAATTATTGGTGAGTCCTCATGTTCCTAGGACTGTTTGACAGACTTTTATGTTATCTTTTGTTTCAGTATTAGTCAGGTTCATTAGGGATGTTGTCCCATTAACCCATCGTATGTAGTGAAGGCTTTCAGACAGTATGTAGTATTCAGCTTATGTGTACGTCTAGTATTTTCATATGTTATTCTATGATTACGTATCCTCTATATTTTATGCTAGGTATTCAACTTTATTAAATAATATTAGATGTATGCATGTGCCATGGGTCGACTTGGGGTCTCTCGTGGTCCCTTGTCCCGTGTCTACGATCCGGGTGTACATTCCGGTCTTGACAAACTTGGTATCAGACAATAGATTTGGAGTGTCCTAGGTGTCTAAAATCCACGTTAAGTAGAGTATTTTTCATGGGTGTGAAGCGCGCCACAGCTATTGACAAAGAGGCTGCTAGACGTTTAGGAAATGTTCCCTTCTTTCATGTTCTATGTCGTGCGATGAATAGTCTCTCCATCATTCTAACTCGTGTGATTCACTATTGCAGAATTATGGCTCCTAGAAGAATGAACGAAAGTAGGAATAGAAATGATGAAGGCCACACGAGTGGCAATGACCATGGACATCAGTAAGCCCCACCTATTCAAGAGCCCCAGGCACCAGAGCCAGCTGCCCACGCTGAGTTTTGGGAGGCTATTCAGATGTTGGCGCAGGCCTTGATCGCTCAGGTCAACGAATAGGCTATTGCGCAGGTCCCACAGAATGGCAATGCAGTGGCGGCTCGGATTAGAGGCTTCTTAAGGATGAACCCTCCTGAGTTTACATGATCAAAGGTGGACGAGGATCCACACGAGTTCATTGAAGGGATATTGAAGGTTATTCAGGTTATGGGGGTGACAAATGGGGAATGTGTTGACTTGGCCTCTTATCAGCTAAAAGAGTCGCTCATATTTGGTACAAGCAATGGAAGGACAGCAGGGCAGTGGGAGCGGGCCCTATCAACTGGGATGAGTTCCACATGTCTTTTCTCGATAGGTTCTTCCCTCGGGAGATGAGGGAGTTGAAAGTAACGGAGTTTGTGAACCTCAAGCAGGGAAAGATGATAGTGCTAGAGTATTCGCTTGATTTCACTCGTTTGTCAAAGTACGCCCCAGAGTTAGTGATGGATTAGAGGGCGCGGGTGAGCCGGTTTATTCATGGTGTGGCGGTTATTTAGACAAGGATTACAGGACTGCCATGCTCCACCAGGATATGGACTTTCCTCGCATAGCGTTGTACGCCCAGCAGACGGAGGAAGCTCATGCAAGGGAGAGGGAGGAAAAGTGGGCTCGGATGGATAGCCGTGGGTTTTCACATTAGAGGTCCGTCGGTGGCTACCGTCCACAGTTTCAACAGAGATCAGTAGTCCCAGCACCATCATTAGCTAGTGTTCCATCCAGACCCAAGAGTGATCAGAGGAGCAAGGCTTCAGGGTCGAGGAATCAGAGGAGCACCCAGTTAGAGTATACCTCTCCAGCCTGCGGGAAGTGCGGCAAGAGTCCTACCGGGGAGTTCCTGCTCGGTTCAGATGTTTGCTACGGGTGTGGTAGATTTGGGCACTTGCGCGAAGCATGCCCATATGCTAGACAGGGTGATGATAAGGGTCATGCGCAGACCACCAAGACAGCAGCAGGTCTAGGCCATTCCTCTCTGTAGGGAGCATCAACTAGTGGGGGTGGCGGACAGCGCCAAAATTGATTCTATGCCCTTGCCTCGCGCCAGGAGAACGAGGCTTCGCTAGACGTGCTCACTGGTATGTTGTGTTTCTTTCGTATTGATGTTTATGCCTTGCTAGATCCGAGAGCTACCTTGTCTTTCGTTACTCCTTACATTGCTAGTGGCCTTAGAGTTCATCTCGAGACCTTGTTAGAATCATTTTCAGTTTCAATCCCTGTTGGTGATTCGGTCATAGCTAGACGAGTATATAGAGAATGCCTGGTCATTGTGTTGCATAAGGTTACCTCCGCAGACCTTTTAGAGTTTACATGAATGACTTTGACATTATTCTTGGCATGGACTAGTTGTTTGCATGTTATGCTTCAATTAATTGTAGGACCCATACGATGGAATTTCATTTTCCGGGTGAGTCAGTATTGGAGTGGAAGGGTAGTTCGACGATATCAACAGGTCGATTTATTTCCTATCTTAATGCCAGAAAGATGATTTCTTAAGGATGCATGTATCATCTAGTTAGGGTTAAGGATGTGGAGTCCGAGACCTCGACTATTCAGCCAGTTTCGGTGGTGTGCGAATATCCGAAGGTGTTCCCCAATGATTTGCCAAGTGTTCCTCCGAAAAGGGAAATCGACTTCGGCATTGATCTCTTATCCGATAAACGACCTATCTCAATTCCTACGTACAGGTTGGCTCCAATTGAGCTAAAGGAATTGAAGGATCAGTTAAAGGATTAGTTGGATAAGGGCTTCATTTGACCGAGCTAGTGTCCATGGGGTGCACCAGTTCTATTTGTTCGAAAGAAGGACGGTTCCCTTCGCATGTGTATTGACTATCGACAGTTGAACAAGGTTACTGTTAGGAACAGGTATCCCTTACCTAGGATCGATGATTTGTTTGACCAGCTTCAAGGTGCCAAGGGCTTCTCAAAGATTGATCTCAGGTTCGTGTATCACCAGCTCAAGTTTCGGGAGAGTGACATCCTGAAGACCACTTTCAGGACTCGATATGGTCACTACGAATTTGTTGTTATGTCTTTTTGGACTAACCAATTCCCCTGCAGCTTTTTTGGATCTAATGAATAGGGTGTTAAGGGCATATTTGGACATGTTCATGATTGTATTGTGTTCATTGATGAAATCTTGATATACTCACGGAGCGAGGAGGAGCATGCAGCTCACCTAAGAGTAGTGCTTCATACCCTCAAGGATCTTCAGCTATATGGCTAGACTTGGTGGCATTTTTGGGTCATGTGGTATCAAGCGAAGGCATAAGGGTAGACTCCCAAAAGATTGAGGCGGTGAAGAATTTGCCTAGAACAGTAAATCCTTTAGAAATTCGGAGTTTATTGGGCTTAGCAGGATACTACCAAAGATTTTTTAAGGGATTTTCATCAATTGCGGCCCCATTGACCAGGTTGACTCAGAAAAAAGTAAAGTTCCAATGGTCGGATGCTTGTGAGAAAAGCTTCCAAGAATTGAAGACCCGACTCACATCAGCACCAGTGTTAACTTTACCCGAGGATATTGATGGATTTTTTGTATATTGTGATGCTTGAAGAGTTGGACTGGGATGTGCATTGATGCAGCGAGGGAAAGTTATAGCATATGCCTCTAGACAGTTGAAATTCCATGAGAAGAACTATCGACCCATGATCTTGAGTTGGCTATGGTGGTGTTTGCATTGAAGATATGGAGGCACTACTTGTATGGGGTTCATTTAGATATATTCACGGATCACAAGAGTTTGCAATATGTATTCACTAGAAGGATCTCAATCTTCTCCAACGGAGGTGATTGGAGCTACTTAAGGACTATGACATGAGTGTCCTTTACCACCCGAGCAAGGCTAATGTTGTTGCGGATGCACTTAGTAGGCTCTCTATGGAGAGTGTGTCCCACGTGGATGATGGAAAGAAGGAGTTGGTGAAGGATGTCCACCGACTTGCAAGGCTGGGAGTTAAATTGATTGACATAGCTGATGGCAATGTTATTGTGCAGAATGGGTCAGAATCATCCTTAGTGGTTGATGTCAAATCTATGCAAGATGAGGATCCAACTTTGAGGAAGCTAAAGGAAGTAGTGCAGAGTCCAAAGGTGGAGGTTTTCTCCCAAGGGGGAGATGGTGTTCTACAATATCAGGGTCGGCTATGTGTCCCGAACATTGATAATTTGAGGGTTCGGACATTGCATGAGGCACATGGTACCAGATATTCCATCCATTAGTGATCTACGAAGATGTATCGAGATTTTCGGGAAATCTATTGGTGGGATGGTATGAAGAGGTATATTGTAGAGTTCATAGCCAAATATCCAAACTGTCAGCAAGTGAAGGTCGAGCATCAAAGGCCGGGAGGTGTACTTCAGGATATTCACATTCCCACTTGGAAGTGGGAGGAGATAAATATGCATTTCACTACAGGCCTACCTCACACTCGCCGATACTATGACTCCATTTGGGTGGTGGTAGATGATCACGGGCAAAAATAGCATGCCCGAGATACGCTTTATGACTTAAATTAGTCTTGTTTATCTAAGTAATTGTATACATTTTCATGTAATTTTATATGAATGTGAGGATAAGTGCTAACCAACATGATTAGCCTTTGTTTTGTAGGTTTTGATGACTTTTGAGCAACTAATCCATGAGTTGGTGAAGTAGAGGCTTGGAAACGGAATTAACCCGCGAACATCGGCAAAGAGGAGGCACAAAACAGCCCACCTGCGCATCGGCAACGTGCCACGGCAGGCAGGCTGATCACAACAGCCCACCTGCACATTGGCAACTTGCCACGGCAGGCTGGCTGCGCGACAATGAGGTGTCAACGCACTGCCGAAGCAGCGTGACACTCTGCCAACGTGGCAGGGTGCTGCCGAGGCCAATTTCGGGTGATTTCCAGTGAGGGTCCGCGTCAGTGGCGTGTCACAGAGGCAGTGCTCCGTGATGCACTCCGTGACACGTTGCTTGTTATTCCGGGAAAAATTCCCACTAGTATAAATAGAACACTTAGGTTCATTTTTCATTATTCTGACTTGGTGGAGCAAGAACGTGGGTTACAGGCAGTTGAGGGGACGAAATTATCAGGGTTTTTCTCTCTTTCCTTCTTCTTGTATTCAATTGCTTGTATGTTTAACACTCATTTAACGATGTTTAATCCACAAATGAGTGGCTAATTCCTCTTCTTGCTGAGGTTAAGAACACCTGTAATGAAATGTGATTATTGATTCTTTGGTTTTTCATCTTTTCTTCCATGGTTGTTCTATTGATTCTTGTTCTTACAGCATTTGTGTGGCCTACGCTAATGTACATCTAAAAAGTCCGGTTTCACTCGAGAGAGCAAGAAATTGGAAAGTTGTGAATTAATAGGATATGATCCTTTCTTAGTTTGGGAAAATTGAGAATTGATTTACCTTCAAGATAGAAATATACCTGAAAGTCGTATTAGTCAATTTAGGAATCGGTTCTGTATGGCTAGAACATGAATTTCATTTAATCATAGAAATGTAGGTGGATGGTTCATTATTCTTAAGTGGGGTTAAATACGAGAGTTTTAATCCCTTGGCAATAATTCTTGACTAGCAATCGGAGGAAAAGGCTAACCAAATTATATCGATAATTGATTTCATTACATGTTCGTTTAACCTCAGCATGGTCACATTCATAGTTCAGACTCACATTAGATAATTGTTTTAGACTTAGCATAATTATTAGAAATCAAAATATCAAACTCTTGGTTATACTGTTGTCTGCATTTTTAGAATTGAAATATAGTACACTGGAGCAGATTGCACTTCATCCCAGTCCCTGTGGGATCGATACTTAGCTTACTTAAGCCACTTTACTACTTGTTCGACCACGTGCACTTGCGTGTAGTTATATACCCATATAACGTAGACCGAACAAGTTTTTGGCGCCGTTGCCGGGGACTGGCAATTGGTGAATTTTTCTTAAGTGTAAATTTACTATATTTTTTTCTTAGTTCTGACAACTTGGTGTTAGTGTTAGTTTTAATTCTTTTTTTTTATTTTTTTCGGATACCCTTCTTGACATGACATCGTGGAATACAAATGGTTTAAATGGTGGATACTCATATTTTGGTGAATCTTGTCTGAATTGCGGAGGACACCACTCGTGGCAACACTGTAACACGTGCAATATATGTGGTGGTCAAGATGGCCATTGGGATGGCTGTCCGAATGCATATTCCCCTCCCCCAAGCCCCTACTATGATCCTTCTGTTGTTTTTGCTGAATATAGGCATGCTGAAAATGAGGACTTGGGACGGCAAGTTCAAATAGAAGACATGCTGAAACAACTCATGGAGCAATTAGAAGCAATGAAGGAGGCGATGACAGTATTGAGAATTCAGAAAAAAGAGAATGCAGAGGCTCTAGAAAGGATGAGCGTCAAATTCACGGAGATGATTACTGAGGCTGAAGCTTGTGATAAATTGCAGGTAATAGTTTTAGCCGATATTAAAGAGGAACTACAAGCGGAAGACAAGGGTGAATTTTTGGATGAAGCCCAACAATTAGAATCTCTTGAGTGTCCACGTGATGGGCTCACAGTTATGGAAAATCTATTCGTGGAAGAAGAGATAGAGTATCCCCCAGTTGACAGTAATGGAGAGAAAGATGTCAATGCTGAGAAGGTGTATACAAGTAAGGAGGTCAAGCATAATGCAGTTTCAGAGTTGAGGTGTATTGGACCACATTCAACGCATTTTTCGACATTAAGTTTGGTTGACAACATAGAAATAGAGTCTTCCAAGTTTATAGAGAAATGTCTAGAGGAGGACCAAGCCCCGTATATTTTGAAATTTTCTAACTCGGAGAGACAAAATGACTTCGCTTACTTAAGGACCAATAAGTGCAAAAGGCAACATCAACTGCTTGGTCCTTCCAATTTTTCACCACCACCCCTGGAGCATAAGAGGAAATTAGAGAAGAAGTTAGGGGTGAGATTCATATCCTCAAGGTGGAGGAAAAAGTGGTGAAACTTGATAGGTTGTGCCGCGACGTAAAATTAGGCGCTGCTTGGGAGGCAACCCAAGGGTACCATGGGTACCATGTTAATTTCTTGCATTTAAGTTGATTTTATTTATTTTTCATCTTGTGTTGTTTTGGTGGAAAGTTAAGCACAGATGGAGGGGAAGTCTGAGTACCCGTGTAGGAGGAAGCTAACAAGCATGAAAGAGAAAAAGTGTGGGGTCGAACACCCACTTGTGCAAAGTTGAAGGAAGGCATGCTATTAGCTAGGCCTAAAGGCCTCAGGGAGTATTTCTCACCCTCTATAAATTTTAATTTGATTCTATGAGGACATAGCAGAATTCAAGTGTGGGGTGAGGGAAATTTCAAAAATTTTTGTTGTGCTTAACGATTTTTGGTGAATGTAATGCTTGTGAGAAATTTGAGAAATTTGAAAATTTTTTGTGAATTAAGCATGACTTCATCACCCGTTGGTTTTTCTTTTCGGTTCTTTTCCGACGGGGGGTCTTTTAACCGAAGAATAAAAATTTTCTTTTTCTTTTCTTTGTCTGTATATAAGATTTTTAGTCATAGCTAGGGACTATTTCCGACGATGGATGGATGACGACCGTCTTGAGGAAAAATTAGTCGATAGGTTGGGGTTTTGTGAACCCGTAGCTAATCGATGCTTGAGGTTCTTGTTATAGGCTATAAGTGATTGGAAGATGCAAGTATGTTCAGTGTGAAGCATGCAAGTGTATAACTTTGTTTGAGACACTTAGGCTCTTGAATTTGACTCAATATGATTGAAGCTTAATTTTGAATTCTTGTGATTAGCTGAGTTAAGAGTCTGCTGAATGTGTCTTGATTTGAGCATGTGCCATGAGTGTAAGGTTTTTGAGTATTCTGTGCTATTGTGGATTGTCTAGAACTTGCCTGGTGTGTTTATAAAACGAAAGGAAGGATGTGAATTGTAGGAGATGATTTAGGCATTTCTTTGAATGAACCAAATTTTGATCCCTCATTTTACCTACCTTGAAAAATTAATCCTAGTTAACCCCATTGAGCCTTGAGCCTATTCTTTGACAGCTGCAACATAAGCTTAATCCTTTTTCTTTCATTAGCCTTGAATTTGAACCAAAACTCATAAGCGCCTAAAGGAAAAATCCGAAAGAGTAAAGGAGTGAGAAGAATGAAAAAGAAGGAAAAGTAGCAATTGTAAAAGTTGAGAAAGGGCGAGGGTGCACTTGTTTGAATACGGGTGAGTATTAGTAGGGAGTAAGAAAATAAATAAATTAAAAGTTACTTATAGAACTCCTTACTAATAAGCTAAAAGTGCCCAAAGAAAGGGGGGAACAAAAGAGGAAAAAGAAAGCTGAAAGGAGAAAAAGGTGAAGTAAGGGAAGGGAAGTCCGTAACGAAGGCGTGATGTATTAAAAGCGCTTAGGAAAGATGGTCACTATTACTGACCATAATAGTACCTACCCGCACCTGAGTTACATTACAACCTAAAAAGTCCTACTTGATCTTACACTCATACATCCTTAAACTAGTGGAATAAAACACTAAGGGCAAGCTTATGGGTCATTACATAATGCATGTGAATTCTTTGTGAGAGTGAGCGTAATTCTATTCATATACCCACACATGTTCTGATATAAAAATTATTTTTGCGTGTGAAATTGGGTAACTCTCTTTCCGTGAGGGCACATGTTGAATGAAGGATATAATTCATGTAAGATTTGTTAATCAGTTGATTTGCATGAGTTTGCTAAGATTGAGAGTTGATTCTGGAGGTTAAGAAGTCTTAAAATAGTTGTACTTCAATTTGATGATTAAATCGTGCATGCTCTATTTGTAGCTTGTTACCTTACATAATCATTATAGCCGTAACTTGAATTATCTTGCTAAATTAGTTATGTGGGAGTCTCCATATGCATGATATGTAAAAGGTTGTTCGAGGACGAACAAGGCTTTAAGTGTGGGGTTGTGATCACGGGCAAAAATAGCATGCCCGAGATATGCTTTATGACTTAAATTAGTCTTGTTTATCTAAGTAATTGTATACATTTTCATGTAATTTTATATGAATGTGAGGATAAGTGCTAACCAACATGATTAGCCTTTGTTTTGTAGGTTTTGATGACTTTTGAGCAACTAATCCATGAGTTGGTGAAGTAGAGGCTTGGAAACGGAATTAACCCCCGAACATCGGCAAAGAGGAGGCACAAAACAGCCCACCTGCGCGTCGGCAACGTGCCACGGCAGGCAGGCTTATCACAACAGCCCACCTGCACATAGACAACATGCCACAGCAGGCTGGCTGCGCGACAATGAGGTGTCAACGCGCTGCCCAAGCAGCATGACACGCTGCCAACGCGGCAGGGTGCTGCCGAGGCCAATTTCGGGTGATTTCCAGTGAGGGTCCACGTCAGTGGCGTGTCACGGAGGCAGTGCTCCGCGATGCACTCCGTGACACGTTGCTTGTTATTCCGGGAAAAATTCCCACTAGTATAAATACAACACTTACGTTCATTTTTCATTATTCTGACTTGGTGGAGCAAGAACGTGGGTTACAGGCAGTTGAGGGGACGAAATTATCAGGGTTTTTCTCTCTTTCCTTCTTCTTGTATTCAATTGCTTGTCTGTTTAACACTCATTTAACGATGTTTAATCCACAAATGAGTGGCTAATTCCTCTTCTTGCTGAGGTTAAGAACACTTGTAATGAAATGTGATTATTGATTCTTTGGTTTTTCATCTTTTCTTCCATGGTTGTTCTATTGATTCTTGTTCTTACTGCATTAATGTGTGGCCTACGTTAATGTACATCTAAAAAGTCCGGTTTCACTCGAGAGAGCAAGAAATTGGAAAGTTGTGAATTAATAGGATATGATCCTTTCTTAGTTTGGGAAAATTGAGAATTGATTTACCTTCAAGATAGAAATATACCTGAAAGTCGTATTAGTCAATTTAGGAATCGGTTCTGTATGGCTAGAACATGAATTTCATTTAATCATAGAAATGTAGGTGGATGGTTCATTATTCTTAAGTGAGGTTAAATACGAGAGTTTTAATCCCTTGGCAATAATTCTTGACTAGCAATCGGAGGAAAAGGCTAACCAAATTATATCGATAATTGATTTCATTACATGTTCGTTTAACCTCAGCATGCTCACATTCATAGTTCAGAATCACATTAGATAATTGTTTTAGACTTAGCATAATTATTAGAAATCAAAATATCAAACTCTTGGTTATACTGTTGTCTGCATTTTTAGAATTGAAATATAGTACACTGGAGCAGATTGCACTTCATCTCAGTCCCTGTGGGATCGATACTTGGCTTACTTAAGCCACTTTACTACTTGTTCGACCACGTGCACTTGCGTGTAGTTATATACCCATATAACGTAGACCGAACAGTAAACAGGTTAACTAAGGCTGCACACTTCCTACCAATCAAGACCACGGATTCAGTGGTTGATTATGCCAAGTTGTATATTCGGGAGTTGGTTCGACTTCATGGAGTGCCCTTGTCTATTATTTTAAACCGAGGTGCTCAGTTTACCTCCCAATTTTGGTAGTCTTTCCTGAAGGGGCTTGGGACTCAGGTTAAGCTCAGCACCGCATTCCATCTGCAAATGGATGACCAGGCACAACGAACAATCCAGACTCTTAAGGACATATTGAGGGCATGTGTCATGGATTTTAAAGGTAGTTGGAATGATCATTTGCCCTGAATCAAGTTTTCTTATAATAACATCTATCACTCCAGTATCCAAATGGCAACGTTCAAGGCTCTTTATGGGCGAAGGTGTAGATCTCCCATTGAATGGTTCTAGGTTGGTGAGGCAGCTATGATAGGGCTAGATTCAGTTCACGAGGTGATGGTGAAGGTTTAGTTGATAAGAGACCGATTGAAAACCGCTCAGAGTAATCAGAAATCATATGCCGATGTGAGCAGAAGAGATTTGGAGTTTGAGGTGGACGATTGGGTATTTCTAAAGGTATCTCCCATGAAGGGAGTCATGCAGTTTGGGAAGAAGGGGAAACTCAGTCCCTGATATGTGGGTCCTTACCATGTTATTAGGAGAGCTGATAAGGTGGCATATGAATTGGACTTGCCTTTAGAGTTTGCTTCATTTCATCCCATGTTTCATGTATCGCTCTTGAAAAATTGCTTGGGTGATCAAGCATTAGTAGTCCCGGTAGACAGCATTGGTGTAAAGGATAGCCTCAACTATGAAGAAATTTTGATGAAAATCTTATATCGCCAAGTCCGTAATCTAAGGAACAAAGAAGTAACCTCAGTTAAAGTATTGTAGAGAAATCAGCATGTTGAGGGAGCTACATAGGAAACCAAAGCAGATGTGATGGCTAGATACCCACATTTGTTCTTTACCGGCTTAGTTCCGACTTGAGGTATCCATTTTTTTCCCTATGAATCTATCTACTTTTCATGTTAAATTCATGTGTAAAAGTTTCTTTTATGTGTATGACTGTGCATGTGAAGTATGAGATCAGTTCAGCTATGTGCTTTTATTCAGAGGTAGTCATTCCGTGAAGAATTCGGTTAAAATGATCAGTACATGACTATGATAAATTGTACGTTTTTGTTTACTTCTTGTTTCCTACATTTGAGGAAGAATGTTCCCAAGGGGGAGATATTGTAATACCCCAGGAAGGCCTAATAGTAGACGTGGGAGTTTATTTGAAAAATGCAAAAAACTAGCAAAAATATCACAGGACCGACGACTCAATGACTTGTGGTTGGATACCATGAGTTGTCCGAAGCAGTCATGGTATGGGGGTTCAGGGAAGCAGTGGTGACAACGTACGATGTAACGAATTGTTTCCAGGAACAATGAGTCGTTGTTACCAGTCGTAGGAAGGGCTAAACTTAGGCTGATCGGGACGGCATCCCATGATTCGTGGTGAGACGTGATGGCCCGTTGTTTATAGTCATTACTTGTGGGTTGAGAATTCCATTGCATACACGAATTGAGACCATGACTCATTGGAAGCCACCACGAGTCGTGGTGAGGTTTGTGGTAAGGGAAGTTCAGATTGGTCAAGGAATTGACGACGGTTGATCCAACAACTTGTTGATTGAAGCAACGACTCGTCCTGACAAGTTGTGGGAAGAACCTGAGGTTTTTCGTGAGGCAGTAGACCCAATGACTCGATACCACAAGTCGTGGTATCGTGCAATGACCTGTTGGATCGATCGTTGGTCCGTCCGGAGTAGTTTTCAGGGGAAATTTCATTAAGGGCAATTTCTACTTTTTCATGCTTTGATACCCTAAACTACATTGTTTTGTATATTTTTTGAGTGTGATAAGATGAGTTAAGTCCCTAATGCATGCCCATTTACATGGAAGAGCTTTTAGAGAGGTTTTCGGGAGATTCAAGGCCTTCTTCTCCAAAATTCCATCAATTTCTTTGTGGGTATTCAAGGAACATTGAAATCTGTCCATTTCCAGGTATGGAGGGTTTAGAATGGGTGAATCCTTTCACACCCATGCCCAAATTTCGATTGAATAATGAAATCTCCTATTCAAGTTCTATGGGGTTTTACCCAAATGCATGAAAATGTGATTTCTCTTTATGGGTATGATTTAATTAAGTTTTAATTATTGAATTATGAATGATGGGCAGATTTTACATTATTTTCTTTGAAATCATGTTTCAAGCTTTTTAAATCTAAAATGCCCATTGATGAAGGTTCATGAAAGTTATGATTTATGATGAATATTCAATATTTTGAGCTTATTGATGATGGGAAATTCAAGTTCCCATGTTTATGAGTATATTTTTGAAAGAATTATGTTAAAGTATTGGGAAATACCCACATGTTGAAGAATGATTTACGATTTATGAAACGAATTACATGATTTATTGATTTATGATGTCGGCCGATGAAAAGAGCCTTGATTCTTGGATAAGAATGTTTTAAAGGGGATCAATGATGATAAATGTTATCTTTTAGCCAATGAATCTTAAGGAATGATGTTATTGATTTATGTATGAGCCCATATGCATGTTTTGGGGAGCCGTGTCTAGTACCAAGCAGCCCGACGTTCAAAGGACTACGTCGGTGTCTCATAACCACATGCCACCATGGGTTTCTAATGATATATTATATTGATAGTGATCCCCTAAAATATGATATCACGCCTAATGCACGACCCTTGTCTAGCAAACCAAGGTCGGCTCTGCCCACTTGAGCGAGATAGTTGGGGCATCATGAAAGGCTCTACCATGATGGTGTCGGTTATGATGAGTCCTCCCATTGTTCCGCAAGTTTTATGCATTGTATATTTATGTTATTGGCTCAAGTTATGTTTTGATAAAGTTTGCATATGATTATGATAATGAATGATTTATGAACGATCTGAAAGTCTTGAGCCTTATGTTTTCTTACGAAGTTTATGATACAAGCATGATGTCGTTCTCCTATATTTATTTATGAGTTTATTTTACTTTTGACGTTCGTTTAACTTACCTTGCATACTCGTTACATTCCACGTACTGGCCGCATACTTTCTATGATGTATCATTTCATGATACAGGGTCCGAATCTCAGGCTCATCCTCATCCTTAGTCCATCTCAGCTTACTCTCTCACATTATTGGTGAGTCATCATGTTCCGAGGACCGTTTGACAGACTTTTATGTTATCTTGTGTTTCAGTATTGGCCGGGTTAGTTGAGAGTGTAGTCCCATCAACCCATCATATGTAGTAGGGGCTTTCAGACAGTATGTAGTACTCAGTTTATTTGTACGTCTTGTACTTTCATATGTTATGTTATGATTACGTATATGCTATGTTTTATGCTAAGTATTCCGCTTTATTAAATGACATTAGATGTATGCATGTGCCATGGGTCGACTTGGGGTCTCTCAGGGTCCCTTGTCCTGTGTCTATGATCCGGATGTACGTTCGGGTATTGACACATGCAATTGGGTGAAAACCCCATACTTGATCATGAGAATTTCTTACACTAGATAGAGATTGGGCATGAGTGTGGAAGGAGACACCCACTCGTAGCCTTACATACCTGGGAATGGTGAATTCTAACATCCTCTAATTGCCCAAGCTGAGATTCAAATTGTTTTTTTCCTAGAATCCTCTCTTCAAACCTTCAAACTTGCATGCATGGGAAGAATGACTTAGAATAGGTTTTCCCCAGCTAAAAACCCACTAAAATGATCCTTAAACAACGTAGTATAGGCCCCTAGGATTTAGGAATTACAGAAAAGTCCTTACTAAAATCGCTGAATTTAACTATCAGGGGGTGCCAATACGGGACCTGGTGACTTGTTACTAAGGGCCACAACTCGTGGTCACCTTCCATCATGTACACTGTCTCATTCTCACATAAAGTTCAACCTACTTGATCATGACTCATCTCACAAGTCGTTGGGACTGACCACGGCTCGTGGGGTCCCTTCCGTTACGTACACTGTTCGATCCTTCCATTTATTTCTCAACTTCACCCCACAGTTTACTTGACAACTCGTGGTGGCTGACCACGAGTCATTCCAATTCCCATGGGGACCTTCAACCTTCATTTCCTCCAGGCCTTCCCACGAGCCACTTGAAAACTAGTAGGGTCTCCTCACGAGTCGTCCAACGACTCGTCCTGCAATTGAAGCATCATTTTCCAAATTTTTCCCTGTTTGACTCCCAAGTCCGATCCTTGGGTTCCCAAGGTATTACAATATCTCCCCCTTGGGAACATTCGTCTCTGAATGTTAGAAAGACATAGAAAACTTAGAAACAAGCAATCCTCACATGCAGATACTAATTATTTAAACCGAAAGCTGACGGAATGATTGCCTCCGAAAAGAACTACACAGCTAAACTGAATTCAGACATCACATACATCTATCATAAAATAAATCAAACTTTTGCACGTCAAATGAACATGGAAAGTGATTAGAGAATTAGGGAAAAAACTAATACCTCAAACTGAAACTGAGCCGGTAGGGAACAGGTAGGGCATTTAGCCATCATAGCCGCTTCGGCTTCCCATGTAGCTTCCTCAACATGCTGGTTCCTCCATAACACCTTCATTGAAGCTACATCTTTGTTCCTCATCCTCCGAACCTGGCGATCCAAAATTACAATTGGAATTTCCTCATAACTGAGGCTATATCCCACACCAACGCTTTCCATAAGGACAACTAAAGATGGATCACCCAAGCACTTTTTCAAGAGCAACACATGAAACTCGGGATGTACTGAAGATAGCTCTGAGGGAAAGTCCAACTCATACGCTACCTTACCAACTATTCTCATAAGCCGGTAGGGAACAACATAGCGAGGACTGAGTTTTCCTTTCTTTCCAAACCGCATGACTCTCTTCGTGGGAGATACCTTTAGAAATACCCAATCATCTACCTCAAACTCAAAATCCCTTCTTCTCACATCCGCATATGACTTTTGACGACTCTGATCAGTTTTCAACCTATCCCTATCAACTGAACCTTCACGATAGCCTCGTGAACCGGATCTGGACCTATCATAGCTGCCTTACCAACCTCAAACCCTCCTATGGGAGATCAACACCTCTGTTCGGTCTATTTTTTATATGGGTATATAAAACAACACGCAAGTTCACGTGGTCGAACAAGTAGTAAGTGGCTTTAGTAAGCCAAGTATCGATCCCACAGAGACTTGGGTTAAGTGGAATTTGCTCAAGTTTACTCTATTTTACTTCTGAATATGCTGACAACAAAGTGGCCAAAAAGTGGATATTTTGTATTATAGATTTTTATACTAAAACTAAGAACAATTATCTACTTTGAATTTGGACTATTAATAAGAGCATGTCGAGGTTAACGAACATGTAATGAAACTTATTATCATCATAAATTGGTTAATCTTTTCTTCCAGTTGCTAGCCAAGAACAATTGCCAAGAGATTAAAACTCTCGTATTTAATCTCACTTAAGAATCATGAACCATCCGTCTACATTTCTGTGATCAAATGCAATTCATGTTCTAGCCATACAATTCCGGTTCCTAAATTGACTAATACAACTTTCAGGTATATTTCTATCCTGAATGCACATCAAAACTCAATTTTCCCAAATCAAGTTAAGAACAATATCCTATTAATTCACAACTTTCCAATTTCGTGCTCTCTCGAGTGAAATCGGACTTTTTAGATGTACATTAATGTAGGCCACACACCAATGCAGTAAGAACAAGAATTAATAGAACAACATGGAAGAAAAAGATGAAAAACCATATAATCAATAATCAACATTCATCACAAGTGTTCATAACCTCATTAAGGAAGGGAATTAGCCACTCATTTGTGGATTAATCATCATAAAACGAGTGTTAATCATACAAACAATTGAATTAGAGAAGAAAGAAAGAGAGAAAAAACCCTGAACTTTTCGTCCCTCAACTGCCTGTACCCACGTCCTTGCTCCACCAAGTCTGAATTATGAAAAATGAACTTAAGTGTTCTATTTATACTAGTGGGAATTTTTCCCGGAATAATGAGCAACGTGTCACGGAGTGCATCGCGGAGCACTGCCTCCCTGACACGCCATGAACACGGACCCTCACTGGAACTGGGGGTCCGGGAAATTAAACACCAACGTGGCACGGTGTGCAATGCGGAGGCTAGCCACCGTGCCACGGAGCAGACGCCAACCTCCACTGGAAATTGGATGACTTTTCACCCTCCAGGCAGAATGCCTCCGCGATGGCAGCGTGACACGGCTCCATCGCGGAGCCCCTTTAATTTGTGCAGTCCTATGCCTTATTCTTTGCTCGCATCCAAGTCCAACTCCGATATCATCCAACATGCATTTTAGCTTCCCGAAATCACATTTTACCTACAAAACAATGCTAATCATGTTGGTTAGTATAGATTCACATTTTATTACCAATTACATGAAAGTGTATACACATTGCTAGATAAACAAGGCGAAAATGATACTTTTGAGTATCACTTTGGCATATAAATCTGCCCAAGATCACTTACCCCACACTTAAATCCTTGTTCGTCCTCGAACAACAAACATACAATTCATGCAATTTACATCTCAACCTTGCTACTATGGTACGCCAATTTAAGCTACGGTCATACCGATCATTCAATATTGCAAGTCATCAAGAAAACATGCATGGTCTTAATAATGCAATGACCTTCAATACATTAAGACTTCCTAGACTTTAAGAATCGACTCTCGATATCGGCAAACTCATGCAAATTAGCTAATCAAGATATCTGACACGAAAATCAGTCTTTCCTCAAGCATGTGCCCTCACAACTCAAGAGAATCTTCCCCTTTTTGCTCATGTGACACACAAACATTCTAGTAGGGGCATGTAAAAACAATTTCACTCTCTCTCCCAAAAGAATTCACATGCATCATGTCATGACCCATAAGCTTTCCCTTAGTGTATTACTCCACTAATATAAAGAAATGCAATGTAAGATCACGTAGGACTTTAATGGGTTGTAATGGAAGCTATAGAACTAGTATATATTGGATTAGCCGATAATAGCCACTAGCATCCTTAAGCGCCTTTTCAACACATTCCCATCAACTCATGGACATTGTTTCTTTTTTTTTATCATCCCATTCTTGATGATTTACCTTAGTATGGCCCATTTCATTAAGCACACTTGACACAATAACAAAGATTATTCATGCACCTTCATTATCGTTTATTTATAACAAGCGCACCTTCAACCTTTTCTTTTCTTCCCTCACTCTGCTTTTCTTTTTCTTTTCACCATTCTCACTCGTTGATACTTTGGAAAAATAATTTTCTCTCCTTAAGCGCTTAAGAGTTTTGTATAGACTTTACGGCTAATGAAAAGAAGGAATTAAGCTCAGTTTACCCTTTTCGGACAAAAGAAAGAAATAATAGGCTAAAGGCTCAAAGGGCTGACTAGGGTATACAATCACAGAAAGGGGGAGCATGACAAGAAAAATAGAAACTCTCGGTTAAAACAAAGAAATGCCTACATCCTTTCCTACAATACACCTCCTTCATTTCGCTTTGTACACACACCAGGCAAGTTATAGACACTTCACAATAGCATATAATAACAATACCTCACTACACACTTTATGCACATGCTCGATTCAAGATGTATTCACAGACACTTCAATCAACTAATTACATGAATTCAAACATTAAGCCTCAATCACACCGAATCGAACTCTACAACCTAGGTATCTCAACATATTTACAAAATTGCATGCTTTCATAAGAATCACCTTTGCATTTTGAATATCATGCACAACACGCAACCAAACTTTCGCAACCATATAGTAACTACAGGTTTCGGGGTGCAATCCACCAAGGAACAAAACTAAAAATAATTGAAAAAATAATATCTACTCCTAACGACTACATTTCCCTTCAGACGACCGTCATCCATCCATCATAGGGAACAGTCACTACTTAAGACGTCGGTTCAATGGGACCATTCTCAGTAAAAGAACCGAAAACAAACGCCGAGAAACCCAAAATTAAAATTTTGAAAAATTTGCAAAATATCGATCATTTCGATAGAAAAATTATTTACAAAATATTTTCAAAAAAAATTAAAAAAAAAAAATATCGATCATTTCGATAAGCAAAAATATTTACAAAAATATTTACAGAATCAGCTGGCAACATTCAACAACACACATCAATTCCACAAATATTTACAAATACAGAACAGTTTGAAAATTCACAAACATAGGGAAACACAACATACAAAATAACAGAGGAGAACGTACAAACAAAACAGCCCAGCCCAGCACCTAACTACTCCCACCCCACACTTAATCCGAACACTGTCCCCAGTGTCCACAAAAATTAAATAGCACAAAATCGGGTGGTGGAACTCCCTGATCAGTCAAAGTATTCCACTTCTTCATCAGGTGCTGCTGCCTCATCTCCCATGTCCGAGTCACCTCCGTCATCGTCATCAGACTCCACATCGGAGTCCTCCAGACGTGTCTCCTCGTCCGTGGGGATGTCATCATCAGTGGGCTCTACAAAGGCTGGCCCCACTCGGCATAGAGCCCCGGCGTTTTCGCCAAACGGGTAATCTAGCTCGAGCTGCCATAGGTCCTCCTCCGTGGCTGGCCTCCCACCTATCCTGAGCTGGAGCATCTGCATCCCATACATCCGTGCCATGTACTGGTCATCACGAGCGTGTCGCTCGTCAAGTGTCAGCATTGGCCCGTGGGTGGTGTCGGGAGCCTTAGTTTTAGTCACATTCAAGGCCTGCCGCTCCAACTGCGGGATATAATCGAGGGCCTCCTCCTCAACATCGAGGCCCCGAAGAAAGGTGGTGAGTAGTCCACCGAACCCATACCTGTGCCCCTGGTGCAGCCGGGCTCTCTTTATGGCGGATATAATAACCGCCCCAACATTTATCTCCAGCCCTTTCATCAGGGCGTACACCAGGAAAACACGATCCCGGGTTACATCAGTCATATTTACCCCTGGGATGAGGCAAGAGCAGACTATCTTTAGCCAGATTCAGGCTTCCCTATTCATCTGAGAATTTGGCAGAGTCTGGTGGTAGCCCCTTTCCTTGTGCCTGCTCCATCTAGCTGTAGATCGGGCCCCACACAGTGTGCGTCTGATGTCGGCATACGGTGGGGTAATGTTTAGCTGTTGGAGGACGTGGGCGTCTGTGTCCCGCGCTCCTATGATGGCATTTAGCTGGTGGGGCTCCAGAGTGACTATCTGCCCTCTGATTTTGATGGTGTGGCTTCTGATTGACGGGTTCCAATTAGCATAGAACTCTCGAACCAGGTGTAGGTTGCATTCTTTGGGCTCCTCAAATATGAAATTTAGCCCAGCAGCCTCGATTCGGTGAACCATTCTGGGGAACTCCTGTGCCAAAGGCTCCCGTGCTATATGCTCCTCGGGGAAATATTTGTTCTCTTTATTCTTGGCGTACAACTTTTTACCCTCGTCAGTCACCCATCTTGTTCCATATTGGCGGCGCTGGCCGTGTGGAACTGCTGGTGCACCTGGGACTGTTGTGCCCAGTCTGAGTCTCTTCCTTCCGGTGCCTGAAGTTGATGCACCTTTCCCTTTATCTTGCCGGCTTGCCATTTTACCTGTCAACCCAAGTAAACAAGCTCAATGTTGAGCTAAATAAATATTAACTTTGGCTAAGGTCGGGTTATGCTAAGTTACTCCACACATATTCCTTAGCTACAGTTATAACAATACGACAAGAATAACTTTATTTACATCAAACAACCAGCTATACAATCATTCTTAGTGCGTTCAAAAAGAAAAATTCGACGGTATAACTTGTGCGTACTACTCAGACTTCGTACAACTAATCACAATCACTACCATTTCTAGCATTTTAACTATCACACTTAGCAAAGAAAAACAAGAAAACAAAAACGACAACACAAATTTATATACATGAACCTATCCAACCAACCAACTTCTAACAAATTTCAACATTTTCCCCCAAACCCAAGAATTCGTCGTCTATTAACATCCTAACACTTTGTACAATGACTCATCTCATTCAACACGTACAACCCGGCATACAATTCACACTTTCAACACATTTCTAACTTCACATTCAACAACAAGCCCTAGAATTGATTTTCGCAATCAAATTCGACTAATTTATGCAATCGACAAGTTCAAACAATCATAAAGACATTCCGAACATTTATCAATCAACAAATAATTCGAATTCATGCTTAATTACGACTTAGGGAGATTTAGTTCACCTCCCATGCTTAAAATCAAAGAAAATCGACAAAAACTTGAGAGGGAATCGGAAAACATACCTTGGAGTTGAATAAGCGAAGAAAACTCGGAAAATTGTTGCCTTAAGCCGTGGCACGTTGATGGGAGAGGGGTTTTGGGACGTTTGGTCGCAGAAGAAATCGAAAATGAGGGGAAGAGGGGAGTTTTCGGGGTTTAAAAGGTAGAAAAACATGCGGGTCACCTGGCAACCCGGTGTGACCTATCGCGATATACAAGGCAATGTGTCACGGAGTGCATCGCGGTGCACTGCCTCCGTGACACGGAGCCATCGCGATAGCATTCTGGAAACTTTTAAAATTTCCAGGTTACACCTCAACGTGTCACGGAGGGTAATGTGGAGGTCCTCCTCCGTGACACGGAGCTATCGCCCCAGCTCACTGTCTTCTATATTTTATTAATTTTTCATACCTCGACTTTTCCCTCACGATTCCGTGCACATTTTCCTCCGTTTGACCTGAAAATCATCTCACTAAACAAAATTGGTTAGAAAAATAAAAAATACTAACTAAAATGAAAATTTTTGTAATAAATCGAGAAAAAGAAAAAGAAAATCTATTTACACTTTACAAAATGAAAGAAAAAAATTTTCACGGG
Source organism: Datura wrightii (assembly GCA_035772735.1). Classification (NCBI taxonomy): domain Eukaryota; kingdom Viridiplantae; phylum Streptophyta; class Magnoliopsida; order Solanales; family Solanaceae; genus Datura; species Datura wrightii. The sequence goes on along the minus strand of JASDFA010000007.1, from coordinate 55,714,203 downwards.
TTGCCTCCCGTGCAGTGCCTGGTTTACCATCACAGCTCGACGTCATTTAAGCTCAATTGTCCGCTGGGGTGATGGACGATTTCTCTCGATCACTGTCCTCCCCCCAGTAGTGCTTACACCTTTGGGCATTTACTATGAACGTAGCACTCCGGTCTTCTTGCCACAATTCTACCGCCCCGTGCGGGGTCATTCTTACCACTTCAAATGGTCCTGACCATTTAGACCTCAGCTTCCCTGGAAACAACTTCAATCTCGAATTGAAGAGCAACACTTTCTGTCCCGGCTCGAAAATGTGATGCACCACATGCTTATCATGCCATCTTTTAGTTCTTTCCTTGTAGTACTTGGCACTCTCATAGGCATGCCAACGGAACTCTTCAAGTTCACTGAGCTGTATGAGTCTCTTTTTACCCGCCAGCTCTAAGTCCATATTTAGCTTCCTGACAGCCCAGAAGGCTCTGTGCTCTAATTCCACCAGAAGATGACATGCTTTGCCATAGACCAGTCGGTATGGTGAGGTTCCAATCGGTGTCTTGTAAGCGGTTCTGTAAGCCCACAACGCATCATCAAGTTTGCTTGACCAATCATTTTGTTGTGTATTCACCGTTTTCTGAAGAATCTGCTTCACTTCTCTATTTGACACCTCTACTTGCCCACTAGTTTGGGGATGGTATGCTGTTGCCACTTTATGGCGCACCCCATACTTGGCTAGTAATTTCTTGAAACTTGGATTGACAAAATGAGCCCCTCCATCACTGATAATGGCTCGGGGTGTCCCGAACCTGGTGAGGATGTGTTTTTTCACAAACTTCGTTACCACCTTGTTGTCATTCCTGGGTCAAGCTATTGCTTCCACCCATTTTGATACATAATCTACAACCACCAAGATGTAACGATTAACAAATGATGGTGGGAATGGACCCATGAAATCAATGCCCATACATCAAAGGGCTCAACTTCCAGTATATTCTGCAGCGGCATCTCGTCTTCTGCCAATTGATCCTGTACGCTGACATCTATCACACATTTTGACATACGCCATAGAGTCTCTGAACAATGTTGGCCAAAAGAAACCTGACTGTAGAACCTTGTGCGCTGTTCTCTCGCCTTCGTGATGACCTCCATACAATGAAGAATGGCAGCCCCTCAACACCTCTGCAATCTGACTCTCTGGGATGCATCTTCTCATTACCTGATCTGGTCCTTGTTTGAATAAATATTGTTCATCCCAAACAAAGTGCCGACTATCATGCCTCAATTTCCTTCTTTGCTGGTCTGTTGCCTCAGGTGGGTAGACTCCGCTCACTAGCAAGTTGACTATGTCTACATACCATGGGACTTCGGCTTCCCCCACTGCCAAGAGTTGCTCATCTGGGAACTCTTCATTTATGTTATCACTTTCCATCACATGCGACCGGCTTTCCAATCATGATAGGTGATCTGCTACCTGATTCTCGCTCCCCTTTCAGTCTTTGATCTCGAGATCGAACTCCTGTAACAACAAGATCCATCTGATCAACCTCCGCTTAGCATCCTTCTTGTTGAATAGGTAGCGAATCGCTGCATAGTCTGTGTACACCACCACTTTCGAACCCACCAAATAGGACCTGAATTTGTCAAATGCAAATACCAAGGCTAGCATTTCCTTCTCTGTGACTGTGTAGTTGCTTTGGGCTGTATTCAGCGTTTTGCTTGCATAATGAATAGAATGAAAGATTCTATTTTTTCTTTTCCCCAATACAGCTCCCACAGCCACATCACTGGCATCACACATCAACTCAAATGGTTGTTCCCAGTCCGGAGAAGTGAGGATAGGTGCTTCTATCAATTTCTGCTTCAGCTCTTCAAATGCCTTAACACACTCATCATTCAACTCAAACTTCACCTCTTTTTCCAGTAATCTGCATTGTGGTCTAGAGATTTTGGAAAAGTTTTTGATGAATCGTCTGTGGAATCCTGCATGCCCAAGAAAGCTGCGCACACCTTTTACTGACACTGGTGGTGGCAACTTTTCAATAACCTCGATCTTAGCACGATCGACTTCCAACCCCTTTCGAGATACTTTATGGCCAAGGACAATACCCTCCTTCACAAAGAAGTGGCATTTCTCCCAGTTTAATACCAGGTTGGATTCCTCACAACGAGCCAGCACCCTGTCAAGATTCTGCAAACAAGTAGCAAATGAATTACCAAAAACAGAAAAATCATCCATAAATACCTCAACAAAATCCTCCACCATATCATGGAAAATAGCCATCATGCATCTCTGAAATGTGGCCAGTGCATTGCATAACCCAAAAGGCATTCGCCTGAAAGCATATGTCCCATAAGGACAGGTAAAAGTAGTCTTCTCTTGATCCTCCGGAGCTATGGCTATTTGGTTATAACCAGAGTACCCATCAAGGAAGCAATAGTATTCCTGTCCCGCCAACCTATCCAGTATTTGATCAATGAAAGGGATGGAGTAATGATCTTTCCTCTTGGCTTCATTTAGCTTTCTGTAGTCCATGCAAATCCGCCAGCTTGTGACGGTTCGGGTAGGAATCAACTCATTTTTCTCGTTGGTGACTACAGTCATCCCCCCTTTCTTTGGAACACATTGAACGGGGCTAACCCATTCACTATCTGAAATTGGGTAGACCACACCTGCATCAAGCCACTTGATTATTTCTTTCCTCACCACATCTTTCATTGCTGGATTAAGTCTCCGTTGCGTCTGAACGGTTGGTTTGGCTCCTGTCTCCATGAATATCCTGTGTGTACAGAAAGCTGGATTGATGCCCTGAATGTCTGACATTTGCCAACCCATTGCTTTCTTCCTCTTTTTGAGGACACCCAATGCTGCCTTCTCCTGTGCCTCCCTCAAGTCTGCAGAGATGATAACTGGTAACGTCTCACCCTCCCCCAAAAAGATATATTTTAAATGGGGAGGCAATTCTTTCAACTCCAGCTTCGGTGCCTCCTCAACTGATGGTTTTGGTAAAGGCTCTAGAGATCTCATCAATGATTGAAATTCCTGTCTCCTAGGATGATTCTGTGCTCCATTCAACAATTGGACAATTCCACACGCCTCTCTATCTCCAAAATGATCGGAGTGCGTCAACGCTCTTTCCAATGGGTCTTGAGATTCAACAATCTGACTAATTTCTTCATGTTCAACAACATTGATTGCTGAAAGCTCCTCATTTATAGTTGGTAGCTTCATGGCTTTTAACACATCAAATACCTCTACTTTGTCATGTGCTCGCATTGTGAGTTGCCCCGCAGCTACGTTGATTAATGCTTTCCCGGTTGCCAAGAAGGGTCATCCCAAAATAAATGGGACTTCCGCGTTTGGTTCAAAGTCCAGCACAACAAAATCTACCGGGAAAATTAGGGAGCCAACTTGCACTATAACATCCTCAACAATGCCATCCGGCCTAGCTAAGGATCGATCCGCCAACTGCAAGATTACGGTTGTAGGTCTTGGACTCCCTAAACCCAACTTTCTGAATACCGAAGACGGCATCAGATTTATACTTGCCCCCAAGTCACACAATCCACGAGCTCGGATGCTCTGCACAATAGTAAGCTGGATAGTAAAACTTCCAGGGTCTTTTAGCTTTGTGGGCAGTCTTTTTTGGATCCGGGAAGTGCACTCCTCCGTTAAAGCCACCATAGCATACTCAGTCAACCGACTTTTGTTGGCCACGATGTCCTTTATGTACTTGGCATATTTAGGCACTCCCTGCAAGACATCAACAAGAGGTAAATTAACATGTACCTGTTTAAGCACCTCCATGAATTTCTTGAAACACACCTCCTCTTTGTGTTTCTTGAGTCGTTGAGGGAACGGGGGTGGAGGTCTTTCTGATTCAGCTTCTTTGGTCTTCCCCCTTTCCGAACTTTGCTCCCCCTCAACTTCTGCTGCTCCCGAATGTTGAGGTGGTCTTTTTGGTTCCACCTCCTTCCACTGCAAACCCCTCCTTGTGGTCACTGCATTTACCTACTTGGGATTCGGAACCATGTCGCTTGGCAGTCCTCCTCTAGGCCTTGTATTTTGGGCACTAGCACATTGCCCAAATTGATACTCAAGAGCCTTGGTAGCTAACTGATTGTTTTTCACTTCGGCTGCCAATTTCACATAGTCAGCCTGCAATTGAGCTTGGTTAGCTATCATGGTCTTGAACATCTCCTCAATGCTGGGTGATGGTGGTGGAGGAGGTGCACTGTTATTTCTGAATTGAGATTGGTGGTTCTGTTGCCCTCCTTGATTCCTTTGCACACCCTGAACCGAACCTTGGCCTTGATGGTTGTTGCTACCCCATGAGAAGTTAGGATGATTCCTCCAATTTGAATTGTAGCTACTACCATACTGCTGGTGATTTCTTTGTGCATTACCCACAAAGTTTACCGAGTCAGGATTGGCTCCACAGCACTCAGCTGAGTGCTCACTGCTTCCACACACTTCACACCACAATTGCGGACTGCATTAACCGGAGCTGAAGGCTGGTTCAAAGTCATGTTGCTGAAGTGGTTGTTCAATTGATTTTGCAAGGCAGCTATCTGTGCAGCGATAGCTGTAAACCCATCCACTTCAAGCACTGCTGCTGCTTTCCTTATCCCACCTCGTGATGAATCAGCATTCCATTCTGGATTGCCCTGTGAAATTCGGTTTAGCAAGGTATACAGCTCCTCATAAGTCTTTTCCAGCGCTTTCCCTCCAGCTGCTGAATCTAGCAGTATTTTGATGTGGGGTTCCAAACCCTCAATAAATGTGTGCACCAACACCTCATTGGACTGATGATGATGAGGACAGTCCCGCAACATGGATTTAAATCTCTCCCAGGCTTGATATAAATTTTCTCCCTCCCTCTGTTTGAAACTCAGAATTTGACTTCTAAGCCTTGTTGTTTTACCAGAGGGAAAAAACCTTATCAAGAACTTTCATGCAAGATCATCCCACGTTGAAATAGAATTTGGTGGCTCAGCTTTCAACCACCTCTTGGCTTCTCCGAGTAATGAGAACGGAAATAATGTAAGCCGAACATAATCAGGTGACACTCCAGCGGGTATGTAAGTGTCACTTATCTCCAAAAAGTTTTGGAGATGCTGTTGTGGGTCTTCATGAGGGAGACCGGTAAATTGCCCGCTTGTGTGCAACAATTGCACCATATTTTGCTTGAGTTCAAATCTCCCTCCAGGCTCTGGTTTGCGGATACTGGATGTAACATTATTGGCATGTGGGATTGCCACCTCGCGAACCGGCCTTGCTGCTGCTTCTTCGGGCACTAACACTGCCCTTACAACCGATGGATTTTGTTGCTCCATAATCATCTGTCTGAGCAACTGCAGCTTTCTTTGTAGAGCTTTTCTTCTCTTACTGTGAAATATACGTTCAGGCTCTATATAAGATTCCACCAGCTCCTTGTCTCTTGCCAGTGTTCACAGCAATTAAGTCTGCAAAATACAAGCTAAGACCAAGTTGTCAACACTTAGAAAATAAAAATACAGTAAATTAACACTTAAAACAAATTCACCAATTGCCAAGTCCCCGGCAACGGCGCCAAAAACTTGTTTGGTCTATTTGTTATATGGGTATATAAAACAACACGCAAGTGCACGTGGTCGAACAAGTAGTAAGTTGCTTTAGTAAGCCAAGTATCGATCCCACAGAGACTTGGGTTGAGTGCAATTTGCTCAAGTTTACTCTATTTTACTTCTAAATATGCTGACAACAAAGTGACCAAAAAGTGGATATTTTCTATTATAGATTTTTATACTAAAACTAAGAACAATTATCTACTTTGAATTTGGACTATGAATAAGAGCATACCGAGGTTAACGAACATGTAATGAAACTGATTATCATCATAAATTGGTTAATCTTTTCTTCCAGTTGCTAGCCAAGAACAATTGCCAAGAGATTAAAACTCTCGTATTTAATCTCACTTAAGAATCATGAACCATCCGTCTACATTTCTGTGATCAAATGCAATTCATGTTCTAGCCATACAATTTCGGTTCGTAAATTGACTAATACGACTTTCTATCCTGAATGCACATCAAAACTCAATTTTCCCAAATCGAGTTAAGAACAATATCCTATTAATTCACAACTTTCCAATTTAATGCTCTCTCGAGTGAAATCGGACTTTTTAGATGTACATTAATGTAGGCCACACACCAATGCAGTAAGAACAAGAATTAATAGAACAACATGGAAGAAAAAGATGAAAAACCATATAATCAATAATCAAAATTCATCACAAGTGTTCATAACCTCAGCAAGGAAGGGAATTAGCCACTCATTTGTGGATTAATCATCATAAAACGAGTGTTAATCATACAAACAATTGAATTAGAGATGAAAGAAAGAGAGAAAAAATCCTGAACTTTTCGTCCCTCAACTGCATGTAACCCACGTCCTTGCTCCACCAAGTCTGAATTATGAAAAATGAACTTAAGTGTTCTATTTATACTAGTGGGAATTTTTCCCGGAATAATGAGCAACGTGTCACAGAGTGCATCGCGGAGCACTGCCTCCGTGACACGCCATGAACGCGGACCCTCACTGGAACTGGGGGTCCGGGAAATTAAACACCAACGTGGCACGACGTGCAACAAGAAGGCTAGCCACCGTGCCACGGAGCAGACGCGAACCTCCATTGGAAATTGGATGACTTTTCACCCTCCAGGCAGAATGCCTCCCCGATGGCAGCGTGACACGGCTCCATCGCGGAGCCCCTTTAATTCGTGCAGTCCTATGCCTTTTTCCTTGCTCGCATCCAAGTCCAACTCCGATATGATCCAGCATGCATTTTAGCTTCCCGAAATCACATTTTACCTACAAAACAATGCTAATCATGTTTGTTAGTATAAATTCACATTTTATTACCAATTACATGAAAGTGTATACACATTGCTAGATAAACAAGGCGAAAATGATACTTTTGAGTATCACTTGGGCATATAAATCTACCCAAGATCAACCTCCACCCGTAAAGAGCCTTGAATGGTGCCATTTGGATGCTGGAGTGATAGCTGTTATTGTAAGCAAACTCGATCAAGGGCAAGTGATTGTCCTAACTACCTTTAAAGTCCATCACACAAGCTCTCAACATGTCCTCGAGCATCTGGATAGTCTGCTTCGCCTGACCATCTGTTTGCGGATGAAATGTTGTTCTGAGTTTAATCTGAGTCCCAAGCCCTTTTTGGAAAGACCACCAAAACTGGGAGGTAAAATGAGTACCTCGGTCTGAAATAATAGACAAGAGCACTCCATGATGTCGAATTAACTCCCAAATATAAAATTTGGCATAATCATCTACTGAATCTGTGGTTTTAACCTGTAGAAAGTGTGCAGCCTTGGTCAACCTGTCGACCACCACGCAAATGGAATCATAGTGTCGGTGAGTACGAGGTAGGCCTGTAATGAAGTCCATATTAATCTCTTCCCACTTCTAAGTGGGGATGCTAATATCCTGCAGTACGCCTCCCGGCCTTTGATGTTTGACTTTCACTTGCTGACAGTTCGAGCACTTGGCTACAAATTCTGCAATATCCTTCCTCATGCCGTTCAACCAATATATTTCCCGCAAGTCATGATACATCTTGGTGGCACCCGGATGGATGGAATACCTGGACCCATGTGCCTCATGCAATATCTGGTACCAAAAATTATCGACATCTGGAACACATAGATGACCCTGGTACCGCAACACCCCATCTCTCCCTTGGGAGAATACCTCCACATATTGACTTCGAACGTCTTCCTAAAGATTTACCAATATCGGGTCCTCCTCCTGCCTAGCTTTCACATCCACTGCCATGAACGATTCTGATCCGTTTTGTACAACAACACCGTCATCAGCAGACTCCACCAATCTAACTCCCAACCTCACAAGTCGATGGACATATTTCTCCAACTCCTTCTTTCCCTTATCCACACGGGATACACTCTCCATTAGGATCCTACTAAGTGCATCTGCTACTACATTAGCCTTTCCCGGGTGGTAAAGGACACTCATATCGTAGTCCTTTAGTAGTTCCAATCAGCTCCTTTGCCGAAGATTGATATCCTTCTATGTGAACACATATTATAAGCTCTTTTGATCCGTTAATACATCCACATGGACCCCATACAAGTAATGTCGCCATATCTTTAGTGCAAATACTACCATGGCCAACTCAAGATCATGGGTAGGGTAGTTCTTTTTATGAATGTTCAACTGTCTCGAGGAATAAGCTATCACTTTCCCATGCTATATCAACACACACTCGAGTCTGACTCGCGAAGCATCACAGTATACCACAAAACCATCGGTACCCTCAGGTAGGGTCAACACCGGTGTTGAAGTGAGTAAAGTTTTCAACTCTTTCAAGCTTTATTCACAAGCCTCTGATGGTTGAAACTTCACCTTCTTCCGAGTCAACTTGGTCAAAGGTGTGGCATAGATGAAAAGCCCTCCATAAATCTCCAATAGTAACCTGCTAAGACCAAAAAGCTCCTGATATCTGATGGGTTCATTGGTCTGGGCCAATTCTTTACCGCCTCGATCATCTAAGAATCTACTTTTATGCCCTCACTCGATACCACATGGCCTAGAAATGCCATCGAGTCCAACTAAAACTCACATTTGCTGAACTTCGCATACAACTAACGATCCTTGAGGGTCTGAAGCACTACTATCAAGTGAGCAACATGCTCCTCCTTGCTCTGAGAGTATATGAGGATATCATAAACGAACACAATCATGAACATGTCCAAATATGCCTTGAACACCCTGTTAATTAGATCCATATAAGCTGTAGGGGCATTGGTTAGTCCAAAAGACATAACAACAAATTCATAGTGGCCATACTGAGTACTGAAAGCGGTCTTCGAGATGTCAATCTCTCGAACCCTGAGCTGGTGATACCCAAACCGGAGATCAATCTTGGAGAAACACTTGGCACCCTAAAGCTGCTCAAACAAATCATCGATCCTGGGTAAGGGGTACCTATTTTTGACGGTTAGCTTATTCAACTGTCGATACTCAATGCACATCCGAAGCGATCCATTCTTCTTCTAGATAAAAACACTGGTGCACCCTATGGAGACTTACTCAGCCTAATAAAACCCTTATCTAAAAGATCCTTCAACTCTTTTACTCAGATGGAACCATTTTGTAAGGAAAAATAGATATAGGCTGCGTGTCGAGAAGAAGATCTATATCGAAATCAATCTCCCTCTCGGGAGGGACACCTAGCAAATAATCAGGAAAGACCTATGGATACTCATGTACCACTGGTACAGACTGGATAGTCGGGGTTTCGGACTACACATCCTTAACCCTAACTAGATGGTACATGCAATCATCTTTCTGGCATTAAGGTAGGAATTAAATCGACCTACAGGCACAGCTAAACTACCCTTCCATTCTAATACAGGCTCACTCGGAAATCTGAGCTCTACTAACTAGGTTCTACAATTAACTGAAGCATCAAATGCAAATAGCCAATCTGTGCTGAGAATAATATTGAAATTGTTCATGGCTAACTCTATCAAGTCTGCTAAGGTCACCTTATGAAGGACTAAGACTGGGCAACCTCTATACACCCGTCTAACTATAACTGAGTCACCTACTAGAGTGGAAAATAAGAAGGGCTCTGACAAGACATCAGGACTGACTCTGAAGCTATTGGCTACATATGGTGTCACAAAAGATAGGGTGGCCCCAAGATCTAGCAATGTATATACATATACATGAAAAACTCTCAGCATACCAGTGACTACATCTGGTGAAGCCTCCTGCTCCTAATGAGTGGCTAAGGCATAGAATCTGTTCTGATGCTGCTCACTAGTTGTGCTAGAAGATGCCCCCTGATGTGCTGTGCGTGGGGGAGGGGAAAATGAACTAGAAGCTGGGTCTTGGACCTCAACCTGATCTTGTCTCACAGTGGGACAATATCTGAGCATATGTACGGGCTTCCCACATCCAAAACATGCTCTTGACCTTGCCAAGCACTGGCCTGTGTGTCCTCGGCCGCAGCTGCGATAAGCTGGAATGGTGGAATTTGTGGGTCTACTGTTATGACCCCTCGAGCTTGACGCTCGCTACCTATGATCATGTCTGGGCCTAGATGGCACACTCAGCATTGAAGATGCCGGGGCTGATGATCTCTGGTGGGTCTGCTGTCGATGCCCACCACCGGACCTTTACTAAGAGAACTTGTTGTCCTCGGTCCTTTCCCTCTTGGCCTCCCTCTACCTCAAATGTGCCGCCTACATCTGCTGGGCATACAACACTATGCGAAGGAAGTCAATGTACTGGTGCAGCATAGCTTTCCTGCAGTCCTTGTCCAAGTAACCTACTATGCCATGCACAAATCGGCTCACCCGCGTCCGCTGGTCAGCCACTAACTTTGGGGCATACTTAGATAGGTGGGTGAACTCAAGGGAGTACTCCTGAACAGTCATCCTTCCTTTCTTTAAATTCACGAACTCATCTGCATTTAACTCCCTCATCTCTTGAGGGAAGAACCGATCTAGGAATGCAACCTGAAACTCTTCCTATGTGATCAGACCTTCTCCTGCACCCTGCTGTCCTTCCACTGGCGGAACCAAATATGGCAACCCCCATCAACTGGTAGGAGGCCAACTCCGCGCACTCAACACTACTCACCCCCATAACCTGGGTGATCTTGAAAATCTCATTAATGAAATCATGCAAGTCCTCATTTACGTTGGACCCTAAAAACTCCGTCGGGTTCATTCTTAATAAGTCTCGGACTCTAGCTGCTGCGGCATTACTGTTTTGAGGAACATGCTCAATGGGCTGTTGATTAACCTGCGCGGTCAACGCCTGCGCCAGCATCTGAATGGCAACTCTGAACTCAGCATGAGCGGCTGGCTCTAGTGCCATAGGCTCCTAAACTAGTGGGGCTGGCTGATGCCCACAACCGTTTCCATCCTCGTGTCCTTCACCACCTCCATTCCTCCTTCCATTCATTCTTCGCGGTGCCATGATTCTGCAATCGCGAATAGCACGAATTAGGAGGATAGAAATACTTTTCATTGCACGACATAGATCATGAAAGAAGGAAACATTTCCTAAACGTCATCACATCCTCTTTGTCATAAGTGTGTGCGCTTCACACCCATGAAAAAGACTCTACTTAATGCGGCCGTCAGACACCCTAAGACACTTCAAACCTAATATTCTGATACCAAGTTTTTTCACGATCCAAATTGAGACCTGGATCGTAGACATGGGACAAGGGACCCCGAGAGACCCCAAGTGAACCCATGGAATAAGCATACAACTAACTCATTCAATAAACTAAAGAAATCATGAATATAATCTCAGCGGAAGTCTAATTCCACATCACATTAGAATAACATCAGAAGCTATACATACATAAGTCTAAAAAACCTCTAATCTGGACGAGTTAATAGGACAAGACGCCAACTAACTCAACAATACTGAACGAAAAAAATACATAAAGAACTGAATGTCTAGCCCTCAAAGGATGTGGAATTACCAATCACGTAGAAGCTAACTCTGTCAATCAACTATGCATGGGGCTGAGCTTGGGAGCTGGGTCCTATATCATGAGATGATACAACATAGAAAGTATGCGGCCAATACGTGGTATGCATCGAGTATACAAGGTAAGTAAAACCACTTTAGTCGAGTAAATCATTTAAAACATTTCATACATATCATAAGCTTTCAACATGAGAGGAAGGGAATACATGCATTCTTTCTGAAATCATAATCTCATCACAACACGACCATGCATAGCTTTATAACATCATGACTGACTCGAATGACTCAAAGCTGAAACATGACATTTATTTGAAAAGCTGAACAATGAGTCAAACCTTGCTTTTAGAACACGCATGCGTAAGATAACTTTCATGAATAGTGCATATGAAAATCTAAATAGTATAGACAGTGGGAGACTCGTCACTTAACCAACATACCATGATAGAGCTTATGTGATCCTGACTATCACACTCAAGTGAGCAGAGTCGTCCAAAACCTTGCCAGGGCAAAGAATGCTACCATGATATTGATATCAAGATCAAAGGGCCAATTGGTCCGGGGAAAACTCACAAGGGAGGTCCCAATAACATAATAGTATCAACCTACGTTGGTGCGTAGTTTTGGGACAAAAGGTGATCGACCATTAACCCGCCTGGTTCTAGAATTTTCTCCCAAAAACATGTAATGCTCTACATCATATATAACGAAGCTCAACATTATCTACTGATGAAGCTCAACATCGTCTATTGACGAAGCTCAACATGAAATCATGCATAACTCAACATCGTACGAAATGAAGATTAATATTGTCTATTGACAAACCTCATTAATGAAATCATGCATATACTCGACATCATATGAACATGAAGCTCAACATTGTCCTTTGACAAAGATCAATAATGACATACATCTCAATTATGAATTCATGTATATGGGAAGTTTTATTTCGAAACATACCACAAGATCAAGTATTAACGGGAGCATCTACTCCAAATCATGTGGTAAGCTATATGTAGGAATATCTAACTCAACATATCACAAGCTAAAAATTATGAAATTTGGGAGACTTCGCTCCAAACCATGTGGTAAGCTTATTTCGGAAAAACCATCATTTTAGATCAACATGTAGGCATTGCCCAAAGCTTTATCAAACTTAGATCTACTCAATTCATTTTGGAAAAAACATCATAGTCATGAGTAGCTTTAGGTACATTCTTTTCATCATCAAATCTCATCATCATCATACATTCAACATCATTCTCTTCTTTCATGAACTTCTCATCCATGGGCATTCAATTTCATAATTTAGAAATCACAATTTTGATTGAAAGTAATTTAAAATCTGCCCAAGCTTCACAATTCACTAATATAAACATAATCTAATCATAACCATGTATATGGATTGAAGAATCATACAATTGGGTGAAAACCCCATACTTGATCATGAGAATTTCTTACACTAGATAGAGATTGGGCATGGGTGTGGAAGGAGACACCCATTCATAGCCTTACATACCTGGGAATGGTGAATTCTAACACCCTCTAATTGCCCAAGATGAGATTCCAATGGAAACCTTGAGATTTTTACCTTGAATCCTCTCTTCAAACTTGCATGCATGGGAAGAATGGCTTAGAATAGGTTTTCCCTACTAAAAACCCACGGAAATGAGCCTTAAACGACATAGTATAGGCCCCTAGGATTTAGCAATTACGGAAAATCCCTTACTAAAATTGTTGAATTTAACTGCCAGGGGGTCCCAACGAGGGACCTGACACTTGTCACTATGGGCCATGACTCGTCAAGTCATCCGTCAGGTACACTGGATAACATATCACTTAAGGATCGTAAAAAGGGACTTAATGATTCGTTCCTCGAGACCACGACCCATGGTCACCTTCCATCATGTACACTATATCATTCTCACATAAAGTTCAACCTGCTTGCCTTCGACTCACCTCACAAGTCGTTGGGACTGACCACGACTTGTGGGTTCTCTTCCGTTAGGTACAGTGGTCGATCCTTCCATTTATTTCTCAACTTCACCCTATGGTTAACCTGAAGACTCGTGGTGGCTGACCACGAGTGTTCCCTCACTTGTGGGGACCTTAAACCCTCATTTCCTCTACGCCTTTCCATGAGACACCAGACGACTCATCCTGCAACTGAAGCATCATTTTCCAGATTTTCCTCGTTTGACTCCCGGGTCCGATCCTTGGGTTCCTGGGGTATTAAAAGAGAAATAGGGGGTGGCAATCCTTCAATAACCTTGATTTTTCCTTTTCCACCTCGATCCCCTTTCCTAAGATTTTATGGCCCAACACCATCCCCTCTTTAACCATGAAATGACATTTTTCCCAATTTAGGACTAGATTGGTTTCTTCGCATCTTTCTAGTACTCTGCCTAGATGAATAAAGCGTGCTTCAAATGAATCACCTAAAATAGAAAAATCATCCATAAACACTTCAATGGTGTCCTCTACCATGTCTGAGAATATGGACATCATACACCGCTGGAAAGTGGCTGGTGCATTACACAATCCAAATGGCATTCTTCTGAAGGCAAAGGTTCCATATGGACAGGTGAAGGTTGTCTTCTCCTGATCTTCTAGAGAAAAAGTGATCTGATTATACCCTGAATATCCATCAAGGAAAGAGTACCATTCTCTACCTACGAGTCTATCAAGCATCTGATCCAAAAATGGCATCGAAAATTGGTCTTTCTGGGTACAACGGTTAAGTTTCCTATAATCCATGCATACATGCCATCCTGTGACTGGTCCAGTCGGTATCAACTCATTCTTTTCATTGGGCACCACTATAATTCATCCCTTCTTTTGCATACACTACACAGGACATACCCACTAAATGTCTACTATAGGATATATCAGCCCATCATCCAACCACTTGATAATCTCCTTTTTGACGACTTCTTGCATTTGAGGGTTCAGGCAACACTAATTCTCTATACTCGACTTACAATCTGGGTCAAGCTGGATCTTATGGGTGCATATGCCTGGTAGAATTCCTATGATGTCAGCTATGGTCCAGGCAATTGCCTTTTTGTATCTTTTCAGTACGCTAACCAAGGCTTCCACCTGCTCATCTAACAGGTTTGCTGCAATGATGACTGGAAAAGTGTTGTCCTCCACAAGGAATGCATACTTGAGATGAGGAGTTAATGCTTTCAGTTCAAGGATTGGTGGTACCTCCACAGATGGCTTGGCTGGCAGTGTTGAACGGTTCTTTAAGTCCAAGTCTAACTTCTTTGGGCTGAATTAATATGACCCTGTCCCATTTCAAGCATTAACCATATTTGCGTATTCTGGGTTTCCATCTTCTTCATAATTCATTATTACGGCTGCTAATGTATCATCAATCACTATTTCTTCCACAGGTGTTAGAAGCTTGTTATGGTCAATTTGAATGTTTGAGTGAAAGCTTTCTCCTTTGATGTATCCTGAGAGTCACTAAAGAAAAACAAAGAAAAAGCATAAAAAGAAACATAACTACCGACAAGTCAAATACAAGCTAATAACCTAGTCTCAGTTGTATTCCCGGGCAGTGGCGCCACTTTTTGATAACGCTCAAACCACACCTTTTACTGAAGTATGAAGAAGATGTTGTCAATAAAGAATCGAATTAGAGGTTGGGGTCGAACCTACAGGGAATATAGGAGAACTGAATTATAGCTGGTAAGTGAACTTGTGAGGTAGTTACTTTAAAATTGGGGGGTTCTAAAGAAAATCAATAATAAAAGCAAGTATTAAAGTTCTGGTTTTGAATCAATATTAAAGGATAACCACTCGTGGTTATCACCAGTACCTACTTATAGAACTGATAACTTAGGTTCATTCAAACAACTGTCCGATCCCTATTGAATGACTATACTCAATCACCCGTCCGAGTCTCATGAGCGGTTTCAAACTATCCATTATCACTAAGTTCCAGATATAACTATCCTATTTCTACATCTCAAGTTAATACAATGATCATCAAGATCAAGGCTCCATTGTAATTCTCTTTTCCTAATCTCTATCCCTTAGTCCTAAGCAAGTAAAGAATTCGAGCACTCCTAACGTTGCGCACCGTTACGAAATGTTTAAGCATGAAGAGAATACAATATAAGTATTTGTATTGGTTTTAGAATCACTTTGTGCAACCCTAACTTGTTAATCCACCATGGTTCCCACAACCCTAACTATGGAGGTTTTAGCCTCTCATAGTTGTAAGGTTGTGAATTGTATTAATGATTAAGAACATAAATCAATACTTACAAATATGAATGAGGAAATGACTTTCTTTAATTAATCACCAAAATCTTGAAGAACAAGTAGAAAAAAGAATTCAAGAAAAGGTTGATCACAAGTTGAACCAACTCAATTCTCTCTTTCTTTCCTCTATTCTAATCTATTCTTGTTGATTCTGACCTCTTCTGACCTATTATCTTAAAAATAAAACATAAAACATATTTATATAGACACGAGAATCCTTTTCCTAGGCTGACAGGGTGAATTTCCATATCTAGTTCTGCATTCATCACGAGTCATCCTACGATCCATAGCGGCATCTACGATCCGTAGATTCCTTTCGTACCATACATGGTTGGCTGAATTTTGGCTAAGTGTTGGATCCTGGTAAGATTCGTACCTCTATCGTATGATCCGTACTAAGCTCTCGTGGTTTGATTCTGAAAATTTGGTATTCTTCTGAAGTTCATCACGACCTTCACGGTACGACTCATACCTTCTTCCCATGAGTCCTACTTTCTTTCCGTAGCAGGAGTCAGTCACTTATGCAAATTTTTTGGATTTTGTCATTCACCACGACTAACACCAGCTTAGTTTGACTCATACTGAGACTCATACATTGCATCTCTTTGATTCTAGCCTTCTGCAACTTTCCACAACTATTAGTACAACTCGTAGGACCTTCCTACAGCTCGTACTATGGTCTGCACTTTGAGCATATTTTGCATCCTTCAGGCTTTCTTTTGCAATTTTTAGGTCCAACACCAATTTATCCTGCAACCAAAGGAAAATTGCCTTATAACCACATAAACACACCTAAGTCCATGCTACTTTCTTAGTTTTGAGCGTCGAAAGTGTTGTAAATCTACAGCACATCACTCACCAATTGGGGTAGAGACTGAAAATGGTTCTAAGAGGACTTTTGGACTGATTTCAAATTGGATGGCTACATAGAGTGTCACGAACGATAGTATGGCTCCTGGATCTAGTAGAGAATATATATCTAGGTGGAAGAGACGTAACATACCTGTGACCACGTCAGGTGAGCTCTCCTGATCCTGATGGGAGGATAAAGCATAAAAAGCAGTTTTCGCACTAACCCCCATCTGTACCTAAAGTGTTGGCCTGCTTAGCTGGTCGGCTTGCTGGAGCTGTTGAAGTGGTAGATTCTTATTTCCCCCGACCCGCTGATGGGCATTCTCTGAGCCGGTGACCTAGTTGTCCATACCCAAAGCAACCCTCTTTGCCCTGGAGGCATTGACCTGCATGATTCTTTCCACTCTTAGGGCAAGCTGGGAGCGGCTGCTGGCGTTGTGAATTTGGGATTGAGAGCCAGATGCTCCACCCTTCCGATTCTTGCGGGACTAAAAAATAGTGGAGCTAGCTGAACTGGGTGTTGGAGCCCTCTTTTACTGCTATGGGCGGCTACTACCACCAAACCTCTGGTGACTGTAGTCTGATTGGCCAGTCCTAGCTCACGTATTCTCCCATTCAATATCTTTTATCTTTTCTGCCTCAATCTGCTGGGCATGAACGATAAGGCTAGAGAGGTCAATGTCTTTTAAAAGAATCAAAGTCCTGCACTCCTTAAGGACTAGGTTTGATACTCTATTGACCAACTTAAGCATGTGAGCCCTTGGTTCGGCTACCATCTTCGGAGCATATCTTGAAAACTGCGTGAACTTCAGTACATATTCCTCCACCGTCCTGTTTCCTTACTTTAAATTCATGAACTCTGCAACCTTAGGCTCCCTTAACTCCCAGGGGAAAAATTTGTATAAGAATGTTGTGGTAAACTCTTCCCACTCCATCGGTTCAGCTCCTGCTAGTCTCCCTTCTTTCCATTGATTGTACCAGATCTAGGCTACCCCTTTCAAATGGTAGGCATCCAGATCTGCACTCTCAGTGGAACTAACACCCATAATCTGGATTATATTCCGTACCTCATCCACGAACTCCTGTGGGTCCACTCCCACCTTGGATCCATGAAAGACTGGAGGGTTCATTCGGGTGAAGTCTCGAACCCTGGCAACTGCTGCGGACCCATTTGAGTTTACTGGAACCACTTGCTGGTTCATCTGGTTTGTTACTGTCTAAGCCAGCAGCTTAATTGCCGCTCTGAATTCCGTTAAGGACACTTGGTCACCTTGAGGGGCTTCTAGAGTTTGTGGGGAAGGTAAGTTAGCGTTACCATCCCTTCTTCCATTTTCGTTTCTTGGAGGCATAGTTTCACTGAAATGAAATAGAGCATGAGTTAGGAAAACATTTCTAGAATTGAACTTTAACACACGATAAGGAGTATGAACAAAAGGGAGTTTTCCTAATAGCGTCTCGTAGCCTCCCCGTCATAAGTGTGGCGCGTTTCACACCCATGAAAAGGACTCTACTTGATGCGGATTTCAAAAACCCTAGGATACTCTAAACCTAGTGCTCTGATGCCAAGTTTGCCATGACCCGAGTCTATACCATGGACGAGACACGGTACTTGGAGTCACAAGTAACCCCAAGCCAACCCATGGTCTATCATAACACTAGTAATCTAAGCAAACATATGCGGAAGCTTTAAAAAAAATTAAAAAAATCATTTAAGAAAAACTGAGTTGATAAGAGTCAATACATCTTAAAGAGAACAAACAATATTAATAATTTGAGTCCATTTATGAAAGCCATCTACTAATGATGAGTTGTTGGGACAAGCACCCAGCTAACTCTAAAGTCTAACTAAAAGAAACTAACTAAAAAATAAAATATCATCCTCGAAAGATGAGGTCTCACCACTATTGTTGCTGATATCACCTATAGGAATCTACTAACAATGCTGAGGCTGAGAACCTTCGCCTGTATCATAATATGATACAACATAGAAGGTATGCGTTAGTACTTTGAATGTACTGAGTAAGTGAGAGATAATATAAACATGAAGAAACAATAACTGAACTAAAATGACATGAAATGACCAACTGAAATACTGAAAACTTAGCAACTGAATGTATAACTAATATGGTCAATAATGACCCTGACTGATGGTCATAGACATGTCCGGAATCTAAAATACTGAGTCGAGCTAAACTGAAACTATACTAAACTGAGCTGAAATGGAACTATACTGACTAGTGGGAGAGTCTATAACCGACATATAACCACGTGAGTTGGACGTGAAATTTGATGTATGTTCGGCTGGTTCGGTATAGGTGTTAAAAGCCGACACGCAAGTGCACGTGGTCAAACAAGTAATAAAGTGGCTAAGTGATCTTGGGCAGATTTATATGCCTAAGTGATACTCAAACGTATCATTTTTACCTTGTTTATTGTGCAATGTGTATATAATATCATGTAATTGGTAATAAAATGCGAATTTATACTAACCAACATGATTAGCATTTGTTTTGCAGGAAAATGTGATTTTTAGGAGCTATAATGCATGTTGGAACTATGTCGGAGTTGGACTTGGATGCGAGCGTGGAAAAGACCCGGGAATGCAGGATTTATAGGGGCTCCGCGATGGCTCCGTGCCACGCTACCATTGCGGTAGCACACTGCCTGAGCAGGAATTAAATTTGCAATTTCCAGTGTGCCTGCGCGTCAGCTCCGTGGCATGGAGATAGGCCTCCGCGATGGCCTCCGTGCCACGTTGAGGTTAAATTACTGGACCCTGGAAATTCCAGTGAGGGTCCGCGTCCACGCCGTGTCACGGAGGCAAGGCTCCGTGTTGGCCTCCGTGACACGTTGCTTGTTATTCCGGGAAAAATTTCCCACTAGTATAAATAGCACACTTAGGTTTATTTTAAGTAGTTTTCAGTTTTTAGACTGAGTTCAGAAGTGGAGAGCAGGAACGTGGGTTAGTAGCAGTTGAAGATTGGAAAAGCTAAGGGATTTCTTCTCTTCCTTTCTTCTTTCTATCAATTGTACGTATGATTTACACTCATTTTAGGATGATCAATCTAAGAATGAGTGGCTAATTCTCTTTCTTGCTGAGGTTTTGAACATGTGTAATGAATTCTGATTTTCATTGATATGGTTTATTCTTCTTCTTTAATGTTGTTCTATTAATTCTTGTTCTTTACTGCATTAGTGATTGGCCAACATTAATGTATATCTACAAAGTCCAATTTCACTCGAGAGAGCAAGAAATTGGAAAGTTGTGAATTAATAGGGTATTGTTCTTAACTTGATTTGGGAAAATTGGGTTTTGATGTGCTTTCCTGATAGAAATATACTTGGAAGCCGTATTAGTCAAATTAGGAACCGGAATTGTAGTGCTAGGTCATAAATTGCATTTGATCACAGAAATGTAGACGGATGGTTTATGATTCTAAAGTGAAATTAAATACGAGAGTTTTAATTTCTAGGCAAATGTTCTTGGCTAGCAACATGAAGAAGAGAATTAACCAAAATTATCATGATTATCAAGTTCATTACTTGTTCTTAACCTTGGCATGTTCATATCCATTGTCTGAATTCAAAAGTAAATAGTTTGTATTAATTGTAGTATATAGTTTAGAAACAAAAATTCAATTACTCTTGGGTACGTTGTTGTTAGCATAATTAGAAGTTAAATAGAAATATAGTAAATTAGGCAATTTTACATATCTTGAGCCTCCTTGGATCAATACTTGGCTACTTAGCCACTTTATTACTTGTTTGACCACGTGCACTTGCGTGTCGGTTTTTACCCGTACCGCAAAGCACCGAGCAAGTTTTTGGCGCCGTTGCCGGGGAGGCTAGGCGATTTGTAAAATTGTGTTTAGTGTAAATTTACTGTATTTGTATTTTTATTTTCTTAAGTGATAACAACTTGGTCTTAGCCTGTATTTTGCAGATTTTGTTTCTGTGAACACTGGCAAGGGACAAAGATCTGGTGGAATCTTACTTAGAGCCCGAGCGTGAATTTCATAGTCAACGTAGAGAAGCTCTTCGAAAGAAGCTGCAGTTGCTTCAACAGACTATGATGGAGCAACCAAATCCACCAGTTGTTAGGGCAGTTTTAGTGCCCGATGAAGCAGCAGCAAGGCCGGTTCGCGAGGTGGCAATCCCACACGCTAATAATGTCCATTCTAGCATCCGCAAACCAGAGCCTGGAGGGAGGTTTGAATTAAAGTAGAATATGGTGCAACTTTTGCACACAAGCGGGCAATTTACCGGTCTCCCTCACGAAGATCCACAACAACATCTCCAGAACTTTTTGGAGATAAGTGACACTTATATACCCGCTGGAGTGTCACCCGATTATGTTCGGCTCACTTTATTTCCATTTTCCTTACTTGGTGAAGCCAAGAGGTGGTTAAAAGCTGAACCACCCAACTCTATATCAACGTGGGATGATCTTGCACGGAAGTTTCTTATTAGATTTTTCCCTTCTGGTAAAACAGCCAGGCTTAGGAGTCAAATCCTAAGTTTTAAACAGAGGGAAGGGGAAATTCTATATCAAGCCTGGGAAAGATTCAAATCCATGTTGCAGGACTGTCCTCACCATCATCAGTCCAATGAGGTGTTGGTACACACTTTTATTGAGGGTTTGGAACCCCACACTAAAATTCTGTTAGATTCAGCAGCTGGAGGGCAAGTGCTGGAGAAGACTTATGAGGAGCTGTACACTTTGCTCAACTGAATTTCACAAGGCAATCCAGAATGGAATGCAGATTCTTCAAGAGGTGGAGCAAGGAAAGCAGCGGGAGTGCTTGAAGTGGATGGATTCACAGCTATCGCTGCACAGATAGCGGCTTTGCAAAATCAGTTAAACACTCACTTCAGCAATATCAATTTGAACCAGCCTTCAGCTTCAGTCAATGCAGTTCAACAGATGTGGTGTGAAGTGTGTGGTAATAGTGAGCATTCAGCTGAATGCTGTGGTGCAAATCCTGATTCTGTTAACTTTGTGGGCAATGCACAGAGAAATCAACAGCAGTTTGGTGGTGGCTACAACTCAAATTGGAGGAACCATCCGAATTTTCATGGGGTAGAAACAATCAACAAGGTCAGAGTTCAGGGAAAGGTATGCACAGAAACCAAGGAGGGCAACAAAATTATCAAGCTCAATTCAGAAATCACAATGCCCCTCCTCCACCACCATCACCGACTATTGAGGAGATGTTCAAAACCATGATCGCTAATTAGGCACAATTGCAGGCTGACTATGTCAAATTGGCAGCCGAAGTGAAGAACAATCAATTGGTGACCAAGACTCTTGAATATCAGTTTGGGCAGTTTGCTAGTGCCCAAAATACTAGACCCAGAGGAGGACTACCTAGCGACACGGATCCAAATCCGAAGCAGGTTAATGCAGTGACCACGAGAAGTGGTTTACAATTAAAGGAGCTGGAACCAGAAAGACCGCCTCAAAAGTCAGGAGCAGCAGATGTTGAGGGAGAGCAAAGTTCTGATAAGGGGAAGAGTAAAGAAGCTGAACCAGAAAGGCCTCCACCCCCGTTACCTCAACGACTTAAGAAACACAAGGAGGAGGTGTGTTTCCAGAAATTCATGGAGGTACTTAAACAGGTACATGTTAACTTACCTCTTGTTGATGTCTTGCAGGGAGTGCCAAAATATGCGAAGTATATTAAAGACATCGTGGCTAACAAAAGTCGTTTGACTGAGTATTCCACGGTAGCTTTAACGGAGGAATGCACTTCCCGTATTCAAAATAGGTTGCCCACAAAACTGAAAGACCCTGGAAGTTTCACTATCCAGCTGACTATTGGGCAAAGTATCCGAGCGCATCGATTATGCGACTTGGGGGCAAGTATAAATCTGATGCCTTCTTCGGTATTCAGAAAGTTAGGTCTAGGGAGTCCTAGACCTACAACGGTAATCTTGCAGCTAGCAGACAGGTCTTTGGCTAAGCCGGATGGCATTGTTGAGGATGTGTTGGTGCAAGTAGGCTCCCTCATTTTTCCGGTCGATTTTATTGTTCTGGACTTTGAACCAGATGCTGAAGTCCCATTTATTTTGGGATGACCCTTTTTGGCAACTGGAAAAGCATTAATCGATGTAGCTGCGGGTCAACTCACAATGCGAGCACATGACAAGGTCGAAGTGTTCGACGTGTACGAGGTACCTAAGCTCCCGACTGTTTATAAGGATCTCTCGGTGATCAATGTAATTGATCATGGGAAGGCTAACAGATTGAGTGATTCCCGAGAGTTACTAGGTAGGCCACCGGACAAGGTAGAGCACTACTGGGGGGATGATCATGATCGGGACAAATCGTCCATCTCCCTAGTAGATAAATGAGCTTAAAGGACGTCGAGCCGCGACGGTAAACCAGGCGCTGCACGGGAGGCAACCCGTGAAAAATATTTTCTTTCTTTCTTTTTAGTGTAAATAATTTTTACTTTTCTTTTCTTTTTCTTGACTAGGTTTAGATTTGCATTTTAGTTAGTATCTTTTATTTTTAGTTAGGGAAATCTATTAATTTAACCAATTTTTGTTTAGTGAGGTGATTTTCAGGTATAACGGAGGAAATATACATGGAATCGAGAAAATGAGGCGAGGTATGAAAATTAAATTTATTGGTGAAACAGAGCACTGGCGCGTTAGCGCCGTGTCACGGAGGCATTGCTCCGCGTTGGCCTCCGTGACACGTTGAAGGCAAATCTGGATTTTTCAAAATTCCAGTAAGCCAACGCGTTGGCTCCGTGTCACGGAGGAGGGGCTCCGCGTTACCCTCCGTGACACGTTGCCCTTTATCCAGTGCCGGGTCACACCGAGTTTCCGGGTGACCCGCGTGTTTCCTTTAAATAATAACCCCGATTTCACCCCAAATTCCCCCATTCCCTCTTCCCTCCGCGACCAAACACCCATTTCCCCCTCCCCAAGCAACGTGCCACGTTGATAGGCAAAGAAAAACGTCACGTTTCTTCGATTCTTCAATTCTAAGGTATGTTTTCATCGTCTAACTCAATTTTTTGGCAATTTTTGTCAAATTTGGGCATATAAGGTGAGAAATATCACCCCAGGTAGAAATTGAACATGATATTGAATTATTTTGTGATTGATTTTTGTTCGGATTGTTGTATTTGGCGTTTGAACTTGTCGATTATGTAAATAATTCGAAATTGATTGTCGAATTGTATTTTAGGGCTTGGGTTGTTGAATTCGACTTGGGCAACTTGATAGTTATGTGAAATTGATGCCGGGGTGTGTTTATTATTTGAGATAAGTCGTGGTAAATCTTGTATAACTGTTAAAAGACGACTAATTCTCGAATTTTTGTGGGAAAATGCATAATGTGTGAATTGGTTAGATTGTTAGATTAGCTTGTATATAAAATATTTTTCTAGTTGTTTTTAGTTTGTGGTTGTTTTGTTGCTTGTGCGATGGTTGAATTGCTAGCGATAGTAGGATTGGGAATTCGCTGTATGAAATCTGAGTAGTACGCTAACCGTTATGCTGTCGAAATTTTGTTACGAACGCACTAAGCAATATGTGGATAGTTGTTTGTGTTTGGGGTTGTAAATAGAGCTATCCTTGCTGAAATTTTGTAAATATTGTTAAGGACTAAGTGTGGGGTAAATTTTGTGTAACCCAACCTTAGCCGAAGCTAACAACTATTTAGCTTAACGTTGTGCTTGTTTGTGTAAATTGACAGGTACAATGGCTAGCAGGCAAGACAAAGGCAAGGATGCTTCTACCTCAGGCACCGGAAGGAAACGGATGAGACTGGGCACTGCAGTCCCAGCTGCACCCGCGGTTCCGCGCGGTCAACACTGCCGATACGGAACACGATGGGTCACCGATGAAGGGAAGAAATGGTACGCAAAGCATAAGGAGAACAAGTACTTCCCCAAGGAACATATTGCTAGGGAACTACTTGCACAGGAGTTCCCTCGCATTGTACAGAGGATTGAGGCAGCTGGGCTCAGCTTTATTTTTCAGGAGCCCAAGGAG
Source organism: Datura wrightii (assembly GCA_035772735.1). Classification (NCBI taxonomy): domain Eukaryota; kingdom Viridiplantae; phylum Streptophyta; class Magnoliopsida; order Solanales; family Solanaceae; genus Datura; species Datura wrightii. The sequence goes on along the minus strand of JASDFA010000007.1, from coordinate 55,689,556 downwards.
TGCAACCTTCATTTGGTCCGGGAATTTTATGCCAACTGGAACCCGGCCATCAGAAGCCACACTATTAAAATCAGAGGGCAGATTGTCACTCTGGAACCCCAGCAGCTGAATGCCATCGTTGGAGCGCGGGACACAGACGCCCACATTCTCCGCCAACTAAACATCACCCCACCGTACGCTGACATCAGACGTATGTTGTGTGGGGCTCGATCCACAGCCCGATGGAGTAGACACAAGGAGAGGGGTTACCACCAGACTCTGCCCTATTCGCAATGAATAGGGAGGCCAGAATCTGGCTAAAAATTGTGTGTTCGTGCTTGATCCCGGGAGTTCATATGATAGACGTGACCCGGGACCGTGTCTGCTTGGTGTATTCCCTTATGAAAGGACTTGAGATTAATGTTGGGGCGGTCATAATATCCGCCATGAAGAGAGCCAGACTGCACCAGGGTCACAGATACGGTTTTGGCGGACTCATCACCACCTTCCTCCAAGGCCTCGACATTGAGGAAGAAGCCTTGGATTACATTCCGCAGCTGGAGCGGAGGGCCCTTGATGTGACAAAGACTAAGGCCCCCGACACTACACACGGACCCGTGCTGACTTTGGGCGGGCGACATGCTCGTGACGATCAGTACATGGCCCGTATGTTCGGCATGCAGATGCTGCAGCTACGAATAGGTGGGAGACCACCCACCGAGGAGGAGTTATGGCAGCTGGAGCTGGACTACCCCTTTAGCGAGAACGCCAGAGCCTTATGTAAGGTGGGGCCAGCCTTTGTGGAGCCGACAGACGATGATGTCCCTACTGATGAGGAGACACGTCGTGAGGACTCTGATGTGGAGTCCGATAACGACGATGGAGCTGATTCAGACATGGGCGACAAGGCTGTAGCACCGGATGAGGAAGTCGAATATTTCGACTGAGCAGGGAGTTCCACCACCCAAATTTTGTGCTTTGTATTTTTGTGAACACCGGGGACAGTGTTCGATTTAAGTGTGGGGTGGGGAGTAGTTAGGTGCTAGGTCAAGGATCTAAATTGCTGTATAATTTTTCCTTGCTGTTTATGTATGTTGTGCCTTCCCTGTTGTGAACTGATTTGTGATGTACGTATATATTTTTTTTGTGGCTAATGATGTGTGTTTTTGAAAGTTATGGTTGCAATGGTAAATATTTTGTAAATTTTGTAAATAATTTTTTTTCTCTATCGACATGATCGATATTTTTCAAAATTTTTGCGAAAATATATTGCACTTGTAAATATTTTCTTTCTATCGAAATGATCGATGTGTTGCAAAAATTTTGTCGATTTTTATTTTTTTGGGTTTCTCGGAGTTTGTTTTCGGTTCTTTTACCGAGAATAGTCCCATTGAACCGATGTCATAGTTAGTGACCGTTCCCTATGATGGATGGATGACGACCGTCTTAAGGGAAATGTAGTCGGTAGGAGTAGGATTTTTAATTGTTGTTTTAGTTTTCTTTGGTGGATTGCATCAATGAACTGTAGTTTCTTATGGTTGCTAAAATTTCGTTGCCTGTTGTAATTGATGTTCAAATTGTGAAAATGATTCGTTTGAAAGCATGAAATTCTGTAAATATGTTGAGTTACCTAGGCTATAGAATTTGGTTCATTATGGTTGAGGCTTAATCTTGAATTCATGTAATTGACTAATTAAAGAGACTGTGAATGCATCTTGATTCGAGCATGTGCATGAAGTGTGAAGTGAGGATTTGCTATTCCATGTCATTGTGAATTGTCTAGAACTTTCCTGGTGTGTATACGAAGTGAAATGAAGGAGGTGTAGTGTTGGAAAGGATGTAGGCATTTCTTTGTTTTAACCGATAGTTTCCATATTTTTTTTTCTTGTCAAATTCTACCTTTTTATATGTTGTATACCCTAGTCAGCCCGTTGAGCCTTTAGCCGATTTCTTTCTTTTTTCCAAAATTGTATGAACTAAGCTTTATTCCTTCTTTTCATTAGCCTTAAAGTCTTTAAGAAGCTCTTAAGCGCTTACAAAGAACAGAAAATGTTTCCCAAAGTGTTAAAGAGTGAAAAGAGTGAAAAGAAAAAGAAAAGCAAAGTGAGGAAAGAAAAGATGAAGTTGAAGAGGCACTTGTTGTAATTAATTGTTATTGAGGGTACATGAAAACCCTCTGTTTTGTGTCAAGTGTGGTTGATGAAATGGGCTGTATGAAAGTAAACCAGCATGAATGGGAGAAAAAGAGAAAAGAGAGGAACAATGTCCATGAGTCGATGGGAATGAGTTGAAAAGGCGCTTAAGGATGCTAGCGATTATTATTGGCTAATCCAATATATGCATACTAGATCCATAGACCCGTTACAACCCATTAAAAGTCCTATTTGATCCTACATTGCATTTCTTTATATTAGTGGAGTAATACACTAAGGGCAAGCCTATGGGTCATGACATGATGCATGTGAATTCTTTTGGGAGAGAGAGTGAAATTAATTTTTATATGCCCCTACTTGCATGTTTGTGTGTTGCATGAACATAAAGGGGAAGTTTCTCTCGAGTTGTGAGGGCACATGCTTGATGAAAGATTGATTTTCGTGTCGGATTTCTTGATTAGTTGATTTTCATGAGTTTGCCGATATCAAGAATCAATTCTTAAAAGTCTAGGAAGCCTTGATGTATTAAGGTCATTGTCTTGTACGACCAAGCATGTTTTCTTGATGATTTGCAAAAATTGAATAATCGGTATGACCGTAGCGTAAATTGTTGCACCATAGTGACGAAAGTTGGGATGTAATTTGCATGAGTTGTGTATGTGTTGTTCGAGGACGAACAAGGATTTAAGTGTGGGGTAAGTAATCTTGGGCAGATTTATATGCCCAAGTGATACTCAAACGTATCATTTTTACCTTGTTTGTTGTGCAATGTGTATATAATATCATGTAATTGGTAATAAAATGCGAATTTATACTAACCAACATGATTAGCATTTGTTTTGCAGGAAAATGTGATTTTTAGGAGCTAAAATGCATGTTGGAACTATGTCGGAGTTGGACTTGGATGCGAGCGTGGAAAAGACCCGGGAATGCAGGATTTATAGGGGCTCCGCGATGGCTCCGTGCCACGCTACCATCGCGGTAGCACACTGCCTGAGCAGGAATTAAATTTGCAATTTCCAGTGTGCCTGTGCGTCAGCTCCGTGGCACGGAGATAGGCCTCCGCGATGGCCTCCGTGCCACGTTGAGGTTAAATTACTGGACCCTAGAAATTCCAGTGAGGGTCCGCGTCCACGTCGTGTCACGGAGGCAAGGCTCCGCGTTGGCCTCTGTGACACGTTGCTTGCTATTCCGGGAAAAATTTCCCACTAGTATAAATAGCACACTTAGGTTTATTTTAAGTAGTTTTCAGTTTTTAGACTGAGTTCAGAAGTGGAGAGCAGGAACGTGGGTTAGTAGCAGTTGAAGATTGGAAAAGCTAAGGGATTTCTTCTCTTCCTTTCTTCTTTCTATCAATTGTACGTATGATTTACACTCATTTTAGGATGATCAATCCAAGAATGAGTGGCTAATTCTCTTTCTTGCTGAGGTTTTGAACATGTGTAATGAATTCTGATTTTCATTGATATGGTTTATTCTTCTTCTTTAATGTTGTTCTATTAATTCTTGTTCTTTACTGCATTAGTGATTGGCCAACATTAATGTATATCTAAAAAGTCCAATTTCACTCGAGAGAGCAAGAAATTAGAAAGTTGTGAATTAATAGGGTATTGTTCTTAACTTGATTTGGGAAAATTGGGTTTTGATGTGCTTTCCTGATAGAAATATACTTGGAAGCCGTATTAGTCAAATTAGGAACCGGAATTGTATTGCTAGGTCATAAATTGCATTTGATCACAGAAATGTAGACGGATGGTTTATGATTCTAAAGTGAAATTAAATACGAGAGTTTTAATTTCTAGGCAAATGTTCTTGGCTAGCAACATGAAGAAGAGAATTAACCAAAATTATCATGATTATCAAGTTCATTACTTGTTCTTATCCTTGGCATGTTCATATCCATTGTCTGAATTCAAAAGTAAATAGTTTGTATTAATTGTAGTATATAGTTTAGAAACAAAAATTCAATTACTCTTGGGTACGTTGTTGTTAGCATAATTAGAAGTTAAATAGAAATATAGTAAATTAGGCAATTTTACATATCTTGAGCCTCCTTGGATCGATACTTGGCTACTTAGCCACTTTATTACTTGTTTGACCACGTGCACTTGCGTGTCGGTTTTTACCCGTACCCCAAAGCACCGAGCACTAAGTAAGCCAAGTATCGAACCAAGGAGACTCTGGATAAGTAAAATTGCTTAGGTATACTATATTCTATCTTACTTCTAAATATGTTGACAACAACGTAACCAAAAGTTAAATAAGTTTTTGTTTACAAATTATATACTAAAACTATTAACAAATATTTACTGTGAATTGAAACTATGGATATGAGCATGCCAAGGTTAAGAACAAGTAATGAACTTGATTATAATCATCATTTGGTTAATCTTTTCTTCATGTTGCTAGCCAAGAACATTAGCCTAGAGATTAAAACTCTCGTATTTAATCTCACTTTAGAATCATAAACCATTCGTCTACATTTCTGTGATCAAATGCAATTTATGACCTAGCACTACAATTCCGGTTCCTAAATTGACTAATACGGCTTTCAAGTATATTTCTATCAGGAAAGCACATCAAAACCCAATTTTCCCAAATCAAGTTAAGAACAATACCCTATTAATTCACAACTTTCCAATTTCGTGCTCTCTCGAGTGAAATTGGACTTTTTAGATGTACATTAATGTCGGCCACACACTAATGCAGTAGAAACAAGAATTAATAGAACAACATAGAAGAAGAAGATGAAAAACCATACAATTCAATAATCAAAATTCATCACCATTGTTCACAACCTCAGCAAGGAAGAGAATTAGCCACTCATTTGTGGATTAATCATCCTAAAACAAGTGTTAATCATACAAACAATTGATTGAAAGAAGAAAGAAAGAGAGAAAAACCCTTAGCTTTTTCGTTCCTCAACTGCCTCTAACCCACGTCCTTGCTCCACCAAGTCTGAATTTTGAAAAATAAACTTAAGTGTTCTATTTATACTAGTGGGAATTTTTCCAGGAATAACAAGCAACGTGTCACGGAGGCCAACGCGGAGCACTGCCTCTGTGACACGACGTGGACGCGGACCCTCACTGGAAATATAGGGTCCAGGAATATAGCCTCAACGTGGCACGGAGGCCAACGCGGAGGCTTATCTCCGTGCCACGGAGCTGTCGCGAGGCTTCACTGGAAATTGCCAATTAAATCACCCTCCAGGCAGTGTGCCTCCGCGATGGTAGTGTGGCACGGCTCCATCGCGGAGCCCCTTTACATTGCGCATTCCAATGTCTTTTCCATGCTCGCATCCAAGTCCAACTCCGATATTGTTCCAACATGCATTTTAGCTCCTAAAAATCATGTTTTACCTACAAAACAATGCTAATCATGTTGGTTAGTATAAATTCACATTTTATTACCAATTACATGAAAATGTATACACATTGCATAACAAACAAGGCGAAAATGATACGTTTGAGTATCACTTGGGCATATAAATCTGCCCAAGATCACTTACCCCACACTTAAATCCTTGTTCGTCCTCGAACAACACATACACAACTCATGCAAATTACATCCCAACCTTTGCCACTATGGTGCGACAATTTATGCTACGGTCATACCGATCATTCAATATTGTAAATCATCAAGAAAACATGCATGGTCTTAACAATGCAATGACCTTTAATACATCAAGACTTCCTAGACTTTAAGAATCGACTCTCGATATTGGCAAACTCATGCAAATCAGCTAATCAAGATATCTGACACGAAAATCAATCTTTCATCAAGCATGTGCCCTCACAACTCAAGAGAATCTTCCCCTTTATGTTCATGCAACACACAAACAGTCAAGTAGGGGCATGTAGAAATTAATTTCACTCTCTCTCCCAAAAGAATTCACATGCATCATGTCATGACCCATAGGCTTGCCCTTAGTGTATTACTCCACTAATATAAAGAAATGCAATGTAAGATCACGTAGGACTTTAATGGGTTGTAATGGAAGCTATGGAACTAGTATATATTGGATTAGCCAATCATAGTCACTAGCATCCTTAAGCACCTTTTCAACACATTCCCATCGACTCATGGACATTGTTTCTCTCTTTTCTTTTTTTTTTCATCTTATCCCATTCATGCTTGTTTACTTTCGTACGGCCCATTTCATCAAACACATTTGACACAACAACAAAGGGTTTTCATGTACCCTCAATATCATTTAATTATGATGAGTGCACCCTCCACCTTTTTCTTTTCTTTCCTCACTCTGCTTTTCTTTTTCTTTTCACCCTTCTCACTCTTTGACACTTTGGGAAAATTTTTTCTTTTCTTCTTAAGCGCTTAAGAGTTTTGTATAGATTTTACGGCTCTTAAAAAGAAGGAATAAAGCTCAGTTTATACATTTTTGGACAAAAGAAAGAAAGAATCAGCTAAAAGCTCAACGGGCTGACTAGGGTATACAGTCACATAAAAATGAGAGTATGACAAGAAAAAAATATAGAAACTCTCGGTTAAAACAAAGAAATGCCTACATCCTTTCTAACACTACACCTCCTTCATTTCGTTTTGTACACACACCAGGCAAGGTCTAGACACTTCACAATAGCATGGAATAACAATACCTCACTTCACACTTTATGCACATGCTCGATTCAAGGTGCATTCACAGACTCTTTAATTGGCCAATTACATGAATTCAAAATTAAGCCTCAATCACACCGAATCGAATTCTACAGCCTAGGTAACTCAACATATTCACAAAATTGCATGCTTTCAAGCGAATCACTTTTACATTTTGAACATCAGTTACAACACGCAACCAAAATTTCACAACCATATAGTAACTACAGGTTCAGTGATGCAATCCACCAAAGAAAAAAACTTAAAATAAATTAAAATCACTACTCCTACCGACTACATTTCCCTTAAGACGGTCGTTGTTCGCGGTCTGCTGCTCGGTATATATTATACACCAACACGCAAGTGTACGTGGTCAAACAAGTAATAAAGTGGCTAAGTAGCCAAGTATCGATCCAAGGAGGCTGCTCTAGATATGCAAAACTGCCTAGTTTACTATATCTCTATTCTATTTCTAACTATGTTAACAACAATCCAACCAAGATTTGAGTGAGTTTTGTTTCTAAACTAATTATCTACTAAAATTAATAACTACTATTTACGTTGAGTTTAGACAATGGATATGCACATGCCAAGGTTAAGAACGAGTAATGAACTTAATAATCATGATAATTTGGTCATCTTCTTCTTCATATTGCTAGCCAAGAACGTTTGCCTAGAAATTAAAACTTCCGTATTTAATTTCACTTTAGATTCATAAACCATTCGTCTACATTTCTGTGATCAAATGCAATTTATGACCTAACACTACAATTCCGGTTCCTAAATTGACTAATACGGCTTTCAAGTATATTTCTATCAAGAAAGCACATCAAAACCCAATTTTCCCAGATCAAGTTAAGAACAATACCCTATTAATTCACAACTTTCCAATTTCATGCTCTCTCGAGTGAAATTGGACTTTTTAGATATACATTAATGGTGGCCAATCAAGAATGTAATAAGCACAAGAATTAATAGAACAACATGCAAGAAGAAGAAGAAACCATATCAATTATTACCAACATTCATTTCACAAGTTCAAAACCTCAGCAAGAGAGGAATTAGCCACTCATTCTTGGATTAATCATCCTAGAATGAGTGTGAATCATGCATACAATTGAAGGAAAGAAGAAGGGAAGAGAAGAAAACTCTTATCTTTTCTATTCTTCAACTGCCACAAAACCACGTTCCTGCTCCCACTTCTGAACTCAGGCTAAAAAAACTAAAACTAAAAAAACTCTCTTTAAAAATAACCTAAGTGTGCTATTTATACTAGTGGGAAATGTTTCCCGGAATAACAAGCAACGTGTCACGGAGGCCAACGCGGAGCACTGCCTCCGTGACACGGCGTGGACGCGGACTCTCTCTGGAAATTGCATGGTCCGGATAATTAGGCTCAACGTGGCACGGAGGCCATCGCGGAGGCCTGTCTCCGTGCCACGGAGCTGACACGCAGGCACACTGGAAATTGCCACTTTTATTTCTGCCCAGGCAGTGTGCTACCGCGATGGCAGCGTGGCACGGCACCATCGCGGAGCCACTGCAAAATATGCCATCCGAGGTCTTTTCCACGCTCGCATCCAAGTCCAACTCCGACATAGTTCCAACACGCATTTTAGCTCTTAAAAATCACATTATCCTGCAAAACAAATGCTAATCATGTTGGTTAGTATAAATTCGTATTTTATTACCAAATACATGATATTATATACACATTGCACAACAAAGAAGGTAAAAATGATACGTTTGAGTATCACTTGGGCATATAAATCTGCCCAAGATCACTTACCCCACACTTAAATCCTTGTTCGTCCTCGAACAACACATGCACAAATCATGCACATCACATCTCAACCTTTGTCACTATGGTGCAACCATTTACGTTACGGTCATACCGATTATTCGATTTTTGCAAATCATCAAGAAAACATGATTGGTCGTACAAGACAATGACCTTAATACATCGAGGCTTCCTAGACTTTTAAGAATTGATTCTTGATATCGGCAAACTCATGCAACTCAACTAATCAAGAAATCCGACACGAAAATCAATCTGTCATCAAGCATGTACCCTCACAACTCGAGAGAAACTTCCCCTTTTATGCTCGTGCAGCACACAAACATGCAAGTAGGGGCATATAAAAATTAATTTCACTCTCTCTCCCAAAAGAATTCACATGCATCATGTCATGACCCATAGGCTTGCCCTTAGTGTATTACTCCACTAATATAAAGAAATGCAGTGTAGGATCAAATAGAAATTTCAATGGGTTGTAACTGGGCTATGGATCTAGTATATATATTGGATTACCCAATAATAGTCGCTAGCATCCTTAAGCGCCTTTTCAACTCATTCCCATCGACTCATGGACATTGTTCCTCTCTTTTCTCTTTTTCTCCCATTCATGCTGGTTTACTTTCATACAGCCCATTTCATCAGGCACACTTGACCCCAAACGGAAGGTTTTCATGTACCCTCAATTTCATTTATTTATAACTAGTGCCTCTTCAACATCATCTTTTCTTTCCTCACTTTGCTTTTCTTTTCTTTTCACTCTTTTCACTCTTTAACACTTTGGGAAACAATTTTCTATTCTTTGTAAGCGCTTAAGAGCTTCTTATAGACTTTAAGGCTAATGAAAAGAAGGAATAAAGCTTAGTTCATACAATTCTGGACAAAAGAAAGAAATCGGCTAAAGGCTCAACGGGATGACTAGGGTATACAACATATAAAAAGGTAGAATTTGACAAGAAAAAAATGGAAACTAACGGTTAAAACAAAGAAATGCCTACATCCTTTCCGACACTACACCTCCTTCATTTCGCTTTGTATACACGCCAGGCAAGTTCTAGACAATTCATAATGACATGGAATAGCAAAACCTCACTCACACTTCATGCACATGCTCGAATCAAGATGCATTCACAGACTCTTTAATTAGTCAATTACATGAATTCAAGATTAAGCCTCAATCATAATGAACCAAATTCTATAGCCTAGGTAACTCAACATATTTACACAATTACATGCTTTCAAACGAATCACTTTCGCATTTCGAACATCAATTACACACGCAACAAAATTTTAGCAACCATAAGCAACTACAGTTTATTGATGCAATCCACCAAAGAAACTAAAAACAAAACATCTACTCCTATCGACTACATTTCCCTTAAGACGGTCGTCATCCATCCATCATAGGGAATGTTCACTAACTATGACATCGGTTCAATGGGACTATTCTCGGTAAAAGAACTGAAAACAAACTCCGAGAAACCCAAAAATAAAACTTCAAAATTTTTGCAACACATCGATCATTTCGATGAAAAAAAATATTTACAAAATATGTTGCTAAGTGCAACATCTTTTCGCAAAAATTTTGAAAAATATCGATCATATCGATAGAGAAAAAATATTTACAAAATTTACAAAATATTTACAAAGGCAACCATAACTTTTTTAAAAACACACATCATTAGCCACAAACAAATATATACACATCATTCACAAATCAGTTCACAACAACAGGGAAAGCACAGACATACATAAACGTCAAGGAAGAATATACAACAGATTTAGAGCCTATGACACAGCACCTAACTACTCCCCACCCCACACTTAAATCGAACACTGTCCCCAGTGTTCACAAAAATACAAAGCACAAAATTTTGGGTGGTGAAACTCCCTGCTCAGTCGAAATATTCGACTTCCTCATCCGGTGCTGCAGCCTCGTCGCCCATATCTGAATCAGCTCCCTCGCCGTCATCGGACTCCACATCAGAGTCCTCACGATGTGTCTCCTCATTAGTAGGGACGTCGTCGTCAGTCGGCTCCACAAAGGCTGGCCCCACCTTGTATAAAGCTCTGGCGTTCTCGCCAAAAGGGTAGTCCAGCTCCAGCTGCCATAATTCATCCTCGGTGGCTGGTCTCCCACCTATCCGTAGCTGCAGCATCTGCATACCGAACATACGGGCCATATACTGGTCGTCACGAGCATGTCGCTCGCCCAGAGTCAGCACAGGTCTATGTGTAGTGTCGGGGGCCTTGGTCTTTGTCACATCAAGGGCCCGCCGCTCCAACTGCGGAATGTAATCCAAGGCTTCTTCCTCAATGTCGAGGCCTCGGAGGAAGGTGGTGATAAGTCCGCCAAACCCGTATCTGTGGACCTGGTGTAGTCTGGCTCTCTTCATGGCGGATATTATAACCGCCCCCACATTAATCTCAAGCCCTTTCATAAGGGCATACACCAGGCAGACACGGTCTCGGGTCACGTCTGTCATATGTACTCCCGGGATCAAACACGAACATACAATTTTTAGCCAGATTCTGGCCTCCCTGTTCATCTGCGAATAAGGCAGAGTCTGGTGGTAACCCCTCTCTTAGTGTCTACTCCATCGGGCTGTGGATCGAGCCCCACACAACATACGTCTGATGTCGGCGTACGGTGGGGTGATGTTGAGCTGGCGGAGAACGTGGGCGTCTGTGTCCCGCGCTCCAACGACGGCATTCAGCTGCTGGGGTTCCAGAGTGACAATCTGCCCTCTGATTTTAATAGTGTGTCTTCTGATGGACGGGTTCCAGTTGGCATAAAATTCCTGGACCAAGTGAAGGTTGCACTACTTGGGCTCCTAAAAAATAAAGCTGAGCCCAGCTGCCTCAATCCTCTGTACGATGCGAGGGAACTCCTGTGCAAGTGGTTCCCTTGCAATATGTTCCTTTGGGAAGTACTTGTTCTCCTTATGCTTTGCATAACACTTCTTCCCTTCATTGGTAACCCATTGTGTTCCGTATCGGCGGTGTTGACCGCGTGGAACAGCAGGTGCAGCTGGGACAGCAGTGCCCAGTCTCATTCTCTTTCTGCTGGTGCCTGAGGTTGAAGCACCCTTGCCTTTATCTTGTCGGCTGGCCATTGTACCTGTCAATTTACACAGACAAGCACAACGTTAAGCTAAAAACTAGCTAGCTTCGGCTAAGGTCGGGTTAAACAAAATTTACCCCACACTTAGTCTTTAACAATATTTACAACATGTTAGCAAGGATAACTTTATTTACACCCCAAACACAATCACTATAAACATATTGCTTAGTGCGTTCACAAAAATTCGACAGCATAACGGCTAGCGAACTACTCAGACTTCATACAGCTAACCCGATCCTACTATCGACATCTATTCACCCATAGCACTTAGCAACGATAACAACAACAAAATAGAAACAACAATACAAACATTTTATATACACTAATCTAAGCAATTCAACCAATTCACATATTACGCAATGTCCCACAAAAAAATCGAGAATTAGTCGTCTTTCACCAATTATACAATATTTACCACGACTTATCTCAAATAATAAACACACCCCGACATCAATTTCATCAAACTATCAAGTTACCCAAGTTAAAATTCAACAACCCCAAGCCCTAGAACTCAATTCGACAATCAACAATGAATTATTCAATCAATCGATAAGTTCACACGTCAACTATAACAATCCGAACACAATCAATCGCAAAATAATTCACGTCATGTTTAATTTCTACCTAGGGTGATATATCTCACCTCACATGCTCAAAATCGACAAAAATCACCAAAAATTTGAGATAGATGATGAAAACATATCTTGGAATTGAAGAATCGATAAAGACTTGACGTTTTCCTTGCCTCTTAACGTGGCACGGAGCTTGGGGGTAGGGGAATGGGTGTTTGGTCGCGGAGGGAAGAGGGAATGGGGAAAATAGGGGCGAAATCGGGGGTTTTTATTAAGAAAATACGCGGGTCACCCGGAAACCCGGTGTGACCCGGCACTGGGATAAGGGCAACGTGTCACGGAGGGTAACGCGGAGGCCCTCCTCCGTGACATGGAGCCAACGCGTTGGCTTACTGGAATTTAAAAAAAAAAAATTCCAGATTTGCCTTCAACGTGTCACGGAGGCCAACGCGGAGCATTGCCTCCGTGACACGGCACCAACGCGCCAGTGCTCTGTTTCACTATCAAATTTTAATTTTCATACCTCGCCTCGTTTTCTCGATTCCACGTATTTTTCCTCCGGTATACCTGAAAATCACCTCACTAAACAAAATTTGGTTAAATGACTAGATTCCCTACTAAAAGAATAAAAATTACTAATTAAAATGCACATCTAAACCTAGTCAAGAAAAAGAAAAGAAAATAAAATAAAAGAAAAACTTTCCACTAAGGAAAAAGAAAGAAAAATATTTTTCACGGGTTGCCTCCCGTGCAGCGCCTGGTTTAACATCGCGGCTCGACAACCTTTACGCTCAATTTTCTACTAGGGAGATGGACGATTTGACCCGATCATGGTCATCTCCCCAGTAGTGCTTGCATCTCTGCCCATTTACCAAGAACGTAGCACTCCTATCTTCTTGCCACAGCTCTACCGCTCCATGAGGGGTCATTCTCACTACTTCAAACGGTCCAGACCATTTAGACCTCATCTTTCCAGGAAACAATTTTAATCTTGAATTAAAAAGCAAAACTTTCTGTCCTGGTTCGAAAATGCGATGCACCACATGCTTGTCATGCCATCTTTTGGTTCTTTCCTTGTAGTACTTCGCACTCTCATAGGAATGCCAGCGAAATTCCTCAAGTTCGCTGAGCTGCATCAATCTCTTTTTACCCGCCAGCTCTAAGTCCATATTTAACTTTCTTACGGCCCAAAAAGCTCGATGCTCTAGTTCAACCGAGAGATGACATGCTTTGCCATAGACCAATCGGTATGGTGACGTTCCAATTGGTGTCTTATAAGCAGTTCGGTAGGCCCACAACGCATCATCAAGTTTACCAGACCAATCATTCCGTTGAATGTTCACCGTTTTCTGCAGAATCTGTTTTACCTCCCTATTTGACACCTCTACTTGCCCACTAGTTTGTGGGTGGTATGCTGTGGCTACTTTATGGCGCACCCCATACTTAGCCAATAATTTCTTGAAGCTTGCATTGACAAAATGAGCTCCTCCGTCACTGATAATTGCTCGGGGTGTCCCAAACCTTGTGAGAATGTGTTTCTTCACAAACTTCGTTACTACCTTGTTATCATTCCTGGGGCAAGCTCTTGCTTCCACCCATTTTGATACATAATCTACAGCTACCAAGATGTAACGATTTCCAAATGACGGTGGGAATGGACCCATGAAATCAATGCCCCATACATCAAAGGGCTCAACTTCCAGTATGTTCTGCAAAGGCATCTCTTGTCTTCTGCCAATTGTTCCTGTCCGCTGACATCTATCACACATTTTGACATACTCCATAGAGTCTCTGAACAGGGTCGGCCAAAAGAAACCTGACTGAAGAACCTTATGTGCTGTTCTCTCACCTCCGTGATGCCCTCCATACAACGATGAATGGCAGCCCCGTAGCACCTCTGCTACCTCACTCTCTGGGATGCATCTTCTCATCACCTGGTCTGGTCCCTGCTTGAACAAATATGGCTCGTCCCATACATAGTATCGGCTGTCATGCCTCAATTTTCTTCTTTGCTGGTCTGTTGCTTCAGGGGGGTAAACTTCGCTCACTAGCAAGTTGACTATGTCAGCATACCAGGGAACTTCTGCTTCTCCTACTGCCAACAGTTGCTCATCTGGGAAGTCCTCATTAATGTCATCACTTTCCATCACATGCGACCGACTCTCCAGTCGTGATAAGTGATCTGCTACCTGATTTTCACTCCCCATTCTGTCTCTAATCTCAAGGTCAAACTCCTGTAGCAATAAGATCCATCTGATCAATCTGGGCTTAGCATCTTTCTTGTTGAATAGGTATCGAATAGATGCATGATCAGTGTACACCACCACTTTCGAACCCACCAAATAAGACCGGAACTTGTCAAATGCAAACACCAGAGCTAGCATTTCTTTTTCTGTGACTGTGTAATTGCTCTGAGCCGTATTCAGGGTCTTGCTTGCATAATAAATGGAATGAAAAACTCTATTCTTCCTTTGTCCCAATACAGCTCCCACAACCACATCACTGGCATCACACATCAGCTCAAATGGTTGTTCCCAGTCAGGAAAAGTAAGTATGGGTGCTTCTATCAATTTCTGCTTCAACTTTTCGAATGCTACAACACACTCATCGTTTAATTCAAACTTGACCTCCTTTTCTAGCAGCCTGCATAGCGGTCTAGAAATATTGGAAAAGTTTTTAATGAATCATCTGTAGAATCCTGCATGTCCCAGAAAACTGCGTACACCTTTCACGGATACTGATGGTGGCAATTTCTCAATAACCTCAATTTTAGCACGATCGACTTCCAACCCCTTTTTAGACACTTTGTGGCCCAGGACAATCCCCTCCTTCACTAAGAAGTGGCATTTCTCCCAGTTTAACACGAGGTTGGATTCTTCACATCGAGCTAGTACACTGTCAAGATTCTGCAAGCAAGTAGCAAACGAATTACCAAAAACAGAAAAATCATCCATAAATACCTCAACAAAATCTTCAACCATGTCATGGAATATAGCCATCATGCATCTCTGAAATGTGGCGGGTGCGTTGCATAACCCAAACGGCATTCGCCTGAAAGCATATGTCCCATAAGGACAGGTGAACGTCATCTTCTCTTGATCCTCAGGAGCGATGGCTATTTTGTTATAGCCGGAATACCCATCAAGAAAGCAATAATATTCCTGCCCTGCCAACCTGTCAAGTATTTGGTCAATAAAAGGAATGGGGTAATGGTCTTTCCTCGTGGCTTCATTCAGTTTTCGGTAGTCCATACAAATTCGCCAGCCTGTGACGGTTCGTGTCGGGATTAACTCATTTTTCTCATTGGTGATTACAGTCATCCCCCCTTTCTTAGGAACACATTGAACGGGACTGACCCACTCACTGTCTGAAATTGGGTAGACTACACCTGCATCAAGCCACTTGATTATTTCCTTCCTTACCACATCTTTCATTGCTGGATTAAGTCTCCTATGTGGCTGAACAGTTGGCTTGGCTCCTGTCTCCATAAATATCATGTGCGTGCAGAAAGCTTGATTTATACCCTGAATGTCGGACATTTGCCAACCTATTGCTTTCTTCCTCTTCCTTAAGACCCCCAAAGCTGCTTGTTCCTGTTCCTCTGTCAAGTCTGCAGAGATAATAACCGGTAACGTCTCTCCCTCCCCCAAAAAGATATATTTTAAATGGGGAGGCAATTCTTTCAGCTCCAATTTCGGTGCCTCCTCAACAGACGGTTTCGGCAACGGCTCTAGTGATCTCATCAAGGACTGAAATTCCTGTCTTCTCAGATATTTAGGTGCTCTATTCAACAATTGAACCATTCCACAAGCTTCTCCATCCCCAAAATGATCAGAATGCGTAAGCGCTCTCTCCAAGGGGTCTTGAGCTTCAACAGCCGGCTTACTTTCTACATTTTCAACCACGCTGATTTCTGAAAGCTCCTCATGTATAGCCGGCAACTTCATGGCTTTTAACACATCAAATAGCTCTACCTTGTCATGTGCTTGCATTGTAGGTTTACCCGCAGCTACATCGATCAATGACTTTCCGGTTGCCAAAAATGGTCGTCCCAAAATAAATGGGACTTCTGCATCTGGCTCAAAATCCAGAACAATGAAATCTACCGGAAAAATGAGGGAGCCTACCTGCACTAGCACATCCTCCACAATGCCATCCGGCTTAGCTAAAGACCTGTCTGCTAGCTGCAAGATCACTGTTGTAGGTCTAGGACTCCCTAGCCCTAACTTTCTGAATACCGAAGATGGCATCAGATTTATACTTGCCCCCAAGTCGCATAACCCACGAGCTCGGATACTTTGCCCAATCGTCAGCTGGATAGTAAAACTTCCAGGATCCTTCAGTTTAGTGGGCAACCTGTTCTGAATACGGGATGTGCATTCCTCCGTTAAAGCCACCGTGGCATACTCGGTCAAGCGACTTTTGTTGGCCACGATGTCTTTGATATACTTTGCATATTTTGGCACACCCTGTAAGACATCAACAAGAGGTAAGTTAACATGTACCTGTTTAAGTACCTCCATGAATTTCTGGAAACACGTCTCCTCCTTGTGTTTCTTAAGTCGTTGAGGGAACGGGGGTGGAGGCCTTGTTGGTTCAGCTTCTTTGGTCTTCCCTGTATCTGAGGTTTGTTCTCCCTCAACATCTGCTGCTCCTGACTTCTGAGGCGGTCTTTACGGTTCCACCTCCTTTAATTGTAAACCACTCCTCGTGGTCACTGCATTTACCTGCTTAGGATTGGGATCCGTGTCGCTAGGTAGTCCTTCCCTTAGTCTAGTATTTTGGGCACTGGCAAATTGCCCAAACTGATATTAAAGAGCCTTGGTTGCCAATTGATTGTTCTTTACTTCGGCCGCCAGTTTGACATAGTCAGCCTGCAATTGTGCCTGGTTGGCAATCATGGTCTTGAACATTTCCTCAATAGTCGGTGATGGTGGTGGAGGAGGGGCATTGTGATTTCTAAACTGATTCTGATAGCCTTGTTGCCCTCCTTGGTTTCTGTGCATACCCTGCCCTGAACCCTGGCCTTGTTGATTATTGCTACCCCACGAAAAATTTGGATGATTCCTCCAATTCGAGTTGTAGCCACCACCAAACTGCTGTTGATTCCTCTGTGCATTGCCCACAAAGTTGACAGAATCAGGATTTGCACCACAGCATTCAGCTGAATGGTCACTACTACCACACACTTCACACCACATCTGTTGGACTGCATTAACTGAGGCTGACGGCTGGTTCAAATTCATATTGCTGAAGTGAGTGTTTAACTGATTTTGCAAAGCAGCTACCTGTGCAGCGATAGCCGTGAATCCATCCACTTCAAGCACTCCCGCTGCTTTCCTTGCTCCACCTCTTGATGAATCTGCATTCCATTCTGGATTGCCTTGTGAAATTCGGTTGAGCAAAGTGTATAGCTCCTCATAAGTCTTCTCCAGCGCTTGCCTCCAGCTGCTGAGTCTAACAAAATTTTAGTGTGGGGTTCCAAACCCTCAATAAAAGTGTGGACCAACACCTCATTTGACTGATGATGATGAGGACAGTCCCGCAACATGGACTTGAATCTTTCCCAGGCTTGATAAAGATTTTCTCCTTCCCTCTGTTTAAAACTTAGAATCTGACTTCTAAGTTTAGTTGTTTTACCTGAAGGGAAAAATCTGATCAAGAACTTCTTTGCAAGATCCTCCCACGTTGATATAGAGTTGGGTGGTTCAGCTTTTAACCACCTCTTGGCTTCACCAAGTAAGGAAAATGGAAATAAGGTGAGCCGAACATAATCAGGTGACACTCCAGTGGGGATGTAAGTGTCACTTATCTCCAAAAAGTTCTGGAGATGTTGTTGCGGATCTTCGTGAGGGAGACCGGTAAACTGCCCGCTAGTGTGCAAAAGTTGCACCATATTTTGCTTTAACTCAAATCTCCCCCCAGGCTCTGGTTTGCGGATGCTGGAATGTACATTATTAGCGTGTGGGATTGCCACCTCGCAAACCGGCATGGCTGCTACTTCCTCGGGCACTAACACTGCCCGCACAACTGGTGGATTGGGTTGCTCCATTATAGACTGTTTCAGCAACTGCAACTTCTTCCGAAGAGCTTCTCTACGTTGACTATGCAATTCACGTTCTGGCTCTAAGTAAGATTCCACTAGCTCCTTGTCCCTTGCCAGTGTTCACAGAAATAAAAATCTGCAAAATACAGGCTAAGACCAAGTTGTTAACACTTAAGAAAATAAAAATACAAATACAGTAAATTTACACTAAACAAAATTTTACAAATCGCCTAGCCTCCCCGGCAACGGCGCCAAAAACTTGTTCGCGGTCTGGTGCTCGGTATATATTATACACCGACACGCAAGTGTACGTGGTCAAACAAGTAATAAAGTGGCTAAGTAGCCAAGTATCGATCCAAGGAGGCTGCTCTAGATATGCAAAACTGCCTAGTTTACTATATCTCTATTCTATTTCTAACTATGTTAACAACAATCCAACCAAGATTTGAGTGAGTTTTGTTTCTAAACTAATTATCTACTAAAATTAATAACTACTATTTACGTTGAGTTTAGACAATGGATATGCACATGCCAAGGTTAAGAACGAGTAATGAACTTAATAATCATGATAATTTGGTCATCTTCTTCTTCATATTGCTAGCCAAGAACGTTTGCCTAGAAATTAAAACTTCCGTATTTAATTTCACTTTAGATTCATAAACCATTCGTCTACATTTCTGTGATCAAATGCAATTTATGACCTAACACTACAATTCCGGTTCCTAAATTGACTAATATGGCTTTCAAGTATATTTCTATCAAGAAAGCACATCAAAACCCAATTTTCCCAGATCAAGTTAAGAACAATACCCTATTAATTCACAACTTTCCAATTTCATGCTCTCTCGAGTGAAATTGGACTTTTTAGATATACATTAATGGTGGCCAATCAAGAATGTAATAAGCACAAGAATTAATAGAACAACATGCAAGAAGAAGAAGAAACCATATCAATTATTACCAACATTCATTTCACAAGTTCAAAACCTCAGCAAGAGAGGAATTAGCCACTCATTCTTGGATTAATCATCCTAGAATGAGTGTGAATCATGCATACAATTGAAGCAAAGAAGAAGGGAAGAGAAGAAAACTCTTATCTTTTCTATTCTTCAACTGCCACAAAACCACGTTCCTGCTCCCACTTCTGAACTCAGACTAAAAAAACTAAAACTAAAAAAACTCTCTTTAAAAATAACCTAAGTGTGCTATTTATACTAGTGGGAAATTTTTCCCGCAATAACAAGCAACGTGTCACGAAGGCCAACGCGGAGCACTGCTTCCGTGACACGACGTGGACGCGGACCCTCTCTGGAAATTGCATGGTCCGGATAATTAGCCTCAACGTGGCACGGAGGCCATCGCGGAGGCCTGTCTCCGTGCCACGGAGCTGACGTGCAGGCACACTGGAAATTGCCACTTTTATTTCTTCCCAGGCAGTGTGCTACCGCGATGGCAGCGTGGCACGGCACCATCGCGGAGCCACTACAAAATATGCCATCCGAGGTCTTTTCCACGCTCGCATCCAAGTCCAACTCCGACATAGTTCCAACACGCATTTTAGCTCTTAAAAATCACATTATCCTGCAAAACAAATGCTAATCATGTTGGTTAGTATAAATTCGCATTTTATTACCAAATACATGATATTATATACACATTGCACAACAAACAAGGTAAAAATGATACGTTTGAGTATCACTTGGGCATATAAATCTGCCCAAGATCAGTCGTCATCCATCTATCATACGGAACGGTCACTAACTATGACTTCGGTTCAATGGGACTATTCTCGGTAAAAGAACCGAAAACAAACTCCAAGAAACCCAAAAATAAAAATTGAAAAATTTTGCAACACATCGATCATTTCGATGGAAAAATATTTACAAAATATTTTAATATGTACAAAACATTTTCGCAAAATTTTGAAAATTATCGATCATTTCGATAAAGAAAAAAAAATATTTACAAAATTTACAAAATTTGTACTGGCAACCACAACCTTTCACAACACACATCATTTACCACAAAAATATATACAGATACAACCCAAATCAGTTCACAACCACAGGGAAACATAAAAACATACATGCAAAACAAAGGAAGAACATACAGCAGATTAGCCCAGGTCCTAGCACCTAACTACTCCCCACCCCACACTTAAATCGAACACTGTCCCCAGTGTTCACAAAAATTAAAAAGCACAAAAATTTTGGGTGGTGGAACTCCCTGATCAGTCGAAATATTCGACTTCTTCATCCGGTGCTGCTGCCTCATCGCCCATGTCCGAGTCACCTCCATCGTCGTCATCGGACTCCACATCGGAGT
Organism: Datura wrightii; assembly: GCA_035772735.1. Taxonomy (NCBI): domain Eukaryota; kingdom Viridiplantae; phylum Streptophyta; class Magnoliopsida; order Solanales; family Solanaceae; genus Datura; species Datura wrightii. Next base: position 55,668,945 of record JASDFA010000007.1, on the reverse strand, counting down.
CCTCCCGACGTGTCTCCTCGTCCATGGGGACATCATCGTTAGTGGGCTCAATGAAGGCTGGCCCCACTCGGCACAAAGCTCTAGCGTTCTCGCCAAATGGGTAATCCAGCTCCAACTGCCATAATTCATCCTCCGTGGCTGGTCTCCCACCAATCCGGAGCTGAATCATATTGCATACCAAACATTCGTGCCATGTACTAATCGTCACGAGCATGTCGCTTGCCCAGTGTCAGCACTGGCCCGTGTGTGGTTTTGGGGGCCTTAGTTTTTGTCACATCAAGGGCCCTCCGCTCCAACTGCGGGATGTAGTCCAAAGCCTCTTCCTCGACATCGAGGCCCCGAAGAAAGGTGGTGATGAGTCCGCCGAACCCATACATGTGCCCCTGGTGTAGTCGGGCTCTCTTCATGGCGGATATGATGACCACCCCAACATTAATCTCCAGCCCTTTCATAAGGGCATACACCAGGCAGACACGATCCCGGGTCACATCCGTCATGTGAACCCCCGGGATCAAGCACGAACACACTATTTTCAGCCATATTCTGGCCTCCCTATTTATCTGCGAATAAGGCAGAGTCTGGTGGTAATCCCTCTCCTTATGTCTGCTCCATCGGGCTGTGGACCGAGCCCCACACAAAGTGCGTCTGATATCGGCATATGGTGTGGTGATGTTCAGCTAGCGGAGAACGTGGGCGTCTGTGTCCCGCGCTCCAACGATGGCATTAAATTTCTGGGGTTCCAGAGTGACAATCTGCCCTCTGATTTTTATTGTGTGGCTTCTGATGGCCGGGTTCCAATTTGCATAGAACTACCGGACTAAATGTAGGTTGCACTCCTTGGGCTCCTGAAATATGAAGCTGAGCCCAGCTGCCTCGATTCTCTGCACAATACGGGGGAACTCCTGTGCTAGTGGTTCCCGTGCAATATGCTCCTCAGGGAAGTACTTACTCTCCTTATGTTTAGCGTACCACTTCTTCCCTTCATCGGTCACCCACCTTGTTCCGTATTGGCGGCACTGGCCGCGCGCAACAGCTGGTGCAGCTGGGACTGCAGTGCCCAGTCTCATTCGTTTTCTCCCGGTGCCTGAAGTAGAAGCACCTTTACCCTTATCCTGCCTACTTGCCATTGTACCTGTCAACATAAATAAACAAGCACAATGTCAAGCTAAATGCATATTAGGTTTGGCTAAGGTCGGGTTAAACTAAGTTTACCCCACACTTAGTCCTTAGCTACTTTTACGATACTACGACATGGATCGCTTTATTTACACTAAAACAAACAACTATACAATTTATTGCTTAGTGCGTTTACAAAAAAATTTAACAGTATAACTTTAGCGTACTACTCAGACTTCATACAGCTAATCCCAATCCTACCATCGCTAGCAATTCAACCATCGCACTTAGCAGCGAAAACAACAAACAAAAACAACAACAAAAATTCTATATACATACGAATCCAAATTACCAAACCAATTTGAACAATTTTCACCTTTTCCCAAAAACAGAGAATTCGTTGTCTATTACATTCAAACAATATTTACAACGACTTATCTCAATTCACAAACACACCCCGGCATATAATTCACCAATTTAGCAAGTTACCCAATTCGATTTTAACAACCCCAGCCCTAGAATTCAATTTTACAATCAAATTCGAATCATTCACGCAATCGACAAGTTCAAACGCTAATTACAACATTCCGAACATTTATCAATCAAAGAATAATTCAATTTCATGCTAAATTGCTACTTAGGGTGATTTATCTCACCTCACATGCTCAAATTCGATTAGAATCGACAAAAACTTGAGAGAAACGAGGAAAACATACCTTTACATTGAATAACCGAAGAAACTTGACAAATTGTTTGCTTAATAGCGTGGCACGTTGGTTGGGAGAGGGAACTTAGGTGCTTGGTCGCGGAGAAGAGAGGAAATGGGGAAAAAAGGGCAAAAATCGGGGTTAAAAAGAAGAAAAACACGCGGGTCACCCGGCAACCCGGTGTGACCCGGCACTGAATATAGGGCAACGTGTCACGGAGGGTAACGCGGAGCCCCTCCTCCGTGACACGGAGCTAACGCGATGGCTCACTGGAATTTTTTAAAAAATTCAGATTTAACCTCAACGTGTCACGGAGGGTAACGCGAGCCCCTCCTCCGTAACACGGAGCCAACGCCCCAGTGCACTGTCTCTTCATTTTATTCATTTTTTCATACCTTGCCTTTTCCTTCCCGATTCCATGTATATTTTTCTCCGGTTGACCTGAAAATCACCTCACTAAACAAAATTGGTTAGATTAATAGATTTCCCTAACAAAACTGAAAAAAACTAACTAAAACGAAAAATTTGGACTAAATCAAGAAAAATAAAATTAAAATAGAAACTATTTACACTTTACTAAACAAAAGCAAGAAAAGAAGAAAAAATATTTTTCACGGGTTGCCTCCCGTGCAGCGCCTGGTTTACCGTCGCGGCTCGACGTACCAAGTTTCACCACTTTTTCCTCCACCTTGAGGATATGAATCTCACCCCTAATTTCTTTTCTAATTTTCTCTTATGCTCCAGGGTTGGTGGTGAAAAATTGTAAGGACCAAACAGTAGGTGTAGCCTTTTTAACTTATTGGCCCTCAAGTAAGCGAAGTCATTTTGTCTCTCCGCGTTGGCAAATTTCAAAATATATGGTGCTTGGTCCTCCTCTAGACATTTCTCTATAAGCTTGGAAGACTCTCTTTCTATGTTGTCAACCAAATTTAACGTCGAAAAATGCGTAGAGTGTGGTCCAATACACCTCAAATCTGAAACTGCATTTTGCTTGACCTCCTTACTTGTGTACTCCTTCTCAGCATCGACATCTATCTCTTCGTTGATGTCAAATGGGGGATACTCTATTTCTTCTTCCATGAAGGGATTTTCCATTAGTGTGAGCCCATCACGGGGACACTCAAGAGACTCTAATTGTTGGGCTTCATCCAAAAATTCACCCTTGTCTTCCTCTTGTAGTTCCTCTTGAATATCGGCTAAAACTATCACCTGCAATTTATCACAAGCTTCAGCTTCAGCGATCATCTCTGTGAATTTGATGCTCATCCTTTCTAGAGCCTCTGCATTCTCTTCTTGCTGAATTCTCAATACCGCCATCGCCTCCTTCATTGCTTCTGATTGCTCCAAGAGTTGTTTCATCATGTCTTCTATTCGAGCTTGGCGTCCCAAGTCCTCATTTTCAGCATGCCTATCTTCAGAAAAAACAACAGAAGGATCATAGTAGGGGCTTGAGGGAGGGGAATATGCATTCGGACAGCCATCCCAATGGCCATCTTGACCACCACATATATTGCACGTGTTACAGTGTTGCCACGAGTGGTGTCCTCCGCAATTCAGACAAGATTCACTAAAATATGAGTATCCACCATTGAAACCATTTATATTCCACGATGTCATGTCAATAAGAGTATTCGAAAAAGAAAAAGTAAAAATGCAAAAGAATTAAAACAAACACTAAGACTAAGTTGTCAACACTTAAGAAAAGAAAATAGAAATATAGCAAATTTACACTTAACACAATTTCACCAATTGCCTAGTCTCCCCGGCAACGGCGCCAAAAACTTGTTCGGCTGGTTCGGTATAGGTGTTAAAAACCGACAAGCAAGTGCACGTGGTCAAACAAGTAATAAAGTGGCTAAGTAAGCCAAGTATCGAACCAAGGAGACTCTGGATAAGTAAAATTGCTTAGGTATACTATATTCTATCTTACTTCTAAATATGTTGACAACAATGTAACCAAAAGTTAAATAAGTTTTTGTTTACAAATTATATACTAAAACTATTAACAAATATTTACTGTGAATTGAAACTATGGATATGAGCATGCCAAGGTTAAGAACAAGTAATGAACTTGATTATAATCATCATTTGGTTAATCTTTTCTTCATGTTGCTAGCCAAGAACATTAGCCTAGAGATTAAAACTCTCGTATTTAATCTCACTTTAGAATCATAAACCATTCGTCTACATTTCTGTGATCAAATGCAATTTATGACCTAGCACTACAATTCCGGTTCCTAAATTGACTAATACGGCTTTCAAGTATATTTCTATCAGGAAAGCACATCAAAACCCAATTTTCCCAAATCAAGTTAAGAACAATACCCTATTAATTCACAACTTTCCAATTTCGTGCTCTCTCGAGTGAAATTGGACTTTTTAGATGTACATTAATGTCGGCCACACACTAATGCAGTAGAAACAAGAATTAATAGAACAACATAGAAGAAGAAGATGAAAAACCATACAATTCAATAATCAAAATTCATCACCATTGTTCACAACCTCAGCAAGGAAGAGAATTAGCCACTCATTTGTGGATTAATCATCCTAAAACAAGTGTTAATCATACAAACAATTGATTGAAAGAAGAAAGAAAGAGAGAAAAACCCTTAGCTTTTTCGTTCCTCAACTGCCTCTAACCCACGTCCTTGCTCCACCAAGTCTGAATTTTGAAAAATAAACTTAAGTGCTCTATTTATACTAGTGGGAATTTTTCCAGGAATAACAAGCAACGTGTCACGGAGGCCAACGCGGAGCACTGCCTCCATGACACGGCGTGGATGCGGACTCTCACTGGAAATATAGGGTCCAGGAATATAGCCTCAACGTGGCACGGAGGCCAACGCGGAGGCTTATCTCCGTGCCACGGAGCTGTCGCGAGGCTTCACTGGAAATTGCCAATTAAATCACCCTCCAGGCAGTGTTCCTCCGCGATGGTAGCATGGCACGGCTCCATCGCGGAGCCCCTTTACATTGCGCATTCCAATGTATTTTCCATGCTCGCATCAAAGTCCAACTCCGATATTGTTCCAACATGCATTTTAGCTCCTAAAAATCATGTTTTACCTACAAAACAATGCTAATCATGTTGGTTAGTATAAATTCACATTTTATTACCAATTACATGAAAATGTATACACATTGCATAACAAACAAGGCAAAAATGATACGTTTGAGTATCACTTGGGCATATAAATCTGCCCAAGATCAATGTATACGCCCCATCGATAGGACCCAATATACCTTGCCAGGGTATAAAGGCATGAGCTGGGTAATCACAAGTCTGCGACCATAAACCCAATAAAAAAACTTATGGTGACAATGTAGTTCTGGGCACCTGGGTCTGCTGGAACCCTGGTATGCTTGGTGCTAATTCCTACTCCCATTGGATAGTCCTAATCTGACTACTAAGCTAATAACTCAAAACTAGGGTCCAAGACTAAATTAGGGATGCTTATCTGGAAGTACCCTGAGAGTCATATCAGACCAGATTCTGTAACTAGTGTTCTAAGACAGGTCAGAGCTGCTTATCTGGAAGCTTCTTAACCGTCTAAAGAACAAACTGAAATTGAAGCTGGTGGTTCTAAGACCAGTTAGAGCTACTTATCTGGAAGCATCGTAACCATCTAAAGAACTAACTCAAATATGATAACTGATATCTGAGTCTAATAACTGATAACTATGAGGCACCCCTGACACTTAGAGATAAGACTGTAATCCAACTGATCAACTAACATTTCTGAAAATACTGAGTAGGCTAGTATTCTAACTGAAATTGGACTAGCATGAACTGACTGAGATAATCAACTAATATTAACAATATGGGAATACCAACACTGATAGAATCTTGTAATATGAATAGCTAGTCAATTTTGCAAGACTCTAATTTATAGGAATAAACATCAACATAGTCACAAAATAGTGGAAATATAACTACAATTATCATGAATAATATTTCACATGATATAGATGAAATCTAGATGAAAACTCATTCACATTCGAAAACTCAAGGACTAGAACTAATAAGAAAATTTAGATGGATTTTTGGGGCATAAGGGAAGGACAATTCCCTTGCTAAATTCTCAAATACCTGGTGATGAAATCCCGAATAAAATCTTTGAGAATCTGAGAAGAAAAGTTGATTGCGCTAGCTCCTGCTCCAAGTTTTGAGAGAAAATTCTACGATCTAACTTATGAGGGAATTAGAGGAATGAAGTATATCATCTATTTCCCCTTTAAATTCCTTGAATATAACCTAAAATGACGTAGTTTAAGGATTAAAAAGGTAGGAAGTTACAAAAATATCCCTAGGAGAAAATCTAGAAAAACTGCCAACAGGGACCAATAGGCCACTTAACGAGTCATTGGTTGAGACTATGACTCGTTGGGAACAGTCGTTGGTCTTGGGCCTAGAATTTTGGCTCACTGGAACTGGCAAGGAGAGGGACCGTGATTCGTTGGATGAACCAATAGGTCATTGGTACATCTCGTGACCACTGGCAAGAAATAGAACAAAACACTGGACCCTCTCTCCAAAGGGTGACACAATGACTCATTGGTTGGGACAATGAGTCATTGTCACCTCTCATTCTATCCACTAGAAATTCTAAAGGATTCTTGATCTTAACACCACGGTTGGTGACAATGACTCGTAGTGAGGTAAAATAGGTCGTTATTACCACTCGTTGTCACTGAAGGAGATACCTGGGAGCCCAACTAACGACTCACACCATGAGTCATTATATCACATGATGACTCATTGGCTGACTGGTGGGTTCCTAGAAAAGGGATCTCTACGTTTTGAGCCGGGGATGCCACAAGTGACTGGACGACTCATTTTTTCTCACAATGGGTCATTCCATGTCCCGCTGGATCTCGAACGACCAAGGCGGGGTTGACCACGACCCAGACAATGGGTTATTGAAGCTGACCACGACTCATTGTCTCAGTTGTTCTGAGGCAAAAATTTTTGGTTTCTTCTTGATTTTTCTTGCAAGGTCTGAGTTTGGTCTAGAAAAGTTTTGGGGTGTTACATACAGTCATGCCAGAAGGGTTAATGGAAGGAGCAATAGACCGAGAGGAAGAAATTGAAATCAGAATCAAACATGCTTGGCTCAAGGTAGAGAAAAAATATCAATCCACCATTTTGACATTAAATGCAGATTTGAAGTGTGCCAGAGCTAGGATTGAGCAACAACAAGCAGAACTCACCGAAGAAAGAGCCAACTCAACCCATAGTGGAATCTACACTAAAGGGTCAATTCCAGCTAGTGATGACTAGGGGAACGCAAATAGCAGAGCTTGCTACTTCTCGTCAGCAATAACTGTGGGAGTATGTATAGAAAGTGCAGATCGAGTTTGATCAGGAGCGACGTCAATGGATTATTGTATGAGGAACACGAAGTTCAAATGAGGCAGGTCATTGATGATAACCACGAATAGTTGCAGAATTGCTAGTTGAGCATAGGGCAAGCCAGGGATCAAGTACTTGTTTTGGCAAGAAGCGGCATGCATTCACCATGATTATAATAATCAAAATGATAGTAGTGTGGGTTGATAGGTGCATGCTCTTGTTCTTCATCTGCCGGCAGTCTTTCAGAGTTTGTATGAGACCTTAGGAGGGAAATAGCCATATAGGAACTGCGAGGAGGACCACTGATGATCTTTGTTCAGACATGAGAAGTTTTAGAATTGAAGTTCTTATGAAACCAATAGAAATTTCTTTTATTGTCTTTCGTCATATTTTAGTTTTGTATTTGCCATTTGCTACTGTCTTAGTTAAGGTCTGTATTATTTTTGATTTTGTTCATGGTGTCTTCTATATTTATTTCTTTTGATTTCATGTGTTAAACAGAAAATTAATGAAAAATATTTTGTTAAAAGAATTCGTATGTTTTCCTGAACTACGCCATGATCTGATTCATGTTTCCAACATAATACGTAGGAAACCCCGACGGGTTTGAACAAAAGCTTCTGAAAAAGAGCAGAGTAACAAAAGAAAAGAGGGTATAAACTTTTTTAGAAAAAGGGATTAAACCTAAACAAGACGGGATAAAGCATAAAGCCTTTCATGATAGAATTAAGAAAGTATTTACGTGCATAACACACAACGTTCAATTATAATATGTGAAATGCTTAACACTAACACATGTTTGCTGCTATATCAGAAAGAATGGAAGTGGTTGGTTTTTTGGCATTCTGGCTAGTCATCCGTCTTACATCAGGTCTAAAGGTAAAGCAGCAATGGCCTAAAAGGACACAGAGCTCGCCATCATTGATCAGAAAAAGGACCCTGATGAAGAGGACTCAAGAGCTCATGGGGAAGTTCTTAAGTTAAGACAACTACTGGCTGAATGGCACCAGGCTTGGGTGTATGGGTTACTTACTCCTACATTCCCTACGGATAACTCTAACAATCCCCTTAACCTCCGACCATTATCACAGGCTCAATTTTTCATTTTTGCTTACCTTTCGCCACAACATGCACCAGGGTATACCCCGTACCATCTCTATCCTGGCACCTCCATAGTACACGCCTCTGCTCCACAACATTGAGTCAATTCATATCCTGCACCACCTGTTGCTCCAACCTTTGTAGCTCCTCCTCTACCTAAAATTTCTTATTTTATAGCTCGTCCTTCCATTATGCTCCCACGTTCTGCTAGTGAACTTGCTTTATATACTCACGATGTCCAAAACCATCCTCCTGAACCAACATTTAAGGTGACCGATCCTTATGGTTATAATTATGAACCCAAGTTTTCTTTTGAAACCGAAAATCCAACTAAGATAGATGAACAAGAAAAAATGTCTAGAAAGATGAAAAGCCTAGAAGAAGCTATGAGAAATTTACAAGGATTGGGAGGCCATGAAAGTGCTTCATACAAGGACCTATGCATGTTCCCAAGTGTACACCTTCCTCTTGGCTTTAAGACGCCAAAGTTCAGTAAGTACGATGGGCATGGGGATCCTGTGGCGCACTTGAGGTGATACTGTAATCAATTGAGAGGAGTCGGAGGAAAAGAAGAATTGCTCATGGCCTACTTTGGTGAAAGTTTAACAAGTGTGGCTTCAGAATGGTTTGTCGATTGGTATATTGTTAAGTGGCACACTTGGGATGATATGGCTAGTGAGTTTGTGTAGCAATTTCAGTAATAATATTAATTTAGTCCCCAATGAAAAGTCCTTAATTAGAATGAAAAAGAAGTGTACGGAGAGTTTCAGGGAATATGCCATTAGATGGCGGGAGCAGGCTGCCAGGGTAAAGCCGCCAATGAAAGAAGTCAAAATGGTAGAGATCTTTATCCAAGCACAAGATGAGACGTATTACCAACTCTTACTTCCCACAATGGACTAGTCATTTATTGAAGTTATCAAAATGGGAGAAATGATAGAAGATGGGATTAAGACAGGATGTATAGTAAGCTTTGCTACGTTGAAGGCGACCACTCAAGGAATTCAAAGTGGTTTAGGGAGTTTTTGAGCAAAGAAGAAAAGAGATGATATAGCTATGCTTGTGCCTGGATCATGACGACGCTTGAGGGGTGCACCTCGCCAGTACACCCACCCCCAATCCCAAACCTATAGCCAAAATCCATATAATCCTCCACAATATTACTTTCCTCCCCAAAATCCACAATATTTCACTCCTCCTCCCCAATATCCCATATATAATGCATAGCCATATGCACATCCCCTCCTTACCAGCAATTGCATGCACCACCTCTTCTAAATCGTCCTTCACTCCACAAACATACCAATGCCCTTCCCGACCCAATTTTTGACCTAGGTCGAAAAATAAAAAGGGATATTCAGTCAAAGATAATTTCAATCCCATTGGAGAATCATAAACTAGTTTGTTTCATAAGCTGAGGGCATTGAATATTTTGAGCCTAATTGAAGGAACGATTCAAAACCCACACCCGAGAAATCTTGACTATTCCTAGAGGTTGCAGTATTGTTCTGATACCCCTGGGAACAGCATCAAGAAATGTTGGTACTTTACGAGGGCAATCCAAGATCTGATTGATACGAACCAAATTATGGTGCAAAGCCCAGACACGCCAGACATCAATAATAATACACTACCTACCAATAATGAAACAAACATGTTGGAGTTGGTTCATAGCATAGAAGAGTTTGCAGTTCCCTACAAGCCCATTTTTAAGATTGGAACTAGTGTGGAAGTCGGTTAACATGTTGGAGTTGGTTCATAGCATAGAAGAGGGAATGATGTTGTTACCAGGCCAGTTGGGTGAGAAGAAACCTATGCTAATTGGAAAAGGAGTCTCAAAAAATATTGGTTCAAGTCAAGAGAAACCAAAGCTAACTGTGTTAGCAGTGTCGAGAAAGCTTATACTAATTATGAAAGGGGCACCCACCACACCTATTATTATCAATACAATAAGGAAGCTTCCAGTGGTGCACACCAAGATGGTCGTTTGTAACTACTAGAAGACTATGGCAACTTACAAAGGGAAGGAAGTCATTGATGAAGTCAATGAATTGGGGGGTTTGACTCATTTTAGGAGATGATTTACCCTGAAAGAGTTAGGGAAAATCAAACCAATGAGGGACGGGGAAATGCCTATTAAGAAGCTAGTAACAAAGGGAGAAGCTGAGGAAATTTTGAAGAAGATGAAATTGCCAGACTATTCCATTGTGGAGCAATTGAGGAAAACTCCTACTCAAATCTCCTTGTTATATTTTCTATTACACTCTAATAAACATCATAAAGCTATAATGAAAATTTTGAATGAATTACATGTCCCTAGCGAGATCATGGTGAATCCATTGGAGAAAATTACAGGGAGAATTTTTGAAGTAAATAGGATCACCTTCTCGGATGACAAACTGCTCGTGAAAGGCATGGGGCATAACCGGGGATTTCATATTACTCTAAAATGTGAGTGTTCCTGCGTTACTCGAGTTTGAATCGATGGAGGTTCTGGTGCTAACATTTGTCCTCTATCAACTCTGCAATATTTGAATGTCATTACCGAAAGGATTCGACCCAATAATGTGTGTGTTAGAGCTTCTGATGGAGCGAAAACAAATGATGTTGGAGAGATAAAGATTGTGTTGACAATTGGGCCAATTGATTTTACTATAAATTTTCAGTGTTGGACATCACGGCTTCCTACAATCTATTACTGGGAAGGACATGGGTACACATGGCTAGAGCACTCCCGTCTACATTCCATCAGGTGGTTAAGTTTGAATATGACAGACAAGAAGTGGTTGTTCACGGGGGAAGGTGACTTGTCCATCTACGAAGAATCTTCTATTCCTTATGTTAAGATTGATAATGTTGATGAAACACTAAGTTATCAAACTTTTGACGTAGTGGTTGTTGAGAAAATTCTTGAAGGGAATCCTATTCCAAGGCGGCAATTGCTTCCTACATTAGTTATGGTAGTAAATGAAATACTGAAAAATGGTTTTGAGCCAGGAAAGGGATTAGGGGTATCTTTGCAAGGTAGGATTCATCCAATATGCCTACATTAAAAATTTGGTTCTTTCGGTATAGGGTACAAACCTACAGCCGAAAATAGCAAGAAAGCTAAGAAGAAGAAAAATGAAGCATGGTCACTTGCCAAGCCCGTGCCACCAATCAGCCAGTCTTTCATCAAATCTAGCACCACCAAACCCTTTGTGCCATCAGTTCTAAAGCCGGTGGTAGAGGTTGATATAGAGTTGTTTGGTTACTTTCAGAACCTGTTCATTGAAGTAAATATGGTTGAAAGTGGAGAAGATCCCACCAACAAAGATGTGCAGTTCATTGTCCTGATGTCCAGCTTAATAATTGGAAAGTCACTCCTCTTCCCATCAAGAAGGAGTTTTGGTAGTCTGTTTTGTTTTTGTTACTGTTATCTGAGTTATTCCAAGGTTGTAATTCAGATTTTATCTTGTTTGTTTTAATGTTTAAACCCTTCTATCTTACTTTTCAATGAAATATAATTTTTGTTTTCTATTGGAGTCTAATATATTTTATTTATATTCATTTGTACAGTTCTATCTATGCCGGTTCTAATGATATGACATGCACGCAGAATATTCAGCCAGATCTTAAAATCTAGTCTAATCATGAACTAATGAATCAAGACATTGACTATGATGCAGATGAGATATTTGGGGAAATAAGTAGGGATTTCGAATGTTTTGAGATTAAATCAAACCCTAATATGAATGAAACAAAGGCAATCAATCTAGGAAATCAGGAAGATGTCAGGGAAACTAAGATAAGTGTGCAGGTTCAACCAAAAGAAAAAGAAGGAATAATTCAGGCTCTACTTGATTATAAAGATGTTTTTTACATGGTGTTATGCCAACATGCCTAGTTTAAACACTAATTTGGTGGTTCACAAATTACTGACTGACCCTGCATTTCCACCAGTTAAGCAAAAATTGAGGAAGGTCAAACCTGACATGAATAAGAAGATTAAAGAAGAAATCACAAAGCAACTTGAGGTTGGTGTCATCCAAGTCGCTCAATACCCCACTTGGCAAGCCAATATTGTCCTAGTTTCGAAGAAAGATGGAAAAATTGCTTATGTGTTGATTATCACGATTTGAACAAAACAAGCCCGAAAGGTGATTTTTGATTACTGAACATTCATATTTTGTTAGATAATTTCACTAAGCATGAAATATCGTCTTTTGTGGATTGCTACGCAGGGTACCACCAGTCTGTTGTGTATGATGAAAATGCTGAAAAGACGTCTTTTATCACATCATCGGGGATATATTGTTACCAAGTCATGCCATTTGGGTTGAAGAATGCTAAGGAAACTTACATGAGAGATGATTACCATGTTTCATGATATAATGCACAAAGAGATAGAAGTTTATGAAGATGAATTGATCATCAAGTCAAAAAGGAGTCTGACCATGTCAAGGATTTAAGAAAGTTCTTCGAAAGACTTTTAAAGTGCAATCTCAATCTCAATCTAGTGAAATGTGTATTTGGGGTCCTGTTTAGAAAACTTTTGGGATTTGTAGTCAGTCGACATGGTATTGAATTAGATCCTTCAAAAATCAAAGCTATTTAGGAATTTCCACCACCAAAGAACAAAATTGAGGTAATGAGCTTACTCAGAAGGTTGACCTATATCAGTAGATTTATTGCCCAACTCACAATATTTTGCAAGCCTATTTTCAAGTTGTTGAAGAAGAATGATGCGATTGAATAGACTGAATAATGTCAAGAGGCATTTGATAAAATTAAACGATACTTGACAAATCTGCCAGTATGGATTCACCCAAGCCAGGCAAACCCTTGATACTATATTTGTTAGTTTTGGAAAATTCTTTTGGTTGTGTATTGGGTCAGCATGACATCATGGGTAAAAAGGAGCAAGCCATTTATTTTCTTAACAAAAACTTCACCACTTATGAGGAAAAGTACACCCTTCTTGAAAGGACGTGTTGTGCCCTGACTTGGGTGGAACAAAAGTTAAAAGAATTATTTTTCGTCCTATACTACTTACCTTATTTCTCACATGGATCCCTTGAAGTATATTTTTCAGAAGCCTATGCCTACAGGTAGACTTGTAAAATGGCAGATATTTCTTACAGAGTTCGATATTGTATATGTGACCTAAACTGCATTGAGGGCCCAAGATTTCGCAGACTATTTGGTTGAGAATCCCATTAATGAAGACTATGAGCCATTGACGACGTACTTTCCTGATGAATAAGTGTTGTGTATTGATGAAGTTACTGCAAATGATAATCCAGGTTCGAAATTGTTCTTTGATGGAGCCGCTCACATGAGAGGAGTCCGGATAGGAGTAGTTATTATTTCTAAATCAAGACAACCCTGTAACAGCTGAAGTTCGATTCTATTGTACGAACAATATGGCAGAATACAAATATTGCGTTTTGGGTTTTTTGGGTTTGAGATTAGCTATTGACATGTGAATTAAAGAATTATTGGTATTGGGAGTTTTAGACTTTCTAGTCCACCATATTCAAGGAGAATGGGGAACTCATGATTGTAAGCTCATCCTATATCGACAATTCTTGTAGGATCTTTGTCAATAATTCATATCAGTGAAGTGTAGAAATATTTTGAGAATTCATAATGAGATTGCTAAGGCTTTGGCCACTTTGTCTTCTGTAATGATCCGGACCTCGTTATAGGATGGTTAAGGGGCTAGAACACTGGAACATGCTAGGAAAGGAATAGAAAGTGTTGTGAAATTTTTCTAAGTGTGAAACTAGTAAATTTTGAGTAGTTACTAGTTCGGGGGACTACTACAGTGGAGTGATTCCCGCTGCAGTGAGATCGTGGTGACGGTCGGAGTCCCACCATGGCAAATTTGGGATGTAACCATTGGAACCACTGCAGTGACACTACAACCGCTACAGTGGAAATGTGACCGCTGCAGATGATGGGAATCAAAAAATGGGTTTTGAGTGGAAATTGTGGGGATTTTACCCCATTATTATCAAAATCACTATTAAGAAAGTCTAGAGAATGGGAAAACCCTCTAGAGTAGTAAACTCATCACCAAGGTAAGATTTTTTTCCGATTGTTTATCTCTATATGAGTAATGTTGATCCTAGAATCCTTATAGACCTTTAATGGTGGAATTTTTGGAGTGTGAGATCCTAGATAGTTAGACTAGGGCTGAATTATGAGAAGATTATGGTGTGGTTAGACTTGATAATTAGGAATATTGACCACTCCCATACGATTATTGTTGAGAACAAGGATTGTGCGAGAATTGGGACCTAGAACTTAGTAGAATTGGGGTTCACTTTCAAAAGTTCCCTAAAGGGGAGGGTTCGACCATATAAACCCTTAATTCGAAGAGTGGGTAATGAATTACTATTTGTTTTGTTGTAGATTACGAGCATTCCAAAGATATGAGAAAGGGCAAGGCTCCAGTGAAGTAATTGATTTTTTGTATTCGAAATAGAGGTAGGTTATGGTTAGAGGGTTAGACACTGTGTAATGGCTTATATGCTTATGTAATGACTATATTTGATTGATCTTCGGACATTCCATGTTATGAGCGTTTTATGTGAATAAATGGGAATTATTATCTTGATATGAGATGAATATAATCTGTTGTTGAGATCATGTGGAAGTGTGTAATGAACTTCATTTTATAAATCTATCATATGAATTGAGTGTTGTACTTGAGAAGTGAGGGAGTGGAGCACAGACTCCGATGAATTGATATGTATATATGATTTTTTTTATGTAATGCACCTTATTGCGATTAAAGAATGAGAATGGCTTAAATATTAACTATTTTTCTAAAAAGAGATGCTCGAGCCCGAGGGGAGTATCCAGGCGAGCGAATATTATTATTGAGTGGCTCGTGTCTTAGGGGAGAATCCAAACGAGCATATAAGTGGGACCGGGTACCTCGTCGGTAAAATACATGGATTTCTAGAGTCTCCAGCAGGTCATGACTGGAAGGGAAGAAATAAGACCCTCTGGCATGTGTATGCACTGATTTAGTGGTTGAGTGTCTATGGTGAGATGGTGGAGGCGTGTGCCCGTCATTTCATCTTTGATTTCCATGTTATGTATGCTATGTTATGTTGTGTTGTTATTCTATGCAAACGAAGTGTATGAAAAATGTGGTAAGAGATTGTGTCAATTACAGTTATGTTATGTGATTTTAAATAATGAAGAAACATGTCTTTGGTTATAAGTGTGACTTGTCACAATGTCAGAACTTGATGAGTGGATTTTGCTGTAATTCCTATTGAACTCGTGAGTGATACTTGGTGACGTTAATTGTTGTGCTTATGTCACGATCCAAGCATAGGCCCGAATCTATACACCGAACCTAGAATGATAAATGACTCCAAGTAGACCCATGGCATGAACAAGATAACTAAAAATCAACATAAATAATGCGGAAAACTAAATTTTGAAATAGCGGAAGTCTAATCTTTAATACATATGAACAATGGAATATCAAACACTAAATTCAGAGCAGAATACAAAACTATGTTTGATAAGCCTCTATGTACTTATGAGCTGATGGGACAAGGCCTTAACTAGCTCACTAAAAGACTAAAACTAAAAGACAATAATAACAACGCTAACTAAAGGTCCTTGATGGATGAGGAGTCACCACCAAGACTGGATATGTTAAACTCTGAGAACTAGCTAGCGGCGAGACTGAGCCTGAATGCCTGAGCTTGTATCATGAAACGTTACAGCATAGAGTATGCGTTCAGTACTTAGAATGTACCGAGTATGCAAGGTAAGTAAAACAACTGAGTAAGTAAAACTGAAAACATGTATATCATAAATAACTATATCATAATATTTTGAGAGTAAGGCTTGCATGCTATTAACTGAAAGCATTAATAAAAATAACTTAGTCTCATAACTGAACCCAAAACTAAAACTGATAATCATAAGTAAAATAGAACATTTGGATCAAACCTGCTAAAAACATAATATGATGTATGATTAACATGCATAGCTGAAATCATGAGGAACAATGGGAGACTCATCATATAACCAACATAATCACAATAGAGCTTACGTGATACCGACTATTACATTTGTCACGACCTGAACGGAGGCCCGAAATGTAGAAATGGTACAACGGACCCCGAGAGACCCCAAGTCGACCCATAGCACATGCATACAACTACTCTCAATTTAACAAGTGGGACATTTAAAATAAAACATAGCAGAAACGTAACCATAGCATAACATCAAGAGATACTGGATATATACAAGAGTTAAGTACTACATACTAGTCTTAAATCCTCTACTACATACGATGGGTTGATGGGACAACATCCCCAACTAACCCGAACAATACTGAAACTCAAGATAACATAAAAGTCGGTCAAACAGCCCTCGGAATATGAGGACTCACCAATGAACTAATAGTGTAAGCTGAGATGGACTAAGGATGAGGACAAGCCTAAGATCCGGACTCGGTATCATGAAACGATACAACATAGAAAGTATGCGGTCAATACGTGGAATGTACCGAGTATGCAAGGTAAGTAAAATTGCGAAAGTAATATCAATTCGTTTAAGCAAGTTATAAATATATCAAGATTTTTAAGGATAAGAAGAGGACTACATGCATTCATTATGAAATCATACTCATATTATACATGATCATGCATGGCTTTAGAACATCATCATTGACTCGAATGACTCAAAGCTGAACATAACATTTATATCAAAAGATGAACAACAAGTCAAACCTTGCTTTTAAAACAAGCATGCATAAGGTATTCATCATGAGTAATGAAAATGCAAATCTGGATGATATAGACCATGGGAGACTTGTCACTTAACCGACATACCACGATAGAGCTTATGTGTTCCCAACTATCACGCTCAAGTGGGAAGAGCCATCCATAACCTTGGCAGGGCGATGGACGCTACCAAGATATCGATATCAAGCTCAGGGGCCAATCGGGCCAGGGATAGCTCACAAGGGAGGTCCCAATAATGTATAAGTATCAACCAATGTTGGCGTGTTGTTCTGGCGCATAGGGTAGTCGACCCATAATCCGCTTACTACTAGACGCTTCTCCCAAAGACATGCAATGCTCTACAGCATATATAACGAAGCCCAACATCATCCCTCGATGATGCTCACTATGAAATCATGCATAACTCAACATCGCATGAAATGAAGCTCAACATTGTCTATTGACTAAGCTCATAATAACATCGTGCATAGACTCAACATCATATATAAATGAAGCTTAACATTATCAATCGACAAAGCTTATAGTGAAACACATCTCAATCATGATTTCACGCATATAGGGGGTTTTTTACTTCGAAACATACCACAATCTAGAATTTATGATAAGAGTCGAGGAAAATTCACTTTAAACCATGTGGTAAGCTTATGTCGGGGAAATTCATTACCTTAAAATATCATATGGGCATCACCTAAAGCTTTATTATACTTGGATTTATTCAATTCACCTTGAAAGAATCAATACAATTATGGGTAGGTTTGGAAACATGATTTTCGTTATTTATTTCATCATCACTACACACGTACACAAATCACCTCTTCTATGAACTATTCACCCATGACGTTTTAGATTCAATTTTAGAAAAAAAAATTATAAGAAAAACAATCTAGAATACGCCCAAACTTTGTAAATCATCAATATCAACTCCATCTAATCATACCCATGAAATAGAGATATACGAATCATGCAACTGATCGAACCCCATAATTGACGATTCATAATTTAACACTAATTGATAGGAATTGGGCATGGGTGTGGAAGGAATACACCCATTAAAACCCTACATACCTGGGGATGGGCTGATTTCGAGGTTCCTTGAATACCAACAAAGAAATTGATGGAAATACGGGGAAGAAGATATTGAATCTCCCAAAAATCTCTCTAAAGTTCTAGCATGAGAATGGGCATGCATAAAGGACTTAACTCATCTTATCACACTCAGAAA
This sequence comes from Datura wrightii, assembly GCA_035772735.1. Classification (NCBI taxonomy): domain Eukaryota; kingdom Viridiplantae; phylum Streptophyta; class Magnoliopsida; order Solanales; family Solanaceae; genus Datura; species Datura wrightii. The sequence goes on along the minus strand of JASDFA010000007.1, from coordinate 55,650,678 downwards.
ATATAAAAAACGAGGTAGTTTACAATCTAAAAGTGAGAAAAAGTCAAAAATACCCTTAATGAACCTGCCCTGAGAACTAGCTGGATAGAACCCACTAGTAGTATCAATGGGTCGTGGAAATAACCCACAACCAATCCTGTCTCTTCGTTGAAAGCACTGCTGAAAGCCCTATCTCGGAATTGTACCATAGACACACAAGACAGATTGTCCTAAGCTTCAATGGAGAGTTCCTTCGGTCGTTGTTTCCTTCTTCTAAAACTCTACACTCCCATTCCACGATCCTCACCATGGCTCGTTGTAAGCTTCAACGGGTCATGGTTTCCACCCGTTGTCTCCACTGCGAAAGTCCACAACCCTACCACGACTTCTAACAACGGACCTTCGTTCCTCACAATGGGCCGTTGTAACACCTGTTGTTACTTCAGCCATCTGGGCTTACTCCTTACCACGATCACCACGATAGCTCGTTGTTTCTAACAACGGTCATCGAATCAACCATTGTGTCCCTCTGACATATAAACTCCTGAACCCAAGACCACAAACGACGGCCCATGGTTACTTACCGCGGATCGTGGTACCCGTCGTTCTGCAAACTTTTTTCCCAACTTTCAACAGTTTTGCATTTTTGCTTCCCGGGTCTACTCCTAAGCACTTTCGGGGTACTACAATAACTCTCCCTTGGGAACATTCGTCCTCGAATGTAGGAAACAAGCAGACAACAGAAACATACAATTTTTCATAGCCATATACTGATCATTTTTAATCGAAATTTTTACGGAATGACTACCTCCGAATAAAACCATTTAGCTGAAATGATCTCATACTTCACATACACATTCATTCACATAAAAAAAACTTGCACACATGAAATAAACATGAAAACTAGATAGAGTCATAGGGAAAAACTGATACCTCAAGTCAGAACCGAGCCGGTAGAGAAAAAATGTTAATATTTAGCTATCATGTCTATTTCGGCTTCCCACGTAGCTCCCTCAACATGCTGATTTCTCCATAAAACCTTAACTGAAGCTACTTCTTTGTTTCTCAACTTCTGAACCTGACGATCCAAGATTTGAATGGGAATTTCCTTATAACTGAGGCTATCTTTCACTCCAATGCTGTCTACCAGAACTACCAAGGCTGGATCACCCAAACACTTCTTGAAAAGTGACACATGAAAAACAGGATGAACTGAGGACAACTCCGATGCCAAGTCCAACTCATAAGCTACTTTACCAACTCTCCTCACAACCCGATAGGGACCAACATAGCAGGGACTGAGTTTCCCTTTCTTTCTGAACCGCGTGACCCCTTTCATGGGAGATACCTTTAGAAATACCCAATCATCTACATCAAACTCCAGATCCCTTCTCCTCACATTAACATACGATTTTTGACAAATTTGAGCGGTTTTTAACCGGTCCCTTATCAATTGGTCCTTTATCATGGCCTCATGAACCAAATCAGGTCCTTTTATGGATGCCTCACCAATCTCAAACCAACCAATGGGAGATCTACACCTTCTCCCATAAAGAGCCTCAAAATGATCATCCAACTACCTTTGAAATCTATAACATATGCCCTCAACATATCCTCGAGGGTCTGAATGGTTCGTTCTGTTTGGTCGTCTATTTGCAGATGGAAGGTTATTTTGAGCTTAACTTGTATCCCAAGTCCCTTTTGAAAAGAACGCCAGAATTGAGAAGTAAATTGAGTACCTTGGTCTGAAATAATAGAAAAGGGAACTCCATGAAGTCGAACCAACTCCTGAATATACAACTTATCGTAATCATCCGTTGAATCCGTGGTCTTGACAGATAGGAAGTGTGCAGCCTTGTTTAACCTGTTGACCACCACCAATTGGAGTCGTGTTGCCGACGAGTATGGGGTAGACCTGTAATGAAATCTATATTAATTTCTTCCCACTTCCAAGTGGGGATGCTGATATCCTGAAGTATGCCTCCCGGCCTTTGATGTTTGACTTTTACTTGTTGGAAGTTTGGACATCTTTCTACGAACTCTGCAATATCTTTCTTCATACCATTCCACCAATAGATTTCTCGCAAGTCCCGATACATTTTCATGGATCCTGGATGAATAGAATATAGTGGTACCATGTCCCTCATGCAATATCCGAACTCTCAAATCATCATCATCTGGGACACATAGATGACCCTGGTATCGTAGCACACCATCTCCCCCTTGGGAGAAAACCTCCACCTTTTGACTCTGTACCTTCTCTTTCAGCTTCCTTAAAATTGGATCCTCATCTTGCCTGGATTTAACATCAACCACCAAGGACGATTTTAACCCGTTATGTACAAGAACACCGCCATCGGTCGAGTCGATCAATCTAATTCCCAGTATTGTAAGTCGATGGACATCCTTCACCAACTACTTCTTTCCCTCATCCACATGGGACACACTCTCCATAGAGAGTCTACTAAGTGCGTCCCCAACCGCATTGGCCTTGCCCGGATGGTAGAGGACACTCATGTCGTAGTCCTTTAGCAACTCGAACCACCTCCTTTACTGAAGATTTAGGTATTTCTGTGTAAACACATATTGTAAGCTCTTGTGATCCATGAACACATCCACGTGGACCCAATACAAATAATGCCGCCATATCTTCAATGCAAACACCACCGCGGCCAACTGAAGATCATGGGTCGGGTAATTCTTTTCATGAACTTTCAGCTGTCTTGAGGCATATGCTATTACTTTCCCATGCTGCATTAATACACACCTGAGTCCAACTCGCGAAGTATCACAATACACCACAAAGTCGTTCGTACCCTCGGGTAGAGTCAACACTAGTGCTAAAGTGATTTAGGCCTTCAACTCCTGGAAGCTTTTCTCACAAGGCTCTGACCATTGGAACTTTACCTTTTTCTGAGTCAATCTAGTCAAAGAGGCTAAAACGGATGAGAAACCTTCAACGAACCTCCGATAATAAGCCACTAAGCCCAAGAATCTCCTGATGTCTGATAGGTTCATTGGTCTGGGCCAATTCTTTACCGCCTCGATCTTTTGAGAATCAACTTTTATACCCTCCCTTGACACCACATGGCCTAGGAATGTCACAGAATCTAACTAGAACCCCCACTTACTAAACTTTTCATATAGCTGACGATCCTTGAGGGTCTAAAGTACTACCCTTAGGCGAGCGGCATGCTCCCCCTCGCTTCGTGAGTATATCAAGATGTCGTCAATGAAGATAATCACAAACATGTCCAAATATGCCTTAAATACCCTATTCATTAGATCCATAAAAGTTTCATGGGCATTGGTTGGTCCGAAAGACATAACAATAAATTCATAGTGACCATACCGAGTCTTGAAAGCGGTCTTCGGGATGTCACTCTCCCAAACCCTGAGCTGGTGATACCCGGGCCTGAGATCAATCTTGGAGAAGCACTTGGCACTGTGAAGCTGGTCAAACAAATCATCGATCCTGGGTAAGGGGTACCTGTTCTTCATAGTGTCCTTATTCAATTGCCGGTAGTCAATACACATGCGAAGGTAACCGTCCTTTTATCGAACAAATAGAACTGGTGCACCCCATGGAGACTGGCTCGGTCTAATGAAGCCCTCATCCAACAGATCCTTCAGCTGATCCTTCATTCCTTTAGCTCGACTGGAGCCATACTATAGGGCGGGATAGAAATGGGCTGCGTGTTGAGAAAAAGGTCTATACCGAAATCAATCTCCCGATCGGGAGGTACACCTGGAAAATCATCAGGAAAGACCTTCGAGTACTCACATGCGACTAGAATTGACTGAATGGTTGGGGTCTCAGACTCCACATCCTTAACCCTAACTAGATGGTACATGCAACCCTTGGAAATCATCTACCTGGCCTTAAGACAAGAAATGAATCAACCTAAAGGCCTAGCTGAACTACCCCTACACTCTAAAATTGACTCTAAAGAAAGCCGACCTCTACAGACTGGGTTCTACAATTAATTGAATCACAACATGTATATAGCCAATCCATGGCGAGAATTACATCAAAATCGGTCATGGCTAACTCTATCAACTCTGCTTAGTTGACTTATGAACAACTGAGATCGGGCAATCTCTATACACCCGTCTAGCTATAACCGAGTCACCTACGGGAGTAGAAATTGAGAAAGGCTCTAATAAAACATCGGGATTGACTCTGAAGCTACTAGCTATATATAGCGTCACAAAAGATAGGGTAGCCCCCGAATCTAGCAATGCATATACATCAACATGAAAGACTCTCAACATACCAGTGACTACATCTGGTGAGGCCTCCTACTCCTGGCGAGTGGCTAAGGCATAAAATCTGTTTTGACGCTGCCCGCCAGCTATGCTAGTAGATGCCCCCTGATGTGCTTTGCGTGGGGGAGGAGCTGCTGAACTAGAAGCCTGGCCTCGTCCCCCAACCTGATCTTGCCTCGTAGCCAGACAATCTCTAAGCATATGTCTAGGATGCCTACATCCCAAATAGGCTCCTGATCGTGCTAAGCACTGGCCCGTGTACCCTCGACCACATCTTCGACAACTGAAATGCTACAATCTGTGGGTCTGCTGCTATGACCCCTCAAGCCTGATGCTCGCCCCCATGATAGTGTCGCGGCCAAGATGGCACACTCATGGCTGATGATCCAGGGGCTGACGATCTCTGGTGGGTCTGCTGTCGATGTCCACCGCCAGATCTCTGTTGAGAGAATCTATGGTCCTCAGTTCGGGTCCTCTTGGCCTCCCTTTCCCTCGAGTGTGCTGCCTCTATCAACAGAGCATACAAAATGTGAGAGAAGTCCATGTCCAGGTGGAGCACAGCTGTCCTGCAGTCCTTGTCCAAATATATCGCAATATCATGCACAAATCTACTCACCCGCGCCTACTAGTCAGCCACAAACTCAGGGGCATATTTAGATAAGCGGGTGAACTCAAGGGCGTACTCCTGGATAGTCATCCTCCCTTACTTTAGATTCACAAATTCAGCTACTTTCAACTCATTTCTTAAGGGAAGAACCGATCTAGGAATGCAACCTGAAACTCCTCCCATGTGACCAGACCTGCTCCAACAACCCTACTGTCCTTCCACTGGCGGAACCAAATGTGTGGAACCCCCTTTAATTGGTAGGAGGACAACTCTGCGCACTCTACACTGCTCACCCCTATAGCCTAGGTGATCTTGACAATCTCATCAATGAAGTCATGCGAGTCCTCATCTACCTAGGACCCCAAGAACTCCGATGGGTTTCATTCTCAAAAAGTCTCAGACTCTTGCCATCGTTGCATTATCATTCTGAGGAACATGCGCAACAGCCTGCTGATTGACCTGAGCGGTTAAGGCCTGTGCCAACATCTGGATGGTAGCTAAGAACTAAGCATGGGCGGCTAGCTCCGGTGCCTTAGGTTCCTAAACTTGTGGGGCTGGCTGGTGCCCATAACCGTTTCCCTCATCGTGGCCTTCACCACCTCCATTCCTTCTTCCATTGATCCTACTAGGAGCCATGATTCTGCAATTGCGAATAGCACAAATTAAAAGGATAGAAAGGCTTTTTTTTCATCACGCGACATAGATCATGAAAGAAGGGAACATTTCCTAAGATGTTTAGTAGCTTATTCGTCATAAGTGTGGTGCGCTTCACACCCATGAGAAAGACTCTACCTAACGCGACTTTCAGACTCCCTAGGACAATCAAACCTATGACTCTGATACCAAGTTTGACACGACATGAATGGAGGCTCCGATCGTAGACATGGGACAAGGGACCCCGAGAGACCCCGAGTCGGCCCATGGCACATACATACAACTACTCTAAATTTAACAAGCGGGACATTTAACATAAAACATAGTGGAAATGTAATCACAGCATAACATCAAGAAGTGTTGGACATATACAAGAGCTGAGTACTACATACTAGTCCTAAAGCCTCTACTACATATGATGCGTTGATGGCACAACATCCCCAACTTACCCGAACAATGCTGAAACTCAAGATAACATAAAATTCGGTCAAACAGCCCTCGAAACATGAGGATTCACTAATGAACTGATAGTGTAAGCTGAGATGGGCTAAGGATGAGGATGAGCTTGAGATACGGACCCTGTATCATGAAACGATATAGCATAGAAAGTATGTAGTCAGTACGTGGAATATACCAAATATGCAAGGCAAGTAAAAAGGCAAAAGTAATATAAATTCGTTTAAGCAAGTTATACATATATCAAGCTTTTAAGGATAAGAAGAAGACTACATGCATTCATTATGAAATCATACTCACATTATACATGATCATGCATTGCTTTAGAATATCATGACTGACTCAAATGACTCAAAGCTAAACATAACATTTATATCAAAAGCTGAACAATGAGTCAAACCTTACTTTTATAACATGCATGCATAAGGTATTTATCATTAGTAATGAAAATGCAAATCTGGATGATATAGACTGTCAGAGACTCGTCACTGAACCTACATACCATGATAGATCTTACGTGGTCCCAACTATCACACTCAAGTGGGAAATGTCGTCTATAACCTTGGCAGGGCGATGGACACTACCAAGATATTGATATCAAGCTTAGGGGCCAATCGGGCCGGGGATAGCTCACAGGGGAGGTCCCAATAATGTATAAGTATCAACCTACGTTGGCGCGTAGTTCTAGGGCATAGGGTAGTAGGCCCTTAACCCGCTCGACGCTAGACTCTTCACCCAAAGACATGCAATGCTCTACATCGTACATAACGAAGCTCAACATCATCCCTCGACGAAGCTCACTATGAAATCATGCATCACTCAACATCGTATGAAATGAAGCTCAACATTTTCTATTGACAAAGCTCATAATAACATCGTGCATAGACTCCACATCATATATAAATGAAGCTTAACATTGTCTATCGACAAAGCTTATAGTGACACACATCTCAATCATGGTTTCACACATATAAGGGGCTTTTTACTTCGAAACATACCACAAGCTAGAATTTATGACAACAATCGAGGAAAATTAACTTCAAACCATGTGGTAACCTTATGTCGAGGAAATTCATTACTTTAAAACATCATGTGGGCATCACCCAAAGCTTTATCATACTTGAATTTATTCAATTCACCTTAAAGTATCAATACAATCATGGGTATGTTTAGAAACATGCTTTTCGTCATTTATTTCATCATCACTACACATGTATCACAAATTACCTCTTCTATGAACTATTCACCCATGGCGTTTTAGATTCAATTTTAGAAAAAACAATTTTTATAAGAAAAACAAGTTAGAATCTGGCCAAGCTTCATAAATCATCAATATCAACTCCATCTAATCATACCCATGAATAGAGATATAAGAATCATGCAATTGATCAAACCCCATAATTGATGATCCATAATTTATCACTTATTGGTAGGAATTGGGCATGGGTGTGGAACGAAGACACCAATTAAAACCCTACATACCTGGGGATAGGCTGATTTCGAGGTTCCTTGAATACCCATAAAGAAATTAATGGAAACTTGGGGAAGAAGACCTTTAATCTCCCAAAAATCTCTCTAAAGTTCTTGCATGAGAATGGGCATGCATAAAGGACTTATCTTATCATATCACACTTAGAAAATATCCAAAATGATGTAGTTTAGGGTCTAAAAGTGTGGAAAAGTCAAAACAGCCCTTAATTAACCTACCTTGAAAACTGGCCGGATAAAACCCACAGGTAGTATCAACGGGTCGTGGAAACAAACCACGGCCTGTCTCATCTCTTCATTGAAAACACCGCTGAAAGCTCTTTCTCGAAATTGTACCGCAGACACATATGACGTATTATCCTAAGCTTCAATGGACCGTTCCTTCGATCGTTGTTTCCTTCTTCTGAAACTCTGCACTCCAATTCCACGAGCATCACCACGACTTGTTGTAAGCTTCAATGGGTCGTGGTTTCCACCCATTGTCTCCACTGTAAAAGACCATAGCCTTACCACGACTGCTAACAACGGATCGTTCCTCACAATGCGCCGTTGTAACACCCGTTGTTAATTTAGCCATCTGGGCTGACTCCTTACCACGACCACCATGATGGCTCATTGATTCTTACAACGAGTTATCGAATCAACCATTGTTTCCATCTGACATCTAAACTCCTGAACCCATGACCACAAACAACGGCCCGTGGTTACTTACCATGGGTCATGGTACTTGTCGTTCTGCAACCTTTTTCCCAACTTTCAGCAGTTTTGCATTTTTGCTTCTCGGGTCTACTCCTAAACACTTTCGAGGTATTATGACACTCAAGTGGGAAGAGCTGTCCAAAGCCTTGCCTGGGCTAAGAGTGCTACCATGAAATTGATATTAAGCTTAAAGGCCTCTGATGGGTAGGGAAGCTTACAAGGGAGGTCCCAAAGATTCTGAACATAACTACGTTGGCACATAGTGTTGAAGCCTGGTGTTGTCTGATCCCCTAGCCTACTAGGTGCTAGACACTACTCCTGAAAACATGCATATACTCTCCATCTTTTTTCAACGAAGCTAAACCGTCGTCTTTCGATGAAGCTGATCATAACTATATATACATAGTCTGAAAACTAAAAATGAGGAGCCTTGCCTCAAAACATACCGCAAGATGAAAAGTGGGAGACTAGACTCCACAAACCATGTGGTAAGCTAATATTATAACATTTAGTGAAATTATGAAGTCGTACTTAGATAATGGGGGCTTGCCTAAATTTTATCATGCTGTAAATAGACTTTATAGTAAAAATCATGGATATATACATGGGTATTTCATAAACATTCTTAAATACAGTCTCATCATACTTGAAAGCATAAATCATAAATTCAACTTTTCATGAAACTAGCATAATTGCGTATTATACTCTTAAAACTTCGAAATCATAATTTGTAATCCAAATCATTATAAAAAATGCCCATGAATCTTAAAATATCATTAGAAACATAAATAGAATTGACCCATGATAGAAACATAGAGAATTTGATGAATTGGGTTAGAACCCCATGGAACCATGCACTTGAGTTCATGAATTGAGAAGGGATTTGGGCATGAGAGTGAAGAGGAACTTCCATTCATAACCTACATACCTGGATAATCTGGTTTTACACTCTTCCTTGGATGCCCAAAAGAATTGGACAAGAATTGAAGAGTTCTAGGCTTGATCTCCTTAGGAATTCTCCAGTCTTGCATGCATGGGGAGGGAATAGGTTAGAATAGATTAAAACCTATTAAAACCTTCTTAACAGAGCTTAAAACGACGTAGTTTAGGGCTTAGGCGATTAGGAATTATGAAATTTCCCTTACTAACTTCACAGGAAATAACACACTGCCAGGAGTAACGACTCATCCAACGGGTAGTCCTGAGATCCAACGAGTCGTTACTTTGTTTGTTACTTCACTATATTTTCCAAACTCATGTCTTCAACCATGACTGGATAGGATGAGTCGTTACTTGTCCCAACGGCTTGTCACTTCCTCCTGTTGTCACCACTGCCTGCAACTACCTACCTTCTAGAATTCTTCCTAACGGGTTCATACAATAGCTCATTACACTGACCAATGAGTCATTCAAGGGCTCGTTGGCTAGGACCTGCCGACCAAAAGTCTCACCACAATAGGAACCCAAAGTCCTTCGAAGCTTCCCACAACTCGTACAACGAGTCTTCCTAAGGTAATTTTCCAATTTTCTACTGAAAACCCTTTCAACTCCCAACTCTAGTCTTAGGCACTTTCGGGGTATTACACCTTAAGTGTGCTTATTTGATAGATAATGGTGGAATATGTGAATGATGAAACTAATGAGTTGAAGAACTGGGAAAGTGAAACATATTCGAGTTACTGCCTATGGTCGTACTACCATAGCGGAACCCATTTCGTTGTGGTGAGATCGCTGTAGCAGTCAAGTGACTACTATAGTGAATGACCCAATTCAGTAAGTAGACTGACTATTCCCTGAGCAGAGCTAGTGCGTCTAATAACATTCTGTATGTTTTTTTATGTTGAAGACTTACCTTATATTGTTATTACTATCTATATATTTAGGGTCGGCCGATGATGCCTACCGGTACCGTGCTTTTTACTGACCCTACGCCTACACTTCTTTTTTGAGTGAAGAACTTGATCCAGGAAGTTCCTCACGTCCTCACCTATAAAATAGCAGCAGAGTTTGAGAGGTGAGATGACCAAGGAGGAAATACCACTCTCCCATCGAGGATGTCTTTCTTTTTCCAGACATTTGATTTTTCTTTTATGTTTTAGACTTAGCATTTCTTAAATTTGTAAGGAGACGTCTAGTGCAATGATAATCAGGTCTTGGGTTTTGTATTAAAGTTTGTTTGAAATCAATTGCTCTTGATAATTAATTTAGTTTTTTTATTTTGGTGAAAGTTTTCTTATGAATGATCAATTTCATGGTAACGTTTGGGAAACATTAGTTCGCCCACCGGGGGGATTAGTGAGGGTTCCAATCACAGCCAATTGGGTTATGGCATCTTCAATGCTCCAACATCTTTAGAAGGCACACATTCACCCTTTATATATACAAATCTGCGATCAACATGCTTATTGTAATATAGTGGAAGAGGAACTTGATGGTGAACCGTGGTTCCACGACATTAAAATTACATACAGTCTGGAGAATATCCAACGCATGCCACCTGTGATCAAAAGAGGACTATTCGGTGATTGTCTAATGGAATTTTTTAGTGGAGGAATCTTGTACAAGAGGACTCCTGACTTGGGACTTCTAAGGTGTATAGATGCTAAAGAGGCTTCGACCATCATGACTGAAATACATTCTGGAGTTTTTGGACCACATATGAACGAGTATGTCTTAGAAAAGAAGATACTTCAAGCAGGTTATTATTGGTTCACCATGGAACGAGATTTCATTCATTTTTTTCGTAGGTATCATCAATGTTAGGTACATAGTGATTTGATACATTCTCCGTCGTATGAGTTACACACAATGTCTGCACCATGGCCTTTTGTGGTTTGGGGGATAGATGTGATTTGGCAAATCAAGCCGAAAGCGTCAAATGGGTACAGGTTCATCTTGGTAGGCATTGATTATTTTACAAAACGGGTGGAAGCGGTAATGTTCAAATTAGTAACCAAGAAAGTCGTGGTGGATTTTGTTCATTCCAATATTATTTGCAAATTTGGTGTTCTGAAAGTAATTATTATAGACAATGCTGCTAATCTTAATAGTCATTTGATGAAGGAGGCATGTCAATAGTTTAAGATTTCACATCAAGATTCAACTCCATATCGTCCAAAGAAAAATGGGACCGTAGAAGCTACCAATAAGAATATTTAGAAGATACTTCACAAAATAGTGTAGGGTTTAAGACAGTGGCATAAAAAGTTGCCTTTTACTTTGATGGGTTATCGCAATACTGATTGCACTTCCAAAGGTGCAACTCCTTTTGTATTGGTATATGGGATGAAAGAAGATATACCCGTAAAAATTGAAATTTCATCCCTTCAAATTATTGAGAAATCTTAAATTAATGATAATGAGTATGTTAAAACCTGAATGAAGGTAATTAATTTTGACTGATGAAAAGAGTTAACATTAGTATGTCATGGACAGCTATATCAGAGCAGAATGGCATGATCATATAATTAAAAGGTGCGTTCTAGGCACTTTGAAGTGGGTTAGCTAATATTGAGACGCATCCTCCCCTACCAGGACGAAGCAAAAGGCAAGTTCTCTCCAAACCGGCAAGGGTCGTTTATCATAAAGAGGGTATTACCCAATGGTGCTTCATATTTGGTGGATATAGAAGGTAAAATGACAGAAATGGCTATCAACGCTGATGCTATGAAAAGATATTATGTATGATATTTATTTTTCATAATTAGATTTCTTTTGCTTTGTACTTGATGTTTCAAAGTTTGATATGACGAAGGGATTTTATTCTATATATTTTGTCATCCCTTTTTAGCTTTAATTTATTTTCATTCATACCCCTCTTTAGAAATCATAATGGAGTCGCGAAAAAAAATAGAAAAAAAATAAAGAATAAAAAGAAGTCAAAAGTCAATCAATCATCTTTCATGAACTACGTTTGACCTGATTCTTATCTCGACGAGATACATAGGAGCCCTACTCCGAGTTTTGGTCCAGCCAATCAAAAAATATAATAAAGCCCATTTTAAAAGGAAACCGAGGCAAAAGTTATTTTTATTTTTATTGAGTTGATTCCGAAATTTGTAAGTTCCAACCCTATTTTAAATATTATTTTTGAGCCTTCATGCCTCCCTTTCTTTCTAACCCTGTCCATAAGCTATGTTACAACCAAAAGAAAGACCGTTTGATTAATCTTTGGGAATGTCAAGGCTAAGCATACTATGGATATATGACATTTGCACCATGGGCATTATTGGTCTTTAGCAACACAAAGAGAAATGAAAATGAGAGAGTCGTATTGGTGAAAACCCTTTCGGGCATCGTAAGGTGATGACGAGTTGAGAGAAATAAAAATGAGAGGGTCTTGTTGGAGAAAACCCTTTTGGGGACCGTAAGGCGATGTGAGTTTAGAGAAACCAAAATAAGAGAGCCTTATTGGTGAAAACCTTTTTGGACACCATAAGGCGATGGTGAGTTGAGAGAAATAAAAATGAGAGAGGCTTCTTGGCGAAAACCCTTCGGGGCATTACTAGTTGAAAGAAAGCTCAGATTGTGATGAGATTTGTTGAAGTACAAAAAACATAGTTTCAAAGTCAAAGGTTCGATGAATTTGATGTTAGTTTGAGTGGATAGATTAGGATGCTCCATATAAAATACATGCCCTAATCGTTGGAGTCGGTTACCACACTAAGATATGTCTCTCTCATATCTCATTTTGAAAAATAATGTCTTTAGTAGAATTTCATTCTTCTCTATTATTCTATCTTTGTATCATTTTATTTTTCAGTATCTTTGAGTCGAGTCAGTGTCAAAACAAGTAAGAAAGGATTTCAAAACTAGCTATCAACCTTTCCAATTGCAAAGAGAAAGAAAAATGGCTAGCACATGAAATAACCTGATTCAAGATACAACAAAGAATTCAATGGGTTATCTTCTATTGGAAGGTTATAGATTCATGGAAGTATCGAGGTTAAATAAAGGTCTGATTCAGAAATATCAGGAAACAGAGGTAAGATATTGGGCTAGAGTCATTCTTAAATAGCCAGATGGTGGGTTACTAGCACAACTTAATGACACACTCAGACTATTTGAAGTAGAATTGAACCTGACAAGTTCTGACAAGTGTTGGAGCAATCGCCTTGAAAGCCAAAGCTACAAAACAACCACAAAGTTAAAACTCACAAATTTTCTTTGTTTGAAACATGGAAAAAAAATTTGATTCGTTAGTAGCAGGCACCTTCTGGAAAAAAAGAGGTTCACATTTTTGGGATATAATTTAGTTTAGTAGGACCCTACTGAAAAATGGGATTTAGTTTAATTTCTCAGGGGCCTCCCAGATAGTGGGATTTAATTTTTAGTTTCTCAGGACCCTTCTAGATAATGGGATTTAATTTTTCATTTAGCAGGATCCTCCTGAAAAATGGAATTCAATTCAGTTTAGCAGGATCCTATTGGATTATGGAATTTAGTTTTATTTCTTAGGACCCTCCTGGATAATGAGATTTAATTTTTAGTTTCTAAAGACCCTTATGGATAATGGAATTTAATTTTTCATTTCGCAGGACCCTTCTAGAAAATGGGATTTCATTCAGTTTAGCAGGACTCTCCTAGATAATGGGATTTAATTTAGTTTCTCAAGAGCCACTTGGATAATAGGATTTAGCTTAATTTCTCAGTACCCTCCTGGATAATAGGATTTAATTTAACTTCTTAGGACCCTCCTGAATAATCAAATTTAATTTTTAGTTTAGCAGGATTCTCCTGAAAAATGGGACTTAGTTTAATTTCTCAGGACCCTCGGGGATAATGAAATTTAATTTTTGTTTAGCAGGACTCTCCTTGATAATGGGATTTAATTTTAGTTTAACAAGACCTTCCTAGATAATGGGATTTAATTTAGTTTAGTAGGACCTCCTGGAAAATGGGATTTAATTTTTAGTTTAGCAAGATCCTCCTAGATAATAAGATTTAATTTTTAGTTTCTCAGGACCCTCTTGGATAATGAAATTTAATTTTTAGTTTCTCAGGAGCCTACTTGAAAATGGGATTTAGTTTAGTTTCTCAGTACCCTCTTGGATAATGGGATTTAATTTTTAGTTTCTCAGAACCCTCCTGGATAATGGGATTTAATTTTTTATTTCGCAGGGCACTCCTGGAAAATGGGATTTAGTTTAATTTCTCAGGACCCTCCTAGAAAATGGGATTTAGTTTAATATCTCAGGACCCACCTGAATAATGGGATTTAAATTTTAGTTTAGCAGGACCCTCCTGGATAATGGGGTTTAATTTCAGTCTCTCAGGACTCTCCTGGATAATGGGATTTAATTTTTAGTTTAGTAGGACCCTCCTAGATAATGAGATTTAGTTTAACTCTTTAGGACCCTCCAGGAAAATGAGACTTAGTTTAATTTCTCATGACCCTCTTGGATAATGGGATTTAATTTTTAGTTTCTCAGGACCCTCTTGAATAATGGGATTTAATTTTTAGTTTAGCAGGACTCTCCTGGATAATGAGATTTAGTTTAATTTCTTAGGATCCTCCTGGAAAATGGGATTTAATTTTGCTTAGCAGGATCCTTCTAGAAATTGGGATTTAATCTTGTTTTGCAGGACCTTCCTGGAAAATGAAATTTAGTTTAGTTTAGCAGGACCCTCCTGATTAATGAAATATAGTTTAATTTCTCAGGACCATCCTAGATAATGGGATTCACTTTAATTTCTCAAGGCCCTCCTAGATAATGGGATTCAGTTTAATTTCTCACGACCCTCCTGCATAATGGAATTTAATTTTTAGTTTCTCAGGACCCTCCTGGATAATGGGATATAATTTTTAGTTTATTAGTACCCTTCTAGATAATGAGATTTTATTTAAACTGGTGCAAATTTTGTTTCATTTCTTTCATTCATTTTGATCTCAAGAACTTACCGAGCTAAAAGGAAGATCCTCATTTTCAAGTTCCCAACCCCGCTAAATAACAAAGTTAAAAGTAGAACAATATTTTTAAGAACAAGTTTTCAGTTAAGATTTCACGGAAGATTCAAGAGAAGATGTGTGGATAGGATCTTGTACTTATATTTTTCTTTTAGACTTTTATTTTTATTTTTGATATAACAACGAAAATCGCGGACTGGAGCCTCGATGAAACCTCACTCGACCTCCAACTCATCATTTCATTATTCTATCCCTTCAGTCTACATTACTTTACTTCCTTATAACCTAGAGTATGTGGTATGGCCAAGGCATGCCTAGATCACGTTGTCTCCTCAAAGTTTTCCTTAAAATTTGTCGGGTCTGAAAACTGATCTCTTTGTCTATGGCTTTGTCTGAAAACACTCTGTGTTTCCAGTCAAAGAGGGACAAGCTGTAGACACATGATTTTTCAACCCACCCTGAGTTTACTTCATTTTTGGCGTTACTTGTCTCTTTAAGCATGCTATTTTGTTTTAATTTTATTTCATATATTTTAGTAAGTTTTATTTGAGAGGATTCATTATATTTAAAAGAATTTTTACTCTACATCTTTGTTTTGTTTTTATATAATGAATACTTACTTTACATTTATATTTTAAAAAACAAAGAGAGAAAAGAGTGAAGTGAAAGGGGCTGCACTTGCACTATATTTTGAATAAGACAAATGCTGAAGCCCATTTTATTTATTTCCTCTCACCAGTTCCTCTTTTTTAGCCCAAGCCACCAGCCCATTTTTTTCTACCTAAACCTAATGTTTTCTCTTCAAGAATGCCTTTGTTTTCTTATAGAACAGAGAGGTGCATCTTCTTTCCCTTCTTTCTGTTCTCCGATCATACACCGACCAACTGTTTGTTGGCACGTTCTCCATGATTTATGCGTACATTCCGTGATTCTTGCGTCTCCTCCTTCCACCTCACCTACTCACACGCTTCTCTCTTATCCCCTCCAAAAATGATCTGATCTTATCCTTTAGGCAATTTTCAGAGTGAGTGGAAGCCGTGAGATTAAACTTTGTGGCTTAATCTCCTCCCATTTTTACTAGGATCACCTATAAAATGAAGGAGATGATCTAGGGTTAAGGGTTTGATGAATATAAAGAGGGTTGGATGAATTTACAGAGGGTTGGATGGATTTAAGAATTTCTTGACATTTTCTCTGATGGGGATTTTAATTATAGGGGATTTTTGGGATTAATTTTGGTTATATTTTTTTGGGCACTGATCTTGAGTTTTGTAATACCCTAGAAGTGCCTAAGATTATACCTGGCATTAAAAATGGGAGTTGGCTGAAATTGTTAAAAATCCCACAGAATGGATGACCCAACGGATCGTTGGTCCAACCAACGACCCGTGAGAAGCAGTTGTGGGACGTTGTTGGCCTAGTAACAGTGGGTAGTGACGAGTGAAGTAGCGACCCATTGTTTAATACAATGATCCATTATTGGGGGTCGTGGTGAGAACTGGTCCTCAACTTAAGGGGGAAGTAATGGGTCATCCCATGACCTGTCATGAGAAGTAACAGGTTGTGGTCACCAGTCATGGGAAAGAATGCTTATAATTTCCAGTCTATAAAATGGAAGCAAACCATGACTAGTTGGAGGAAATAACGAGTCATGGTAAGGCTCGTGTGAAGGACTAGTAGAGGACTTGAAGGAGGAAACAATGAATGATACAGTGACCCGTTATTTGAAGCAATGACTTATCCTGCCGAGTTGTGGGAAGGAATCTGAAAGTATGAAATAAGGTAGTGGATCGAACAGCTCAAAACCACGAGCCATAATATCATGTAACGACTCATGGGATCGTCCATTGGTTCACCTAGTGTAGATTTTTCAGGGATTTCACTAATGGCATTTGTCATTCCTAAGTCCTGGAGTCGTAAACTATGTCGTTTAAGTCTCGAAAGTCAGTGTTTATTGAGGGTAAAACCCACCCCAGGCATATTCATTTTCATGCATGCAAAGTTAAGGGATTGAGGAGGTGATCAAGCTTGTTCTTAAAGGTTTTCTTAAAATTTCCCATTGGGTTTTCAAGGACTGGTGAGATTTGATTTTTCCAAGGCATGTAGGGATATGAATGGGTGAATTCTTTCACACCCATGCCCAATCTCTTTCAATTCATGAAACTTCCTATCTAAATTCTATCGGGTTTTTACCCAATGCATGAAATTTTGATCTCTCTACATCGGATTGATGTAATTGAGTTACTATTATTGAATTATGAATTATGGGCAAGTTTTATGTTCTTTTTCATTAAAAATCATGTTTCAAGTTTTCCAAGCTAAAATGCCCATTAATGAAAAGTTCATGAAAGTCAAGGTTTATGATGAATGTTCATGTATGATGTATTATTGATTTTGAAAAGGATGTTTTCAAGTTACCCATGTTTATAATCATGTTTTCCAATGAATTGAGTATTTTCAATCATGGTAAAATATTGGGCAATGCCCATATGTTCAAGGATGATTTACCATTTATGATATGGATTTCATGATTTATCAATTTATAATGTTGGCCGACTAAAGGGCCCTTGATTCTTGGCTAATCATGTATTTAATGGGTACCAATTATGAAAATGTTATTGTCCATGAATCTCAATGAATGATGTTATTGATATACATACGAGCCTAATGTGCATGTTTTTGGGAGCTGTGTCTAGCACCGAGTAGCCCGGCGTTTAAAGGACTACACTGGTGTCTCCTAACTACGTGCCATCATAGGTTTATAATGATACATTACAATGTAAATGATCCCTTCTTTTGCGATATTATATAACGCACGTCCCTCGCTTGGCAAGTGTTCGCGGGTTTGGTAATGACACGCAAGTGCACGTGGTCGAACAAGTAGTAAAATGGCTTAAGTAAGCCAAGTATCGATCCCACAGGGACTGAACTAAGGTAATAATTAACGTAAGTGTTAATGAACTATAACTTTAAGAATGCAGAAAACCAATTAAACAATATTTGGAGAGTTTGAGTTTCCTAATTTCTACGAATCTAAGACAGAATTCTAAAGTGAGTCTGAACAATAATAATGAGCATGCTGAGGTTAAAACAAACATGCAGGGAAGTAATTTATCGATACAATTCAGTTAATCTTTCCTTCGGTTGCTAGTCAAGAATTATTGCCTATGGATTAAAACATTCGTATCCTACCCAACTTAAGAATCATGAACCTTCAACCTACATTTCTGTGATAAAAGAATTTCATGTTCTATCCATACAAAACCGATTCGTTAATTGACTAATAAGACTTTAAGATATATTTCTATTCTGAATGTAAATCAATTCTCAATTTTCCCAAACTAAGAAGAGATCATATCCTACCAATTCACAACTTCCCAATTTCTTTTCTTTTCAAAATTAAAATTGGATTTTTTAGATATACATTAACATCGGCCAAACATTAATGCAGTAAGAACAAGATTTGATAGAACAACCATTGAAGAAAAAATGAAAACTAAATTGATCGACAATTACATTCCACTACAATTGTTCTTAACCTCAGCAAGAAGTGAATTTAGCCACTCATTTATGGATTAAACATCATCAAATAAGTGTACTTCATACAAAACAATTGAGATAAAAGAGAAAGAGATAGAGAAGAACCCTAGAATTTTCGTCCCCTCAACTGCCTGTAACCCACGTTCTTGCTCAACCAAGTCAGAATGTTTAAAAATAAACCTAACTGTGCTATTTATACTAGTGAGAATTTTTTCGGGAATAACAAGCAACGTGGAACAGAGTGTATCGCGGAACACTCCCTCCGTGCCACGGGGCTAACGCGGACTCTCTGTAGAATCAGGTTCCTCAACAATTTCTCTTTGGCATGCCACGGCCTGCAATGTGGAGCAACACAATGTGTCACGGAGCAATCGCGAACCTTCACTGGAATTGTCCAAAATAAATCACCCGAGGCAGAATGCCTCCGCGATGGCAACGTGACACGGCTCCATCACGGAGCCCTTATTTTTGCTGCTCTTCCTTGATGACGATAGATAAACAAGACGAAATGAAGCATTTGAGTATCACTTGGGCATATAATTCTGCCCAAGATCAACAAGCCAGGAGTGACTCTGCCCACTAGAGTGAGATAGTTGGGGCATCATATAAGGCTCTACCATGATAGTGTCGGTTATGATGAGTCCTCCCATTGTTCCGCATGTTTTATTAATTTCATGTTTATGTTATTTGGGTCAAGGGATGATTTAATGAAGTTCCTCTTATGACTATGATGATGAATGAATTACGAATGATTTGAAAAGCTTGAGCCTTATGTTATCTTATGATATTTATGATACAAGAATGTTTTCCCTCTCTTATGTTAATTTATGAGACTTTATGTATTTTTAAGTGTCCTTTTTACTTACCTTGCATACTTGGTACATTCTACATACTAACCGCATACTCTATGCTGTATCATTTTATGATACAGGCTTTGACCTTCAGATTCAACACCATCAGTAGTTCATCTCAGAGTTTAACATCTAGCTTCTTGGTGAGTCCTCATTCTCCGAGGACCATATGTTTTAGATGCTGATGTTTCTTTTAGTTTTCCATTTTACCGGGTTAGTTGGGGATGTTGTCCCATCAACCCATCTGATACTATAGAGGCTTTCAGACTATATGTAGTACTCAACTGTTATACATTTAGTGCGTTTTACTTACTATGGTATGTTATGTTGATGTTTTTGCTATATTGTTACGTTAAGTATTCCGATTTAATGATACAGAGTTAGATGAATGTTATGCCATGGGTCGACTTGGAGTCTCTCAGGGCTCCTTATCCCGTCTTACGGTTGGGGTCTACGTTCGGGTCGTGACAAAGTTGGTATTAGAGCCATAGGTTTGAAGTGTCCTAGGATGTTTGAAAGCCGCATTAAGTAGAGTCTTTTTCATGGGTGTGAAGCACGACACACTTATGAAACAGAGGCTACGAGACATTTAGGAAATGTTCCCTTCTTTTATGATCTATGTCTTGTGATAAAAATATCTTTCTATCCTTCTAATTCATGCTATTCGTGATTGCAGAATCATGGCTCCCCGATAAATGAATGGTAGGAGCAATGGAAACGGAGATGACCACAAGGATGGTAATGGGAATGTGCACCAGCAGGCCGCACCAGTTCAGGAGCACCAAGCATCGGAGCCAGTTACCCAGGCTGAGTTTCAGGAAACTATTCAGATGCTTGCCCAGGCCTTGACCGCTCAGGTCAATCAACAGGCAGTTGCGCATGTTCCACAAAATGGCAATGCAACAGTGGCTCAAGTCAGGGATTTCTTGAGAATGAACCTGCCAGACTTCCTTGGGTCAAAAGTAGATGAGGACCCATATGAGTTCATAGATGAGATTGTGAAGATCACCCAAGTCATGGGGGTGAATGGAGTTGAGTGCTTGGATTTGGCCTTGTACCAGTTGAAAGGGGTCACGCACATCTTGTTTTGTCAATGGAAAGATAGAAGGACCGCTGAAGCAGGAATGGTCACTTGGGAGGAGTTCCATGTTGCATTCTTGTGTCGGTTCTTCCCTCATAAGATGAGGGAGATAAAGATAGCTGAGTTCATAAATTTTAACCAAGGGAG